>OX465479.1:13779668-15121067 GCA_950022335.1 Eurois occulta | reverse complement strand
TATTACAAAAAATTACGTAATGTTCTTATTTAAGTTATTTATCCCACTCTAAAGAAAACATTTGCATTTCTATGACTGAATAGAAAAGTTTAAAATAAATGCAGTAATTTTTGTGTTTATGTGACATAAAAATGAAATACAGCTTCGTTTGACGATACAAGACGTACGTCTGTAGACAATGCTTGTTCTTGTTCTTTGTAGCCATCTATTCAGGAATGTGGCGTCTCTTAATTTCAGAGGTCAGTTACCGCGAACAATTCTGTACATAAATAGGTACCTATCTATCTCCTGATGAATGTCTGTTTCGCTGGAACGTTGCAATTATGTTTTTGCCTCCTACGATGTGAGTTAGTTCTGGTGAAGTCTTAATAGATATAATCGTCGGATCATCAAACGTTATTTAACTAATCATCTTCCAGATTTTTTTGTTCGAATATTTAAAGGCAATTTTCGAAAATATGTACTTAATCAGGTATAATCTTTGACCTTGTTTATTTTCACTCCTTTTATATCGGAGCTTCAGCATCATCATCATCATTTGCAACCTTGTTCCACCCGCTGCTGAGTAGGTAGGGCCCCCACTTTTGTGCCATTGTTTCCTGGTCTGCGCGAGTCTTAATATAAGAGCTTGAAAATCCGAAAAATATTATGCACACTTGAAGAATAAACACGTTTTAAGGTATTTTTTGCAAAGCTTTTTGGGGCAGAAACTTTTGTTTAAAGTAGGAATATTTATTTCTTGCTCTCCCATAGCGGGTGGTGGTTGGTCATAAAGTTAGTTTACAGTATTTACTTAATAATACCTTACTAGCATTATAGTTATAAACAAAACTTTTTAGTGGTAATTGTAGTTTCAGGTATATTTTCCCTTTTAAATATATCAATAGTGGTTGGTCTATTTCCAAGTATGCACCGATACACAATGATTATAATGCGGCACGGCACTTAATGCATGCGTGCCGTGGTCCCGTGCCTCATGGCTCTGACTGCCATTACCATTCGCGGCCGAGAAGCCTCGATTCGCTTAACTTGATATACACGCCCCATAATAGGTCCAATCCAGTTTCTAAAATCACGTATTATGCTCTGATCCTATTTTAACAAATTAAAACTAAAATCTTCCTGTAACTATTGTTAAACCGTGGCATGACTGAAACCCGTAGTTTCCGAACGATATGTGCTGTTAACGGCCCTGATTTTTAAAAATTATACCAATCATTTTTTGTCAATCATAAATCAAGTTGTTAAAAAAGGAAATATTTCATTATGCAGGTAAATATACTCGTTACGAGTCAGTAGGTGGTAACTTTCAAAAGTATATTAATTTTCTCCGTAAGTAATATCAAATAACTTCAGAAGTGAGAACTCTACATTTACAGAAGTAATTACTTTTGTGAAGTCTACACGTAGAGTTCTAGTTTAGAAATTTCTACAAATGATGGCAACAATGGTATGTGGCATATCTGTCGCAGAATTTATTACTTCCTCACTTTAGTCGCCGTAAAAAACAAGGAAACAATGTATTAAACAAAACTTTCTTTTAGTGTCTCCGTGATGAATGAATCAGTATCATGAAATCAGCTGGAAATATATATACTTTTTGTTCTTGCAGGAGAAAGGTGGACGCTGGACCTACTGACCTACTGCGGCCACTGCTGACGACCACTTTCTGCCTCACTGCTATTTATAATAATCATTGTGTAGCACACAACTAACAACGCGTGCATTATACCGTGCAAACTTGCGAAGCTTACCAGGCGTTAAATTAAGTGGAGCTATGAAGACAAATGATTGAAGATAGTTATATACGCGGGATAAATATGACGTGCTTCTTTGGTAACGAGAAAAACAAAAGACAGGAACCCCATCTACAGGGTGTAACCAGAGCCTTAACGAAGCCGTCAACTAAGCATTCTGTACATCAAACTTTACTTTACGCAAAAAATATTGCTGGGAAACGACTTTTTCTTTTAGGCTGAAAAATCACGTTTTTACGGTCTGATTCAATGTGAAACATTGTGCTGATGGATGGATTACATAGTACGGGGGTCGTGGAGGTGTTGAAAGTAAAAATCTTGCATTAAAAACAAGTATTTAAAAAAACAATGTATTTGAAAAAGTTTGCATATTCCTTGTGTAAGAAAATCAGCTAGTGCAGACTGCCTCCTCATCATAGATTATCGTCAAAATATAAATAAACAAACGATAGAATTGATGCAAATACAGTACATTTGTGACTGAAAAATGAGCAGCAGATGCACCTTCTATAACATTCCATTAATGATATCTACCGTGTGGAAAACGAAGAGGGTTGCTACAAACAAGCTTAGTCTGGATGCGCGACTGGTTGGCAGGCAACACTAGCGCTAAATATAAACTCTTAACGAGTTTCTACGGACAAAAAGGCGAGTAGCTTCACATTATCGCACATGAGATTAGTGGTTCTGAGTGCAATGAGTCCTAGTAGGACAGTTTATGGCTTTTCGAGAAAGAGTTAAAAGGATCTTTGCACTTTCGTGTTTATTACAGAAGTTACGACTTCAAACAAAAATAAAATAATGTAGGTAGGTAGGTAACTATTCATAAATAAAAACAGTAATAAATATTCGTAACACAAAACATTATCTCTTGTGTGTCAATTGTTAAGGTCACGCTAATTCAATTAATTATTCTGATCAGATAACACTAATTCATAAATATCTTTCATCAAACATGTCGGAACATCCGCCACTCGCCAGTTTATCGGCTAACAGTGAATTCCGTTTAGATACGGTATTTTTTGTCCAACAATTCAGACCTTTTAAATAAATTGTTATGGAATCGGCTGTGAATAGCAACTAGTTATAAAACCGGCTTGCGTCGGCATTTTATCTGGTGACCCGATTCGAGGCAGTGTGAACGGGCCGGCCGGGTGTTGCACTGAAGACGCTGCGCGGGCGCCGCGGCCGGCAGCCAAGTGCAAGGCAAACCTCTACACTACACGTAACACAGCATAACGACAACAAAATACCAACACGCGCGTCCGACACACACTTGTTTTGTTCGCGTTTCTTGTATTGTTTATTAACGTGTGTTGGTAAAATGACTTGACTATTGAAATACGATGTTTATTAAAAAAATTGTAGTAAAAAATAGATAAAACAAGTAGATAAATAAGCCCTTGAAAAATAAG
This sequence comes from Eurois occulta, assembly GCA_950022335.1. Taxonomy (NCBI): domain Eukaryota; kingdom Metazoa; phylum Arthropoda; class Insecta; order Lepidoptera; family Noctuidae; genus Eurois; species Eurois occulta. Next base: position 15,117,895 of record OX465479.1, on the reverse strand, counting down.
ACTCTAAACCATGCTTTTTAGCCCGTTTTGGTCCCGATGCTAGGCCTCCCCTTTCTTATTCCTTCCAAACCACTCTAAAGTATCTTATGCGATCTAAGAAAGAAATAAAAGACAAAAATTAAAATTGCTGCACCGATATCTTAATCAATATTTTACGAACATGCATGGCTGCCTAAGGATAAAAATTTCGTAAAAGTAAGTCAACGTTTTCGGATGCAATTACGCGAATACGCGACTAAAGTTAGTTGTGAACACGTAAAAAGAAGACGGCGGCAAGAAGTGCGGGATGTTCGCCGGGTGCACGCTTCAGACATGTTCCGATAGTACAGGACCTTGTCCAAAGTTCCTTTTTTAAATATCTTATATTTTTATACGAATATTTTTCTTTACCAGCCTGGTAACCAATAAGACTTCGTAATATACCTCCTTACTGAAAGTAAGCTAAATAATAAAAATATACTATGTAATTGAATAGCATCATAATATTATATGCTATGGTTAATAATTATTATTATACCGCTAGCAAAAAGTTTTACTTCGCAGCCACCAACCTGAACACGCTCTAAAAAAAAATCACAAGACGAAAAACATTTTCATTTTAATTGGTTGGTCTAATATCTTTTGGCTCAAACAAAAATTAAAACAATCAAGACAAGAAATCCATGATTACCGCTGAATTAACTAAGTAGTTAATCAAGATTCATATCAGAATTCCTAGACTGTCTGATTTAACGACGACCCATGCATAGATGGAATATGCAGACAAAGGAATGTTACTCTTTTAACTTAATAAAACTGATAGGACTCTTCTAGAGGTAGCCTGCTTTAGTTATGTACTAGGGCAACGAAAAATGGTCATTATTCGTTTTTACGGTTTCGGGTTTTATTCAAAACCGGGCTTCGGGTTTTTTCTTTCCTTAATTTAAAATATACTTTTGCTTTATTTGTTATTTAAAAATTACAATGGTTATAGTATTGTCTCAGGCGCTTGTCCAAATGGTGGAGTTCCCAGGGAGGAAGTCCAAACTTTTGGAGGAGACTCCAGAGCTTATGACGGAACGACGTGAAAACCCACCCATTAGTTCGGCCGAACTATGGGCATTCAACAACACTATTACAAAATTGGTACGACGCGACCTTGGATGCTCCAGCACACGCTCAATAGAAAAGCGATTGAGCATAACCAGGGGTTGAAAGTGTTCGTCGAATCACTTGGGAGGAGCCACCTGGCAAAATGGACTAAATCTGGTGGGGATATCATCGTTTCGAAGCCAGAGTACATCCAAGAGCTGAGAAGTCTTTAGGAAAACGCCACAATGACCATCTAAACTCAGAACCAGCAAAAACAGCATATCCAATTGCGTGAGGCAAACGGACGTAATTTCCCCAACAATAAATTTAAGAAACAAAAAAATATACAACGGATACTTTCGAATGAGAATTCTACCAATTCTACAACCCAAGAAACCCTGTACCGTATTATGGACAATAAATCTTATATTAGATGAATAAGTCGTTGAAGAATATAATAAATTGACTTACTCATGTTTCTACATTTTAAACGATCTACGACGTTTTGTGTGTCTGATCTGCGCAGTTCACAGATCGATAATAACCAATTTAAAAAAAAATAAAAGAAACGAAAAACTCGGGTTTCCTACAACAGAACCGGTCTTTTTTACTATGTAAAAAACCGGGACCTCCCGGCTTTTTAAGAACTGGGAATAACCGGTTCGTATGCCCTAGTATGTACCTAGAGTAAAGGAACATGCATTTAATTTGAAAAAAAAAATGAACTAGGTAAAAAATGAACTAGGTACCTAGTTAATTTTTTCATTCGCATTTACACACTCATAAATGAAATTCGCTCATCTGGGTGCTTATGGGAAACGCGCTTCAATCTCTCTTATTTTTGCATATTATTATGAATTATTCAAGTCTAATACGTAGTTGGTGTGCGTGACTGTACGCAGCGCCAATTCATTTCGTATTGCATCCAATGGGGGCGCAATTTTCTTCGTAATGAAGTCGCCACGCAGTTTCGCGCACGTACTTAATATTTCCACGCATTCAATCGAATGAAAGAGGACAATCAAATAAATTGTGACCAATAAAAGCTGATAAACGTCTGACAACTAGGATTATTATTTGAGCTCACTAGTTAGGAACCTTTTAAAGTCGCTTCGGGGAACTCTTCGTTACCTAATGCCAACATCCTGAGTTTTTTCGGAAAAGCACATTCAAGAACTTTACACTTCCAGAGTGCTTGAAGATTTTCCAGTTACGTGATTTTATCAATTTAACAGTAACTTGCTCCAAATTACCCGTTCAGTTATCGTAACACTACTGGATTATTAAATAATTACAAAGATCGTATCTTAAGACCATCATAATTCAAGTTAGCAGAACAAAAAGCTATTGTGGTATAACTGCATAGCGGCCGATTAGCATGCTTAGCGCCACGACGACACGCACGCGTGCCCTTCACTGGAACACATTACTATACATTATACAATAAGGTTTTTTGCCAAATTATTTTATCTTGTTTTTGCTAAACAAACAAACTGAACGCAATCTGTCTTAAATAGTCTTAATACGTTCGTCGGTCGACAAATTGGGACAGATTTTCCCGTTATTTTTTGCCTCTGAGTAGACATAGATCAATCTAAGGTTGTTAAGGTTTTGATGCATCTTATCGACTCAGACTACGTGTTTATTGGATAACGGCATTAAAATAGTATCTCATTAAGATCAATGCAAATAATGGAGATAGTCGTCAAGACCGTTAATGGCAAAATGTTCATTTGGAAACAAGTTTTTTTGTCCGATTTTTATCTTTAGTAGCAGGTTCTTGTCTGCGAGAATTTAAAGTTGAAAAGTGAGCTGGTTGACACACAAATATGTACTTAGTAGTTTGGGAAGGCACCGTTGTGCGACACCCGTGTTGACCCCACCTGTGGACTGTGGTTCAACGATCAGCTGGCATTCGGACAATAGGGGCGTTTCCCAGGCCAGCTCATGACTGATGGTGCCTCTTATTAACGGTTTAAAATAACTGGTTTTAAATAAACTTAAAAATCCCATCACTGTAATATATAACTGTCGTCTTGACTTAATAACCGTAGAGCTTCTACAGTTTACAAATAAAGTCACTGCTAGCAAATATTTTATTTGTTCTCAATTTATCCTTCTTTTTATGAAATGACAACATTTTATGGTAACGATGACCGCAGCAATAGACACGACCTGATGTACCATATAACCTATATACGTAACCTTTGATTAAATTATTAAAGCTCATGATTTAATTATGATTTCATAATTGTAGTAATATTAGTAAAACAGTTGCAGTTGGAAGCGCGTGCTCGTGTGGCGGCGGCGCGTGGCTACACGATAGTAAATAAATAGTTATTAGGGTACCTATATGGGCATCGTCGAGGCGTTAGAGGCAATTAAGCGAACACGCGGAAGCCCACACATCATTATTCATTAACAACATCGGCTTCGGCTAAAAGCTTCGGGCTCGCTTCCTGGGTTTTTCTGCGCGGGAGCAACGGATGCACGTCTCGCATGCTGGCCCGCGCCGCTCGTGCGCACACACCTCTTACATCATATCATAACATGTAAATAATTCATGGAATAGCGTTCGATTCGGTTAGCGAGCTTTATCTAGTCCCTAACGGTAAATAAACCATAAAGAATACCAACATCTCGTAAGTTCTGTACTTAATTAATGTGATGGTCTCAACTTGTAAGAAAATCGTTATTTAAACACGCTCCAGCTGCCAGTAATGTTCCTCCTCTTGGCTACTTATATTGTTTGTTAGACAGTCTTTCCACTTTGTATTATGTTTCAAATACAATATTTATTGAGTTTTATAATATATTACCTTTACCTCCTTTATTTTTCTTTCAAATGAAAAAATATTCAAATCATTAGATTTATGTATACATGACGTAAAATAGTGCTAAAACTACCACATTAAAAGCACGGTAACTACTCAACTAATAATTAACATGTAATCATCCTTAAGAACTAATAATGAAACTTATTTTTTATCACATGCCCAGGTAATACGTACACCTAATATTGCATCACAGACAATATTAATAACAAAATAATCTACAAGAGTAAAAACGCACAACATCATCATGTTTATTGGCAAAAAATAAATACAAAAAATAAAATTCTATTCGTCCTATGCCTGCAAATATTTTTAGCATCAACCATCATCAATATTGCGTCTTTAATGTTGGATTTTCCAGCTCCCTGACTTGTATCTTTTAATCTAATCACCGTGGATTGAGTTCATGTTCACACAATAGAAGGTACTTTAACAGGTTTTTGGAAGCTTTTTTGGAAATTCTTTTTAAAACGGTGTACCGTTTCGATCTGTTTCGGGTGCAGGATGTGTCTCGTGTCTAAATTGCCTCGTTAGGTTCACTAAGAGCGTCATTAATGTTTGGTACGGTCGCACCGTTACTGGCGTTACTGTGGTCGCACAGAGCACTCCGTCGCAGTCATCACCACGCTTCCACGCTGCTGTCATACGATGTAGCTCAGTAGAGCATGAGATGGCTTATGTTTTTTTTTAACTTATTTTAATCGTAATCGATTTAGAATCTACTGTGGTTTTAACAGATTTTCATCGAATTTGAAGTTAATAAAATATCAATTGTCACGTTTGAGTCCTAGTTGTTCCAACTAGAAAGTGCGGGTCGAGTTTTAATCGTAAGTGGATTGTGACTACATTAAGGAAAGTCAAACCATCTTATGAAAGATTAATTCTACCTTTCTTACTTACAATAGTTGCTAATCTCAATTACTGTTATTCATGTTATTTCAAACACAATGTAAATTGTTTGTGAATAAGTTGAATTGAATTGAGTCGCTTAATAGGATCAATCGAATATTTATGTAATTGCCTACTACCATAGAGCTTTTTAGCTTATTCCTCAATACTAACAGGGTTCAATAAATCTATTTCGATCTGTTTTTGATCTTTGACAGAGAATAACATAACGGTACAAGTGACCAATCCGTACAGATAAGCAGACCTTGATAACGTGTCTTAATAATGGGTATAAAATACCCTTAACGATGCTGAAAGACACTTATTCTCTTTATTGAGATATATTTTTTGTTCTGGACCATACTTTTTGGTGGTCAAAGTTCGAAAGTCAACTTTAAAATACAATTTTTCAAAGACCATGACCCCTGTACTATACTACTACTGTACTATCTATTCAATGCATCTAACAGCACAATGTTTTGAGTGCTTTACATTGATTTCTACCTTGATTTTTCAACCAAAAACAAAATCGTTTTTCAGCAATACGTTTTGCGAATAGTTACCTAATGGGATGTACAGAATGCTTGGTCGACGTCTTCGTGAAGGGTCCGTTTACACCTTGTTTTTCCCAGGTTTTCGATGTAATTGCCCAAGCATTAGCTCTCTTCATTTGAGGACTAAAATAGGTATGCGTTTGATTAAGTCCAAAAATAAAGATAAGCAAAGTAAAGTAGTCTACTTGAAAAAAAGTCAATTCAAGCCGCAGACCCACAGAAACAATAGCCGTTACAATTGGTTTAGTTAGATGGACGAGGGTCACCCTAATAGATACGTGGAAATACTCGCTGGACTGGAACAAAATATTCAAACAGAATTTATGGGCAACTACATTATTTCTATCCCAAATATTTTCCATAAAAACCTCTGACATTATCTGTATTTCCCGAAAGGGGGCGACAGAAGTGCTTACCTATTTAAAAAAAAAAACATTTTATACTAGGCGAATCTATTGCCACCAAACAGGCATTAATCTAGATTTGCCCAAACCGGATACAACCCAAGACTCCACACTCACTAGTCCAATGAGGTTGATATGCGCGTCAATTTGTATTTTCCAACCACAACAATAGATCCTCGTATTGTATTGAAACTCCGTACTACTCTAGTCCAACTCTAGCTCAAAGTGTTACCAGTACTATTGAACTGAGTGCTTAAACAGTAAAGCTGCCAACGTGAATGAACAATCAATTTAATCCCCATTGATGTCCCGAAGAACCTTGAAACCCGGAAGCAGGTACAAGAAATTTTGATAGCAATACATGATCAATAGATCCGATCCGAAGGTAACGGTAGTGCATCGGCGACGGTGAACGACACCGTGCGATCGGCGCGGGCGCAGCCTCCCGATAACGCAACAATTATTAGCTTGTTATCGACCGATCTCATAGAGCTCGTGTCAAAAACGATGCACCGTTAAATACTGTAGCGTTAGGAAACTGTATGAGCATTACAGGTACGAGAATTTGATAGGCGATAAGTCGTGAAAGACGATGGAGTATGTAGAGACCTAAAGGTGAACCCCCATTTTAGGTTTATTAAATAACGCTATTATTTTGTTCCCTCTGATAGAGGATTGTTTTGTTTGCTGTATAAGTGTCGTGTTTCACAAATTATACCGTTCATTCAAAACAATATTAGATCGTGAACTTGAATTTAATATTTGCTCGACAATTTATCTCAGGAACGAGCTTCCGACAATTTTATATACGTCACACGATCACTGGCTCTTGTCTTTACGCACAAAGACGGATACTAATTAATTCTGTCATAACAATGAATCATGCACACCATTATGATCTTTGTAATCGAGGCCAAAGGGGCGAGATTAGAACATAATATGTCTTGACAATTTGAGTGAGTATACTGCCGGTACGGGTGTCATTATGGCACTACATTTAAGTACGTCTATAATTAAGATAAATTGCACGTATTTTGGTCTTAGCAACCTTCCGTTGCAGAGGAAATAATGTGGTAAATATAACATATAACCGTTTAAGTACCAACTACCGCACGTTTACTTAGAAGACACTGAAAATTACGTTTTAAAATGGCTCGCATCTATGTACATCATCTTATAAAGATAACTAATGGTTTGTATTTTTTCTAAAACGCCGCTAAGGTAGTCTCACAAAAGGCAAAAAAATTCTAACATTATATTAAGTACATACAATACAAAACCATCTCCAGATATCCAAACCTACAAAAACAAATCAAAGCCGGATTTTTTATGTTTTTTGTAACCGTACCGAAATCCATAGCTACAGATCAGCTTTATTCCACCTTAATATCATTGTCGTGTACCGTTGTCCGGCCACAACGTAACGGGACCCAAGGCCCTAAGCATTGAATAACGCTCCGATTATTCCAACCATCTCACATTTAAAGGGGCATCGGAGCAACCATGTTATACTTTGTAATTGGCTTTAGAATATTGATTTGGGCATTAGACGCATGAATAGATTGATGTTCGGGCATGATTCGGTACGATGTAATTATACATTCATAGCTATGATTGATTTGATTAGATAATAGTGCTGAGCGTTAAGACTAGACTCAATTACAACAATCCTTATAATATATCCGCATAATTTCTAAACTTGCAAAGTTGAGTTGAGTTGTTAAAGGTTCTAAACTTGTTTGATGCGGATTCCACTCAGATGATATATGAAAATTTCTTAAAAAAGGTGTAGAACATATTCGTATTTCACCCATAACATGTGTCACTGGTAACAAAATATAGGTGGCACATACCTGCGGGCGGAGTGTGGTATGTCTTGAGTAATAGTCGTGTTGGTAGAAGTTGGTGGGCGACAGCGGCGGCCGGTACTTCTTGTGGCCGTAGCCCATTGTGTCCATCGTGTGCATCTTGATCACAACACTAGTGGTCGCCCGGGTCACACGTCACACCCACGAGGCAGTTCCCGATCGATCGTCCGGAGCTCAGGTCAGACGTTAAGCGTCACATATCGCTCGCTTCTCTGTAACAATAATATTATTGATATCAGTATTTTATGACATATTTATTATAGTTCTCAGCACAGCTTTCTTTGTAAACTGAATGGCGGGATGGGCCGTGAAGCGACGCGAGCGCATGTCTTGCATCGGAAATGTGGGATGACGATGCGGCGCGCATTAGTTAGTAACCGAGTTGAGGCGCTCTAGTCTCGATTAAAGCTAATATTTTGAGCGATCCTCACATGTTACAGTACTTTCTAAATTAGTTTAACTGCAATTAAGAATATTTACCATTTGCTGCCTCTACACCTGGTTACTCCCTGGGTTCTCTCACGAATCCCACGTTACCAAGTTATTTGGAAGTTATTCCAACATATTAACGGGACCAGCTTTGTAAGTACTAACATCCGCCGTATAAATTACGAGACCTTCGCTCTGCGTCGTCCAATATTTACATAAAGTCTCACAGAACAGAACTCGAGAGCTCACTCCATCGCCGTTTGTTGTGGAAACGAATTTAAATCGGTCAAATACCTGCCACTGGAACTACGACTAGTGACGTGATATAACTGTTCAATGGCTACGACGAAATTCATCAATTAAAATGTAACGACCCGACCTCCACAGTGGCACTCGAATGGTCAATAAATCCGTATTTTATTGGCATTTGCATTTGGAGTCTTAATGATCTGCTAATTTGATTTTGTAGATGTAAATAAAATATACCGTAAATTTTTGACTACTAATACTAAATTGATTTATTCATGGTAAAATTCGTGCAGACGCAAATCATACTGAGTCAGTGGTTGACTAGGCCAAAACGACCTTTTCTTTCAGCGGAATCTTTTATCCTCAATAAGAACTTGTATCCTCTTATAGGATAAAAATACTTTTCCTTACAAATATTAAACCTTTATTAAATCTGTCCCAATACAACAAATCCACCATTCAATGAAATATATTCAAATTTATTTGTTATTGTTCCACGTTTCCTGAAACCCAGTTCAAAACAAATAGATTATTCTTGTCAAAAAATGGACCAGTAATTTACGAAGTTGTGACTTGTGACAGTTCTCACGCGTAAAACGAATCGGTATTCGGTGCCGAATGTTTGTTTTTGCTCACGTTTTTATCTCATTGATTGAGTAGTATTCGGCCTTAGCTCAGGGCCAGCCATTGCACTGCTCAATTGTTCCACAATCGACACCACGGATCAATGAATATTATACAATATTGTTTTTCCCTGAATGTTTTATCATAATAACTCATGGTTGTATTCAGTAAGCTCATTGAACAAAAACTGGTTACGATGTTAAAATTAATTGTTGATTTATATCAGGAAGTCTTGGTCATCGGCTTCACGTGTGTTCTTCGGCTTATCGTAATAAAGATTGATGTACAAAAAACAATGACTGTGATTCGGTGTTTTTTATGTGGCAACCGTTTGTGACACCATGAGCAGGTGTTTAAAATAATTTGAATAATATACAAAAAATATTTTCAATGAGAATAACGATATTTGCGGGCCTCTTATGTTGAAATGTTTATCCAGAAATGTGAGGTACAGGTACCGACTTTTTAAACCTACTTACAAAAGTATCTACACATCGTCTTGTAAGTAGGCACCTTAAGAGGCAACGCTTCTTCCTTCGATGTGCTAATTGTGACCATCGTGGTTGTAGTGAGGTAAAAATCTCACACAGATCAATCCACTCCAAAGATCAATCGTCTAAAGGTCCTCTCCCCCAAAAGTTGCCTAAGGGATACAAGCAAGTGATCTACATCATCCTTGCGTTACATTTATCTCACACTACATCATAATCATCATACTAACTATAATGCCCTTAAGTTTTCCGCAGCACGTCGCTACTACACTTGTACGTCGTTAACACGTATATTGCTCAAGCCGTCTCGGAGCCAGGCCTTGTCCTGCATGGTGCTGAGTCATAGCGAGCATGGCCAGCGTGGGAACCCGCTTATCAGTGCGCTCTTGTGCGAATCCTAAGCATTCGTAGGCCAAGTAATTATGAACTGCTTATGTAGTCTATTGAAGTTATCTAACCAGGTGCTTTGTTAAAAGGCTCTTGAGAATATATTTTCCAGGGCGCAATTGTGCTCCTGCTGAATTGATTTTAGATAAGAAACATGCCTGAAGCGATCTAAGTCTGGTAAATAGTAATAAATAAATCACCGATAAAATTCTGATTAACTCCTAACTACTATTAAGTGCATTATTTGAATTATTTCCAAAGTTCTAAAAGTCTTAACAAAGTTCGAATTTATTAAATAAACATGAGTATAAACCCGCGTGGTGTTGGTAAACAAAATGCAAGTTCAATGTATCCCAGGTGCAGAGCGGCCTCGGCGCGGTCCAATGTCAATGTCACCTTTCCATTGGGTCGAAACCGACATCGCTGCGCCCGCGCAGTGCGCCGCCATCGCTTCGTCGACCGTCGCCGCTCGAACGCGGACCGATGAGAGTCAACCGCTCGGAACAGGAAATACCCGATGGTAATCGTCGACTGGGACTAAGACGTTCATCCTTTTAGTGTTATCAAAGCTTTTTTCCGAAAATTAGGATGCGTTTTTAAACCCTTTTGAAGCATTTTAATCCAAAATGATTAAAATGCTTAATGAGTCATTTCCAGAGGAAGGTATTTTGTATTTCCCATCACAAAAACATATTTGTCATACAATATGAACATAGCTGGATTTTACTCGATCAGAACCGGTTTAGCATTCCATGAGAACAGATACTGGTTCCAAATCCTAATACATGTTCTAAGAATTATAATTTTGCAGGTTGTACTGCTTTCTTTTAGAATATATGTCAAGATAATTTAAATATTCGTATAAAATGTGGGTGAGGTAACGCGAATTGCGGTGGAATTCGGACGACAACGGTACCTGCGCGCGCGCAACATACGCGCGACGGATTACACGACACTCGTGCTGATACATTATACAATGCAGCTAATCACTCGATTTACATTAAATACATTAACATTACTTGGAAGGTATTCAAGCTTCAGAGTAAGCTAACAATGGAATTTGTGTTTTTTTAGGGTTCCGTACCCAAAGGATAAAATGGGACTCTATTACTAAGACTCCGTTGTCTGTCTGTCCGTCTCTCAACAGACTGTATCTCGTGAACCGTGATAGTTAGACAGTTGAAATTTTCACAAATGATGTATTCTGCCGTTATAATAAAGAAGGCATATTCGGAATCAGCAAAGAAAATGCTATCTTATAGTCTTACTCACAAAGCTGTAAGTCGTATTAGATCAGAGATATCATAAGGATTTTAGCCTTAACTACGACACAAATTCTGGTTTTTGAATCTGAAAAGCCTTAATTACACAATTGTGTAATTAAGGCTAATAAAAACAATAAAACTAATAAAAAGGCCGTTAATTAACGGCCTTTTTATTAGTATTTTCATATCGCTAGTCTGGAGGTCCGCAATTACCAATATTAAGTCTTTTTTAACTCAGCAAAACTTTAAATTTACTACAAGAAAAAGCCCTAACTTAGCAATAAGGGCTTTTCATATAAGTATTAGTGTGAGTGTGCCCAAGAGCTCCGAGAGATCATTCCACCATCTCGCTTCTTCCATCGGGAGTCCAGACGTACTGCGGGTTATCACCCATTACTTGTCGATGTTCCACACATTCGCACGAAGCGCTTTACTACATCGTTTATTATGCGCACAGCCAAGGAGTGGAATTCCCTGCCTTCGTCGGTGTTCCCAAGTTCACATGACCCCAATCTATTTAAGTCGCGAGTTAATAGGCTTCTTTTGGGTTAGCTCGTTCCAACGTCGACCTCATCTCTGTCCTCAGGACTAGATTGAGGTCAAGAGTAGGCCCATTAAACATAAAAAAAGAAGTTTTTAGAAGAGACACGCGCGCCTTATTTGGCGCGGGGACAGTATATTTGAATTGAATCCGCGTCGCTCAGTTGCAGATTATTTTAAGTTTGATTGAATAATTCTACTTATGAGACTAAAATATTTAATAAAGTACCTATTTTATTTAATAAATACTCTTGGTTTACTTTTAATAAGTCTTGTTTACAATCGGCTGACAAAGGTTTTTATTTCCTTTAGACTAAAAACCTATGCTCCAATGCTTTGAACACGATTCGTAACTTACGTTTACTATAAAAAAAGACGCAACTGCACATTTAACTTGCTTTAGATGCAAGGATTTCGGCTTTAGGAAGATTGAGTTTCTTCTATGAAAAGCTGTAATTACATAATATGCAATTACGTTTCATATATGTATTTCACAATTTATTATTATATTTTTGCTAAAACAACAGGGAAAATATAAAATTAATACGCGTGTATGAATTTAAATAAATTATGGTTCAAAATAACGCCTATATTTTTGACGTTTTATAAAACAAGAATCACTAACTAAAAGCATTCAGTGCATCGCGGGCCTTCATTTAAGATAAAACTTTAAGTATCTCGAAATCAACGTTGACGTAGTTGCGACCTTTTTTCTAATGACGGTATTTCTGTTGCCGCTATAACAATAAATACTAAAATCCTGATTAAAAAAATATTTAAGTGGGGGCTCCCATACAAAAGACATTTTTTTGCCATTTTTATAGATAGTACGACCCTTCGTACGCGAGTCCGACTCGCAATTGGCCGGCTTTTAGAGCATTTAGACGTACGTATTTAAAAAACTCATCGATCAACATCAATAAAACTAACCTATTCATATTAGGAACAGTATTCTTTAATTGACATTGTGTTTTATTTTTCATCCAAGCTAATAAAACAAATATTAGCCATATAATCATTTAAAAATATGAGCTATTTAAAATGTCTTGCTACGAATATAAGCGTAGTGCTACGTTGCTACGCCGTGGCGTAGCGAACATAATAATAATACTAGATTTTTCCGAAAATAAGGTATTTTGTCAGGTATTTTAGGTCGTCCTCCTGCCAAGACTTGACAAGTATTGTAGTTAAATGGGTGATATTGTGAGAATAAACTCCGGTCTGATGTCATGTCTACCACACAATAATAGAAAATAGTCGAGTAATTTCTTTCATAACTATGTAAATTGTGTCCCTATAATTAGAGTAGTCTGTCCACTTGGTAAAATTACTGCGTATGTATGACTCTTTGGTACAATTACCAGGCTGGCAGGGAGACGAGGAGGCGACTAAGAGCAGACAGTCTCGTCCTCCATGCCATGCGACAACAAAGAGCTGGGTTCACAACACCGTGAAACACAGTTTAATCGTCGGCTAATTGTGCCTACAGTGTGACGATCTGACGTGTACCTACACTACCTACTAGGGCTTCATATGCATAAAGGAAGCTAGGTTATAAGGCTATGATACATCTATTGTTATTGTTAAGCTAATCTGTAATTATGAATACAAGGTTAGCATGATATATATTTGATACATTATAGTATGGGAATCCTTCTGACAATTTTACATCACTTTAAAAAAAAATAGTCTTTAATTCGGATAAGCAACATCCATTCATTAAAAGAACGTTGGATTTAATATCTTCCATTTTTCAAGAAATAAATAAGGAAGATTTAGCCTTGTGGCAAGAGATGAGTATTACCTACTTAGGAAACGTTCTTCCTTATTTCCAAGATCATCATTACTATTTAATTGAAAAGGTCGAAGTATTTCTCTTCTTATCTATATAACAAAACAATATTCAACGACATTTGCCTTGATGATAAAGGCCCGGTACCTCATAATGAAACCATCGCATAATAACTTACTTAGCTGGTCCCAATTTCTCGGAAACAAATGATATGGATGGATGATATGGATTTGTTTTTGGAACAAATGCCAACATTTAAAACGAATCATCTGAAAACCTTAATATATTTAACTAAAAACGTCGAGACTTTGGCTTTATAAAAAGCTTTACAAACTTTCGTAATGAAAATAATGATGATTGCTATAATTTGCCGGATTCATTTTCTATTTGAAATTGCGATGTATAGGTACCTAATAGCGCTTTTTCTGTCGTAGATCGTGCACGTTAGTTTGTTCAACCCATTGTAAATTTCAAATTAACATTTATGTGATTTGAGTATGAATCACTGATTACTTTGGTAGATGTATTGATATTCCTTAAAAGACCCGACTTTTAGAATAAAAATATAAATTTAAAACGTTATTTGTTAAGTACAATATTTAAGCAAAGGGTTAACAATATTATATATTTTTATGTCATCAGGCGATATTGTATCCGTAATGTTCACATCGCTTAATTCGAACCAAAAAACATGTTTATCATTTGCTTAAAGATCGTTTTCCTAGACCACCTTCATGGTTTTTTTCCTTCAAAACCTCAGTTTTAATTCAGTATCTCACACCTATTATCGTAATCAGAAGCAGGTAGATCGTTTCCTGCTGCTGATGATTGGCAGAGAGTCGTGACGAGCACCAGTCGTCCTCACGTCGGGAGCATCCGTGACTCCCGCGCCGGCCTCGCCGCCCTGACGTCATCACCAATTACGTGGAAACCATGCAGTTGTGTTATGTTATCTAATAGCTGGACACGACCGTAACAATTAATATTAACTGCTCATCAATCTAATGTGTAAACAATCTTCGAAAAAAATGTTTGTTAAAAAACAAAAGGCAGTTTTATTACAAGTATAATCGATTACAAGATTGTAATAGTCATACTTAGATAACATAAAATATTTGAATGAATATACTTAATTATGCAAATTAACATAAGATGATTGTGATCTAAATACGCGATTGTCTCCAGAAGTCCCGACCGAAGATGATTACGCAATGTTATATGCAGCAGCCAGCGATGAACAATGCTGTCCTAAACAAACTTACTAGGGATAATCTGTTTTGCGTTCGGTTCAGAAGCTTACGATCATCAGCTGAGCATGACAATCTCAAAGGAATATGATGTCAGTTAGCATGCCAGACAATGATAAATGAACATAGGTGACACAGATGGATATACGCCATGCTTACCTCGGGGCAATCACTTAGTAGCCTGACGTAAGGACACTGGGAAGGAATGTGACCGAATTTAAGAGCTACTAGAACATGCATGACCATTGACCAAGACCCATATCAATATACAAGTCAAAGTGTTTACTTGAGTAAAAGTAATTATTTAAGATACGATTTTTATTCTGTAGTCTAGTAATTGATTGAAGTTTTTCTTTGACGGTTCTTACTTCGTTCATATTCGTGTCTGTTGCATAAAAATGGTTGCATAAGTAATAACTTAAACTTAAATAATTTCTTCGACTTCACTATAGATAAAAGTGTAGGCATTCTATTGTTGTTATACTTAGTTGACGAAAGCTATTGACTGTAAGATAGCAAACAGTTTTGAAGTATTTTGTTTGTGATGACTTTTAAGTGACCAACCCGCACTGGGCTCGCGTGGTGGATTATATTTATAGCCCATTCCCTTTTATAGAGAGAGGCATAGGTCCCAGCAGTGGAAACATTATAGGCTAATTATGCTGACTTTTAAGTAAATGCTTAGGTTTTAGTTGTGTTCTTGTAGTTAAGATAAGTAACAACAGGTTTTACTTTTTTAAATGTTGTCAATATTTTTTTGTTATATTTTTGTTGTCCTATTGCTAATCATGCTGTCGTTTAATTTTTCCTTTTGTAAAGCTTGTTAGTTTTATGTCTTGTGATTGGATTACTTCTAATATAAATGGGAGTTTTTCTGTAATCATGATCATACGACATCCTGCCCTCGAAGACATTTTTTTGGGTTACTGCATACTTAACCTGACAAATTTATAAGATATATGTACTCGAAAAGGCCATAAATATGTATAACCGTTAAAACTGGAGCTCTTACGAGGAGAGAACTGTAGGTACTGGTACGCGGTTGACGGGTTAATAAAGAATATCATATTAAAGTAACCAACCTTGCGATATAGACGGAAATTCAAGAGTGCTGTCCAATCGGAGGCATATATGTAGTGAAGAGCTCAACGATACGGTCAACACAATCTGAAAACGATTGATGTTCTAACGGTAACGCAGTCTGGTTGACTAAAACATGCATCAACTAAGATTTATAGTAGTTTTAAAAGCATGCTTATTATTTCAAAGAGATTTATTGCTTGGCGTTTTTTTGCTTAGATACACACTTGTTGAAACTGACAAAGTTGTTGATTTATAAATTTTATGAGCGGGTTATTTTGGATAGCTTTTAAAATCCTATAATATTTTTTATTCCACGCCAATCAATCAATTCAATTTTTTTTTGTCACACCTTGTCAAGTAAAGCTTATTTCAATTTTTAAAGGAACCGTTGTTTCGATAAACAATTTTAATTGTTGTGAAAATGGAACTTTCGTGACAAAACAATTACTTCGGTTTTTCCCTCTTCAAGTATGGACAGAAGAAAAATTATTTTACAGGAACTTTGAGGAAGAGACTTAGTTGTTACATACAACTAACAACTAAGTCTCCTCTAGTAGGTAGCTAGTGTTTAGTAGAAAAGGAACACTCATGCTTAATCTTTCGTATCCCGACTGTTCCATACAAGCTTTTCACGCAAGTTTAATCGACAATAAATTGAACGTGGATTTAAGAATAGAATCCAATCCACAGACAGTTCAGCTAGATATGATATTTCCCTTTTTTGAGGATTATGATTATATTTCTATAAATACAACACGTATTTTATCGGACACACATCAATAAATCGTCATCAACAACCCTTAGGAAAATTTTGTACTGCACGGGCCACCGTGACGCATCCCCCTCAAACGACGACGTCCAATTACTAAAATGGTATTAAATAATAACCTCTGTAGAGCAGTCGTCACTTGACAGCGACATGCACTTGGGGCGCATGCGCATAATCTGACACTGTTGCAAGACCCCGCTGTAACAGTACACTGTTCTAGAACTAGTGCGACTCGAGCTCGTGCCGTGCGTGTCACTCGTCTCGTCATCATATGTAACGTCTGTCTGTCTGGCTGTATTTGACTGGTCATCATTGCGATCTGATATGGACCTGATATGGCCTTCGGTGTACGTTTAAACTCAAAAAGTATAAGCATTTGGTTACACGCACTTTTGAATTGTCCAAAACATTTAACATTGTTATTATAACTGTTACTGTGTAATAACTGAAGTTGTAATTACTAACACACATAATATTAAATCTAAGTAACGTGCTGTTACAATTCATATTTACGTAACTACTATCAACCTGAGTTATAAATATCATTGTCTTTTGTAGCGGAGACGGAGGAAAATCTAGAGTTGACACTTAACAAAATGTAGTTTTGCTGTTAAACAATAACATGTAACTGTGTAAGCTGTCGTTACTTTTTATTACTGAGTGCAAGAAACTGTTGTTTAGAATTCTATGCATGATTACGTTCAGCTATTCATTAATATATTCATACATTTATTTTTAAGGTTTTACTACGTAGAAACTCTATGATTGTGATTTGTCAATGTCATAAATATAATGCTTTATTCAAATATATACCTACTCCACTTAATCCGTCAGGCGATTGCTTACAACCCACCCACTCCTCGTAAGAGTTTCACGGTTTCAACGATTATATTATTTTATTATCGTTTCGAGTACATTTTTCTTATGTTGTGCTGCCTCGATGGTCTAGTCGTCGCAAGCGCGACTGCTCAGCATGGGGTTCGATTCCAAGGTCGGGCAAAGTGTTATTGGGTTTTTCCATCAGGAATTTCTCAGTAGCATATATGGAGTTTCGATTTGTGGCCAGTTGATAACAATAGGCTCACCCCCTTTTATTGGGACTTAAAAAAACAAAACTGTCAAAATGTGGGCGACTATTAGGTACACCTCTGCCTAAGCCTTTGGAGATTACAGGCGTGATGTTATGCTATGTTAAGTACTATCGTCGACGAATACGACATTAATCTGGTTAAAATGGGTGATCAAAATTCTATCAAAGAAAATTAATACCTTCCTGTTTAAAATGTAATACAAAGTGGTTTAAGACAAAGTATTAGCCCGCGGCTCGGGAAGCTTTACAACTAAGAGCTAATAATAGCGCGATAATTTAAACAATGGAATATTTACACCGTTTGCTCCATTTGTTGTTCAAGTGGGTACAGCTAATTGTATTATAGCAACCACGACAGCTCACAAAAAAGTGAAATTATTTTAACAAGCAAATACATTAACAACTACTGAGTGAGAAGCATATAAGGTGGAGCTGGTAGGAGACTCCATATCTGTTATAGCCTAATAGTTATACTCACCTGCAATGTATTCCCCACCTTAGACGTCTTATTTGGTAAAAATCAATGCGTAAATAAGTATATAAGAAATAGTTACGTACCTACATCTTGATCTTTGTGAAAAACAATAATTGCAACAAAGAAATAGTTTAATTCTCGAAAACTTGATTAAAAGTTTATTACATCGCTTCTAGCTTCGCTATGTACATAGTTTAAGAACAGCTAGCATGGCCAGTTATTATCTGAGAATGTATTTTTAGCTTACTTCAATATGAACTTGAAAATAAATAGGTACAAGCCTAGCACGCTGTGGGGCTTCCACATTGAAAAATAAGGATAGGATCAAATATAATATTGTCATCACATTTTATTACGACATTCAAGTTTACTAAATGAGACATGTCACTCTAGTCAAGATATGACGATATCTATAAAAGCTGTGTTCGAATGTTCAACGTTTCGTCTTCTTATTCCATCAACGTCTAAGCGAACCATCATGACTGTTTTGTTTAACTTGGTCGTGAGTTTATTAGCAAGCACACATGAGAATCCTTAGAACTAACAGTGCTACAAAAGCAAGCCGACTTCCCCTCAAAAGTCTTGGGAAAATCAAGAAATCATTTTCTTTTAGTTTTATTTGTGATGAGACTATCAAAAGCTCTCAAAACGACGTTTATTTATTGATTTAGACAGATTCTAAATAAATTATATCCGTATAATAAACCAAAACTTGAGAGTCCGCCTTGGTTGGTTTGATTACGATCTCATTTTCAATTGCTACAATATCATCAGGAGCAGTAGTATTTCTACTACTCGTAAATCAATTAAACCTTGATTTGAGTCACATTTAGTTTTAACAAGGGAGGGGGGGGGGCAGGGTCAGCGCTCTCTAGGGTTTTGCTTTTCATCATCCTCATCACGATCTGTCTAGCCTTTTTACAACTATGTTAGGATCACCGCCCAGTCTAACTGGGGCAGCTGAATACCTGTATTTTACTCTAAGAAGATATAAGAAGGTACCTAATACTGGTAGGATTTTCATATTTTACATAAAAAAAAATACAACCATTAAAATTATCTCTGAAACTGCACTAGTCCGCTATGTACTGTGGAGCCATGGGAACGCTAAAACAAACTACTTTATATGAGATGACATGCGAATTTTTGCATGAAATGCTGGCAAGCTGGCATCGCACGCGCATAACAGTGACTTACCGCTACGATGCACTGTCGCATGTCGCTCCCCAGCGTGTCTGCGTGACACCTACATAACTGGTGTCATACTGTCATCACACCTGGGTATTCAACTTTCTTTTTCATATCACTGTGATTGTTGGCTGGCTACAAATAGATGTATGTAGTGCTGCCATAATGCGCCAACCTTAAACTCTTATTAATTCAGTAATATGCGTCAAACTAACCCAATATTGTACATGTGGTATATTCCTATCCAGTAACGGACTTAAAATTAATGAATGTTTCACATCGATACTGATTAGGATTATAGTTTCCAGAATTAATTACTATAATTTATATTTTTATACGTGTCTGAAGTGTACTGATACGAGGGCTACAATTTTTAGCGAAGGTACTACACGAGTATTTTTAGTTACATGTACAAATGAAAT
The DNA here is from genome assembly GCA_950022335.1 of Eurois occulta. Lineage (NCBI taxonomy): Eukaryota > Metazoa > Arthropoda > Insecta > Lepidoptera > Noctuidae > Eurois > Eurois occulta. The sequence goes on along the minus strand of OX465479.1, from coordinate 15,098,225 downwards.
AATAATAATAATTATAGTACCCAAACATTTATTTTAAAATTATTACTACTGTTTTATAATGTAAATAACCGTACATAATTGCATGTATTTAGATGAATGTTAATTGAGTGAGATAATTCTCATACAAGTAGTCAGATGTCGAGTTTATGAATTTGATCTTGACTTATGTACCTAATCATATTTATGTGCATGCTGTATATAATAATATGTAGCAGGCCCAAAGGCACCCAAGGAGCCGATAACTGCCTGCTTCCATTTGGGAACCAGGTACTGTGATGTAGGTAGGTAGGTACCTGAGTTGACAAGCATTGCAATAATCCATACTAATCTTAATATATAAAAGTCACGTATCACATGTTCGTACTTTTTACCCGGGTAGTCCATTAGCGTGGGATAACTCCGACTGTCACTAAAAAGCTAGTATATATATATATATATTGTTTCTTGTTTTTTTGCAGGTGACATGGCTAAGATTCTATATTAGGACCAACATTATCAATCACTTTACCCGCACCAAAATGGAATAATAATATTATTACAGATCGCAAATAGTGGAAGCTCATGGAAATGGAGTGCAAAATATATTAGGCTATTTACGTCTGTCCTGTCGAAATAACGCGATAGCTAATTTGCTGTAGCTTTGGGTAAGACCAAAAAACTTGACAACATAATTTAAATCAAATTCTATGTAAAGTACCTACAGTATAAATAGTTGTAATTACTAGGAATTTGTTTACAATTTTAAAAATGACGAGAATCTAAAGGTAAAATAATTAAATTCAGCTTTTTGCACTGAAAGTTTTTGCATTGATTTTTCATGTTTTTGTATGTCAGCTCTGCGTATAAGAACTACCTTCGTATAAGAAGCTTGACAGCTTTTTATATCAGGCAGAATCTAGATGCTAATGTAAAAAAATAACTCTATCACTGGCGACCCGTCAGTTCATCGCTGAAAACTCTCGTTTTTATAGCCCATCTCTAGCCTTCCATGTCATAATTTCATTTTTTATGGACTTTGATAGATTGTTACGTTATTGTCTCAGCAAAAAGAAAATAAACCGTAACTTCTTATTTTGCCAATGAATAAAAATCTTTATCTTTTAAAAAATAAACAGATTTCATATTAGTTAGGTACGCTAAAAATTATCTCGTATTTGTGCTCACGAAATTTTAAATAAATTGTACACTACGTGAAGGTATTGAACCGAGTTATACGAAATGAATGACGTGTATTGCTTGAATAGCCAACGAAATATCCCGTTAAATAACCTTTGGAAGTGCGAGGGAATCTAATTGTGTGCTCATTGTTGTGAGCTGACCAAACAATCGCTAAGAAGTCGCTGTCAAAGCGATATCGTAAGAATTTTAACAAGTTTACGGCAACACGTGGCACTGCCAGCTTTTAGAGCATGTTACCCATCGATGGTAATGCTGATAAACTATCTTTTGCTGCCTTGGCTGTGTTTATAGTATTAAACTTAGGTTTTGAAGTAGGTATAGTATTTTTTTTTTACTGCAAATCATTTTTCGTTTACATCATTAACACCAGCATCACTCTTTATTAATAAAACAATTAATTTTGCACTAATTGTTCTAAAGCTATTATTATTTATCATTAAAGTTGTAAAGTAATTAATATCGACGCGTTACACTCGTAATTAATCAACACTAACCGGTTCTTTGCGTTTACTAAGTAACAGTAAAAATAAATGAACTAACGATACATTTTGCGGCAATTACTGCCGACGATTGACACTTAAAATAACTGTTAATTCCATGTCTCTTAGGATTTATTGAAATTAAGGACTCAATATTAATTCACTGAATTAGTATCTGTCTGGCTTTCTTACAGGAAAAACATTCATTACATTCATCTGATATTTTCTGCAAATCCGCAAACATTATTTCCCAAACCGTTCCCAAAACTGTTTCTTAAAGAAACATTGGTTTGTGCTGGTGGTGGAAGTGAAACAGTAGAAATTCTACTGTTTCACTTATGTACAATACCTATTTTTGTTTCTGTTAAGTATTAGTTAAAAATATTACAACCCATTATTACTTACAATAATTTATTACTGGTTTATTGAACACATAATAAAAAAGAAAAGTAAACAAAACTGCACGAATCTGCATCGTTGATGTCTTTTTAAAGGACGAGTGATGTGCTACGAGATGCTACGAACGATCGCACATTTTTCATTTAAATTGTTTTGACAAATTTTGTCATTAGTTCGTACTGAAAAATTATGTAAGTGTTAGATTTATTTATTGTTTGTATATGTTAATATAAATAAGGCTTCCAATATTTTCTTTTGTTTTCATTTTTGTTTTTGATTGCATATCGTAATGGGTAGGTGATCTACGTTAAAGTTAGTTGTGATTCAGTTAATATTAGGAAAGTTCCATACAGCACGTTTAAAGAAAATGGTTATGGTTGATTTCATGTAGTAAAATACTTCAATAAACTAGCTCTCTTACTCAAAAGCTCAATAGCATTATCCAACTCTTAACCTAAATATACTGAGCATGGTCATAGCTTTATGTTCGTAACTCCTAAGGATATTATCCTTAACTGATGTCGTAGTTATCTTAACTGTATCGAGAGTAACTGTAAAAAGATATTTACCTTCTTAAACGACCCCAAAAAGCTCACAGCACGTTCAGGACGACCACCAAACGAAACGTGTCAAAAATCACTTGGAACACTTAGACTAAGTCTGGGTATTGATCGTTAGTTAAAACAACTGTGTACTTCGAAAATTGTATTAAACAAGTCGTTCGGATCTCGAATGTCGAGCGGCATGAAGCATCAGCGCGCGCGCGGCTGTGCGGTCTGTTGGGATGTGCGCCCGCGCTGCACTTGAACGTTGAACTGGCGCGCCTACCCGACCGCGGCCGGGAGACGCGATCGCGCGCACCCGGCCCAGCCAGTGGCCAGCACCGCAACTCCACCGGGTCGCACCAACACGTACGTCGCGCTAAAGTAATTGTAGCGCAAAATATGATCGCGGGCAATGGACAGCAAACCGCAGGAACATTTCGGAAACTGTGTTGTGGTGAGCCGCCGACTGCTACACAGCTTAATTGATCGCCCAAAGATCACTATCTATGTATAGTAACGTTATCTATCGGACGTAGCTGTTTCTAATAGATTCGCACTAATTGTAACGTTCTACATAGAAAATGGCCGTAACCAACTGCAAATCGATGAGTGAGTCAGCATCGCAGAGATGCCAACACTTGTAGCTACTGAGAAACTGTCCGACATTGTTCAACTGAAAGCCGACTGTCGGAGCATTCGGAATACAAACAAGGAGCATTCGGAATACAAATAAGATGCTACTGTTATACTCTGGAAGCAGACGTCAGAAAATAAATTAAAATTAATAAAACGAGCGAAAACATCACTTTAAGATCTCAAATAATTAAATAAATTAGCAGTTAATTTATGATAATGGTCATAAATAACGAATAATTAATTTAAGTTTGTTGTAACAATAGCTTGAGCACCTATTATCAACAAATCAAAGCATAACAATAAACAGACAAGGCCATGGTACATAGTAACACATAAAAAACAAATGCATAATCCTTGTTATGTTAAATTAGCTTCGTAGACAATAATACTTGAACGATGGTGAACTCATAGTACTTAATAGTTAATTATTTACGGAGTATCGCGCTTAGTCATCTTATCGTATGTTATAGTTTGATTTATATTAAAAGCCTTATTAATATCCAGAGAATCAGACATCTATTCAACTAGCATAATTTTATCTATCGAACAAAATGTTGTGAATATATCCTTACTTATTTTTGTTCTTTTTATTGTAAAGCCTCTAAAACAACCCTTAACATAACAGCTTAGACACATTTTTATACACAACAGTTCTACCATCTTAAGATTGACGCAATAAAACAGGATATTTTAAGTACCAATAAGCAAGAGTCGTGGTAGTAAAGGCAGTATAATAGCGACATCCTGTGCATGTCCTAGGCAGCGAGTGGTCGTGGCCGGGCATCGAACCCTGGACGCTGCCCGCACAGCCGCGCCGCGTAAACAGCCACGCACACAAACATGGAGAGATCACGACTTTAAAAATACCAATAAAAATATACATTGGCTGGATTCTGCAACGACTTTCTGCTCCTATAAATTAAAATCTCATACAAAAAACAATAATGTTACATTGCTATAAATATACACCATTATTTTTAGGTCGTTCTGGAGCCGAATACCATGAACTCGATCATCGAACTCGAAACGATTGGGACTATTTTTTTCAACAAATAACAACAAAAAAAAACACGAAAGAATAAATTTAATGTTTTTTTTTGTGAAATAATGAGAATCGATCGATGAATGAATTTTTCAATGGGTATCGTTCGCATGTGTTGCCGATCGTGGATACGTTTTACACACACATATGCATTTGAGTTCTCATTATTTAAAAAAAAAACATTAAATTAATTTTTTCGTCTTTTTTTTATTGTAATTTTTTGAAAAAAATAGTCCCAATCGTTTCGATTTCGATGATCGAGTTCATGGTATTCGGCTCCAGAACGACCTAAAAATAATGGTGTATATTGTTACTAAATGACTGCAATATAACGTTAACGAAACAAAAATGTATCGTAAATAAAATGCTAGGTAGCCTACTAAACTGTTCACGGCTCTGAAGGTTCGTTGCAAAATAAGAACTTTTCCCACTTTCCTCGTCTGTCGCGTGACAACACTGATTACTTACTTTACGTTATCTTAACAGCCGCTTGTGAACAATTAAACAGTTACGAAGTTATGACTGACAAGAGCTATAACAAAACGCTACATTAGACTATTATAGATCTCCAACAATATATCAAGAGTAAGTTCTACATGGTTACACCGGCTTACACTATATTTATCGAATAAATTCCCTTTATGCCTGTATCGTGGGCACTACACGTCGGTCCTAAGTCGTAGGGAAGTGTCCTACCGATGTCTCGGGTTCGGCCAAAATAACCCGAAGTTTTGGCCGAAGCCGAAGTTTTCTAGCAAACGCCGAAATTGAACGAAGCACTACGACTGCGAAAGAGCGCGATGGAAGAAGCCACGCGCGGGTACATGGGTCACACATTTCGAAGTATTAAGTTATTATTTACGACAAGTTGCAAGGTAATTTTTATCATCTCGTTAAGTTTTTTAATTACAGTCAACCTATTTTTTTATGTAAAAGTTTTAAAAATCATTATATTATTCACTTTTTGCCAATCTTGAACTGAATTTCCGAGGGTTAGTAAACCTTCGGCTTCGGCTTCGGTCAAAACTCGACCTTCGGTCGGTCACTATCGTAGAGGTGCCGTCGAACGTTTATCCCCGCGAAGAGCGGGCGTTACATCACATAAACATGGCCGGCCGCTAGTGGCTCCGCCAGACCCTCATATAACACAATTTTACGCTTCCCGCGCGCTTATAAAACATCCTTAAAACTTAACCCACGTTAAATAAGTCCCAATAAAACTTCCTTTTTCATATTGCAGGTTTATTTTGAAGTTTCTAGGAACTAAATTTGAGCATAATGCATCTTAATAACTAAGCATAATAATATAATAACAGAAGTCAAGACCCGACTCAATAAGAACTTTCAATTAAGTTCCAGTCAAATCAGGGCTTCGTACTTGTATCAATAAACTAAATTAGTTTAGAATGGTCTTCTGAGACCGCTTGTCTGACAAAAGACACTTTATGAGCATATTTTCAGTCAATTTGTTTATGCCATCTCAATTCAAGGTAACAAGGACATTCGTTTAGGTAACATACAGTAATCCAGAAGCAAAAATAAGCATGAAATTATTGAACCCTTTTCGAAACCGATATTTTGATTGGCAGGAAGCCAATGAAAATATCGTATTCAAAATTATCCTTTTCCCGTTTCCTATGCTTAGTTTTACGTTCCCATATCAATCCTACTTTAATCATCGTTACCCTGTATTAGAATATTTAATCACTATCCGATAACTATCAGAGTTATCAGTCTACTCCTCTTCGTAATGTTTGGCTATAGCATCTAGTATGAACTGAAAAGTTCTAGGGTTGATCCAACTGTGCCCGGAAGGCATTTCGTATTGCTCTAGACTCCTGGTGTTTCTTCCTACAGTTCGCTCCAGGAAATAGTCGTCGTACTCCCTGTCGTAGTCGGGCAGGATCGGGTTGAACTTGGCGTAGTAGATGGCAGACAGGCACGCGTACAGGAGCAGGGCTGCAGTGAACAGCTGGAATGTAGAAGAAAGTGGCATTTTAACGGTAGAACTAAGTCCAGACACTATACAGGGGTTTAATAAAAATAAATAGGACTAATGCACACTTGTAACAATCATCAGTGCTTCTGTCATTTGTTTTTTATCTATATATTCAAAACTGTAGTACAATAACATATAAAAAGTCTGCCAAACTGCAAAACAGTTTGTCGGTAGTTGTTCTCGTTTCACAATAATAATAAAACAAATTTCGATTTTTTTATAAATTATCTGCAATAAAGTATAAAAATGAAAGTTCTTTTACAGATAGGACATTGTCACATTTTACACCCATGGGAAATTGATTTTGTCCATAGATGCAAAAATAGCTGTGGACACCATGAGAGGTATTGTTTTTAAAAATATTTTTAAGTTGCTTGGTTGATTTGACATGCGATATCAACTGTGGGGGTAGCTCATTCACCAACGTCGGTACTAAAGTCCGTTGTAGACCGAGATTGAAGACATGTCAGTAAAGTGCCAGTGACATGTGAGTTTCGGCATTTCAGGAATTGCAAACCAAACCGTATGTATTGTATCCAGTGTTGTAGATATCGTGATAAAATAGTCTTGATTTGACATGCGATATCAACTGTGGGGGTAGCTCATTCACCAACGTCGGTACTAAAGTCCGTTGTAGACCGAGATTGAAGACATGTCAGTGAAGTGCCAGTGACATGTGAGTTTCGGCATTTCAGGAATTGCAAACCAAACCGTATGTATTGTATCCAGTGTTGTAGATATCGTGATAAAATAGTCGGATTATAATAGCCACATTATTCGGATTGATATTTTTGAGTTTTGATTACACATCGGCTTAGAAGCTTTTATTCTGCCATTCAAAATAATTTACTGAATTAAAAATTAGGTATTGAAACATCCATCAGTGACGAATAATGAGTCTGTTACAAAGATAAGCTTTTATGAGGTAAGGTAAGGTTTGGATCAGAAAGTGAATCAGGCACAATGTGCGGTGGGTCATTACCGCGACCCGCACGCGCCGGCACCGGAACTAGTCACATCCTCCCTCCGCGCCCCACCCTGCCGCGATGCCGGGAGATCGTGACCACCATTTTGAAACGTAACGTCGAGTTTACAAAATACTGCTCAACTGTTACGTTGATTACATCATTTTACACACCTGCATTTTTAAATAATACCTACATAGTTTTACCAGCAAAAAGTCTACTTGCTTACAAATATTGTATCAATTAATAAATTGTATTCAATACTTCTTTGATCAGACAAAGACTATTTTAGGCGTTATTTTTAATTATTACTACCGAATTGTAATAGAGGAAGTTTTTAGACATATCTTCCCTTTACTACTAACGTATACGTTATCGTTAAAGTTAGAAAAAATCAGGAAACATTTAAAAGAAGAAGCACTTAAGCCGCGGCCGTGAAAATAATATCACGTTTCGACCACCAGTCGGAGCGTTGTCAATAATTGCTCCTATTTAGTAGATATAGACAATACATTGGTGGGAAATAAGTTAGTGTAAGCGAGCCTTATGTTTCTATTCTACTCGTATTGTTGTCTAAACCACAATCTAGGAAATGGTTGTCTGTAACGACATTCGCAAGGTCCCTCTGGCTACATCGCCCCGACGACGGTCATCACATGGCTCCACTCGTAACTATGTCAATGTTATGTCGTCTAACTACCGACTGATCGTCAATTGACAACGTACTCGTAATAGCATTTTTTGTTACGAAATTATAAACAACAATATTTTCGCGGTACGATGCGCTACGCTGCGCTTGAGGTCAACTCTATTTTTGCGTATTTAGTAGATGATGACGTTTTTGTCCAAAACAAGGAGCACTTGGTAGCCGTAATTAAATACTTCGTAAAATCGTAAACATAATATCGCGCTTGTAATCCACATCAACATTGCGACAGTTATGTTTAAGTGCCATATCCGTTTTACAGTAACATTTTTTTATGTCATAATAATATTTTATAATACCTCGAATAAACCAACTTTTCTTTATTTATTCCGTTACTACTTCAAATGTTATAAGAACAGGGGGTCTAAAATGGCCGCTTTAGCAGAAACATAATAGGATAATAATATGAATTACGTTTAAATTCGTAAAATCTAATCTAAAAAATCTAGTCTATGACCATTTCACCCCCAGAACCCGTCCCATGAGCAAATCCTATTGGCCCATTTGTAAAGTTTGTAAGTTTGGATGTATGGGGTAATCTTCAGAACGATTGATGCGATGCCAATAATTATTTCAATATTGCGAAGCTCAATTATCCCCGAGTGTCACAGGCTATATTTCAAACGGTCCCAAGGGATAATTTCAAAAGCTAGAACGTGATTAAATACTTACTTGGAACACACTCCAAAACTTGAAGGATCCCTCGTTGATGACCCAGTCGTAGTAGCCAGCCCAGGGGTCGGTGTACCTGGCCTTCTGCTTCATAGGCTTGGGGGTGGTCGTGGGTTCTTCGTAGTGGTGGTGGTCTTCGTCATAGTAGTCCTCGAAGCCTCGGCCGCTACCCACCGTCTCGTTTTTCGGCTTCGTTCTATTTCGTCTTTGCAAATGTTTCGTCTGAAAGTAGCGTTGTATGCTAATTAATCAATATGTGGAGACTTGTGGTAAAATCCATGGTATGAACAAGTGAAAATATAATAAAATGTATTTATTTCTTGGCAACTTACAGTAACAGAATAGTTAAAGTGTACAATATATCATCTTATGAAAAAGTTTTGGTGAACACACGCGGTACTGAAAATGGAATACCATCCTAAGCGCGGGTAACAGCTAGTTTTTTTTAAATATTATTTATACAAAATAGGTTATCTGCCTGTAGTGCATTTTTTTAAAACTTTAATAATATACCTAGAAAACAATAAAGACAAAACACACTGCTGTATTGTTAAAATCTACAGAATATTTATCTAGTACCATCATCTGCCTAGCCTTTTCCCAACTATGTTGGGGTCGGCTTCCAGTCTAACCGGATGCAGCTGAATACCAGTATTTTACATGGAGCGACTGCCTATCTGACCTCCACAACCCAGTTAGTGCTAGGTAATACGATACCCCTTGGTAAGACTGGTTGTCAGACTTTCGGTCTACTACCTGTAACGACTGTCAAAGATCTACAAATGACAGTCGGGACCAACGGTACGTGCTTTCCGAGGCACAGAGGAAACTGTATGTAATGGTTGGTCACCCATCCACGGACCAACCTAGGTAAGCACGGGTTAACCTAAAGATCGACCCGAGCGGCTGTCCTTATTTAGCCACGCGCTCCTATTATATATTATAATATTTATCCAGTATGACGTTACTTAAAACAATATGAACAGGTTCCCTTTACATTATTTTTCGGAAGATACGTAACTTGTATTATACAACTACACTTGCGAGTCTAGTTAGTTAACGCAAACTGTGTGTGTCTTGTCACAAGTTGCTATTCAAGTTTCAAAGTAGTTTACTTCGGGTTTTAACCCTGTGTACTTTTGGCAACTTTGAGCCAACAAGGTTCCGACGACCTTCAAAAATTATCCCTCAACATAATCGAAATTCCTAAAATACTTCATCAATGCAAATTAAGCATTTTAGAAATTAGAGGGTGTTCAAATAGGCGCCAAAGATGAAAAGAAAAGTTTCTTTGACAAATAATAAAAAAAATGTGATAATTAAATTGGCCCCAAAACAAAAACTATCACAAGCGACAGAATTATATGAAATAAGCTAAGAAGGCGTTATAGTTCGATTTACACGCGCATGTCAACGGGGGCGGTTGGTTGTTGGTTGACTAAATAAGTTGCGTCTAACCCATCCAGTTAGCGTATGGAGTGGGTCACCCACTTTGCCCAGTTCAGCGGGTACCGTACTGTGACCTTGTTGTTACATTAGTTTCCGGACACATACCACCAGAATGTTCAGACTATTTCAGATGAGTCTTCACGGTCAATTTTGTTAATTTTTATTGCGACTCACACGTGTTAGTAAGGAAGTTTGACGGAATATTATGATATTTTGAACAATTTCTCAGAAATGTTGATCATATTTTTGATCCCAGTAGGTACCTAGTTAAGTACGTAGCTTAACACTTTCTAGTAAAAGTAGACTGTGTAAATATAGGGAACCTAGTACCATTTTATAAATTCTAGTCAAATATCAGTACAAAACCTGCATTAAGTCTACAAAGAAAAAATAAAGGAAAATCATTGAGGGACCTGAAAGAAAGATTTATTTAAATCATATTTAGTTATTTTTCTGTACACCGGAATTAAAGGCAGAATATGAGATGTATCTTTTAAAAACATCCTGTGCCTTGTTTATGCAAATAAATTATTTTGATTTGATTTAATGTTTTTATTATTATTTAGTTTAGGAGAATGAAGAACAGGGTGTAGAGTTCTTCATCTCTCATAGAACAGGGAGGATCTTCCGACCAGACTGTTCTTCATTCATATCATAGATGGCGCTGTAGTACTTTTGTTCTATGTGGCTGTAGTTCTTTTTGTAGTGCCGCCACACAAGCAACGCACAATATCTTAAAAATCTTAAGTTCGTGTCAAGTTTTTATTGAACCCCACAGATTGCGCCATACATTTAACAACTTTATCAAGTCGGGAATTTAATCAATAGTTTGCAGTTTGAAAACTGACGCACCACAGTACTCTACTTTAGTGCTCTTTCCATTTCCTGCTCATTCCTACATTCCCTACCAAAGATCACAAGGTCTCTCTGAAATCATAGATGTTCTCTCATATCTCTTATTTTGATTTAGTTTTATAAATGAAACTAATCTAACATTCTAAATATACCTAGTATAATACTACTCATTCAAATCAGCCATATACAGGGTGTAACGGAATAAACGCAAGACCTCGCATGTGGTCTAGTTGACTCAGACCATGACACTGAACCACTTTTGTTCTATGACTTCGGAAATCCATATCGTTTTTTTAGCTTTGCCATACTTGATGAACAACAGATGGCGTCAATTCCTATAGAAAGTCCAACTTGTATTTTGCGAATTTTTTGGTCTCGTAGAACAATATTTGTTCAGTTTCATGATCCGAGACACCACGCGAGAAGTTTTGCACTTCTTATGTTACACCTTGTATACATCCAAAACGTATGTTTAAAACAGATTTAATCTGCGTTAAAAATGCAAAGTCATTACAATTGCTTCGGTAAACGGGAGAAATTTTGATGTAGGCTTGTACATTTTATCATAACTAATCTCAACTGGTTTGAGTAGGTACATACTGCGACAGCCGTAGTATTGCTGGGGGTGGCAGCTGCGATGGCGCGGTGCTTATTGACATTCCTCACGACGTCCAGCGCAGTCCGCAGCGCCGTCAGGATGAACTCCGAGATGGGCATCCTGCTGGGAGACTCTTCCTCAGGGGTCGACAAAGACGCCTCCGGGATCTCGCCAACACTACACAGTTCAAATTAGTCAAATTATGAAATTGGTTTTATCAGCATATCTATCTCGAGTGATGATTTCTAAAGACCATTGATCATAATGATATAAATGAAACTTACAATGAATCACTCCAACCAAATTACTTAAAAAAACCAAGCTCTACGAAAGTAGGTACGACTGTATGACCACTGCGAATATTTTTATAAATCTCGCCCAATGCGAGAATTTCCATGACAAAAATTTTGTGCAATAGGGTCAATTTTATGTAAAACTCGTAAAGTAGGTAAGTTTTAGGCACAAAAGATTTATCTATTTTATTGCAATATTATTTTAAAAATAATCACTTGCTTCGGTGAAGAATAATATCATGAGGAAACCAGCATGCCAGAGGCACTAATCACACGATAAAGAAGAAGTTTGGAATAGTTATAATATTAGGAGAATTAAGAAAACAATAAAGTACTCACTGTATGGGTATATATTTATACTTGCTGTAGGGCGGACTGTGCGGCGTAGCAGTGTCGTAGCGCAGGGCAGCGCGCGCGCCGCCCGCCCACAGCGCCAGCGCCACCGCGCCCAACCACACCAGCCCGTGACATGACAACAACACCCCTTTTGACACCATCGCAAGTGCCCGATTAAAAAAAAAACTATTAAAACAATCGGTGGTCTTCTTTAGGCCTTTGGTATATCACTTTTCAAAACTAGTTTCTTTTTCAAAAAAATGTAAGCGCCTTGTATATGGTTCGCCGGTGGGCAAGCTACTGACGGATTTGTAATGCCGCGCCCCAGTTAACAGTGCAAAGGGAGCACTGAAAAATGAATACTGTAAACAGAGCGAGCGTGGTCTTAAGTGGCGTGTCAATTTAATTTGAACAGTTGACACACGAGTGAAAGCTGAGACGAGCTAAAGAATCTGTTTCGTATCAACTTTATCAGTTAATTCACGTATTTTACCTTTTTCTCGCATTACCTATACATATATTTCGCCGTCAATGTTAGGAAATTGTCAAAAATAAGGATGAAAGTGAAAGAACTGAGAATTGACTAGCAATAACATAACATCACACCTGTAATCCCCGAATAGTTAAGCAGAAGTGTAATAGTACGCCCACATGTCGGCAGTTATCTTAAAGTCCCATTTAATAGGGAGCGAGTCTATTGCCATCAACTGGGCATAAATCCAGACTTAGTGGCTGCTACTGAGAAATTCTTGATGGAAAAACCGAATAATACTTTGCCCGACCCGGGAGGCAGTAACAATGCACCCTAATGATTTAATTAATCGTTTGGGAAATACACTTATATTCACTTAACAAAATCAAAATCTTGTATTCAGTGATCATAGACAACGCGCACCCAAGATTTTTCGAAGGAATATTTATTATACTTCATGTACAATAGTGGTAAATAGTCGGGTTTAATGCCATAAGGCATTCTCTACCCGTCTACGTTTGGGCAAAATAGGACAACATTGTGGTAAGGTACAAAATAATACCTAAAAAATAACTTCTTGTTTTCGAAAATGTATATACTTATATATTTGTTTATTTTATGTGTATATGTGTATTAGTATCAATACTGATAGACATAAAATAAACTAATACATATTTTAACAAATACCAAAATAAGAAACGAGAAACCTAATAATAATTACTATGACTCGACTTCTAATTGATTGATTGAATATCATTGCATACGGTTTGTAAATCTATAACTTCTTAAAATTTACGATTTCATACTGGCTAGGTAGTACCTGGCTAGGTCAGGCAGGTACATACCTAAGTTATTAAATATGAACAGATGTTTCGATACATAACATAAATAAAGCATTCATTCGCCGCTAAAAAAGGTGTGTTTTCAGTTTGTAATCAATATTCGCCTTGGTTTTCTCATAAATTATTAAATTGTTAAGTGCGACAGCTTTGGGTTGTAAGTGGAGCTGGCCAGAGCAGAGATGTGTTAAGTGAAAAGTAATTAAAGATAAGGTGATATGAAATCCATTCAAAGAAGATTACTATTAGCGATAACACCGCCCGTTGTGTCATCCTTTGTGTAATATTGTGTCTGAAGTTTTCATACCTGTAATTTTTATGGTATACATAATATATAGTAGGTATTCTTTCTATCTATACAAATACAGGGTGATTGGTAATTGGGTGCATTCCTTTTAATGAGTGATACTAGACCTAATTTGTAATAATTTTGACCCCAATAACTTGGGGTCCAAACTGGGTTGTTTTGGAGAAATCGAACTTTTAATAGTACATTGTTACCCTGAGGGTGAAAGTAACTTATTTAGTCCCGAGACGGGGTTTGGCCAATAGTTAGAGGGGCTAAATAAGTCTTTAAGCCGAGGTAAACACTGTGCTTTTCATTACGAATACAAGGATAATAAAAATAAAAAACATGAATTAGCTAAAGAAAAAAATAGTGAATTTTGTTTTACATAAATCAACAACTTTGGTGAGATATTTATTTAAAGTTTATGGTAAAATTAGAACAATTACAATATTTATAGTTAGTGAAAGGTTTTTTTCGTGTATGGTTGATATTTGATATTTTCTGGGAAACTTGTGTTTCTACAGTATCCAGGGATTCTTGGTTTAATGTTGGGGACATTGATATTTGTCTATTTTCTTCAGCTGTTACAGCCGGGTCATTTCACGCAGGCTCAATTTTTTACTAATTTCGGTGAATTTTTTTATTTGTAGGTTTTCGGATGAAAAAATTAACTTGTCTTATTCTAGAACACATTAATATTCTAGATATTTTAGTAGGAAGCAAACAACTGTATTTGTTTTGAAAATATGACGGCCACCGAAATTGCTAACCCACCGAATTGAAAATTGTACACCGAAATTGAAAATTGTACACCGAAATTGCAAATCTTACACCGAAATTGCAACATCACACCAAAATGGAATATTTGTATTGTACCATAATTATTAAATAAAGAACAGCCGTTGGCAACATTATATAGTGGCTGCACCTGCACAGGTGGGTATATTATCAGGTGTAGAATACGTTTATTTGTCTTTATTCTATACTGCATCTTTTGACATGGATCATAGACCACACTTAGCAGATTTACTAAATTAAATTTAGTTCTGCTAAATGTGATAAATGTTGAGGTTAATACTAAATAAAATGAAGTTATGATGAGATCTTTGTTTAATTAAAACTTGAGCAAATAATTAGGGTTTTTTTTTTATAAAAATTCTTCAACTCGTAAACAAACATCTATACATATAATAAAACTGTAGAAAAGTCGTTTTTGTACATCGAAAAAAATTCCAAAAAAAATAGCCAGGGTGTTAAAGGACAACCAATAGAACCCATTTCCAGCATTTTTCGAATTTTTGTCTGTTTGTCTGTTTGTCTGTGTATTTGTTCGGGCATCACGTAAAATGTACAAAAGCAATGTAGATAACTTTTATACACAACGATTGAGCGTAACTTGGAGTAACATTTAGTTTTTCTTGCATTGCAATCGGTTCAGTCTATCAAAAGATATTTGAATTTAAAGTGTTACAGAAGTAAAATTAGGGTTATGTGCAGTTGGTCTCACAACTTCCCGTAACTTTTATACACAACAATTTATGTGCGTAAATTGAAGTAATTGAACATTAAGTTTTTTGTTTCATCGTAATCAGTTCACACCTTATAAATGGAAAGAAAGAAAAATGTAAATTAATAAAATTATAATAGTGTTTCCGAAGTAAAATATTAAAACAGCGCCATCTATCGAACTCAGACTGGACTATATCTAGACATCAACTGCGTGCAGCATTGAATATAGATATTCGATAGATGGCATTGTGCGTGTGACGTTATTTTCTGATTGAGGCATGTTTAACTAAATACTGATGGAGAAATTCCTGACCGTGGGTACGTGAAATTTGTCACAACAGGTCCTTATTGGCTATTAAAGAGATAGTTATAAGTATACCAGGGAACCCGATCAGTCAATACGGTTTGCCCACACCGACAGTCGATGGGGAACGTATTAACAGAGAGTACGTATCAGAAATTAGTTATCATCCCGTGGAACTCGCAGAAATTTTACAAAATGGCTGCGCAAAGCCAGAGAATCAGCGCCAGACGTTTGATAGGGTATGCTGCAGTGTAGAAAACGCCTCGGGTGAAATCCTGTTTTTAGACGCACCGGGCGGAACAGGTAAAACTTTCCTAACCAACGTTATTTTGGCTCGAATAAGGAACTTTGGGAGTATGAAGAACAGAGTGTAAAGCTCTTCAACCCCCATTGAAAAGGGAGGATCCTCCGACCAGACGGGTGTTATATCTGGTGGGCTACTGCCCTACAGTTGTTGTCGGGTTCTTCTATATAGTCTTAAGTCGCGAATAACTTTACTTGCGCGATGCAGAATTTAGATAATTATATTTAGATTTTTAGTTTATCCTCTGCGTCATAGATGGCGCTGTAGTACTTTTTGTAGTGCCGCTACATCACTCCCCCGCGGAGACTAGGGTCGGTAGTAGAATGAGTCGTTGATTGCCAGGCCAGTGGAAAGTCGTTGCCGCATTGTTCACGGTGAGTCGGAACTGTCTGCGGCGGTAGTGCGAACCCCTTTAGTCGGGGTCGGCACTGCATGTGCTCCGTTGCGTCGGACGTGGTACAACGCCGCGATGTGGCTGACTGCTCGCATCGACCGGGAGGTACAGCTCTCAACCGGCCGAAAGTGCAGTGCCAAGGTAGCTTTATGAGGCTGAGGGTGCTGACCAGGAATGTGCTTCCGCTGCATGCTGGTGGTCAGGAATACCCATTTTGAAGCTGGCTGGCTATATGACTCGCTGCTCGAAAACTTGAGGAAGTTTGAGGAAGCTTGAGGAAGTGATGTTAATGACGTCACGTTGCTCGAAGGCTGCGCTGACGTCCATTTCGGGGTCACCGATTTGGGGGTATGGAGAACAGGGTGTAAAGCTCTTCAACCACCATTGAACCACCATTGGGAACATTGTCTTTGTTTTCCTCGGGAACATAAATTGTTTTCGGGATGAGGGGTATGTACCCTAATGTCCGTTTCTGTACACCTGACAACGTATATGCGGAATTTCTTGGTAAATTAGTCCGCCTGGTAACCTTATTTATAATATATTTGTTCCGTTCTCGCAGACAAACCGTGACAACGGTTTTGTGAGGCTTAGTTCATAAGTTAAGATTTTTGTTAACTTTCTTTTTAATAATAATAAATAAAAAAAAAGGGAGGATCCTCCGATCAGACGGGTGTTATGTCTGGTGGGCTACTGCCCAACAGTTGTTGTCGGGTTCTTCTGTATAGTCTTAAGTCACAAATAACTTTACTTGCGCGATGCAGAATTTAGATATATTTCGAGTTTTAGTTCATCCTCTGTGTCATAGATGGCGCTGTAGTACTTTTTGTTCTATGTTGCTGAAGTACTTTTTGTAGTGCCACTACAGAACCAAAATAAAATTTCCCTTGCTGTCGCCTCTTCAGGGATAGCAGCCACATTATTGCCTGGAGGAAAAACGGCACACACAACATTTATAATTCCTATCGACTTAGACCGCACGGAAAGCCCGGTTTGCAACATATCGCGAAATAGCGATAAAGCAAGGGTTTTATGCGATTGTGTTTTAATTTTTTGGTACGAGTGCACTAACGGCAAACCGCAAAGCTGTAGAAGCAGTGAATAGAACTTTACAGGACATAAGGCAAAATGACCGGCCGATGGGAGCCGAAGAAATTGCTGCCTGTCTGAAGAGTTCTATTCTAAGGCGTAATATATCATCTACACACCTGAGTGTACATAAGCACAGTTGCGAGGCTGCGAAAATGCACAGGAGTTTCCCAATTTATTGTTACAAATAGGCGATGGCACATACCCCGTACAAGAAGATGGAAAAGTTATTTTGGTTGATAATCTCTGCTCTTGCGTTACATCACAACAGGAGCTAATTTCTTCTGTGTACGGAGATTCCACAAAGATGGGAAATCAAGCCGGTTCTTGGCTATGTCAGCGAGCTATTTTGACTCCTCGCAATGTCCAAGCTGCGGCAATTAATTTAGAAATATTGATTCATGTGTCCGGGAATAGTAGAGAATACACCTCTATGTTATGCAGTTATGGAAGAAGATGACGCCACACACTATCCGGTAGAATTTTTGGATTCCCTCAACACACCTGGACTTCCAGCCCACAAAATAGTTTAAAAAACGGTGTACCAATAATTCTCCTCAGAAATTGATGTCCTCCAAACTTTGCACAAATCTGCAGCAAAACATAATCGAAGCTGAAATATTAACCGGTTGCGGCGCTGGTGATATTGTTTTTATTCCAAGAATACCTATAATTCCTAACAACTTTCCTTTCTCTTTCAAACGAACGCGATTCCCAGTCAGTCTCTGTTATGCCATGACGATTACTAAAGCTCAGGGCCAGACATTTTCCGTTGCGGGGGTGGACCTAAGTATTGGATGCTTTTCCCATGGTCTAGCACTAGCATAAATAAAAAAAAATGATTTGTATCGGAATCCTCCAACAGCGCTTCGCACAAAAAAATATATTGTTAAGTTCCGACATCCACGCGAACGAAGTCGCGGGCACAGCTAGTAAAATAATAAAATCTCAAAAAACTAAAGTGAACAAAACAAAAATCAAAAAATATTAAAATCACTCAGTCATTTTCAATATAGGTCTTAATTTGTGCTGTCGTAAACAAACATAAAATAATAAACTCTCAAACAACTAAAGTGAACCAAACAAAAATCAAAAACTATTCAAATCACTGTCAGAGTCATTTTCAATACAGTTCTTAATTTGTGTTGTAGACGATTCAGCTAATCTTGATTCCTTTTTCTTTTCAGTTTTGCCATCTTTCTTCCAATCAGTTTCAGGTATTGAATTTTCAAATTCCAAACACATTGCGCTGTCAACGTTTTCAAAAAACGACGTGGAGGGGATGATATCCAAATCAACATTTTCAATACTCAGCGAGTCATCTAATGCCGCCAATGATTTTGATGGAATGGATGCTTTAGAAAGTTTCTTGATGGATGGCTTGACTAAGTCAAATCTCTCAGAAGCTTTAAAACGTTGCACGTTTAACGGAAGGTGGGCGATGTCTTTTCCATACTTAACCAGCTGCATGGTCCGCAGTAATTCTTTTTAGTACTCCGCCGACACCGTCTGGGGCTCCTTTACCATGGACGCATTCTGTGTAATGCCATATTATCTCGTTTAATTGTGGACAGTATGAACTCAACTGAGATATAATGTACAGTATTTTCTTGTTTCGATATTGTGTGTGTGTGTGTGTGAATCTGAGTCTGATACTATGTGGAGTGTTCGTACCATAGGAGCGTTTGTTTCTATTTCTCTTAATATCGGGACTAAATGAGCCTAAACTGCAGCAGCGTCGTGGTGTAAAGAACCATTGATTGTACAAAAAGCTTGTGTTTTATAACTTTGACTGCCATGATAATAAATCATGACAGTATGTAGTGTGATCTGGTTCTTACTCCAATGTGCAGACTGTACCTCTTGTCTCTTGAATAAGAATGAACGGGACTACTAGTGAATATTTTGTTTTTGGAACGTAGACAACGAGAAATGCTTGAATATGATGAGGACTAATGCTGCGAGAACGTTGAAAGTTGGAATTGAAGTTTCCATCAGGTCCTGGTTGTGGACTAAGCGAGCGAGAACGATTTAGAATGGAAGGACTTGTGGGAGATGACGCGCCTGTCATGTCGTCACCCTTTGTTTCAGGAGGATCATTGATATTTTCAGATGGAACATTTTTAGATGGTAATTTTTTTTCAGTTGTTAATTTTGTGTTTCTTTTTCGTCTTTCATAAAATGCTTTAAAGTTAGCTCTATTTATTTTTTGCTTCAATCTTCGGGCACGTGGAGTCATTTCAGCCATCGATAAAAATTTTCCTTCCGCTTCTTCGCTTAGTACTGGATCATCTTTTATTCTTTTCTTTCTTAGTTTTTCAGCCTGTTTTTTTTTTCTAAAGTCTCTCTCTTCTCTTGATTGTTTTTCCTTTCGCAATATAATTATAAGAATTTTAAATTTTCAACAATATTACATTCATTAGTTCCTTTTTTTAAAGCCGGTTAAAAATGTTTTTGTAAAATATGTACTACCTACTTACAATACTACCCTCCAAAGTTTGTCCAATTAATTGTGTTACCTCTCAGGTGTAAATATCTTACCAAAGTCACATGAACCCACAGCCACTTTAGTATTGATGCAATATCGGTGGCAATAAACTTACCACCGAAACCACCGATATTGCACCACCGAAATTAGAAACATGAAGAAAAAATTAAATAAAAACAAAACTATTTATGCTTTAGTCATTTAAAATATATGGTCGCTAAGGGTACGCAATAACACATAACATACTCGCGTACCGTACCGTAAAAAAATAATATTCATTCGTACAGTAACCCACCGAGATTGCATAATTTCGTATTCCCTCTTAGATTTAAAAAGTACATAAGTATTGGCGCGAAACCTCGACAGGATCGGACACGTCACTGCTGCGAGAACGCAAGAGCACGACTGGGCCTCCGTGTGCGTAAGGAGGTAGTTCGTTAGAATAGACTTGTTTACGTTATAGATCGATTTCATCAAAACACACCGATATTGCACTTTTGGCGTGGACATTCCTTATCACAATGGTCCTGAGGTCTGCATGATAGCAGAAGTAAAGGAAGTAAATAATATGGTTGCTTTATGCATAGACCAACATAATAATTTTCAATTTAAGTACTAAATTTCCATCACAACGTATTTAAAGAGGTAAATGCGCTTAAAAGTCAATCACGGACATACCACCGTTATTGAGAAACAGGCCTATTTCATTTTTTTTTAAATTTATATTTCAGAATTTTTTATTTATACTAGTGCCTTCATATGAGCTAGTTTTCTTATTACACGAAAAAATATAAAATGGTCTTATATAAACATTTTACACAGTGATTTCACGCGAAGAACCTCTAAAAACGCTGTCGGTAAAACTACCCAGCCATACTTTTGGATTGCACCGGATAATCAGATTTATCATTTCTGTTACTCTGTATGATACCTTAGTTTTATTTTCCACTGGCTCTTCTATGTAGCCTTCAGCTACTTTACTCGTCTTCCAACCTACATTCCTTTTAATGACAGTTAAATCGGCACCAGAATCGGCTAACAAAGTTGCTGATGTTCTACGAAAGCAGTGACCCGAATATAGATGTGACTTTGGCAAATTAAGGGTCTCTCTTTAGGAATACTCGAAATCTTGTTTTTGCCAATTACTTGTTTTGATTTAGGTGGTAAAAGGTTTTCCATTACTGCTTTAGCCTCTTCTTTTATGAAATCAGGCGTTGAATCCATATCTGAATCAGATGAACTCATCTCTACCACGGTAAAAACATCTACAGTAGTGTATCTTCATAAAAACGGTCGGAACGCGAGTCATACCTACACGCCACGAGTGAGGCATGCACTAAGTCCGCAACTAGTCACAAATACGCCGCACTGACGAACGAACGTAGTGATGGTTTTGTAAGCAGTAAGCGTGCGATTTGTGAATATTTAATTGAAATAAGTACAAGTATTTACTAAATATGTTAGAATATATTAACCAAGTGAAAGATATTCCCTTTTCTCCTCCTTGTCGATGTTTTCCAAAAGTATTTTTAAATATCCTTTTTATCCAAATGTGGATTTTTATACAATTAAATTTAATCATATATAAAGCTTTCCGTACGTCTCAGCCGAGGCGAAAATATTTCTAGATCTTCTAATCAAAAGACACAACTTGTATTTTTATTAAACCTTCCTATTATTCATTCACACCAAATTTCATTTTTTTATTTAAAAAATATAATATTTACAATCACAAAACTAGAAAGAAACTCAACTAAGTAGATGAAATTAAAGTAGATACTGTAGGCCCGGCAGCCCTATCGCGTGCGTACGTGCCTCCCGCCTGTGGGTCATTATTTCAAAGACAGGGCCGAGTCACAATACTGTAGATATTTATACTGTGTCTCTGCTATACGGAAGTACAAACAAAACTCTACAACTCGAAAAAACAAATGAAGATCGAATTGCCGCTTTCCCGCCTATTTTGTATTTTTTCTGTGGCCAGCCAGCCATTACTTTTCATTTTCATCATTGAAAAAATGGTAAATATTTTGCCCAATTCTATGTTATTTTAAAGACATAGTTGAAACTAAATTATAATAAAGTCATTTAAAAAAATATAATCTTTAATTAATACTATAACTGAGTGTAATTGAGAGGCTGTATAGAAAGTTGGAACATGGTTCAAAAGAAATGAAAAAATAGAACTAGTTTTTTTTAATAATTTGACAGCTGTTTGTTGAAAACGATTCTCCCTAGGGCTGAAAGTATTACTTTCAACCCGCTCCTCAGGCAACTTCAGACCTACATTTCGAGTATGAGTAATGAAAAAGTTTTTTGGAAATTTTCCTCCTCTCCACTATAAATTGCCGACTGTGAGATTTGATACTCATGTACGAATGAATCCTTTGAGTTTTAAAATTTGTCATAAAAGTACCTACATCTGCCTTTGGAAATTAAGCACCATAAAGATACAGGTTCTGAAATATTCTTTAAACTTTCCTTGTTTTGGGGCAGTTTTCTCAAAATAAATGTATAACACTTGAAGTGACTTTCTTGTTTCATAAGCTTTCTAAAATGCACCCAATTACCAATCACACTGTATATCAATGATACCAATTTCTCAGGGTAAGATGAAGAATGTACGTGTTATGATATACTTAGTAACACATACACGTAACGTGCAGACATGGTCTCGTCTGCCATTAGAACAATTTTCCACGTGTGATAAGGGTCATGGAGGAAGCGCTCAGTTAACACCTGCTATCTAACTGTAATAATTTATTGTTGCTTACTCTCTCTATGTCTGAACATAGACTAATATGACATGACATACTCGTGTGTACGGTCAACCACTCGTTATTGTTCTTACTTACGAATACCTCTCAACTACGGCATAAAGGTGCTGGTTACTTCAAACTGTTGCCATGGACGAATGGTTGACTGTACAAAGTACAGCTTGTGACCATGTAATTATCACGGCTGCTCACTCCGCGATCCACTTATATTATGCTCCCATAATCTATATTCTAGATAAACTGTAACATGATCTTATTTGTTATATAAACTCCTGCAAAGAAAGATAAAATATTTCAACTTGAAATACTACCTATATGTCATCATGAGACGGCTGAAATCCGCAATGCGGTCTACGTCTAGGTTTAACCAGTTAAAACTTAAGTGTAGCTGTACTTTGGGATGATGTACTTTAACTAATTTTACTAATGTTGAACGCTTAGATAAAAGTTGTTCCAAAGTAATGTCTGTTTACTTGGTTTAGGCTGACTATTCTGCAAGCTACAGCTGCTTGACGTGAATTTACTTTTTACTTTTCATGATAAATTTATACCTACTGATATTATTACAGACCAGTGTTGGAACCGGGCCAGCTGTCTACCACCGAAGACAAAGTAGCTATAGCCTCTGCGTGGATGTAAACAAAACGCTTAATCTTGGTTACTGTAGAACTGAAGAGTAAGGAAGTTTTCACACGTTCTGGCACCGAATTCTCAGCGGGCTGGACGTGTGTAAAGGGAATAAGGTTTGACTTCATTATCGGGAGTGTTACCTATGCTTACCTGACGCTTCCAACGATAAATAAAGCTGGTTTATATAATAATACTAGTGTTACATAGGATAAGCCGTTTGCTCAAACATGACAACTAATATATATTTATATTTTGCAAACAGGTAAAGTACGGGTCGGGAAAAGACATTCAAAAGTGCTAAGAGAATTCATCATGTGGAACTGGAAACTGAACCTTCTTCCTACATTCATTGGCTTGGCCCATAATATCCGAGGCTTGTCAGGGGCCGGGTGTTCTGGTCGACTCCAAAGTTGGCTTAATTCGTGGTTTGAAAGCAACTGATAGCGATACTATGTACTTGGGTATAACGTACGCAACTGTCAACGAAAGCAATCCTTTCGGCGTAAGTAATCACTGAGTGAATATAATGCCCTACTAAAGTTAGATGAAATCATTGTATTGTATAACGGGCTGGTGTCCGCAACTCCACGTCCAATGCGCGTATTCACTTCAGATGTTACGTCAGGAAATTCCTTATCATAGATTGGTCAATAATAACGTCATAGTCAACGTTTAAACATTTGAAACTAGGTTTTTAGACGTTAATGCGATCTGAAGTGAATAATTTCACTCCTCTATTCCACATTCTAGATTTAGTGAAGTTTTCGAAGCTAACGACGATTCTTCGATATCTCTGGGGACATATCCGAAGAATCGTCGTTAGTTAGTGGAGAAGTTTAACAATACTATAGTTGGAAAATTAGACTGTAATTTATGTTCCATATACATTTAGAGGAGCTCGTGGCTAAATAATAACTGCCGCTCGGGTCGATCTTTAGATTAAGCTGCGCTTACCTAGGTTGTTCCGTGGATGGGTGACCACCCATTACATACCGAGTTTTCTCCGTGCCTCGGAAAGCACGTTAAGCCGTTGGTCCCGGCTGTCATTTGTAGATCTTCGACAGTCGTTACAGGTAGTCAGTGGCCCGAAAGTCTGACAACCAGTCTTACCAAAGGGTGTCGTATTAACCAGAATTAACTGGGCTGTGGAGGTCAGATAGCCAGACGCTCCACGTAAAATACTGGTATTTAGCTGCATCCGGTTAGACTGGAAGGCGACCCCAAAATAGTTGGGAAAAGGCTAGACAGATGATGATATATTTAGTGACTTTCAATTATCGTTTAGGTCCTTACCTATGGATTCATGTGTCTTAATACACCAGAATTGCCTGGAAATCAAGGCTCAAATGATCAGCTATTGGCATTGAATTGGATAAAAGACAATATAAGCGTTTGGCGGTAATCCTGACAAAATTACAATACTTATCCGGTAGTAGCTACGGTGCTTCATCAGTGGATTTCCACTTGATTTACGGCAATGAACAGTTATTTCACCAAGTTATAATGCAAAGCGGTACTGCTCTGTATCCCTGGGCTATGTTGCAACAAGATACATCAGCACCTTTGAAATTAGCCAAGTATCTTGGTTTTACGGCTGTAAACACAAATGAAGCCTTAGCATTTCTGTGTTCTGTCAACTCCAGTTTATTGACTGCAGCGACTGCAGAGCTTGGCCTTAAATTTGGTCCATGTGTAGAAAAGGACTTCGTGAACATTAGGAAGCCGGTTATTGGAAATGTGCCGATCCTGTTAGGCTGCAATAGTGACGAAGTTCTCGCAGCATACGAAAGCATAACGCCAGAAAATTCAGCAAATTGAATCTATTTTAGGAGAATATAGAAAAATATTTTAACTTTGGTACTGAAGAACTCAATGATATGCAAGAATTTGTAAGAGATTTCTACATTGGAGATGAAAAAATAAGTAGAGAAGTAACACATGGAGTCGTCAAATTAAATTCAGATTTTTATTTTAATTATCCTGTAGTGCGAACGATTCAAAAATATCTTGAGAGCACAGTGAACCAGATGTATTATTACTTACTTTTTTGCCTTCAGCGGAAAGAGAAATTTTCTGAAAGGTAGACTAAACGTTACAGCTGCAGGAGTGTCGCATGCAGACGAACTTGGCTATTTATTTGATATGTCTTACATGGACAAAAACCTGTCACTTGAAGATGAACTTATCATTGATCGCATTACTACATTATGGGCTAACTTTTTTAAATTTGGGTACGTGTAGTGGGTAGTTAACATTATATGAAACTAGATGAAATGATAGGGATATCATTTCATCTAGTTTCATATAATGTTAACTGCTAAACTAAAGGATCCATCTCTAATACTTAAAAAACATAATAACTATAAGTTTTTTTTAATATTTATCTCAATTATTCTAGAAACCCCGCACCAGAAATAACTGAACTACTACCTGTTAAGTGGCCGCTTGTTACAAAGGACAACCTGTACTACTGGACTATTGACTCGAATCAAGAGGAACTTCAAAGCTCGAATGGCTTTTTGGGACCTTTTTTATAGGATTAATGAAAAAGTTCAACTTGGATACCATACCGAGAGGATACCGATCAGTTCAAATGTAACGCGATGCCAAATAATTTAGAAAACATATTTTGAGAAGCAAAGGTATGAAGTCGCAAAACAGCCGAAAATGGTAAAAATAGAAAATTAAATATTTTGTTTTCATTTTGAACACGAATAAATGTTAATTTGTTAATAAAATAAAATTATTTGTATAGCAATGTTTATTTAGAATATTCTATTTATAAACACAATTTAAATATTCATAAAATATTTAGGCCTTTAAAGACATGTTCGCTCCTTTGTGCTAAGATTTAAAAAAAACATTCATCTCCAACAACAACATAGCAACTGAACTACGTAGTACTTAGTTAATAGGTATCTGTGGAAATAAAACACACGAAGAACTAAAAAATCGAGCGTCAAATACACTACATTCTGAACCTAATAATAGTGCGATAAGAGCCAGTTTTCGAGGAAGTTTATTGAAAAATATGTTGTCAGCAGCATTCATATCTCCATTGCACACTTGAACATAAAGACAACGGCCCTTATCTCATGATCACCTTCGATTGTTAAAAGTGCCAGCGTTAGTCTACCTCCGGGAGTCACCGAAACGTACAGATCATGAAGGATTGCAAATTCAAAGTCATTTTAACATTGTTATTCTGTCTGATCCAAAATGGCAGTGCATTATCAAGGATCGACCCCTTAGTGGATTCCAAAGTTGGCTTAATTCGTGGTTTGAGAGCTGCTGATGGTGACTATTCCATGTTCATGGGGATACCATACGCAACTGTTGATAAAAGTAATCCTTTCGGGGTAAGTTTCTTACTTGAAAATGAATTTTATTTTCATGTGTAAAATGGTTTAAAAATCATTACATTCTTTTTAGCCTTCTACACCCCACCCCAGCTTTGATGAAGTATTTGAAGCTTATGACGATTCAGCAATATGTCCGCAAGTTGAAGAATTTAATAACTCTGTGGTAGGAACATTAGACTGTCTTCATTTAAACATTTATGCACCAAATTCAGCCAACTCTAGAAACAGACTACCGGTCTTGGTTTGGATTTATGGTGGTGGATATTCCATCGGATTCTCGGGCAGATTTCTATATGGGCCGCGTTATTTAGTCAAACAAGACATTATTTTAGTAACTTTAAATTACCGTTTAGGTCCTTATGGATTCATGTGTCTAGACAACCACGCAGTGCCAGGAAATCAAGGTCTTAAAGACCAACAATTAGCCCTCAAATGGGTTAAAGACAACATAGAAGCATTTGGCGGAGATTCTGATAAAATAACTATTTTTGGCGAAAGCGCTGGCGGAGCATCGGTAGACTTCCACTTAAGATACAGCCAAGAAAAACTTTTCGATAAGGTAATAATGCAAAGCGGCAATACACTAGGCCCAAAGTCGATAGTCGAACCTGATACAACAGCACCTCTGAAGTTGTCGGCACATCTCGGTTTTAAAACAGCAGATACAGGTGAAGCCTTAACATTTCTGACCACCGTTGACACTAAATTACTGATTGCATCGACGTCAGAACTTGGATTACTATTTCGTCCATGTTTGGAAACAGATTTGGATAATGCTGAAAAGTTTATTTACGATCATCCGCTCAACATACAACCGAATCTCAGGAATGTGCCCATCATTGTAGGCTACAACAGTAAAGAATCGCTCGCTACCTATGAAACAATGTCTTCCGCAGAATTTGCTACCTTAAACTTGTTTTATGACAGTTTAGCGACATATTTCAACATTTTTGATGAAGAACTCGCTGAAATGGAAGAGTTTGTGAGACATTACTACATAGGAGACGAAAAAATAAGTGAAGAAGTGAAAGAAGGAATTATAAGATTTGATTCCGATTTCTTCTTTAACTATCCTGCAGTACGAACTGTCCAAAAATACCTGGATAATGGAGCCAGAAATATATATCACTATGTGTTTGCTTATGATGGTGACAGAAATTTTGTAAAACGCAGACTGAATGTAACAGCTCCAGGAGCATCACATGCAGATGAAATAGGATATTTGTTTGATATCTCTTACATGGAGAACCCCACGCCTGAAGATCAACTTATTATCGATCGCATAACTACATTATGGGCTAACTTTGTCAAATACGGGTATGTATCATGTGCAGAGTGGAAACAAACTAAAACGTTGCTTCCCAGAATGACTGGCTGATATTCTATTAACTTTTCTAGGAACCCAACTCCTCAGACAACGGACCTGCTGCCTGTCCAGTGGCCGGCTGCTACTCAGGGAGCGCTCAACTATCTGCATATCGACGAAGAGCTCAAAGTTGAGCAACGAAATTACAAATCCAGGATGGCTTTCTGGGATCTATTTTATAAACTCAATGAAAAAGCCCAAATACTGTACGAAGAAAGTTCCAAGTAATTATGGGTACTAATAATTTATTAAATTGCACTGGAACGGTTCTTTTTTTGGTTACTATTAGGTTAGTTTTGCAGCTTAAACTGTTTCAGTTTATTGTAACACTATGATCATAATCATTAGGCTGATGTGTCATAGGCATAAAAAAAATATTTATATGTCTGATTAAAATATTTCAAACAAAAATTGACTTTTACTAGTTTTGCCCTTCATACTCAAAAGGCCATTCTTAAATATGGTACTAGTGCGGTCAAAATCAAAATCAAAGCATTTATTTCAAGTAGGCCAGTTACAGGCACTTTTGAATTATCGAAACAAAGACAACAATGAAATGTAGCTACAGTCCCAGTCACAAGGCATAAAACTGTGAAAGTACTGTAGTTGCCCATTCCCTAACGTAGATCTCTATGGAGAAGAACGGGCAAGAAACTCCATGGACACTCTTTTAAATCAGAATATTTTTTCAAAACCTTGGTTACATCATTCATGTTGAGATGGTACATTATGTGCGGTAATTATTGTTTCTAGATATAGGTTTATTATAAATTATTTGACCGAATTAACACTCCCAGTATGAAATTTTGAACATCCTTCACCGTCGACGTTGACCGCAGAGGCTGTTTAGCGCCTGAAACAAGAACGTGGTAGATACCACGTTCTTGTTGACGCGTATTTCTGAAAAACCTCAAATTAATCGTTTGATACTTGTATATATTTTTATTACAATAGTTTTGTAGTTTGTAAATAATTTAATAATCTGTTGCCAAAACCACCTTTATTTCTTAAAATAATGCCACATTCTATAAAACACTGCCGAACTGAAATTAGGCACATACATATCCAAATTTCACTTTTGGCAGATTCCAAATTCGGTTTTTAACATTTCACCTACTCTTTTGTTTTAATATCCGTTTTGCAATGTTTGTTATCTGTTAAAGATTTGATGATAGGTCATAACTAAACTTACGTATCTCCAACGAACGCCGCATGTTCATCACAACAACAATAAATCGTCGAAATCCACTGAAATGGATTAGCACTGGCTCAGTGTACTTACATATTATATCTAGCCTCAAACCAGTTACAGTCAATTCGGTATAGGATCGTTGTTAGATTGGACTGAAGGTTTTAATATTCAAAAATAAGTCGCATCGAAATATCCGGATTTCAGATGCTAGAAAATTCGAGACCTCAACAACATTCTACTCCATTTTCCCCACAAACCTATAACCAATTAATTAATGTGTGCATGATGCACACAGACCTGGTGTAGGACATACGATAGGTATTTTTATCCCGGTAGTACGTTCCCGTGGGATAATTGTCGACCTTAACACACTAACTATGTCAAAAAAAACATAAACTTTCATCTGGTGCGGTGGAAGTTGGAATGCGCGTCTATCGACCTTTACGACAGTGCATATCAGTCCTATTTGACCCGACACCACTAGGATCGGATTAGTCGTTCTGCATCAGCGAGGAAGATATAGTTTTCACCGTGAGCAGCAGCGGTATGCACTGTATCGGGTCTATTTTGTGTGATCCGCAGTGAAGGTGTTAACGCGGGTGAAACCGTGGGAAAAAGCTATTAAGTGCTAAATACAATCTTGAAACTTTGGGTAGAAACCATTTGACACCTGCCGCCAAAATCAATTAATTATTCAAGTGATAAGTTATACGGATGAAGATGTGTCTTTACTCAGTATCTAAAATGTGAATTATTATACAGATCAAATCCTCTAAAAATCTCGTTTTTCATCATTTTCCTGCCCTTCTCCCAGTTTATTTGGAGTCGGCGCAGCATGTCTTCTTATTCTATACTTTTTTAAAAATCTCGTCGTTAGTCGATATCGGACACTTTCGCTTATGTAAGAAACCTAGGAGGTTTTCACTATCACTGCCCTTGTGGTTTCGCAATGATTTATCAAAATTCAGTGTAATCAAAACATGTCAGCAGCATCTTCATCTCCGTTGCACACTTGACACAATGACAAGGCACCTTACGAGTATCTCATGATCACCTTCGATATCTAAAAGTGACAGTGTTAGTTGTACTCTACGTGCCGCCAGTGAAACATGAAGATCATGAAGGAAATTAAATTGAAAGTCATTTGAAGTATGAATGAATTCGTCACATAATTAAATGATGAGTTAATTATTCTCAATAAAGTGAAGTTTGGATGTCCGAAAACCACAATTTTTATGATTTTTAGCCTCGGCCAGCACTGCTGTCAAAATGGCGATGACCGTATTTACGCACTTGGATTTTGTAAGGTGAAATTAAGAAACTTGCGCGCTAAATACAGAAGTTTTAATGGCGTTGACATATGAGCTTTTTAACCAACTCTCTTAATTAACGCACACTCATAGTATTTGATTATCAGAATATTAAATATTTACATAAATAATGAGGATGACGTACGACTTAAATGCTAGCCCCTTTCGGGACCGATACCAAGCCAGCGGAGGTTTGTATGTCAAGCCCCCAAAGGGGCCCGTACCGAACTTTATGGTTAAGGTACTATTTTATACTACCTGTTACCTGCCCAAGAAACCAAAACCCAAACTCTATAGTCGCTGGTCGTAAGAAGAATTAGAAGAAAAAGAAAACTAAATCAGACTTGGCTGTATGGGCTCAGCTCCCTTTGCCTGTCCCAAAGGGGGACGAAAAGAAACAAAAAAAAAAGTCGTTGGTCGTTTTTACCTGTATAGAGGACATGCACAGAAAAACTCAGCTTTTATAAAATAACGAAGGTCTGGCCGTTCGTCGCCGTCGTGGGCTCTTGCTCTACCACATTTTATAAGATACTGCCGAACTGAAAATTAGGCACATGACATAGACAAATTTCATATTTGACAGATTCTAAATTCTATTTTTGAATTTTCCTACTCTTTTTTTTACTATCTATTTTGAAATTTTTGTTATCTGTTAAATATTTGAAGGTAGGTAGGTCATGATAAACTTACGTATCTCCAACGAACGCTGCATGTTTATCACAAGAATAAAACGTCGCGTCGCCCCGGCCAGCGTAGATTTCAATCCGCTGAATTGGATTAGCACTGGCTCAGGGTACTTACTTAACAAACCAGTTGCGGTCAATTTGTTTCCTAGGAATGGCACCAAAATATATAACAAACTGCCTAAGTCAATAAAAGCATCAAGAGATTTCAATACGTTCAAAAAAACCCCCTAATAGAAAAAGCATATTATTCCATCAACGAATACCTAGAAGAAAAATGAAAACCGTTTTTATTTTATAATTTAATACTATTATTTATTAGTCCTAGTTCATAAGTTTTTTTTATTAACCTTATATTGTTTAAAATTTGTTTTGTTTAATGTATATTTTATTAAAGATTTAATATTAGGTAATTAGCTTATAAGCTTATAACAGTATTTTAGTACTTATTCAAGTTTAAGTTAACATTTTTATATTCATAAAAACTGCCTGCACTAATGAATGTACAAACATTATTTGTACGCCTTACAAGGCAGCACATAGTGAGACATAACTTTTTTATAACTCCATGTATGTATCACAAATAAACATATTTGAATTTGAACTTATCAAATTGACTGCAACTGGTTTGAGCTAGATTGGACTGAAAGTTTTGTGATGGTTTTAATATGTAAAGTTCAGTCGCATCGAAATATCGCGGAGAACCGTGTAGGTGGGAGTAGAGATGGATATTTATCCGGATTTCAGATGTTAGAAAATTCGAGACATCAACAACATTCTACTCCATTTCCCCCACAAACCTATAACCAATTAAGTAATGTGGATGATGCATACGGACCTGGTCTAGGACACACGATAGGTATTTTTATCCCGGTAGTATATATAAATCCTCTAAAAATCTCGTTCATCATCATCATCACTATCAATCTCCTGCCCTTCTCCTGATTTATTTGTCGGACACTTTCGCATATGTAAGAAACCATGGTTTTCACTATCACTGGCCTTGTGGTTTCGCAATGATTTATCAAAATTCAGTGTAATCAAAACATGTCAGCAGCATCTTTATCTCCGTTGTACACTTGACAAGGCACCTTATCTCATGAACAGGTTCGATATCTAAAAGTGCCAGTGTTAGTTGTCCTCTACGTCCCGCCAGTGAAACTTAAAGATCATGAAGGAAATTAAATTAAAAGTAATTTTACCATTGTTATTTTGTTTAATTAGGAATGGCAATGCATTATCAAGGATCGACCCATTAGTAGATTCCAAAGTTGGCCTAATTCGTGGTTTGAGAGCTGCTGATGGTGACTATTCCATGTTCATGGGGATACCATACGCAACTGTTGATAAAAGTAATCCGTTCGGGGTAAGTTTCTTACTTGAAAATGAATTTTATTTTCTTGTGTAAAATGGTTTAAAAATCATTACATTCTTTTTAGCCTTCTACACCACACCCCAGTTTTGATGAAGTATTTGAAGCTTATGAAGATTCAGCAATATGTCCGCAAGTTGAAGAATTTAATAACTCTGTGGTAGGAACATTAGACTGTCTTCATTTAAACATTTATGCACCAAATTCAGCCAACTCTAGAAACAGACTACCGGTCTTGGTTTGGATTTATGGTGGTGGATATTCCATCGGATTCTCGGGCAGATTTCTATATGGGCCGCGCTATTTAGTCAAACAAGACATTATTTTAGTAACTTTAAATTACCGTTTAGGTCCTTATGGATTCATGTGTCTAGACAACCACGTAGTGCCAGGAAATCAAGGTCTTAAAGACCAACAATTAGCCCTCAAATGGGTTAAAGACAACATAGAAGCATTTGGCGGAGATTCTGATAAAATAACCATTTTTGGCGAAAGTGCTGGCGGAGCATCGGTAGACTTCCACTTAAGATACAGCCAAGAAAAACTTTTCGATAAGGTTATAATGCAAAGCGGCGCTGCGTTAGGTCCCTGGGCGTTAGTGGAACCTGATACAACAGCACCTCTAAAGTTGTCCGCACATCTTGGTTTTAAAACAGCAGACACAGGTGAAGCCCTAACGTTTCTGACCACCGTTGACACTAAATTACTGATTGCATCGACGTCAGAACTTGGATTAGAATTTCTTCCCTGTGTGGAAACTGATTTGGATAACGCTAATAAGTTTATTTACGATCATCCGCTCAACGTACAACCGAATCTAAGGAATGTACCAATTATTGTAGGGTACAACAGTGAAGAATCGCTCGCTACCTATGAAACAATGTCTTCTGCAGAATTTGCGAGCTTAAACTTGTTTCATGACAATTTAGCGAAGTATTTTAACTTTTTCAATGAAGAACTTGCTGAAATGGAACAATTTCTGAGACATTACTACATCGGAGACGAAAAAATAAGTGAAGAAGTGAAACAAGGAATCATAAAGTATCATTCCGATTTCTTCTTTAACTATCCTGCAGTACGAACTGTCCAAAAATACCTGGATAATGGAGCCAGAAATATATATCACTATGTGTTTGCTTATGATGGTGACAGAAATTTTGTAAAACGCAGACTGAATGTAACAGCTCCAGGAGCATCACATGCAGATGAAATAGGATATTTGTTTGATATCTCTTACATGGAGAACCCCACGCCTGAAGATCAACTTATTATCGATCGCATAACTACATTATGGGCTAACTTTGTCAAATACGGGTATGTATCATGTGCAGAGTGGAAACAAACTAAGACATTGCTTCCCAGAATGACTGGCTGATATTCTATTAACTTTTCTAGGAGCCCAACTCCTCAGACAACGGACCTGCTGCCTGTCCAGTGGCCGGCTGCTACTCAGGGAGCGCTCAACTATCTGCATATCGACGAAGAGCTCAAAGTTGAACAGCGAAATTACAAATCCAGGATGGCTTTCTGGGATCTATTTTATAAACTCAATGAAAAAGCCCAAATACTCTACGAGGAAACTTCGAAATAAAGCAATAGGTGTTGTTAATTTTTTTATAATAATTGGATTAGATTCCGATTTTGTTTTGGTTACTATTAGGTTTATATTGCAATTGTTTGCAGCATAGACAACTTCATTTGATTGTAACATTCTAGATCACTATCACTAGATAAATGCGTGACTCAATAAAATGATACAAATCAAAATTGGTATTTTTAATCCACTAACTGGAAGTAATCGGGAGAGGCTTTTGCCTGACTGTGGGATGATTCGGCTGACAGTAATACTCAACTCAAACCATTTTATCTGTCATTTGCAGCAGAGAATGCTGTTGGCATGCCCAGTTTTTATTACCTCAAATTAATCTTTTGTTGAAAGAGCCTATAATGAAACATTTTATAAGATCCTGTCAAACGGAAAATTAGGCATATGTTTCAACAGGATAAACAGCCAAATAAGTTATTGGTCTGACTGCTTACAATAAGTGTTCAAATAATTCCCTGATTCCCTACTCGATCACACACACACACATTTTGTTAATTGATAAGAAAATAAGTAAGGTTAGGCGGCCCTGGGATCTATAAAGACGGGAAATATGAAGATAGGTATGTCATTAATGATCAACGACACCACAACAAGAGACCTATCCAGCAGAAACTATCCTTAAAAGTCATCCGGTCAGCGAAGATTTGAACACGCTGAAATAGTTTACCCCGGCAGGTCTGTAACAGTGAGTTCGGTAGGTATCTTTTTTCGGTAGAACTAGAACATTTGTGAAAATAGTAGTCATTCAGTAATTCTCTACAAGTCCACGTACACTGTCGCTTGCCTTGTAGGTTCGTAATGTTTTATCTAAACTCAATGTAATCAATCGAAACATGTTGTCAGCAGCATCCATATCTCCATTGCACACTTGACATAAAGACAAGGTCCCTTATCTCATGATCACCTTCAACTGTAAACAGAGCGAGCATTACTCTACTTCTTGCGAGCAAACCGTGAACGTCATGAGGTGTTTCAAATTCATAGTATTTTTACCGGTATTCTTTAATCTGTTCAAGTATAGTAATTCACTATCGAGAATTGACCCTTTAGTGAACTCAAAAGTTGGCTTGATTCGAGGCTTAACAGCATCCGATGGCTATTATTCCATGTTCTTGGATATACCTTACGCAACTGTAGACATAAGTTATCCTTTTGGAGTAAGTTACTTACAGGTCCTCCGAAATATTCTTGACTAGCTGTTGCCCGCGACTTCGTTCGCGTGGAAATTTTGGTCATATATGTGAGAGACTGCCTCGTTGGTCGAGTGGTCGCAAGTGCGACTACTAAGCATGAGGTCCTGGTATCGATGCCTGGGTCGGGCAAGGTTAAAAAAATGTTTACTTTAAATACATAAAGCTACAACGCACATGATTTAGAAATCACCTTTTAAGCAAGGCGATGCTTGTGTGACTCCGCTCTTCCACTTAACATTAAACAATGTATGCAATTGAAAAAAATACTGTAAATAATAGTGTTATTGGGTTATTCCATCAGGAATTTCTCAATTACAGCCACGGAATCTGGATTTGTACCCAGTTGGTGGAATATGCTCGGCCCCTATCACATGGGAGTTCAACATAACTGGCCAAATGTGGGTGTACGATTAGGTACACTTCTGCCTAAACCTTTGGGGATTACATGGCGTGATGTGTGAGAACTGACTCGCTGATCAAAATGTAATACTGTGGGTGATGACTACAAAAGAAGTCCCAAACAATATTAAATGGCGACGATATGGCTTAAAAACCGTTTATTTTAGCGCTATACAACTTTATTTTCAAAGTGAACCATCACACGCCTTGTTGGGCACTATTTATTCTAAAACCGTTTTATATACAACATTAAATGACTTATTATTTTCCGCAAGCACGTGCAAGTTTTGGGCACTGAACAAACAACCAACACATAATTGACCGTCTGAAAATCATGGAGTGCACAATTGAATGCCTGTCACTTTTATGGTTTGGCCCTGGGATCTGTTGATCGTCATTGTAAAAACCAATTTTAAGGGAACTTGTGACTTCTTAAATTGAAACGGCAAGTTATTTGAAATAGTGGGCATGCGGAGAATTAAAACGCTCTATCCTTTAGCAGCTCCGTTTTTATAATGTTACTGCCCAGCTATGTGATATGAAGCCTGGTGCCGTTGCACAGTCTGGTTGCATCAAGGTTTCGCATCACCAGAACTGGAACGCCAACTTTAAGCTCCAGCTGATGGGACGCCTCGCTTTTTAACTCAACGGAGTTGAGAAATTCAACGGGGTAGGCAGTACTATCGTCATTAGCCATCACAGTGTCTATGGATGTGTATACATTTGAATCGCCGACGACAATGTAAATTTTTGTTTGTTTATTTCACTGACCCACTCCGTTCTGTGCCGACAGGACTGCCCACTCACACAACCACTCTTTATTTTTATATTAACCTACAAATTGAGAAAAACGTACATGTCATGTTCCTTCTTAGCCCTTTGTGATCCAGGGCCGTGGTATCTCTTCCGAACAGTCTCGCAGCCCCGGCAGGCATCGGCCCTTTTGGACCCCTTTCGTTTTGCTGAGTTTGATTCGAAGGTTTAATCTCTTTGAGGCATGAGTGGAACACGAACTGGCCGTCGACACGGCCTGTCGTCATAAGACGGTCGGACGGCGAGCTAGCCCATTACTCACCGACCACACGGTCTGAAGTCACCGAGCGACGCCACCGCTGGAAAAGGACTCTCCCGTTTTTGTGATGTTGCATGTTGGGGTATCTTCGCTGGCAAGATTCAGCAGCAATTTGAAAATGGAATGTGC
Source organism: Eurois occulta (assembly GCA_950022335.1). Taxonomy (NCBI): domain Eukaryota; kingdom Metazoa; phylum Arthropoda; class Insecta; order Lepidoptera; family Noctuidae; genus Eurois; species Eurois occulta. The sequence continues at coordinate 15,061,293 of OX465479.1, read as the reverse complement.
AGTCCGCGACCCTTAAGCAAAGTTGCATCAATGCCCGACGAAGTCACAGCCACAGTTATGTAACGGCACGTTTTGCGCAGTGGCTGAGCAATTGACTGCGGCGCTGCACACACAACGTCGTGAATTTTATCAAATTTTAATTTTGTTTTCATTTTTACACTTTTTAGAGATTTTATTTCGTAACGGGTTGTACGTAGTACCTACTTATTACTTCCATGCAAAGAGTAAACACAAAAGGAAAAATAAAACAAAATTCATTTTCAGCCATTCCGACTACACTTCGACTAAAACCTATTTTAGTAAATAATTAAATTTATCATAGAAATCGCGTATGAGGTTACTAACTAAATTTTAAACATTAATATCTTTTCCATCTGTAGGTCGATTTTGATGAAATAAACGCTAAATGTTATTCGGAACAATGCTTCTTATGTTTCAATATTTCGATTTTGAATATAATGAGGGGTTTTTACGTGATGCGCGCACAAACATACAGACAAACCGACAAACCGACAAACAGACAAAAATTCTAAAAATGGTAGAAATGGGTTCTGTTTGTGCTCCTTTAACACCCCTACTACTTTTTTTCTAAATATTTTCAATGTACAGAAACGCCACGTCTACAGATTTATTATATGTATAGATTATAGAAGGTACCTTTTTGTTGCTGATTAACTTTTATTTTATTACACATTGGCATAACCCTTCGGGTGATTACAGGTGTGACGTGGTGTTTATGTATGCTTAAAATGGAACTGTTTTTTAGCCCTCCTCACCTCAGCCCAACTTTGATGAAGTTTTCGAAGCTTACTGTGATTCTGCAATAATTATGTCCACAATTTGGAGAAATTTATTAAAATGTAGAATCATTAGACTGTCTGAATTTAAACATCTTTGTGCCCAATTCAGCTAACTCTACAAACAGACTGCCTATCTTAGTTTGGATTCATGGAAGTAGATTCTTAATAGGATCCTCAGACAGATTCCTATATGGGCCACGCTATTTAATCGAACAAGATATATTATAAGTAACCTTAAATTACCGATTCGGTCCTTATGGATTTATGTGTCTAGACACTCCTAAAGTACCTGGAAATCAAGGTCTTAAAGACCAACAATTGGCTCTCAAATGGATTAAAAATAACATAAAGTATGTGGCGGCGATTCGGATAAAATAACCATTATGGTTGAAAGTGCTGGCGGAATATCAGTAGACTTCCATCTAATTTACAACCATGAAAATCTATTTGATATGGTAGTAATGCAAAGCGGTAATGCACTATTTCCCTTAGCGATATTGGAACCTGATATAACAGCTCATCTAAAGTTGGCCACACACCTCGGTTTTACTACAACATACACAGAAGGAGCCTTATCATTTCTGGCTGCTAAATCTATTTTATAAACTTAACGATAAAGCACAAATAGGATATGTAGAAACTTTCAAGTAAACAACTGAAGTTATATTTACACAAAATCATAACACATATTGTATTTTCTCATTTATCTTTTATATTGTTATCTAATCAAACAACACAAATATTTCGGATAATGGAGTGGTAAAATGACTATCTGTCTCCGCGGCGGTGATCTTGTATGAAGTACTGGAAAAGTTTGTGATTAAATTATTAGTTTTGTAATTCGTGTTATTAATTCCTAGATTCTAATTGCTCGTGGCTAAATAATAACAACCGGGTCGATCTGCAAGGGTAAGCAGCGCATGACAAGGTCGATCTGCGAATGGGGGACCATCCAATATATTGCAAGTTTCCTCCGTGCTTCGGAAAGCACGTTAAGCCGCAGGCTGTCATTTGTAGATCTTTGGCAGACGTTACAGAAAGTCAGTGCCCCGAAAGTCTGAAAATCAGTCTTACCAGAGGGTTTCGGTTAATATTACACCCGCAGTTCTACCAAAGTTGTTGAGGTCAGCTAAGCAGTCGCTCTACGCAAAATACTGGTTTTCAGCTGTCAGACTGGAAGCCGACCCCAACAAATTTGGGAATAGGCTAGGCAGATGATGATGATTCTAATTTTGTAAGATTCTTTAAATCATTATCTACATATATTTAAAAGTCCACTGTTGATCCATATACTTAATAGAACAAACGAAATAATCATGTAGGTACGCTCCATTCAGGTAAACCGAATAATAAGACAAGAAAGCACAATTTTATTTAAACTAAGATTGGACTAATATTAAACCGATACTGGATAGTTACTGTAGAACACCATCTCCGAGCTCCTCCATTTCGTTCACAAGTTTTGTACGCAAAAAAAACAAAAGCGGTTCGCGGAACTCCTTTGCGAAAATTAACACAAATATGCTAGACTAGAAGTCACTTTCTCCCGCAGATAACAAACAGATAGATTTGCTGCATTTTTACCATGCAAGTATTATTAGATAGGTACATAGATATATTTACCATATCGAAATTGCGGACACCAGCAAGATATAGATACAATACAATTTAGATTTAATATGCCTGCACCGTTGTTCTTGTGGTCGCAATCGCGACTGCTAAGGTATAAGGTATGACATAAGGGATTAAAATATTATTCGCGGCTGTAAGACATATGTAGTTACAGAATTATAATCATAAAAATCACCAATACAACCCTCCACATTCATAAAGGCGTAGGAACCAAAAAAAAAAGCAGAAAAAGTCATTCCTACAGCTTTATGAACTTAGACCGTTGTATTGATGATTTTGATGATTTATTTGAAAACTTTAGGAAGTAAAAGAAAATGTAAACTCTCCACTCCAGTAAAGTTAGCTATACATAAGTCCTTTTAATCAGAAATAGATGTTACATAATTGACTTAGGGAGACAATTAGAATAAAATAGTGAGCGAAGCGAGGATGAAAATTTTTATATCATGCCTTGAATTGATACACATATATAATTTCAAATCTAAACGTCTACATGCTCCATTTTTTGCCACTTTTTGTATGACATAATTGCCTATTATGGCCTCGGGGCCCTTACCCCGAGTGCTCCTAACTTGTCAGCCTCTGTCTATAGCGGTTGATCACGCGAAAATCCAACAAGAGTGCCAATCCAAGAGCAGAAAAAGGAGCCTCTGTGATAAAAGTTTTTCGTAGGGTGCAAAATGTGTGAGTTTGTGGAGGCAGTAAGATTACTCAGAGGCTCATTTTTTACCTTGAAAAATATAATATAGTGAGTGTGGTTCTACTGTACGCTACAATTTGTTAAAAACTTACTAATTCTGTGGCACCAGGCGCGAAAAATTATAACTTAAAAAAAAACCTGAGCCTCTAGCAGCTGGCCCGCCTGGCGCCACCCATGTACTGCCTAACCCTTTGGAGATTACTGGCGTGATGTTCTGTTATCTTAGAATTATTAGCGTGCTTGGGGTAGCGCGCGATGATTTTTTGAGAAGAACACTGATGGAATCAAATAATGATTTCAGATTCCTGTTATGAACCTAAATAGGTTTGAATGGATATACTAAACCTAAGTTATTAATGCCTCTATTTCCAATATGATTTGGAATTGCGTAAATCGGAATTTATATTAATTAAATTACTAGTTCAAAAATTACATTAAATACTTAAATTATGACGTGATCATAATAATTTAAGATCATAAAACACTTTCACCCCTTCATTGTGTAAATTAATTTGATCATGTTTCATTTTTTTGTGGGCATAAGAGTTTTTAATTGTCTTCTAATCAATTATTATGTTTTTAATATTACACCTATTGATCGTGAATCGTTACAGTTTTATGAATGAAGTAGATAAGTTTGGAAAGTGCGAAGTTATAAATGTTTATCCTTCTTTCTAATGAAGCGAAAACTAGCACATATAGGTGAAATCCTTCGTGAAGTGAGTTAATCTTTATTTTTAACGCCACGTTCCTTGCTGGCTAGTTGTCTCTTAAAAACGAATTTCTTTTCTTTTTGAAAATTCATGGGCTGAAGTTTACGCAAAGAATTAAACCTTTTTCAGTATGAAACTTTATGATGACTATATTTTTACTGGTATTAGTTTTACCGTACGTAAGGGGTTCAATAAAATCCAATTTTGTCATTTTTCGTATTATTTATTTTCAACTTAAACTAATTAACTGATAACATCATTGTTGTGATAGTGAACTACATTCAAACAAGAAGGAACATTGGGTAACGATTAAACGTGTCCAGTTCACAACGCACTTAAACTATTGACAAATTCGGTACAATTTATTTCTAAATCAGTTACTGTTTTTTGCTTTTCTCACTCACATATTTTTCAGCTGCTGTAGCGATAGCTCGCGTTACCCTTCCAGTGATCTCGTGAAGATTCTCGTTCGAAAGTTGCGATTCGATGGACCTCTTTGAGAAGAAACCTGCTGTAGTGGTGTTTGGTCTCCAACTGTTGGGATACGTGATCTTATGACGTAGTACGGCTTTGATAATAAGAGCTCCTACGTAAACGATGAAATATACACTAAAGTATAAAGGCAAGTAGTAAAGCTTCTTTCCTAGGTAATAGTAACTGTATCTGTTGACACGGGGCATCTCTGTAGTTGTGGTCGTCGTAGTGTGGTGATAGTGATAGTGGTCGTGGTCGTGATCGTGCTCGTCAAAGTCGTGGTGGAACTTGAAGTCTCCGGGGAAATCGTTAGGAAATCCGTGATCGTCCATTGGAGCTCCATGCGTATCAGGCTTCATGTCGTCAGCTGGGGGAGGCGGCGGCACCATTCCCATGTCATTGCCCTTCACATCTTCACCTTTCATGTTCCCTCCGTGACCGTGTGGTTTATCAAATATGAGATCAGGATAGTCCGATTCAGGCTGATACGAAGGTGGCGGTCCGTCATGGTGCCCGTAACTAGGCGCATGGTCCTGTTGTGGTGGAGCAGCTGGTTTACTGTAATGGTAGCCTTGGAAGTCAGGTTTGCTACCCATATCCATCATAGGCGGGCTATCATCGTCATCTTGAGCCATCGGAGGCTTGTTATAAGAATAACCCGGAAATGGCATACTGGGCGGAGAAATCGTAGGCACAAAAGGTTGTGATGGGGGAGCGGGAGCAGAAGGTGGCTTGTATCTATACCCTAAACCCAATGGCGGCCCATCGCTATCGCCGCCAGTAGGAGGTGAGTCTGGCCCTGAGTCAACTGGTGGCTGATATGAAGATATAGGACGTGGTGTTGGAGCAGAAGGTGCGTATGGGGGAAAGGACTCATAAGTGCTTGGTGTTGGGAAGTCATCCGCTGTAAGTACAGGAGCGGGCGGGGGCGGGGGAGGCACTAGGCTTGCGACAGCATTATAGGGACGTGGAGGAGGACCTGAAGGGGGTGAGGGTGGTGGGGGAGGCCCAGACTGTTTCGATTTGTCACCGTAGGTTGGTGGTTGAGGCAGGTATGGCTGCGCAGGATTGTAGCGGTCTACAGGTTGACGCACAGGAACTGAAGAATCTTGAACTTCGCCTCTCACAGGTTTTTTTATCTCAGTAAAACTGTCCAAGTCAAACATATTGTTGCCCTTGTTGCCGTTAGAAAAGGAATTGAATTGTGATTTCTTCATATTTTTCATTTGGAACGGTTTTAGATCAATATAAGGAAAGCGGATATTTGGTTCTGTTCTGATGGCTCGGGATTCATTTTCAGCACCGTTACCGGGATTAGTGCCAAATCTGTGAACAATAATAGTTTTTTTTTAATTCCGTAGCACTCAGTCTAGTTATTTAACAATATTAAAATCCATAGTTGTTAACACAAATTGGAGGATGGAACACTCACCCTGGTAAGGCAAAGTTGTCATCAATTCCTGCATCTTCTTCAGTCTTATCTTCATTTGGTTGAACGTCATCACTTTGTGAATTATCTTTGTTTTGAACATCTTTAGCAGTTTGCTCCGAACTAACTGGCTCTTCTTCCCATGCCCCAGAATATTGGTCATGTTTCTCGTTGTCAATGATATGCCAAATATTTTCTACGTTGTTGATCGGTGCTTGTGTCGTCGTGGTAGTCGTTGCAAGCGTGCTTGTCGGAGGTGGCGGCGCACTAGAGGATGCAGCTGAAGGCACAAACATTGGCGCAGAGTTATACAAGTTGTTGTACAAAGCAAAATAATCAGTCATATCAGTTTTCAATGACTTCTCTGTCGACGGCACTGGTAAACCATAATTTGCTTCATCATTCGTTTCTTCGTCAGGAACATAAATAGGTCTGGATGTAGTCGTAGTTGTGCTCGTAGTCGTTTGGATTCTCTCTTTTTCTAGAAGTTTTCGAATTGATTTCATATTATTGTTATTCGATTCGAATTCCGCGAATATCAAATCAGGAGTTTTTGTCCTTGGTGTTGTCGTGGTAGGTGTTGCGTTCCGCGGCGTGTCCATCCTGCTCATCCACTTGTGGTAGTAGAACGGCGCTGATCTCCCCGCGTCGGCTTGCGGCGTTCGCGGAGACGGCGTCACGACGTACACTAACGGTCCAGGTAGATTCGCGGAAAAAACATGATGAACATGAAAACAATTTAACAAAACAGTGAGCAAAACTATTCGATTCATTTTAGAAGTGTGTAAAGCACATTTGTGAATACCGCGGTATATGAATAGTTACGCGAGTGCTCTACACGACAACTGACTAGAAAATGATGGCTAGGGCTAAGTATTTTCAAATACACATGCTGTGAACAGATGCGTTGGGTGTAAAACTGCGATAATTTTTAGCGGTACTATAATATGTAGAACGCTAGAAGCACGATTCAGATGACCCAAACCCGAGTTACAATTTACACTATTAGCATGATAATCAATATCGCTCCCGAGCAGGCCTTTGTAGAAAGTGTCACATAACTATTTGTACAATATATTAGGACCACCTTAAGTGGAAAGTTTCTACATTCTTTCGATCATCTAATAAGATAATACTAGATATCTCTATTGTTCTAGTAGTTTTTTCGAGTTTCATTAGGCATAAAATTGCAAAAAAACAAATTATGACTTCCAAAGGAAATTACCTACTCTTTGCTATTTTTTACTACGACTGCTGCGAGCAAATCCTGGGTTCGTTTGTGCCCCGTACAAATTCAAACTCCGACGTCGACAGCAATAGGCTCGCCCCCGATTACATGAGACTTAAACATAACTGGCGAAATGTGAGTGTAGTGCTATAGTGTAGGTACACCTCTGCTATACCCTTCGGGCATTACAAGCATGATGTTATGTTATGTGTAGACTAGTCCTAAGTGGTAATTTTCAAGTCACGTCTTTCATTACGATCTAGATCTAGTACTACACGCCAAACACGCACGCAGAGATGCTTTGGAATTTAGGATGCAGTTTTTGTGCAGTAAACTTGGTATACTTACTTAATTGCGTCAACTGCCAAGCAAGCCAATTTTTATATGTATTTTAAAAAGATATTTCGTTTTTTTGTCTTATTATTGTATCAATCAAAATAATCATTCTTATGCCCTTATCCCAATTTATGTAGGCCCAGGATGTCTTCTTGTTCCATATTTCTCTATTACTCGCCATCTCAGCAGTCACTTCCTTTCTAGCCATTTCTAGGATAATCCTTTACACAGTCCATATACCGTTTCTTTGGTGTTCCTCTACTCTTATAATACCCATCCACTTTTATGGTCAAAACTTTATTTTTAAAACTTTATTTTATAATTTAAAAAAAAGAAAGAAAGAAAGTTAATTATAATTAATATGAGAATTTGTGGGGGAAAAAATGGAACAAAAGTTAAAATAACAGTAAGTAATATAACAATAATAAATACTTAGACATTATTCGTCTAATATAATTTATTCATTAATTTGTATAACTCAATGGTCTGGAACTTAACCTATAGGAACACAATCAAATTGTGTGACTGCGAATAAACAAGAAATTGTAATTATTTCTATTTAAAAATGACAACGTTAAAAATAACTTAGGCACGGTCATAATTTCATCTTAACTTAAACTTATACTAGTTAACATTATTTTTATCAAATTCAGATTCAAAATCAGTGCAGATGTTACAAAAAGATTTTCATTTGTCTAAAGGTGCTCCCTCACGAGGAGCCATCGCCTGTAATGTAACGTTACAGATTCGAGCATTACATCAGTGAGGGAGGAAAATAGAGCATTACAGCGCGCAACTTGTAATGATACAAATGAGTATTACATCAGTGAAGGAGGAGAACCGAGCATTACAATGCGCACCTTGTAATGATACAATGTGTAATACCTTGACACATTGTACCTGTAACATCAATGCGCTCCACTTGTAATTGAATGTGTCCGGCCGGTAAATAACAATGTCGGATAAATATTGCCGCACTCAGCACGACGACCGTTTCGTCGGACATTGTGGAATCGACTAAATCACACGTGAATGCTCGCAAAGTCAAATCTATAATGTTACATTACACGCGAATGCTCCTCAGTTAGGCAGGTAGTATTGTAATGTAATGCTTAAAGTCGAACCTGTAACGTTGCTAGTTTGGAAAGAACCAAATTATGGCGGCGATTTGCGAATGGTTTGATTAAGTGGACTGTATAAAAGGTGCGGTGAACGCCTAGAAATAATTTGAAAATGGACGGGCGATCGTAGTATTAGGAATTGGAAGGAAAGCACACCTTACCTCGTGAAGTCCTCGTCCCTCGCGAAGCATGGGCAGGAAAAATGGCGGATGCTGGCTGCTTCAAGCACTGGGAGCTTGATCACAGGAATTCCTATTGCACCAACTCACTCGATCACACCCCCGGGCGGTTCATCTTAGTTCAACCACAGTTTATAATGGATTTCTAAGCAGAAATGAAGCGGTACATCACGTGCGCGGCGCGGAAGCGACATCGACGCAGCTACACGGCGTGACAGTTGCTAAAGTACTCTTACGGGTCATTCACACGCAACCAATTAGTGGCAGGCATGCTTTGCGGGAAAGGAAGAGGAGATATCATCGCCTGATCTAACACTAACGTCAAATGTAGGATCTAATTATTTACTAATGCCAAAATTATATGGCGTTACCAGTTTCATTACACGCGAATGCTCATCAGTCAGGGAGTTAGTATTGAATGTAATGCTCAAACTCGAATCTGTAATGTTACATTACACGCGAATGCTCCTGGTGAGGGAGCACCTTTAGAAATAAAAAAAGCTACTTGTATTCAGATTACTTGAGAGCCATTGGTTACTTGTATGCCGAGCGATATACTGTCGATGTAGTACTCAACTCCGGTCTACAGCGGGCTCTCGGCTTGCGCCAAGGATCGGCTCTAAGCCCTTACCTCTGCCTGGTGATAATGGACGCACTTACATCGGACATCCAGAAAGAGGTGATCCTGGTGTTTGCTGTTTGCCGACAACATCGCTTGTCACGGTCGCTTGTCAAAGGGGATGGCGAAGTAGATCGAGACTTTACGCACCGGATCAACTCAGAAAAGTTGAAAGGGAATTGTCTTGGAATGGGCATGTGATGATGAGGGATGCATCGCATGTGACTTAAAGAGTGATGCATATAAATGTTGATGGATAGAGAGGGAAAGGAAGACCAAGGATACGATGGATGGATTGTGTGAGGAGTGATATGAAAGAAAAAGGAGTAGATGCGTAACGGTTGACAGAGGAGAATGGAAGAAAAAGACGTGGTGCGCCGACCCCAAGTAACTTTGGACAAGGGTAGGAAGATGATGGTTACTTGTATTCAGATACTAAGGTACATATTATGTGTAAATCGTTTATTTGAATCAACACATTTTAGTCCCCACCCAAAAGCGTTCTACTCACAGGGAATAGTCCATCCAATATATTGCTGAACTTCCAATTTAAAATATTTATATAGTCGGTCCAGTAGGAAGTAGATAATGGTTTGGGAACTTTGAGAACAAGTAAAACAGACAGGTAAGCTAAATGCCCAAGTTTGTACGTGTATGTAAGTCTGCTACTCTTTCACGCAAAATCTACTAAAAGGATCTTGATGAAACTTTACATTAATATAGCTTATAAAGATATTTTGTAAAAAAAAATATGAATTTACGCGATCGAAGTCGCAGGTGTAAGCTACAGTAACCACTAAATTCAGCTTACAATTATTATTATACTTATTATTGCCAACGTAAACGGCATCGTGACTTAAACTATTTCTACATTAACTTTTAACTTAACTAATTTGTATCACACAGTGGGTGCTTTGTTTTCTTCTTTCTTGGCTTCCGAGGCGTCGGTCTCGTTGTAAGCCGGGTTGTCAACACCGGAATCACTACCGCCATCTGCATTGTCTGGCACTAACTTAGTGCGGTTCGAATCCGGTTCCTTAACCTTGTCCACGACAGAGTTCTCTAGTTTAGCTTCAACTATACTAGCGACATCTATCGCTGGGACATTCTTATCACCGTCCTTATTAGATTCACTGCCCTCAATGTCCGCAGGCGTTTGCTTCTTCTTACAGAAATCATCTTCATACACCACTGCCCTCTTTCGTAAATAAAATGTATTGAATAAATAATAAATGCAGCCAGTGATGAATGTTGCGCCGGAGAATATCTGATAGGTTGGTCTGGTACCGAAGAACTTCATCAGGTAACCACCGATAAGACTCCCAGCTCCTTTGCCTGTAAAACAAATTATAATAATTAATTATACAGGTCGTTATAGTTATAGGGTGGTGCAAAAGTGATGTTGCGATGTGAATTCGATGTTATTTTGTTGAAAAACAATAAAATGTTCTGTTTTCTCGGAATAGCTATGTATATAAAGTCGAAAATAAATGAAACAGTCAAATAAGCATTTCCTGAGTTGATGCACATTTGCGCTCGTTAACTTTATTTTTTGAATTGCTGAAAAACAATCTGGCGACAAATAAGTGATTTCGTTTTCAAATTTGCCTTTCAAGGATTGCAAGGTTTGTGGTTTTCTATGGCAAATGCGAGATTTCAAAAGACCCAAAGACGTTTGGCAGCTCAGAGCTGGCGACCTGGCCGACCTGTCCAAATCACTAACTCCGGAGAAAACAAGTAAGATCAACATACCGACTCCATAGTAGATTCCTCCAAGAAGTCCCTGCACGGAGGTGTCAGTGGTGGTTGAGGAAAGGCGCGCCGCGTACGTCACGGCGGCCGTGAATGACAGCGATGATGTCACCGACTCCAGTGCCTCGAACACCAGGCACAGCCAGGGGTTGTAGATCAGTGAGTAACCTGTAAGCGATACGGGGGATATGTTAGTGGATTATAATTAAGATATATTGACGAAGTGTACTGGACTGCGACCGCGACTGACCACGAGCACAAATACTGAGCATGAAACCTTTATCTAGTTCGTTTCCCAGGTCAGGCAAAGTGTTTTTTTAGAATTAGAATCGACAGAATTTTATAATTCTTTTAAATTTTATTTACTTTGCTCAAATAAATAAAATACCTATAAAATAATTATAAAATAATTATAGGATTCATTATACGGCCAGCTAATTGCTATAACTCACTGTGCTAGCCACGTATATGTAGTCTGGACCTGTGCCCGGTTAATAGCAATAGGTAACCCCTATTACATGCGCAAGCTAGCGAAATGTGAGTGTACAGTCAACAGCAAAAGTAGATGATCAAAATCAGAAATTCAATACCAATGAACGGAGTTCGCGTCCGAACTATGTGGTATCGAAGTGATTCAAAAGTACAGCTTGGCAAAAAAGAGTCTGACGCGGTGACAGTTGGAACTAATATCGATGATTGTGGTTACTTGTCAACTGCTAGTACATTCTGTGTCAACAGTGCGTATATCCTAGTGGTTTTTCATAGATTTTTTAAAATGACGGCACGGTTGGCGCAGTGGTCAAGCGATTGACTGCTGCGCTGCATGTCGCGGGTTCGATTCCCGTACGGAACAAATATTTGTATGACCTACAAGTAGTTGTTCCGGGTCTGGGTGTTTTTATATCTATAATATGTATGTATTTACAAAAAAAAATGTATATATGTAGTTTATCAGCCATCTAGCTACCATAACACAAGCATTAGGTTGCTTAGCTTGGGGCTAGATGGTGCTGTGTGAAATGTCCAGGGATATTTATTTATTATTTATTATTATTATTATTATACCAAACATTTACTACTAGTACAGCTGCCATATATTCGTGATCAGTTTTGACTCCAAAAGTTATGAACTCAATTCGCATCAGAACTAAGAAGTGATTTTTTTTTTCAAAACTAGTGAACTGTTAAAATCAAAAATTAAATGATGAAACTGAAGTCACGTAATCATGAGGCAAATAATTTATCCATATTTTTTTTTTTTTTTTTTTTTTTTGTGAATTTATGTCAATGTTCAAAAGTAGCTGATGCGATACAGAATCATAACTCAATAAATATTATTTCTTGCCATGTTTGTGAATTTATGTCAATGTTCAAAAATTGCTGATGCGATACAAAATCATAACTCAATGATTGCTTTTACCCAGTCGGCTACAATATATTAAAACAAGGAAGGAAGGTAGGAAGGTAGAATTTTTATCTTTAGATAAAAATATCAATCTACCTTCCTTGTGCATCACAAACATGGCAAGATAATAATATTTATTGAATTATCGTTTTGTATCGCATCAGCTACTTTTGAACATTGACATAAATTCACAAACATACCAAGATAATAATATTTATTGAATTATCGTTTTGTATCGCATCAGCTACTTTTGAACATTGACATAAATTCACAAACATGCCAAGATAATAATATTTATTGAATTATAGTTTTGTATCACATCAGCTACTTTTAAACATTTGACTAAAGTTACAAAAAAAAAAAATAGTATAGTTTTTCAATTACTTATATGATTTTTTATGAGCATATTCTTTTTTCGGGGTTCAATTTGATGAAAAAAGAAAATCCAATTCAGCTGTTTTTCCGTAAAACATAACAAATTAAATTACTGGGGTAATTAAAAATAAGTATGGATAAATTATTTGCCTCATGATTACGTGGCTTCAGTTTCATCATTTAATTTTTGATTTTAACTGTTCACTCGTTTTGAAAAAAAAAACACTTCTTAGTTCTGATGCGAATTGAGTTCATAACTTTTGGAGTCAAAACTGATCACGAATATATGGCAGCTGTACCAGTAGTAAATGTTTGGTATAATTTATAATCACATACTTTTGAATCACTTCGATACCACATAGTTCTGACGCGAACTCCGTTCATTGGTATTGAATTTCTGATTTTGATCATCTACTTTTGCTGTTGACTGTACTATTAGGTACACCTCTGCCTAACCCTTCGTTTTATTTTATTTTCACCTGGATGATTCTTAGCTATAGTTGAGCCCAGTAAGTGGTGACGTTGTCGACATTTAGAAAAATAATCTGAACACGTTAGATAGTTATGAAGACCAGCCTGTAACACGATTGGGGCAAGACAACGTCGGTCGGCGGCGGCGGGGTCATCTAGTATTTAATAAAAGCCCTTGCGTCTCATGAAAATATGCTAGTTTCACTCAGCATCAAAAAGACTTGCATTAAGTAAAGTAGGTACTGTAGAAACAAAAGGGAAATCGGCCAATGAGAAAAATCTAAACGGAGAAAGTGGACCCGCAGCTTACAAAGTCACTGAACGAGTCGCTTGATCTAGTGGAGCTAACCTCGGGTTTTATCAAGTAACTGATCTTATTAAATTGCAATTAACAATGCACTGGATTTTGTATGACAATCAATATGTATATAATTATAATCTGACGTAGCTCCCCACCTTAGACAAACCTCATTATTTTAACAATGGTAATATTATCCTATTGTGTACGGTTTGTACCACACAAATATCGGTATTTAAGTAGTATGCCAAACACATTAAGGCAGGTAGCGTATTGAGAGTATCCGGTATTGATAAAAAATTTACATATTGTAATATCGTTTCTTAAAGATTACAGTGTCGTAAAGGAAGTTAATTTACAGAGGTATTAAGGTACATTTTCATTTAATGCCATTACAATACTTGCTCGAACGAGCCCCTCACATGTTTCACCACGCCTGGCCACGCCATCACTTACCGAGTAATCTAATTGCATAGAATATAAATCCGATGAAGAGCACGTTGGCGTGCCCCAGTCTCCTTATGATGGGGCCTGACAGCACGAGGAGCGGAAGACCAGCGATACCCCCCACCGTTATCGTGATACCCATGAGGGATCGCGACGCGCCCAGGTCTTGTAGCAGCCAGAATAAGAAGCTCTCGATGTAACCCCAAGCAGTTCCTGAGAATAACACATTATAAATTCATATTTAAGGTACTCAAAAGCCGAGAAGAAAAAGACAGACTAAATAATCATCATAATATACCTATAGCTTACTTCACTAAAAATTACCTACCAAGAACATCAATATGTAAAAACTTTACAACTCCAACGAAGATGCCACGTAACTTTACCTTCAAAAGTAGGTTTAAAAAAACAAGCTGAATAAGTGAAACGAACTGTTTCTTTTATTTAGCTTTATCAGTTTTTTTCAAATATTTTTGTAGATAGTGTGTACCGGGGTATCGAAAAACGGCTTCGGGTTTTTTCCACAACCGGGTATCCGGGTTTTTCGGGTATTTTCGGGTTTTTTTCTTTCCATAATTTAATATATACTTTTGCTCTATTTGTTAATTGAAAATTACAAAGGTGGAATTCCCAGGGAGGAAGTCTAAACTTTCAGAGGAAACTCTGGAGCTTATGAAGAAACGACGTGAAAACTCACCCATCAGTTTGGCAGAACTACAGGCACTCAACAAAACCATTACAAAATTAGTACGACGCGACCTTCGATGCTCCAGCACACGCTCAATAGAAAAAGCGTGTGAGCATAACCGGGGTCGAAAGTGTTCGTCCCATCACTTGGGAGAAGCCACCTGACGAAGTGGACCAAATTTGGTGGGGATATCGTCGTTTCGAAGCCGGAGTACATCCAAGTGCTGAGAAGTCTTTATGAAAATGCAACAATGACTATCTAAACTCAGAACCAGCAAACACAGCATGTCCCAATCAAACTCAAAGTATTTATTTCAATTAGACCATTACGGCACTTTTGAATGTCAAAAAAGTCCCAGTCACAAGGCATAATAACTTGAGAAAGTACTGCAGTTGCACATTCCAAAGCGTAGATCTCTATGGAGAAGAATGGGCAAGAAACTCCATGGACACGCATTGCAAAGGGACGTAATTTCCCCGAAATTATTCACCAACGCACTAGAGGATGTGCTTGAGATGCTGAACAGTACATCTCACACTTGAGATTTGCAGATGACACCGTCATAGGTACTAGCAGAATCGCTGCACGACTTGCAGCAGATGCTGGATGACCTAGTTGACTCTTTAATCAGCATTGGTGGTTCAAGATGAACTTGGACTAAACCCACGTCACCCCAGGACCTATTGTTGTCAATGGCGGTCCTCTCGACGTTGTTCGAGAATATATTTACCTTGGGCAAACTCTGCAGTTTGCTAAGAACAACTTTGGAAGAGGTGCTAAAAGAAAAATCCAGCTGAGCTAAGCAGCATTTGGGAAGCTTCGTAGGGTCTTCTTGTCGCGTATTGCACAGAGCTTATAGACTAAGGTCATCAATCAATGCGTCCTGCCTGTTATGACTTATGGAGCCGAAACGTGGACTCACAGTACCGTTGGTCCATAAATTCATGGTTAACCAGCGAGCTGTGGCACGGGCTATACTTTGAGTCTCTCTGAGGGATCGCAACCGAAACGAGGTGATCCGACAGAGTTGTCGACATAGCTCACGGAATAAGTAAGCTGAAGTGGCAATGGGCCGGCCATATTAGCCGTAGAACCGATGACCGTTGGGGTAGACGTGTTCTTGAGTGGAGACCGCGAATCGGGAAGCGCAAGGTGGAACGCCCTCAGGCTGGGTGGAGCGACGATCTTCGCAGGGTGGTTAGTAGCAACTGAATGTAAGTTACCAGTTTATATAACGATGGGCTACTATTTTTTATTATGTTTTTAATTGATTTTTTATGCTTTTTTTAAGCACGTTTAAAAATGTAAATTATATCTCAGAAGAATTAATAAATTTAAGAAACAAAAAATTATACAACGGGTACTTTGGAATGAGAATTCTACCAATTCCACAACCCAAGAAACCCTGTAACGTATAATGGAGAATAAATTTTATATTAGATGAATAAGTCGTGGGAGAATACAATAAATTGACTTACTCATGTTTCTACATTTTAAACGACCTACGACGTGTTGGGTTCACTAAAGTTTCACCAAAACTCCATTGTAAATTTTCATTTTAAAACCAACGTTTCGTACGTATACTATTTATTTCGAAAACAACTTATTCCGCAAATGTATTATTTTATAAACACTCGTTTTACAAACATTTATTTGGCAAACAATTCTTTTTACAAATACATCAGATGATATTTAATCATTGATACATTTTACATTTCTCATTTAGATTCATTAGGATAAATCACGTTTCTACTAAACAACATTTTAATTACAATACATTTCGAAACCAGTCACAAAGTGATAATGACGGTATTCTTTTGCATAACTTTATTTAACTACCTCCCTTAAACTATTGTGTAGTGCAATACACTGACATTCGAAGTAGATGTGAATCATTTTGTTATCAACGCGTACAGTATTTTATTCAATAAACAAGTGTAGTATTGCAAAGTGAGCAGTAATTTAATTTGTGAAGTATTTAAATCGAATAGAAATGGAATAAAAGTTTATATTGATAGGTATACTTATAAAAAAGTAAGTTCAAAGAATAAATCTTTTTACTGGGCCTGTGAAAAGCGAAATGACGAGAAATATCAATGTAACAGCCCCGCTGCACGGGTGCAGCGGGGCTCCGTCGACCTGCTGACAAAAACGCTAACCCTAGACGGTCGACATCGTAATGTTACATTGATATTTCTCGTCATTTCGCTTTTCACAGGCCCAGTAAAAAGATTTATTCTTTGAACTTACTTTTTTATAAGTATACCTATCAATATAAACTTTTATTCCATTTCTATTCGATTTAAATACTTCACAAATTAAATTACTGCTCACTTTGCAATACTACACTTGTTTATTGAATAAAATACTGTACGCGTTGATAACAAAATGATTCACATCTACTTCGAATGTCAGTGTATTGCACTACACAATAGTTTAAGGGAGGTAGTTAAATAAAGTTATGCAAAAGAATACCGTCATTATCACTTTGTGACTGGTTTCGAAATGTATTGTAATTAAAATGTTGTTTAGTAGAAACGTGATTTATCCTAATGAATCTAAATGAGAAATGTAAAATGTATCAATGATTAAATATCATCTGATGTATTTGTAAAAAGAATTGTTTGCCAAATAAATGTTTGTAAAACGAGTGTTTATAAAATAATACATTTGCGGAATAAGTTGTTTTCGAAATAAATAGTATACGTACGAAACGTTGGTTTTAAAATAACAGCGTTTTACCCTGAAATAAAACGCTTATTAAATACCTACCTTATTTGAAGCTTAAACATATAATGAGATAGGCCTATCTGTTTTCCGCTCGTCTTACCTCTCTTTCTACCCTAGTAGCACCCTCTCGCTCGCACACTTCCTCTCACTCCACCACCGGCGCGGCCGCTCGGCTCGCTCTCGTCATTGTGTCGAATTATACCAGGCAGAGGATAAAAGTTAAGCTTCAAATAAGGTAGGTATTTAATAAGCGTTTTATTTCAGGGTAAAACGCTGTTATTAAACACCTGACCGTTATTTGAAGCTTAAACATATAATGAGACCTGTTTGTTATCGCCTGGTGGAGGAGGACGCCAATGTGAAGGTATACACATCTACACGCTGATGAAGGCGCAAAAGGTAACAATGAAGGTTACAGTGGTTAAAAAAAAAATATAAATAAAATTGTAAGTGTGCGAGACTAAGTAAATTTATTCAATCACCATATAATATTATTATGAACATAGAAGTTGTAATTATTTATAAAAAATAAATAAAATGTAGTAACTTCTTCACTTAAATTGGGCGAAAACAATTTGACATCCCAGAGCTAACAGGGGCCTGGACGACCTCACGCCTATAGAAGCGACGGAATGTGTCACCAGACCTCCAGTTACCTTGTGACAAAATTTCGTCAACTGAGACGTTATCGGCCCAACTTCTGGAAGCGACTGCTGAGCGGACGCTACCGGGAGCTGCGACAATACCAGCCTCTGATAGGAGAGATTTTACCCAGCCCGCGATCACAGTACGCGATGCTGGCTTATGATCACCTCTTAAATTAACAAATAAAGAATAATTATTTAAGGAATTACGTTTTTGATTAAACAATTTGATACAGTGCTTCACCCAAAACACCGGATCGAGGTTTTTAATATTTTCATTTTTTAGTAATTTCCAGCCCGATTGCCTGAAATCAGAACGGTCAGTTTTAGAGCCAAATCTGGGCCATAGAATGATATGATCAGTATTGTCAATATAATGTTCTTGATTGACTGCCAGAAGGGTCAGGTCATGGATACGTCTACCAGAAACCAAAAGCAGCAACATAGCAGTGTGTCTGGCAGTGGCAAAACAGTTATTTTCGTTAAAATCATATGAAGACAAAAAGGAAATGAGAACATTAACATCCCAAATAGTTTTCTTATGGGGCACAGGCTTTCTTAATGCAATAGATTTCATAACATGCTTAACCAGTACATGAGCACTTAAGACTCCCGATATTTCGGTATTACAGAGCGTAGACACCACTGATTTGTGTAATAGTATAGTATTGTATAATAGGTTTTCATTCAAATATAAATCAGCTAAAAATTTTGCTAGAATTGAACCGGTTGGGCGACATGGGTCAGTTTTCTCTTTTCTACACCATCCTAGCCATCTATGCCATGCGGCTTTGTATGTACTACGTGTAGAGGGACGCCAGGACGATGAAAGTAGGTCCAGTTGGGAACGGTTCCAATTATTTAGGTCATGAGACCACCCCCACATGTCCATACTTCTAGCGTCATTTCCTGTACTTTGGGAGGAGGAAGGCCCGTCGAGACGTCTACTAGATGGCGATTCAGATGCCTGATTGTGAAAGGAGCAGCTAGTGCTCGGGATTTGAGATCGGCCCTCCAAAAGACACGTTCCCACCGAGGCACCACTAACAGAAAGAGGCCCTTGGCCCGGTTGAGATGGGCGAGTACCTTGGGGATCAAATATGGAGGAGGAAATATCCACGCTAGGTGGTAATTCCAAGTCTGGGAAAAAGCGTCGTGGAATAGGGCTTGGTCGTCGTTCTGGTCCAGAGACGCATAATTGGCCACCACATGCGCATTTTTCGACGCAAACAAATCTATTACCGGAACCCCGAATCTGTTGAAAATCAGGTTTGTACACGCCGGCAAAAGGTGCCATTCGGGGGGAGATCGGTAGCGAGACAGATGATCTGCGTGGGAGTTGAATCTGCCGGGAATGTGATGAGCGGCTAGGTGAATTTGATAATGATCTAGAACCTTGAAAATATCGATTGTCAAGTCCAAGAGAGCTTTTGATTTCGTGCCGCCTTCCTTGCGAATGAAAGCAACGGCTGCTCTGTTGTCGCACTGCCATAGAACCGTGGAGCGACACAGAGACTGAGCCTGGTCCTGTAATATCTTCAGTAATGCTAGAAGTTCCTTCTGGTTGCAGTGTATCGGTTGTTCTTGTTCGTTCCACGGTCCCGTGAACGAACGGTCGTCTAATTGCGCTCCCCAAGCTAGGTCTGAGGCATCGGTCGCTAGGAAATGCGTTGGAGGCGCGAAGTGAATCGGAGAAGGACAAGGGTGGTTCTGCAACCACCAAGTTAACTCTTTCAGGGCATGTACCGGAATCACGAACTGTTTGGCAACTGGCATCTTGGTGACTGTGTTCAGGAAAGAGAGGAGTGCAAAAGTGAAGCCTGCCCCTTGGTACAACAAAACTTGCAAAGTTTAATAGACCTACTAGGCTCTGTAAAGCCTTCAAATCGAGAGCTCTCTTTTCTAGGGCTGTCGATATCTTGGACGTTAGATTCAGGCCCTTTTTCTCTGGAAGAGACTTTTTGTTTGCCAGAGTGTCCCATTGAACGCCCAGGTAAACTAGGCATTGAGAAGGTGTGAGTATGGACTTGTCGAAATTCACCAACCAACCGAGATACTGCAACCTCTCTACCGTGATTTGGACATGGGTCTGTAATATCTGTGGGTTTTGATGTACAACGAGATAGTCGTCCAAGTAGACGATTATTCGAATCCCTTGATCCCTGAGTGACTGAGCTACCCAATTGGATAGGGAGGCAAAGACCTTGGGGGCCGTGCTCAGACCGAACGGGAGGCACGTCATTTCCATTAATTTTCCTCTGTAGATTAGGCGTAGGAACCGTCTGTGAGATGGAGCTACAGGAAGGTGAAAATAGGCCTGTGACAGGTCTATTTTGCACATCCAATCCTTTGGTTGAAGGAAGTCTGGGACTCGATAGACATTTATCAATCTGAACCTGCCGGTGATTACGTAATTGTTCAAGGCAGCTAGGTTGAAGATGGGTCGGTGCGACTCGTCGTCCTTTGGCACAAGAAACATTGTGGACACAAAACTTGGCGAGGCCTTGACAACATCTAATACACCCTGGTGTTGCATTTGGGTGATTATGGACGTCATTGCATCCGAAGGAACCGTTCTGAACTGACGTTCGTTCAACGGTGGTATTACAAGTGGTGGTCGATGTAAAAAGGGTATGCGATACCCTTTTATTGTCTTTAACAGATAACTTGGCGCACCTAGTTCCTTCCACCGATGATGGAAACGAACCAGACGACCGGCTCTGAATGTTCGGGATCGATAGTCAATACTTACGTTTCTTGTTCCGGTTGTAATTCTCAGAGGGCGATGCGGCTCGCTTGCGGCTATTCTTGCTGTCATGCTGCCTGTAGCCTTGCCGACCTCCTCTGCCTCGAAAGGAACCTCTTGAACCGCCAGAGAATGATAGGCGATTATCGTCGTGATTAGAGCCATGACCCTGCGAGGGTCGGGCATTACAGTAACCCTGCGAGGGTTGATTGTAAGCATGGGAAATATGCGTAGGCGCACAACATCCATGAGCAGTACCCTGCGAGGGTACGTTACGTAAAGCCTGCCCCTGCGAGGGGCGGCGTGCGGGCTTGCTTTGACCCGTTTGCGAAACGGAAGCAGAACTGCCCGGCTTTTGTAAAGGCAAGAAGGCTTTTCGAACACCACCTGCCTTCTCTAGTGCTGTGGCTAGTGACTCCGCATTAAACACGTGCTGACACGACGGAGGGATCTTACGTAACACGGCCTTGACAAGGGGATCGCGCACGTGGTTTGTAATTCCATCCCTTCTCATCTGAATATCCTCCGCACGGTGACCGCAAGTTAATTGCAAAAGATCGGAAGAAACTTTGAAAAAATCGCCTTTCAAAAATAGCTCGTTAACTTTTTCGTTAATACCCTCGTAAGACAAATCCGAACCTCGTGCCCACTGTAAAAAACTTCTGACAGAAGTTTGCAAAGCTTCGCGCTGCTTAAGGATGCAGAACGATAAGGCAGCGAAGGCCTTG
Source organism: Eurois occulta (assembly GCA_950022335.1). Lineage (NCBI taxonomy): Eukaryota > Metazoa > Arthropoda > Insecta > Lepidoptera > Noctuidae > Eurois > Eurois occulta. The sequence goes on along the minus strand of OX465479.1, from coordinate 15,039,778 downwards.
TCAGCGTGAGCAAGATGGCGTAACGAATCATACGCCTTAATTTCTTCATTCATCTCCAAGTCGATAAAACCGGGGGTAGAATTATAAAGTTTTTGGGTTTCCGCATAACGAACCTCGCACCAATCACTACTATCTAAATGTTGCAAATCCTTTAACGTTTGAAGAAACTCCTGAGGAGTCTTTGGAATACTAGGTTCTTTTAATTTCGTCTCAATTTCAAAAGTAAAATCTGACTGAGCAACAGGTACCGGCACCTCGATAGAATTTACAATCGTGTCCTCGTAAAGTTCGCCACTAACGTTTCCGTCAACTAGATTCTCATTAAAGTGTACCGCAGAACAGGGCACAGAATTATTACTGCACAAAATTAATTTATTTCGGAGTTCGTCTACCTGACGTGATAATTTACGGAATTTCCGGGAATCGTGTCGTCGATGCCGGCGTTTGCCCCCCCTTTTTTTATTGCGGTGACGCGGCGTGGATCGTCGAGGACTCGAGTCCGAAGACGACGAACTCGAGGTGCCAGATGAGTCTGATGAGTTACTATTCGACGAACAGGACCTAGCTAGCGACTGACGACGAATACGCGATCGTTTTTTATTGTCACTATTAGCGGGAGCACTAGCACTAGCACATGGGGCTTTCGAGCCCGGATTTGAAACACTTTCGTCACTTTCCATGTCAACACAACTAATATTATTCAAACAAAACAATTGAAGAACACAAAATAGCTGTGTAAAGCTGTAAAATCTAGGATAGAAAACCACACAAAAAATAATTAAAGCAAAATATGTAGGTAGGTGGGTACCAAAACCTACGTACTTTTAAATACGTATCGAACGGTAACACCGTTTGATTAAAATATAATTTTAAAAACTTACGTACGTGGAACAGGAATATATTATTACATGTAAATGAATTTGCAAAGATATGCAAAATTTATTTACTGAGTCCTGAGCACATCCGTGCGCAGCGGAAAACAGGACGCCAATGACGAGAGCGAGCCGAGCGGCCGCGCCGGTGGTGGAGTGAGAGGAAGTGTGCGAGCGAGAGGGTGCTACTAGGGTAGAAAGAGAGGTAAGACGAGCGGAAAACAGATAGGCCTATCTCATTATATGTTTAAGCTTCAAATAACGGTCAGGTGTTTAATGAAAATTTACAATGGAGTTTTGGTGAAACTTTAGTGAACCCAACACGTCGTAGGTCGTTTAAAATGTAGAAACATGAGTAAGTCAATTTATTGTATTCTCCCACGACTTATTCATCTAATATAAAATTTATTCTCCATTATACGTTACAGGGTTTCTTGGGTTGTGGAATTGGTAGAATTCTCATTCCAAAGTACCCGTTGTATAATTTTTTGTTTCTTAAATTTATTAATTCTTCTGAGATATAATTTACATTTTTAAACGTGCTTAAAAAAAGCATAAAAAATCAATTAAAAACATAATAAAAAATAGTAGCCCATCGTTATATAAACTGGTAACTTACATTCAGTTGCTACCAACCACCCTGCGAAGATCGTCGCTCCACCCAGCCTGAGGGCGTTCCACCTTGCGCTTCCCGATTCGCGGTCTCCACTCAAGAACACGTCTACCCCAACGGTCATCGGTTCTACGGCTAATATGGCCGGCCCATTGCCACTTCAGCTTACTTATTCCGTGAGCTATGTCGACAACTCTGTCGGATCACCTCGTTTCGGTTGCGATCCCTCAGAGAGACTCAAAGTATAGCCCGTGCCACAGCTCGCTGGTTAACCATGAATTTATGGACCAACGGTACTGTGAGTCCACGTTTCGGCTCCATAAGTCATAACAGGCAGGACGCATTGATTGATGACCTTAGTCTATAAGCTCTGTGCAATACGCGACAAGAAGACCCTACGAAGCTTCCCAAATGCTGCTTAGCTCAGCTGGATTTTTCTTTTAGCACCTCTTCCAAAGTTGTTCTTAGCAAACTGCAGAGTTTGCCCAAGGTAAATATATTCTCGAACAACGTCGAGAGGACCGCCATTGACAACAATAGGTCCTGGGGTGACGTGGGTTTAGTCCAAGTTCATCTTGAACCACCAATGCTGATTAAAGAGTCAACTAGGTCATCCAGCATCTGCTGCAAGTCGTGCAGCGATTCTGCTAGTACCTATGACGGTGTCATCTGCAAATCTCAAGTGTGAGATGTACTGTTCAGCATCTCAAGCACATCCTCTAGTGCGTTGGTGAATAATTTCGGGGAAATTACGTCCCTTTGCAATGCGTGTCCATGGAGTTTCTTGCCCATTCTTCTCCATAGAGATCTACGCTTTGGAATGTGCAACTGCAGTACTTTCTCAAGTTATTATGCCTTGTGACTGGGACTTTTTTGACATTCAAAAGTGCCGTAATGGTCTAATTGAAATAAATACTTTGAGTTTGATTGGGACATGCTGTGTTTGCTGGTTCTGAGTTTAGATAGTCATTGTTGCATTTTCATAAAGACTTCTCAGCACTTGGATGTACTCCGGCTTCGAAACGACGATATCCCCACCAAATTTGGTCCACTTCGTCAGGTGGCTTCTCCCAAGTGATGGGACGAACACTTTCGACCCCGGTTATGCTCACACGCTTTTTCTATTGAATAAATAATAAGAATAAATCTTTTTACTGGGCCTGTGAAAAGCGAAATGACGAGAAATATCAATGTAACATTACGATGTCGACCGTCTAGGGTTAGCGTTTTTGTCAGCAGGTCGACGGAGCCCCGCTGCACCCGTGCAGCGGGGCTCCGTCGATCTGCTGACCTGTAGCAGAGCTACGTCTACTACGCCTCATTACAACAGTTTGATTTTATCTTGACGTTGATTTTTCCTGTTTTATTTATTTGATAGGTTAATTCTAAATTCACAATAGGTGAGTTACGATGGGTGGTGGGTGGGTGGATGATGGTTATGATGGGTGACCGCTTATTACATACCGAGTTTCCTCCGTGCGTCGGAAAGCACGTTAAACAGTTGGTCCCGGCTGTCATTTGTAGATCTTTGACAGTCGTTACAGGTAGTCAATGGCCCGAAAGTCTGAAAACCAGTCTTACCAAGGGGTATCGTATTACCCAGCACTAACTGGGATGTGGAGGTTAGATAGGCCGTCGCTTGATGTAAAATACTGGTATTCAGCTACATCCGGTTAGACTGGAAGCCGACACTAACATAGTTGGGAAAAGGTTAGGGAGATGATGAATAGGTGAGTTACGATGAAAATGTCTAATTGTAGATTTTGGTAAAACGCAATTTAAGCTGATGGAAAAACATTTCGTCAGCAAATGCTGTATTGATTTTCGGATTTTCAGTATTTTATACGGACGTTTCTTTGTCGTTTCAGTTGTAGAAAAAAATAGTATTTAAAGCAGTAAATTACATATTTTGAGTTTGCTCATTTTTTTTTTTGAGTTTTATTACTACCCTTTTAGCAATAAAGGGACTCTTTTTCACTCCAAAAAAACCTCGTTAATTTGATCGTTCTGGTTAGAAACTATTGATAGAAAAGGGTGTCTAGTCTACTAATGAGTTTCAGGCATGACACTAGCAGGAGTCGATTAGAGTAAGCTGATTAAACAGGCTGTCGTTTTGCATCCTGGTCAAATTCAAGGAGGTATCTATACTAATGATTCTCGACCCGAATCGATAATAAAATGGGTAGGTATTTTTTATTATTTTTTTCGTATTTACGGAAAACGGTAAGTGTAAACCACCCGTATTAAAACGCAGTACATCTGTTCCTAGCCTATAACCGCGCCGTCACACACACAAACGCAAACGTTTATTCGCTATTTTATTCCCTAAAATTCCAAGAACATTTCGAATTTGTCTGTTAGTTCTCTAATCACGGCCGTAAAAATGGGTAACTTTTTGTCATATTTAAAAAAAATGAAAAAGCCTTTATTCGTGGTGACATCCTAAGTATTACAAAAAAAAATGTAACTGTTACCTTATAATTTGCCGAAAAAAAGGAAATGACAGGAACGTGTCTGCAGTAGACCTTGATATTCAGGAAGAAAAAAATGGAAAAAAAAAATGGGAATGCTTTTGTACGGAGAATCGCAGACCCTGTTCCTCTTAAGGAGCAGTCTGTTTGACCGCACTTAGAAAGAGATTTTGTTTTCTTGCACTGGTAATTAGTATAAATTGTTAAAAATGTCTCCTTCCCCAAAGCACCCGCATAATGCACATGACTCATATTGTGCGGAACTTGTCCTGATGGTCTTACTTTCAGTCTCTTAGAACTATCTCAGTCTATTGCCTCTTGTCTTAGAGGTAGTTTAAAACAGTTTCAGATCATCTTTATGAAGTTTCATTAATCTTACCCATTATGAAGCACGCAATGAAAAGCGCAACAATTTCTACGTTCTTGAACACAGTGATGACATCTTCTAAAAGATTCTGTGCCGGCTGCTTGAACTCCAGGTCTATGCTCAACATGAGCGCTCCTGAAGCCACCTTCAGAACGGCGTACAGGTAAAACGCAGGCCTGGAAATTATAAATTTATTTTTACAAGGTTTTTTTTTATTTTCTACTTCAGTAATTATGGAAAATGTATTGGAAGTTACAGTTCATTTTTCAGAAGATGTTTTATATGTACCCTCCGGTTGTGTAGGGGAGGATGGCACTTCTTTTCCAATCTAACCCTACGAAGTGACAGACGCATAGGAGCAGATAGGAGCAAATCGCAACCAGTATCCAAAATATCGAACAGGAGAAGAAACAATTTATACCTACTCTATCTCTAAATAACGTAGGAATATTATTGATAGATGTCAATTATTTGAATACCTACGATAGATGGCTAGAAACCACGCGTTCCTCGACAATATTACGTAACATACGGTTACATACGCCAGTATGTTTGTCTGTAATTACATTAATAACCGCGACCACCGCGTGCATATCCATTACCAACAAGTTATCGCCATGCATTATTCGAGTAGGTAAAATAAATGTTTTAAATCGTAGATTCGTTTTACCACGGCTTTCATTTCTAGGACAAAAAAACACTGATTAAAGTGAATTTATTTTCACCTAAAATAATAAATTGCCGGTACTCTAGAATAAACACATCCACAAAACGGTCAAAACAAAATCATTTTTTTGCTTGGATATATTTGGTTAGACGTACTGAACGCTGTGTTAAAATTTGTCCATCTATTTTAATGGGACCTTATATCTGCTAATAGATCATTTTTTTTAAATCCCCTTGATCACAATTTTAGGACAACTTAGTGGAGAATATGTAATTATTTTTTACTTTCAGCAGATGCGGTAAGGCATGTTGCCTAAATTAAAGTTTAAGTCGCCGTCTTTGCATCAGTAATGTTGGTTGTTACAGCATCAGAGATTGCGTAGACTTAAACTAACGTTCAAACTCTCTACGACTGTTGCTATCATAATAATAAATAATAATAATATCTTGGGACAACCAACACACCGCCATCTGATCCCAAACTAGGCAGAGCCTGTGCTATGGCAACCAGACAACTGATAAACATACTTATATATTTCTAAATACATACATATTATAGATAAATTACACACCCAGATACAGAACAAATAATCGTACGCATCGCACAAAGATTTGTCCTGTGTGGGAATCGAACCAACGACCTCCGTCCCAGCAGTCACGGTCACTAACCACTAGACCAGCAGGCCAATCAAATGCATAATTCAAAATTCCACCCCTACATTTTTTTTCCACTCCTGGGCCCAGTACATTACCTAAATATGTAATTATATTACTTATACTGAAGAAAAAAATATTTTTTCTCGTCCAGTCTTGTATCAAAATAAGATATTAAATTATATTACTGTTAACTATGCCTGCATCGACCACAGTGTGACTGGAATTCTATAAGTTGTTTACCTACATCACGTACGGCGGTCATGGCTTGTTTGATCGCTACCCGTTGACCCCGCTTATATTTTGCAATCAAACAAAATCAACAGAGATTTGGTTAGAAAGAGGTACTTATCTTATTCATAGAAACAGTAACTTTGGTAAGTTTATCGTATGTTCGTTTAAACCAATAAGAATTTTTTTTATTGAATCAAATGGCTGTCTAATACATCCATAATTTAATTAATTAAATCTTTCAGACAGCAGTACTTCTGAAAGATTTAAATGAAACCAATCCTTTTGTTTAAATCAAACCTTTTGTTTTCTTATTACCTACCTTTTTCTTTATTTTTAAACACAAGTATGTACATTCCAGTTTTTGGCCTGCCCATTAAAACCATATTACATAACACTTAATTATAGAAACATTCTGAAGTGTTAATTAAAACTTGCATCCTTTACATTGACCTTGCGAGAGATAAGCATATATTAAGAGAATCTGCAATATAAAGGCAACATTACCTGAAGTCGGTGTACCCTTTCCCTCGGCTAGCATAGTCTATGAGCATGCCAGAGAGTGGTGAGGAGATCATTCCTCCGATGCTGCCATAGACCCGCTGCAGGCCGTAATCGGCCTTCTGTTCCCTCACGATGGCTATCACAGCCCCTTCGAACATCGCGAACGCTGTCCCGCCAATGATACCAATAAACACTCGCACCTGAAAGTGAAGAATGTGAAGATCAAGTACACTGTTTTAAAAGAAAGAACTCCATACTTTTTAACTGCATGATCTAGGCATAGTCCTAGAACAAGGAACATTAAGCATGGCCCACTCCTTGTAAGGCCCGATTTCTACGACGAACGGAGCGGAGAGGAGATTTGCAAGTTAAGGAATAGACCAGGAGAAGAGACACAGGAGAGATGAGAGACGCGATGTGGATTTAAAACAATGCGATTGGACGATTCTCGCACATCTACTGTCCGCTCCGCTAGTGTCCGCTCTATAGGCATTCCTTTCGATTCATTATAAGAATCAATATCATAAAAACACACAATAATTTTCTTTAGGGTACAATGTAAAACAAAAGAGTTCCATAAGAAAAACATGTCGACAAAAACAAAGGAATTAGCATACAAAAGAATTACGAGTATCGTAGGTTGTTTGAAGTCATCAAGACGGCATAATTAATTGCTTGTTCTTGCGTTAGACTTTTATATCTAAATAATCCGCATATCGACAATAAACCAACGTATTCTATTTATATGCCTCTAGGATGCCTCTAGGAAACAATGGATTGAATGAAAAAATGTAGATGACATTATTTTTCGGTTAATTTAAAAGCAATTCAATAAAATATGACACTTATTACTTATTTTCTACATCATCATCATCTGCCTAGCTTTTTCCCAACTGTGTTGGGGTCGGCTTTCAGTCTAACCGGATGTAGCTGAAATACAAATGCGTTTTATGTGCGACTGCCATCCTAGTTAGAACTGGGTAATGTGATAGCCCTTGGTAAGATTTGTGGTCAGACTTTTAGTCCACTGACTACTTGTAGCGACAGTCAAAGAGCTACAAATGACAGTCGGAACAAATGGCTTAACGTCTAAACGACATAACTTCTAGGTACATAATACGTTTTATTAACATGAAGTATTCTTAATAAATATTATTGGTTTGAAATTACTGAACTTTGAACTTTTTACGTGTTGAGCAACTGAATAGATGTCTTAAAGATAATGACAAAAACTATCGCCAATTGTTTGGCAACTTTTTAGTTTTTGTTACACACCACTTTCTATATCACAAACGAGAACTAGATACGAAGACGGTAAAAATATTAACCGCAATCATACAACTACTATCCGTTCATTTTTATTTTACCTCTGATTTTGCTGTACAATGACCTTTATTCTCATTGTCGTGCCGTAACGTTTAGGTCAAAGGTAATGTAACTGTGACATTCGACATTACTTTAATGCGGTCAAAGATAAAAGGTTATTACCTTTGACCCTAAGCATTGTATACCTTAGACCCTAAGCATTGGCATACCACTATTAAACCCACGATGGTTTGTGTGGTATGTTTGCGTTCTGTAATAGTGTACGTAACAGTGTGTACCTATTGATTAATAAAAAAAAAGCATGCATTAGAAAAAAACCACCACATTCTCGCATGGCATGCGCTGGCGCAGTACGTGGTGTGGGTAACTAAGCTCTCACACATTGAGGACAAGGCCGCAAGTCTTGCCGATGCCGCGGCCGTTACGAAACAATGATTAAGTGAGCCTGACTGTGACTAAGCTTGGAAATCTAGAAAGCGTTCATTAACTGCTACCAGTCTTGTTAATTTATTATTAGAATAACTTTTACTGTGACAAGAATCCTGAAAGTGATGCTGTTCTCTACTTTTTGATGATTTATGCTAACACAAATGTTTTCCCGATTTCAGTGTTGGTCTCGTAGCAAAAGTTATTTAAATGACAGTGCAGTAGGCATTGTGCTCATCATCATAACCATATGAGGTTTAACCTTTCGTGTGCCGGAACGTAGACCTACACGAGACACAATAGCTTTTTAATTGTGTCTATATACTCGGCATACGAGTGGTTAAGGTAAACTAAGACTAACGTTGTAGAACTCGTAGATATTTAAACACATTATACTATTCGTAAGAGCTCGTTCCCACTTGTCGGGTGTCGGGCCCGGATTTTAATGTTGCAGTGTGAATAACTTCATATAAAATGCTGGCAGATCATTCACACTTGTTCCACACAGAAATGTCGGGTGTTTTGCCAGCTCACTACGCCCGGATTATCGGATGTCGGGGCCGACAACCCTCTCCCCGCGACCTCTTGTGCACCCACCCGTGGGTCCTTGGGTGCCGCAGATCGCGCACACACATCGCGGCCCCCAAGCAGAGTTGTTGTGTTTTTATTGTAGGCATGTTTGGTCGTTGATTGTAGTTATTGACATCCTAAAATAATTAACAATTAAGCATCCGGAAGTTAGCCTTTATTTTATACTAGCTTTTGCCTGCGGCTTCGTCCGCGTTAATTTAGAATTAAACTCTTAGCACACTAGTAAAGTTTCTATAATAATATAATTCAATCATGATTCGAAAGTCACGTGGCGCCATCTATTATCATAAAAACGTTTTTGTTGTTTTCCTCGGGAACAGTAATTTTTTCGAGATGAAAGGTACCCTATGTCCGTTTCTGTACACTTGACAAAGTATATGCAATTATTTATTTATATTTATGATCGGTTCAGCGGTTTAGGCGTGAAAAGGTAACAAACAAACAAACTTACTTTCAGATTTGTAATATTAGTTAGGAAGTTAGGATTAGGATAATTATGATGTTTATTTAATTTTCAATGTTGATATTATTGTCTTCTTGTTTTGAACTGACTTGATTGTACACACCTTGTCGAGCTGTATCGATTTTTTTTCAATGGTGAACAATGCGCAACAGAAATCATGGATCGAAACTGTGAGGTTTCATTATCATATAAATATAAATCTTTCACGGATGTTTGGATATTATCACCGTTATTATTATTGGATATTATCATTTATTTATTTTAAACTTCATGTACAAGAGTGGTACATAGGCGGAATTTTTGCCACAAGGCATTCTCTACCAGTCAACCTTTGGGTCAATATTTGGGTATTATTTTAAATGATTAGTCAAGAACCGTCGTCAGAAGTTTCCTTCCCTATCGTCGATCATGTCACATTTAGATACTCGCTTACAAGTCAGACTTGATTTCTATACTTGATCAGCAAAAGCGATGGTACTGCATTTTTCTTTAACCTTAATAGAAAACGGAGGCAAAAACTTGGAGTGACCACTAGTGTTCAGTGGCAATAGGACGTTGGGCGCAGCCGGTGATCTGGCAGACGGAATGGGAACGCGAGCAATGGCTTGGGTCGCCTCACTGTATCAAGTTCGCCATTACCCAGTTAGCGACGATTAGCCGGCAATCTTTCCATCAGCGGATCCGTTCAATCTGCATGAGTTTACGTTAGCGCTCCACGTGGTCTCTAAAAATTTCATTCGTTACGTATGTACATGAATTAGATAAACGTGGTCCACCTTGAGCTGCATTAGTGTTTATTACTTCGTCCTCCAACTCTGCTTTTAAAAGAATGCAGACATCTACATTTTAACTGTCATGGTCACTAACATTATAATTAACACTAGAAACGGGATATTTACAATGTCCACTGTTAAAAATATATATATATATATATCGGGAACTCAAAACAAACAGTGGACATGGTAAATATCCCGCTTCTAGTGTTAATTATAATCTACATTTTGGCAAACTAGTCTTAGAACAAAATTGTTAGTTTAGAGGTCATAGTAACTTACGGCGAGATAGGCCCAGAAGGTGAAGGCGGGGTCCAGCTCAATTTGCTGCTGTGTGTTGTCGCAGAGACTCTTGCGTGGCGTGGACGCGGCGCATGCGGCCCGACATCCGGACAATTTTCGCGACCCTGCCTGCACTCGAACTCCTCCGTCTTGACCCTGATAAACAATTGACTGGTTTATTGGTTGTAATATATTCTACCTATCACTTTTAACAACCGTGGCAGTATCACCAAGTTGTTATGAGACCTTAAAGCACTTATAAATGACGAAGAAGCAACCAATATAGATCCGTCTTTAAGTTATGATTTTTTCTTAAGTTCGCTCTTGTGTGTACCTACATAAAAATGATAATAAAATGAATAAATAAGACCTAAATACAAAGGAAACATTACGCTCCGATCAAACTGCACGACGACAACAGATTTTCGGATTAACAAATATTGGTAGTACTATAAACAACATGACATACATTTATCTATCTGCACGCGTAACATGACCAATTCCATTTCTCTACCAAGAATAGTCAAAGCTCTTTCTATGAAACTCGACATGTCTTCTGCCCGAGCATGGGGCGACCCGTAGACTCGAGTTTCTACGAAGACAAAGACATAAATTATTTCCGTAGCAACGGGGAGCATAGGATACCTACTGGAGGTAGTGATGCAGATATTCTACGAATCTCGATCGTCGTGTCACTTAGTGTTGGGAAAACGGGCATTAGTCATTGAATTAGGTGCCACTTAGTGTTGGTGAAAATGGGAATTAGGCATTCAGTTAGGTGTCACTTGGTGCAAACGGGATTTTAAAGATTTTATCAGAGCAAGAGCCTCGGTTAATGCTCGTATTCGTACAGCATTCCATTCGGAGTTACTTTCATTTTTCTCGGCCTAAAAACTGTGGAGACGGCGACGGTGGGACCCCGAGATGTTTTTAAAATCATTATAGGTCAATAAACACAAAGAATAGTGATAAAAAGAATCTTGTTTAAGTGCGATGTGATGTGGACTATTTGACATTAATTGTTTTTTTTATTTCCTTTATTGCATCTACAATCAGTGCTTTCACTTTTAGCAGATGTTCTTGACTCTCGACCCTATAGGATGTCTTTTCTTTTAAGGCGTTTTGCATAGCTGAGAATTGTAAGCTGTCGTACTGGGGTGGGCTTCTAGCCGTTCCCTGTATCTAGTCTTGACGTTGGTAATTTCTTCTCTCACTGTGAGCATTTCCAGGTGTTCATTAATCTCAGCATTAGTCACATACCAGGGGACATTACTGATTGTTCGTAGGATTATATTCTGCATTCTTTGGCCATACATCCATACAGGTTTCAGGATCGACTTGTACACTAGCAATTTATTGTCTACTGACAGTTTGCTGTTTCGACCTAGCAACCACAGGAAGTTTTTGTATTTAATATTCAGTTCATCTCGCTTCTTCTTGATGTGCTCATTCCATGTCATACGCCTATGAAGATGAAGACCAAGGTATCTGACAAAGTTCTGTTGAGGAAGGGTGGCGTTTTCTAGTTTCACCGATGGGCAATTGCCTTTACATAGGGTATAAGTAACCTGCACTGATTTTGAAATACTAGCTTTAATCCGCCAGTTTCGAAGCCATTAAGTTGTCTCGTCTAGACCTTCCTGAAGGATTTTCGAGGCTATTACTGAGTCCTTATGACTCGCCAGGATAGCGGTATCATCGGAGAATGTAGCTGTACTCGTAGTTATAGTATTCGAGCATGGGAGGTCAGTTGTGAAAATAGTGTAGAGTATAGAGCCCAACACTGACCCCTGGGGTACACCAGCTTGTATTTCATAAAAGATTGATGTAGTTTCACCTTCTTTGACCTGAAACAGTCTTCCTGAGAGGTAAGAACTAAATATTAAGAAATAGCCGTGAGGAAGACGGCTTTTAATTTTACATAGCAGGCCCTTGTGCCAGACTCTATCAAAAGCCTGTTGTATATCCAAGAAAACTGCAGAGCAGTATTATTTTTCTTCCAGTGTCCTCCTTGTCTTGTCGCAGACTCTATGCACCTGTTCCACAAAGTCAAAGTCAAAGTCAAAAGCATTTATTTCAATTAGACCATTACAGCCACTTTTGAAAGTCAAAAACAAAAAAGCTAAGCTACAGTCACAGACACAAGGCATAATAACTTGCGAAAGTACTGCAGTTGCACATTCCAAATCGTAGATCTCTATGGAGAAGAATGGGCAAGAAACTCCATGGGCACTCTTTTAAATCAAAATATTGCTACAAATTCTTGGTTACATCATTCATGTTGAGATTATACATATATGTGAGAACGATGTACAAAGACGTGCACATTAAGAGCGTCCAGAGTAAAAGATTAAACACAATGGAGTGTTCCTGTCTAAAGCCAAATTGATGGCTTGGTACGATACCATTTTCCTTAAGAATAGGAAGAATTCGTCGAACGAGGAGTTTTTCAAAAATTTTGGATAATATCGGGAGCAAACTTATAGGTCTATAGGATGTGACGTCACTTGGTGGTTTTCCATCTTTGTAGACCACAATTATTTGGGATACTTTCCATATTTCCGGGAAATGTTGGACTCTTAATATCCCATTACATACTGTTGTGATGTAGGTTACAGCTTTTCGGGACACTTGCCTAATAATTTCTTTAGTTATTAGGTCAAAAGCCGGCGATTTTTTATCCTTTAGCTCCTTTATTACTCTATAAATCTCTAAGATCTGGCACCTTCTTGATATCAGTTGGTCAATTAGTAGGTTCTCCTGTGGATATGGTGCTTAACCTGTTTTATCTACGATCAGTTTCAGCTGTTTGCCTCTTGTATTCGTTAATCTGGAACCCCAGGAAGTATGTTTGGCATTCCAATCTCCACCCACAATATAGCGTTGTCCCAGAGTGTCAAAGAAATCGGAGGACATTGACTCAGTCATGTTGTGTTTAGGTGGGCAGTACACTGCTGCCACATTGATGTCTCCTGATTTATCATGAACCGTTATCGTGGTTGCTTGGATGTGCTCAGTTTCATAGTTAGGCATTTGATGATGTTTGATAGTCTTTTTTATTATGATGGCCGATCCCGCATGGCTTGTACCGTCTGGGTGGTTTGTAATGTAGCAATGGTAGTCTGGAAACCTTACTATGGTATTAGCTTTACAGTGGGCCTCAGAGATAAGGAGAGTGTCCAGTTTATGTTGAGACATGAACAGTTTAACTTCATGGTTATTAGTGGCAAGACCATTAATGTTCCAGGTCGCAATCCGTAGTAAAGTCAGTTTGTCGACGAGTTTAGCTATGAGACCCATAACAGTGCTCATTTGTTGGAGGATGACATCAAACTTTTCAGTCTGTTTTATAATGATTTGTTCTAGGGTCGCGTTTATATGACCTGGGGTGTGAGTATTATCAAAAGTGTTCTGAGAAGTGGTGTTTATTTGGGCTGATTTTACGGTTTCTGCGTAGGACAATCTCTGTTCTCGAACCTTTGGTTCTGTACTAGTAATCAGTTCACTCGTCATATGTGTTTTAGATGCTGTTTTGTTTACTATCGGAGGTATATTATTATTTTTATGTTTTATAGCTTGGATTTCCTTATAAACTTTACATCTCTTGTAATTAGCTGGATGTGGTCCATCACATAAGGCACACAGTGCTGGAGTGCTCCGGCCACGTTTTTGACATTCGGAAGTTTTGTGCGATCGCCCACATTTCACACAACTGTATGGTCTCATACAATAATTCTTGGTATGACCATACTGTTGGCATCTCTGACACTGAACTATTGTTTTCTTTTTTCTTGGTTCTTCTATGGTGACACTTTGGTGGTAGATATATTTCAGATCTTTAATAACATTATTGTGGGACCGACTAACAGGATTAACAAAGAAGGTAGATGTTTGATTCTTGTTTGGTCCTTACCTTGCATTTATTATGTGTCCAGTTACTGTGTTTCCTGTTGCCCCTATATCTTCTTTGATAATGTTCACTGGTGTAGATGGATGTAAGTTTTTTATTACAATTCGGATCTCTCCTGTTAAAAGTGTACCCTATCAAGCCTTTTTCCCTAACCAGGGTGATAAGTTTTTTGTAGACCTCTATATCCGCAGTACTAATCCTAAGTTGAGTTTTGTTGACAATCTTATATGTAAATTGATCTTTGTTGGCTGCTGTTTCTAAGAGATTTGTTAATTCTTTTAGGTCTTCAATTCCATAGAGAATGATTAGTGGTGGGTTAGTTTGTTTCGTTGGTTTATCCGTTTCCTCAGTTATGTCAACAGGTAGTCCATCATAACGATTTGATGTTTTGGTTGTATCCACAGGAGGACTGGTACACAACTTTCTTTTTTTTATTCATATTACAGGGCTCTTTCTGCCATGTAGAAGGAGTAGGTGGTTGTGTTGGACAACTTCCAATCGATGTAGATCTAGGTCTTTGTAGGAATAAGCCAGGATGGAATACTTGTTGAGTCATGGCCTTTTTGCTGCTTGTGGCGGCGGTTGCACGCGCTGGTTTCTTAGGTGATAGCGATTCATCAGTCACTCCAGTCATATTTCTACTATTTTCGCTACTCATAGTAGATATTTAAATTTCAGAGTGACAATACTTTCCCAAATGTCAGATCACATATTGACATGACGACATAAATTGTCATTTAATTTTGTCAGTGAAAAGCTTAGACAAGGGAAAAGTAAATAGATATGTGGGTACCTGAAGAAACTTTGAAGAAAGCGATTGTCACTTCCTAGATTTTTTATTGTATTTCCAGACACTGATATACAGTTTTACACTCAAAATTACGAAAATCTCCAACAGCACCTTTACTCGTGTTGATAGTTGACAGATCACTCACATTACACACACATTAAGTTTCACAAATTGTTGAGAAAAAATAATATGTCAAAAGTAGAGAAAAATTGTCGTCATGCTTGACGTTGTAGACTTTTGTCGACTGAAGAATAGAAAAATTCCTATTCTATATTTTTAACATTGCCATGCTGATTGTCGATCCTTCCGTCGACAAAACCCGTTTCCACGGTACGGTGGTCATGCTACGCGTACTGGTATATCCTGACAAAACCCTTAAATAAATATTCAATAAGTACTCAAAGAACTAAATACACTAATAATTTTTCCAAATTTAGGCACATAAAACCGTAAAATTTAATGAATCCGTAAGACTCTAGACGTGAGAACATAAGAAGCTTACTAAGAGTAACTGTACATTTTTTTATGGTTCAAACTTTTTTTCGTTTGTTTTTACGGGTACGTACGTATTTTATGTATGAGAACTATGTAACAGCATCTCATAAAAATCGTTTGAGTTTATTTCAACTCGCTGTAGTAGTTTGAGCAATGTTTTTGCTCAAACTATTACATCGAGTTATATTGGCGAAACTAATTACAGTGTTTGTGTAAAAAACATCGTGGTTGAAAACATGGTGGTGTCGATTAAATGGGCATGGTAGAACTACGTCTTATATGTTTCTATGAGTGAGACAAACTTTACAAGCTAAATTATTTTACTCACAAAATTGTCACTGCATGTAACACTGTCGATGCCATCATAGTCTTCATCTTTTGTTAAATTGTGATCTGTAGAGACAGCTTTGACCCAATAGTTTCTTATATTAAGAGGTGCGGTTTGTACATCGTGGGATATCCTCATGCGGAATGTGGCTTCATCAAGAAGGTCCTCTGTTTGATTGAAAATATCATCTTTTCCAAATAAACAAGTTTCATTGATCGCATCTCGACTGCATTCAATTTGATACAACTTGGGCGCTGGGAAGAATATTGTATTACTGGATACAGATATTGTCGTGTTAAAGAATGGATCGTTTGTCAAGATACGCGATGTGCTCTGGTCTTTCTTCGGAAGCATTGTCTGCGCCAGCTGTGCCATCACCGTGTGCCGATACACGAGACGTTGCGAGTCTATAGTTGATTGCAAGTGTATATCGTAGGAATTTGTGTGAATTAAAGCATTTGTTTCATCTGCTGATAAATCTTCTGGTAAATCACAAACAAAACCACATGAGAGAACTCTGAAACATACAAAATGTTAGACTTGAATTTGTTTTTGTTGGCAATGTAATAAATACTCTTCGGTTGGCATAATATTGGTGCAGTTAACTTACGTCAAGTTGATATCGTATGAATACGGGTGGAGGGGTAAGCAAGGGTAATCCTTCATGAGCCCTATCCGCATGGCGGAGTCCTCACAGGTCGCGAGTAGCTCCACAGCGGGGGGGAATGTGACGGTAATGCGGCCCACCGGCACGGCCAGCAGCAGCAGCGCTGACGCACCACCCAGGGTCGACGACAACGCCAACAGTAGCTACAAAAAAAACACAGGTATAGTTAATGTAAACTGTTAGTTACTGCTGGGGTGACTGTGGGATTACAAATATTTATGACGATATGTCCCCTTACCCCAGCCCATAAGTAACGAGGAGGACCACCGTATGGTTTTAAAGAGTCTGACAGAGAAGGCGGAGGACATACACAAGAATCTCCAGACGTAAACGAAACTGACATTTTCATCTTCAAAATTAGCGAAAGTAGATTCTCTGAATACGTTCCCAAGCTAAACCGCACTTCACATTCCTAATTCATAATTCAATTATGCGCGTATAGGCATAATGAAACATGTATAAAAAGTTATTTCAGCAAAATCAATTTTGGTGTAGGTATCACAGGGTAGTATGCTTGGCCCAATCGTAATTCATTTTCAACTGAAACGATAGTACATTCATTAAACTTGTTGTATTCATTACTCAATATAGTATGAAGGCTGTGCAGAGACAAGCTTTGTTAACTTTCCATGTTTAATTAGTTAATTACGCAATCCAGTTAATTGTAAGACATGAAATGTCATTTGAATCGTCTCTAATTACTTAAGCACGAGTAGCTACACTAGGCATTGTTCATGTCTTATTAGCCATTCGACTTGGATTCGATATTACTCTATACATGCCTTTCTCTGCGGAAGTATTGTTTTGTTCATTATACTGAGTAGTCAGGTAGCTGCCGACGTCACCACTTAGCTAGGTATCCGTATCTTCAACATTGGCATCCATACATTGTAGTTTATTATCGCTAATTGATATTATCCTCACAGGTCTTTCCTACATGAATTTCATTTGTATTTATTAGTGGACACGTACCGTCCATTAAACTAATCAGTCCAGTCCAGTCAGTTTGATATTTCTATACTTATCCACGAGCTATAACACTTAGGATTACACTTAGGATCATTATTATGATTTCTTAAGATCGCAGAAAGTATGTGTAAATTCAATCTTATTTGTTCAGGACTTAGTGAAGAGATTGGGGTTATAAGTTTTCAAACTGGCATGGTCTCTAACACTATGATTAACACGTAAAATGGGATATTTACCATGTTTATTATTTAAACTTCAGTTTACCCGTGATCATTATTAGCCGTTTGCAACAATGCCGAAATATCGGCAACTCAAAACAAATTATAAACATGGAAAATATCCCGTTTTAGTTGCTAATCATAGAGATTGGAAGTACCTAGGTAATAAGATTATTATACCTAGCCAGATGCCCTGATCACCACTTACAACAACCTCACACCGTCAATTTTATTATAATATTATTAAATGATGTCTGCAAGAAATAGTCAAATCATAAATATGCCTAGCTCAAAGAGGCCTAGACTAGATCATTCATCGACAGTAACATTGACAACTGAATACTCAAAGCTATTATTTCACAACAGTTAGCCGGTAGCTAATCTAAAAACGCCCATGACAATCAGTGGTAACTGGCCAATAAACAGGATGCGGTGCTTATTAGTCATGATCAGTAGAACTACGTCAAATTAACGATTTTAGATGCAAATTGTAGTCCGCAATTCGAATGTCATCCGAGAATGGAGACGTTCGAGGGCACGCTGCCGCGCCGGCAAGCGGAACATAGGCACGCACCCAGTTATCATTGTACCTATGTACCTACCACTACATAGCAACGTTCATGTACAATGAAGTTCCCACGATGAATGTTTTGCGATAGAAGACAGGTATGTGTGTCGCAGAACATTAATGACATGATTAACAATCATGCAGTGACGATGTCAGATAATAACGGCTATACGTTTTCGGGCAGGAAACCATTTCATTGCTAACACAGTGTTCTATTCAATCGAATCATCGTAAGGAAACCATAACTTGTCATGATGATATGAAAAATGAATACTACATAAAAATATACGTAGATACTAATGGTGTTTCTAAGTTGCTCATTTTTTTTTAACGTAGCCAGGTTATCAAAGAAATAAATTAATTGTAAGAAAATATCGTTAGTCTTTATTACCAGACTAATGATATTTCTTAGGCTGATTTTATAGTCACGCGTTTCAGCAGCGCCGTCGGAAGCGCGCGCGCTCGGATAATATTGGGGTAGTAGTAGCGTTTCAAATTCGCGCGCTTGAGCAGCGCCGTTCGGTGTTCCTGTTCAACAGCGCGCTGCCCAACGGCGCGTCTAGCGGCGTGACTATAAAACCAGCCTTAAACAGCCGGCTTCTAAAGGAGGAGGATTGAAAAAACCTTGAAATTCATTATCTCTCTGTTATTCCAAAAATAGAATCTTTCTTATGTTTTTCTTTCATGAATGTTACTTGCATGGTGTACATATTAAAGAATATTCTATTCTATTCTTTGTTCTATTCCTACTTAACTAAACAAATACATTATTTTCAATTTGGGAACATGAAGGTCAAGAAAAGTTAATGATAATTATATTTGCGGAATAATCATCGTATCTTAAGCAGACAAGTCTATAACTCATTAAAATTACCGAACTTGAAGGTCTGGAGGACCTTTCCATTATGAGTTTTTAAAAGTTATGGATTAAAGATATTCTGTTAACCTATTTACACAGTCAAATTCATTTCGTTTTCATTACTCTCCTCATGTCATTCGAACCACATCAGGGCTGTTGGTACTTCCCTACTTAGTCGAGCATGGACTTGGTAGCCAGGCTCACTTAACAATCCAGGTAGAATTCCTGTTTGTTGCAAACGAATTTTTTTATTATTTACCATATAATTTTTTTTGTAGCCTGTTTGAGTGTCGCACTGCTGGGTAAAGGCCTCCCCTTCTCCTACCAAAAATCTCTATCCTGTGCAATATCTGGCCATATCAATTAACACTTTGTTAAAGTACATGTTCAGGAATAACTAATAAGTTGCTGATGTTAAGCACGGGTCTACTCTTTATAGCAGAACTTTTAATATCATAATTTTATATTTCTTAACAACGCGACGGATAGCATCAACTTCATTTTGCAGAAAATCGTTTGGCAAACACTAATTTATCACAAAACTCATAATTTTGTAAGTCAAAATCATCTTTAGGCATAAATTTCATATCATTACGTATTAAAAAGTAAAACCATCATATCGCAGAAACTTCACAGTCAGAATCGTCTTTTGGGAAGGCAAAAAATCAATCAATCAAAGCATCAATCATTTTAAAACAGTTGATTGTGAACACATGTTCTTTTTATTTCCCTGTAAGAAGCATACAATCAAGCATACACCATGCATGCAGCATACAAGCAAGAGCAGGCATGGTTTCTGTAACGGCACCGGCGCTGTGGGGCTGCGGCGGCGGCGGTCCCACGCTAGCTTATCGTCGCAGATATGTTTAACGATCGCGTCGCCACCACAGCTTCGGCTTGCTGGCCGTCCACGCCGGCGAGTGTTGAAAGAAACCTCAGCTCACGGGCAGCCTCGCCCCTCCGCTACGTGGGTTTAAAATACACTCTATGGGTAGGGCAGACAAGACTACGTGAAGTCGGTTTTGCAGCGATTCGTGTCTGTCAACTAACTTTTGTAGCACAATATATGGACTTTTTAAGACAATGTTTTAATTTTAATTTAAGGTTAAAAATGAAATTTAAATTATACCACATAATCGTCGCTCTAAATAAATACACATAATACATATAAAATTCAAAGTCCTGACTGACTGACTGACTGATATATCAACGCACAGCCCAAACCGTTGATCCTAGAGAAATGAAATTTGGATTTGGGTTTATTCTTTGTGAAGAGTAGGTAGGTATCCACTAAGAAAGGGTTTTTCGAAATCCCACCCCTAAGAGGGTAAAATGGGGTGTTGAGTTTTCTTTGAAACTTTTTATTCTTAGGGTTGATCGACTTGAAAATTTGTGTACATACTCTTCAGGTAAGATTATGAGAAACGTGTATTACAGTTTTTCCAAAATCATCCCCTGATATAAAATTCAAGGTCCTGGCTGACTGATATATCAACGCACAGCCCAAACCGCTCTGGTCCTAAAAAAATGAAAGAATCATGGCGAGATCCTTACATTAATTTGTGCAGAAAAAAAGAGTTCATTTAGAGGGTTCAAAATATTTTCTAATATTGAGAATACATTACCAGGAGTAGATTGATATACTAATCATATTTTTTAAATCCCGCGTAATTAAAATATTTCAAAATCCAAACATCAGTTTTTCGTTTCCTCTCGTTGGCCATTTTGTATTTTTATAAAAAAAAATCGAAGTGAAAAGTGACATTAATTAACGGATCTATCAAACTGACAGACAAGTGATATGATGACACGTTGTCACTGACCTACAAGCTTATGGAGTGGGCCTACTTACAGAATGGGGTGAAAAACTGCCTTTTTATCCCACCAGATGTCGCATAATCAACTTTGCCTAATTGTGTTCTGTCACCTGTCAAAATCCATACTAATTTACGATTTTTATATAAACAAATATCGAAAATAATTAAATACTATAAATATGACGCAGTGTTGTGCTCCAGACTGCAAAAATCAAGGAAGACATATATTTCCAAAGGATCCAAAACGCCGAAAAGCCTGGGAAAAACCGTTGAGAATCAAAAACTTTAAAGCAACCGAGCACTCTGTGTTGTGCCCTGCTCATTTTAAAGCTGATGATTATTTTGGCCAAAGTAAATATACCGGTACGTGTGATTGATTCATAATAACTCGTGGATAATTGTAGATCATTTTGCATAGAAAGTAATGATAAATGTTATTTATTTCAGTGTATGAGCCTAAGGCTAAATTCTTAAAGAAAACTGCAGTGCCTTCAATCTTTTCTTTAATTTCTTCAATTACATTGTTCAATGTTGCCTTCATTGCTCAACAGAATATTTACAATATAGACAACTTTTTCATTTGGGCCTTGCATTGGCCCTGTATGTATGTGTATGCACCTTCAATGCTATACCGTGCAGTCAACAAACACCTGGCTTCATACATAGCCTGTCCTTTCGGCTGAGCATTCAGAGCATTGAATCTGAAAGAAATAGAATAGCACTTTAGGCACTTTGGTAAATCATGTAACATAGAAGGTACCTCCTATAATTTTAGTCCTAAAGTCTAAATATAAAGGTATCATTAAAGAGATGCTACAAGAGATTTTATAAATGAACTCACCATTCGAAGTACGACTGTATTTCTTGCCTATTTAGAGCAGGAATCGGCGAATCGGCATTGATGTCTTTGTAAGAAGAAGTTGGTGGGCACCGATATTGTGGGTCACTGAGAGATGTGCCAGGCTCTAGGTTGACATTAAAATTAAAATTTCGGTCGTATGCTTCTAATCTGAAAGTCAAAAACATACATCATAATAGATTCGATGAGAAAATCGATTATTTTTCAATATAACCTTAAAATTATTTATTGATTACCTTTCAATCAAAACTGCTTTTTTCCCTGCTGTTGATGCATTTCTTTAACGTAACTCCACTTTTAATTGTGAAACAGTCCAAAAAGAATACATTTTAAATATAAAATTAGTCGAAAACAGCAATAACAAATTCACTAAATCGTCAACATTTATCTGACAAGGCAGGGTCGATGCTAGCGACATCTAAGTCGACCTTTGAGTTTTTCTCCTCATTAGCGTGACTATCTACAAGAATCTGGCGCATAAAATGGCCGCCACTTTCATTCATCATTATTCAAGAATACAAAAAAAAACTTTTAGCGCGCAACCGTTTGACAGCAGAATCTACCAGAAAACTCGCCACAAAACATGGCGACGCGGTCACGCTTGTTGAGCCTATGACCTCACACGAAAGTGTTGTCAAAATAAGCACAAGACTTGACAAACTGTGGTTGATTTATTAAAAAGAAACAAAACTGTTTTTTACATAACTGTGTCGATATTATAGATATTTGTAAATATAACTATTTTTTCTTTCGTATATCTCAATGCCCCGATGTTAGCCATAGCCGACGTTTCGTACTGAAATAATGAGCTCCTCGTTAAACTATTTATTTTTAACATTATATTTTTATTGCGGAGTTAAAAAAAATATTGTAAAAAATATAATAAAAAAATACTCTAAACATCTTTACTTTTTGTACAAATTCTACCCTGATTCTTTGAACTCAATCGGTCCAGTAGTTTCGGAGTAAATCGGCTGTGACAGAAAGCCAGACAGACACGCGAGTGATCGTATAAGGGGTTCCGTTTGTCCTTTTGAGGTACGGAACCCTAAAAAGTAATATTACATAAATGTATATCTTACATAAACTATTATAAATGCGAAAGTTTGGATGAATGGATTTTTGTTACTCAATCACGCCAGAACGGCTGAACAGATCTGGATGAATGTTGGCACAGAGATAGATTATAGTCTGGTATAGCATATAGATTACTTATTATCCCAGACGTAGGCAATTCCCGAACTGCACGCGGGCGAAGCCGCGGGCATAAACTAGTATTAAATATTTTTAAGCCTTAAAAATGTTCGTTTAAAGAAGATTATGTCAAGTGTGTTATGCCAAATAAATTTCGAAGCATCAAGCTTCTGCCAGATAGAGGGAACCCGGTAAACTCTAAAGGTGACCGAGTTCAAAAATATCGCATGTTTCTTTAGCGGCAGCCAAAGGAAGCCAAATTACATTCATAGAACGATCCTTGTCGTATGATAATAGTTAACTGTCGTCAATACAATAAAGTGCGGGTGTCGCCGTGATTTCCGTTGAACGTCGAGTCGACGGCGTCGGTGCACTGACGCACGCGCGATGCCCTATATGTACCACGGTACGTCCACCGACAATTGTCAATGCCTCCACAATACAAGGTAAAGGTTATTGTTGCCAGAATTGGTTTCATTCGCGATACGGACGTTCTGGATTAACTTGATTATGTAGCAGCGGAACGGCTCACACAACAAAGATTGGTCAGAACAAATGAAACAAATTAGGGCCTCTAAAAACGAACAGTTGTAACTAAATTACATAATACCCTAAATTGCTGACCGGATAAAAGTGACAACTTAATTTACTAAATGAGATAAGTAGTTTTTTTATTGACAACGATATCAATGTGCTGTTGCTGTTGGTATCTACTTTGTTTTTTTTTCTATATTATAGAATCGCAAGAGCAATTCTCTTTTTGGTAAAATGTTAAAAAAATATGTGTTGTCAAAACATCAAACAACGAACAGTCAAATCCATCGACGCCCACCTATAGATTTGACTGAGAAGATGCGACTTGCTTCAAGTGATACGAATGCGTTTCCTTCGCCGTAATACATGGTCTAATTTTAATTCGGCAATTTCTTACATGTATCGCTTGAGAGCATAGCCGGTGGTTTATTTATTTCACTTATTAACTGTTGACCCTATCCATTCGAACGACATTGAAATGTCATCACAACATTAATGTAGTTATCATCGTCGCGTAAGAGGCGGTGCTCATAGACAGGCTAATGTGGACCTTCCCTGTTGCTGATATTACGATTTAATCGCCAGTCACGCTTTACGACTTTTGATGACAGCCCTGTCATGTTAACATAGATCACAGAAGTGCTATGTGATGGTCTAGACTGCGAATCTGCGATATCTTATCATAAGATGATGGCCATTGGTACCCAAGTCTGCTTGTGACACGATGTCCAGCTCGGTAGACAACTTCGAGCAAGAAGCAAAGATCCAGTTGGTAGGAGCAACGTCCAGAAGATTTGACGAAAATTTCCAAAATCCTATCCCACAATGTTTGAAGATTAAGGTATTCAACCGCGTGCATGATACCTGTCATAACGTCAGTACCGAAATGAGGACGCTGATGGTTGGGGTCCAGAAAAGCAAGGTCGCTAAGTGCGCTATGGAGCGATGTATACTTAGTTTTTTTTTGTTATGATCCGAAATTAAATTATCCGGAAAAACTGGAGTTATCGATATAGCTTGCAGAGTAAGCCAGCTGATGTGGCGGTGGCGATGGCCGAGCGAGCAAACGAGTCTTGGAGTGGAGACCGGGTATTGGTCAGGGCAGCGATGGTATGGCTGGGAACGACGACTTTTAAAAGGTGGCTGGATCAGACTGGATACGGAAGGCGGGTTCAGGTACTGTACCCACTGCAAATAGGAAATTGTGCAGATACCAGATGAATAAAAAACTTCCCTTTTTTTGGGATAGAAAATCATCAAATGACCCCTCCCGCTCTGGGCAGAGCGGAAGGGAGTGTCAGACTTTTACTGACTATAACCCACCCATGTACCTTCTTTTGCCCTTTGTGTTCCAGAGCCGCGGTATCTCTTTCCATCTGTCCCGCAGCCCTGGCAGGCATCGGCCCTTGCGGGCCCCTCATGTTTGCTGACATGTCTTTGAGGCGCGCCGTCGACACGGCCTGTCGTCATAAGACGGACGGACGGCGAGCTAGCCCATTACTCACCGTCCACAGGCCCGCGCCTACGGTGACCGAGAGCCACCACGTGGCCCGCGACGCCCGGGACGTCTCCCGCGGCGGCTGGGACGTGAGGTTCTCTCCCTCTCACGTTCCGCCTCCTTCGCTACGTAAAAAATTCCCAACGTTTGCATTTGCCAATTATAGAAACTACTCCTGCATCATCATCATCTGCCTAGCCTTTTCCCAACTATGTTGAGGTCGACTTCCAGTCTAACCGAATGTAGCTGAATACCAGATTATACATGGAACAACTGCCCATCCGACCTATAATCCGCTTAGCTAAACACAATTTCTTAGTAAAGTATCTTGGATAAAACGGATCTGTATCCCGGAATTATTTTATATTATAAACCGCATAGCATAGGCATAGCAATGGCCCCGTCGCGTCTTAAGAAATGCTTAACAAAGGAACATGGCCTATGAAACCTTGTTGTAAGACCAACAGAAGCCATAATAGGACAGGAAGTACTTAAGTTGCCGGAAAACAGAAATCGAGCCACTTCAAATATGTTTTTGTTTATGTATTTTGCCTGCTTGCCAAATATTTGAGGTAATACTCAAAAACGAATAATTAACCTAGTTTAACAAGGGGGCGTTACACGTGAATTTGGTTCTTGTCGCAATAGTATGAATTGAAGTACAAGTTATTAAGACCTGTGATTTGAGATATATTTCAATTCTGTTGAACTTACGCCCATTTTGACCAAGACCCTTTCGACACGTCCCCTCCTACCGGGTTGTTGTCGGGCTATTGTACACTTCTACTCATACAACAGCAGAAGTATCGTTTTATTTGACCGAGATCTCAAGAATACTCAGTGTATGTACTTACTCTGAAGTTGCCGATCTTGTCCGCCAGCATACCAGCTAGCGGGGGCATGACGATGGACACAACGGGCGTCACCGCGGACATGATGGCCGTCTCCTCCACATTGATGCCCAGCTCGCGCATGTGGATGGTCAGGTATGGGTACAGCACGAACAGAGCTAGAATTGACCACTTATAAGTTATACACCATTATTTTTAGGTCGTTCTGGAACCGAATACCATTAACTCGATCATCGAACTCGAAACGATTGGGACTATTTTTTTCAAAAAGTAACAATAAAAAAAGGCACGAAAGAATAAATGAGAATCGATCGATGAATGAATCTTCCAATGGGTATCGTTCGCATGTGTTGCCGATCGTGGATACGTTTTACACACACATATGCATTTGAGTTCTCATTATTTCACAAAAAAAAACATTAAATTTATTCTTTCGTGCTTTTTTTATTGTTACTTTTTGAAAAAAATAGTCCCAATCGTTTCTGAAGATATTCCGTAAGTGACAGCATAAGTTTATCTTGAGATCAAGTTTCTTTTGAAGAGTCTATACTTATTAAAAAATACATTAAAAGAAATAATAAGTGTGCACAACTGGGAAGAGCAGCCCGCTGCCGTGACCCTCTTATAAAAGAATTTTAAAATGTAGGGTAATTTTTAATATTTAATTAAAAAGATCAAATAAGTTGTAAAATTACCTAAATAATGATTTGAGCATTTTTCATTTGGGGTCAATGTCCGAAGGATAAGTTTAGAATACCTGATCCATATGACAAAATGTACAAACTCGTACCTTATACATGTATTAGTGATTTACATGACTTTCCACCAAATTAATGTGTTCCAAGCCACACGTTGCAACGTGCCTTGTCTGTCACGCTTAATAACTCATGTTTGTACAGCCGTGCAGGTAGTTGACAATACAATACTTACAAGTCACATGCTATCGTATTTCGTGAATATAATATCACCAGTAAAACTGCCTAGGACTGGGTTACGAATTCATAATAAAAAAAACTGGATCTTTTTATTTACTTTCAGTAATACTAATAACCAAGCCAACAGCAGTGTGTGCTCCTCAATTTTCATATTACTAATAATTGCACCGAAACTAAGGATTCATATAACGAGTGTGACTTCTAAGCAGGGGCTTTACATAGCCAGTTCCATTTAACGCCCTGCTGCACGCTGCAAGCAAGAAACGCTCCTCCGAATTTTCGGCCTTCGGCGTAGGTATTGCGTGCTATATCTACGCTGGATCAACGAGACCCAGAGCTAAGTTTACCTACAATCGTAGTGGAAGCATACAAAACCTGCAAAGATAACGAAGTAGAAGAATGAATAGAATAGGAATGTTAGAATTGTTTATACTTACTCGAAGCATGCACGAAGAACAATATCTTTAGTGGAACTAATTTCTTCTGTTTGAGATCATCGGTTATCCGCTTAAAAAACGAACGTACGAACTGCATTTTAGTAGCTAACAACTATATTTGTTACAACTAAAAGGTGCGTGTCCGCAAGAAGTCTCAAGTAGCCCTAGGTAGGGAAGTCCCTTGTCAGCCAGCCTCCCTCATGTACGCTTTTCTGCCTTTGTTCTTGAGGCATGGAAGATGGGTGCTCCTCTCGGCTTCTGTAACAAAACAATGTACTATTAAACCACATATTCATATTTACAGCATAGCATAAGCATAATCAGCCTATAATGTTCCCACTGCTGGGACACACGGCCTCCTCTCTAGAGAGGAAATGGGCTATAATCCACCACGCGGAGCCAGTGTGGGTTGGTAGATGTAACATGCCATCAATTTTTTGGTTCTAGGATATGCCGGTTTCCTCACGATGTTTTCCTTTATCGTTTTTGAGAGCAGTGGTGATGAAATAAATTAGACAAAGTAATGCGCCTGCCTGGGTTCGAACCCACGACTTACTGTTCGTAACTCGGGGCCGCCACCACTGGGCCACCGCTGCTCTCATATTAACAGACTGTTCTAAATAAGTCAATATTTTCTTGGAGAAACAATATGGATTTATAAGCGTTCACACGTCGCGTCGCTTAAACGACGCAGTCTTACTGTTATCGGAAAAACAACAATGTGATGTGATTTCACTGAAATTCAAGGACTTGTATAGGTAACAATATCAACATTTTCTAGTTGGCACTAGTACCTAGCTGTTCTACTACTTCTCTGTAGACAATCAATCAAATATTCAGTTCAATCGTACATAATACTTAAATATGTTAATTTAGAGTTACAATAGGGTTGGCAATTTCCTATTTAGTACCTAATCGAAAAGGTTCAAGTAATTCGTTAGTAGATAAATAGAACTAGAAACTAGAAAAAATAATTGTTTTATAGGTATGCTATAGAGACAACAATAATAAATAAATACTGTGAAACACGTACAGTTTTGAACTTTTGAACGATTTTTACTACTGTATGTGTACCGTAACATACGCAGTATAAAATAAAGTCAAAACAAAATTAAACTTTTCGTTTTACAAAATTAAATACCGACATTTTTAATTATTTGGTAATTCAATACAAAGTGTGACCGCCTCTGTTGTCTATCGCCTATCATGTCGGTAACGATTTTTCATCAATGAATTTATAAGATTAATCAGTATATAAGATAAGAGCTTATCTTATGATCCTGGGGTAATCGCTCTCAATGGATTTTTAACAAGTCTTTCAGTTGTTGGGTTGTCGACACTCCGTCCAGGTTCTCTAGAACACGCCTCTGGAGCATGTCCAATGCGTGCAGGCCACGGCAATACCCGGATGTTTTCCATTGCAAAGTACTCTCTGATCCTCCGAGCTGTGTGCGAACATGCTTAAGCGTGAAATCTGAGCCAAGACTTTGTGCAAATGGGTGAAGTTCGTCTGTTCTTCATAATACCCACCCATACCATCATTCTGGAGCCACTGAAAGGGTGCACTTCCTTGACGCATCTCACCCGTTCAACATTTCCGGGACGTCGATACACTCTTACCCTTCTCGTATCAGGCCTAAATCCAAACTGGGACTCATCGCAAAATAAAATTTTATCCCATTGCTCCTGGGTCCATGTCAAGTACCCAACTAGCAATTTTCTGTTGCGGCTATGCTGATTTAAGAACTAATGTGTTACAGCAGACTTACATGTGTCTAGACTATGACAGTACATCTTATAAAAGCATGATATAAGGCGTTTTGTACTAAAAGAATACTAACACTTATTACGTGCTCATAAAGATGTGTATAAAGAATCGTAACACATTTATCAGCACAGTTGTGTTACAAGTGAATTTTTAAAGAGCAATTGCTGTTGACTATTACCCTACACCATTCGCCTTCGATTCCCTTGGCGTATAGGAGGGCACCTAATTGGGCGTCGTGCTTCTAGGCCGTATTCATGCAGCCTATTTCTCACGGTTTGGTGGCTAACAACAATACCGCTTGAGAATTGTAGCTTTAATCTCCGGGGCGGTTAACATTGGCTGACGTCTTGCAGTCAGTTATATGTATCGGTCCTGTCGAACAGTTGTACTCCTTCCACGTCCTGGGTGCTACTCAGCAGGATCCCCTGTATTAACGTTACGCTGCTATTGACATCACGCTCCTATTGACACCCAAATGCCGAGATACCTGGGACTGATTTCTGCCCGCTTGTAGCATTTCTACAGTTCTCTGCATTTCATCAGCAATCAAATGGCGTCGCTCTATGACATAAAAAAACAGTCGCCACATTTTTTTTTTCAAAAATGACTGTATAATGTATAATCTCAAAATGATAAAAGTGAGATAAATACCAAAGTAGATAACCCACGGCACTATGGACTAATACATACTCAATTCAACATTGTTGTCTCTTCATCAAATCATCTTTAAAATACTCGATAGCATGTCTAAATACTACCTCAAAAGATTTAATACAAACTACAACCTACAGTTCTTTTTCCCACAAGGCAAGAATAATAGTATCCTATAGCGCCTAATGTATCTGAAATCGGAAAAAATAATTATCTTTTATTTTAATGAAAACAAAACACAATCGTTTCAAAAGTTTCTATTTTTTAAATCAGTCAGTATTATGTGTCCCAGAACAAAAGACACACCCGGTTTCTGATTTGAGGAAAGTAGCAAATATCAACTGATTATTCTCAAATACATAAGTATACGCTTAAGTTTTTTGCGTTTCACAAGTTAAAATCGAGTTTCGTTAAACTCTAATCAACTGATCATTTACTTAAGTATTCCTGATCATAGCTAACACGTTCCAATTTAAATTAAAAAACCGGTACTTTTCAAAAACTCATAATATTAAATCATTTTATTCTTATAAATTTAAAACAGACTTGAAAAGTGTAGGGTTTTAAAGATTTTAATAGTTCATATTTATTTTTGGGAAATGGCAACACTGCCCAACCGTCAACGTAGTAGCGGGGGGGGTAGTTTATAAAGGATGGCACTTGGCCGAGAGGGCTCAATTTTGGTGGAAGCAACTGTGTTGACTGTATCTCTGAAGAAGTGAATAGAAATATAAAGTATTAGTCTACATTTAGTGAGTTTTATTACACTTCAGAAGTGGGATCGAAAGATACACAATGGAAAAAGATAACGGCAACGCCCGGTCGTTGGATGTTTCTCCTTGTGGTCGCCAAGAGAGCCGACGGCGTCTACTAACTCCAGTAAGGTGCTCGTCACATCATCGACGTGATGTTTCCAGTGCTCGCTGCGATGGCACTCGAAATCGCAGCAAGTCGCGGAGGCAAAGTTTTCGTGAGAAAGAGTTGGAGTTTGAGCAGGAACGAGAGCGGCTACGTGTTCTCGAACAGGAGCTATGCAGAGAACGTGAGAAGATAACAGAGGCGAATGGAAATCGATCTGGTAGAAGCTACATGAGGAGTACGAGCCGCCATCACTCCAAGAGCCGGCAACAAAGCCGCAGCCCAAGTCGGCTGCGTCAACGTGAGCATCAAACTACAACAGCCAAGCGGAGAAGAGGTTCACGTGAGCAGAGCAACGATAGTCTACGTGGCGACGGCGCATCACAGGATAAAAGGTCACGTACCCCTTCTTTTACTGTTAAAGATGTTATAGACTTGGTGCATTCTATTAAACATGGTTTTGCATCTCAGCCGTCTACCAGTGCATCAATTTCGAAGAATATTGATCATAAAAATATTCTCCCTAATTTTGACCCTTCAGCGAAAAACCAGCGTATTGACATTTGGCTGCGTAAAGTGAATGAATGCGCTACTGTATACGGCTGGGATGACATTACAACAACACATTTTGCAATGCAAAAACTTCAGGGTTTGGCCAAAGTTTGGTATGAGGGTCTGAACACAATTTTACATACTTGGAAAGAATGGCAAGAGAAATTAATGAGTGCTTTTCCTTGCGAGCAAAACTATGGCCAAATCCTGGAAGATATGCTTAGGAGAAAAAGTAAGTTTGGCGAACCAATTGAAGTATATTATTATGAGAAACTTGCGTTGTTAACTCAGTGCGACGTTTCGGGTAAACGCGCAGTAGATTGTATTATCCACGGTATTTCTGATAGGACTATGAAATCGAGTGCGTTGGCGCTTTGTTGTTCTCAACCTGATCAGCTTCTCCAATTCTTAATGAGCAACAAAGATAGCCAAAATTCAGATCGTAGTTTTGGTAAAAATAATTTTAACCAATCCAGTTCTAAAACAAATCAGAATAAATCCAATCAGCCTCAGGGTTCCGTGTTCTGCTTTAATTGTAAGGAGCGAGGTCACCCTTACTTGCGTTGTCCGAAGCCACTAATCAAATGCAATAAATGCAACAAGATCGGTCATAAGTTCGATAATTGTCCGCAATATAATAAAACTGACAATATAGAAGGTAAAACTGAAGTACCATCCAAAACAATGTGCATTTCAAGCTCCAGTCCCAACTCGAAATTTATAAAGCTGGTCGTAGTGAATGATAGGACCATAGAAGCATTTATTGATTTCGGTAGCGAAGTGACGTTGGTTAGGGAGTCAATAATTTTGAGCCTTAATCTAGTACATGATCAGGTTCCATCAGTTATGAAAGGATTCGGGAATGGGACGGTTCGATCGTTAGGAAATATTCTACTCGATATAGTGGTAGATGGAGTTGATGCGAGGGTAGCTTCTAGAGTTGTCGAAGATAATCTGTTGGATAAGCCTATATTAATAGGCCAGTCATACACGGAGCAACCGCATATTCTGGTGTTCAAAACTTCCCACACATTGCAATTTCATAAATTGCACACTGAAATCCCAATGGTTTATCCCGGTGCTAATAACATTCAACTTGCTGAAGTTAGGATCGCTGCTGATGTCGAGCTTCATGGACCGGCATCCATAAGGGCTCGTGTAGATTCCGAATTTAGTGGTTGTTTAATGCTGAGCAACAAAATCGTGGGTGGTCCAAATCAAGAGGTTGTTGTTTATTTATGGTGGTGTTTATCAAGTCCAGCGTGGAAATTTAGACATTCTTGTTTACCCATTTTCCATCCCCTGTAGGCTACGAAAACATTTTGTTGCTAGTAGAGGAGAAAAGGTAGATTTTGTCCAGAGGATAGTAATACAGTCTCCAGGAATTGCAGAGTCTGCCGGTATTCAAGATACTGATCATGAACATGACATTCAGGAGAAAGACGTACGCATAGGTGATACCGTATCAAAGGACGATAGACAACGGCTCATGAACATACTTAAGCAATATAAACATTGTTTCGCCTCAAGTTTGAAAAATTTGGGTTGTACAGATGTTACGCAGATGACAATTGAGTTGAATAGTCAACGTCCTATTGTCTATCGCCCTTACAGGTTGTCACATCATGAACGTGAGAAGGTGCAGTCTATGTTAGGTGAAATGTTGGAAGCAGGGATCGTTAGAGAATCGGTATCAGAGTACGCCAGTCCTATTATTTTGGTTCGTAAAAAAGATGGAAGCTTTCGTATGTGCATTGATTATAGAATGTTGAACTCGGTAACAGTGAAGGAAAGGTACCCAATGCCAATTATAGACGATGAAATAGCAAGGTTGTCTGGTCAAGCGTGTTTCATAACGCTTGATTTGGCATCTGGCTATTATCAGGTGCCAATTTCGGAACCATGCAAACATCTAACTGCGTTTGTTACTCCAGATGGATTGTACGAATTTAACCGTATGCCGTTTGGCTTAGCCAACGCACCAGCAATTTTTCAGAGGATGATTAATAAGGTCTTAGGGTCAGCTAGATTCACTCATGCTACAGCATACATGGATGACGTGCTTGTTTTTGGCAGAAATGCTGCTGAGTGTCTTGATAGGCTCGAACAAATTCTCAAGCTGTTAGAAAATGCAAATCTTACGCTAAATTTGTCGAAATGCAATTTTTTGCACGATAATATTGATTATCTTGGCTATGAGATTAGCTCATCAGGAATTCGGCCAGGTGAAAAGAAAATTCAGTCGGTTATGAATTTTCCACGGCCAGTTAACATTCATGGTGTTAGGCAATTCCTTGGGCTTGCTAGCTATTTTCGAAAATTTATCAAAAATTTTGCTCAATTAGCGTCGCCAATTATGCAGTTATTAAAGAAGGATTCTACATGGGTTTGGGGCCAAGAACAAGACAATGCATTCGAACTGCTTAAATCACAATTAATAGACCGACCAGTTTTAGCTATTTATGACATCGACGCGGAGACTGAATTGCATACTGACGCCAGCAAAGATGGCGTTGGAGGCATACTCTTACAGCGGTGTAAGGATAGTGGATTTCTTCGGCCAATCGCTTATTGTAGTAGGCGAACGTCACCGGAGGAAAAACATTATCACTCTTACGAATTAGAAACGCTGGCCGTTATTCGTTCATTAGAGAAATTTCGGGTTTATTTATTAGGTAAGGAATTCAAAATAGTCACCGATTGTAGTGCTCTTCGTTCCACTTTCTTGAAACGTGATCTCATACCTAGAATAGCGCGCTGGTGGCTTTTATTGCAAGAATTTAATTGTTCAATTGAATATCGATCAGGCACTAAAATGGCCCATGTGGATGCGTTATCTCGCAATCCTATTTCAAATGATTCTTTGACCGATTCTTCTAGTTTGTGTCCTCAAGTAATGGTTATTAGTAGCGAAGACTGGTTACATACTCTTCAGCTGGGGGATTCGGAGTTGGAACGTGTTAAACAAGTTCTAGAAAAGGATTTAGACCCCAAGAATCTCCAATATATCAAAGATAATTATGTTGTTCGAGATAATAAGTTATATAGGTACGTTAACGGCGATAAGGATAATGTTCGCTGGGCAGTCCCGAAGGGGGCCAGGTGGCAAATATGTAGGATGAATCACGACGATATTGGTCATCTAGGATTAGAAAAAACTTTGGAAAGGATTAAAAGTAAATATTGGTTTCCAAAAATGTCACGGTTTATCAAAAAGTATGTGTCAGCCTGCATTGATTGTGCTTACGCTAAGAAATCTACGTGTACGAACGAAGGCTTATTACATCCAATCGAAAAAGTAGAGTCACCGTTTCACACCCTGCATGTTGACCACCTGGGCCCTTTTGTTAGATCTAAACGAGGATACTCTTACCTTCTAGTAGTGGTAGACTCGTTTACTAAGTTTGTGTTCGTAAAGCCAGTCCGAAACACTAATACACAAAATGTAATTCGTGCCCTGGATGACATATTCTATACATTTAGAATACCTGACCGTTTGATCAGTGATCGTGGCAGTTGCTTCACGTCTAACTTATTTAAAAGATACTGTTATGATAAAGGCATAAAACACATCTTGAATGCTGTCGCGAGTCCCAAATCAAACGGCCAGGTAGAACGATATAACCGGACAATCTTAAATTCACTGAAAGCACTAAACCTGAGACATGATGAGAGGGATTGGGACAATCAGTTAGGGAAAATACAATGGGGGCTGAATAACACTGTCCAAAAGACTACCGGTAGGAGACCATCTGAAGTCATGTTCGGTACGTCCATGAACAGTGAAATCAATCCAAATTTAAATGAGATAGCAGACATGACTAGAGAAAATATAGATGTGACCACGATCCGTAATCAGGTTAAAGAGAGAATAGACACGGAACAAGCGAAGCAGAAGCTACGTTACGATCAGAACAGACGCCCTGCTAAGATATACAATACGGGCGATCTAGTCAAAATTACTAAAGTTACTTTTAATAATGATGGGAAGAGTAAGAAACTTCTCCCGTCCTACATGGGACCATACAGAGTCACTAAAGTTTTAGGTCAAGATAGATATAAGATAGCGTCTATTCCCGGTTTCAGTAATAGTACAAATAAACGCACTACCACTGTAGCAGCTGATCGAATGCTGCCGTGGGTACATGTAGCTGCGTTACAACTAAATAAATCTGATTCTAGCGAATCTAGTGATGATAGCGAACATAGTGATGCATAGTGGTCATCAATTTACGATTCTACAGAGCAATTATTACAGAATGTATTTTGTTGTTTCAGACCGAACGTGAGAATTGATTGGTTCACGTCATCGGTTATTACGCAACTGGAGGCAAGAATTGATTGGTTTGCCTAGAGTTTTTGGAGTCTCTGATGAGGTGTGAGAATTGAGTGGTTCACAACCTAATAGAGTTTCGCAAGTTCACGAGCGAGAATTGATTGGTTCGCAGTAGCATAAGCTCAAATTTAAACGTTCTGAATGATTGATAAATATGTAGTTTATAACCGGAAAATAAAAGTAATCCATTAAATTTAGATATTTTTGGCAAGAATTGATTGGTTTGCCTAGAGTTTTGGAGTCTCTGATCAGGTGTGAGAATTGATTGGTTCACAACCTAATAGAGTCTCGCAAGTTCATGAGCGAGAATTGATTGGTTCGCAGTAGCATAAGCTCAAATTTAAACGTTCTGAATGATTGATAGATGACGATAGATGTAGTTTAGAACCGGAAAATAAAACTAGTCCTTTAAAGGACATGGCCAAAAAAGTACATTCCATATACACTTACATAGTAAATATATTATATTAAGAAAAATAGAGAAGTGAATTGTTGCGTAGTTTTTAACCTCTCTGCACTTATCAGTATTGATTACAATATAATAAGTAATGCAAGTTGAATTCAAAGTCTCATTTGTCAACTTTCGCCACTATGGACCGTTCGTAGACGAACACGTTCTACACCACGCATACTACTTGTAGATATGTATGTGAAATGAACGACAAATGCTCTCTGAAACATTTGATTTAAACAAAACTGTTTTCATTGGTATTTCTTACATGTAATTAAATTATATTTTGAAGTGTTGATACGTAAGATATATTTATTTCACACAATTATAGTAATAACGTAACCGTACCATAAAACGGAACGCGTTTTACAATGTCATTGTTTATGTCAAAATGGCGGTACTGCGATTGCGGATTGCACAGATCCTCCGTTGCGTACGAACTGTTTGTTTTTTTTTGCGATTATCTTCTAAAATTTTTGACTCCTGCTTATCTCTACGGAAAAAAATATTTTTACTTATTTTTACCAAGAAATGAGTAATTATTTATAATCTTTTGTTTTATTTCGTTTTTCCCTTGTTAATTAGTAGTTAAACTGTTGAAGTAAAACGTCACTTTCGGAGTCTCAATAAATGTGACAATAATAACATATACTTTGTCTCAGTTTTCTATCAGACTTTCTCAGTTCAGTAAATGTTAATCAATATATGGTTAAAAAACCTTAGTTCAGGTAGAATGACCACCTGAAATAAGGATTTTGGATCTTGTTGAAATGCCTAATAATTCACAGCACTTCGTTATTTTAAAACGCCTTGAGGTTTTTAATAGCAAAATCATTATATCATACGCTTTGCCAGCAATCTGATAGAAGGTAACATGAAACTGTTTACGTCTAGTTATTTGTAATGAGAAGTTCTTTGAGCTTTTTATTTTTTGCAATTTAATATGGCAATATTCACGAATATGAAACACCAAAAATTATCGTTGTACATTAAATTTGATAACTATGCAAACGCCCATACAGAAATTGGCCATGTCCTTTAGATATTTTTGGTAAGAATTGATTGGTTTGCCAAATCTGTTGAAAATTCATTTTTGAAGTGGAAAAGTGATAGTCCTACTTACATATTATTATAGTTGTACTTTTATTTAATTATGGTAGCACTATGGATTTCATAAATGTATTAATTTTGTAGAATAAAATTTATATTGTTTGTAGATTAAGGACAACTGTTGTAACAAAGTAACCAGCTTAGTTATTAAGTTTTAGTTTGTTTTTTTTTTCTCTTGTTTTGTTTGTTTTTGAACTGATAAGCTATAAAGTGTTTTAAGGATGTGGTCTAATTGTTGTTAAATACTTTTTACTGTTATTGTTTAGAACAAATTTAATACCAAAATCACTTGGATGTTTTATAATTTTGTTCATCATGAGTCCTCTCAGCCAAGAGTGTAGGGTATTTAGTTACCACATGAGGCGTGTATGAGGGCATACACGTCGTCAGGACGGTCGAGTGTAGGGTTTTAAAGATTTTAATAGTTCATATTTATTTTTGGGAAATGGCAACACTGCCCAACCGTCAACGTAGTAGCGGGGGGGGTAGTTTATAAAGGATGGCACTTGGCCGAGAGGGCTCAATTTTGGTGGAAGCCACTGTGTTGACTGTATCTCTGAAGAAGTGAATAGAAATATAAAGTATTAGTCTACATTTAGTGAGTTTTATTACAAAAGTAAGTTAATTTTAAATAACGGCTTTAATTTTAACAAATTTACGTTATTAGAGTTGCTAATGCATATTTTAGCAATTTAATACTTGACGTGTTTGTATGAAACGAATCGAGAATGTCAAACTGCAAATGTCAAAGTAAATAAACACAAGTCTAACAAGTTTTATTGAAATAAGTAGTATTTTTAATAATAAAGTACCTATTAACCAGTACCAATTACAATGGATAAAAATAAGAAAAATAGATCGCCTAACTATACTCTAGAGGAGAAAGAACATCTTCTTTCAATAATAACAAAGTAAGTACATAGGTAATTTCGGGAGGTACCTGCACCGAATCGTTCAGGAGGAAACGCCCGGGTGCTACTATTGCGAGGATCGACCGGAGGACACGGTGGAGTACACCGTCGAGGTCTGCTCCGCTTGGGAGGAGCACCGCCGTGTCCTCGTAGCGGCGATTGGCGGCGGCGACCTCTCGCGCCCGGCCCTGGTTCAAGCCATGGAATGTACATTACAGTACAGTAGTACCAGAATCCAATTCACTATCAGAACCTCCTAATCCAGTACCTGTGTTAAGGAAACCAAAACTTGTGCCAAAAAGAAAAAAGAAGACAATTGAACCTGTTGTACCTATTTATTTTTATATTAGTTGCCATAATTATTATGAATAGCTGTGATTTCCAATTGTTACTGATTATTACATAAAACTGCACCTATTTATTTTATGTTAGGTGTCATGATTATAATGAGTACCTGTGAATTGTGATTCTGATAAAAATGTAAGTGATTGCTACATGTACAACGGTACTTGTGTAAAATTTATTTTAAGTTACCATAATTATTATAAATACCTACCTATCTGTAATTTTCTATGAAACTGATAAAACTAGGAGTAATTAACAACATTACAATATCATTTTTTTTATTGTACTTAGTACCTACATACCTATTTACATTTTTATTGGGTAAAATAATTTTGTACTATGGATGTCCTGACAGCAAAATTTTGGGTATTTGACACTTGAGGTAATGGTTCATCACTTTCTGCTTGTACTGTATTTTCATCATATTCCACGATGTAGTCATCAAGATGAAGCGTCATATTATGAAGAACAACACACGCCACAATCACCTTCAATACTTTTGGAAGTTTTAGTTGCATTCCTGAATGTAGGCATGGAAATCTTCTTTTAAGAACTCCAAAACACCTTTCAATTGTGTTTCGTGATGCTATCTGGGCTTTGTTATAGGCTTCTTGGGATGGAGAGGCAGGGTTCAAAAACGGTGTCATGAGATACCTAAGGCATGGGTAACCACTATCTCCGAGAATAAGGTATGACCCAAATCTGCCAGCTTCAAATTGAGCTGCAAGTGGTGAGTCATTCCAAATAGTAGTGTCATGTACGGAGCCTGGCCAACGTGCAATGACACTAGTTATTTGTAAATTTGCATCACAGATGGCTTGGACATTTATAGAAAAAAAACCTTTTCTGTTCCTATAGAGCTCAGCTCTGCTCCCTCCTGGTGAATTTATTTTTACATGTGTGCAGTCTACAGCACCTATGACTCTAGGGAATCCAGCTATGTCAAAAAATCGCGCCGCCACTGATGGTCTCTCCTGTGCAGTGGGCATACGAACATATTGCCGTCTCAATAATGCTATCGCACCAGTCACCCTCTCTAACACGCGGCACACCGTCGCCGTCGCCTTGCTCACATTCACAGTGTCCCCCACAACAGCTTGAAAGTTACCAGTCGCGTAAAATCTAAGAGCTATTAGTAGCTGCAACATGGGCGAAATGCAATCCCGCCGTTGAATAGGTTAGGTACGACAGGTCAGTTTAGGCTTTATTTTGTTAAAAATAAACCTAACCGACTCCTTCGTAAAGCGGAACCGGCTCTTAAATTGTTCATCGCTTAGCGTGATGAACAAGTTAGGCCGTTGTCTTGCTATTCTTCTGCGTGGTTGTCTGCATTGAGGCATCTCCAAAGACGACAGGGAAGTATCGTAGTCAGTCATTATGAAGAAATCGTTCACAAAATCACTAGTTACTAAGCTGATTACAGTTTGAGAAGCCGAAATTGGTGTGTCAACTGTCAACTGCTTAACTTGAGGTTGATAATGCTTTGAGTATTGGTATACACGTTTTTCTTTATTCAAAAACGCAACTGTGACCTTAAACATGAGTTAAGCATGCTTTCTGTCAAATTTGAGTAAATGATGTTAAATTACTCAAATCTTGATTAGAGTTTAAAAAAACTTAATTCAGAAACGAAAAAATGTGTAAGTTATACTTAAGTACAGATTAAGACGTTTTCAACTTCAAATTCTCAATTCAGAAACTGGGTGTAGACTTTTTTGATGTGTGTAGTTGTTGTCACACGGGTGTACAATTATAAGAAGACAATAAAAAAAAGAGTAGTTACCTATCTAATTATAGCAATGAACAAAACTATGGTACAAGAACTAGCCAAACGCGGAACAACTACCTGAAGGCCATGCAAATACTTATTCCGTGCGGGAACTGAACCCGCGACGCCCAGCGCAGCAGCCAATTGCACCAACCGTGTAAAAATATGCATTTGTGCACCAGCTTTGTTTGGCAAGATTGTAGGTACCACACATAGCTTGTCTCCATGACGATCCCTTACTGTCTATACTTTTAAAATCGTTTGATTTATCCAAAACAACACATTATGGACCCCAAGTTATCGGGGTCAAAATTGTTGCAAATTAGGTCTAGTATCACCACAGAACAGATAACGGACGACCTCTTTTATCTGTCCTGTGAGTATCACCCATTTCAAGGAGCCCGGCCAATTGCCAATCACCATATAGATGATAGCTTGATAGCCGTGATAGGTAAATCCAGTTAAGAAATATGGGATTAGAGTTTATGGGGCACAAAAAATTATCATAGAGTCACTGGCGGACTAAGACGTGCCAGAGGCGGTCTGCCCAACTTCACAACCTTTTGTGTTTAGATAAGTCGGAAACACATAGTTTTACATGAAAGGTCAACAAAAAATTCCTAAGCTACAAGGCACTCACGATTGTAGTACTACAAGTTACATGTATTGTTACAGCGTAGTGAATATGTTCCATGTCCTAAGCCACCAGCTGTTCCATTTTTAGGACAGGTCCTACTAATGATGAATATATTAAACCATAGTCAATAACTTCACAATAGATATTAAATAGCACACCTTCCATGAGTACCTTGCCATGAAGTGGTGTAGATTATAAGCACAGTTACTCACTGTTGGCCTGGTTGGAAAACAATGGTTGAGCAAGTACAATGGCTCATTCGTAACAAAATATAAGCAATGGGTACCCATAAACGAAACAGGCGGGCGAGAGACGAGTCGGATGTATAGAGAGTAGGTATTTAGCGTATGAACACTAGAGTCTCAGGTTCATACGCTAAAAGGTTCGGAATAACCCCAAATTGTGAAAATTTACTGTCTCTCGTTTTAATATTACTGCAGCATTCACTTTGTCGTTGATTTACAGTAAAGTTGGTTCTACTTCTAAGTCTTATATGTTTTCCTAAAACACGATTCCATAAAATTTACTTGATAGAAAAATACCTCAAAGTTACCTCTGAAATGAATTATAATTGGATATTATGCAATTAAAAACTTTAAATTAAGTCATGGCATTTTTCAAGATCGCCAAACTATGTATAAAGAAGGAGTCATATGGTTTGCTTTTTTAAACCTATTTTCCTCATCGTAAAAACTTTTCTTCTGAAACTTCAAGGTTTCTAACCAGTCACAGCTCCGACTCCCCTGCCCGATCTTCGCTAGGACCCCGATGCACAAATTTTTAGTGAGGCCGGGGCCTTCAAACGGTTCAAATTTTTCCGCACACGTGCGGAAATAAAAATTTCCACAGAAACTTATACTAAATCCAAATGGGTTCAATGACTATAGTCGGCGGTAATTGTTTTTTTTTTTTTTAATCTCGTCAGTGAGCTATGCGTCTATACGGCGTATATATTTTTTGAGTATTTAAATTGTGTTTATAAGTAGAATATCATAGATAAACATGATTGTTTAAAACAAAATATAAACTTTTATGAAAAATGAAAATTTTTTTGTGGTCTAAATTAATAATAATAATATCCCTGGACATTTCACACAGCACCATCTAGTCCCAAGCTAAGCAACCTAATGCTTGTGTTATGGTAGCTAGATGGCTGATAAACTACATAAATAGGTACATTTTTTTTTTTGTAAATACATACATATTATAGATAGAATTCAAAAATATTTGATTTTTCTGTTTTTTATATTAGGCTGTTAACCGGCATCATACCTTTGCTTCTTCTACAACCTGGCGAAAGCAAAGCGCGGAAAAAAAGCAAATTAAGTCATAGTTTCCCAATAATTCCTGACAAAAATACTTTCCGTTCTAATATTATGTATTCTCAGTTCTCGACTCCATAACACCCTCGCCTGCAGCTCGGGTGTTAATTCCACCTCGAATGCAATAACAAAGTTTCCCCACTTATATCAAAATGTAATAATATTTATGAAACATAAAATTTAGATTAAAAATATGTTAACTTGTAAAGTACTAAGCTATGCAGCTCGTTATTTTCTTTCATAAGTAATTCTAAACACTAAACACGTGACTGGCTGTCGCCACTGATATGTTTGTATAAAATGCTCAATATAAACTTAAAATACTTATACCTGAAGTTATAACAAATATGGTGGATCCTATTGCGATATATTTCAATTCCATATTTCAAGTTGTTTTATTTATAGAATTCGTAAAATAAAATTCTGATAAATCTCTACCTACCTACACCCCTACACCAGAATAGGTAGGTACCTCACTTATCAAAATACAAAAGTAATTTTCTCGTGATATCGTAATTGTAGGTATGGGTTCTAAAGTAAGAATAGTGGGAGAAAATCACCATTAAAAGTTGCTACTCGCCGGCTGCTGCCGCGTCCCCGCTCCTTTCGCTCGCTCTGCTCGCGCGTGATCACAGTTCTAATCTTACATAACTCATTTGGTCGGGTACCCTAAGTTAGTTACTGCAACTAGTTGTAAGAGGTTCAATTATTAAAAAACGTTCATCATAAGGTTAGTCAAGTTTTAGTGTATCAATTGAATTCTCCACCCACTACAAAATCAAAACGATTTTCATTTTTAAACTTTTCCGACGACTAATTAGCTCGTCGAATTAAATTACCTAATTGCAATGTTTTGACACCTGTAATTTGAATTTATTTTTGCTAGTTTATTAGACGTTAGAGTAAGTCATACATTTGGTTTTAGAGGTATTAAGGGTTAGAGTGTGGGAATCAAACCAATTTAAAGCAACTTCAAAGCCAATCTGGGTTTGATGCTGTAGTTGAGACCAGGAATCCGCAATGAAGGTTATTGCGGTGTCATCTGCAAATGATATCGTCTTGGCATTGACGATATTGAGATCACACAGGTCATTAGTGAAAATTAAGAAAAGAGTGGGGCTCAAAATGCTTCCTTGTGGTACCCCATAGTGAATAGGAAGCTCGTCGCTGTTATGGCCATCGAACCTGACTTTTT
The DNA here is from genome assembly GCA_950022335.1 of Eurois occulta. Lineage (NCBI taxonomy): Eukaryota > Metazoa > Arthropoda > Insecta > Lepidoptera > Noctuidae > Eurois > Eurois occulta. Next base: position 14,996,706 of record OX465479.1, on the reverse strand, counting down.
GCGAATGATTCGAGAGGAAGCTTTGGAAAAGATCCAGTTAAAGCCCCTGACGCCTATTTTCTCAAGTTTGATTAAGAGTGTGGAATCGTATATAGTGTCGAACGCTTTCACGAGATCTATAAATATTATAACACATACACACACATTTTTATTGATATTATCTATCACAAAGCTTGTTAGGTCATGAACTGCGTCGCAGGTTGATTTATTTTTGCGAAAGCCATATTGTTGTTGTGAGATTGTCTTACAATGCTCCAGGTAACTAATCAATCTTTTGTTTATCAAGCGTTCAAGAACCTTGTATAAAACTCTTAGAACACCTATAGGACGATAGATTTTCGGCCAAGTCCCATCACCCCCCTTGAACATTGGATAAATTATTGCCGTTTTAAAAGAAGATGGAAAAACAAACAAACGAACTGTTTCAAAAAGTCCTCACCGGACACGGTTGTTTCGGGAGGTACCTGCACCGAATCGGGCGGGAGGAAACGCCCGGTTGCTATCATTGTGTGGATCGCCCGGAGGACACGGTGGAGCACACCGTGGAGGTCTGCTCCGCTTGGGCGGAGAACCGCCGTGTCCTCGTAGCGGCGATTGGCGGCGGCGACCTCTGGCGTCCGGCCCTGGTTCAAGCCATGGTCCGGGGCGAGAGGGAATGGGAAGCCGTCACCTCCTTCTGCGAAGCAATCATGCTAGCGAAGGAGGTGGCGGAACGTGAGAGGGAGAGAACCTCACGTCCCAGCCGCCGCAGGAGAAGCACCGGGCGTCGTGGGCCACGTCGTGATGGCTCTCGGCCACCGTACGCGCGGGCCTATGGACGGTGAGTGATGGGCTAGCTCGCCGTCCGTCCGTCGTATGACGACAGGCCGTGTCGACGGCGCGTTTGTGTTCCACGCGCGCCTCAAAGAGATGTCAGCAAACATGAGGGGCCCGCAAGGGCCGATGCCTGCCAGGGCTGCGGGACTGTTCGAAAGAGATACCGCGGCCCTGGAACATAAAGGGCAAAAGAAGGAACATGGATGGTTTTTAGTCAGTAAAAGTGGTTTTTAGACACTCCCTTCCGCTCCGCCCAGAGCGGGAGGAGTCATTTGATGATTTCCCATCCGAAAAAAAAAAAAAAGAAGAGAGGTGCCATAGTGGTGGAAAAATTCTTTAGTTGATGATATGCCATCCCAACCTGTAGCTGTGTTTGGTCTCAGTGAATTTATGGTGGATATAATTTCTTCTGGGTCAGTTCTATCCAAGACAAAGGATGAACTTGGTATAGAACTGTTTTGTGGGATAGGTGGTTGTTGTGAGGACCTCGTTTTTATGACGTCATCTGCACGTTTCTCGCCAATGTTGACAAAAAAGGAATTCACATTGTTACATGACTGTGTGGGTGTGGGTGATGAGGATAGCAATTACGTGGATGAGTGTGTAGTTTTCGTGGAGTTTATTATTCACTTTATGGTATCCCGGAGTGATTTTGGGTTATTACTTGCTTTTATGTGTTCTTCCGCTTCGAAGAGCCTCTTCGCCTGTTTTAGAATTTTTGTACAAAAGTTTCTGTATCGTTTGTAGGTTACATTTAATGTTTTGTTATCCGGAGATTGCGTGAGGTTTCTGTGCATGGCATCTCTGTTTCTCATGCACCATAGCAAGCCGAGTGTGATCCAGGGTTTAAGAATCTTCTGTTTTGCAGCCACTTTTTTAATAACAGTGTTTTCCGATAGCGTTATTTGCGTCTGTTGTATTAAAAATTTAAAACACACAAACAAATGTGAGTGCGAGTGGCCTTGTTCTCAGAATAATATGGTCCAGGCAATTTTCCCCTGGTTGGGGTATATGCTGGGAGAAAACCATGGAAAGCGAGACAATTCAAATACTCGTGGGACCGTATATCAAGAGGAGAAGGTTTTATGTCGAGATTTAGGTCACCCGCTATCACAACTGTTCCGAAGCTATGGAGCGATGGAAGTATGCTATTGAGGGCTGAGGATTGAGTTATGTATGTTGTCTGTTGATAGTGAGCGATAGTTACAGAGTAAAGCCACGTCAGGGTTAATTTTTATTATTAATCCCGAGGCAGATTGGTACAGGTCTGGTTCCTCACATACCGCTAGAATTTCTGACTGTGCTTGGTTGTTTTAAATACTGTATAATTTGGAAGAATCGGAAGAATTGAGTTACTAGAACATGGCAGCCAACATTCGGTCAGGATTATCGTCACAGTCAAGTGAGATACGATGCATTAGAGTTTATAAGTTTAAGAAGTAACAATTTATTGATCGAATGTTTTGTGAGAAGACTTTGAGGTATTTATTTTGGTTTATCAAATACGATTGCGTTTGTTCCGGAGTGCATGTATGGGTCAGTGATACAGAGAGTTAATCGATGTTATTGATTAGATGAATTGCGTCAACAATACTTTGTTAGCTACTGGCACAGAAAGATCTACCAAAACTACGTATTACCTTAAATTATTTAGCCTATACCTTCAAGTATTTAGTTTGACTAATTTGAATATACATTCTGATACTTTTTTTTCCCTTTTCAGTTCATTATTTTTAAGCATTTGGGTTTTTTTGTTTTCATAATAATATTTTTTTATAACTTGTAAACGACCGTTCTACATCCACTGAGGACAATGGGCACTATTTTAATTTAGGTGTTTTATTTTCGGGTGCCCCTGACACATTTTTGCATTTTTCCAGTTAGATACAGTCAAAATTAAAGAAAACAACACAAATGGTGACCAGTCAGTTCACCAAACATTAATTAAAAAATTTTTACTTGTCAAGCAACAATTGGAAAAACACATCTTTCTACAACAACAAGTTTACCAAATATTTCACTTAGCAAAATAATTATCCGATAAACTTTTATATAATAACGTATTATTTGACAAACAATTCATTTTTTTTAATTTTATTCCATAAATACCGTTTGGAATAAAGACATTACACAAATTGACTTAATATAACGTAATTAAAAAAAAATAAACTCACATTAGCATAATTGCAAGTGGCTTGCTAAAGATTTTAATAATTAAATTTCTGAAACAGTCAAACAGGGTGACCCGCTGTCTCCAAAACTGTTCACCAGTACCCTAGAAGAAGTTTTTCAGAAGCTGGCAATCAAATGAGAAGCTGGCAGTCAAATGGGCTTTTCATCGGTGAAGCAAGGTTGAATAATCTGTGTTTCGCTGATGATATTGTCCTTTTCTCCCCCACAGCCACAGGACTAGAGCAAATGCTACAAGAGCTTAACGATGCAAGCCTTGAAGTTGGACTGAAGATGAACATTTCGAAGACCAAGCTCATGACCAACAGCTCCAAGAGGAGCATACACGTAGGCGGGGAGAATATACAATATGTCCAAGAATATATCTACTTGGGCCAAGTAATCTCTTCCAGGCAAGGCAAGATAAGGAAATTGCAAGACGAACGGAAAATGCCTGGAAGAGTTACTGGTCCATGAAGGAGTATTTTAAGGGCACTCTGCCCATGTCTCTGAAGCGAAAGCTAATGGACATGTGTATTCTTCCCATTTTGACCTACGGTGCACAAACTTGGTCTTTGACTAACATCCAAAAGTCCAAACTCAAGGTTTGCCAACGCGCTATGGAGCGTAGTATCTTAGGTGTAAAATTAACAGATCGTGTTCGAAACACCACACTGCGCTCCAAAACGCAAATCGTTGACGTGGCTCAAAAGGCTGCCCAACTTAAATGGGACTGGGCAGGACATGTCTGTCGCATGCCGAATGAACTGTGGGCCCGTAAAGCTCAGGATTGGTGCCCTGAAACAGTGACACGGGGTCGCGGCAGACCACGAAGGAGATGGCGGGACGAACTGGATGTTTTCCTTGAGAATTGGAAAGTAGTAGCACAGAATTGTGACCGTTGGAAGGAATGGAGGGAGGCCTTTGCCCAGCAGTGGGACAATATGGGCTAGTTATAATTATAATAATTTCTGAATAATTTTCTTTATGCATCAATATTCTTGCATAAACCCCCCAAACAAACACAGATGCTGACAGAAACCCTAACACTAGACGGTCGACGTCAGGGGCACCCCTCAAGGGGGTTAGTTAGGTTCCTTTAAACCCTGCAGACAGAAATAGGAGCCCCGCGCAGCGGGGCTCCGTCGACCTGCTGACGGAAACGCTAACCCTAGACGGTCGACATCTTAATTTTACATTGATATTTCTCGTCATTTCGCTTTTCACAGGCCCAGTAAAAAGATTTATTCTTTGAACTTACTTTGTTATAAGAATACCCATCAATATAAACTTTAATTCCATTTCTATTCGATTTAAACACTTCACAAATTAAATTACTGGTCACTTTGCAATACTACACTTGTTTACTGTTTATTGAACAAAATACTGTAGGTACGCGTTGATAACAGAATGATTCACATCTACTTCGAATGTCAGTGTATTGCACTACACAATAGTTTAAGGGAGGTAGTTAAATAAAGTTATGCAAAAGGATACCGTCATGATCACTGGTTTCGAAATGTATTGTAATTCAATGATATTTAGTAGAAACGTGATTTATCCTAATGAATCTAAATGAGAAATGAAAAATTAATAAATGATTAAATATCATCTGATGCATTTGTGAAAAGAATTGTTTGCCAAAAAAATGTTTGTAAAACGAGTGTTTATAAAATAATACATTTGCGGAATAAGTTGTTTTCGAAATAAATAGTATACTAAACGTTGGTTTTAAAATGAAAATTTGTCAATGGAGTTTTGGTGAAACTTTAGTGAACCCAACACAAATATGTACGATCAGCCAATTTTAACTAAATATGCATTATCTACTAAAAAAATGCTATAATATGCAAATGGTAAATAATCCGGTCTCTACTAATAATTTAATCACTAATCCCGAATTGATTTGTCATAAGTATCCATAATGCCTGGACATTATGTTAATCACTGGGACCATGACATGTACACTTGTGCAGACAGCCAGCACATCAAGCTACCCGAAACTGTCAAATTTTCCCAATCAACCTTGAGCCTTATACTTCAGTGATAACGTTGAAAATCTATTAAAGAAATTTGACAGATTGTAGTAACTTGATGTGGTTATTGCTGTGCATAATAGTACTTGACTACATGCATGAACTACGACAAAATAATAATGTATTTCTTCTTTGTTCCGTATTCGACTCGACTGCAACGGTTTTGGTATTAACGAATACGAAATTTGCAATTAGCGATACTGTACGTATCAAAAGTTATTCAAAATAAAATCTCCAGATAACCAGATTTTTTTTAACTTCATAAATCATAGGTGTTTTAATAACGTGGAGATAATGACGAAAACAACACACATTAAGAAAGAAAGAAAAAGTACCTACCTATTTATTTGTCAGGGGTGATACTCGGAATTTCATACCAATGATCGCCTACAACAAAGTTGGGTCGATGACCATTGTTCGACTACATCGCTCAACATCATTTAAAAACTGAATTGCTATTGCTACCAGCTTTTTTTTAAATATTTTACTATCACTCACTATAAGCTTACAGCAAATAATAGGTCTTTAACTATGAAATTTCCGTTTTTAGGGTACCCAAAGGGTAGTAGGGTAGTCCACTGTCTGTCTGTCACCAGGCTGTATCTCAAGAACCGTGATAGTTAGACAGTTGAAATTTTCACAGATATTTCTGTTGCCGCTATAACAAGAAATAGGTACTAAAAAAGGAATAAAAAAATATTTAAGTGGGGCTATACAACAGACATGTTTTTTTTGCCGTTTTTATAGATAATACGGTACGGTACGGAACCAATAGTGCGGGAGTCCGACTCGCACTTGGGCGGTTTTTTTTTCTCACATTTTGTTCTGTTTGTAACTTTGACGTATTTGGCTGTAGCTTTAACTGTCCGTAATGGGCTGTAGGATTAGTTATATATTTTAAGATATAATTTCAAAGAGGATTTTGTGATTAATCTATCTATATATATAAAAATGAATTGCTGTTCGTTAGTCTCACTAAAACTCGAGAACGGCTGAACGGATTTATCTTATCTTAGTCTTGAAATGTTCGTGGAGGTCTAGGGAAGGTTTAAAAGGCGAGAAAAATCGAATAATTTCCGGGAAAACCCTAAAAACAGCCCTTTTCTATTTCCCATACAAACGTAGTTAGGTAGGGTAGGTAGGTAGGTAGGGTAGGTAGGTAGGGTAGGTAGGTAGGGTAGGTAGGTAGGGTAGGTAGGTAGGGTAGGTAGGTAGGGTAGGTAGGTAGGGTAGGTAGGTAGGGTAGGTAGGTAGGGTAGGTAGGTAGGGTAGGTAGGTAGGGTAGGTAGGTAGGGTAGGTAGGTAGGGTAGGTAGGTAGGGTAGGTAGGTAGGGTAGGTAGGTAGGGTAGGTAGGTAGGGTAGGTAGGTAGGGTAGGTAGGTAGGGTAGGTAGGTAGGGTAGGTAGGTAGGGTAGGTAGGTAGGGTAGGTAGGTAGGGTAGGTAGGTAGGGTAGGTAGGTAGGGTAGGTAGGTAGGGTAGGTAGGTAGGGTAGGTAGGTAGGGTAGGTAGGTAGGGTAGGTAGGTAGGGTAGGTAGGTAGGGTAGGTAGGTAGGGTAGGTAGGTAGGGTAGGTAGGTAGGGTAGGTAGGTAGGGTAGGTAGGTAGGGTAGGTAGGTAGGGTAGGTAGGTAGGGTAGGTAGGTAGGGTAGGTAGGTAGGGTAGGTAGGTAGGGTAGGTAGGTAGGGTAGGTAGGTAGGGTAGGTAGGTAGGGTAGGTAGGTAGGGTAGGTAGGTAGGGTAGGTAGGTAGGGTAGGTAGGTAGGGTAGGTAGGTAGGGTAGGTAGGTAGGGTAGGTAGGTAGGGTAGGTAGGTAGGGTAGGTAGGTAGGGTAGGTAGGTAGGGTAGGTAGGTAGGGTAGGTAGGTAGGGTAGGTAGGTAGGGTAGGTAGGTAGGGTAGGTAGGTAGGGTAGGTAGGTAGGGTAGGTAGGTAGGGTAGGTAGGTAGGGTAGGTAGGTAGGGTAGGTAGGTAGGGTAGGTAGGTAGGGTAGGTAGGTAGGGTAGGTAGGTAGGGTAGGTAGGTAGGGTAGGTAGGTAGGGTAGGTAGGTAGGGTAGGTAGGTAGGGTAGGTAGGTAGGGTAGGTAGGTAGGGTAGGTAGGTAGGGTAGGTAGGTAGGGTAGGTAGGTAGGGTAGGTAGGTAGGGTAGGTAGGTAGGGTAGGTAGGTAGGGTAGGTAGGTAGGGTAGGTAGGTAGGGTAGGTAGGTAGGGTAGGTAGGTAGGGTAGGTAGGTAGGGTAGGTAGGTAGGGTAGGTAGGTAGGGTAGGTAGGTAGGGTAGGTAGGTAGGGTAGGTAGGTAGGGTAGGTAGGTAGGGTAGGTAGGTAGGGTAGGTAGGTAGGGTAGGTAGGTAGGGTAGGTAGGTAGGGTAGGTAGGTAGGGTAGGTAGGTAGGGTAGGTAGGTAGGGTAGGTAGGTAGGGTAGGTAGGTAGGGTAGGTAGGTAGGGTAGGTAGGTAGGGTAGGTAGGTAGGGTAGGTAGGTAGGGTAGGTAGGTAGGGTAGGTAGGTAGGGTAGGTAGGTAGGGTAGGTAGGTAGGGTAGGTAGGTAGGGTAGGTAGGTAGGGTAGGTAGGTAGGGTAGGTAGGTAGGGTAGGTAGGTAGGGTAGGTAGGTAGGGTAGGTAGGTAGGGTAGGTAGGTAGGGTAGGTAGGTAGGGTAGGTAGGTAGGGTAGGTAGGTAGGGTAGGTAGGTAGGGTAGGTAGGTAGGGTAGGTAGGTAGGGTAGGTAGGTAGGGTAGGTAGGTAGGGTAGGTAGGTAGGGTAGGTAGGTAGGGTAGGTAGGTAGGGTAGGTAGGTAGGGTAGGTAGGTAGGGTAGGTAGGTAGGGTAGGTAGGTAGGGTAGGTAGGTAGGGTAGGTAGGTAGGGTAGGTAGGTAGGGTAGGTAGGTAGGGTAGGTAGGTAGGGTAGGTAGTTAGGGTAGATAGGTAGGGTAGTGAAAGTAGTAGGTAGGAAAACATGCATTGCAACGCATGCCGGGCACAGCTAGTAAATAAATAAATAATAAATTGTTAAATGACGTACCTTTTAGAGTTTAAAAACCGTACTAGTAGTTGCATAATATATTACCTCATAGGGTAATGTGTCAAAACACCTACTACAATGTGCAATCGGTTTCACTACTTCAAGTAGGTATATTTTTGTCATAGACTGTATTTTTAGAATTTATGAGACGTAGTGTAACGCAGCTTTTTTCACTATAACTATTTATTGCAATTGCATCATACATAATCGGTTCAGCAGACGTTTCCAAGAAAAATAAAAAATGTTAGTAAGTAAATACCACTTTTCAATAATCGTCGTGCCGATTTGTGTGGACTCCACACAAATTGGCAATTTCATACTTTATGATAATGAAACCGTGTTTCACAGTGTCAACCAACAATCCAACATGCGCGATGCGACATGAACATGATGGTACGCATAACCTAACTAGTGCAGTAGAATAGTGACTTATTTTTGTATAATGTCTATAACTACTAACTATATTTTATATGGAGTTCCTATTGAATGTTGAATAAATAAATTGAAATAAATAATAGCCCTATGTTTAAGCTGGCTTAAACTAGTATTTATTTCGATTGATACCTTAGGCACTAATGTCAAATTCAATTTGAAGATGTGTCTAGTAGGATGTCAGACGGTATTTACTCTTCGTCTACGTAATGTCAGAAATTGGCTGTTTTTAATTAAGGCCTATTGGTTCTTGTGTCGTAAGTTTTTTGAAGACTAACGAATTTGAAAAGAAGAATAAAATTTGGCTTGACTGATTAATTCGTTGAACATAATTGGGTTTACATTAAGACAGGTAGGTAGATGCCTACTCATGAATTCATAATACTCATTAATTGATTATTAAAATTTATGATCTTCAGATTAGAATCTATTTGCTTCTCGTTGGTTTCGTGCCGTGTCAGATTTGCGGTTACGACACCAGTCGTGAGACGCGAATGTCGTGTCGTCTCGAAGTGTAGGCGGAGGCGCACCATTCTAATTGTTTTGATACGCATCCGAGGACGAACATACCTACCAGGTGGGTAGGTAACACACCTCGTAGCCTTTATTGTTGTTGCAGCCTTGTTGGCTATGGCTACATGTAGGTACAAACACATGTTCCTTTAGACAGAGAAAGAAAAAGAGATCAATTTAGGGCGTCCAAAAAACACTAGGACCGATACCTAACTAACTTTGAAGCCCAGATCAGATGTTTTTCTTCTCAGCAAGCAATATTTGAAAAGTTACAGATAGAATTCCGCGGGCAGTGGCCCACTTTCTGTAAATCATATCTTAAGGGACTAGGCAGTGGCAGAATGCACGCATTAATAGTGTAGTGGAGTTATTTACTATCTAGAACCTTAACCTTGTAGAAACTAGAACAAACCGTGCGTTTAACAGTTTTTGCCATAACTTTTATTGGAATCAAATAAAACCGTCAACAATTTAGGAGCCATAAAATTCATATCCTACATAGTATGATGAAGCTGACCAGTTTGTTTGTTTATTAGAACGCGCTAATCTCTGAAACAACCAGTCGGATTCGAAATAATGTTTTTGCATTTGATATCCCAATTCTTGAGCAAGGTTATAAGCTCGGCTCCTATGGATCGTAGAGTCATGTTAGATAGCACATGACTCTACGATCCATAGGAGTCGAGCAAAAAGAAACAGTCAGAAATGGCGGGAAAATCCATGGGGCAGAGCTAGTTTATGATCATTTGAATCCAGATTGTTAGGCAACTGGGCTTATCCCAGTTGTAAACTTCTCTTTATGCCTATTGGCCTTGCTCTGTTCTGTCTCCTGAAGTCCTGATTGATATCAAGGAAGTGGAAATATGTTGTTTTTTACTCCTTCACTATTCTTTTGTGATTAATTTCGTTGCGGGATCCAAGACAATTATGGTATTCAATTGTTTCTCCAGATTTCGTTGAATTTCATTGCCTCGGCGCTTTTATGGTGATCGCCGCTGTTGATCTTGGCTTTCAGGAGTTGCAATGGTTGAGAATAGTGTGGCAGGCTTACCTAGTAGCTTGCGATAACTCATTCGATAACATCTACTACCTGCCTAGTGCCTACTATATTTATGGTGCCCCGGGGCAAGTGCAACTTTGATCTTGTGCAGTTTGATTTTTATCATAAAATTTCTTTGCTGGATTAGTCGACACGATTGCATTTAGTTCTGAAAAGAAAGTCGAAGAACATAAAGAAAGTACGTAAACATTGGAGGAAAAGGTTGATAAAAGTAAAGAGTCATTTATATTCCATTCCTTAGCTGTTTACCTTCCTTGGGTACAAATTCCTATATCGCCAGGTGACTTCTACGTACGTAATTAATCCAAAACTATTTTATAAAATGATACAAATTAAGTACAAATCATTAGGCAGGCAAAGTTAGACTAAGTTGCCATTTGTATACCTAGTGTTAGTTACGCGAGTTTATAAACTCCTAGCCAAATATTTTCAAACAAGCCTTCCTAAGCTGTACCTAATTAGAACTTTAGTGAAAATTTAATTAAGAGTCATTTCAGGGGGTTTAGTTGATTTGTAACTATTTAACAAATGGGCTTACCAAATCATAGATCGAACATATTTATCCAAACTACCATCTCTATCCGTTCTGGTCTGTCGAATACAGACAGAACAACACATATTAATTTCCGGATCTTGGGATCCTACCCTAACAATAGGTACTGATGAAAAGAAAAATATTAAAAAATACAGATAAAAAGGAAATAATTTGGTAATAAAAACATTCGCTCACCACAGTTGTAAATTAAAAAATCTTATCAGGAAATAAAAAAAATCCACAGTCGGAAAATCTCGTTCTCAAGTCCTCGAATAACTGTCACAATATTATTCCCTTTTCCGTACAGTGTTTTTTTGGTCTTTTCACAAGCACTTTTATTTTTTATTAACGGAAGTCAATAGATAAGTGAGCTCCAATCGGTTGCGCGCGCGACTTGAGTTGATACGCATACGCGGCCGCGAGTCGAAAGTTCGCGCTGCACTGGCGCAACCCTATACGTGTCCCCCTCTCATACACCATTCATACGGCATTACGTTCGGCTGTACCAAGGTATCAACAACATCTCCATCTTTCCTTACACGGTGAAAGTCTAGTGAACCTTCTAACAACCATAAAACGCTGCAAAACATAGCTCAGACAAATAAGACTAAGTATTTGAATGCACATCTGCGTAAATATAATATTTATTTAATGACGGTTTTTGCGCATGCCCAATGAGCTGTGGGCCAAAATAATCATTTTCTGGAGACCTGACACAGCCAGAAGGCGTCGCGGTAGACTTCGTAGAAGATGGCGGGACGAGCTGGACAAAGCCAACGACCAGTGGCCCACATTAGCCCTGGATCGAAACAACTGGAAGTCACGGGGAGACGCCTTTGGCCAGCAGTTTTAATTACGGTTTTTCGCAGAAATTATGTTTACGCTATAGTGTTTTTTGTATATTTGAGACAAAATAATTGGAAGATTGAATAATTGGACTTGATATTATTTTATTTTATGGTTAGCGGTAAGCCACTCGGCTTACAGCTAACCATACAAAAATTTATAGCGAGGCAAACAATGACAAGCCATTTACAAGCCTCCACAGTTAGTAATTAACTACTGTTGCACAGACTTAGTAAATAAGCACAATATCAATAACTACGCATTATGTAGTAACAAAGAATAGGAATAAATTTAATGTCCGATGATGTATTATGTCCGATTACTAAAATCTACCATCGAATATCTTAATGGTTTTTCATTGAAGTACAGACGCCAGCACAGCAAGCTACCCGAAACTGTAAAATTTTCCCAATCAACCTTGAACCTAATGCTGTAGCGATAAAGTTAAAAATATTTTAAAGAAATTTGACAGATGTAATAGCTTGATGTGCTGGTCTGTACATAGTCGAACTACAATTTCTATCATGGCAATCAAAGTACCTTAATTGTGAATGTATGGTTCGCAAGGACGCGAGTTTTTTTTGCCTTATCTTTAATTGAATCACTTTATTTTATGAACACCATTTAGGTAGTAACAAATTTTACAAATTTAGCAATCAAACAATATCATTAATAGAGAACAGAGAAATGTTAAAGAGTTATCGAGAAGAATATAATAAAATTGAAAAACTAGTTAAACGAAGCATAAGAAAAGGCGTTAGAGATTGCAATACCCAGACGATTAAATCAGCCTTACTAAGCAGTGCCTATAAGTTTTTAAACTGTCATGGTCACTAACATTATAACACAAACACACAAACAGTGGATATGGTAAAAAACTCGTTTCTAGTGTTAATTTTAAGCAGTACCACTTTAAGATCTACCAAATAGGGAATTACGAATGGAAAAACATATTAAAAAGATGAAAATGGGACAAAACAAGGTAGCTCAAGCAAAATCATTGATTTATCAAAAAAAAAAAAAATTTAAATATTTATCAGGATCAACAGAAACAGACCTGACACTTGATTTATTATTGCCCTGACTCTGTTCATCCCATCAGTACCTTCGAGGTTCATGGATTATGCTAAGGCATTCGACAGTATACACCATCACTCAGTCATTAATGCCTTGGAATCTCAAAATGTACCACACACCTACATTGACCTCATCGACACCATCCATCGAAGTAGCTCTGCGAACATTAAGTTGCACATTTCTGGTCCAAATTTCAACATAGAAAAAGGTGTCAAACAGGCTGATCCACTCTCACCCAAGCTGTTTACAAGCGCACTGCAGGTGGTTTTTACTAGTAACAAGCTGCGCCATTCGTGGCAGTCACGAGGCATAAATGTTAGCGGCCAACACCTAACAAACCTCCGCTTTGCTGATGGCATATAATCAGTGATCGGAATAGGCTGACTATATTTGCCTAAACTTTGGAGAACAGAGACAGATAGTGGAGACTTCCTTACGACTATATTTTTTTTTCCCGGGATTCGGGAAAATTCGGGAAAATAACCTTTACACATCTTAAATAAAGCTTATTTTCAACTTATTGAAGGTTTTTCCCGAATCCCGGGAAAAAAATATATAGTCGTAAGGAAGTCTCCACTTTCTGTCTCTGTTCTCCGAAGTTTAGGCAAATATAGTCAGCTTATTCCGATCACTGCATATAATAGACTATTCTCTACGTCAGCTTCAGAACTCGAAGAAATGCTCCAAGATCTGAGCACAGCAAATCTTGAGGTTGGACTTTCAATGAAAAGAAACTTAGGTTCGAGGTAGACGGGCATACGTTGCAATATGTCGACAAGTATACCTATTTGGGCCAGATAGTGTCTTTCAAAAACAGGCAAGGCAAAGAAATTGAAAGACGAGTCCAAAATGCTTGGAAGACCTTCTGGGCTCTGAAAGAACATATGAAGGGAAGTCTTCCACTTACATTGAAAAGAAAACTCGTCATGTATACTCTGCCGATCCTAACCTACGGTGTACAAAGTTGGTCACTTACTGAACAATAAAAGTCTAAACCCAAGATTTGCCAGCGAGCAATGGAGCGCAGCATAATAGGTATTAAGCGAAAAGATCGCTTTAGAAACACCACCCTACCCTACGCTCTATAACTCAAATAGCTGATGTTGGAGAAAAAACAGCCAGGCTGAAGTGGGAGTGGGCTGACCACGTCGCACGGATGCACCCGGAGAGATGGGCAAGGATCGTCACACACTGGACGCCTGGGGAAGGACAGCGCCGTCGAGGTCGACCGGGGCCAAGATGGCGTGACGATCTGATCATGTTTGCGGGACTAACATGGCCAACGATCGCACAGGACAGAGAGGTATGGAAAGCTAAAGGGGAGGCCTTTGCCCAGCAGTGGGACACGACCAAGGCTAGTAAAAAAAAAGAAATTAGGTAATATTTTATCTCTTAATAAAAATAAGCTTTCATATTCATATTTATTTGCGTTCCGCAAGGTAAAACATGGTATTAACAAAAGGCTTAGAGCTAGGAGCTGTTGTACTATCTGTTAAAAAAAAAAAAAAATACTCGCTTGAAGTTTAAAAAAAAACTAATTCGTACAAGCTAAAAAAATAAAAATTAAATATACATGAAAACCAAATAATAACAGTCGCAAAAAAGAAAGAGAAATGGAATGTCTATCTGTACTTAAAGTTAAAAGTTAAAATTTCAGTCGTACAGAGCTAAAAATTAAAATTAAATTATACATGTTCAACTAAATAATTCCATTTATGTCACAAAACACAATAATAAAAAAATGTATAAAATAAGAAAAATGATGATGAATAAAGGAATAAGACATATAATTCTATTATTTGGTTAGCAGGTAGCTATTTTCTTGTTATGTTTAATTAAATAGTGTTCTTAATAAATATTTAATTATAATCTTTCATTCAAGTATTCTTTCACATTTTGGTAGCTTATGTTTAACAGAAATAATTTTCATTTATTAATAAAGATGTTGTATTTATTTTTTTGGTACTGGTACTATTTATTACAAAGATAATTAAATTATTTACAAACTACAAAACTATAATAGTAATAAATATGTACAAGTAGAAAAGGGTTACAGGGCGTCCAAAAATTCGTCCGCATCGCTGTCAACAGGAAAAGTTCTATCTAAGTCGCGATCTATTTAAGTCGCGAGTTAATAGGCTTCTTTTGGGTTAGCTCGTTCCATCGTCGACCTCATCTCTGTCCTCAGGACTAGATTGAGGTCAAGAGTATGCCCATTAAACATAAAAAGTGCCCAGAAGGCTGGCAGCATTGCCACGTTGGATGGTAATGCTGATTCTTTACCCATCAAAAAATAGTCACGTGAAGAGTCGACCAACCGCTTGGTGATTTCCCGAAATACTAGGTGGGCACTCGGACCCCATGGCCCTAGCTAGTGTTTCAACCCCAAACGGCTCAAACACATAATTACCAATTAAATTATTGTATTTGCGCCGTTTCAGGTTTTCAGCACCTGCAGCAGTCGCCCCAGCGCAGCCCACTGTGCTAGGAAGATGGGAATTGGGATGGCGCAAGGGTGTCGACGCAAGTTGCGTCCCACACCAAAGGCCTACCCAACTTCCATGGCATTATGGTCATACCATCTGGTCTCTTCCCATCGACGCGTGCCAAGCCATTGGGTTCTAAGACAGCATTGTGTTTATTTATACTTATTTCTTATTTCTTCCGGTAACTTATTATATGTATATTTTTATCGACATGACATAGGTACTTGAAGAATGCATTTTTATCGGGATGTAGGTATGTTTAATCTATTTGTATGTCTTAAAGTAATCTTAGCTTGTATGTCTTCTCTTTTTGTGTAGAAATTCGCATATTCACGTACAAATTTACAGATCTCAAAGATGTAGAGGCATGGTAGGGTCAATTTTTTTTGTTTCTGGAAGTGAGGCTTAGATACAGCTATATGTTTGTTCAATATTTACTAGAATCCTAATAAGTTGTAGGGTGAATAATGTGGGCGAGTCTGTACTATTTCCCTATAATATGACACCGTATTTAAGCTATGTATAGGCATATGCGTAATATGTTACCAACGCAATATTTATGTCTGTAGTGTTTTTGATTTCACGAAGGGCGTAAGAGAATTTATGATAATTTTGCTTGTAATTTTTGGATATGCGGCTTACCATTTATGTGTGTCTATTAGGACTAGACAGTCCTAATAGGTTGAATTATTAACTGTTTCTAACAAAGACATTCAAATATTACAAGGTACTTTTTAATTTCTTTGGTTTCTAACTTGTAATTTTTTAAACTGAAGTTTTTATGTGGGTTTTTTTTGTCGTGGGTGGAATGACATTATTTTTGTCTTATTATACTCGTAGTTTATTTCTAGGTTATGTTCCTTCATGCCTATCTGACCTCCACAACCCAGTTAGTTCTGGGTAATACGATACCCTTTGGTAAGACTGGTTGTCAGACTTTCGGGTCACTGACTACCTGTAACGACTGTCAAAGATCTACAAATGACAGCCGGGACCAACGGCTTACCGTGCTTTCCCAGGCACGGAAGAGTTGAAGCTTCAAGTATTGAATTTAGTTTGTCATTAAGGTTGAGATTCACATGAGGCAAAAATAGATATATCATCCGCAAACAAAACACAAGGTTAACTGATATATTTCGAGAGGTCATTGATGTAGACGAATAGAAAACAGCCTATTACACTACCCTGTGTGATTGAAGCGTTTTTTTTTTTTTTTGTTAAAATATTCTAATACCACTATTTGCCCTCTGTTTGTAGATATGCTTGGAGTCTTTCTGAGGGATTGCATCCGCAACGAGGTGATCCGACAGAGAATCAGAGTTGTCGACATAGCTCACAGACAGTGGCGTACCGTGCCTTGGCGGGGCCCCGTATAAAAATTTGTTTGGGGGCCCTTAGGAAGGGTAGGTAATGATTTCTCACAAAAGAAAAAAAAAACTTTTTTTATGACCTCCTCCCTGTTCTGTTTACTTTTTCTTTTCGTAGCTCCGCTGGGATAACCTGTCTTCCTTTCACTCATTGTTTTTTGCAAATCGCTACTAATACTACTAAACCAGAAGAACAATTGTTTGTATTGTATTACAATGTAATGCACAATTAAATAAAACGCGTCAATAAACACTGCTCTCCGTGGTTTATCATTGTATCGTATGTACATCGATTATTGTGGGATTCCTCCGTTGAAGTAAATGACTTAAACGAGGAAATCCCGCAGCCCGCGATAACCGATGTAGGGTGTTGCCAACTTTTGAACGCACGCTTTACGCGGGAAAAAAAGAAATTGCTTTTTTTGATTTTTGTCATTTCTGAAAAAAAAAATTGAGACGTTTTTATTAATTTTTGCTTACGCACGTTGGGGGCCCCCGTGGCTCGGGGGCCCCGTATAAATGATACGGCAGATACGGCGTTAGCTACGCCCCTGCTCACAGAATAAGTAAGCTGTAACCGGCTATATTAGCCGTAGAACCGATGACCGTTGGGGTAGACGTGTTCTTGAGTGGAGACCGCGAATCGGCAAGCGTACGGTGGGCCGCCCTCAGGCTCGGTGGAGCGACGATCTTCGCAGGGTGGCTGGTAACAACTGAGATGATGAGTGTTTCTGAGAATCGATTTGAATGGCGTGCGATTGAGGAGGCCTATGTCCAGCAGTGGACTGCTATAGGCTGATGATAATGTTAACTTCATCCGCCAGTCCGACTCGCACTTGGCCGGTTTATTACTTATGGTAATACGGTCCTATTTGCAGCTAGTAAATTGCGCGAGGATTTTTCCGTTGTATCTGAACTGACCCTAAGCCAATTCATAAGATTTTTCATGAATACTTATATTAAATTTTGTTTTACCTATTTTATCTATGTCAGAATAGGCACAGGATAATTACATTTAAAGTGTACCTATCACAGCGCGGTTGTATTAAGCTACGAATACCGTTCCATATCGCAGCCATTAGAAGTTTTCCACTAGTCGGCCTCAGCACTGCGTTGTGTGTAGTTAGTTTGGACCTAGGGAAGTGGGGTTCATTAAATAATTTGGAACAGATAATATGTTCAAAACGTTTATTGAGATTTCAGTGTAGTAATATCATGATGCCTATTAACAAACCACTTAATGTTATCAGTCTTGTTTGTTACCTAACTTATTATATGGGATGTGAGTGTAACACATATCTAAATACTGTATTGAAACCAGTCAGAATACTTCGTATCTAGGCCGGCCACACACGGCACCAGATAATTAATAAGTACCTACCTAAGTAATAAGTATGTGACTGTAAAAGATTAAAGTCGACTTTCCAGTAAAAACTAAGATTTGCCAATGATTTGTCGGGCACAGATAATATAGTAATACGGGCTTTTACAGTAACATATTCACATAGTAAAATTATCAACAAAAGATTACAATGCTTAGTGTATATAAGCCACCTGTAATGAGTATTGATAAGACTAATTAACAAGTTGTTGTGTAATAACTTTGATAACAAACCAGCTTTTTACAGAGGCGCGTCAACAATACGGGAGGGCATGAAAATCTATCGAAAGTCCCTTTCGTATTTATAGAAGGTCAAATTCGCTAGCAAAACTCCACAGTCGTGATGGGTATCGATAACAAATATCAATAAATAAAAAATAAAATATGGTTGTTTGGGGTCAATAATGTAATATAATAAAAAAATGTCTAGTCCTCTTTAGATATATATCCATTCCCATCACATCATCAAGTGGTTTTTAATCTGATATTACTAGACTATCAAAAAATAAATTAACAAAACATATAAATCCTCATCACGCATGTCAAGTTTTGCTAGCTAATTTCATTACACTTAGTAGATAAGTGTTGATGTGTGTTCATACATAAGACTTCTACAGTTTTTGAACGAATCTTTAACAAGAAGAGAATATATAATATTATTATCAACAAGATGTCTTGGAAAATTACTAGGAACACTATGACACCATCATCACCCTTCCTTTTGACTTTGTCGTAGTCGCGGTAACAACTGTAGTTCGAATCATATAGGTAGGTAATCTATCACAGTGCCAAAGCTAAGCAGTTTAAGTGAAGTTATTACTATTAGAAATTTGCTAAAAGCTCGTAAATGCATAAGTTACATTAAAATTTCACACATCACGCTACAATTTGACATTAAGTGACGTTAAAATATAAATGAGGCTTATTAAGGTTCCGTAGTAAAACAAGGAAACCTATAGTTCCGTCAAATCCGTCCGTCCTTTCGACCGCGGTTTTACCTTGTACTAGAAAGCTATAATTTGATTTTATAAACATCGGTCAGGTCTGCAAAGTTAAAACTGAGAAAATATTCTTTTGGGTACCTCCCTAACAATTAACGCGGGGACTACTCTACAGTTAAGTAGGGGAGACTGGGTACGGTTGCAGCAGGGTACGGTTAAACCATCGCTAATAACTCGTAAACTATTAGCGGTGTGGTGAGTCCGGTGAGTCCGGACATGAATCACAGTGACGCGTTGCACTTCGCGCGCTCTGTACGTTTCCCTATTATATTTTTTCGACAAAAAGTAAGTACTTTCTATTGTTTTCTTTTTCAAATTACTTTGTTGATATTAGCATTTGCATTTTGAGTGATTTTCTGTTTTATCGTTAGATTTTGAAGGTTCGAAAACCGTGATTCGTTTTTGTTTATATTGTTTTGTTTCGACGCTATGTTTGTTTTATTAGCGGTTGAGGGGTATGGGGACGGATGAAGCAATTATTGTGGGTACGATTAACACAATGATAACCGTTGCTTTTTTCGTTCTAGATGCCCAGACAACGTATCAAAAAAACTTCAAGAGGCGAGTGTGATATAACTCAGTACGAAAATGCGTATGAAGAAGTCAAAAAAGGGACTTCTTTACGAAAAGCTGCAGAGATGTACGGAGTTCACCATTCTTCTCTTCTGCGATACAAGAAAAAAAGAGATGCAGCGATCGAAGAAGGTAACCAGGCTGATGTTAGTATGGGGTATGTAGCCCACAACCGAGTATTTACCCCTGACCAGGAATTTAAACTGTCAAAATATTTGATCCGCTGTGCGGATATTTACTTTGGTCTATCTGTCAAGGAAGTAAGAAAATTAGCATTCCAGCTCGCTGTCAAATATAATTTAAACACACCTCCTACGTGGTTATCATTTCTTGTTGATTATGAATAAAGAAACTGATTTTTATTACTTATTTGTTTATGTTTCAACTGACACCCATCGCTGTTTCAACCGCCCCTGGTATGGGTACGGTTGAAACAGTGGCACACCATTTTATTAAACTCTTCCTAACTAGTAAATATGGCAGTTGAGCCTCTAATTCTGAGATGTATTTGAAGACAAAAGTCTATTCTCTCATTTTATGTGTTTTGTTGTTTGTTATGTTTCAAAATGGCCGTGCTACGAGCGTTCAAAGCAAAATTGTTTCAACTGTACCCAGTCTCCCCTATGCTCTACACTCGTTAACTTATTTTAATGAATAAGTAATAGTTGACCAACTTATAAAAATCAACTTGGTTAAGTACTGTTATACTATAGCTTTCCAATAACCATCCCGACTGCGAAACCCTTCGGAAACACTACGAAACTATGCGTGGCCGATACGCATTTGGCCTTTTTATAAATCTAATATCTTGAAGAAATATTCAACTTCTAGAAGTCCATCTTCAGGTAAATCACTACAGTGAATAGCGTTTTGTACTTTGGTATTACCAAGTTTTGCCCTCATTGTGTGTGGACGCAGCAACCTGGCAACTTCCTGTAAACAAAAGTATAGATATTTGTTAGCTTGAATAAAATTCATGATTTAAATTCTAGTAAATATTGTGCATTTTCTAGATACATTTTCCTTTTGCCACTTATTCACGCACCTTGGATGTCACCTGGCACTACTTTTCACCCAACCAATACGCCTGGTAATGTTATATTCGTATTAAAGACATAATTAGCTATAATACCACACTAAATCCAGAGCTCTGTAAATTGCACACCTATTGCTCTCACAACCCTCTTTGTTGCCCAACCACTCTCACCCCTACCTCTGAACAGCTGCCAGGCGCCCGGATGGCCAGATCAATTAATAATGATAGACTAACACACTAACTTGAGAAACGAATTGCTCTATACATTGCAACCGTATTTCCGTAGCTAGCTCTCAGCTATAACACCTCGAGAGTTACGTATGGTGCGCGGGTATTGACTTTTACGATAAATGAGCACCTTTGCGTCAAACAGTGGGAGTTATATAGGGCGTCCCACGGCTATGCCACACGAAAGGAAAGTACCTTAATTATTGTATATAGGGAGTTTTACTGAAGGAAGATTACATTTTATTAAAATATATATATATATAAATATTTTATGACTAGATGTTGCCTGCGACCTTCGTTCGCGTGAAATGATTATTGTAATAAAAATATTACTTCCTTTTTTTAATCAAATTTTGTTACCAATTTCAAGGGTTTTGATTTGCAGTGAACCCTAATTATTTTTCTAAAATAAAAGTAGCCTAGTTAGACTTTTTAAAATCAGCTATCTGCAAGCAAAAGACCCGTCAAAATCGGTCCGCCCGTTTCGGAGATTAGCCGGAACAAACAGATAGATAAAAGCTGAAAAAAATGTGTTTTAGTTATAAGTGCCGTATATATTGTCTTAAGCATTCAGTAAAAAGCTGTTATTTTGATATTACAAACAGACACTTCAATTTTATTTATTTGTATGTATGTATTGTGTAGATATCGATCGAAAAGTTTAATCTTAAGGATTCTTTTTAGGGTTCCGTAGCCGAATAGCATAAAACGGAACCCTTGTAGATTCGTCATGTCTGTCTGACAGATTTTTTTTCATCCAAATACGTGCGGGAGTGTCTGTAGATACTTAGGTCTTTAAAAATTACATTGAGGTTCCCAAAACAATTTTTCTCAAAGTCAATCGTTTGGAGCAATGTTGCTCGATTCAAAATTGGTGAGATCGCACGGCAAAGTCAGAAAAAAGACTATTATTAATTTTTATGAACTAAATTTTAAATAAAATGTAAAGTTATAGTCTTCCTTTTATTTAATACGCTATGTTATTTTAGAAAAACTCATCCTTATGGCCGTTCCCTTTCGACCGTTTTCACAAAATATAAGGGGCCGTCTCCACGAGCGAGAGAATCGCGGCGATATTATCGTCGTCCCACGAATTTGTATGCGAAAATATCGCCGCGATTCTTTCGGTCGTGGAGACGGCCTCATAGAAATACCGTGGCACGACGATAATATCGTCGCGATTCTCTCGCTCGTGGAGACGGCCCCTAAGTGTTTTTTTTTTCACATTAGGCGGGTTCGGCGATTATTTAAATATCTTTGAAAGCAGTTCATATTATTTTTTAAATCAAAATGAAGTCTTCTTTCAGTCTTCCTATCTATATACAATATTTAAGGAAGTTTCATTCCAAGTGGCATAACCGTGAGACCCCTGTATCCAGATATTGATTTTTCAAAACTACAATGATGCAGTTTTAGTTTTCATCAAAATCGGGCTCGAGACTCATTTGAGTATTATTTTTCGGCATTCCTCATATTTTCTGATTTGGCCATCCACGCCCACTTGAAAAAATCGCTTGTGGCACGTTCGTTAGACATTGGTCAAAACGTAAGGAGCAACCAGTGTTTGAATATATGAAAACTATAACAGACTTTTGTTATTAGCTGTGGTCTTCCTAAGTCTTTTTCAACAATATGTTAGAAATGAAATGTACAATTTGTGCAGTTAACTTAATGTGCAATCTTCAAATGATTTGAAAATTCTTACAGGATCAGTAGGGCCAACCAGCTTTCTGAATTCTACAGCACTATTTAAAGTTTTATCTTTCGATACTATTTCCATTGCCACACAAGGACCACTCGAAAGTTCTTCCACCATACCCTGGAAATAATAAAAACATAGGTATAGTATAAATTACATTTTCATATTCGACTTATCGATTTTATACATCTATCCTTTGCAGAGTGATGGCAGTTAAAACTAACAAAAAGCAAAAAATAGGGGTACTGTCCTGTCATTCATCACCAGAGATCGGAATAGGCTGACTATATTTGCCTAAACTTCGGAGAACAGAGACAGAAAGTGGAGACTGCCTTACGACTATATATTTTTCCCCGGGATTCGAGAAAAATCTTCAATAAGTTGAAAATGAGCTTTATTTAAGATGTGTAAAGGCTATTTTTAACTAAACTTGCAATTACCTGATTTCGGGTTTTTCACGTAAAATCCCGAAATAAATAATCTAACTTTAATTCATGTTTTCGAATTATGTTTACGATCCTTAAACTAACCGTTGTATCAAATTATTCTAATACATGATTTAAGTTAGATTAGTTTTAGTGAAAATTCCTAAGATTTGTTAATTGCAAGTTTAGTTAAAAATATCCTTTACACATCTTAAATTCATCTTATTATCATCTTATTTTCAACTTATTCAGTAAGTTGAAAATAAGCTTTATTTAAGATGTGTAAAGGATATTTTCCCGAATCCCGGGAAAAAAAATACAGTCGTAAGGAAATCTCCACTTTCTGTCTCTGTTCTCCGAAGTTTAGGCAAATATAGTAAGCCTATTCCGATCACTGTTCATCACCAGTGATCGGATAATCGTGTCGAGTGTTCATCACTTACCTTATACTCTGGTACAATTCCCTTATATACTTCATAAAACTCAGCAGCATTAATGTTCTCGACAATGACAGTATTAAGAGCGGTGACGTTGAATCCACCATCATCTATAGCTTCTAATGCTGCTCCCAGCTTACCCTCTCGGACGGCGTGTGGTTTGATTATGCAGAGGGTGCAGTTAGACAAGGTTGCCGTCAACCTAAGGCGCGTCGAACGCATCAGTGGCGGAGGAAAGAAGTAATCAATATCCTGTTGATAACAGAAATTACTATATAACTTTGTTATTAGTATAGCATAAGTATCACGATGTACTACTCTGTCAAGAAAGTACCGGGAAACGATCAATAATACACAAGATGTTAGTTATTCATCTAAAGTTATTTTATCGCCTTTAAAGTATGCTCCTTCAGAAACGATACACTTAATGACGACACTCACTCACTTGACGAATAATCCAACCATCAAAACATTTTTTAAACGCTTTTTCCTGAATTGAGTTCAGTTCTCGCCGCGAATATACCGAATGAAAACGGGTGCCACGAAGTGGTAATTTGAGTTTAGGAAAAAGAAAGAAGTCGGCTGGAGCCATATCTGGTGAATAAGGTGGTTGCTCGATTTGGTCCAAAATTCGTTCACTATGATGGCCTTGTGCGAAGGCGCATTATCGTGGTGCAAAATTCAAGAACATTCTTACCACAAATCTGGCCTTTTTCGTCGAATTTGCACTCTTAAACGCCGCATAGCGCGCAAATAATATTCTTTATGTACTGTTTGAACTTCCGGCTAGAATTCCGAGTACACAACACAAAGAAAACGGTCAACATGACTGACTTTTGATCGACTTTGGCGTGGTTATTTCGGTTTCGGTTCAGTTGGAAGGCGCCACTCCGAACCTTGTTGGCTAGTTTGTGTCAAACTCGTAAACGCACGTCTCGTCACCAGTAACAATGCGTTTTATGAATGTTTGGTCGGAATTGACTCGTTCTAGCATGTCCTCAGCGACTCTAAGGCCTCATTTACGGAGACGCGGGGCGTCGCGCGTTGCGTTGAGCGGCGCGGCCCGCACTGAATTCAAATATATGGCGTTGTATGACTGCGTTTATGGAGAAGCGATTTTAGACGCGTTTGTTTGAATTAGGGCGTTTTTTGCGGCCGAGCCCGCGGATGGCACCGACGCGTCCCACGCGGCGTTTATCGCGGCGGCGCACGCAGCGGCAATTCTCGATGAAGCTATCGTGCGCTCCCATCTCTCGCCAACATAAAACTAGTCGATTTGATCGAGGCGAGCGTGCGCCGCCGCGTGCTTCGCTACACGCTAGAGGATTCGCCGCGGGCGCCGCGGCGGGCACCGCCACGCTTCCCGTCTCGCTTCTCTATGAACATGGTCGTATATTGCTATAAGTTTGTGTTTACGCGTGCGATGATGCGTGCCGCTTCACGCGCCGCCCCACCGTAAACAGAAAAAACGTCCGACGCGCCGCGAGACGCCACGCCACACGCGACGCGAGACGCCCCGCGTCTCCGTAAATGAGGCCTAATACGATTTAGTTTTGGAGAAAATTCAGGTCTTTTGGGATTAGCCAAGCAGCAACGTGTTTCATACACTTTATTTTATTTTTTTTATTTCCCATTAAATCTGCAATCAGCCCCAGGGCTATAATCAGATCTTTTGAAGTACTAGTACTGTTGAGATTGCATATCCATCGATATTTAATCTCTTATTTTCAAACTCCTCTTTGTGTTTAGATTGACGCCAGTCGCATTCTTTTCAGCCGAAATATGCTGCCATTGGTATTTATTAGTTTTGCAGCTAGATTGATTTGATTTCTATGTACTGTGAGTCTTTGTTTATAGGTCGAAGAAGAACTTTCTATTTCTTCCTTAACTGTCGGGATTTCCAGGTACTCATGGACTTCATTGTTTCGTGTGAACAATGGTGCGTTGCAGAGAATTTTCAGAACTTTATTCTGGAAGCGCTGGAGGATTTCTGTGTTTGAGTGGCTCGCTGATCCCCACAGTTGTATACCGTATGTCCAGACCGGTTTAATGATACATTTATATATCAGGAGTTTGTTTTCCAGACATAGTGTCGAGTGTCTGCCCAGTAGCCAGTACATGTCTGCAAACTTTTTATTTGCCTGTTCTTTATTTGCCTTTATGTGATCTCGCCATGTGAGTCGTCTATCAAAGTGCACGCCCAGATATTGAACGGTCGTTTGGTGTGGTAGGATAGTTCCGTCAAGAGTGACTGATGAGCAGTCGCCTCTTTTTAGTGTGAAAGTAATGTGTACTGATTTCGCTGGGCTTGCTTGGACTCTCCACTTCTTGAGCCATAGTCCAATTTTATCCAGGCATTCTTGTAGTTTTGTAGAAGCTGTGTGTGGATCTTTGTTACAGGAGAGAACTGCGGTGTCATCTGCGTAGGTTGCAGTAACTATTTCTTCTGAGACAGGTAGGTCAGCAGTGTAGATTGTATATAAAATTGGACCCAGTACGGAGCCCTGCGGTACACCAGCTTCTATTTGATTGATCGATGATAGACAATCTTCGCATTTAACCTGAAATATTGGGTCTTGCAGGTAGGACTTCAATAGCATAAACGCTGTCATACACAAGTGATTATTTAAGATGGTATGGATCGACTCTTGAGACACAGAAGTTCAGCAGCAATCTCTCTCAAACTTGAATGAGGATTTTCAGTCACAATTTCCTTCACTTTTGTGATGTTAACTGCAGTTGAGGACGATGGCCTACCAGAGCGAGGCCAATCTTCCAGCAAATCTCGATTGATTTGAAGGCTTTGTACCACTCATAAGCACGCGATATGATCTAACTAACTAAAAACAGCACTGTATTTAATTTAAATAACAGATGCAACTGAAACTCTGCACCAAAATGGAAAACAGTTGTGCCAATCTAACAACAAAAAACCGGCCAAGTGCGAGTCAGACTCGCGCACCGAGGGTTCCGTACAAACCTGTAGTTTTATTTTTTTTTGTTAATCGCATAACAACGTTTGCTGGGTCAGCAAGTCTAATATATAAAATTCTCGTGTTGCGGTGTTTGTTTCCAAACTCCTCCGAAACGGCTGAACCGATTTGCATGAAATTTTGTGTGCATATCGGGTAGGTCTGAGAATCGGCCAACATCTGTTTTTTTTTTTTAATCGCTGAACAACGTTTGCTGGGTCAGCTAGTAAGTTTATGATTATTAAAAAAAATATACTATGTGATGTAACTAAAAATTTAAGATTTTCGGAATTTTTCCTATATGTGTACTTTATAACGTTGCTTCATGCCAAATTTCAAGATTCCAGGTCGTCTGGAAGTATCCTTTAGGTTTTGATTCCCTTGCGAGTAGTTGCGAGTTTCAAAATATGCGGCTTTAATTGCTGTATCTTTTGATTGCGTTGACGTAGAAGTTTGATTTTGTTACAGCTTAAAGATATTATAGACTTGAGTATTTGTTAAGAATTTCAATATAATACCACTACGCGTTCATGAGTAAAGGGGTAATAAGTTTAAAATTATTAAAAATATTTTTATTATATGATGTAACTAAAAATTTATGCTTTTCGCAATTTTTCCTTTATCTGTGTTATAAGACGTTGCTTCGTACCAAATTTCAAGATTCTGAGTTCACGGGAAGTACCCTGTAGGTTTTGATTCCCTTGCGAGTAGTGGCGAGTTTCAAAATATGCGGTTTTAATTCCTGTTTCTTTTGATTGCGTTGACATAGAAGTTTGATTTTGTTACAGCTTAAAGGTATTATAGATTTGAGTATTTGATATGAATTTCAATATAATACCACTACGCGTTCATGAGGAAAGGGGTAGTAAGTTTAAAATTATTAAAAATATTTTTATTATATGATATAACTAAAAATGTATACTTTTCGCAATTTTTCCTATATCTCTGCTATAAGACGTTGCTTCATACCAAATTTCGAAGATTCTGAGTTCACGGGAAGTACCCTGTAGGTTTTGATTCCCTTGCGAGTGTCGAAAATTTGCGGCATAAACGGGAGTATCTTTTGATCGCGTTGACTTAGAAGTTTGATTTTTTCACAGCTCCAAGAGACCATAGACTTAAGTATTTGATATGAATTTCAGCTTGATACCTCCACGCGTTCCTGAGAAAAAAGGTCTTGACAGACAGACAGACGGACAACAAAGTGATCCTATAAGGGTTCCGTTTTTACCTTTTGAGGTACGGAACCCTAAAAAAAAAACTGTTGCACTCCGGGAGTGCCGGCAGAAGTGAAAACTTGATTATAACAACGTTTTTTATAACAACGCCCTCTAGTAGCAGCTAAAAAAACTGTCGCGCCTACCAGTAACAGTGTTCTCTGTATCAATGCATCATTTTAGTTTTCAATATCAAAGATAGATGGCGCTTTGTGCTAGCGCCATCTACCAGCGGTCTCTCACAACAGTTACTCATTGCATTTGCTAATGTACTTTCTACTACATTCTACAAGATGTCGCTAGGAGTTATAAAACTACGATCATGTTCCAAAACATTTAAAAATTTCTTTAAATAATTTTAAACCATAAAATGTTGAAGGTTAAGTTCAAAATCGTCTACTCTTCATCCGTCTTACGCTGTTTCCAAATTTCTTTAAATAATTTTAAACCATAAAATGTTGAAGGTTAAGTTCAAAATCGTCTACTCTTCATCCGTCTTACGCTGTTTCCAAATTTCTTTAAATAATTTTAAACCATAAAATGTTGAAGGTTAAGTTCAAAATCGTCTACACTCCATCCGTCTTACGCTTTTTCCAAATTTCTTTAAATGATTTTAAACCATAAAATGTTGAAGGTTAAGTTCAAAATCGTCTACTCTCCATCCGTCTTACGATTAGGTCACGTGTCCTGACGCGAGTGTCCTGACGCGAGTTTAAGATTTTATACCCATTACAGAACAATTTTTTTAGAGTGCTCAACGCCGCTAAAGAAGTTTTCACTTCAAAAATAATTTGGAACCATAAACCAATCATCAATTCCCTATACTTTTTTGACCTAATGTAGGTCGACATAATACAGATGATCACACTTACACTTTTGCACACTGATAATTAGGCTGTTTATCATATGTAGTGTAATAATTAAATTGATCACTTACAACATGTGCTTCCTCTATAGTTGCTGAAGCATGTGCACAGTTTCTCAAACTATCAGTACCATAGAGAGCCCTTATAGTGCCTGGTGCAGCTTTCATAGGATCTTTGTCACCAAGAGCTTGTCTGCACACGGCAACAGCATTTTTCCCAAAAAGCTCCATCCCATAGACCAATTGATGAGAAAGATAGTCTCGCAAAAATCTGGAATGCACATAAAGAGAAATTAGTGTTACTATAACTGAGTAGAAATTTTAAGAAATTATTTTTCAAAATATCTGATTTTTTACCATAAAATAATATTGCTCGAGTTTAGTAGGTAGTATAAATGTAAAAGCTTATAAAAACTAGAACAGCTGCTCCTACTAGCATAAAAAACTAATAATATAATATATATCTAAGAAAGTTCTAGATTTTTTTTCAATAATTTTGCCTTTTTAACCACGAATACCTTCTGATTGCACATTATTTTTTGGGTTTGTATTAGTGTGATTTAAATAATAAAGTTATAAAGTGCATGTTTGTTTAAAGTTCTCCAGCAATCTAAATAATACAATTAATTATATGATAACAGAAGGGTATTCCTGTACTATAATTGTAATTGAAACAATAATCTTTAAGTTTCTTTATAATAATATTATTAGTTCTACATGCTGGTGGAGGCAGATGTTCTAGTTTTACGACTTAACATATTGTTTTTTTTTGCATTCCACTAGAATGAGTCCATACACTGGTCTAAAGTACCTACAGTGTCAGGTATCTTAATTGAAATAATTAATATTTCCATTAACTCTTGTAAGTTGCAGGTTGCCAACTTACGGATAAGTAGGGTGTGCTACTAGATCCCGATACAAGTTATCAATATCATGAGGTGTTAAACATGCTTTTTTTATCTTAGAAAGACGGAGTCCAATGTCCTTGAGATGTGTCAGGATTTTGCCAGCAATCTTAGTAGGCACTGGTTTGAGTAACACAAACGTTCTGAAAAGGAAACATTACACAATAAGCTTCTAATCACTGCTATGCCATAAGAATCAATGAATCATTGAAGTTTCAAGGGAAAAAATGTCAGTATTGGCCATGGAGTCTGGATCTGTACCAGGTTGATGGCAATAAGCTCACTCCCCTACTGCCTAAGACTTAAACATAACTGGCGAAATGTGGGTGGGTTTACTATTAGGTACACCTCTGCCTAACCCTTAGGGATTACAGGTGTGATGTTATATATAATTTAGGGGTTTCTAAAATGATCTGGATATGCATACACAGTTCACTTACATCTGGACGTCTTTGTGCAATTTCTGTCGTGTGTGTTCGCAGGCAAAATCCACGATTTTAATCAGCCGACCCAAAATGTAAAGGGTGCCCCCAATATAAAAGCTGTCCAAAGTGAGGCCATTGACTTTGAACCTCCTCATGAAAGTTTTCCGAGTTTTTAAATCGAACATTTCCAAGGCATTATCAGTGGGATAGTAAAACAAATTAAACCGGCGGATAAGACTGGCTTGATTATCATACCACTCTCCAATAAACGAGTATTTGTCTCGGAATGCCCCCTCCTACACAAAATTAAATTAATCAATAAACTACAAAAGATTGGCAAAAAAAATACTATGTCTAAAATATATTTGCAACATTAATTCTTTACCATTTTGCTTTTAACCTTATTGTTATTTTAGTCGAATAAACAACATGGAGATCACATCAATTACAATAAATAAACTATGTGTAGCCAAGCAATTTTGTAGCAAACTGAAACAATCCACAAAATACAAATTCCACAACAAAAACAAACGGATCGGAATCTCAGAAGTCAGTCGTCAGAACGAAAAACCACAGACTGCATGCATAGATAGATACTTCAATTGTCAACATGGAACTAATAAGTACTACGTACAACCAGAATGCAAGACTAAGGTCTTAAGCAAGGTCTTAAGTAAGACAGAATCAGAGATTGGAAGTAACCTTTTCAAGTATTCAAAAATTAGGACACGATGGAAAAGTTTAGAATCTACACTAAATATTAAATATTAAAAAGTTTTTATTGTTTCTCATACAATTGTTTTACAGCACAAAATTGAGGCAGCCCCGGTAAGTTATAAGGATACTTGTGATGGGGTTACCTCGCAGCTTCCTGTGTGTTACAATCTACAATGTTGAGACATAATTAAAAAGGAAAGAAAAAGTTTTGAATTATACAAAATTATTGTAGCATGATTCAGGTATTGTAGTGTGTATATGTGTGTGTGTGTATGTGTATGTGTGTGTGTGTGTACGTGTAAGTGTATGTAGGGGAGGGGAGTGTGCGGGATGTGTGAGTCTGACTAGGGGTGTGTGTTATTAATGATTGATTGATTCATGTGTGTTATGATTGGGTATAGGATCTTCTTTAGCAGATTCTGGTTAATAAAAGTTCAATTTCATCGTAAGTTTGTGATTTTAACCATTCTGATAGATTATTTTTACATTCATTGCGCAACATGGGGTAGATATTCATTTTGAGGTTCAATTTGTTATAAATGTAAGTTGATTGAGTAGTGTACTGACGCCTGGCAAAAACCATACGGACTCGAGGGGAATAAGCCACAATGTCTTTACGTCTTTTATCTAGATTAGATGGATCAAATGAGAGGGTCTTGTGTTGATGTATGGTTATGTTCAAAATATATAGTTTTCTAACGGTGAGAAGATTACTAACCTTGTAAAGGTTGTCTGTAGGATGTCGAAAGGGTTTAAAATACATAGCTTTGATGAGTGATCTTTGAGCCCTTTCTAGGTCTAGAAATTTGGTCTTTGTGGCCCCTCCCCAGATCGGTATACAGTATGTGATGACGGATTGTGCCAGAGCAGTATAGATTTTATTAAGTAGCAAAGGTGGCATCACATGTCGCAACGTTTTAAAAATCCATATAAGTTTTCGGACCCTGGTCATAGTATTCTCGATATGGGTGTGCCAGGACAGTCTCTGGTCAATTGTTATACCAAGATATTTAGTGAATCTAACTTGCTGTATGCTTTGACAATTACAATGATGATGGGAGTTTGCACACTCATGTATCACGATCCCAAAATCAGCACCTGGCTGTGTCCTCTGATTCGGAGTAAAGCAGATGAAGTTCGTTTTCGATGTGTTGAGGGTTAAGAGATTAGCATTTAACCAACTTGCTATTACCGTTAATCCACGTTCAGCAGCAGCACGCACGGTAGCCCAAGAGTCACCGGCGAAAACTACTGCTGTGTCATCTGCATATGAAAAAACTCGTCCGCCACTGTTCCGAATATTACACAGCTCGTTTATATAGATCAGGAACAGCGTCGGGGCGAGCACACTTCCCTGAGGTACTCCAAAACATACAGTTTTTCCTTCACTAGTGAGGTTTCCAACCCTGACCTGCTGTTTTCGGTTAGATAGGTAACTACTAAAAAGAGAGAGGGCCGTACCTCTTATGCCGATTGTTTCAAGTCTGTGCAGAAGGATGGGGACAGAAACGGTGTCAAATGCCTTTTTTAGGTCTAAAAATACTGTAAGGCATTTCAGTCCTTTATCTACATTATTGACTATATCGCCAGTTAATGCCTTCACAGCGTCTTGTTTTGATAGACCCCTTCTGAACCCAAATTGCGAGGGAGATAAAATATTATGTTTATTAAGGTAATTAATTAGTCTGTAATTAATTAATTTTTCTAAAATTTTTGCGATGCACGGTAAGACCGATATAGGGCGATAGTTATTGACATCGTTCCGGATTTTTAATTACCCCAGTAATTTTTAATGAGCATATTCTTTTTTCGGGGTTCAATTTGATGAAAAAAGAAAACCCAATTCAGCTGTTTTTCCGTAAAACATAACAAATTATTTTACTGGGATACTTAAAAAAATAAGTATGGATGAATTATTTGCCTCATGATTACGTGGCCTCAGTTTCATCATTTAATTTTTTATTTCAACTGTTCACTAGTTTTGAAAAAAAAATTCACTTCTTAGTTCTGATGCGAATTGAGTTTATGACTTTTGGAGTCAAAACTGATCACGAATATATGGCAGCTGTACTAGTAGTAAATGTTTGGTATAATTTATAATCACATACTTTTGAATCACTTCGACGCCACATAGTTCTGACGCGAACTCCGTTCATTAGTATTGAATTTCTGATTTTGATCATCTACTTTTGCTGTTGACTGTACCACGTGAAATATTTGGTCCTTTACGCTACTTGTTAATATTGTTTTTTTTATTTCCTTTAATTAGTCCAGTTGCACAAAAACAAATAATATTAACAACCAAGTATAAATTATTTTTAATATTTTGTATTAGTGTTTCTTTTATGATGATAGAATCTTTACTGATACCAGCAAGCCCGTGCGCAGTTTTTCGAGTTAATTTTGGTGTTTTTGTGTTATTACGTTGAATTGAGCTTTAGTTCCTCCGTATATTCCAGAAACACCGAAATTCCAGCATAGATTGTACTTTGTGAAAGTTTTTGTGACATATCCTTAAACCCTACATTTTTTCCGAATTTTCCTGTTACTTCAGGAATTAGGGGGGGGGACATTTTACCACTTTGGAAGTGTTATCTTTCCAACGATTGACTTTGAGAAAGAATGGTTTTAGGAACCCTTGTCATTTTTAAAGACCTATCTATCACCCTGTTTGATTTTTTTTCAATTCCATTTATGGGGAGTACCCCCTTAATCTTTTATACATGGGAAAAGGGCAGGAAGATGATGATCGGGTGCATTTTTCAAGTGGGTCTGGATGGCCAAATCCGAAATTACGAGGAATAGCGAAAAATACTGAAGGGACGCTCAGGTCCGAATTTAACGAAAACTAAACCATTACACACCAACATTTGTATCATTGGAATTTTGAAAAATCAATATTCCTAGCCAGTAATCAAATCCGTAGAAAAAAAAAACAAACCCTCTGTATTATTATACCATTTTGATAGCGTAGCTATTAATATTTCAATTCTAGAAAGTAATGTTACGAGGTGGTATGGGATAAATTAGATACTACCAATTAGCAACAAAATACAAATTAATTACATTAATTACATTTTTTTTTTATTTACTACTAATTTGCATGACTTAAAACTTAATCAGAAGTACACTACTGATCACAATTCACTTAGATATAGCACTTCTAGTTCACTTCGTTGCGTAGCCAAAATCAGACTGACTGCTCCTGCAAATACAACTGCTATTTATATGCAGACCCATCCTGCGAGAAGGTTCAACAACTTTCAGGAACCTTCTTCACAGTTCAAAGTGGAACATCATTCTAGACAGCTCCATAGTAGAACATTGTCCTTCAAGAAAGTTCTACAACTTTCGCGAATCTTTTAGACAGTTCTATAGTGGAACATTCTAGACTCTAATCTTATAGACAGGTCCTTATTAGAACATTTGAGACTTGCATGTAATCTAGAATGTTCGCCTAAAGCAACCCACGAAGAAAGACTCTTAAAGTGAGTATTTTTCACTATTCCTCATAGTTTGGATATAACCATCATCCACTCCCACTTGAAAAGTTCACCCCGTATTTTAAATAAATAGATTGTACTTTCACAGATCTGCTGAACCGAAGTAGAATACAAACATTTACCCAATGATTTAGTGCACTGTTTTAATTAAATAGATTTCAGTTTCACTTATTTTTGTATTCATTTTTGATAACAAAATCATTTCCTTCAATTTCAATTTTATCATACATCCATTTCCTGTTCACTCTGAAACAAAAAACTTATGTTACTGTACTGTTAGAGCACTTTTTTATATATGAAACAATCATCACTTCAGTCTGTCTGCCTAATATGCTTAAAATAAAGCTGCAGCTATAATAATTCTAAAATGTTCAACCAGTGACGATTAAGGGATCTCGGCCACAACTTGTTGCAATCTTGAATAAAACTGGATGGATGCCTAGTTGTATGACCAAATTTTTTTCCTAATTAGAGCTTCTGCAAATAAAAGTTATAGTCATGGCCGTATAGTTTGCAAGGTCCCTATGTTTTAATTTTTGTTTTTGTTGCAGAGGTCCATTATGATATAATAAAAATACAACAAAGTATTACTATTCAACTAACAATTAACAATTGGTACTTGTTTCAATAACACAGGTCTGCAATGGTTTTCCTCTTTGAAATCTGAGTAACGTTTTCTAGTTTCAGATGTGCTGATTACAAGAAAAATAATAAAAAAATTCCATTACGTCAGGATTTTTTGATATTGAATATTTAAGATTTTGCTGCAAAATGTCTTAGCGCCTACATTTTTAAATTTATAAAATTACTTCAGCTTAATTTTTATCGCATTTAATTAGTGTAAGGGGACATAGAAATTAATCGAAATGAGTAATTTGTTAATTACTACATAATGAGTATAAGTAAATCTAGGAGAAAATCTAGGAGCCGTTAGCGAAGAACAAGGCGAAAGATTTCACCAATATTTGAAAGAGCTTGAAGTCCAGTATCAAGGAAGATGGAATACTACCAAGATGGCGGACTAGTGTTGGTTATTGAAGCGCGACGATCCAAACCAGGAATTGAAGCGGAAATCGCACAACCGAAGCTTCCAGAAAAAAAGGACCAGGTTCCACAAATGAAATTTACATGTAATTTAGACTAGTAATAAGTTGTTATTATATATTAGTAGTTTTTTAAGTTAAAAGTAATGTACTTTTTTAAATATATATTTTTTTATGTGACAACTTGTGTTTTTTTCCTATTTTCTATCTGTACCTTTTTTGAAAAATCTGGAGGTGATGGAGAAAAACCAAGTACTTATTCGTAATCAACGCACCAAATACCCTAGAATCAGCTATCAAATTCCCGAGAGGAAGTTATGACCCTCATTTTGCAGGCCTGTGTAATTGGTACTACCTCCATTACAAGAACAAACAGACATTTACCTAGGTGTCAATGTACACCTTTTATTTCAACAAGTGATTATTACTGTAGGTATTTTTTAAATTTTGGTCAGAGGGTTGTCTTAGGGCCTATTTATTATAAAAGATGGAACAAGTTAAGAAACAGAACCCTGTTTCTTGATTTTACCTGCATTCGTGTCCACACTTGCTAGAATTGCACTTAGTGCATGGAAAGTGGCATCCTGGGCAGGTTTCATCTAGACAATCACACAAATCTTTTCCAGTAGCTGCTAGTTGGCCACGTTCATTGTATATATTTTTACTTTTGCGGCTGAAATAGGTAGTAAAACAATGGTTTAACTAAAATTTAAATGAATGAATAACTGCATATTGCTATCTTCATATAACTTACTTCATAAAATAACTCTTACGATTTAGCTTCCGCCTTTCCCGAGCTGACGTTTCCGGGTCAAAGTTATCTAAGAAATTCATTTTGTTTCTAAAGTTCTTCGTCAATCGAGACGTGATGTTCTTTGGTAAATAAATGGGTTTAAAGTATTATTTGTTTCTCTTAAGTGTTCAGCCAGTTCAACTTTATGAGATTATTACAAAAAACCTTTAACGTGATAAGAAGGAATTGCTGATCTCTCGTCTCGTCACGCACACGTCAAGTTCGTCAATTAGCAGTTTCGCACTAATCATCAATGCAAGTCAGTAAATATTTATTTGATTTTGCACCTTTTTTCGACTGAAATCTGACCACAGAATCAGTAGAGTATCTGACAGAAGAAAAAAAAAACTTAAAAAACTAATTCTGTTTTTTTTCTTTTTTTTTTTTTTAGAATATTAGTAGTTTTAGATAGTAAAAAACACACAGTACACACAGTTGGGAAAAGGCTAGGCAGATGATGATGATGATGATGAGTAATTTAAGAAAGTTACCGGTATCGACACGCTAAAAAGAATAGGTTTTTTAAGGGGAATGCTCCAACCAGCCCGCGAAATTTCAAAATTTCTTGGGTTTTTTGCAATTTGCAGGGCAGTGCTAGGTTGTATGTTGATTAAAATATTATTCGCGGCTGTAAGACATATCTACTTACAGAATTATAATCATCAAAATCATCAATAAAACGCTCAAAGTTAATAATATTTTAATCAACATACAACCTAGCACTGGCCTGCAAATTGCAAAACACGCAAGAAATTTTGAATTTCGCGGGCTGGTTGGAGCATTCACCTTAAGTACAGAGGATGCGCTAAGTAAAAATATCAATGTAACTGTCGTAAGTTCATTTCATCCCATTCAATGACTATTTTATGAAAAAGTCAAGTCAGTAAGCTGTTTTTCAATGGTTTGTAGAGAAATCAAAATAAGGGCACATTGCCGCAGTATGCAGCACGTTTGCGTTAATATGCACAGGGTCTAATTGTAGCCGAAACTGTGAGATATACATGGCACTAATTCGTACTAATGTTGACCAGTGATGGCAGATGATGGGCGTCATAATTTGACGTTGAGATTGTCATATTTGAGTCAATTGGTATCAAAATTAGTCAAATCCATTTATGTTAATTTAGCAGCATGATGAAAGTTTTAGTTTCACTATATGGCAATACCTGGGAATGTTAAGAAAATGGCGGCATATTAAATTAAGTTTTATGAAGATAATAACACAATAACAATTTTAAGTCTCATACAATAAAACTCCAGAATTTAGCTTTTAAATTTGGATTTGGCTTAGTTTGATAGTGAAATGTGGATTTGACTTAGTTTGATTGTGATATTTGTGGATTTGACAACATTTGAAAGTTAGATGTGTGGATTTGGCATATTTTAAAAATAACGTAAGTTAAGATCAGGGGTTGTCAATCTTTACTGATTAATTCAATGACTAAATAAAAAACACTATTTAAGTCAAACCGAAAGAAATGTATTTATTTTGGAAAATTATACAATCAAATTCAGCAATTCTTCCTCCATCTCTCATCTTTCGAAAATCGAAAATCGCAAGAAAAATATTGATTTTGGTAAATTAAACAATCAAATTCGGCAATTCTTCCAATGATGTGCATCTATAAGCTTTTGAAAAATGTTGACACGGAATTTATCTGGTGGCGCTTTAGGCGAATATCTGTAAAGAACACATACATACATGCACAATAATAAAACACATTGCATACATGCACAATAATAAAACACAATGCATACATGCACAATAATTGAACAAATTGCATACATGTAAAATAATAAAACACAATGCATACATACACAATAATAAAATACATTGCATATAAAAACATCTTTTTAAATTATTGATATTCATAGCGTACTATAGGCGTGTTAAAAACATGTTAGGTATATTCAATAAAAAGGTTGCGAGTCCCTGTAACAGGAAAGTGTTGGTCGGTAGACCGAATGTTTACTTACCTAGAAACCTTATCTCTATTGCATTTCCATGAGGATTTTTATTGCAAAGGCTTTCTTGACAAATTAGGAGGTGTTTCAACAATTTGGTTTAAGTTTTCATCCATTTTTTATATCAAATTTTAATTAAAATCACACAGCACACACGTTATCGTAAAAAGAACAGATTGACATTAAAAAAAAGATGGCTGACCCGCCAAAGAGAACCCTCGGCGCTGATTGGCCAACTTGGATTTGACTAAATTCGAATGTTAACAGTACTGGATTTGGCTAATTATGATACCAATGCGGTTTTTGAAATATTTTTTTGTTAACTATATCGTGGATTTGGCTGTTTTTGAAAAGCATTCATTTAATATTTACATGCCGACGAATATTTCGTTATACGTAGTTTAAAAATGATTTATTTTGGATTTGACTAGTTTTGATACCAATCAACTCATTTGTCATTCGCTGTGACTTCAACACCTCCCTAGAGTATATTTATTCTGTGGTTCAGTCAGGCAGGTTCAAACAATGTCACACAGTCACACACATTGTTGACTACTTGCTTGACTTGATCATTGTTTTAGATATTTGGTTAACTCGTTATCTCACTAGTTATAGTACAAATCAACTTTCGTTTCAATTGCTGAGAATTTCGAATCATAATGGCTGACACAAGCAATAAAGAATCGTCCGTGACTAAAGTTCCTATGATCTATGTTTGTGGAGGTAACGCATTTTGTTTTCTTTACTTTTTGACTTTTTTAGTTCGTTTTGTAGCAGTTAGTTTATTGGCATGTTTTAGGTAAATCTTTACAGGTAAAATAATTTGGTGCCAAATATTTAAACCTATATTTTAATCTATTTAGCTGTAGTTGGATGGTATAGGTTAGGTAGAATACTTTAATTTTAGTTCCCATTTTCATTTAATTTTATGTTCTACATTTTGTTTTCAGAATGCCATCGAGAGAACGAAATTAAACCAAGAGACCCCATAAGATGCAGAGAATGTGGTTACAGGATAATGTACAAGAAAAGAACAAAAAGATGTATGTACTTTTTAAGAACTTTTATTTTAAATTCTCATTCTTATTTTATTTGTGCTAATGTATTTACTTTTTGGGCACTAATGGGTTGCTTGCATTATAATTACAATTTTTGTATTGTGTTATATAAAAAGTGACAGGACATGACTTGTTTGTGATTTGCAATTCATAAATGTTTGGTTCGATAAAAATTTTACTTATAACCATTTTTATGCTTGGCTTGGTATGGTATGGTTTGCAGCTTCATTATGTGCATCAAAATAACTAATATGTTATAATAGCAGTTTATATTTTAAATGTTTGAACTTTTAAATGGTAAGTACATTTTTCTGATACTATTGACACTTTCTTTTTATTCTGTTTTTTTTTTATTTTTCTGGAACTAACAACATAGTATTTTTATTATAAACAGCATGGGTACATAGTCATCATCATCAGCCTCGCCAAGCATGCCATTTAACTCAAGCCATGGCTGCTTCCAGGCACATTGTTTATTAATACTTTTTTGTATTGCATGCAAATATTGTGCATTTTGTTTGTTGGTAATTTTGTGTGTGTACTATTAGGTAAACCTCAGCCTAACCTTTTCGGAGAGGTGTAATGTATGTTTGTTCTGTTCATTTAAGAGCGTTCATCCAAAAAGTTGGCAATGTCGCAAATAGCTGTCAAAAATTTTCCTGTTTTAATTGATTTGGCAATATTACTGTTTCCAAATACTTTTTTTTACATCTGAAACTAAATATTTGGTGTTACGATATTAATTATTGCATTCATAATCAATATTTTAGTTCACTAGTTAGCCATATTTCCATACTGTAATATTGCCAAACTAATCAAAACAGCGAATTATTAGATGTTGCCTACTTTCTGTATAAACAGTCCTAATATCATATATTGCTGTTGTTTGTAGTCCTATTACAAATTTTGTTTTATTTACCCATAGTTCATCATAGTTTTATAGTTCAAAAGTGGAGTTTCTTCCTAATAAAATTATTATCACCATCAAATATATATACCAAGTCTCTTACTTTAACATATTGATGATAGCAGTAACTAAAACTTGTACTTAAGCACTGCGTTTTTTTCTAGAAATTTGTGATAGGGATAAAATCCATGAATAAATATCACTGTTCAGACATGACAATATTGAATAATTATCCTTAACTACCTACTGTTTTCAGTGGTCGTCTTTGATGCGCGTTGATGAAGAATGAAGAAGTAATTCGCTGTAAGGATATAACCATTATTGTATAAAATACGACATAAGAAAAATAAAAGGCTGTAATTAATAACGTTGTTTCGTTTTTGTAGTTCTTAAGACCATTGTTTGTGCAAAACTGTTTTCTAATTTCGCATCTGAAAGGCAATCCCTAAATCTGGCTGAACTAGGACAAGTTGCTAAATTAAAAGTTTAACCTATTTGAAAAAAAAACTAATAAATTAGTATTTATAGCGAAGTCATCCATAAAACTAGGAATGATATCGAGGTTGTCGTTGCCTTTGGTTACTGAACTTGTAGTTTATGATTCTGTTTAAATCATTCTATATCCCTTTCAATGCGAATCCTCCATCAGTGATTCAGGATTAAGCAAAACGAAAATGGACTCCAACTGACGCTGAAATATTCCTCGTTTAATCATAGTTACCTGGGCGACCGAGCTTTGCTCGGGTGAAATAGAAAAAAAGAATTTTCCCAGATAAAAGACATAGCTAGGTCAATTTTTCGCCCCCGTAAACGCCCGTATTACAAAATTTCATCGAAATCGTTACAGCCGTTTTCGACAACGTGATTACAAATGTACAGGGTGGAAGGGACACAGACTCTGAAACGGTTAAAAAACAACTATTTCCTACAAAACTTCATTACCTACACGGTTAAATGTATGGAAAAGCTGTTTTTTAGGGTTCCGTACCCAAAGGGTAAAACGGGACCCTATTACTAAGACTTCGCTGTCTGTCTGTCTGTCTGTCTCCAGGCTGTATCTCATAAACCGTGATAGCTAGAAAGCTGAAATTTTCACAAATGATGTATTTCCGTTGCCGCTATAACAAAAAATACTAAAAATTAAAAAAAAAAAAATATTAAGGGAGGCTCCCATACAACAGATATGATTTTTTTGCCGTTTTTATAGATAATGGTACGGAACCCTTCGTGCGCGAGTCCGACTCGCACTTGGCCGGTTTTTAAGTACATTGTTACTAACAAGAAATGAACCTAGTCTGAAATAAATGTTTAAATATACATAATATGTATATATAATAGGTAAATACTCCCGCGCCAGCACGCCCGTGAGTTTCAAAGCCTTATTTGACTCTGTTGGTGGATGATTTTGGAAAAACTGTGATACACGTATCTCATAATTTTAATTGAAGAGTACGTACACCAATTTTCG
Source organism: Eurois occulta (assembly GCA_950022335.1). NCBI lineage: Eukaryota > Metazoa > Arthropoda > Insecta > Lepidoptera > Noctuidae > Eurois > Eurois occulta. The sequence continues at coordinate 14,955,740 of OX465479.1, read as the reverse complement.
AGTCAACCGTCCCAGAGAATATAAAGTTTCACAGAAAATTCAACACCCCATTTCACCTTTTTATGTGACTCAGGTTGGCTGGACAAATCTTCAAAATAGCTTGCATTTAACTAGGTCAATAGGTCACTTTAGGTGACGGCTAAACACCCTTATTTCAGAATTTGTGACGCTACAGAATCTTAGATAATCGATCGAAATCGTGTCCAGCCATCTTGAAAAACCACTTTTCGCTGGTCTCTCAATCTCGGTAACGGAAGTGATTTTGACGACTTTTTGCATATCAACGGGCGTCACATAAATTTGTGACGGGCACCGAGCGCCAAGAGAATAGCCGCTCACATCGATCTTTAGGTTAAGCCGTGCTTGCCTAGGTTCGTCTGTGGATGGGTGACCACGCATTACATACTGAGTTTACTCCGTCCCTCGGAAAGCACGTTAAGCCGTTGCTAAGACGACCCACTGACCAAATTCTGACCCTAAGCACTTCCAACTCCCCTCCAACCAGAAAAGCAGCAGAGTTCTGGTCGAAATAAACATTAATTTATTGGGATCATCGACACGACGAAAACAAAGAACACGTTACAACTATTGAAATGCGTATCGCATAAAACTCCGATGTGCCTTGTGTAAAACTACTAACTCCTGATTTTGGAGCCGTTGATGGTTTCAACGGATTTTGGCGTCAATTGTAGAGCGCCCGTGCCGAAAACCAAACAAGTTGTCCAAGTTGGGGCCCCTATCTATAAGTGGCAGATGTAGCGGTGCGCCTGTGTCTGTTCAGGAGCCAGACTCCACAAGTCCGTCACCAGCAGTCCACAGCCACACCAGATACCTAGTTGTTGATTTTATAACATTGCAATAAACCTTGATGATGCCGTGTGGAGAGGGATCAGTAATAAAATTTGCACATTAAATAACTCAATGTATTATAATTATGTAACTCCTTTATTACAAATTTCTTGCAACAATTTAGTAAAATTAATCCCCTTTCGATATAATATACATCAAAAAAAATTATATCTCTAATTCTACCATAATCATGAGTACACCATTTCCTCCAAACATACCGTCTCAATAATGTAAAATAGCTATATTAGAGTATATTGTGGCACAATGCCAGCGAACTCACACATTACCTACGTAAATTCTCCGTTTTTAGATTGTATTTTATAAATTAAGTTTCAATTTCATCATACACAAGTCACAACAATTTACAGGGTATTATACATTAATTTTTTTGTACTTAATGTCTATTTATAATACACACCAGACAGAATAATAGTAAGGATCGTACTTAAATAGATTTCAGTCATGTTAATATACACATACAACAAATCGCATACGGTATAAAAATAATCACAGCTTTGTGAGTTACGGTAGCATTGTGTCAAGCTGGCAACACTTACTGGGAAAATTACAAAGTCTTAATGGCCCTTACGTTTTTATTAAATTGGAAAGAAGAAACGTTGTAGTTCATTATACTTTTAATAGGCCATTTACATAGGATTAAATAGGTACATTAAAATTTATACAGTAAAAAGTAGTAATATTTTTTCTATTTAATAGGGTTCATGATATGGTTATCTATATGGATAAGAAATCTTATTATTTACATATTCAACTCATTCCTGTTCAAATTTCCGCTTCATTCTTAATTTTGTATTTGCATTCTTTTCTATTTTCGTTAACTTTGATATGCCTAGCATGACTCAGTTCATCCTTGCGAACATAAAGCCTAAATGTTAATAATATTCACATCTTCTTTTGTATTTGCTTGCTGCACGCATAATCAACCATTTACCTACTTATTGTATGAATAAGTGACCGTAGCAAATGGGGTTTATAGTAAAATTAAAGGAAAATACAATTGTATCAAAACACCGGTCTTACTACATAAATAACAGTTCTATAAATCTTGTCTAGCCTTATATTCTATGTTTATGAAAAAAGTTACGAGCCATATTTATTTTTATACCCTAAATAACTGTTAAACATCGATACGTTTTTATATTATGAGACCTCCTATGATAGAAAAAAAGTGCTTCAGGGATTAAACCAAGTTGGTGACACTTTGTATAAGCATTCACGATTTGTGTTTCAAGCTACCTATATTTGTTGGCTCTCTTAGGACAGATAACTAGATTTTTTAAAGTTAACAAAATAATAACAAGGAAAAAATTACTGCGGGATTTTGTTTGGAAGTATGTCTGTTGGTTGGTGTAGTTTCATCCTGAATTAATTTACTAAAGCCAAATATCTCGAACAAGTGCTATTTTTGATATGGAAGACTAACGATTTTTGTATATCTAAATTTAGTTTATGGAATTTGATATGCCAATTATTTTTAGATAAAAGATTTGGAAGTAGACGTTATACAGTGTAAATACATCATAAGTATATATTTTATAAAAAATACATACAAAAGTAATAATGGTACTTATCAAGATAAAAGTTGCTACATTTAAGGATTTTCAATATGTGTCATTGATATTGAAACATAGTTTACCTAAAATATGGACCACCAAAATATTTATGTAAGAATGTTCTGGATACGTTAAAAAGGGAAGTTTAAGCATTCAGTTTATAATTTTCATCTGAATTACTATCAACATTTTTATAATCCTATTTAAGAGTTACCTATAATAACAAATACAATATGTATGTAAGCCCTAAAATGGAAGCAAATTTAACAACATTAAAAATTATTTAAATTTGAGATATTTACAAGATAGATAGTTTCATAGTTACATCAAAATAAGATACAGCAATGTATATAATAATATAATTAAAGCGCATCGTTTTGTTTTCACACGTGTCTGAGTTAAACCCCAGTATGAATAGTTATACCTTAAACTAATAACAAAACAAAATTGCACATTAAAATATCCTACTTAAAATAATTTTGGCACTAAATATCTGTGGCACTATAATTAACTCGCATGTCTTTATCTTGACTTTCATTACCTTCAATAGTCTTTCCTTCGATATCTTTTTCACTTTCACTCATGTTTTCGCAAAGAGCGCTATCTTCGTCATCGGATGAGTCCCGGCCAGCCGAAGGACCTGTCAATGTCGCACCATTAGGTTCTCGATACTCGAGCTTTGTTGGATCCTTCTCATGTAGCTTTCTTGCAAGAGATTGTAAACTGGCAAGCGAACTTGCACAATCCGTCGTATCAATGTCTGTTAAGCTTACACCTGCCCGTTCGATTTCCGTAAATGTTCCAAATGGCAATTTAAATAAACATTCAAGCCGCATAACATGCATTTTACTTCTTAGATGTTTGGCTAGATGTCCATGTATTCTAAACGCTATGTTACAATCAGAACACCGAAATGGTCTAGGGTTAAAAGACGTAGCAGCGCCAAATGTTGACGTCATCGACACTTTATTATGATGTGAACCAGAGCGTTCATGTTTTTGGAGATGTCCTCTTGTTCTAAAACTTACGGCACACACACTGCATCTAAAAGGCCTTTCCATGTAATGTATATTCAGATGCAACCTCAACTGTGAAGGTTTTGTGAATGTCTTGTTACAAAAATCACACACCCTACGACCATCTTCCATTAACCTGCCAGGTGAATAAGAAGTATTTTCAAAATCTTTTCCTTTTGTAACTTTAAAAGCTACGCCTCCTACACCTATTACAACCTTTCTCGCGACAGGTTCATGTTCTAAAGAGGGTAGTTTTGATGACTCCGATTCTGAAAATTGTTCATCTGATTTTGTGTTGTCTTCACGTATAACCAAAATATTATCGTCATTAGAATCATCATTTTGATTTTGAACATTGTCTTCGTGTGTTTGAATATGATTTATCCTTGCATGTTTTAAATATTCAGAGACTACATGTTTTGCATTTTCTGCATTGCTTTGAGCTTGTATGTGACTTCCCTTAGTCTCATTGACTGAACTAGTTGATACAGGGGATTCTCTCAGTACTGATACCTCATCTCTTGATACAGCTGGAGATTTTATCACATTGTCACTTTCACAGTCTGTCATTTTGGCCTCGCTGTAAATGACTCGAGAAGAAGACACCGTCGTCATGAACGAACTTTTAATGGACGTCACAATTTTATTGCTGCTGTCCATGGAGCAGAAACTATCGGTGAACGTTGATTTTTCAAGATCAACTTTCCTTACTTTACTTAAACTGCTACTAAGCTGGCTTTGCTTGATCTTAGAATCTTGCAACGCTCTTTCTGTCAAATATGTATGCAGCATTGGCTCTCCATTTGCCCACTGAGTTTGGTGATTAGGAAGTTTGGCAGTATTTGAAGCTAAGGATGCTAAAACACTTGATTCTCTGGCGGTTGGTATTTCAGGAATGTTATGTTGCGTTGTTTTAATATCAGTTTTGCTGAGGTCCATTGGTTCATTTTCAGTACTCAGTCTCGAGTCGCTTGTAGAGCTTTGCGCGGTACCTGGCCTTTCTGGATTACTTTCTGTGCTAACATTTTCCAGTCCTATCGGTGTATACGGATATGTTGAAGGTCTAGCGCTAGTTATTAATCCAGGAGTTGCAGAAGTGGTCGGTCTAGATCCTCCTAGTGATAACAAACAGTGCGCAGCTTCATGTTCTGGTAACCGTGATTTGTAAGCTTCTGTATCTGGAAGGTCATAAAAAAATTTGGAATATAAGTTTACAGAATGGTACCCACTACCCAATAATTAATAACACGTTAAGCCTTTGTCTTACCACCTCGTTGCGGGTAAGTCCTAAATAATAATTGTCTCATTGATCTAGTGGTCAGAAGTGCTACTGCTGAGCAAAAAGTTCCTGGGTTCGATTTGGTTCTTAGGTCGGGCAAGTATAACTGGGTTTTTGAATTAGGAATTGTTAAGTAGCAGCCCAGGATTTGGATTTGTGCCCGATTAATGGCAATAGGGTTGCCCCTATTACATGGGACTTTAAACAACTGGAGACATGAGTTTTTACTAGAAAAGTACATCTCTGCCTAACCCTTCAGGAAAATAGACGTGATTTTGTTTGTTTCTTAATAAGAATTACTTTTACGTTCAAAATAAATTATTATAAATTCAAAAAGCACTAAATTGTAATGCTATTTAATAAAAAGATTATATTTACCGCTTGATTCTGTTTCGCCTTCATTTCCTTCATCACCCTCCGATTCCGTTTCATCGTCAGTTTCACCTGAGCATTGCGCCATCTCGCCACTATCACCATCGTTTCCTTCATTTGGATTTATTCCTAATTCGCAGCACTTCTTATAGTGTGCTTTACTTTTCATATGTTTAGTCAAGTTGCCCTTAGTCTTAAAACTGAAACACAATAAAGTATTATGTGAGTGAATTATATTACTAGACTAGCTGACCCGTGCCCACTTCGTTGGGCATAATGTTCAAAAATATATATCTTTCATAGTTAAGGCAGCGTTCGTAAGAAACGTTTTCATTCGAATGTTTTTTCGCCGATTCACTTTGCAAAACGGACTACCATGTAAAAGCCTTTTTATTTTTCGGTTTTTTATATGTATAACCTATGACACTCAGCAATAATGTGTCTTTCTATTCGTGAAAGAAGATTCCCGAGATTCCGATTAACGAATTCGGAGTTTCCGATTAACGAATTCCATGAGGACCAAGTCGCAGGATAATTTTAATTGTTCAAAACTTCTCTGTACACTATATTCGATGTAACGTTGTCATTTGGTAGCAAAATATATTGTCTATCAGGAGCTCCAACCCGAGATAAGCCCACATATAACTGCCCATGGGAAAAACACGGCTTTCTCAGGTCAATGCCCACCAGAGAGAATGTTTGACCTTGGGACTTATTAATAGTGAGGGCAAAAGAGATCTTCACTGGAAACTGTAGCCTTTTAAACGGTATGGGTAAGTCAGTGGGAATCATAGGTATCCGCGGAATATAAGCCAGTTGTCCCACTGCTGGCCCTGTGAGAATGGTCGCCACGATTATATTGTCCCTTAACTCTTTGGTAAGCAGTCTTGTCCCATTGCACATGTTGGGGGGGCTCAAGTTTCTTAATAGCATGATAGGAATGCCAACTTTTAACACAAGGTCGTGAGGAGGTAAGCCAGAAGGGTTCAAAGAATTTAAAAATTCTTGGGGATAGTGCACTGTATCCTCAATATTACTCACCGTATCAATAGACTTATACTGTTTGACCTGACCGGGAATTTTCTCTAAAATGAGTTTATTTATTTCATTCACTGTATCATTTTTGGGTGACACTATTGCCCTAGAACAAAGCCAATGATAATCTCTCTCCAATAAATTTTCAAGACCGGGATATATTGCGTCAATAAGATGTTCCAACCTGTGCAATATGTGTCCTAATGTCTCGTCAAGTTTAATGTCATTGCTGTTGGTGTTAGGAAAGACAATTTTTCCTTCGCCAAGATTGAGTAGTTGACGCGGAAAGTCGTCATCGTCGTTGTCGCTCAAATGGGCTCTCATGTTTGTTCGTAAATTGAGAGATGCAACCGAACTCCATAAGTGAGATGATTTTAAGCATGCTCTGATAACATCGGCGCGTGTTCCTTTTGTTACTACAGGCAGTGTTTGTCGAAAATCGCCCGCGAAAACAAAAGTAACGCCACCCATTACAGCATCAGAGTTTCTGAGGTCTATGAGCGTTCGGTTTACTGCTTCAACATGAGCTCTATGACTCATGGTACATTCGTCCCATATAATTAAAGATGTTTCTTGTAAAAGTTTCCCGAGTGGCCCATTTTTACGTATGGAACAAACTGACTGTTGCTCTAGTGAGACTGTCAGAGGTAGCTTAAAGGTGGAGTGTGCTGTTTTCCCGTCATGTAACAGAGTAACGGCAATTCCCGAAGAGGCAACGGCTAGTCCATTTCTCCCGGATTGTCTTACTTTTGCCAATACCAAATTTGCAAGAAACGTTTTGCCAGTGCCTCCCGGGGCGTCAAGAAAGAAAATTAAACCTCTGTTATTTAGCACACTGTCAATTATTGCATCAAAAGCTTGTCTCTGGTCTCTGACTAATTTCGGTATATTTTCATTAATAAAAACTGACAATTCATTGGTATCGTACGAACGTATCAGTATTATGTCCGATGCATTGTTATGTGGCCTAATTGGAGAAGGTAAACCAAAATCATTTAAGGTTTTCTCATTTAGTTCTAAAAGTCTATTTTCTATTTGTAATAGACCTTCATTGTACATGACATCATTATAGGGTAAAGTGAAATCCTGATTCTGTTGTCGTATTCTATGTCTTATGTCGTCACATAAATCCTAATACCTACCTATAACCTAAATTAATATCTACACAAAACAAACTTAATACCTACCTATAACCTAAATTAATATCTACATGAAACTAACTTAATACCTATAACCTAATTTAATATCTAGGTACATGAAACAAACTTAATGCCTATCTATAACCTAAATTAAATGAAAACTATATAAACATAAAAGATTTTTTTTTTAAAGTAAGTACCGAAAATAAAATTAATGAATGTCGAAAGTGTGTTACGAAAAATTCAATTTTGGGGACGTCCGCTGCGTAAAGAGCCGACCGCGCGAATGAGCCGCGCGGGTACCTACCTCTGACACCTCTGAGATGTAAAAGGAAGGTCACGCCTCCTTCTTCCGAAGTGAGCACGAACGCGAACCGAAATAAGCCGAAACCATCGCGCGCCGCTGCCGCGCTGATGTGGCCTTCACGTATAACGATGAGTTTTTCTCCGATTCTCTTTACAAAACGGACTACCACGTAAAAACCTTTTAATTTTTCGGTTTTTTATATAGCCTATGACACTCAGCGATAATGTGGCTTTCTATTAGTAAAAGAATTTTTAAAATCGGTGCAGTAGATTCCGAGATTACCCCTGACAATTTAACAAACACACAAACTTTACCTCTTTATAATATTAGTATAGATGGACATTGAATTCATAAGTGTGAATCAATTAAAATAAGGAAAAGAAGAAGTAAGAATAGTGTATTTTTAATTTAATATCAATTATTTACCTGAAAGCGCAATGTACGCATGTATAAGGACGTACGTCGGTGTGAGTGCGAATATGTTTCTTAAGCATAGAAGGCTTCTTGCAACGAATTCCACATTCAGAGCAAACATAACGTCCTCTGCCACGACCGCGAACGTACGTATATTCCTCATTACTTTCGAACCCACCAGTCACCTCCTTTTTAGTCACAATGTTACAAACCGAAAATTTATTTTCATCTGTTTTCTTCATATCCAACAATTGCAGTGTCTGGAAATCCAAATAATATTTAAGAATGACTAAATTTAGGTTAGGTTGTGTTAAGTTTAGCTGGCTAATCTTAAGTTTATGTTCACACCCATCTTTAGCGTAAACATATATAAAGCATATTTATTTCATACTTGTTTCATGAATAACTCAAAAATTCATCAGATCGATGTCATATACTTAGATAAAAAGTACATAAACATACCTGTTTTTTATCTTTTACAATTCTCTTCCACTGCGATGAATGAGTCAGTACAAGATCCTGTTTAATCACTGCGACAGCTACAGCTTGCGGTCGATGACGTGAGTCATATAGAGACATAGCAGACGATGCTGACAATCCCAGCGGGTCTGGCGTCAGCTCAGATAATAACTGTAAACATATTCATGTATTTACAATACAATCACCAACTTCGTAAGTGCTCGTTAAATGCCAAATAGATAGTCATTAAAAAATAAGAGTAATAATTACCTGCCAGTTACTGTACATTGATAGAAAATGCTGATTCGGAACATATGTTGGTTGAGGCCGATTGATCGTGCAGTAGAAAACTTTTGTCGAACATTTTAATCCTAGATATGTATAGGCATTTCCGTTTAAGTATAGTTGGCCATAGGCTTTAGCTGGGCGAGGAGTTTCTGGGGATACCAAAGGCATTGTATTCGCATTTGGCGTGATCCCGTGATGTCTTTTAGGCGTGAATGTGCCAGGTTTTAAGGGCAAAGTAGAGGGTCGCAAAAATTTTGGTTTTCTTTCTTCTGTAGTGGGTTTCGTTATGTTATTCTTCTGGAAGTAAGACGTTTCAGACCTTTCATTGTACACTGAAACTACTGGCATTTCTTGAGCGTTAGTATTCTTTTGTACCTCCGATGAACTTGGAATTTGATTGTTATAAATCTCAGCTTTGGTTATTAGATTTTCAAAATTAAAATTGCGCAACTCTTTTTCTGATTTAGTTTCTATATTCTTGAAAAGATGATTGCTACTAAATTTATCTCTATTATTTTGTTTGTGTGATGGAAAAATAATATTTTCTTTCAAAACTGGCGTTCTAGGAACACCATCGGAACTTCTCTTGACGGCTCCGTCTTGTCTGAGGATTGATTTGACTAAACTAGATGACAACGATTTAGAAATCAAACTTGAATCATCTACATTCCTTATTTTTATAATAGGTACAGCTGAAATGTATTGTGGCATATCAATATTAAAGTGATCTTGAGCCGTTTCATCGGCCTCTAATTTTGATATTCTTGAATTTGGACTTTTACTGTTTCGTAATTGCTGTGTGTCGTATTTAATTATTGTTCCTTTTGAAGATTGAATATTTACTCTGAAATTTCCATGATGGTCCTCTCGAGTTGATTGCACGGAAGTTTTGTTGATATCACTGTTGACTACGTTCTTTGGGTGAGGATTTGGATTTCCAACGAATACGCCTGGTGTGTTTGGTCCTGGTATACCCGGCACGTGAGGTATTAATTTACCACCATGAAAAATTGTCGTTGCACCGTTTGGAGATGAAGGACTGAGTGGAGGCAAAGTTAATGGATTAAACGCTGTAATAGCACTAAGTGGTGGAAATTGAAAATGTGTAATATCATGTATATTAGGCAAATTAGAACTCGGAATAGAAGAGGCCGTTGATATTGTAATTCTAGGTGTCTGTGGCTGTGGAGTGCCTATAACTTCTTTAGGTGTTGGAGGATTGTGCATTATCGTTCCACCGGAATGCAAGCCAGATCTCACTACAACACTGCTGGCTTCCACATCATTTCCAAGTTTCGATGGCGACAGATTTTGATGTATTAATATGGGTGAGAGTTGATTTTTGCTGGGCTCAATTCGAAGCGTTGTTGTACTACCAGAATGATCCAAAATTTTTACTTCACCTCCAAACATTTGGAGAGAGGTTGAATTATGTCTCATATGTTGTGATATTTCATCCATTGTTCGTAAAGTTGTCGAGTTGGCATCGATACATCTAATCTTGGATTGAGGATACAGATCATTTGATCTCGGTGAAATATTTTCTATCAACCTTGGACTGTAAGTGTCAGCCCGGCTATCAATTCTTCGTTTTGGGCTTGGTAAGGGCTTCACTTTAAGATTTTCTGTTTTTCTCACATAATCTGATGGTACTCTTGTATCTACAAGTCTTGTGTTTCCAAGTAATGGTCCTGGTGACGGTAAAGGTGCCACCACATCATTGGTTTCTGGTTTCAATATAACAAGGTTATCAGGTTTTATCCTTGACGGTGACGACTTCGTCGAATTTGAAGGTCGTGAATAATTTGATGGTGTTTCTGGTAATCTAACGTTTATTGAATTGCTTCTTACAAATAGGTTTTCAGGCCTTACAGATTTCATATCTTTCTGCGATACAGTATTAGTGCTAACACTTCCTTTGCAATAATACACTCTGTGTGTTTCTAAGTTATCAGCACTTCGATATATTATCTGACATAAGGGGCATATAAATAATGGTCCATCAATTAACTCACCCGTCACTGACGCTAACCCGTTCATCTTAGTTTTAAGTAGGAGATCTTTTATAATGGAGCCTTCTGGATTCAAAGGATGTTTTTGATGTTCACTCTGTGAGAAACTTTCAGAATGAGATCTTTTTCTATATGAATTTTCGTTTTCATGATTAGATTTTGTCAAGTTTAGTGGTGATGGTTCTGATTTGATTTCAGCTAATTCAGTCATAAATTGTTTACTCTCCGCTATTTGTTTAATTTTGCCATATTTCTTTTGCAATGGTGTTTCAATTACGTCAACAATAGCTTCATTATCTGATATAATTTTCGAGATATGTTCTGTAAGGAAGTCTGCATTTGGGGAAATAGATTTCTTAACTTTATCTTTTTCGTCGCTTTCTTGATATAATGCTGCTCTAAATTTAGGTTTATATATCGTTTTTGTTCTATTGTTCTCAATTAATGAAAAACTCGTGCTCGTTGAAGGCATGCTCGTATCAATAATTAATTCTGAAGAATCATTTGACTCCACATTCTCGGCACGTATTATAGAAGCATCAGAACCAGTTTCTGACACAGATGTGGGCGGAATAGACGTGTCACTTTCTGAACCTCCTGATAAGTCATCATCGTTTAAAGTTACTGATACGTCAGCTCCTTGCATTCTTAAGGCATGTGTTCTTGATCTTTGATGTTTGTATAAATTGGATTTCGTTTTAAAAGCAAAACCACAAGGTACACAAGGGTATGGTCTCTCATTCGTATGAGCTCTGATATGTTTTTGAAGAACTGAAGGCTTGGCACAAGATAATTTACAGTAGGGACATATATAACGTCCACCCACTCCACCATTATAGGCTTCTTTGATTAAATCATTTTCAAGATTCTCAGTCTTATTAGAAAATTCATCAGTAACACTGGTCTGACCAGCTACTTGAACAAAATTATTTACATTACTTAATCTACTATTTTCATCGTTATAATTAATTTGTACATTTTCCTCTACATTCTGAACTTCTAAATGCTGTTTATCTGCTTTTGTTTTAATTTTCTCTATTTCTGGATGTTCTGCTGCGATACTACCATTCGATATTGAAAGACTGCAAGCAGTCGACGATACAATCGTTTCCTTAAGTCTGGTTTCCCCCGTTTTTGATAGATTTCCGGGAAACACAGACATCGTAGATGCCATTTTTTTGAATTTCTTATGAAGATAGCTGTGATCATTGTTATTGGCGAAATTGCTATCTAAACGTTTTTCTTGTGTAAGCGGCATCGTACCCGCGACGTTTGAACCTGAAAAAAGAAATACATCATTGTAACTCATACCCTTACTTACAATTTTGTTTTTATTTTAACCGAAACAGTTCAGTACACCACCACCTCTTAAAGTATTATTTAATCATACCTACAGTGCGAAGTAATACTGCTGTTAGAAAATGTAGAACAGTCTCTGATCCAATAAATGTATTGTTTTTATTGATTTAAGCCATTACTGGTACATTTATGTTATTCGATATCCAGTATCAATATTTAAGAAATAATTGGTATAATTTATTTATCTAAAGGGAGATATGAGGCTGTAAAATAAAAATTGTATTAAGATGTATGTCTTCACTCACGTGAATTTTATCGGGGATGCCCGAACCAAGAGTTCGGTGCGTGACCTCGCCGCGTGATCAGTTTCTGATTATGGTCTACAGTTGTGTACGAAACTTTCAAAAGATGAGTACACTAGAGCATTTTTTCGATCATTTCTATGTAATGTTTTTTACATTCTTACGAATACTCGACATAGTGTTCGCAGTAATGCTCACGGCGAGTGAGCATTTACCTGTAACATTCCTTTCGTTTACTCTTAGTTGAAATGTTGAATCTACGCGAAATTTTAACCGAGCGAAGACTTGGTGTCTTTGTTCGATTAAATTTGTAGTAGGAAATACTCTAGTATATACTCACCTTTACGCAAATACGATAAAATACACGTGAGTAAACCGTACATAGATACATACATCAATCTCTCTCAAAAGTAATAGTAAGTAATTCAGTATCCTTCCAAGGAAATGAAAGTTCATGAGTATGAGTAACTTTTGAGACTAGCAACGGGATAGTGAAAAAACAGCATCGGATTTGCTTTGTAGTTAGTGTTGTATGAAACAGCAGATTAACTTCCGATATTTCAGAATGTTTCATAGTTACAAAGTACTAATAGTACTTTCGTTGCCTAGAAAGATGCCAATAATAATATCGCAATAGGAATAGGTAGGGCTGCGGGACTCTTCGAAAGAGATACCGCGGCCCTGAAACACAAAGGGCAAAAGAAGGAACATGGATGGGTTTTAATCAGTAAAAGTCTGACACTCCCTTCCACTCCGCCCAGAGCGGGAGGGGGTCATTTGATGATTACCCATACGAAAAAAAAAAAGTAAGAATAGGTAGATTAGGTAGGTGTATCTGAAGTGAGCTAACATTTATCTCCTGAAGTGTCATGTGAAGGTCATGGAGATCTCCTTTTGTCCTAAGTTTTGGTTAGGATCCTTTTTTTTAAACGTTGACCCTCAATAGGAAAATATCCTGCACCGTGGGTGCGTTAAAAGCATTTAAACTCACATACACAAACATCGAGGCTCTTAACAATTACCTTTAGGCCATAGAAATATTTGTTCTGTGCGGGATTCGAACCCGCGACACGCAGCGCAGTAGCCAATCGCTCAGTCACTGCCACTGCACCAACCGTGCCGTCACTAAAACTTATTGCGCAATGAGTTTAATTTTGAATAATGGTGAAGGTATTTCTAGATTAAACGCCAATTTGTATCAATCAACATTCCGGATAATGCAGTAAGTATCTAAAAATATACTGTTCTTGTTTTATCAAAATATTAAATTATAGAATTGTTTACCATTTCGATTCTTGATTCATTCATTTTATTTTAAGGAGTCCACCAGACGGGCAGTTAATCATCAGATAGTAATATATCGGCAATGCCCTAACATCGTGGATACATACGATTTAATTAAGATTCCCCTTGAGTTGCAACAAAAAACAATTCTAATGAAAATATAACACCTTTTTGGGGCAGTCGTTTAAAAATGTAACAATGGATAATTTTTTTGCTATAAAATTTTAAAATATTTAACAATGTGCACTGCGGTGCGACGTTATCCATTATTTGTCACACTATCACTGTAAACTTGTATTCATTTCATATACTGTGTAATAATTGTTGAAAGAAAAATTAAATTTCCCGGGCTATCCTGGCGCTTCCCCAATTCTTATGTTTACTTACTATTTGTAGAAAAAGTTCGAACACTAGCAGCAGCAATACAAGAAAAGTGGTAGATTTAAACGTATTTTTTGTTTATGTTTATCCATTCAAGACCATTAAATTTTGTATGTCAAATCATTGAAAAGCACTCGACACAAAACAGCGAACAGCGACGCGACGTGGAGAACGTGAACGTGTTGACGCAACAGAACGCGCATGTGCCGCGCTATTTCTATTGGTGTGTAGTGTGAGTGTGACATCACCGTGACGTCACGCTAATAGACGAGGATATCCCCAGTCGGCGTTGCTTTCTGTCGTTTTTTTTTACAACTGACGAAATAGCTTTCATTATTATTATGGCAGGTACTTATTTCAGTGAACGTTTGGATTATAAACGATCTGTGTCCGTTGTGACTATAGTGAAGACTTAGTTCTGGGTAAACCATATTATTTATTACACATCAAATAGTTTTATGAATCTTATTTTACTTCGTGTTATTTATGTGTAGGTAGGTGGGTAATTAAAATATGTTCGCTAATTTAGAACTATTAATTTAGTAAGTAGGTACCTACACATTTTTACTCGTAAGAAATAGCTGAAGGCTTAGTCTTACGTATCACAAAACAAGATGTGAGAAATACAGTTTTGTAAGTGTGAGTGTTATCTACACAATCCGAATACGTGTGTACGATGGCGGACGACCTCGCTTGCGCTCACTTGAGTCGTTTGTGGACGGCTGCGTCGTTGGAACGTTCCGAGAAGGCGTTACAATTTCTGAGAACTGGAGACAACCAAGCCGCTCCGTTCGTTTAAGAACAGGCAAGCAAATAAGCTCAGTACGCACTTGCCGCTTACGCACACATCGCAAACCTCGCCTTTATGTATCGGCGTTCTGATAGCTCTATGTGTGCGCGCGCTACCTATTTAAATAAAGACTGGCAAACTTGTGATTGATATAGGTAGGTGTACCTATCCTAGATATAAAATTTACTATCAGGAACGTTGAAATAGAAGAAGAATTATAGAAGCTAAAATTATTTGTCTGATAAGCATTTTTTATTACCTATATAATTTCCTACTGCATCCCAATGCCGTTCATAAAACTGAAGACACGAGCTAGACCTATTTATGCTGCTGGGTCTTCTCAACATGCAAATATAAAATCAGGAAAGTGATCCCGAAGGCAAGTGGGAGTAACTACTCGTGTTGTAATGAGACAAAGGAATCCCGGCGGCCGGCCGCCGCCCGCCGGCCTGGCGCCAAGCCAGGCGGCGGGGCGGCCGGGCGGCCCTGGCGACGCCTGTGTCGGCCGCCAGCACGCCGCCGCGCCGCCAGCTTCCATCGCCTCTACCTATCACTTAACACAGCTATTATAATATTGGCTAACGTTTATAGGCACTCTCTTTATGGAGTCTATTGCTATGTAATACTAATCATTTTAGCCAAATAACTAATTTCATTGGTATGAATTGGTTTGTTGTTAAGGTACATATCAAGATACAGCCCAAAAAAAATTATGTCGTATTATGCTTATAAAACTACTGTAGGACTCGTCTTCAAATGTGCAGCAAATGATTTTACCGTCGTATGACAAAAACATGTCCGGTTTTAGGTAGTAACATTTTTTGTTAATTCCAGTATGGATGCATAATATTAGCTTCAAAACAACTAATGGATTATGTAGCTACTCAATATTGAGCTTCCTAGTTTGCTAGAAGTAGATAAAACTAATACTTCTTGGTGATTTGTTTATTTGTTATTAATTTGTCTTCCTTGTTTACTTCGCCGTTAGGGGATGTCTTAAAGGCTAGATTTAAAATACCTGGGTACATCCTAAACTTTTTCACAACTAAATAGATTGAAGGATTAAAAATACTATGCTTAAGGTTATAAAAATGCTAAAACATCGCAATGTATTTTACTTCTTTTAAAGAAATCTATATCAGAATCCTTGACCTGATGAGCGATTGAGTGAGAATCTGCGATTCGATATTTGTATTTCATAATATATTATTGTGATAGATAAAATTGTACTTAATCATTCGACTGTGAATAAGCATAAAAATATATAAGAATCAACACATCCTATTATCTAGAATTCTTACCGCGGTAAAATTGATCAGTCCACCATTATATCATTGCTGTCTTGATATCATTTATTGACGCCTCCAGAACAAATGTCAACAAGTCCGATAGGCTGCATTTCACCCGCGCACAAGTGAATCATCGTTAATAATTGCGCGACGATCCACGCCACACGGCACACACACACAGACAACACCTGTATCGTCACACAAGTCTCACTCACTAGCACTCCGGTATTGCGACGCCACTTTCTTTTCGCAAACGATAACAATTATTAACATAAGAGTATTTATTTGTTTTGTCTGTATGCTGGAAAATATGTTCCGTTTATCGTACACTCTAAGGAGGAACAGCGTACGTTCCCGCACCGCGGATGAGTGTTCAACTGTTTGTAATGTCGTTGGTTTGTTCGTTTCGTTCCGTTCGACTCCCCGCGCCACCCGCACGCCCGCCCGCGCCCCGCACTCTGCGCCCGCTGTAAGTAGTGATTCATGTCGCGTTTTATCTATCTCCCTCCTTCACCGCAACCGGATCGGTGTTCTTCGTAATCTATTTATATGTATCTACATAATATGCACGGACTTTAACCTGCGCTTAAACTACAACTCAAATCTTATTTAAGTACTAGATTATTTATTTGAGAAAGGCATAGGTACCTATGGGACTTCCTTAATAAGTGTCATAAGTGTCAAACTTACATCAACATTAGCACCATAAGATTCTGATGATTTTATCATTTGAATTTTTCACTTATTTGCATCACTTATTCTATCCATGTTGAAACATAAATTAGTCGTATAAAATTGTAATTATGTAAGTATTCCGTAAATAATTGTTCCATAACTACCGATCTTACAATTACTACCAGATTTACAATTGAATTTCGGGTTGACAACTAAAATTGCGCCCCAGGAAATAATTAAAAACGAATTAATAACACGCGTCAATCTTTACACCTAACTGACAATGATGTACTAACCAAGAAAGCGAATGTTAAGCAGTTTACTGCGAGATTACCATACAATTTTTGTTATCACTTGTATCGGCATGGCAAGCAATGTACCTAATTTTCATGCAGCGTTGATTTCGTAACGGCTGCGCTCGACTAGAACGGGTATCGGTTTTATTTGCCACCGTCAACTACATTCTCTATTGCAGGAAACTATTCAGAGCCACCAGTATCCGAGTATCCCACATGGTGGCTTTTAACAAGCTTAAACAGATGTAGAATCAGTAACTAGTTTATAATAAGTACAATTAATATTTTATTGTTGGCATTTTCCTATATTTAACTTATCTCGTGAACTTATTATCGGCAAGACCTCTTTATCAAAATTCTATATATTCATAGTTTCCACACAAATAAGCTGGGCATAATACGAGCATTAATCTATATGGTCGCCGAGTTACGTAGTGATGATAATTTATTTTCAGTGAAGAAACTTCATGGTACTCGGGCTAGATTCGAATGTATAATATAAACACATTATTTGCAATGATAATTGGTAGGCGCTTATCAGTATTGCGGAGGCGATGACGCACGCGTTTCGAGGATAGCACGCAGTCGCTTGATTGTGAACACAAGTTGGTCAGGAAGCGAGCGATACTCCAACGACCACCACAGAAAAAACTTGTTTCTTAACGTGTTCTGCTGTTCCAATTACATACACTGTCTACTCTCAGAAGTCATCTTTGATTCATATTCATGCAGACAATGTTTGTCGGTGTAAGTGTTTTCATATTCAGCTTTAAATAAAAACAAAAATTTCGCAAGATCGTCTTCACAGTGAGACATGTTAATGATTCAATTTTGCATAAGTACAGTAAAATGCTATAAATAATCTTGGTCGGTAAATAAATAATTACATAGGTAGCTAGCCACAAAATTAGGTTTGGCCAAAACATCCCGATTCAAAGTTCAATGAGTTTCTTCGGTACGGTACCACAAAAATTGGTTAGCGTTATTCTATGACGGCTGCTGTTTCGCGAATGGTATGTGAAATGCGGGGGCGCGGGGCACTTGTTGCGTTGTTTAGTTGGCGTTGGTACCGCCTGTTGCCGACTGCCGACGTCATGTCACGACCTTGAGTTACACGCCACGGGGAGCGTCTGTTTCTGTGCCTCCTGCACCTGACTACACTTGTATTTAACGAAATATGCGTCGGTACCTAATACTTCAAGTAGTATTTTTTCCAACAGCTCTTCCAAGAACCATTTGACAAACAAAAACCAGTTTCCCCGATTTCAACCGAACTTGGTCGTTAACGTAACTTTCTACGTCATCAACAATAAGTATAGGTACATAAATTAGTTGTTTCTACTATAAATCCCGAATCAGTGTATAGGTAAAACTTCAATCTTAGCCTATAACAAACAACGTTTGGCGACGCAGCAGCTGTTGAATAAATTTGTGATTCTACCCGGGCGCCATGTAGTCGTGTGGGCGGGAAACCATGAAACCAGTCAGCTCAGACTAAGCTATTAATGGCTCAGGTTGAGCTTGCTGGAATTTACTAAGGTATAATGAACAGAATTAGTTAGTGCAAGCATGAAAAACATTCCACTATTGCATCTCTACCTAGAATTGAATTGGTAAATAAGTGTTATGTAGTGTTATTTACCTTGTTTTGTTTCATACGTGTATTACAATTTATAATATAACTGACGTCAATGTAAGTATTTTTCATGACAGGCATTATGCATGCAATGTACAGACAGCCAGCCAGCACATCAAGCTACTCGAAACTACTACTATTACTGACTGATTTAGTATTTTTAACGTTGGAAGTCTGTCTGTGTAAGTTCAGTTTTCGAGCGTGCTTCATTGCATGAAACAGGTTTGCGACTAGTGCGAATGCAGAGCCGACCGCATCGTCTCCCCACCTTGCCCGGGCTTCCCTCGGAACCAGGTCATCGTTAACCTGCCCGACCGCTACGCCACCGACCAACTACACAGGCCACACCCTGTCCAACTGATGTTTTTGAAGTTTTCTTGTTAAATATCTTACGAATTAGTTACAATCACGTGTCCAAAGAGAAAAAAAAACTAAATAAGTGGAAGTAAGACTCGCACGACCACTACGACCAGTTTCCCAATTCCAAGTTGAAAGACAAATTCAACTTTGCAGCTGAAAAAAAGTTATTAACTAACTTTTTTATGAAGCAGTTTTTTTTTCCTGCCTAGGTATGGCACTCGCAGTAGACAGCAGTTTACTCTTTTAAATTCATTTGAACTTGATACCTTTACCCGTTCCTGAGAAAAAGGGTCCTGCCAGACGGACAAAAAACTGATGCGAACGCTAAAAAGGTATCTAACTCAATATAATATTGTTTTTGTAGCCATAGCATAGAAGATTTGATTGTCACAGCAAACCGTGACAAATAAAAAAACAATTTTACAGTTTTGATGTTGACGTTCATTATAATTTTTACGTATCTACGATCATTAGGTGCAGTAGGGGCCATAAATGAGCCAGGGGCAAAATTTATTTATCTATGAAAATGTGAATATTTTCTTAATATTAATATCTCATTCAAATTCATCCTAATCATAGTTTACGGAATATTAACTCTTTTTAAAAAAGACTACTGAAATTCGAGATTGAGAGCGGCCAACCCGTCATACTTTTCGTACAAACGCTCGTACGTGATTATGCCGTTGTAACACATCTTTGATTTTTTTGAACTAATAGGTATATGCACTATATCTAGATTTCTATGAAAGCAAAAAATTAAAATTTGTAGAAACAAATTCAGTATAAGCCTCCAAAACCTGCTGTTTTGCACAAATACCTGAACTTTGGCCGTTCAAAATGTACTTGATAGAAACCTTGCACATGTAATGGAGATTCTAAATGACAAATATTTATTTACAAACTTGTAAGGTTTATTCAAAAACACATATTTCCTGGAACAAGTTTTATGAAATTTTCGAACACTATTTTCCATTCAATGTTTTCGCGTTAGGCGGTATGATGTGCGCGGGAGACCAGTCGTGCGGGGTCGGGGCGAGGTGAGACGGGGGAGTTGTAAGAAAACCGCCGCACTGGCTCTGGATGAAACAACAAGCTTTTTGACCATGCTCGCGTTGGCGATAGACGAACCGAGAAGGGCCCTTTTAAGGATCGAAGTCACATAATTTAGAGTTGCAAATACTTTATGATGATAATATAGCAATGCTTCTAACTTCCTTGCCAATTGGCGCCCTTATTATGTCAGGTAGGTAGGTAGGTATTTAGAGTATCAGCATTAATAATTTTAAATTGACATTGGCAATAACAACAGCATTGATTTAGATACATATTTGTATTTGTGGATGTTCGAGTATTAAACTTAATATGCAGGTTGATACAGCGGGCCGCACGTCCAAAATAGTAACAAAACCAGTAATAGCTAGCCACTTATTCCATTGAAACTCAAAATCTCAATAAGAATTTTGTTTCTGCAATTGAAATGCATTTCAGGTTATATTATGTCAAGATACAAATAGGTTCAGATGATCGCAAAGCAGGTCTGAAACTGAATCCGGTATTTAGGTGCCACAATCTGTGACACTAACGCTACTCAAACGCAATATTATTTACATTCACATTTGTATACATATTTGTTAAAACTGGCAATGGCAATAAGAGTATGGCGTCATTCTTCGTGAATTCCGGCGTCCTCGTATCAACGACCAAAATACGCCATATGTATGAATGTGACAATAATATTCGTGAGTCACACCGAGCCGGGTAGCACTTGACCAAATAAATAACTATTCACTGTTCACAAGTCTTTCCTCAATGTCGTTTATCAACATGATGTTAGTATAGTTTAGACATAGTATTAAAAAAGTGAATTGAGTGAGTGAAGTAGGTACCCCACAAAATGCTTCGAATAATTCAACAATTAAGTGAAATCAACTAATGAAGGCACAAACCCTCTGCTTGTTTGTGTCTATCACAAAAAAAAAAACCAAGAACTATGGAGAAAAAAACATTGGCATTGTTTACATAGTGTTATGTTGGGGATAGGGATTGCGTCGGGAACTCGGAATCGTCTTTTGGATATTCGCCAACGAGGTATTCCCGCTTCCGAGGTGCATTCTCTACGCCTACACTCATTTTCTCTTTCGTACTCATCGGAAAATAACTAAATAATTTAGCTCCGACATTATTACAGATTAAATCGCCTCTTATAGCTTTTATCAAGCATATTTAACAAAACTTGTCAGCTGAATAGTAGATGGGGCGTGATGACGTTGAGTCTGATGAGAGGATGCCAAAAATATATTTGAAAAGTTCCAGATTAGGGTAATGCGGTAGCAGCCAGCAGGGTCTTCTGATTTAAAAAAAGGACAAACATATCGGGATGTTCAGCGCCGTTGATTTTCATCTCATCATAAGGGGCCTGACGTCGTAACGTCTTAAGGGTAAAGTTACATTGTCTAGAAAAAGTCACCACTGTACCAGTACCACCACGCGGCGAAAACTGGTCTAGATCAAGCGAAGTCATATTTTTAAGGGAAATTAATCACAAAAAAATATTTCATGATAAGGCGATAAATGCGAAACTACGAATATTTCTTAGTATTGAAAGATATCTATTGTTTTTAACAGAATTAATGACGAGATAGCTTCAAATACCTACTTTAAAATTGAAAAGAGGTCTAGTTTTGTTTTTGTTTGTTAATAAATTGGAATTGAAATGTACAACTACGTACCAAAATTTTCCTTGATGAAAGATTTATGAATAGCATATTTCACTGAAAGTCTAAGACATTCAAATATTTACGAGCGATAGACGGGACAAGACGAAGGAAATCATAATCCAATACTTGTTACTAGTTACTACTTAGTAACAAATCGTTCTGTCTAGTGTCACACGCCCGCTTGTCAGGTAGCATTCGTGTGTCAAAATCGAAAATGTTCGGGATCAAAATTTTTGTATGAAAATATTCCCAAATTCCGCTCTATATTTCTTTTAAATCTGTTTGCTGAAAGTGTAATCATATTTACTTGTTGAGATAATTAAACCAAAATAAACCGACGTTTTTATTTTTTAGATTTTTTCTTGACTATATTCTTAAACTTTGAATTGAAATATGTAAGTACATATTTGTTTAACTTGTTTATTTAGTGCACACAATTTTCTATAATTTTTACAATATATAATAATACGTACGAACGTAAGCTATTATATACTTACACAAATGTACCTATACCAAACCAACCAACTGTAATCTTGACGCAAAATATTTTCGATAGCTTGCTAAAAGTATTCAACTTCAAAATTCAAATCAGTCACTGATAAATGGTAGGTATAAAATGGTGATAACAACGTAAGACAGTGCTTTATGTCCCGCGTGTAGTATCTAGTATATACTGTATGATTAAAACAAGTATGCTCAGTGGGAATCACACCAGAGTACATACCTAAAATAAAACTACAATCATTTAAAGTGCAAAACGATGGTGCAGTCACAAGTGTTACCATAGGTTATACTTTTAATACATTTTTAACTATGTTTTCCAACCATTTTCAAGCAGCACACTGCAAACTACTACTAGCCACGAAGCTACCTATAGTTTCAAATTAAAACAAAAATAGTTTAAACATAAATAAAATAAATACCTATTTCAATTAACGCAAAAGCCAATGATCAAAATGTATGGAACAATGGTGCCTTTTATTTTTTCACGGCCACAACGGAATCATATACAAACAACCAAGTATTCTGTACATCAAATTAAGTAAGTCTACGCAAAAAATATTACTAGGAAACGACTTTTTTTGGGGTGAAAAATCACGGTTTACCGTTGGACTCGAATGTGACCCACTCAAAACATTGTGCTGATAGATGCATTGAGTTCATGGAGGTAGTTAAAGTTATAACATTAAAAACTTGTATTTTTTTTTTAACTTTATAATAAATTGGAACTCTGACCTCCAATACCTAATTAACTAGAAAATCGCAATGATGGGGAGAACAAGGCTTTTCGGCTTTGTTAAGGGTGTTTAACATCCTTTTTATGGGAGAAAATAACATAACAAAAAGTATTTTCAAGTATTCTGTATCTTTTTTTTGGTAAAGCTCGAAACTCAGTCCGGACTGAGTTAAATTACTTTATAAAACAGGATAATTTTTACCCGACTGCCAAGGAAGGGTTGTTTTTAGTATTTACGTTAACTTATCGAGAGCTAAATCAAAAAATATAAGTAGTAGCAAAGTGATCAAAGAAATCTTGATTTTGGAGGAGATTAAAAGTGCAGTATTCATTTTTTGAAAAAGCTTTTGCCGTAGCCTAGGCAAATTTTTTTTTTTTTACAAATCTAGCATCTTATTTTAGTGCACTAAC
The DNA here is from genome assembly GCA_950022335.1 of Eurois occulta. Lineage (NCBI taxonomy): Eukaryota > Metazoa > Arthropoda > Insecta > Lepidoptera > Noctuidae > Eurois > Eurois occulta. The sequence goes on along the minus strand of OX465479.1, from coordinate 14,932,319 downwards.
CGATGACTCTCACTGAACAAATGCATTAAGCAGGGAAGTAGGTAGATACAATATATGATTTGATTGTTTATCTGTAACCACTGTTGTGTTATTGTAGAACATTTACGTGGCCATTACTTCATCAATGACATAGACATAGAATTGTAATTGTAGCTGCTGAACATAAACCATAGTACCTATTCGATAAACAACTAGTAAATAAAATATTCAGTTAAAGGTTTTAATATTGCCAGTAATCTTATTATTTTTTCTTATATTATATCGAAAGTTGGCAATGTTGCAATAGCTTTCTATCTAGTATTTTGCTGTTTGCGTTATTATTGCTTATCATAATCAGATCACTACTTACAGAGCGAATTTTTTATAATATCGTTCAGTAAAATTAACAAAACAATCAAAGCAGCATAATATTTGACAGCTATTTGCTGTGCCTCATGAGGGTGCCAAATCGAAAAAATGATGCAGATGCATCATTTTATGCACATGCAAAAATGATGCAAAAAACATTCTTCTAAAAATCTGTAAATTCTCAGGTTTTGAGAACAAATTGCCAAGCCCTTAAATCTGTGATACTATTAGATGATAATTGTACTTCTTTGACAACTTGGGCAAGCAACCGAGCCTTCATTTGGATATTTAATTACCTACTTAAATATCCGAATGAAGGCTCGGTTGCTTTCATTCAGACAATGATGGAAACCCAGCACTTCCACATCGTCATCTCCGGCTCCTAGTCTAACCGGATACAGCTGAATACCAAATGCGACTTACTCTCTGACCACAACAGTTGCTGGTTAAAACTATAACCCTTGTCAAGACTGGTTGTCACTTTCGGGCCACTGGCTACCAGTAACGACGGCCAAAGATCTACAAATAACAGCCGTGACTAATGGCTTAACATGCTTTCCGAGGCGCGGAGGAGAATTATCTAGCCACGAGCCTTTCAGCAGAGTAATTCTATAAGTATAGATTTAATTATCGTTTGTCGGAAAAGGCAAGGTGTGCGCATTCATCGGCTGCGTCATAAATATTTCGTCTTTATAATCTTGAATCTAGGGCTTATTCAAATTGGCATGTTCGTTGGTAATCCCAAGCCCAAACGGTCGAGGTATGTAATGTTAAAAGACAATAGGAAAGAAATACCCGTTTATTCTGCACAAAAGATTATTGATTGTAAGGACTCATCCCCGCTTTACCCTCTAAATGTTTTTATTTTATTTCTGAGTTTATCAACCGAAACCGCAGCGTGGTTGGAGGTGTCTGCGTCAACGTTAAAGTAGTGATATATGAATGCCTTGTGGCATTAAGTCCGCCTATGTACCAGTCTTGCACATGAAGTTTAAATAAATAAATGTTCTGTCTAATATAACGATCAGAAGAACCCTAAAAAGGAAATCGAACTCATTGGCTACTAATCATCATTTGGCTAGTCTCAACGGGGTCGGCTCGCGGTCTAGCCCGATGCAGCTGAATTCCAGAATTTTATATGGAGCAACTGTCTAGCTGGTCACCAAAAACCACAATTACTGTGTAAAACAATACAGCTTCGTAAGACTGGTTGTCCGACTTTCGAGCTTCTGACAACCAGTTACGTTACGACTTTCAAAGATCCACGAATGACAGCCGGGTCCGACGTTCTTTCTGAAGCTCGGAGGAGTCTTGATGTGTAACAGATGGTCAGTCATCCACGGGCAGACCCCGGCCATGCGTGGCATTTTCGATCAACCCGTACGAACTTAGCCACGAACCCCACCTTTATTTTACTGCTAACTGATATTAATTTCTAAGTTTTGTTAAAAGAAAGGCTAAAAGCACATTCATTATAACAGTTGAGTGTTGTTCGGTCAGTATGCAATTCTCAGAATACCCCCGAGCAAGCGCTGCGCTGCTCGCTCGCCAATAGGCCGGCGAGCTTACCTATAATAAATACTCATACTAGGTAGTATGTAAGTAACCTTTTCACAATTACGATTCCTATAGTTCTTAGAATCTTCTTCGATTCCCTCGATAATAGTTAGAAGTTACTTATAGCAGACGGGCACACTGCTGTTTAACTTCTCAGTATCTGAATAAAAAAAGCAAATGTTTTTCAGAAAATAAATGGCGATTAGCAAGTTCTTCACCACCAGCTTAGTGCCGTTGATTAGTTTCCAGTGAAAATAACTTATTAATTGCATAACTGAAAAGCACTCACAAACTAGAAAAAAAAACCGGCCAAGTGCGAGTCCGACTCGCGCACGAAGGGTTCCGTACCATTCAACTATAAAAACGGCAAAAAATCATGTCTGTTGTATGGGAGCCCCACTTTTATTTTTTTATTCTGTCTTTTTTAGTATTTGTTGTAATAGCGGCAACAGAAATACGTCATCTGTGAAAATTTCAACTGTCTAACTAACAGTTCATGAGATACAGCCTGGTGACAGACGGACAGACAGACAGACAGCGGAGTTTTAGTAATTGGTTCCCGTTTTTCCCTTTGGGTACGGAACTCTAAAAAGACAAAAAAATATACTAGGTGGTGCTAATTGTTTTGTCTGCTTATTTATTCGAGTGTATGGTCGTTATTGAAAAAATCCAATAACAAGATTAAATCGTTACTGAAGGATTTTATTTTGTTTATTTATTAATGTTTGTAGTACTATAGGGTGGAAGGAACACCGACACGAAAACGGTTAACACTTACCTACTCGGTACATCATTCTAAACCCTGTAATTTATAAAAATCTGCTGTGCCATCTAAAGGGACCACATGACCCTTAACGAAGCCGAAAGGCACTTGTTCTCCCAGACATTGCGATATTTTTTTTGTTCTAAACCATACCTGGGAACCTTCTAGTTACGGAAATATAGGGAGTTTTTTTTTAAATATGTTTTTAATATAAGATTTTTTTAAACACATCCACAACACCCGTACTATTCAATCCATTCATCAGCACAATATTTTAAGTGCCTTACATTGAGTCTTACCGTAAAACGTGATTTTTCACCCAAAAAAAAGTCGTTAGCAATAACTTTTGCGTAAAGTTACTTGTACTTAATGCTTGGTTAACAGCTTCGCGAACGGTCTGTTTACATATTAGTGTATAGGTACACTTATATTATAAAGAGGTAAAATTAGGTAGTACCTACCAAGTTTTATCTCCGGAACTAATGATCCATTTCTAAAAAATCTGTGAGTGCTATAGGCTATAAATTATAATGTATATCATGATGTGTATTAGCCGAGCTATCACAATTTTTGCGGACGAAGTCGCGGCCGAAGTGCTATACACACATAAAAATGTAAATAGTATGTAAGAAAAATAAATTTACGAGTTAATTTTAAATATTACTGGTAACTTAGACTTTCACCTACGTTACAAAGGAAAACGTTACATAAGTACAGGGTGATTTTATGAAATGGGTGGCGCACTGTGAAGTTATGATCAGAGATATAAAGTGATTACAGGAACCATGAGCTTTATGTCATTTCAAAGATACTGTTTAGCCATAAATCGACAGCCCGATATTTTTTTGCAATAATATTTCACCAGTCCACCACCGCCATCATTGAGCGGCACATTACATTGTTTGAGTCTGATGCTGCACATTTTTTTTTTTTCAAACATATCAGTAGGCAATTTGAATTATATTTGATACGAGTTAATGATCTTGATTCTTGTTGATTGAATTAGTTTATTTAAAAAAAAAGCAAACATTTCGGTTCAGCAGGTAGATGTTAACCGGCAAGGTCTGCGTAACGTAACACACAATGGAAATACCTTTAATTTTCACATTCCAGCAACATTAATTGCGTTATTTATGCTGTTTAACAACGAATTTTTAAAAAATAATTTGTATTTTCTTTCGAAATCCCTCGAAACGTCGGCAATAAACCGACTGATCACATGTTAGTTGCGTGAAAATTCAAACTGCTTAAAATTCTTTAATGATTACTCGGCGTTGTTCCCAATGACCTCTTTGACACTTACATAATTAATTTACTAATGTAAATACATACTCGGTAAACACTAAAGGTCCTATTCACTTAGAAACATACGTATAATACTTGTCAAAAGCAAAACGAACGCATGCCTTGTGGCATGCCTAAAACCAGACTTATGTGCAACTGCATAAAGTAGAATTTAATCGTGAAAGGCAGCCCAGAAAGTTACAACACCTGTAACGTGGACGTATAAACCGCACCTGGCGAGGGACTCTGATACACAAGTTATGCCTTCACACATTATAATATTGGAAAAAAGAATTGCAAAATATTGCGGAATTTAAAAAAGAGCGTCTTATGACTAGGGCATGCAAAGCGGATACCCGGATAACAGGCTGATTTGAAACCCGGGCTTTTTAGGATAGCAACACCGGGTTTTTCGGTTATGATTTTCCTATGTTATTGATTTAATAATACTTTAATTTTCCCAAACAAAATACTCAGCAGTTCTACATCAAGCTTACGGAAGCACTTGCGCAGTAAACACTCAATAGATTTAAAGGAAAATGTCAAATCTACAACAGAACCAACACCAAGCACAAGTGCAGTAGACACATATATTTTCAAATATAGTCAAGATATCAAACAGATCCTTCAACGCAAAAAAAAAAACAAAATTACATTCTTATCACTAACACTAGAAACGGGATATTTACCATGTTTACTGTTTGTTTAACGAACAAGAAAGAGGGTAGACCGATTTGTCTGCTCATAAACACGCAATAACTTCAGTTTACTGCTTGCAACAGCGCCGAAGTATCGGGTGATATGATAATGTTAGTGACCATGACAGTTTAAGTCGTATCAAAGATGGCGCTTTGGATGGCCTGCCCTTCAAAACTTTTTGTTCTTCCGAGGAGCTTAGAATACTTTTTATCAAAAGTGGTCCTAAATAATAAGCTGTATTCTATGTTATGTATAAAGAAAATAAACTTTTTGTATTGTTACTTAGTAGTTGTCGCTTATTTCAATCCAAACAAATGCTCATTATTATGAACATAAGTGAGATAAACGTAAAAAAAAATATATATTTTGATTAGACTTCAGCATCTTCAGTTCTTTACACACATTTTTCTCATTTCTTTAATAAAGATTGAAAAAAAAACATTTAACCGGTTTTGTAAACAAAAATCGACCTTTTTTTTATAAAAAATCCCGGTTTTTACATTCCCTACTAAAGACTGATAAGGAATTAAAGATTATAAGAAAAACAATACTTTATTACATTATCGCAAAATATCGTACGCTGATTTTTAGCCGGTATTGTTTAGATTAACGCCTCCTTCCGTAGTATGAATATTAAAGTAAGTAGCCCCTTTCGAAAGATATGCGCAACCAATATTTCAGGATGGTTTTTGCGCGGGCTGGGGCTGTCACAATATGCATATTTGCGAACATATATTTTACTCAATTTTTTTATTGCATCTCAATAAGCACTAAAGTCAAACACACGAATCACCACGCTATCGTCGTGAATACTCGTGAACTACATACGCCGAATAGAAATGAGCGAGAGCGAAAAATCTTGCTACGCTTTAAAGCATGGGCGTATAATGAATTAAAAATTATGTGAACGATAAGTCTGCCAGTGCCATGATAAACGGTAACCTGCGGGACCGGTCTTACCATGTCCACTTTTTTTTGTTCTTAGCCCGACCATTGACGATACATACACGTTCACATAAACGATCCGGATAGAAAAGCTAATCAATGAAAAAATAGGTAAACTTTTGATAATTATTATAATCTTTCGTTTTAACGTATGACGGTGTGATGCAGATCAAGATTAATAAAAAACTGGTGTTTAGAAGTTATTACTGAATAATATAAACATTATTTAAAATATGCGTCACGAACTACAATAATGTCGTAGTTGAACATGATATGATCGCAAGCGTTTAGTATAGTAGTAGTAGCATGTAGTAGCATTGAATAGTCGATATCGAATCGATAGTCAATGTTATTGAAGGAAACGCTTTTCACAAAACCGAAACTGAACAATTTTGACAGTACAATTCGATGTGAAGACATCCTTTTACAGCTAACGATTGTGATATCGAGCCAAAAATAAGGTTACTAAACTAAATTAGGCATTTTCTAAAGTAACTATACGTATTGTATGTAAAAACGGTATCATTGCTGTCATTGTGTAGGTGGTACTTAATACTTTATTAAATTATTTCTAGATTTTCATTTAAATTATTTGGGTAGATGCGAGTAGGTACATGATTGTGCGATCCAGAGACAACCTCGGCGTGCCGAAGATCAACAGGGGCATGAGACATTGTCTCTTCAACGGATAGTGTTCTATGGTTCTTTTGGCGCGTGGCCTTGCTCTATACTGTAAAAGACGTGGCGGATCCTTTTATTAACAAAATTGTTTTTTTTTTTTCATTACAAATGTGATGTTAGCGGTTTTAAGAGTAGCAGAAGACAAAATAAACGATGGATAGACTGAGTGATGGATGATATCGCTAGAAAAGAGTTGACTGATGAGATAACGAGTAATAAAGACGTATAGAAGCAAACGACATGCTCCACCGACCCTAAATAAATTGGGATATGGAAGAACAGCAGAATGATGATGATATAGATCCTCGATCATTGTAAAATTGGCTTTAACATTTTCTACCACAATTTGAAATGCTACCTTTACCATTCCGAATGGATCTGTGAATAGGTTTTGCCAGTCCTTCGGTTCAAAAATCGGGTTTTCAAACAAGTATGTCATCGATACGATATCGTATCAATTGGGTTTTGAATAGTACTGCTGGTGTGATTAGTATGATTAGTAAGCGATTAATAATACATACTAGAATAGATAACAAAGAGAATTCCCTTTTTCTCAGGAACTCAGCTGGATATCAAGTGAAAGATTGACGTTACGAAGATACTTGCACAAAGCTTTGATAATTTTATGTTTAAAGGCGCATTCGCCGGTAATGTAACCAATACAAGGTCCGATTTTGAGCAAAACGTTATAGATAGACGTTCCTGAAGAGTGAGCCATTGAGCATTCAACTGTTATGTGACAATTCATGTTTCAATTTTTTACAGAAACGAGTGATTTTTCACACACAGCCATTTTTAGCTTTATGCAACCAAAATATTGATTCCACTAAGTTGCGTTCTAAATGTATACATACATTTAGAACGAAATTTATACAGAAATAGTACAGCCGTAATAAAATTACAAAGCACAGGTCCAAAATTTAAAATAGAGAAAGAAGTCAAACAGGGTGGACCGCTATCTCCTAAACTGTTGACCAGCACCCTCGAAGAAAACTTCAGGAAGTTGGCAGCCCATTGGACGGAAAGAGGCATTGTTCTCGGCGAGACGAGACTATCAAATCTACTTTTCGCCGACAACATTGTTCTCTTCACATCCTCAGCCACAGAACGCCAGATCATGCTTCAGATCTAAGCGATGCAAGCCTTGAGGTTGGACTGAAGATGAATATGTCAAAGACTAAAGTTATCTAAAATGAAACACCTAAAATAAAAAGTAGACGGGGAGACAATACACAGGATCAGAAATATCTTTACTTGGAAAAGTAGTCTCTTTCCGGGCGAGATAATACAAAGAAGTCGCAAGTCGAACAGAAAAAGCTGGAAGAGCCACTGGCCCATGCAAGCACTATTCAAGGGTGAGTTGCCTATAAGTTAAAGTTAATAAGTTTGCACTAAAACGCAAACTTATGGATATGTGTATTCTCCCCTTCTTAATCTATGGTGCACAGACTTGGTCTTTGACTAAGATCCAGAAGTCCAAACTCAAGGTTTGCCAACAAGCCATGGACCGCAGTATACTAGATGTTAAATGAACGGATCGTGTTCGAAACACAATACTGCGCTCCAAAACAAATATAGCTGACGTGGCTCAAAAGGCTACTTGACTCAAATGGGCAGGACATGTCTGCCGCTTGCCGGACAAACTGGGCACAAATAGCAGGAAACTGGTGCCCTGCCACAATGAGTGTGAGTCACGGCGGGGTCGCGGCAGGCCACGAAGGAGATGGCGGGACAACTGGACACTGGTTCCGTCAGAACTGAAAGGAGGACGTGCGTGCGGGTTCACTAGAAATGGAAAGAGTGGAGGGAGGCCTATGCCCAGGAGTGGAACAGAACAGGCTAGGAAAAAAAGTGTTTATGTAAGTGTAAAAGTGATTTTTACAAATTGTATCGTGGCAGTGCGCAAACTTTAATTATATACAATTTGTAAGAACTACTAAAATCGAATCTTGGATTGTTACAATACACGCGAACGCGGTGAGGGAAAGCCTGAAACCCAATGGATGTTGAAGTAATACATAATTTATTTTGTGCAATAAGCAAACATTCCTTTAAAGTGGAACGTTGTTTAATCTTTAGTTTAGAACTAAGAGCTCGTATCACTGGCAGAATTTCTAATTTAAGGCGTAGCGCCAAGATACGACCCACAGAATAATTATTGATTTACCATTCTATCATATTTTTACGAAGGGGGATTACTTAAAAGTGCAAGAGTAGATTATAAACTAATCATCTCGTTGTGTAGTCTGCAAAAGGTCCGCATTCCGTACACGTTTACGAGTCTCGCATTGTAAAATATACTTAGGTCTGCTTCTGACTGGTTTTTGTAGACTACTAACCCGGAATAGCGACTTGTATAACATCCGATTTCACACTTAGGAGAAAGGAAATATATGGATTAATATTTATTAGTGTAATACTCTTAGCATACCTACCTACTACTTATATCTAGGTATTAAATGCGACTCATTCATTCTAGGTCTTATCAATTGATGACAATTACTGGAACCGACTGATTAAAAAATACGGATTAGCGATAAAAAAGGATAGCAAAATATAGCTCTTGATTATAGACTGTATGACCCGTCGAGTTTGTGAACGTTAGTTTTGAGATGGAACGGAGATCGGCATGCGGCGGGGGCGGGCGGACGTGCCAAGGCAGGCAGGCAAGCAACATATTTACTCATACGCCCGAGGCGTAAATCACCGTGCATCTATTTCGAGTTGGCCTGTGCGGGTGTGGGCACAGGCGGGGGAGGGCGGGGCGCGGGTAGACGCTGATGCCGGTCTGGCGCCAGAAGGATTCCCCAGCGCCCCGCACTCCCCGCACCATCATTCGAGGTCGTCCGCCGAGCGGTCGTGTCTTTGCTTGCATTACTTACTGTCGCAAATAACTAATTTACCACTATCCACAAAATCACTGGTTACACGTTATTTAATCTGAGCTAACCCCGAATGCGATCGCCGTGAAACTATATGAGGTAGAATTACAGGAATAGGTCAGTTTCCAAATGCCAAAAATGAGTTTATATCATACGTTCAAAGTTTCGCGTTATAGAACATCTTTATAATACTTTAAATTCAACGCGTTTTGCCTTTGCAAATTATTAGCATACCATGATAACAACACCTTGTGTACCTACAGTGAGTCAATCTCGTTATTTACGTTAATGAATAGGTATAAAAAATTACAAATAAGAAAATACAAATTACGTAATAAAAACAAAAGTTAAGTAAATCTAATATTTATTCTACTCACTTGTTAAATTCTTTTGATCCTGTACGAGATTAACCAAGAACCCACCGAAGTGTAGTTGGCAATCTGGTCTCCCCTTCCCCCCACCCTGTCCGCACCCGCGCAGGGATGCCCTGCGGTCATTGGTTACTCATACATCTTGCAAAACCTGTATTCGTTCCATTACACAAATTTAAAACGCTTGTTTACATAGCTAAAAGCACAACACTATTCTCACTATTTGCACTTGTGATATTCAATGCAAATTACGTAAAAGTAGAGAAACATATAAACGTATTTTTGTACCTATGTACTGTACTTTCGCACGTGAAAACGCGCGCACCGCGCTGAACTCCGACAGAGAATGAATATTACTATACTACCGAATTGAAAGTAGGTATTACATACAAAATATCAACCTAGCCGGACAGATGTTTGTATAGATATACAATGCCAGCGCGGTGTGACACACACATGATGACTCTTAAGACACGATTCTTAAGGTTTATAATACATTATTTTGACAGCAATAAAAAAAAATGCTACAACTGTACTACGCTATCCACTGTACTATATCTACCCAAACATATAAGGCATAGAAGCAGAACGACTCTCACTTATTTAGTGACTATTCGATGAAAATTAAGCCTACCTTACTATATAGGTATAGCAATATATAGAAAACACATTCTAATTATATAGTTGTTTTGTGCATTCCTCGTCACCTTGATGTGCTTGCTTTGATTTTTTGCTTTATGTTGCTTACCACAGTACCTAGGTAGGTATTCATTTTTAAATGAAGCTTAGCTTTTGTATGTTAAATCGAATTTACTAGTCTGACCTGTTTTAATCATTAGCCTACTTCTTGAAATGGTTTGTAAAAACGGATACAAATCGTTCACTCCCTACGCCATCTCGCGAAATAGAACTAAATTTGAGTGCTCTTTACTACCAATAGATGGCAGATACTACATCACCGCATCAAACCAATGAGTGAGCATTTCGCGACAATTTTTTTATCTTGAGGAAGCAAATATTAACAGCTGGCTATAGTAGTCTTATTTGTGTACGTTACCCCAGCAGGAAAGTGGCTCCTAGAGTGATATGAGTGGGACATAAAAACCCCCGAGTGGGGGGGGAATGCGTCGGGAATGCAGTTTTTTTACGATTTTTTTAAAAGTGAAAAATTTATTTTAGGGTTATACTAATAAAAGTTTTAAAATCGGTAATTTTATACATACGGAACACCTGCTTATGGGGCGGAGGGGGAGAGTAGTAAAAATTTGCTTTCTGACGATCTTAAGGCGGCTCGCGTCAGTTGGTGTAAGAAAACTCTTCAAAGGTTCAACAGAGGAGTCAAATCACGTCTACGACATCATCAGTGGTGACTCTTGGATCTTGGATCTATGCCTTTTTTTATTTTTTTTGGAGGGTTGGAAATCATCAAATGACCCCTCCCGCTCTGGGCGGAGCGGAAGGGAGTGTCAGACTCTTACTGACTAAAAACCACCCATGTTCCTTCTTTGGCCCTTTATGTTCCAGTGCCGCGGTATCTCTTTCGAACAGTCCCGCAGCCCTGGCAGGCATCGGCCCTTGCGGCCCCCTCCCGTTTGCTGACATCTCTTTGAGGCGCGCGTGGAACACGAAGGCGCCGTCGACACGGCCTGTCGTCATACGACGGACGGACGGCGAGCTAGCCCATTACTCACCGTCCACAGGCCCGCGCCTACGGTGGCCGAGAGCCATCACGGCGTGGCCCCCGACGCCCGGTGCTTCTCCTCCCGCGGCGGCTGGGACGTGAGGCTCTCTCCCTCTCACGTTCCGCCGCCTCCTTCGCTAGCATGACTGCTTCGCAGAAGGAGGCGACGGCTTCCCATTCCCTCTCGCCCCGGACCATAGCTTGAACCAGGGCCGGACGCGAGAGGTCGCCGCCGCCAATCGCCGCTTTGGATCTATGCCTACGATCCTGATTCAAAACAACAATCCACAATCTGGGTCTTCCAAGCCGTTGTTGTCTTGTTCGCTCTCAAAGCACTTCAAAGATGATGGTGGCTACGTTCGTGGCGATTGTACTTGAAAATCGTAGAACGGTTAATGCCGAGTGGTATACCAAAGTTTATTTGCCGCAAGTCATCGCCGAACTTCGGAAATCTAACCCAAAGCGACGCATCATCCAGAATCGTGTGTGTTCGCGCAGCGGAATGTTGTTGAATTAAAAGATTTTAATTATGCAGATATTTAGTGTATGACGTCGTATAATTGTGTATGGTAAAAACAAATTTGTGCACGCAGCCATTGTGGAGAAATTCACCAAAAACTGATTCCGCTGGGCGAACGTTGTCCTGGCGGAACTTTTTTTAATCCATAGACTTTAGAAGAAAAGAGATGTGTCCAAAAAACAGTGTGTATTTGTGTGTAATTGTGTATGTACGAATAAAAATATTGCATGCATAAACTTCGGAGAAATTCAAGTTTCCGCTGCGCGAACGTTTGGCCATTAGCTAGTCTTCATATAAAGCGCTTACATAGAGAGCTGTAGATTTTTACATACGTTGTTTTGAATTTGTTTAAATTTGTTTAAAAAACAGATTTAGAAAAAATCGTAGGGCTTAAAAGATAAAAATATAAACGTAAAATACGCTTATTAGGTCTTAGTTCTTGAAGTATGCACTTTGGGGTCTAGATTTTCACGTTTATACAAACCTTGTAAGTGTCTGCAACATGTTGCCAAGTATCAATGATGTTCCGTTAGTAATTAAAGAGTTATAGGACAAATTTACCATGAATAGATCACTGTTTACAAAGCAGTCAAATATCACGACGTTCTAAAGGAATTGCATGGTAATATGTATGCCAATAATTAGCTTATTCATTCAACTATTCACATGCAAAATTTCATGTCATTAAATTCAGTAATTAAAGAAAAACAATTATAATACTGACGAAGCATCGAAAACCTACATAACCCGACCAAGTTCGGATGGCTACAAAAAAGCGGCCGTGCAATATATTTAGGTAACATCCCAAAATTTATAGTATAATACCGGTATTGAATTGGTATAGGCGATAACACAATTGTTATGTAGATATAATTTATAGGTCATTTATTTTTGTACACCTACTTTATAAATGTATTTGACTATGACAGAAAGTAGGTACTTTATTTAAGTATGCGCTTGAGACTGACTATGACAGAAAGTAGGTACTTTATTTAAGTATGCGCTTGAGACTTGAGATATAATCTAGATAATTATATTATTTAAGACAAATAAAATTCATACAGTTAATTTCTATTAAAATAATTCTGCATATTTTGGTGGGGGTGCGGGGAACACGCTCACATACATAAGTTACTACCAGTACAACAGTATACATCAATTAAAAAATCGATTCAAGAAGTAGTTTTTTTTTAAGTTATTAGATTGTTTGATCCACTAAAGTTGCAAAGGGGAACGCTCGTGCATGCCTAGTCTATTGGTTAAATAGTGTAATAAACTACAATATGATAAATATTTACCTAAACAATAGTGCTTACATGTGGTAATTATTTAATTTCTCTAAGGGGTCTATAGTTAGAATCCTGATCCGTGAAATCTTCAATAGAAATTAACTGTATGAATTTTATTTGTCTTAAATAATATATCTAGATTATATCTCAAGTCTCAAGCGCATACTTAAATAAAGTACCTACTTTCTGTCATAGACAAATACATTTATAAAGTAGGTGTACAAAAATAAATGACCTATAAATTATATCTACATAACAATTGTGTTATCGCCTATACCAATTCAATACCGGTATTATACTATAAATTTTGGGATGTTACCTAAATATATTGCACGGCCGCTTTTTTGTACCCATCCGAACTTGGTCGGGTTATGTAGGTTTTCGATGCTTCGTCAGTATTATAATTGTTTTTCTTTAATTACTGAATTTAATGACATGAAATTTTGCATGTGAATAGTTGAATGAATAAGCTAATTATTGGCATACATATTACCATGCAATTCCTTTAGAACGTCGTGATATTTGACTGCTTTGTAAACAGTGATCTATTCATGGTAAATTTGTCCTATAACTCTTTAATTACTAACGGAACATCATTGATACTTGGCAACATGTTGCAGACACTTACAAGGTTTGTATAAACGTGAAAATCTAGACCCCAAAGTGCATACTTCAAGAACTAAGACCTAATAAGCGTATTTTACGTTTATATTTTTATCTTTTAAGCCCTACGATTTTTTCTAAATCTGTTTTTTAAACAAATTTAAACAAATTCAAAACAACGTATGTAAAAATCTACAGCTCTCTATGTAAGCGCTTTATATGAAGACTAGCTAATGGCCAAACGTTCGCGCAGCGGAAACTTGAATTTCTCCGAAGTTTATGCATGCAATATTTTTATTCGTACATACACAATTACACACAAATACACACTGATTTTTGGACACATCTCTTTTCTTCTAAAGTCTATGGATTAAAAAAAGTTCCGCCAGGACAACGTTCGCCCAGCGGAATCAGTTTTTGGTGAATTTCTCCACAATGGCTGCGTGCACAAATTTGTTTTTACCATACACAATTATACGACGTCATACACTAAATATCTGCATAATTAAAATCTTTTAATTCAACAACATTCCGCTGCGCGAACACACACGATTCATCCTACACCATAACAACGCAAACTCACACAGCGCTCGTCAAAAGATTGAGTATTTGAAACAGGAAAACTTAGAAATTCTTGATCATCCTCCATACAGTCCTGACCTAAGCCCTATAATTAAGAAAACTCTTCGTGGTCAAAGGTTACAGTCCAGTGAAGAAGCAGTCGACGCTTTCAAATTAGCCATGTTGAACACCCCTACTTTGGAGTGGAATAAATGTTTTAATAACTGGTTCGAGCGAATGGAAAAGTGAATTAAACTACGTGATGAATACTTTGAAAAACAATAAAATGTATTATATGGTTCTAATGGTTTTTTGTTTTGTTCAAACTACAAAACTTAAAAAGCACGCCACGTACAAGTGAAGCTAAAAGCTTGACACATTCAGTGCCGGGAACACACCTGGTGGGTTTCCTCAAGTCGCACTTGCGATGCCGGAAACCCACCTGGTGGGCTCATTTTAAATGTAGGTTTTTCTTAGCCAATACCTACAGGATCTAATAATGCTAAAAATAAAAATCGTTGTATATTTTAACAAGATTAATAAGAATACCACGTGGTTTCAAATTACAAGCATTTTTATTTTCAATAATTTTTTGATCTCTGCCTAGATGCCGAGAACCCACCTGGTACCTGGTGGGTCCGATTTCAGGGGTGGAAACCCATTTGCACGATTTTAAATATTTTCTAAAAATAATTATTTTAACATTTCAGGACCTGAGAATGAGTTCGACTTCGAAGTCTTGAATTATTTAGACGTAATTGGGTATATATGGCTCCATTCATCTTTAACTCTCTACCAAACTTTATTACTGATCTTCCGTACAGAAAATTCTGCATAGTTCTGAAAAACGGCTCATTTCACATAGCTTTTATTCCATAGCTGAATTTCTTAAAAAATCGAATTATCAATTACCTAATTTATAATAATATGATGTTGTGTTAGTATATTTTAAAATATGTTACTAGCTTTTGCCCGCGTGGATGTCGAAAAATATCTGACGGGAACGTATTACCGGGATTAAAAAGTAAACTATAGGTTAATCCAGGTTACGGTAACAAACAGTGAGCGCCAATGAAGGGACCAAATCTCCAATGTCTGTTATTTTATTGACCGCACTTTTGAAAATAGCCCAATCTGACTGGGAAATCCTTTGTACGTTATATCTACTTATTTCTTAATTTTTTCTAGCTCGTAAAAAATAACTTTAACGTAAGAATTATTGCATGCTTTTATCTTTAGAATATCGGAAATAAACCGGCCACTTACCTGTTGCCCAAAAAATTTAATCGTCAAAATGGAGGGGCCAACTTATACCTATAATCGATATTTTTAAAACGATATATGTTTTGGGCAGTCTAATTAATATAACACTAAGTAGGTAGAACATTCCAGGGAGTAGTCTATCAGTTTGGTCTCTCCATCTTGACGTCATGATGGAGGGACCAAGCATTTTGTTAAAACATTATGTATATGATGAGGTAGCTAAAATTAAAGCAAAGGTGAGAAATAGTAGATTAATGGTATTAACTTTTATTTGTGTATGACAGATATTGGAGACTTGGTCCCTTCATTTTGACGCTCACAACAAACATAGTTACATACCTTCATCCCCCTTTTTATCCCTTCTGGGGTAGAATTATCGAAAACGCTGAGACACGTATAAATCAATTTTCAATCGTCACCCTAAACACAAAATTTGAAGATCCTAACTTCAAAACTGACGGATTTTCATATTAACTTCCATCCCCTATTTTACCCCTTTAAGGGAGGAATTCCAAAATTCTTGCTTAGTGAATACTTACTCTTCACAAAGAATACACTATGTGTTGATATATCACCCAGTCAGTCAGTCAGTTTACCATTTTATATAGATAGAAGATAGATTGATATAGATCAAAAGCCTAAAAAATAAGATTAGGCTTCTAGCTTTTAAAAATGACGTAATTTCCCTTTTTTTCGCATTAAAAAGTAGCTTATGTCCTTCCTCAGGCTCTAGACTATCTCTGTACCAAATTTCATTTAAATCGGTTCAGTAGTTTAGGCGTAATTGCGTAACACACAGACAGAGTTATTTTCGCATTTATAATATTAATAAAGTAAGGATTTTTACCCCCTTTAGAGTAAAATTTTTACAAACTTTGAATGTCGTATTAATTTATATTTAATAAAAAGCCAAAAAAATAAGATGACGTAAAAAAACACGACATAAAAACAACTTTCATCCCCTATATCAACTCTTCACAGCCCTTTTTTCGCATTATAAGTCAGTATCGCTAGTTAACTTAATTTAACCCAGTATAACAAGTGAAGAATAATGTATCTCAGAACGTTCGGCCAGTCGAGATAGGGAGCTGGCTGCTACTCCAGTTTTTAGTGACGATTATGTGACGCATAAAGATGCCAGCCAAAGAATTTGTGACAGAACAGTTCGAAAGTTAGAAGCATTTATTTATGGCCGAACGACCTGATATCAGAACGTTCGGCCAACCTGAATCTCCATAACTGAGGACCTTAGAGAAACTGTTACTGAATAAATATTTTGTGACGATTTAGTGACAAACAACCACTGCTTTACTTTTACTCGTAATGCCACCGGTTAAAAGTAAAATTAATTTTAGTTCCTGGAACATCAGGCCGTTCGGCCAACGTAAAATCTGCGTAACTGAGGACCTGAGAGAAACCGTTAATGAATAAAGATTTAGTGACGAGACTGAAACGTATTTTTATTGCTTTATTTTTTTTTGTGACGGTCCCTCTATAATTATAGTAAAATGAATATTTAACATATAACCTCAAAACATTGGGATTATCGATTCCTCCACAAGGAAGAAGCCCAGAGAAACCGTTAATCAATAAAGATTTAGTAACGACACTGAAAAGAACTTTTATTGTTTTATTTTTCTTGTGACGGCCCCTTTTTATAGTAAATTGAAAATGTAACATATAACCTCTAAACATTGGGATTATCGATTCCTCCACAAGGAAGAAACCTAGAAGACTCGTAAAACCCCTGATGTGTTATAGGTTTCCAGTGCAATAGTGTCAGTGTTTTTGTTAATTCAAGATTAATGTATAAAAATGCACTATGGCGGATGGCGACTGAAATAGGGTGACCATGTATTCTTACGAAACAAGTATTTATCGAGTAGGTACCTACGTAATTACCTGAACAATGAAGCAAAACACGTCGAAATAGTTGAAATAAGGTGACGATGTAGGTATTGCAACAAAATAAATAGATACGCGGACGGAGGAATATGAAGAGTGCAGATATAAATATTTTTTCCTTAGATAAAATTAAGCATAGTTTCCCTCATTTTAATATGTGCACGTTATGAAGACTCACGCTATATAGGTATAGATAGATCCAGTAACATGAAGGTATTGAATAAAGCGTAAGTTTCACACATAACTTATTAAATTACTTACCACTCTAGATAATATCACTGCACATGTAGGTACTACCCACTTTATTTTATTTATGTACAGTACTGTACTACCTATTATAGCTTGGCGTTCAGAGGGCGCTGATCGGTAACTTCCTGGAACATACTGGTAACTAATCTGCACTCCTCATATTCCTCCGTCCGCGTATCTATTTATTTTGTTGCAATACCTACATCGTCACCTTATTTCAACTATTTCGACGTGTTTTGCTTCATTGTTCAGGTAATTACGTAGGTACCTACTCGATAAATACTTGTTTCGTAAGAATACATGGTCACCCTATTTCAGTCGCCATCCGCCATAGTGCATTTTTATACATTAATCTTGAATTAACAAAAACACTGACACTATTGCACTGGAAACCTATAACACATCAGGGGTTTTACGAGTCTTCTAGGTTTCTTCCTTGTGGAGGAATCGATAATCCCAATGTTTAGAGGTTATATGTTACATTTTCAATTTACTATAAAAAGGGGCCGTCACAAGAAAAATAAAACAATAAAAGTTCTTTTCAGTGTCGTCACTAAATCTTTATTGATTAACGGTTTCTCTGGGCTTCTTCCTTGTGGAGGAATCGATAATCCCAATGTTTTGAGGTTATATGTTAAATTTTCATTTTACTATATAGAGGGACCGTCACAAAAAAAAATAAAGCAATAAAAATACGTTTCAGTCTCGTCACTAAATCTTTATTCATTAACGGTTTCTCTCAGGTCCTCAGTTACGCAGATTTTACGTTGGCCGAACGGCCTGATGTTCCAGGAACTAAAATTAATTTTACTTTTAACCGGTGGCATTACGAGTAAAAGTAAAGCAGTGGTTGTTTGTCACTAAATCGTCACAAAATATTTATTCAGTAACAGTTTCTCTAAGGTCCTCAGTTATGGAGATTCAGGTTGGCCGAACGTTCTGATATCAGGTCGTTCGGCCATAAATAAATGCTTCTAACTTTCGAACTGTTCTGTCACAAATTCTTTGGCTGGCATCTTTATGCGTCACATAATCGTCACTAAAAACTGGAGTAGCAGCCAGCTCCCTATCTCGACTGGCCGAACGTTCTGATATACATGAAGAATAGGGTGGAATAATATGTAATTATTAGAGTTACTGGGTAGTTCACACAAAACAAACTGTCAAAGGATACCTGCCTATAAATGCAATGCAACGTTTGTATCATTCAAAAGTTTGAAAATGTTATCTATTAAATTCGAAAAGAAACAACATTGTCAACATTTGTGATTACGTAACTTAAATTAAAAAAAAAATTGCATAAAAATCTCACAAAAGGTTGAGTTGAACACCCTTATCACGGGAGCAGAGCGGGCGATTTTACTTTTTCTATCTTTTTGATTATTGCACTCCTCCCACCCCACTTGGGCATGAAAATACCCCCACAGATAGTACATGTAGCGACAGCCCCTTGAAATCTCTATTTTACCACATATTTTAGGGTTTTAAATCTTAGTTCCAAACCTAATGCCGAGAACCCTCCAGGGTGAACCCATCACTTTAGCGCTTTGGGGGTATGGAGAACAGGGTGTAAAGTTCTTCATCCCCCATGGAAAAGAGAGGATCCTCCGACCAGACGGGCGATATGTCTGGTGGGCTACTGCCCGACAGTTACTGTTGTTGGGTTCTTCTATACAGTCTTAGGTCGCGAATTGCTTGCGCGATGCAGGATTTAGATGTATTTCGAATTTCGATGGTTCGTTTATCCTCTGCGTCATAGATGGCGCTGTAGTACTTTTTGTTCTATGTTGATATAGTTCTTTTTGTAGTGCCGCTACAGCGCAAACGTAATGCCAGTGACCCACCTGGAGGGTCCACTTGCAATATGTATGGTGGGATGGCACATGAGTTCTATGAAACGGGGGTGGACTCGAATGGGTTAACCTACTTCTAGTTATCGGTTTTTCGAAACAGAAATGAAACTTTAAATTTGTATGTGTAGTTCGGATGAAAATGCTATAATTTACATAGTATCTTGGGGCTGACTTGATGATGCGGCCAGGAGGTGGATAGTGAAACTCTTCAGTGGGTACAGCTTATTTGGGTTTGATTGACCGGTTTTACTGCTGCTGAGCTCGAAATGGCCCCCAAGATGAGAAACGTGCAGACGTGCACGTGCGTGTATTTTAATTTTTTAACCTACGTATTATTTATTGAATAACGCACCATAAATTCAAATCATTATCAATTCGCTTTGCAGTACCGGAAATAAGAAAAAGCGGTTCTATAGAAGGTACCGGTACTGAAAAGACCTGAATTAGAGCGGTCAAGGACAGTTGCGATTAACAATACAGTGGCGACTGGCGAAAACTCTTTGAATCGCTACTGTCCGTCCGTACATCGAGGGACAGCTAAGGGTTGCACCTCATCTAGCAGCAGGGAACCGCAATTTTTCATGCTCCTATCCTTTTCTATCACCCTCATTTACTAGAGCGGGATTCCTATCGCACGCGGTAGCATAGACGGAGATTCTGGCCTTCTCTAGTACACGCCGCACAAGATGAAGAAATATTTACGTCGTACCGCTATATGAAAAAATAAAATGAAACAATTACGAAAAGAAAATCTATATTTTCGATATGACAAGAAATCGCTAACGAATATAAAACAAAACTTGCATACATAGCTTCGTTGCTTTAAAAAACAAACTAAGATTCGCGACTAATGAACTCGAATCAATCGAGTGACATTTCGGCGTCATCATCTTTTTTGTCACCCTTGTCATCTTTGGGTTTCTCTTCTTTCTTTTTGTCATCCTCCTTCGGCTTATCAGCTGCCGTGTTTTCAAGCGCTTTAAAGAAAGCTTGCATATTGCCTGTGTTCGCAGCCGCTGTGACTTCCGAAGGTAAACCAAATTGCGATATCACTGGACCCATTTGACCCGAAGTCAATGCCGAAGAGAATTGGTTCGCAGCCTGGAATATAATGTAAGTGTTAGTGTGTGTGTTTGTTCAATAAACAACTTCATTTAATGGGACAATAATGGTGATTAAGGCTTTCGTATCAAATTGAAGATATCCAATATTATGCAACAAGTCTGCCTTTTAATAATTTTTCACATTGTAATAAAATTATTTAAGTATGTAATAATATAGGCTGTATGTTGATTGAGCAGTTGGTTCACAACAAAACCATTTTCTTTTTTGGGATATCAAGGACTTGTCAATCTATTACGGATGAGATCTTAGGGGGAACAATCGATTTTAAAGAACTAAAACCGGCACATTACGTGTCTAACCGGGCACAATGAAGGGTTCCATAGCCGGGGTAAATATTACACATGCTCAAAATATTATAATAAATTTGTATTCCATAGTATTTCTCTATGAAACTGAAAAACAAAGTTAGTTGAAATTAATACAATAGAATCATGTAACTTTATGTTAGTCATACATGCAATAGTCATACTTGGATTGAAGATTTAGATTTATTAAATTCTGCGAGTCTTGACGTCGTCATTGGCATGTAAATGTAATATTATTCTGTAGATGGTCTTTAAACACAGTTTATTAAAATATTGTGGTCTGACTCATCCATTTGTGATTCTGACCTCACATGTTGATTGGTATATTATTAATTATCTACTTACCTTTAAAAGTTATGATCTGTGTGATTTGGCACAACCTATTGGACATCATAACTGGGAACTTCACATATTTCTTTCTCACAAGTTCTCTTTGATGAATGCATGATCAAAAATCTTATTTCGACAGGAAATTGCATGTTCTTTAATTCCAGTTATTATCATGAAACTGTGACTGAGAGAATGCACTAGGTTGTTGCTTCGCTAGTGAGTTCTTTTTGTTATATATACTGACACACTGATTCTTACAAAAAAAAACAGAACCTTTATAAGATATACAGCATGTACAGCCATTTTTTTTGTACATTCTGTAGAGAAAATCAGTTTTTTGTCTAGTTATATAAAACAGGCAACCTCCTCCCTTTTTAGAAGTCGGTTAAAAATAAACAGAATGCTTTTTACACTGTAATGCCTCTGATGACGTCATTAATTAAAGGTGCTAAGGTCATGTATTTTTCCAACCATCATTATGACTAATCCTATCGTTCTTTAGCTTTAACAGTTTCTTATTGGAAATAAGCCAATCTGCCAATTCAGTTCAAAAGGCAATAACATTTTAGGGTAATGAGTAAATTTAAGGAATCCCATGCACCGCTTACATACAGACATAACCACGTGAGCGTTTATGCGAAACGCATACCGCTCGATAAAGCAAGAAGCCAGACGAGGGACGAGAGACTAGTCGCTGTGGCGACGTGCCGCGGCCGAGCACCGGAACGCTATACGTGAAGGTTCACCTGAGCGAACTGCGGTGAGAGCAGGGTGGTCCTTACATCGTCCTGGGCGGCGCCGGGCGTCGCGGGCGGCAGGTGCGGCGACAGGCGCGACGCGTTGGTGGGGGCACTGGCCGCCGTCACCACGTCGGGCGTCGCCAGCGTCGCCGCCAGGTCCACGCGCGCCGCCCCCGCCGCCGCCGCCGCCGCCGCGCCCGCTGCGCCCGCATCGCCCTCCGGCGGCGCGTTACCGAGCCCTGAGAAGTAGCGCTGCAAGTCTGACAAGTAGATCTGCCCGCCTGCACCATCTGTAGTTTTAAACGTAGCCATTAACTAGCTGTACGCGCAACTCCAACAACACTAAGCCGCAAGTTACAAATGATTCGTTTGTAAATTGAGTAATTTTAATCATACTGCCTGCTTTGCTATGACCATTTTAGTTTTTAGCTGGAGTACAGGGTAAAATGAAACCTTATTAGTAGGGAACAGGGGCTGCGATTCTCCATCCAAAAATGTTTTCTCCTTTTTCCTTCCTGAATAATGCCTATAGATTTCTAGAGTAATCATTTTTTTTTTATAAAATCAAGGTCTTCTGTAGACACATCCCTGTCATTTCCTTTTTTCCAGTAGCTAAAGTAAAGAAAATATGGCCTCCAAAAATGAAATGAAAAAAAAAATGTGATTAGAGGACTACCAGACAAATTCGTAATAACTAATATAAAAAAAAAAAAATAGGAACCTAGACAATAGACATCCTCCTGTTTCCTAAAATTTTGATGTCAAAAATAAAATAATTTAATCAGTTCAGTTTTAATCAGTTCAGTTTTCGAGAAGATTAAAGGGAAATACGAAACGTCGATCTCATCAAAATGTTTGTGATGTAATTGGTCTGAGCTGCACTTTTAGGGGGGCAGCCTTGATGCAGGCCGATGGCAATACTTTCATCAAATACCTAACTCGCAGACCCTGTTCCTGGTTCCTGTGATTGATAATTGGGTGACACCATTTTAGGAAGCCAATAGACAAGTAAGTCGTTCCTGTAATTTGTATGACAAGTGTCATAAATTTATTTTGAGTAAACTGCCTGGAAAAACAAGGGAAATTTTAATAAAATTTCAGAACATGAACTTTACGGTGCTTCATTTCCAAAGATAGTAGAGGTTCTTTTTTGACAAATTGGTTTTCGAATGATTTTCATGTATGGGGAGCCCCCCCTTAATCTTTTAATTTTTGTATAAAAATCGTAAAGCGATTCACAGAATACATCTACCTACCAAGTTTCAACTGTGTAGTAATACTTTCAGAATAAAGTGGCCGTGACATACGTAGGGACGGACAGAAAGACATGACGAACCTATAAGGGTTCCGTTTTTTGCCATTCGGCTACGGAACCCTAAAAAGGCTTAGATAAACAGTCTCTGAATTTTCTAAAGATACAGTAAAAGGGATGTAAGGGGGCACACCTACCATCTCAGTGCCCCAAGTCAACCTCACCTGCTCGTGGTGCATCCTGCTGAACAACAAACGAGGCTCTGACGACCGATAAATGGCGGTATAACCATTTCGAAAGAAATGTTCGCAGCTAAATGGCGCAGACTAGCGACGGGAAGCAGCGTCACTAGTGCGAGGAGTTGTGATCTGCGATCGCCAACCCGCATGCCCAGCGTGGCGATTATGGGCAACCCCTTTAATGGCAAGCCACAATCAACCACGGCCCCCAGTTCCCGGCGGCCTTGCTATCCCTGATTTTGGCGGCGGTCACGGTAACGGCAGGGCAGGGGGTGCTAAGAATCCCCGGGTTACGAATGGCCGCCAAACCCAACTGACCTTGGCTACGTACAATGGACGCACGTTACGGCTCGACGAACACCTGGTGCAGCTGGAGGAAGAACTCGAAAGAGTAAGGTGGCACATTCTTGGGTTGAGTGAAGTCCGAAGACAGGGCGAGGACACAATAACCCTTGAATCGGGCCACCTAATGTTTTTTCGAGAGGGAGACCAGCTATCCCAAGGCGGAGTCGGGTTCCTGGTGCACAAGTCCCTTTGTGACAACGTGGTAGAAGTGTCTAGTGTGTCGAACAGGGTAGCGTACCTCATAGTGAAGCTAACTGAGAGGTATAGCCTCAAGGTTATTTAGGTTTACGCACCGACCTCGGCACATTCAGACGACGTGGTGGAGGAAATGTTTGAGGACATCTCCAAGGCCTTGCACTCCACTACTAAGGCCCACTATAACGTTGTCATGGGGGATTTTAACGCTAAAGTGGGAGTACAGAATTGCAGTGAATCGGTAGTAGGACCCTACGGGTTTGGCAGCAGAAATCATAGGGGGCAAATGCTTGTCAACTTCCTTGAGAAGGAGGGGCTTTTCGAGATGAATTCCTTCTTTAAGAAACAGCCCCAAAGGAAGTGGACGTGGCGAAGCCCCGACACTGTGACGAAAAATGAGATAAGACTTCATCATAGCCGATAAAAAGCATATATTCAGAGATGTCTCGGTCATCAACAGGTTTAACACCGGTAGTGATCACAGACTTGTTCGAGGCACTCTGAATATTGATTTTAAGCTGGAGCGAAATCGTTTGATGAAGTCTAGGCTCCGTCCAAATATGCTCCAAACCATGCTAGGGTCTGAAGCGTTCCAGTCAGATCTGGAGAACCGATTCGCGGCCGTGGAAACCACAAATGACGTTGACCAGGCGCTCGACCAAATGGTGGAAATCCTCAGGGAGGAAGGGACGCGTTTTTGTAAAATGCGGCGTACGGGCAAGAAGTCCAAACTTTCGGAGGAGACTCTGGAGCTTATGACGGAACGACGTGAAAACCTACCCATCACTTCGTCAGGAATACAGGCACTCAATAAAAGAATTAGGAAATTGGTACGACGCGACCTTCGATGCTCCAACACACGCTCAGTAGAAAAAGCGATTGAGCAAAATCGGGGGTCGAAAGTGTTCGTCCAATCACTGGGGAGGAGCCACCTGACAAAGTTGACCAAAGCTAGTGGGGATATCGTCGTTTCGAAGCCGGAGATTCTTTCGGAAATCGAAAACTTCTACAGCCAGTTGTACGCATCGCATGCATCTCGACCTGATCCCGAAAATGAGGATTCCAGAGCCACCTTAACCCGCCATTTCACAGAAGACCTGCCAGAAGTCAGCCAAGACGAAATCGAGGCGGCTCTTAGACAGCTTAAGAATGGAAAAGCCCCTGGCGAGGATGGGATAACGACCGAGCTCCTGAAAGCGGGAGGACGTCCGGTATTAAGAGAGCTTCGGGAGCTTTTCAACTCGGTCCTGTTCTCTGGGAGAACTCCAGAAGCGTGGAGAAGGAGCGTGGTCGTTCTTTTCTTTAAAAAGGGGAACAAGACCCTATTAAAGAATTACAGACCCATTTCGCTCCTTAGCCACGTGTATAAGCTGTTTTCAAGAGTCGTCACAAATCGTCTAGCGCGAAGACTTGACGACTTCCAGCCACCGGAGCAGGCCGGGTTTCGAGGAGGATATAGCACCATAGACCACATCCTCACAATGCGGCAGATCATGCAGAAGTCCGAAGAGTATAATCGGCCGCTGTGTCTTGCATTTGTGGACTATGAGAAGGCTTTTGACTCTGTCGAGACCTGGTCAGTTCTGGAGTCTCTGCAGCGATGCCAAGTCGACTGGCGGTACATCCAAGTGTTGAGAAATCTTTATGAGAACGCCACAATGACCGTCCAAACTCAAAACCAGCAAACGGAGCATATCCCATTGCGTCGGGGGGTGAGGCAGGGGGACGTAATTTCCCCGAAATTGTTCACCAACGCACTGGAGGATGTGTTTAAAATGGGAAGGACGTGGCATTAACATCAACGGCGAGTACATCTCACACTTGAGATTTGCAGATGACATCGTCATACTGGCTGAATCGCTGCACGACTTGCAGCAGATGCTGGATGGCCTAGTTGATTCTTCTTTACGTATTGGTCTCAGGGTGAACTTGGACAAAACCCAGGTTATGTTCAACGATCATGTCGCCCCAGGACCTATTGTTGTAAATGGCGGTCCTCTCGAGGTTGTTCGAGAATATGTTTACCTCGGGCAAACTCTGCAGTTTGGTAAGAACAACTTTGAGAGGGAGGCTAATAGAAGAATCCAGCTGGGCTGGGCAGCGTTTGGGAAGCTTCGCCGGGTCTTCTCGTCGCGTATTCCACAGAGCCTAAAGACTAAGGTCTTCAATCAGTGTGTCCTGCCTGTTATGACATACGGAGCCGAAACGTGGACACTGACGGTACGGCTGGTCCATAAATTTAAGGTCGCTCAGCGGGCTATGGAACAGGCTATGCTTGGAGTCTCTCTGAGGGATCGCATCCGGAACGAGGTGATCCGACAGAGAACCAGAGTTGTCGACATAGCCCACAGAATAAGTAAGCTGAAGTGGCAATGGGCCGGTCATATTAGCCGCAGGACCGATAACCGTTGGGGTAGACGTGTTCTTGAGTGGAGACCGCGAATTGGCAAACGTAAGGTGGGACGCCCTCAGGCTCGGTGGAGTGACGATCTCCGGGGGGTGGCTGGTAGCAACTGGATGAGAGTTGCTGAGAATCGAGTTGATTGGCGTGCGATTGAGGAGGCCTATGTCCAGCAGTGGACTGCTATAGGCTGATGATGATGATGATGACAGTAAAAAGACAAACTGTAAAGAATTGTTGTTGTTGAGTGGTGGACTTATGGCTTACCACGTGGCTGCGCAGCGGCAGCTGTGTTGGGCGCAGTGGCGGTGGGCGCTGGAGCGGGAGCGTCGCGGGCGCGGGCAGGAGCGCGCGCGGGTGCGGCGCTACTCTCGGTGCTGCGCGCCTCGGTGGTGCGGGGCTCGGAGCTGCGTGCCTCGGTGGTGCGCGGCTCAGTGGTGCGTGGCTCGGAACTACGTGGCGCACTGCCACCGCGACTGCTGTTGCCACTGCCTGCAGACGGACGAGTGCTGGTGTTGCCGCTGTTGCTACCGCTGTTGTTACTAGTAAAATTAGAAACAAAAATTTTCTAGACGTCACAATCGGCTGTCAATCACACATCAATTAATCTTCATACACATCAGAAGCATAGTATATTGACCACTTTCAGGCTGTGGTTTCACCACAGATGTGCAGGAGTGTGTGAGACAAACCATTAATATAGATTCTTGTTCACAGACTGGCTATAGTTATGTGATTGGTTAGTTTTATGCATATCCGCACACATCTCTAGTGGAAGCCCAACCTTAACGTCCATTAATGTTAGTTCATTAGATTTCAATATTCATCGGCTCATTATAGCTTGCTACCAGCTTGAACTTAATATTGATATCATGTTTATTTTAATCAAATAATTTCTGCACATTTAGCAGAGATATTCAATTAATTCGTAAGTAATTTTAGAATGATATTTTTTTTTTTATAATCAAATAGGAGTATGAAAAAAGACATACTGGGCCCCTGATGATGATGATTAAAAAGGTATGGTATTTATAGCTACCCCATAGTGCCCAGAAGAGAGGACAGTCCTCCAATTTGGCCGACTCCTCCGAGAAGTTGCATCAGTTGCTGCTGAGACATATTGTTCAGTATATTTTGTAGCTCTCCATCCTGTCCACCACTGCCACCACCTCCGCGTCCCCCAGATGTTGGAGGATTGTTCAAGGCCTCATTGATGCGGCGGCAGTAGTCATCATCCTTTTCTACCTTGGGTTCCTATGACACAATTACTTTTTTATTCACTAACAGTTCTTTAAATACATGTGAGTTTGATGACATTGGTTACTGGGCTAAGAAAGAATAGGTGTATTTCTACTTCTGTTCTCAATCCAACAGCTATACATTCACGCTTTTAGCAAGTGACTCACCAGAAAATATGAACGGAGCACACTAAATCGAAAAATTTTCATTTCTCAGCTCTGTTTTAGTACTTTTACAATTTTATCAAATTATTGACATTTTGGGTAGACAACATTTAAAAATATAAGGGATTTTAACTACATTTCTTACCTGCATCCAGAAAAAGTACTTCTTTGAAAACGACTTGAACTTCAGGACGTAAACTCTGCCAGTTGTGCATTCATTCACCCGCACAAATTCACAGTCATCAGGAAATATTAGCAAGTCATCCTCCACCTCGCCGGTGGTACGGTCTTTCCAACAAAAGTGCATCAATGAGTCTTCTCCTTGGTACACATACAAAAGACCCTTCCTCTTATCAGGATGAACCATACGACCTTTTAGAGTCATTCTTCCAGCACGAAATTCTACCAGATGCTTGTTGCCTCCAGAACTACCGCCTAATCCAGAAGTATTACCGAATAATGCAGTTGCCGACATGATGCTGAAATGATATTAAGAAATACAGTTTTTCAAGACGAATGTAACATGATCGAGCAGGCTGACAGGTCAATCAAATAGTCTAAAATTACGCAAATATCATAAAAATTACAAAACTAAGCAATTTACCTGAATATCGTACTTTCTTCGTCGGTACGATTGCTACTGCTGGTTGTAATTGAAATTTAAAACAAAATTCAAACAATTTTATGAACGAAGATGACTATGATTTTTTCAGTACAGACTACAGTTACAGATAGACCATAGATAAATCAAAGAGTAGAAGTAGAATACTAAATAGGTACAAACCAAACTGACAAACCACAAATTCAATATCAAAGAGTAAACCACAGAGTAAAAAAATTATATACCAAAAGCTATTCCATGGGCTGTGACGATAACGTCATGGACAGGGCCTACGGACAGGGCGGTGTGGTGTGGGTGTGTGTGTGGCTGAGGTGGAAGCGTCAGGCTCTAACCCGCGAAATACTAATTTAGTTGCATTTTTAGCAATTTGCATGTCAGTTTCAGACTTTTTCAGAAATTAGTCATTCAAAGAGATTAAATTAAATTAGAGGATTGTTTTGTTGATTTTATTTTATACTATAAAGGTGGTCTAGCAAAAAAATAAAAGTTTATTATAGTTTGTTTGTTTGTTGTTTAGTTTGTTTTTATGTTGTTTGTGTAGCGTTGAAAATAAAGAAACTTGATATTATGTGATACTACCCCTTTTTTACATTCAACATTAGTAACTAAAAACAATTAACTCAAGTTTTATCGAGATTTATGCAGCTAGCAAATTACATAAGAAGCCGTTAGATAATGTAAAATATAATTGATTTTACAATTTCTCTACTAAGATTCTTGTATTTAAAAGCCAAGGTGTGGTATAATTTAAAGTATAAGCATATTAGGACAGCTTTAGTCAAGACGATGGCATTGCCAGATTTAAAATATACGATCTTGCTACGCAATAGAAATATATTATTCGATTTTGTTCGATTATTAAAAAATATCTATATTTATCTCCCGGTAATAGAATCAGAGTACGATTTAACAGTGAATTTTTCACTTAGTTGCTATTTATAGTAGAGTAATTTACACATACATGTAAACTGAAACTCGCCTTTCCCACGGGGGTAGGCAGAAACTACAGAACGCTACGTACTACCAGTTCAACGCAGACCAATTTTTTGGCACCACCAATGAATCATGCAGATCAATGTGTTAAAATGCTATTTAGGCAGGCACTTCATCGATTTAGGTGGTAGTAGGTAATCTGTCTGGTTTTACTGACTGAACAGAGAATATTACAAACTCCTCCTGATATGCTCCTTTACAAACTTTTCTTCAAAGCTTCGTTCATAGTACGTCACACTTAAACTAAAATAGCCGTTTCCATGCCTTATATGCCAACATCGACTGCTTGAATCCTTGTAGAAATAGCGTAATAATATTTTATTTAACTTTTTAGAGTTTCTGTCCCTATATTTAAGGAGTATTTGTGCAAAAGTTACTATAGTTTTAAGACACACAAACAGGACAAAAATTATAAATACCTACTAGACTTTTGGCACCAGAATCGTTCCCAAAAGTATTGAATGTACTGTTTTGACTGTGCCACGATTTTATGAGCCATTTAATTTATTACTTACTTTATGTTCCTGAAGTTTAATCATGTAAACTCGGCCTTATCTTAAATTTGTATTCTATTCGACATAATCGAGTAACATCTCAATTCACATAAGGGATGGAATGGAATCGATTATTTCTAATTTGACTGACGGAGTGACGGCTGGCTGGACCCAATGGTCGATTTATAAACCGTGACGTGTTTTGTACATTTGATCGATATTTTCACTTCTCGGAGAATATAGCGAAGTTATTAACAAGTTCAGTAATCTAATTAATTCTTGTGTCGACTTTAAACAGGTGTAATTAAGTTTACTATTTTTAAGTATACACTGAAACAGTATAACTTGTAGATCGGCTGCGGTTTCTTTCTTCAATCAAAATGAGTGGGGTACAAACAGGTATGTTAGTTTGTCTGTATTGTTTTTGTTGTTAAAGGTGACGCGTTGGTCGCCGATCTTTATTATTCCAAGAAAATTTATAAAATAATGGCTATGTCTACCCGAAAGTGAAATAAATGAATTAGTCACCTGCTGACTGGAACTATGATTATCTTCCAATAAAACCTATGTAACTATGCCAAACCTTTTTGAGAAATTTAATATTCCATAACTACTCCTTTAATATAAAGTAAAAATCATATTCCATAGGAACTATGTACTTGATAAGGGTTGGAAGCATTCCTAACAGTGACACATCCTAGTTATTAGAAATTAGTTTTTAAAGAGCCCCAGGCGACCTGTACCTGCACAACCTGCATTAATTAGTAGCTAGTCACCATCCTTACATTTACTTGTACCTTTTTATTCCTTACCTTTAAGAATTATTCAGTTATTTACTGTCAGGGAATCCTGCTTTACTTTTACTCACATTATTTAAAAACAGTATTTTGTCCAGTGCTAGGTTTTTCACACACACTTCACAATTCTGTTTCTTTTATGTAAATGAAGATGTGTAATAGGCTGACAGTTACACATACAATTTTATTCTGTCCTGAAACACAGGTTCAACTTAGTTCAGACAAATAAGCAACTGTGCTCTATTTTAATTGTTAAGATATATGTTTATTATAAATGTGCCTCTTTTTATAAATAAATAATTTATTAAACAATGTATAAAGGGGAGGATGCTCTATATAGACATAAACAAAACCTTATTGATGATATTCTTCAGAGGGGTCAGATGTTCACAACCAACATGTGTATGACCAGATATTTTAATGTGTAGGTAGCAAAGGTACTCCTTGTACGCCTGTACCTGCCACAATCCTAACATACTTCTGTAGTTTCTACCTTTCGTATGGAGTTTTACCTCTGAATAAAAAAAATTGCATATATGCATGTATTGTATAAAAAACAATATATCCTTTTGTTTTATGACTCATATGTATATACTTATGACCATGCTGGCTGCAATCATGAAAATAATATGTTGTTATTTTACAATTTCAAGAGCTATCGCTATCTTAGTTATCTATGTGTCATTCAATAGTTGAGTAATTCAACCTACTATGTATAAAGATTTAGTTAGACATGGTAGGTACCTATTTATTAGGAATATTATCTTTTTTTATTTATAGTATTTACATTATATAGGCCTGTGCGCAGCAGTGGGACACTTGCAAGGCTACCAAAAAATGTATATTATTAAGTGAGATATAGTACATTTCATGACTGATGGAGTGACTGGCAGACAATGCACTGTATAAAATAAACTACTGAAGTTCGGATGACTGGAATGGTCTTATTCCAAGTTGATACCTAAATCAAGTTGACAAGATTTTAAAGCATTTTTTGCCTTTAGTATATATGCTAGCTTAGGTATTATAGTTAAAACTTGTTATATTTTGTTTAGGCACATACAGAGTATAATAAATCCAAAATAAAAACATTAAACAATGCCAGCCCATGGCAACCCCTTCTATGTGTACAATGTACAGTTATAAGTAATGAAATGTATACACTTAGAAAAATTCAAAAGCGATTTTCTCTATTGTGAAATAATGGTTTCTACATTGAGACAAGACCTATGCCAAAATGCTATATTTTGGAAGCCATACTAATACGAAATACAGTAAGAGAATATCACTTTTAAAAGTTGCTGCGTGCATACTTTTCATTGCTTGTGACTACAGCAGGTAATGAATTAGTTCTACATAGTTTCTAATTGGATTTATGCTAAACTGTGTTCCTTATAATTTTGTAGGTACAGGGTAGGTTAAATGTCTATTTCTTTGTCACTGTTATTTTCCATAGTGTTCTCTAGTGTTGTTGAGTTATGCTGAAATTGTATGAACATTGGTGCTATGAGATGGTGTAAGTAGAATAAACTGAGCATTAAAAAATACCCCAAAAAGCCTGAATTCGCGGTTGTTTCGTTTGCTCTTGCACTCTGCATTTTCATAACTCTTTAAACTTTTGAAGTGAATCCGCTCCTCACTCATACATTTTCTTTATTCAGTAACTGTTCTGTAACAATGATTCCTGTTTCTGATGAATGGATAAAACAAAATATATCCCATTTGAGGTTGGGTATTAAAATGTAAGAGCTTGCTTCGCTCACTCTTGCATCCCACATTCACTTCATTCATAACCTTTTCTGCATGCATGGGCGAAAGTTATTCTTTGTATGAATGGCCAAACAAAAACCTAACATATTCCTAGATGAAGTGTTAAAGATTTTCAAGCGCCCTTCTGATGTACCCCCTTGGAAATAGTCCTGCCGCCCTGCTCCCATGTGTTTCTCCCATGTGTTTTAAAACATTTCATATTATGTTACATAGGCAATCTACATCTTTCAACTAAGAATCTGGTTAGAATCTGTGTGTGTATTTTAGCCTTCCGCCCACGACTTTATCCGCGTAGATTTTGTACGTTTTTCCTATGAACGTCGTCCTTTGAAGAGATAGTTGTGGAATCTTTATTATTCTCCTAATGATTTATTTGTGCCTAATTTCAAGTTCCAACTAAAACTACCTTTTAAAGGGGAAAAGTAATCAATGTAATACTACCCACCCCCAAAAACTTTGAAAGGTCAGCTCATTTTGTAAAAGTGAAATCGATTTCGTTTCGAAATTCTGCGAAAATCAACTTTTAGGAGGGTGAAAAGGAGTAATTTCGTTATGTGAAACATACTATTCCTTGGGTAAATAATCAAGATTGACACTATTGCTGTACCTACTGATATGCAGTGTATAAGCGTAGCGCCGCGCATGTTCTTGAATTTCCGCTAAATGTGGCACTGGCTTATGGGCTCGTTCAGACAAGCGGGAACCGCGCGGTTGTAAATCCTGTGGTTTGGAAGCGTAAAATTTCGCTATGTAATCACTAATCACTCAGACAGCCGCGGTTAGTAAGCGACTGTTTGAAAATGGAAGTCGACGGAGAAATACTTCTCATGCAACCAAGAATAATTATAATTTTTCTCAGTTCTTATTTCTACTTCATACGAGTACGCCGTTTTACCCGAGGCCTGCTCTGGAATCGCGCGTTTTATGGGCCATAACTAAAATAAAAGCGTATTCTTGGCCTGGGACACGGCGTATATTCTTAGTTACCTCTTGCTGTCTTTCTGGTGTGCTTCATCACCGCCGTTTAGTGAGTGTACGACTAAACGCCGACAGACACTACGCCGAATGACTGAACACCGACAAGACTTTACTTCGACTGTCGGCGAAGAGTCCTGTCAGTGAAGAGTCTCTCTTCGCTGACAGGACTCTTCGCCGACAGGGCTCATCAGCGACGCAATTTATTTCCCATAATCAGAAACTTACTTTAGAAATCGATTATGCTTTTCTTATAATTATACAATTCATAAAAAATAAATATCTCGCCGTTAAATATATAATAATAATAATAAAAAAATATTATATATTTAACGGCTAGTTAAAAAAAAATCATAAAAATCGGTCAAGCCGTTTCGGAGGAGTATGGTAACTAACATTGTGTGTGACACGAGAATTTTATATATAAGAAAGATGTACCTATACTAATAACCAATGCAAGATATTTATGAATTGTATAATTACAAGAAAAGCATAATCGATTTCCAAAGTAAGTTTCTGATTATAAGAGATACATTGCGTCGCTGATGAGCCCTGTCGCTGATGAGCCCTGTCGCTGATGAACCCTGTCGCTGAAGAGTCCTGTCGGCGAAGTGTCCTGTCGGCGAAGAGTCCCGTCGAAGTAAAGTCTTGTCGGTGTTCAGTCATTCGGCGTAGTGTCTGTCGGCGTTTAGTCGTACACTCCGTTTAGTTTCACCAAGGTTTTAGCAATCAAGTATTAATATACATTGCGTCGCTGATGAGCCCTGTCGCTGATGAGCCCTGTCGCTGAAGAGTCCTGTCGGCGAAGAGTCCCGTCGAAGTAAGTCTTGTCTGTGTTCAGTCATTCGGCGTAGTGTCTGTCGGCGTTTAGTCGTACACTCCGTTTAGTTTCACCAAGGTTTTAGTAATCAAGTATTAATTAGGGTTCCGGACCCAAAGGGTAAAACGGGACCCTATTACTAAGACTCCGCTGTCTGTCTGTCCGTCTGTCACCAGGCTTCTATTCTATCTCATGAACCGTGATAGTTAGACAGTTGAAATTTTCACAGATGATGTATTTCTGTTGCTGCTATAACAACAAATAAGTACTAAAAAACAGAAAAAAAATAATTAAGTGGGGTTCCCATACAACAGACATGTTTTTTTTTGCCGTTTTTTAGATAATGGTACCGAACCCTTCGGGTGTGAGTTCGGTCGCACTTGGCCGGGTTTTTTTCCTTAATTCAGTTCTATGATCTTACCACGCAAACTATATGTATAAGTTTCAGTTCTGCTTAAATTTTCGGTAAATCAATGAAGGATTGTCATCTAAGTAAATGTCCTCTGAATAGTCCCTTCTGCTTGCAGCATAACATGATTTAAAGTATGTAAATAGTTGCGAGTTAGTAAAAAGCTTTATTCGTGATAAAAACTTCATCCAATTATTGAAGTGGTGGTACCACTTTTATGAGTCATTTGTCGTGCAACTTGCAAGACTTTTTTAGTGTATTTCGTCAAATAACCAATGACGCAACTCTACCGAGGCCCGCACCGCGCGCCTCCCGCTCACTCGCCTGCGGCACTGTCAATAAACTTTAGCGGCACAAGGTGAGCTAAATCTATGGTTTTGTTGTTTTGTTCGCTCTTTAAAACTTGTTGCTTGGTCAAAGACCTTGAGTGATTCACTGATCACCGCGTTATATAATAAATGAATATGATCCATTTGAGATTTATTTTTTTCAAAATAAGAACTGAAATTTTTACCTTTGTAAAGGCAAAAATATGCAAATATTTTGGAGGTCAAAATTGTATTTTATACACCACCGAGATCGGAGCTCGCGTTGTTGGTGAAAGTGCCGAACACGAGCAATCAGGCAGCGGCGCGAAACGAACGCGAGCTGGCTGGTTTGGTGGGGCTCGACGTGGCGGAAGAAACTGACATCATTGCGCGCCGTCGGTGCACGCATTCGTTTCTCGAGTCGATCGTGAATATTGCGAAAAACAAAATGTTTGTAAAGTGACAGTAACGTAGTAAACTATTTACTTATTTATTATGTAGAGTATTGTAGAGTTATGTATAAGTGATCTCAATTCCATGGCACATGTTTTACCGCGTGTAACATATGGACAATAGCCAGTTACATGATCATATAGACACAAAATATGCTTAATTGCCGCGGAAGACGAGGCAGATAGAATGGCAAGTGATGGAACACCGAGCATTGGCATGGAGCCGACGAGCTTGGAATACATGGAGGATCCTTACTTTATACCACCGGACGATGACTCCACACCTAGTTTCGATGTAGCTGTGGATGAACTGGATGAAGTAGAGGAGCCGAACTGGCCACAAAATGACCCTGACGCTGACTGGCGCATGCTGCCTGACCTCGCTGATTCCGCTCTCTGCATTGAAACTGAATTCTACGTGGATAATCGACGACGCCGTCTTAGAATATTTAGAAAAAAAATACGAGAAGTAAGAGTTACTTTTCAAGATTTATCAAAGCCTTATCTTGCCAAGATGTCAAGTCACACAAACTACAAGAAGTTCTTAGGGATCGCAGTTGGAGGTTAGTTATAAAGGTGTAAAGAATACAGGAAACCTTTTTATTATTATTATTATAAATTACACAAGAGTATAACACTGACCTGAAACTCGTCAAGTAAGTGTTGAAACTTGGAACTACTAGGATTTAAGAAGTGTAGCAGTGTTTACGTTTAGTACGTAGGTATCATAACAGCATCAATAACAATATTTATCATTAGCTCTAGTATAATACTAGTATTGTTAGCAACACACTTCATAAGATCTTATAGTAATTATGTATTGTGTTTGTATTGTTCAGATAAAGGTATCGTTAGGAAACTAGATTTTTTTAAATTATAGCAATTGAAAGCTACCAAATGTCTCAATGTACATAGTTACATATTATATATTTCATTGCATAGACAGTCGTTACCAGGTAGTCAGTGGCCCCAATAGTCTGAAAATCAGTCTTACCAAGAGGTATGGTATTACCCAGTCCTGTGTTGTGGAGTTCGGATGGCAGTCTGCACACATTTGTCTGTACAGTTATTGCACTTTTGTACGAAACAGCTGTTTTTTTTTTTAAATAACCGATGAAAAATTTATATGTGGGGGGGGGGGGGGGGGGCTCAGAATGATGTACTGAATACGTGGTAACCGTTATTCAGCTGCATCCGGTAAGACTAGAAGCCGAGCCCAACATAGTCGGAAAAGCAGGCAGGCAGGCTTGGCAGGTGATGATATAAATTTAATTATAGCTCTGTTATCCGTTTCTAGACTTAAAACAGTAAAATTTATGCGTGTGAAAACGGTAAAGTTTAGTCGTAAAATTATTCAGGACTAGCTTTTGCCCGTGGCTTCCCTCGCGTTAATTTAGAAAAAAAAAACTCTTTAACACACTTCTAAAGTCTCTATAATAATAATATAATTCAATCATGATTCGAAAGATACGTGGCGCCATCTATTAAAGAAGGTTATTGTTGTTTTCCTCGGGAGCACTACTTATTTTCGGGATGAAAGGTACCCTATTTTTTCTGTACAGTTTCTCTACAACGTATATGCAAAATTTCAGGATGATGTTCAGTGGTTTAAGCATGAAAAGGTAACAAACAAACTTACTTTTTCATTTATAATATTAACTAACTGTTGTCCGCGACCTTCGTTTGTGTGAAATTATTGTATAAAAAATATAACCACTTTTTTAATCGGATTTTATTACCAAAAATTCAAGGGTTTTAATTTTTTTGCACGATACCCTAATTATTTTTCGTAAAATAGAAGTAGACTAAGTTACTCCTTATTACATCAGCTATCTGCCAGTGAAAGTCCCGTCAAAATCGGTCCAGCCGTTCTAGAGATTAGCCGGAACAAACAGAGACAGACAGACAAAAATTGTAAAAAATGTTATTTTGGTATATGTACCGTATAAACATTCATATGAATGTAGTAAAAAGCGGTTATTTTAATATTGCAAGCAAACACTTCAATTTTATTTATTTGTATAGATAGGAATAGGATGTCCGTCGGGGAACTATACTGAATGAAAATATTCGTTTCATTAAGGTGGAAGCGTCAGGGTCGCCATTGAAATTCTATTTTTTTTTGTGTTTTTTGCAATTGGCAGGTCAGTGTCAGTTTGTATGTTGATGAAAAATTTGTCGCGCCAGTAAAACGTATGTAGTTACAGAATTATAATCATTAAAATCATCAATACAACCCTCGTAAGTTCATTTAACCCCATTGAATGACTTTTTTCCTGAAAGTTATTGAATGGGGTTAAATGAACTTCGAGGGTTGTATTAATGATTTATAATTCTGTAACTACATACGTTTTACTGGCGCGACTCATTTTTCATCAACATACAACCTGACACTACCTGCAAATTGAAAAAAAACGTAAGAAAATTTCCCAATTCCCAATACCCAATTCTGGGTTAAGCTCGCCATTACATAGTACATAAGCTATATTATTGCAATTTGTATCCAAATTTGTTATTTCGTGTGCAATAAAGAATAAGAATGAATGAATGAATGAAAATTTGAATTTCGCGGGCTAACCTGACGCTTCCAACTTAATGTACTGTCTATAGTTACACTGACGTATTGGCTGGTCATAAGCCTTTTGTGTGTTTTAATGATTTTATTGAAAAGAGTAGACCCCGAAGTGCGAAAATACCGTTCTACAGTTGCGATGTGATTTCTCAAAAAACTTTTATTTATTGCGTAACTATTCTAGAATTGTAATTTCGAATTGAAAATACGGCCTAATTTACTGAAAATAACATTGATAACACGCGCAGTATGCGACACCTGAGGAATAATTTACAAAAATGCAGGGGGCGAGTCGGCGGCTCTAAAAGTGTTAACCATGACACACCGTTAGCGTTATAATTTCAACAAAATTCACCACTAAAATATCTACTTACTCTCTAAATCTCAACCCGTTTCCTACTTAGAATGGTTAATTCGCGCATTCATACGATATGAACGATTATGATACCTAAGTTAACAGTTAGGCACACACTGTATTTCATTAAGACAGGTAGAATTTTGAAATGCATACATAATTAAATGTTATAAGTACCTAATAAGCATAAACTGAAAAGAAACGAACTTATTTGGCTATCATATTTTTAACACGAGTTTTTATCAGTAAAGCCCGCTATTTAATATCACTACAGGACGCGATGTAATACGGGATGGACCTGATATACCAAAGCCAAACCTACAATAAAATCCATATACCTACAGGCCTACTAACATACATCAAGAGTCAAAAAGCTGCTGTCAAAATATTAAAAATAAAATGGTAATCGTTTTGGTGAAGGCTGTGCGGTTGAGTAAAAAAAAAACTAGTAGGAAATAGTTAAATCAATTTCGCAAATTAGAATGTATAGTCACTAGCGCCTTTGTATTGGTTATCTCGTACATGTTAAAATGTTTTACTAAGTATGTGTAATGCTGGTTGTAGCAATTTTATTTTCCTTTTATTGTATTATGTAACTTTACTTTCCCCCTACTGGCCACCGATCATTATTCACAGAGAGCACATGTTGCTTTGTAGTTTGAGTCGTATTTATTGTTCTCAGGAATAATACTTTCGATCGGATAAAATCAATATTTGGCAGTTTTAAGTAAGAAAGATTTTCAATTTGTCTTTGCAAAACCTATGCTGTCATGTACCTAAGTTATTTGTTTTTGCAAAACCATGTCCATGTACATAAGTTTTTAATAATTTTGTATACCATAACCGTGATAGCACAAGTCGTACGCCACTAGCGAAGTTTTCCGGTTATCTTATCAAACATAAACAGTGTTTATTTTAACTGGGACAGTATGGGGAAATCTGAGTCTATAAATAACGGTTTTTTTAGGAACCATTAGACTCCTTAATTTCAAGAAAATAAACGAAGCATACTTATGGGGTTTGAAAAGTTGTAACCTACCTTTATTTAATTCTTTTTAACAATTTTTGTGTTAATGATCAGTGTTCGGATTAGGTAAATCAATCTATTTATTACGACCACTGATCATCAGGGTACCCTGCCACTGCAAGTATAATCACGATAGCATTAAATGGGGTACAATGGCAGTCCCGAATTCTCGCTAAGATAGATTAAGTATAGCGAGAAGCTCTGTTATCGGTTATTCGCCATTTTCTTAAGTAGCAATCTTGTATTGCAATTGATCTGCACTTTAAGTTAACTGTCCCAAACAAACCACTACCAACACCATCGCTTTGGCAGAGTTCTGTAAATTCATTTCGACCAGAAGTCTGCCAAAGCGAAGGGATAAAACGACAACGAAGATTTGTGGTCGGCGCCAGGGCCGGATTTAGAGGTCCAGAGGCCTCGGGGCAACAAAGGAGTGGAGGCCCCCTCGCCCCAAATTATTTTCCAAATAAAATGATAAAAAAAATTCAGTTGAGTTTTTCAATAAATAATTTATTGTGAAACCAAGTAGATACTCTTAGTATTTAACAAACACATATAAATATAATCGGAAACAAGAATTATCTGAAATTAAATTTTAGTGTTAACGAACGGAACCTTTCGAGCTTTTTTTGCCGAAAAATCGTTGATGATTTCGCTGAAATCCAGTTCTCGGAGTAAATCGCTTTCAATGCTCAGGAGAAAAAGCTTTGATAGACGGTTTTGACCCTTCGTGGTTCGAAGCCTATTTTTTATAATTTTCATTTTTGAAAATGAGCTCTCCAGTGCAATTTGATACCATCAAAACCAAATACACTCTCAATGCAATTTCGAGGTTTGGGAATGTAGCTCTGAAATTTTGATCTTCGAGAATTTGGTACCTAGTAAAATAGTTCCGGCGATTGATCTTTTCCATAGTCCTTTTGGATGAATCAATCAAAGACACAAATTGAACCAACTCATTACCAAGACTAGGCTCTCATCAGTCATCCGTATACACTTTCACAGCATTTGCACGCTGCAGCAGAGGCATTGGCCTCTGCTGCAGCGTGCAAATTTTCAACATCCATCTTCTCGATGTGATTCAGAAATCCAAATTTCGAACGTACAGCTTCATAGGCATGCAATCTTTCAGTAAGAGAAACAGATAGCTGGTCAACCACTGGGATGAAGGCGGATACTTTGTATTTCTCCTTGGGTGACAGATTTTCGTTTTGTGCTTTCCCGTAATCGAGCGGATTCAACCTCACATTTCTCGTTCTGGTGCGGGTGCGTGATTGTACATATTCATCAGTATGGGATATTTTTTTGGCTGCTTCCTCGTATTTATCAAAATCATTTGATTTGGATTCCACGAATGATTTCAATGATTCTATTGCACGCATTGCCGATTCAATAATCATTTTCGGGTCTTGAAACATCTTGTTTGTAGCGTTGAATCGCTCCAAGATATCGTTCCAAAATGTTGCAAAGAAAGCGGTTTCGAGACCACTCATCTTCTGTAGGTGCGTTGCTTCATTCCTCACGATGTCTTTTTGCTCTTTATCGGAAGATATGCTGGTTAGAGCTTCTTCGATTTCCGAATAGCCGTTGACTAAGGCTTTCGTAGCTTCAGCTCGACAAGACCAACGAGTGTCACTGAGCTTTTTCAACACTAAAAACTGGCCGCTTTTTTTCTCCGATAATTTCTCGATCAGAATTCGGTGTCGCTCTGTACTGGCTGTGAAAAACGTGTACAAATTCTGCACGAAATCAAAGAATTGAACAGCCGATGGACAAGAGTTAGCAGCTGCCTTTCCCACTAAATTCAGAGAATGACCACAACAAGGTACAAACGCCGATAAATGATTTTTCTCCAAAATAAGAGCCTGCATCCCCTTGTATTTGTCACTCATGTTTGCAGCATTGTCATATGATTGGCCGCGGCAGTCCATGATCTCTATTTGATGGTCACCTAAAAATTTGAGCAGAGCGTTTACTGTGGCTTCGCCAGTATGACCGCAGTTTGGTAAAAAGGTGAGAAACCTTTATTTTGGCGTCGATCCTTCCATATATCGAACAACTATAGTTAGTTGATCGATGTGAGCTTCGTCGGGAGTAGAGTCCACTGATACGGAATAATATATCGATTTTTTAATCCTGGATCCTATTTCAGTTAGCACCTTATCACCCATAGAACCAATCAGTTCTTCGCAAATCGTAGACAAAAGGTAACTGACATGACACCACTCCCTTTGTTTGCATGCTCTTTCAAATGGGTTGCCAGGATTGGTTCATACTCGGCTAGCAATTCCAGTTTCCATTTCTTGGTGAGCCAACAATTTCATTGTCACCTCGAAAAGGCTAATCCGCGTTCAGCGATGAATTTGATGGTACTAACGATAATTCTCAGGATTTTTCGCCAATACTCGATTTGTTGAGCCTCTTGCATCGCACTTGATCGATGCGTCCTGTGACTTTTCCCCGTTGCACTAAACTCATTACTGATTCCAAATGAGTTTTTGAAATCTCATGTTCATAGAGACGATCGGATGCATGCTTCCAGTCACTGAAGCCTTCTCCACTGAGTTTGTTGTTTTCAGGGGACATCAATTTACACGCATAACAATATATTTTCCCCGTAGTTGGAGAAAAGCAAAGCCAGAATCGATTGACGGTCTCTTGATTTTTATTGCGGCGTGTAAACATGTTCTTCGTGCATTTCCGAACAAAGTTGAAATTATCTCGCGGCTGATCTTGTTGAACTGAATTTTGCAGAGATACTTGATCGCAATTTTGAAGTTCTGTGAACGCTGTGATGGGTCGTACACCCGTACAGACAAAAAACGGGGGAAACAGGTACCGTCGTTGCCGTCTTATCTCGTATCGACACGCAAATACGAAAAATAGGCCGAATAAAGGCTTGTAAAAGCCGCAGAATATACTATTAATTCCTCATCCGAACTGGCAATTTTTATACTATTGTGGATTCACATGGACAGCCAGAGGGCAAAAACAAAAAAACTCACACTCGCTCGCTGGTTGAAGAAAATTATGCTTTTGGAAAAAAAAATAGACAACTACATGAAGACAAAATTACGCACGGAAACTTCAATGGACACATTCTTTCCTCGATCATGACTCACGACTCGATTGTTAATATTAGAGTTCGACTCCTTGTCACGATGAGGTGGGTTTTGTATGACAATCGAAATCGATATTCTTCAATAATTATACAAATAAATTATTATTAATCGACTATGATTTTTTTCAATTTCTTGCATGCAGAAAGTTCGTGAATAATTGGTGGCATTTAATTGTGTCACAATAATAATTATTTGCCTATCAAACTAAATACCTTGCTGCATAAAAAAAAATGAAAACAAAAATACCAATTAGTCAATAATAATTGATTTGTTTAAGAATTGAAGAACACCAATTGTTCACATACTGCAAAAAAAATTTCGAGACACGGAATCGAATACCCAACCTCCGAGGTTGCGCGCAAGTACCACCCCACTCAGCCATTGAGCCATTGAGGTACTCCCTCAAGATGGGTAGTAAATTGGAAGTGCTTATCAGGGCCATTTGAGATTTTGATATTTCACTGATTGCCTGATTGGAGTGAACAAATATAGATCAATTATTTCTGTTAATATTTATGATTAATATAATCAAATAATCATGTAAAGGTAAAAGAGAAAAAAAATCTTTCAAATTCCAACTAGTGAACATCTTTCACTAGTTGGAATTTGAAAGATTTTTTTTTCTGAAGTCTATTGTGGGGGCCCCCCGCTTGTGGAGGCCCCGGGGCTTTCGCCCCGGTTGCCCTCCCCTAAATCCGGCCCTGGTCGGCGCAGCGCAACATGTTTTTCTTCTTCCATAAATAGCAGTATTCTGTGTCAGTGTTAGTGGTGTCCTCCTAGTAGTACCTAAATATTGGAAACTGCTTCTAATTTGGGGACCTTTTACCTTTAGCTGAAGAAGCGATGGCTGGCGCCGGCGCGGCTGGAGACGTGAACACACCCGACGAGTTGGCGGGGCTCACCCCCGAGCAGGCAGAGCAACTCCGCGCGGAGTGGAGCCGGGAACTTGCGCGCGTCGAAGACGAGATCGCTACACTGCGCACCGTTTTGCAAAGCAAGGTATGATAATGTTTTATTTTTTATAGCTTTTCATGAAGAGCTTTGAAGAAGCTTGAAGATTGAAATCGTAGTTTTATCATATCGCGCCAAAAAATGTTTAGGTAAGTACGTTTCGTTGTATGATTTCGTTTTTCGTGTTAATGTTTCGTCTCGTTGTTTCGTTGACAATGAGATTTTAATAGTATTGTACCTATCACTCACTCATTCTGGATATCGTCTCCTTATCATTCCATGCAGGGTGTACGAGCTGACACTTCGAAAATTTTTGCATTCCGCTTCGGATAGCTTGGTTTTTCCAAAAAATGTAAAATACCTCATTTTGACACCTATGATCCAACCAACCGAGTAGTCAGACATTTCGGGGGTTGAACCTGATGATAGACTAAACATATTTGTGGGTTCTGTACCTCGAAGACCAGTCAAGTGCGAATAGAACTCATGCCCAGACGGTTCCGATTTCCGTCTTTCGCTTATGGTGTAGTGACAGGACAAAAAGGTAATACCGATGGCACCCCCCCATACATGTAACTGGGAATACCTACGTACAATCTCGATTAAAATTTCATTAAACCACATTACATCATATTGTACTTTTAATTCGTTAAAAAATTCAAACAGAACTGTGTAATAACTTTCAATCATCATTGGCAGCCTTGGTCTATCCATTGCTGAATATAGGACTCCTCCCTTTTGTGCCATCCTGTCATCCACCCATCTGGCTGTTGGTCTCCCAACACTTCTACCGTCTCTTGGTAACCATTCAGTGAGGGCTCAACTCCACCTGCAATCACCACGCCTTGCCAAGTGTCCTGCCCATCTCTATTTTATACCTACCGTCATTTGTTTGTCATACCTACTTGATTTATTTGAGAAATACTAAGAAATACAGATTTATTATTGTGGCCTATGCAATCAAATTTTGTGCATGCGTAAATATCCATGTCGACTACGGAACGGTTTATTGTGCGCTGCGCACGCACTTGCCCGGATTACTTTTTTAAATACAGTGATTTTGTGAAGACATGCACTGAATCTTCATTCTTTCTCAGACGAGTGAACAGACCTACGTTTGTTTACGAACGAGGTCGTGGATATTCCCTACTTAATAAACTGACCAACAGTTCTATAACGTATCTTCTTTTTTGTTTCAGATCCGCCAAAGCTCTGAATTAAAACGAAAACTTGGCATAACTGTTTGGAAGGAAATTACCGAAGATGTTAATCAGGGTTTAAAAAATGTAAAAGAAAGCCAAGTGTGAGTACCGGTTATGATTTAATTATTTTGCACAACTTTCGTACATTCAAATCAGTTTATGCCTGTTTGTTTTTTCTCTAGGGTTAGAACAACATCATATTATTGTTTTGGTAGTGGTGTATGGCTTCACCTTTTAATTTTGCTTTTAAGA
Source organism: Eurois occulta (assembly GCA_950022335.1). Taxonomy (NCBI): domain Eukaryota; kingdom Metazoa; phylum Arthropoda; class Insecta; order Lepidoptera; family Noctuidae; genus Eurois; species Eurois occulta. The sequence goes on along the minus strand of OX465479.1, from coordinate 14,887,409 downwards.
TGACAAATGGTGGCGATTTTTGTAGTAGTATCTTATTTCACGTTTGATTTGTTGTACGACAGCTATCAAACTATAGAAACACGCGTGGCTGCGTTTACACAGGCTGTGACTGAAGCACCAATGTAAGTAAAGTTGACAATTTCAACCTCAATATCACTATGCCGCACCTAGTGGAAGTGAGTTTATTTAATTAACGTAACTATTGATGAAAAGTAATGCATGGGCTTTACATAGGTACCTAACTATTATTTTATATTTAGTTGCATTTAAGTTTACGCTTATATCTTTTTAATCGTAGTAGACGCTTTAATATACACGTACTTTATATTTTTTCCCGCAGTTCTAACCCGAAAGAAAATTGTGAACTTTATTTATTACTTAGATACAGATTTTTTACTGTGGCCGCATAACCATATTTTAGAAGTTTATTGTAAACTCGTGGTATTCCTTTAAACCTCCATCCGCTCCTTACTGACATCATTTAACTATCATCAATAAGTAGTTATTGTTTGCGTAAGTCCCCACTTTCTCGCAGTTATGTTTTCTGAGATACATGACATAATATTAATAATATTTGTGATAACTTTATTTTGTGCCGATCAATATGAAAGGACTAGTTCTTGGATTTCAAACCTATTTACAAAAAAGTTTAATGGTGTAAATCTACAATTTGCTACCTATGCAATAAATTATAGCTACCTCAATGTATTATGTAATTTATTATCAAAATACTTGTTGCGTTCAATGGAGAGACCAAGTATTTTCTTTACACGGTTACTAAGGCACATGTTTGTATAGTTGTTACTGGTTGTAATGCATGTATGTACAAAATATATAAAAAATATCTTTTATATTGGGTTCAACTTTAACACCTTTGCACTATCTACAGGCGTTTCATTGATGATTTTTTATGGTTATTAAGTTACTTCGAAAAATAAATGCATAAGTAGCAAACTGATTTACAGTACTCTTTTATGCAAGTAGGTTTGATATTATAGAAATGGTCCCTTCATAATAATCTTATATTAGTCTTTACCTTGGACGCACTGAAGGCGCCAAACTAGTGGCCTATTTCTGACTGACACAATTTAGATTGCCATCGACACGTTAGGAAGAAGATGTGTATTCCAGTAGAAAATAAAACTACAATAACCCCCTGTGAATAGTGTAATTTTCAACTCTCAGAAACTCGGTAGTTTCCATGGCTCAAGACTAAAGTGACTTCACGACACTTGACCTTAAATTTTTCAGTTCCGTTTAGTCCCCGAAACAGCAGATACAGATCCGGTTTTTGCCACACACGTTTCCAATTATAGATTCGAATTCTCTGATTGAAAGACTTTTTGTAACAACAATTCTTGTTTTTATAGATACCAAAAAACTGAATCTGTGATAAAATCGACTGCGGAGAAGACAACTTCGATTCTCGGCGGTATCACTGCAGGAATGTCGACTAAGATTGGTCAGATGCGAAACTCTGATTCGTTCCGCTCCATCGAAGAACGCGTTGGCACGGCGTACGAAAATGTTAAGGTGACGAATTTTTACTGTTACTTCACTTTATCAGTATGAAAACATCTTATCAAAATCGTTATTCATATCTCTAACTAACAGGAATAGTAGGAATAATCTATAGTATAGATAGATTGTTCCAATTTCAAACACGATCCTTATTTTGTTTTGACTAGTATAGACTATGAATTAACGATCACTAGATACTTTAGGTGCAACATTAATGAACAGTGCCACATTGTGTGAGAGGGTTAATTTCCTATCCGATAATTTTCCCCGTAAAATCAATTGGTAATGAAAACTAAACTTTGTCCAACTATTTAAATTTGTTTCTTTCATTTAAAAAAAAACAGTAAGCAATCAGGTATTTAAGGTCCTTGAAAAAAATTAATGGGTCATTAAATAAATTATTATTTCTCAAGACTGCATATTTCACTATAAATATGTATTCATTATTATAGACGAGATGCCAGTAGACAATCAATACTAATACTGAATTTATGTGTAGAACGTAACTCACTATTTCTAGTAAAATTTAAATATGAGTCTCAAGTTAATGTTTGTATGTGTAACTTTTCAGGGCAAAGTGTCTTCTAGATCGAATTCAACGCAGAGCTTCGACGAAGCCTTGCGCGACGCCAGCCGCTCGGCCAGCGGCGCCACCTCGCCCACTATCCCCGAGAACAAGCCCCTGCCCTAGTCGCGCGCACGCTCCCACGCCGCGGCACTCGCCACACGTACACGTATACGTGGCGGACGGCCAGACACCGCCCACTAAAGGCACTAACAATTTTCATAAGAGGAATATTGCATACATTTGTAATGCACCCTTATTTGATATAAAACACCATTTTATATGTGCTATTAGATAGTATTTAAAATTGTGTGCTTGTATCACAATATTTACCTATGTACGTGTTGGACGGTGATACTGCATGTTTGTTAATATGGTTATTGGATTATTATTCATTCATCTTATTAGTTAGATATTGGTTCAAGACACTTATCGGAAATGAGAAGAATTTGCAATTTTGATTTCGCAAATCGCAAAACCTAAATACATGCAATATTGATGTAGTGTGTCTTTGACTTTCTAGATTATATCGAAAGATTGTCAATATCTGTAACGATGGTTTAGCATTGAGCATTGTGTGTCACAAGTGCGTTATATAGGGTGCACCGCAATTGTAAACTGCGGCGTGGTGTCCTTTAAATTCGTTTATTTAAGAGACTGCTGGTTAAATGCTTCATAATCTGTCTCTTGTTCCTTTTCATGTCTTATTTAATAGCATTCCAAACTATGATCACTGATTAAATTTTTATACAAGGTATTAAGGACATTTTGAAATTGTGTATTCAATGCTTAAACTCAGTATTTCTATGTGTAAACAATTTTGTAACTCCTTATTAGAGTCAGCGACAAAAGGCGACTGGCACCTCAGGTTTTAATCTATATTATTTTATAATTAAAAGTAAAATTAATTAGCCGTTAGCTATCATATCAAATGCTGAACTACAATGTATCGAATAATTTTGTGTGCATTAAGATAATTTGTAAAAGTAGCCTTGTTGATCGACTTTTGTCGCTGACCATACGTGTATAATGTTGTAAGACACAATAACTTGCCGTTGCCTGTTAGGTCCATTATTACTATAAAAATGATATTTTTGTAAGATGCTTAGCTTTCCTTACTTATAAAAAATCAACTATTTACAACACCTCTAAAGACGGTAATAAAATTTATGTATGATATGTTTGTTTTTTTTTACTCCTTGATGACGTCTTCATACATAGGGTACCTACTAGATTTGTTAGAAGATACAAAATGGCTAGGTGTTTCATGAATTATGACTGATTGCGTAGGTGAAAGTAGACTAGGTATTGTTCTGCTGTAGTTTCAGTTTGCTACTTTCTATAGGAAATTATTGAATGTACCTAGCTGGAGGGTATAAATATCGTGCTGGGTAGTGAGTCCCGTCACGCCCAGAGATATTGATTATTTTACCAATGGTAATAGGTTGTTTGGAAAGCACCGGCAAGATGGTCAGACGCGTTCAAGAAGGCTGTTGGAGGCATCCTATACCGTGCGGTGCACACTGCAGGAGACTGCATGGCTCGGACACGTGTCATAAGTCGTCGATCCTCAGCAGTGAGGGAGCGACAAAGAAGAATTAATAGGTAGTAGGGTGTTCCCTAGTCGCAAATAAAATACATAGAGTTAGGGTAGATGACATTTAATTACACAATAATTATAGTCAAAATAACGCAAATCGAGCGCTACTTCACAAATATTAACATACATTCCGACGTTCCATTACCGAGAAATCGTGTATACCCTGCACGAAGAAATTTGAATCTATTTTATTTATCATCTATGTATATAAATGGGAACCCTACTTTATGGAGTCATAGGATTAAAATATGCTATTGAAATCATTATTTGTGAATACAAAGTGTGGTCCATAAATAAAATAACTATCAACAACTAGATATGTTTTCCAAACAAATACAATTTTACTTACTTTAGCTATAGTGAAGTCAATAATAAAAATAAAGAAGGACGAACAAAGTCGTAGTAATGGGGAAGACCGTTAAAAGCTTATTGTAGATGGCGCGACCATAGCTAGGTCTCAATCTGACCAGTGAGGTCAAGCTATTTTGAAATATAAAATGACATTACCAGAATTTTTCTACTAATGACGATGCCTGAAACCTACTTAGTTAGCGCCATTAGTTTCACAGTTGCTATCCCCATTAGTTCTTGGACACGACACAACGCTTTGTTCGAACTTCGACTAAAATAACTACAATTATATAAAAACAAACAAGTGGGGTTTTTTTTTTTAAATTATAATATGTTGTAGGGTAAATAATATGATTTAGAAGTAAAACATCTTAAAATTAAAGGGCGGGGTGGCGTAATTATTATGAGACACAGTATGACTGTTTAATCTGGCCACATGATTCACGTAGGTACAGTATGATGGTTATCAGTGATATCATTTATCTTCTCTAAATAATACAACTATTTATCAATACAAGTCACCCGGCTATTTTTGCGGACTGCAACTTAGTGCCATACTAATAGCAGTGATGGATTCGACCATACAAGTCCGCGGAGTAAATCTAATTCTTAAAATAAATATTAAGTTCTAATGAAAATTTCGATAGTCGATTTCATTTGTGCAGTATTACTATATAAAGACAGATTATACTGAGGCCAGGTTCTAATTTGCACTTGGTTGTTTGCTGTTGGTACTACGCAATCCGAATTACATCGTCTGTCGATATCTGTTGAATTTTGTATAAATATCTACGGCCTAAGGAAATGAATTAAGGGCAAATATCTAGTAATTAAATTGCAAGACAAGGCGATATCTAATGGATGTAAAAAGACCCTTAACGCAACTTAAAGGCATTTGTTCTCCCCGTCATTGCTATATATTTTTTGTTCTGAATCATACTATGGACATTGGAGGTCAAAGTTCCAACTATCTCCTATTTACACCTTGTATATTTCAAAATTCATAATAGGTTGACAATCAATTACAAAATGATAGTTCGTCGGCGACATAATTCCGTTGAATTGCATCGAAGATGTACAATTTAAATCGACAATCGATGCGATATCGCATAAATAGTGACACATTGCATCGCGCCATCGAAAACATCCCTTAATTTTTACAGAGTCGAAGATTGTGAAAAAATACTTTTTGGGCTTGAACTAACGAACTTGGGTAAAAATACGACAGTAGTAGGCATTAAAATTTGCGACAACACTGAAATTGAGCAATACACTGTAATTTTAACTACTCCTTGAGCAACATCGCTAACGTACAAAAAAAATACTACAGCATGAAGTAATCCTACTAATATTATAAATGCAAAAGTTTGTGAGGATGGATGGATGGATGTTTGTTACTCTTTCACGCAAAAACTACGGAACGAATTTGGATGAAATTTAGCACACAGGTAGTTTATAACTTGGATTAACACAGGATACTTTTTATCCCGGTAGTATGATCCCGTGGGACAATTATTGAACTACTACTTGTTACATAATCGGTGACACAATTTTCCGACGCCCTAGATTTGCGATGTTATCGGATTACATAGAGCCATAAAAAACTTTTAGAAAAAAGCGCGAAATTCAGATAGTAACTGGCATTGATTAAGATTGACACAAACGCTTAATTAACGGGCCAGACCACAGACTGTATTGATATAAAAGAGTTTCCAAAAAAGCAAAATAAAAAAAACGACGGATGTGAACATTGTAATCGAAATAGTACATTTTGATACAAATGGAGAAACTGTCATTGCAGCCGAGGCGTAATTCACACCTGAGCCGTAGGTGAGGTTGTTTAGTGCATGAAACGACATTTCACAATACATTTACGAAGAAATAAAAAAACAGAACGAAAGATATTTTGGCATGTCTTTATGAAACTATGCTTGCTTTTTACCAGCGCTGCAATGCTTTAACCCTGGACTAAATTCGGTCGGGTGTTCGTCAGAAATCATATTTAATCCTTGTTCTTGTTTTTTTTTTTAATTTTGCTTTTTAATTGTATTCGTTAGAGAATACCTATTGAGATGACAAAACTGCCCCTATATCTCGGGGAATATACGCTATAAATCTTTTTAACAAGCAAAAAATATTTATTGCAACGACCTCTGGCGAGTTTACAATATATCACCAATTTATGAACTATCGCCGATGAATCACAAAAGTGTTATTACAACGTTTATTGATGAAATAGCAAGTATTCTACGGCGAGCTTATTCTATTCGCTTCTAGTGAAACCAAAAACATAGTTTTTGGTCTGCAAATATAAAACCTGGCGTCAGATGTAACAGTTGAGTAACTATGTTATTGCTTTATGAATGTGCATATGGCAAAATATATATTTATTTATAGTCCAAGTATGTACTAAATTCGTGCCGCTACGCTAATAAGATGAGATACCAAGATTCTCATTCTTGCGAAACCGGTTCGATTCCCGGGCAGTGTACAGTGCACTTACTTTTTGGCGGCATTTATGCTACTGTAATACAACAATAGAAACTCCTTAAAAAAGAAGTGATTAATTTTGCTGACTTAATTTCTGCAATGGAAGGAATGGAGGGGCCTAGCAGTGGCTCGTAACAAATGAATAATGCATTAAAATGAGAGCTTTATGTCGCGTCATGTAGGTACACATTTACAAAATGACATAGTTATGTTTGTGATAGATTGTTAAGTTGTTAAGTGACCCATTCGTAATGTCGTTGGACAAGAATTGCATAAACAGTTTTTTGGAACACGGCCCGAATTCAATACATAATATAATCTAAGTTCAGTTTTATTTCTATTGAGTTCTTAATTAATAGACTTTATACAGTGCTCATCCCTTGTTTGTGTTCATAGTTAGATTTAATATAGCTTATTACAAAATAAATCTTACATTAGATTTAGTATTATTGGCGTCTTACATTAAAGCCATTATCTAGCAATGTGTATTGTAGGCTCTACTGACACATATTTGTAATTTTTAGCGACATTAAGTAACAATTATAAAAACCATACTATAAATAAAGCTTCATATAGTCGAGTGCAATTAGACAAAAAGGTGGAACTAAGCTTATAGTGGTCGGATTTCCACGGGACTTGAGTTCCTAGAAGTGTAGAGAAGAAAATTTAAAAAAAAATGTTCTCTATGAATAGCTAATATACTTAATAAAGTTATTTTCAAGGCAATATTTACGCCATAGAAAAATTACAAAAAAAAATGCTTAAATGAATTTTTAGTTACTACACTCATGAATGTGGTTTTCTTGAACATTTTTATGTCCAGTTAACCGTAAAAAAGTATCAGTAACAATGTCACGAAGTCTTAGTCTTAAAGTTCGGTATTTTAGAAATAATTGAAGAAAATAGAAAATTTTCAAAAAAACCTTGGAAGTATGCATTGCATCGACAACAAAGAACAAATAGTAAAATACACAAACCAAATTGGCGTTTAATGAATGCACACAGTTCACACTAATACGCCACAATATAAATTCGTTGAATTTCAAGTTATTCATAAACAAAAAAAAAACAAAGGCAAAATCGCGAGATTCGATTTCTCAATAAAAAAGCCCCATGAAAATCCGACCACTATAAACTTCGTTCCAACTTTGAGTATTTTTGGCAAATTGCACTCGGCTAATAGGAAATAGGCGATTTTATCTCAATTTGATTTTAAGTAAAGAACATGTAAAGGTGGCTCTACACTCTCGCCGAGGCATTCAGAGGCAGGATGACTGCGAGAGTGTATATAGGAGCGCTCGTCTAGCGTCGATGTTCCTTGCTTGCTCTCCGTCCCGTACCAGTGTTTTGCAAGACCTCTCGGGAGTGACAAAGAGCTCTCAGTCGATAGTGTACCAGCCACCATGATGAACTCATAATTTCCTATTACTAGTATATGGTATATTTGATCACGCACCGTACCTATATGCAAATCGGTGCTTAAAGGCGACACAAGTTCTTATTATATAGTTATACGCTTCTAGCTCATGCACAATTAAAACTTTCGGTTACTTACACTAATATACAAAGGGAATAAAAAGTCCTGCCTGCCACCAACAAAATGTTTTTTTTTTTAATATTAAGCGCAATAAAATGCATCATAATAATTGTATACTGATCCGCGTCTGAATATGCATTAATGTTTCCGAATAATATAACTTATGATTACTAAAATCCCTAGTTTAAAAAAACATTGCCGTTTACAATTACTATCTCACTCATTTTTATTATAACTTGTATGTTGGACCTCTGTAGGTACTATGCTATGTGTTGTGTAAAATTTTCACTTCAAATTAGAATCTTAGATCATTGACGTTCGATTTTCACTTACCCAACTATCTTCTATAAAGCTTAAAAGTTTCTGTTGGTTTATTGAGGGACCATTTTTATTTATTATAATCGATTTGATATGATTTAGGTTTAAAATTAAAACATAAGTATATATAACTAGCCTGCTCTTATTAGGTATTCAAAGACAAATCCAAGTTTTGTAGTACAATTTCTCGAATTTTCCTATTCAAATAGAGATAAATAGATGACACACCCAGTTTCTGAATAAAATTAACGACTCGTCAAAATTAAATGCAAGTTAAGTGATCCGTCTGCTTGAATGTAATAACAACAGCCAATCGGATCACTTCCCTTGCGTTTCATTTAAGTCGATAATTTTCATTCCAGAGACCTGACGTAAAAGATCTTTAATTAATTCGTTAATACAAATAAATGTTGTTGGTATGGAAACTAATAAAAAACTAAACGTCTATTTTGAAGGCATAACAAACATTTTTCTTATATGTATAATCCCTATTAAAATTATTGTCACATATACGTGACAAGCACGAACGAAACAACACACGAAATAAACAATTAAACAGTTTTAGAATCCCTATTCATTTTCTTTTATTTCCGGTGAAATTGTGGCTTAGCGTTGAAGGCACCTGCGTTGCATGCTCTGGCGTTGAAAAGGTTTAACTCTCGCGACTCTTTATCATTATGGCATTAAATATTGCTTTGAAACACCGATTTTATTTGGGTGTTGTAAATTCATAATAAAATATGTAGTTATTATAGCACATTGCGTACCTATGTGAAACGTATCACGTTAGTGTGAGTTTAATATAACGGTACTCAAAAAATGAATAACATAGTTTATTTGATGTACATAGAAGTGTATTTGATTGTAAGTACATAATTTATCCCGGCTTCGCACGGGTGCAATTTACTAACAACAGCTCCACCCTTTACCCAAATCTAAATGCCCAATTTTTGAAGCTGGATCATACACATTCACAAAATTTCAATGAAATCGGTTGATTGGTTTCGGGGATTAGCGTGTACGAACATGTGACACACGTGATTTTTTATATATGGTTTATATAACAGTTTCATAGAATTTTTAGCACAAGTGCAGCTAGTTGGGCGAATGAGTTGTATATACCTAATAGCAGTAGTTCGAGTTAGCTACCTACCCCACAGGTCTAATTATAGTTTCTTTGACTACTGGAAGAAAAAAAAATAAGGACAGCAGAATTGAGTCAATTTTTATTTTTACTGTTTTAAAGAAAATAGAAAGACCCTTGGCATAAGATCAACAGAATTAAAATATATTTCAAATAGTAGCCTGTGGTGTCTTTATAGAAGTAGTAGAAGTGAAGCCTTCAAGGCTTCGAGGCTTTTCATTATAAAACAACAACTACCTCAGTCGCCAGAGAACAGAAATAGAGCTACTTGAATATGTTGCCTTTTTCTGTATTTTACCAAAAATTTGACCTATTATTCGAACTAATAACAACAAACTAACTAACTAACTCACTCACACACACACACACAATCACACACTCACTCACTCACACATACTCACTTCTAACTTAGATTAACAACGGGGTTCCGACACACAGCCTCAACAGTCCTTAGTCGATTGGACCTCGCCGGTCTAGCAGCAGTTTGTAGCAATGTTTTTAACTTGATCCAGTTAAAGCTGCGTCTACGCTAGACGAGCCTAGCACGAGACGAGCATGAGCAAAGCACCAATTCGTGTAGTGTGGACCAACTTACCGAGCATCGAACGGCCACTCCCACCAAGGGAATTTGTGCTCCGCTAGTGCTCGGCTCGTCTAGCGTAGACGCAGCTTTAAAAACAAATGATAGTAGTAGCCAAATCTTTGACATAATACAGGAAATCGTAAAATTTTCTATTGGCTGTAGCTCTGGTCTCTGGTGTACTTGTTGCCATGTATGAATTGGAGAACTTTGTGAGCTATGATTTGAGATATATTTCAATTATGTTGGACTTTCTCCCATTTTGACCAAGACCTTTTACCAATATTTTTTAAAGCTGGTCTACCCAGTTTCATATACGGGTCATTTCATTGTATGAGATGAAACAAGTAGGACAACAGTAGTGGGGTCAAAATTAATGAAATATTTTATCATACAATTTCATTAGAAATGATCCTTACAGGAGAAAGTATAATAATCAGTATGTTGTAAGTAAAAATATTTGAACACCTTTCTTGGGCCAGCCTGTTTGATTTTAGCTCCCTTAAAATATACGAAATAAAAATTGAAAATAATACTATTGTTTATTCTTAGCATTGACCCTAGACGCATATGTTTCCAGGATCAGTCTTTGGGTAAAAATGATTTCAGCTTTGGAGTACTTAATAATTAAAATTCATCGACAAAGTCTCAAAAAAGCCTTTGGCAATCCCATGACTTGTATGTTCCCTTAAATATAAACCGACTAGCTAAGTAGTGAGTAGAAAAATGACAAATAAAGAACAAATTCGTAATCAACATTATAAATAGTAGCAAATAAATTTTTAGAAATTAAAAGAGTTATGTTTATGATCTCTATACCTTATGCGTTTCATCTATGTATAAATAAACGGCTCCCTTATATACGAAAATTCTGGTAATTTGCACCCAACAGATTGAAGTTGGCATAAATGCTTAACGAAAAGCTGAGTGACTCAGCTTTACGATAGCAATAGTAATCTGCAAACAAGAACGTGCCAGAAACTCAACCGACACATTTTTAATCATGAACATATGAATCATATTTTTATTACCAAATAAATGTAAAAGAATTAAGTAAAGAAAAAAACACCGAATTAAGATTGAAAATATTTACAGACATAGACGCCAAATCACATTGACAAGAAAACTTAACAATTAACTTCGATTTTGCTGCATAATTATATTGCATTTGCTGGCCCAAAAACCTACGCAACTAAAGTGACAGAGTTGCCTGCAATTTAAGGAAGTTACCAGTGGCGTAGCTAGGCTGTAGGCGGGCGTAGCCCCTGTATCATTGTTGAGGCCCTTTTTACCAAACTGTAGAACTATGAAACCTAAAGGGATGCTTTTTTTACAAAATAAATAAAATACTATATTTATATACATATTACACATATGTAATGCCTGCCACGTTGATCTAGTGGTCGCAAGCGTGACTGCTGAGCAGTCCTGGGTTCGATTCCCAGGTCGGGTAGTGTTATTGGAATTTTAGGCTAACCCCCTATTACATGAGACTTTAACTGTTTAACATAACTGGCGAAATGTGCGTGTACTTGTTAGGTACACCTCTGCCTAACCCTTCGGGGATTACAAAGCGTAATGTTATGTTACATAGATAATTTAAATAAAATACCATCCTGAGTCAGATAGCTGTCATCAAAAGTTCGTACCATAAAATATAAATATATTTTCATTTTGTCATTTATTAATAACAGACCTCTTATCAGTAAAAATTGTGAAAAAGTTGTGAAAAAAAGTGTTTCACGCTCGTTTCATCATAGACCTCATCCATCGCTTTCCACCAGGCGTGATCGATGTCAAGAGCACGCCCATTTGCACGCACGCCCATTTGCACGCACGCACAAAAAAAAAAATACTGTATAGTTTGAATATTAAGTCTTAATGTAATAAGAATATAGTTAGAATTTTTGGTACCACAGCTCCCGAGCTTGGTAGGACGGCAGTTGAAAAAAGTTCAGGAAAGTAATTAGGGGAGGCCTTTGCCCAGCAGTAAGACGGTATAACCTAACAAAAGTTATTGAATAAATTAGGTGAATGTACTGAATGTTGTGGGCGACTTCACAATATTCGGCAATGAAAAGTAACGGAACGCAGGTCACGTGTGCGTACACACGTGGCCTGCGTTTCTGCACCCAATTACGTAACACACTAATTTCAATCACTATCCGAAGGGTTTTGAAAGAATATTCTAATCCATTACGTCATTTGTTTTTAACGCAATGGATGTTGCTGAAACGTCACAACAACGACAACGGTTGCACCCGGCTAGAATGGAAGCCGACTCCAACATAGTTGGGAAAAGTCTAGGCATGATGTCATGGTCGAGATAACGATGTAAGCAATAACGACTGCTCGGAGTTGCCTAAATATTGAGATGATGTGAATTTTAGCTACTATATAATGGTCTGGACTCTTAAATATGACCATACCTTTTTGATACACACCTATTAAGGGGCTATAAACAGGCCTCGATTTAAAAAAAAAAACTGCATTGCAGAAAATTTAAACAATTCCCCTTGATCTGCCACTTATTTTATATTTGATAAATTAAATATGAGCTACATTGTCGGTTAGTGCAAGATGATTTGTTAATAAACGGTTTCGATTTATTTCGTGATCAGCCATAATTATTTTTTTCAAAAAGTCATGGTTTCCTCGACTGCTTTAGCTAATACCTATAATAATTTCGAATTAAGCCTGGATGTTAAATAACAACAAGAAAATTATTTTGGTATTAAATGCATCCAAAAAACGAAGCAGTACTATTTCTACTCCGTCCAGCTATTAAAGCCTTAGTTTTTCCTGTAAATAAGTCACCTGGTATGCAGTTAGTATTTCAGATACCTGACAGAGGTATTTTGTAATTTATTTTGGCCTTTCCTGTTTATAACAAGTTGCCTAAATCAGTTGCTTACCGAGGGAAAATTTAAAACCTAAAAGGATCAAAAAGCATGTTTAAAAATTAGTTAAAACTAAATTTAAAACAATAATGTTTGACAATCAATCGTGTGCAAATGTGTCTTCCTCAGCTCCCTAATGAATGATACAATTATGTTAATGTCTAATAAATGCTCCCAACTTTGTTTTCGTATTTTGAATTTCATTTTTATTTTTACCTTGCCTTCTCAGTTTTTTAACATTGCTTGTAATGTTTTCATATTATATTGAAAAAAAAAAAAAAAACAATAATTCAATGGAAAAAATTGACCATCATCCATAAAATCTGCAAGGTTTGTTGACATGACTATTACTGACATTAATGAGGTTGCCGCTGTGTAGGCATAGTGACGATTAGCTTTTGATTAAGTAGACTACTACAATATTGTGCAAAAGTTACCAGCGGTATGCTGGGTAGCCTTGGCTAGGCTGGTGATAGGAGTCATACTTCACCAGATCAAAAGAGCTAGGGTAGTAGTTAATGGATAATACTGCGATGTTTATACCCCTACTTCCGGAGTGCCTCAGGGATTGCATATCAGCCCAATGCTGTTTAAACTGTTCGTTGATGACATTAGAAAAAATATTCTACAGACAATTCTTATTTCAAAATGTAACTGATGACTTAAAATTATCTAGGATTGAACTCAGAAAGGAATGAACAGCTTTTACAAGACGATGTTGATAATAGCCTACGAAGTTGGTGCAAAAGTAATGCAGCTTAATTTTATCAGTGACTCTCCCGTAAAAATGAAAATTCGCGACACGATGACTCGTCATACGTTACGGTTGAAATCATGACTGAAATTAGACTCGGGAATCTTGATTGACTCTGAAATGCGATTCAATAAACACGTAGACAACACTTTGAATAAATATTTTAAATTTTTGTTCTTTATGAATCGAAACATAAAGTAGTTTATGTCTCTGCACGCAGATTGTGGGTTAATAGGTACTGTGTAGGTATGTGTTTCTTGGTAAGCCTTAAGTAAATAAAACTTAACGATTGGCTTATGATGGCGTTGCGGCCATAAGTAAAATTAACGTTTTATGGAACTTTAAAACACAATTATAGTGAAGGATGAAAAAGCATGTAAGTAACGAGCAATTTTAAAGTATTGGGTCATTTTGTTCGTTTCTCAACTGCGAACCAGTGTGTTCACTACCCCTTTTATGTTCAATTTTATTTTGTAGCTTTTATCGAATGTTCGTCACTTTATTTTCATCGTATTTTTGTCTTGAAATATGAAATGAGAGCATTCTTCAAGTTACGAAGAAAGGGGTAGATATTATATAAAAGATGGATAGTTCCCAGAAACAGAATTTGTACTATAACGCAACGACGTTATAAGTCTTTGTTGAAGGTTCAGCAGACCAAAAAAACGTGTTGAGAAGTTTATAAATTAACATACACGCTTTTTCATTGAACATTACTCAAGGCTTTAGCTTTGCATCGGTCAAGTGTGTTCTGTCGAGATGGATGTACGTAAAAATTACTTAGTGGAATTTGTTAAGCACTGTCCACAAACGTTTTTTTTTTTGCAGTGAATATTACGAATTAGTGGCCGCCGCACTTGATATAATTATTTGTAGACTAGTGTAGTATCGATTATTGCAGATCACCCTATGGTTCACTTTACAACCCTAAATTTCCGTGTGTAATGTTTAGATTAGAAAAATAAAATGTATTTAGTATGATTTCATGTGATTGAGACACACGCCTAATTGAAACAAAAAAAAAAATATAATAAAAAATTTGTTTATTAACTTTCACACTAATTACAAAAAAATGACATTTGTCACCAACTCCAAATCAGGACGATACTTCTTCCCAACTTTTAGTTGAAATCAAACTTAAAGCTAATAAATAAAAAAAGAACTCTTACTTTTTTATAAACTTAAAAATGTACAAATTAAAATAACATTCTTTCTTTACACTGATATGGTTAATTGTATGTGTATGTGTTTATATACATAATGTATAATGCATTTATGTGGCTGCGTTGTGTGTGGCGTTTGTTAAAAAAGAGAGATGTAGAAAGTGTACAAATATATAATAGATGTAAGTGTACCCACACACGAGTAATTGAGTTGTATGTGTTAGACGAATCAGGAAAAGAAAACATTCCCATAACAATCAAAACATGTTATGAGCATTATTAGAACGAGGGCGCTACTAAACGATGATCAATGATTAGTGCTGCACGTGTTTAGTTCCAAATAAAAGCGGGATATCTCATAAAATTAAAAATATTAACATTATGTTTTGTATTATGTTTGATAGTAGATAGGTATTATTATTATCTCATATGATTAAAATCATAAATATATTAGAGCCCGATGCCGTACCATCGAGAGGGTCAATTTTGATGGACAGTTCTTATCGAAACTAGATTCTGTTTTTTTTTAAGTACGTGCGCTGGCCCTTGCGTTCATAAAAACACAAACAATCCCCATGTAAGTGCAAAAAGATTTGATATCTGACTCGTGTCGCTTTGTGCTATGAATCGCGATTTATGTAGGTCACTTTCTATGCTAAACTGCGTTTGTAAACTTACTAGATTTAATGGGTTTTAATTTAATTCTATGCTAGACTGCGTATGTTAACTTACTAGACTTTAATAAATCTATAATTGTTTAGACATCAATAAATCAGTTTGTTGCAATTATCATCCTGTAGTGGTGTTCTTTTTTTGGTAATTATAAGCACTTCATTGATCCTATTCATATATTTTATAAAATATATTTTTTGCATGTCACTGTCACTAATAATTCATTTTTAGTTTCAAATGACGATAAAATATTCACTTATTAAATTAATCGCACTTTTTCATTTCATTTAAAAAGCTAATGTTCAAGGCTACAAAAATGCTTCTTAGAAGTTAGGCAACATCCAAGACAGGTCGTCTTCGTTTGAGGAAACACTAAACGATCATGCATGAGGTAATTTTTATTGCTTTCCTCGAACTATACCTATTTATATAATTTATTTTATTCAACTGTCAACGATTTCTCAATCACCATAATTTCATAGAAATGAAGCGTATTTTCTATTGGGACAGCTATCTTCGTAAAAGCATAACAACATTTATAAAATTAGACTATTTATGAAACATTTGTGGGGCTATACAGAACCTGATAGAAAATGGTTGGCATTAACATCGATGTAAGCAACCAGAAAATAGGCGGAGTTCTATCTCAAAAACAAGGAGATCCGACAGTGTTATTCCCTGCTCCAGGAAATTGTTGCAGAAACCGGAGGAGGGTATAACTATCGAACATGTTAACAGACGCGATCTCCGTGCCGAGATAATTAAAAGTATAGAAGCCCCAACAGTTTCGCCACGCGAGATTAAAATTATCTGCATCACCGTCAAAGCTCCCTTAATCGATGACAAACGTTACCGCCGCCATCGAGACGCACGCGCTGCATAGCAACGCGGTCGGAGTCAGGGCGACATGCGACAGTTGGGCAGCTCACTGGCCGCAAGCGACGCCGTGTCAGCTGCCGGGAGGCACGAGCTGCGCGCGGGCGCGGGGCGGCGGGGCGCGCGGGGCGCGGGTTAGGCGAAGTACATGACCTTCTTGGTGACGGCGTGCACCGTGATGGCGCGCGCCATGGCGATGGGCGTGCGGTCCTCGCTGCAGGCGGACTGGTGGCTGCCCTCGCCCGAGTCGTGCTCCTTCTCCACCAGGTGGTAGCGCGCGCGGAACGCCACCAGGTGCGCGTAGTACGCGGGCGCCGGGATGGACACGGAGCGCGTGCAGCGCACGTACGTGTGGCACAGCTGGTACGTCAGGCACTGCAGCTCGTCCGAGCCGAAGTGGTTGTCGTCCCACAGCACGTGGTAGTGCGACGGCCGCGACGTGCCCTGCACACACCGGCGACACTCATACTTATTCATAGTATTATACTTATCGGGGGTGCGTTTGGCCGTAATCGGACAACAATATGAGAGAAGATTTTACATCGAGCGTTGATTCATATAGTGAGAGCTTTATGAGTAGGCATAAAAGAATAAAGCTTACCTGTATTCCTTGATGACTGCAGAGATAGAAGTCGAACTCGGTGGGATGCGTGATGCCCAGGTCTACGGTGGTGCCGGCGGGGATGTTGCCGGACTTGCCCGACTGCTCCTTCTTGTCGGCGCAGAACAGGCGCGTGTGGTGCCGCTTCTGAACCACGATGAACGTGATGCCCGGCTTGTATTCCGCCTCCAACTGGAAACATTACAGTTTCGCGAGTAAATATTGCGGTACATTTTAGAAATTGTTCCACTTTAGTCGCCACTTCATAACTTCAAAGTCGTACCGTATAGCTACTTAGACCGCGATCACTTAGTCCACTCACCTTGATGCAAGCTTCTCTGACGGCGGTAAGCTCGTGCTGCAGCACGTGTAAGAACTGCCCCTCAGATATACCATCGCGGTACATAATGATGCGGTGCGGCTTGAACCCGCCCGTGCTCTTGTAGAACATTATCAACAACTCCTGCACCATGCTGCTCATTTCATGTACTATCTCTTGTCTGAAACGTGGCGTGGTTACAATTATACACACGGTGATACAAACTAAGTATCACTCGTTTCGATGTTTAAAGTGCTCATAACGTTAAGGATGCGCTTAGATAGCCCATGAATTATTTCTATTTTATCTTACGTTTTTTTGCAATTTGCAGGTCAGTATCAGGTTTTACGATGATGATTGATTAATTTGCGACGGTAAAAAATATGTATTTACAGAATTATAATCAGTAAAATCATCAATAAAGCAACCTAAGTTCTTATCAACCGAAATAATAACTATTTCATGAAGTTATGACATTTGAGGCCATCACTAACATAAGACAGTTATTACTCTTGTTTCAGTTGTTATTGTTTATTGATTCTAATGAGTTTTATTCTATGAATACATATTTGTTGCGGTCGCACTCAATCAATCATCAACATACGACCTGATCATACGACTGACCTGCAAATTGCAAAAAAACGTAAGATAAAATAGAATTTCGAGTGCTACCTTGGCGCTTTTACCTTAACTGGTTGAGAGCAGGCGTCGCTTCGGGTGCTACAAGTCTTTAGACAAGTGGCCCGCCAGCTTCTAACGCATATAAAATTACAAAAGTTTCCAAAATCACAAAGTACCTTTTCATGTGTTGATTTTATGTTTTCATATTATATTAGTGTATTTGTTATTTCATATTCGGTTGCAAGTAAAAGCAAAACCGAATATTGTGTCTTGTTGTTAACATAAAATATTAATCAATACGTTAAAAAAATGAAAAGGAAAGGATTCATTTATAAAAATTAAAATAGCTTTTTAGTCACAAAAATAAAACAAATTAGGTATCATTGAATCCGGGACATTTCTTTAGCCGTCTGTACCCTTATGTTATTGTGTATTTCGGCTACAGTCGCAATCTAAAGTTAGGGTCTTTACTAATTGGATGGAGGTACAGTCACGAGCATAAATATATAACTATGGAGAGGTCGGCAAAAAGATCTGACATCCTGATTCGTCCAACACCATTTTGGCTGCATTTAAATATGACCGTACAATGTTTCGAGCCATTTCCCAACTATTTTGAGTTCGGCTTCCAATCTGACAGCATAAAGCATAAATCAGCCTATAATGTTCCCACTGCTGGGACACACGGCCTCCTCTCTATGAGAGGGAATGGGCTATAATCCACCACGCGGGCCCAGTGCGGGTTGGTAGATGTCACATGTCTTCGAATTTTTGGTTCTAGGAGATGCCGGTTTCCTCACGATGTTTTCCTACACTGTTTTTGAGAGAAGTCGTGATGAAATAAATTACACCAAGTAATGCGCCTGTCTGGGTTGGAACCCACGACTTACTGTTCGTAAGTTGGGGCCGCCACCACTAGGCCCCCGCTGCTCTCCGTCTAACAGGATGAAGCTGAATTGACTCAACTGAGCATATGAAGTCCAAAATCCAATTACTGGGTACCATACGCTTTAGTATGACTGATTGTCAGATTCAGATTCTAGATTCTAATGTCAGATTCGGGTTTTTTACCCGTAACGACTATCAAAAATCAACAATAGAAGCCGACGCAGCATCATATTTTTTGTGTTACGTGACTCGTTAGATAGTTTTGGTGATGATACTTTACTTTACTTGTACGTTACTTGTAGAATTTCACATATTTATTTTGAAGTCAGATATAATTTCCAACCTGTCCATTTTAATATATCAATGCTTGCGATTGTAAGCGCAGGGAGTGCGCACATTGCAGACTTTTTATCGGCCGATAGTTTAGTCGCTATCAGGCTTAAGTCTAAGACTTAAAATATATAATTTAATTAAAAACGAGTGCACACACTGTTTATGATGGTCGGCCAATTGTTTATTCTCCTTTCTTGAAATTCATGGCACTTGCGCTTGACGCGATTTTGCCCATGCATAGTGTGTTTACGAACAAGAGCGACAGGTTAACCAAAAGGGAATCGGGACGCCTTTCAGATTGTTTTATCGACCGATTTTAGGTTGGATAATGTGCGCACTCCCATATTATATGCTCATATCCACTGATCTAAGGAATCTATTCGTAAATCTAGCTTGATCCCAAGTTATTCAGGGTCAGCCACCTGCGTCACTAGATGCAGCTGAATACCAATAAACCAACTAAACTATCGGCCGATAAAAAATCTGCAGTGTGCACACTCCATAAGACGGCCCCATCTACTTACTTATAAAACCCTAACGGTGAGTCGGTGCAACTCGCACACCTGCCCTCGCTTGTCATTGACGAGAGCAGTGGAGGTGTGATGAGCGAAGCGAAAGGGAAAAATAAAAAAACAGCGTAAGTGCGTTTGCGCACTGTGCCCGATCCGAATCCGAGATAACAAGGACCGAAGTAGCCGTAGTACTATTTGTATGAACGCATGTGCAGTGCCCCCGAGCAGAGTTTCAGTGGCCAGTATATAAAGTAACCGAGGCAGTTATAACTAACCAACAGCGCGGCATGCTTGTTTTTCATGCATATATGTTTGTATCTATGAGTGTGGGATTATATACCCTGCTACTTACTTACTGTTGTTTAGGAAAACTGTTGGTAAATAATAGCGCGAATTGCGCTAAATATTAATAAGAAACTAAAACGTCCAGACTTGCCACAGTACTCGAAAGATGGCTTTGGCGTGGCTATGGTATCGGATATTGTTTTGGTTATGGTATTGTTTTTTTGTTTTAAGTTGTCACACTAAAAACACTTAAAAAAAAACTAGCACTCCGGCAGTGCCGGCAGAAGTGAAAACTTGATTATTAACGTTGAGCATGTTTGATATTTTGGAATGGTTAGGGAATAATTTTGCACCAATTGCTTTATCAGTATAAAAGTACTATCATTTATGGAAGTGCCCTTAGACTGCCTTAGTACGGGAACCAGTGTCGCCAAACTCATACACTTGCAAATTAAAATGAACATTCCAATACACAGAAAACGATAAAACATAGCAATGATGCAACTGTAATATTTTATTTATAAACAAATTACTGTCCTTGAAAAAGCACTAACTTATTATGTATAATTCTTATTTTCGATTGTGGTTCAAAACATTGTTTGGTACTATGGTGAATACGGGTTTCGAAGTAATGCATTGCGATTGATTTAATGAGGAGAGTTCTGTGATTCCCTATAAAAGGCTGACTGTCGAAATGGTCATTAATAAATATATTAATATTGGTACGTGTGCATTCCTTGTAACACGATAATATAAGTGTTGACATCACATTTTTCTCATTAAAAAATGAATTTCCTTTATGTGAACGCGCTCGAAATATCTTTTCTGCCAATTCACAGACTTTATTTAAGTCAGTAGAAGGATAAATAAGGCCTCCTTTGTCTCTTCTAGCAATGATTCCGTGTTTTTTTTTTTTAATTTATTCATGACCATGGATACATGTCCTTCAGTCGTAATGATTCCGTGATACTTATCTGTGATCAAAGCCAAAAGACAATCCTCACATTTAATAACTTTCCTCAACTTTCTTGCAATAAAACCAGCAATATAGGTTATTATTTCTTTAGAATAAAGAGTAAGCCTAGAAGGATCTGTTAAATAATCATGATCTATGTTGATCATAGGATCACATCCTAAAGATTCATGCGGTAGCAGCAATCCACAAGTTTCTTATTTCGGGTTTATTCGGAAATCTGAAAATTTAATAAGATTTTTTATTATCTTTCATTTTTTGCGTCAGGTGAGTGCAGTTATACGAATTAAAATCGTATAATACGTGTGTTACTAACATAGATTTTAAGTAGTGCGTATTACTAATATCATATGAATCAAGGTCGGAAGAGTATTTTTTTATAGACATTGCATTATTCGGTATTACCCATATTAAAGGGTAAATTCCCCGTCAAAAAGTGGCAACACTGAATTTTGAGGTAAGATAATAAAATTATTGCAAAAATCACGATTATACGAGATTTATCCATTAAACGAATTAGTTGGTACATTACTGCGACTATTTTATGAGAAATAATAGGACACAAAGCGATTGAATACTTAAAAAGATCTAATACTTACGAGTGAAAGGACAGTCCAGCAATCTTCATCAAACTATCACTTTTACAGTTTATTACACTGCACCTTACCATTTTGCACAGTTGCACAAATGTACTGTTGTCGAATTAAGCTCGAAAAGATCATATAATGTGTATAATTTCGATGCAATTGTTAATAAACAAATTGGATGTCAATCTGGCACCGCCACAAACGTCAAACTTGTTGTGCACTGACAATGATGTGCTCAGCCGACACGCGATAAGGGACAGAAATATTTATACTCTGTCTCTTTTCTTTGCTAGTGACGTTTATATGTTCTTCTTTTTCTTGTGCGAATGCAAAGGAAGATATCCAGCAGTCTATAGAATACTCTGTCTACGGTTTTTTCTATTCCGTGTTTATCCCTAAAGCATTAGGTTCAAAGTTGATTGGAAACATTTAAAAATTTCTTTAAATGATTTTAAACCATAAAATGTTGAAGGTTAAGTTCAAAATCGTCTACTCTCCATCCGTCTTACGCTTTTTTCCAAATTTCTTTAAATGATTTTAAACCATAAAATGTTGAAGGTTAAGTTCAAAATCGTCTACTCTCCATCCGTCTTACGCTTTTTCCAAATTTCTTTAAATGATTTTAAACCATAAAATGTTGAAGGTTAAGTTCAAAATCGTCTACTCTCCATCCGTCTTACGCTTTTTCCAAATTTCTTTAAATAATTTTAAACCATAAAATGTTGAAGGTTAAGTTCAAAATCGTCTACTATCCATCCGTCTTACGCTTTGTCACGTGTCCTGACGCGAGTGTCCTGACGCGAGTTTAAGATTTTATACCCATTACAGAACAATTTTTTTAAAGTGCTCAACGCCGCTAAAGAAGTTTTCACTTCAAAAAAAAAAAACAGAAAATCTAAAATCTCGACTGTTTAAAAAACGTAGGCTGTGTTTGACTCAGTCAGTTAACGAAAAAATGATTTATCGTTTACGACTTTTGAGTTCTTTTTGTTTTCTTCATAATCTTTTTAGTTCGTTTTTTATACATTCGATTTTTTATATATATTTTTTGCTATTATACCTACGCCACGCAATGTAATACATGCAATCAAACACACATAGGGAAGATTATGTCAAATATCGCTATACTATAATCGACGGTAGGCAGTGCACAATAAACCTTCTAATTTGGTACGCTTTCTCGGACCGTATTGTCTCGGAATCGGATCGGGCGCAGTGCACAAGCGCAAAAACTGTAAATTCGCGTAAGAATCGTCATTCACGGCGCAGTTTGCGTGTGCACTCGCCACTAAAAGAGATATGTGGTGTGTTAAATTAAAACTCTACTAGGAGTTGAAATTCTTGTGCGCTTGCAATCACACTGCATGAATCGCGGAGAGATATTGAGTTCATTCGTATTTTATCCGACCGTATCTCTTACGGAGAGCACTCTGAAACAACTCGCACCGTAAATAGTGATCGGAGTTTTGGGCGTACATTTTATCAACCTATTATATTCGAAGTTGCTTGCGCAACCGTGGCGGGTGCATTCATAAATTGCGCCGCAAACAATAGTCAAATTAGTTATAATACGTATAGTATATACACAGATAGAAAGCTGCGGGCGTGCATACCTGTGCTGCTGCACGCGCACGGTGGCGGCGTAGCGCGAGGGGTGCGCGTCCATGGAGCCCACCACGGCCGCGATGGACGGCTTCTTGTTGTCGCCCGCCGGCGGGTGCGTCACGTCCACGCCCAGGAAGATCACCGGCTCGTTGAACACCTATAATTGTAACCAGATTTTAATTTACACAGGTTAAAAAATACCCTGGACGTCCAACGACGGCAATTGAAAACAAAACCATTTTTCTTTTGAGTTGGCACAATGTCTCACTAATGCGTTTATTCCGTGTTGCTCAAAGGTCTCCATTTTGTTAGTAGATTAAATCATCATCAGTCATCTGTTACATATAGATGCAAAGAGATGAACAGAGATGTCTGTAGATTTGCATGAATTGAGTCCATTTCGTGCTACTGAATATCGCCAGCATTATCTACAAGCTGGAATTGAGATGGGGCAGTAAGATACCTTAAAATCATTGTAACTAGAAGAAAACGGTTTTAAGTGACGGTTTGGTTCACAGAAATTCATGTGTACGAAATAACTTAACCGGTCCAGTAGATTTAAAGCAAATTGGCTGTGACAGACAAACAGACACACTAGTGATATTATAATGGTTCCGTTTTTTCATTTGATCGTATGGAACCCTAAAAATTAATGACTGATCAATTTTAGCCCACCCGATCAGCGAAAACCGCGTCAATATACGTACCTTGGGACGTAGCGATGGCACAAGGATAGAGTTAATACCGCCAAGCTTCACGTTGATCTTCAGGCATAAATTGCTTAACGTCTGCGGAGAAGTTTTGTTCACGTTCTTGGCTTGAACACACTGCGTCGCCATGCCTAGCACGGTGTCGCCTACCCGCTTTACTTCAGCTACGGACAAGGAAGACACATTTCAGTTAATGTGTATTACTACACCAGTATGTTTGGTCTAACAGAAGTTTAATATTTTACAAAAATTAGATATTATCAGCACAGAAATACATGAGGATGTCTTCTCTATATAAAAGGGTCAGCTTCCAATCTAACCACATACAGCTGAATACTAGTATTCTACATGGAGAAACTGCCTAACTGACCTTCGCAACCCAGTTAGTACTGGGTAATACGATACTCCTTTGATAAGACAGGTTGTCTGACTTTCGGGCCACTGACTACCTTTAGCGACTGCGACTGAAAGACCTCCAAATGAGAACCGGGACCAACGGCTTAACGTGCTTTCCGAGGCACGGAGGAAACCTAGTTCTACAATTTTAGTACAGGCTAATTATATTATTGAATACATACCATAAACAGGCGTCTTTCCAGGCAACACAACGACCACAAGCTGCAGCTGCACGAACGTA
This sequence comes from Eurois occulta, assembly GCA_950022335.1. Classification (NCBI taxonomy): domain Eukaryota; kingdom Metazoa; phylum Arthropoda; class Insecta; order Lepidoptera; family Noctuidae; genus Eurois; species Eurois occulta. The sequence continues at coordinate 14,862,867 of OX465479.1, read as the reverse complement.
CTCTTGAGGTACTTGAACATGGGCTCCACCTGGTCCGGCCCCGTCGCGTATTTACAGAAGCACGGTTGTCCGATGATCGGCATACCGGCGTCGTTCGATATCTTCTGCAGCTGCTGAGTGAAGTTCCTGAAGGGAGGACGTAATATTATATTAATATAGGCCCAATGTAGGCGCAATTATGTTATACAAAGGCGTCTGCAAAGGATCTAACAAAAAATCGTTGAAATCGGTCAGCTCAACAACAAGTAATGTGAGGACATAGATGAAATTTTCAAACATACATGCTACTTGAAATGATTCCTCCCTTTTTAAAAGTAGTGTTAGTAGTATTGTTAAGGAACTGATGATGTCATTGTCGGGATACTCCAGAGAATGCCATCCTAATGAAAATAAGGAAGTACACTTACTTCAGGGCATCTTCCCGTACAGTTCTCTGGGGTGCAAAACAAGCAATGGCCCATACTCGTATCTCGACTCCCATGAAGAACTGTTTGCCTCTCATATCCCAAACACCTTGATTTGGCAACGCCTGCTGTGGGCAAAACGAATAAAAATCAACCATAAAATAAGAAAATTAATAAAAAAAAGTCAGTTACGAAGCATAATAAATTCATACAGATCAAAATAAATATAGACAAATACAGTTAGTATGAAATCAATCTCATGCTTTGTAAAATTCTAGCTCTAGTAAGTCAGAATCTAATGTCAACTGGCAAATTAAAAAATTGAAGAACTTTGTTAAATGAGGTCTAAACTGGTAACTAACATCTGGGTCAACTAACCAACCTAATTTAAGATTGCCACCGTTACGCTAATTGTCACGACAGGAATTCTTCGTCGCTTCGCACAATGAACGTTCACACGACACAACCCACAACCAACGCGAGCTCCGTCCAAATGAGCACATTGAGCACTTTTGTCTTCGCGCTAAAAACCGACAGCCTGTGGATCAGGGCGAACCGGGGTCCGAGCGTTACATGTAATGCTTGAAGTGCACACAGAAATCGCGTTACATTACACGGTACATTACAGGAGATTCCTAATGCGGTAGCGTGGTCCTTAAACTATCTAAAGTAACTATCTTTCAAACAATATTCAAAGTATTTCACTTTGTACGTATTTAAGGTACATAGAGGTACATAATGCGGACACTTTAGGGCAGATAGGTTTTTGTATTCCGGACAGGTACGTGGGGTGACGTCGCGTCGACGCTTGCTGACGGAGCCGCGCGCGCGGACCAATTTGTTACGTGAGCGCCACTGACGCGTGTACTCCACACTATCAACCTCATAGTTAGTGACGTACGCGTAGATTTAGTCCTCTGAGTGAGTTATCAAAAAATGCATGTTTTATGTAATTAGTTACAAAACTTAATATTTTTATTGTGTACACTATTATTTTTGTGAATTCATTCATGAGAGCATGCAAAAAATCGGTTCTGTCACCAGTTTCATTCCGTGCGTGCAAAGCGCGCGTCAGTGGCGCTTTGCCGACCAAGTTGGTTCGTGCGAGTGGCACAGCTAGTCACCGTGGCTTCCACGCCACAGTACGTAATTGTCATACACATTATAAAAGTATTAGACCCGGCTTAGTAAGATTTGAAGGTTTACCTGTCCGCCAAGTGACGAGACACGTCCGCCGTACTGCAGCTTGGGCGGTGGCAACACTCGGCCGCGCACCTCCATCATGTTGTTCGAGATTGTCAGACCGAACTCCTTCACATACAAGTCTGTGTTGAAGTTCGCTCGCCGCACCAGATTATTGATTTCTCTTTCCCTGTTTGGATATTGAGCAAATTTAATTCATCGTGTATAACAACCCAGTGTGGCTCATAGAAATAATGATAAAACTGAAATTAATAGATACAGGCTATATACATTTAAATGCCAATCACAACTTAAATTGCGTGAGTTTTAGTTAATCTGTCAATTTTCCTTTGGTACAAAATATTATTGTATGAAAAGATATTAATGGAAGGTACAAATATTAGAACACCAATCTTCTTTTTTGCGTATCAATGGACTCAAATAATACCCGACCAGTATATAGCCACCCTTCACAGCTTTTTCGTTAGCATCGTTTAGATTCTGCAAAGTGCTGGTGAATGTGCAGGATGGGCAAAAAAGGAGGTAGGGCATATTCTGCAGAGTGACTCGACACTGGCATTGTATTTGGGACAGGTTGATAACACCCCATTTGTCCAGATTATTTCTACAGTGTCCACCTGCGGGCCCGCCCGCAATCGGTTAAAAAATTTCCAAAATGGCCACATCAGTTCCTTTCCAGGATGAAGATGTTCTGCTGGATTAATGAAGTGAGGAGGGGTGGGATGTTTGTGCCTCCACAATTCACATCTTCATCTGACGCACTGTCTTCTGAGGAAATCGTATTTCTCATGAAGCTATAACGGCGTTTAAGTTTGAAGGTGGTAGTTGATGCCTGTACAGTGGGTTGTGGTAATCTCGTTCCTGTTTTCCCTTCTCGGTGCGACTAGGTATTTCAAGCCGAACAAGCAATAGAATAAGAATGCCAATAGTATAGATAGACCAACAGTAATTTACCTGTCGGGAGCTGAGCGCGCTGTCGCCTTAATCATGGTAGAAGTTTGCATGTCAGTCAGTTTCTTAATACATCTCTGACCAGGCACTATGTTACACACTTCCAGAGGGAGGTATGTGTGTTTGTGCTCTTGACCTACTTGGAGACACGGCAAATGCGGATACCTCAGCTTCATCTTATACTTGTCCAAGAAATATTTAGCTACAGTACATTCTACTGTTTGTCCATTTTCTAGCTGTAGAGGAAATCTGTAGAAATTTGTTTTAATTACTCACTGAAAACAAATAAAGAAAAGCAATTCCCTAAACATTTCACAAAACTTTTGGCATTAACTGTATAAACCCAATTGAATTCTAACTTGTTGGTGGAACACACATTACACAAGTCAGAAATAACAACTGTGCTTGTTTTTGTTGAAACATTTTTTTAATATATATCCTTTTTCCTATGAGGATAGGCAAAACCTACAAAATGCATGCTGCTATTATCTCCTAATCAGTTTTCCTCTTCCACATTCCAAATTAATTTCTTATCATAAACACCCCAGTGTCAATTAAAATGACTTTTATCCAAGATAATTTTTTCCCTTATTTCCAAATGTCGCTCTGAATATTATATATCAATGTGTATAATTAAATACGACGCCTATTGCGCCTATCTGCACGAGGTCAGCGCAGCCCTATTGCAAGTCAGTGCTGTACTGGCATATTAGTGACCTAAATCTGCTTTTAATGACTTGAGGCAAAAACCACCATTAATACTTAAGAAAACACTAAACAAGTATACATGACTTACGATTGCATCTGTGAAGGTCTACGGGTCACATTACACACTCTGTATTTCCTCTTCATTGTACCACAATGAGTGATTTCTATCTTGAGCCCTTTGATTTCTTTTGTGAATTTAACTCTCTGGGAGTCTGTCAATGGCTTTCTTTGATCATTAATGTCTCGTATGTCAAGTACTTCACACATAAATTCTATGACTGGCTGTGCTTTGTAAAAGGCGGTTGCAGAAACTGAAAATTGATAAAAAAAATCCATGATATTATGTTCAAAGCAGTTGTCTAGTGTTAGTTATAGAAAAAATTATAGTTTCATTACAACTTACCATCAATATTCAGCATCATTTTCCATTGGCTGGGTCTCACGGACTGGTGAAAACCAAACCAGACCTCTCTACCACCACCAAGAGGATGATAATATCCTTCTGGAGATGAGAAAAATGACCTCCCCACTGGAGTATACATCATTGACGGTAGATGCCGCATGACTACATCCAATGCTAAGATGGCGTCATATGGAATCTGCCTTGTTCGACCTTCAAGAGCTTCTTCTAAAGCAAAAAGTGACACCTAAAATCATGAAATAGTTAAATTATTGACTTTAGTCAATTTTTATTTACATTTTGTGCTAGCAAGTTTTTTTAAAGAATGTCTAGCCACCTCAATAATGAGATGACAAGTGTACTTTGATTAAGGTGAATGCTCCAACCAGCCCGTGAAATTCAAAATTTCTTGCGTTTTTTGCAATTTGCAGGCCAGTGCTAGGTTGTATGTTGATTAAAATATTATTCGCGGCTGTAGGACGTATGTAGTTACAGAATTATAATCATCAAAATCATCAATAAAACGCTCTAAGTTCATAAAGCTGTAGGAATGACTTTTTCTGTTTTTTTTTGTTCAGAGAAAAGATGGCAAATGGGAATGGGATCTTATATTTTAACTGTTGATCCAGCATATTTAAACAACATCCTTTATTCAATTAGTATTCATTGAAATGTGTAGTGTATCTAGAATGTACATAAGTACTTTTAGTTGTATTGAATATTGTTAGACACACGTTTAAATAATGTACCCCCACACACACCCACATTTAAATACCTAGTTACAAGTACTAAATATTTTGTTCAGCAGTCATATCTACAGCAACTTGCAAGCAGAATAAGCAGTTTGTTATATTCTAAATACAATGAGAGCATTATCATAAATTATTTTCATTAGAAGGAGACTCTCTGATGTTATGAAAGATTCTCAGTAGAAAATCTATCAAAACAAGAATTTTATTTCTTTGTTTATAACAACATTTCAAGTATAGTAGATTTCCAAATGTTTACTAACCTGTGCAACCCATTTGATGCTGACACGGAACACTCTGTCTTTGCCTTCTCCAGGCAATATAACCTCCAATTCTACCTTGTCGTTACCAATAGGCAGGGGATCTCTTGTATACAGATTATTTCTGCCATCAAACACAGGCTTGAGTGCTCCAAATATTTTATTGTAACAATGAACCATAGTTTCAACAATTTCCCTATTGACCTAAAAATAGTGTACAAAAAGTGTCTTACAGTAATAGAGCATGTGTTATTTATGGAAGTAGTAAAGACATGAATAAAAACTATACTACCCATAGTATGCAAAGTAATATATCCTTCATACTAACTAATGCAATCAAAGAATGGACAAGAGATGATAGTCAACAATGTGGAACTGACCTTTCTGGGGCATTTATCTGGCTGTATATTAACATCATAATGATGTACAAATCCTCTGGGCATTGATATTTGAAAATGATTAGCTCTTAGCATAATCGGTCTTCCTTCATGGCCAAGGTTGGGACGTCGCGGGCATGTGAGTGTTGGCAGATCCGCTAGTGGTGCAGTGGGTGACACGAGGCTCATGGCACCCGCAGCACCAGCTGCACCAGGAGCAGTCGCTCCGGTCGCGGGGGATGTGCTGGGGACTCCGGCCGCAGCACCAGTCGTGCTCGCGGCCGCGGTCACTGCCCCCGCAACACTCACCGCTCCAGCATTCGTGTCCCCCGCTGGAGCTGTGTAGTTTACACATGTGGAAATATAATTGTGAACAATTAATAAGATTGCGATGCATCGCGTTACTTCTGATAATATTTAGAACAATCAAACAAAGTGTTGCTCCCATAGAGCATAACACCTACCTTGACCAACGGGGTACATCCTGATATAATGTTTATATCAACAAAAGGTTAAAAGTTATGAAACACACAAATATTTTGTGTAAGAAAGAGCCACAATGTGATAAATCCAACAATAATTGTAGAAAGTGTCAAAGTATTTTCTTAAGTCGTCGCCCTAGTCCTAGTCTAATGCTTTATGACGTAGTGAGATAATGTGGTGTAGTGTAGGGACTAGTCTAGTCAAGAATAATGAAGTTTTCACTAGTGCTGTACACTTTGATATTAAAGCCAGGCTCAGACTATACAAAAATAAAATAGTCTGTAAAAAAAGTAGAATGATAGTTTGATGATTATATTACAATCTCCACAGTCTGGCCTTAGAATATTATATCTATATCTCTTGCCTCAAATAACAAACACTAAATAAAATGCCAAAATATCGGGAACTCTAAACAAACAGTGGACATGATAAATATCCCGTTTTATAACAAAGACTAAATAGTGTGAATGCGTCACCAGCGAGCAGCGCTACATCCAAGCTTCTTTTGATACGTTCACTAATGATGCCTAGCCAAACACTATCTAAACACGTTTCGATTAGTAGTACGCTGATAACATCGTTATGTCGAAGGTCAGCAGAGCTTTTCGGGTCGGTAAGGTCCGGCCGGAGTCAGTGAAGAAGTTACGACATGGATGGAAGTAATGCGTTGTTGTTACTAAATCTTTATTTCTCTCTCTCAAAGATTCCAATCTTTTACTTCATCTAATAAAATGTTTTTTATGTAAATGTTCCGCAAGTGCCCCACTGTCCATCACCGCGTCCACCATCGCAGGGCACCAGGGCAAAAATTAAATCACGCCCCCACAGTGTAAACTCTCCTTTATGTTATATCCGACACGTTTTCACCTCACTAGTTCTAATCTGGTAAATACGGGTAAATAGAATACTACTCTATGGTTTCATTCGACCGTGTTTTTATGACACAGGTTGTATGAACGAACCTTTAAAATATTGATCAATACTTCAATACACACCTAGGTACCTATTTTGGGAAACTTATTATGTCTATCCCGTATAGTGGCACGTTAAGAAGATCTGGAGGAGTTGTATCAGCAATTGGAAAACAGTTAAGAGGAGTTAATTTAAAAGCTGCGAAAAGAATCACAGTTAAATTTGATCCGTTTGGTGATAATGTAACACACACAAGGTGAGGAAGACTGAACATTTACTAAAATAGGTCATATTATTATGTTCTGGTGCCCATCCATTAAAAGAATAATATCACGATTTTCATTGTATTACTATTAAATTACACCAAAACGTAAGTGAATTAAACAATATTCTTTATAACCGTGAACTATATAAATTTCATAACCTATTAAAATTCAGACAGATGATCAGGTTTATTTGTTGATATTATAAAATATATTTTGCAGACTTTATGCAGAAATGTTAGGTAATCATCGTCTATCTTGAAATACAGATAGATACTGCATTTTTCATGTAGTATAACAAAGTTTTGAAAAGAGGTTTTAAACTGTTAGTATTATTAATTTATTATATTTTATGTATTTCACAGTATAAATAATTGCTTCACTAAAATTTCTCTAGATACTTGACATGTCACTGAAATCTCATCTTTAAAAGAAAAAACAATGCAGTAATTTGGAATTGGCCATTTGCTCATTCTTATAGTAAGTTAGGGGTAAATATAACTTTGTTAATATATAATAACCTATGATTGCAGTGATAAGCAATAAAATAAATATGAGTTACAATTTGGTTATTTATTTTGCACTTTGTTTCAGAAATTTCCTGCACTACATAAGTTCACAGAAAATAGTTTTGACTAATCCCAACTGCTCATTGAAAACAGAAATAGTCTGTGACCGCAGTGATCCTACTGTTGATGTTACTCTAGCACCCTCAATAGCAGGTAGCTTTTCCACTATACTTTGACTTTTTCTTACTGCAATAGTATAGGGAAATCAGAATCAAGATAGTATTCCCCAAATGTGTATAGATTCTGATTGGCATCACATCTAAAAGTCAAACAAAATACATTACACAAAAATTTTGTTCCTAAGGCAGTTTCCCGTTTCTACGGGCTTACCCAAAGGGAGCAGGGATCGCAGCTAGCTCACTAGCATGATATTGTATGAATTAAGTTATCTACCTAGCCTTTTCCAACTATTTTAGATGTTGGGGTCGGTTTCCAGTCTAACCATGTTTTACATGGAGCGACTGCCTATCTGTCCTCCAAAACCCATTTAGTACTGTGTAATACAATACCCTTTGGTAGGACTGGTTCGTTGGGTCACTGACTACATAACAACTGTCAAAGGTCTACATTTGACAACCAGGACTAACAGCTTAATGTGCTTTTCGAGGCACAGAGGAAACTGTATGAAATGGGTGGTCAGCCATTCACGGACCCAAACCTAAACATTGACCTGAGTGGCTGATATTATTTTAGTTACTTTACATAGTAAACTTTATATACAGACACAGAATGTTCCTGAGCAAATTAAGCTATAAAAAAATGCATTAAATACATCTTTGTATTGTTTTTTTTATATTTCAGAAACAGCTAAAGTAAAAAACATTACAATCAAAAGCGGAAACCTTACTTGTTTAGAAATACTGCAATTGTTAAATAAACATATTTCTTCACTGGCTCCTGTAGAACAGCCAGCAGCTGCAATCCTAACCAAAACAGAAAAGAAGAAGACGAAAAAGAAGTAAATACTTATAAGATGACGAGGTCAAGTAGAGGAAACCTTAATGTAGTTGAAGAGCTATACAACCAGATACCAGCATTTACTGATGTGTTTTCAGAAGATACATTTTACATATTTGTTGTGTTCTTTGTTCTTTCAACATTGTTGGTTGCTTTTATTCTGTCCAAGTTTATCACTATCAAACCTGTAGAATAGAATGTAACATATTTATTACTTTGATGTTTAAAATTACTGTGAAGTTTAAAAATGTATCAAACAGAAAATAAATAAAAATGTTTTGATAAAAATTCGTTTTAATTTAAATACTCCAATGCTAACATTTCCCAGTTTATTACAAAACAGGTTTTTATACTAGTGACCCTCCCCTCTCCCAAACTATCGCCCCTGCTTCGCACGGCGCAACCTATCAGGTCCAAAACTATCCTAACTTTCAAGCTGTAACGAACTATACACAATGTTCTTAGTTACTCTTTGTACATTATATTCTACTACCTACTATTAGAATCTACATGGGAAACCACAGTCTGGAAGTAACATTAGGTTTCGGGGTTACCATCGTGTATTGTAAATGCTGCTGCTGCGAATTTCGTTCTGACTGGAGATTCCGTGACTTAACCCATTCGTTGCTACCAACGCACCATTTGCGTTGATCGAGATTACTACGTCATGCCACCAACGTACCATATGCGTTGAGTGTACTCTAAGAAGTTTTTTGGCATTACATAAAAATGGTAGAAATTTATTTAAATGTTTGGCAACATTCACGGTTAGAAACAATTTTTAAATGTGGAAACACAGTTGGTTTTTGCTTCGGACTGTCATTCTTGTTTTGGCAAGGAAAAAACGGTTGGTGCTGTGAAGGTCTATTTTAATTTCCGCATAACTGAAGTTTCATTGATTGTTTATTGAATATTTTTGAATTGGGAGATAAAGGTAAGCAATATTCTTAATTTTATCATTTTTTTCCACTGTTTCATCGTGTATTTTTACAATGAAATCACGTGCACGGATACGGTGCGTTCATTGGCATAGCAGTAAAAAGTCTTTTTGGATGGTTTTATCCATAACATCAGAAATCCAGATTATTTTCCAATGTACGAGTATGTTGTCTATTTGTACCTACTTTTTGAGTAGATGTACAGAAAATATTCGAATTAACTATCTACTATTTTCTATTTGTTACAGGTCATTTTCAGAGAATTCGAAGAAAAGTCAGAAAAGATACTTCATATTTCTGTCGCGATTGTCCCGAACAATATGGGTTTTGTAAAGATTGTTTTAAAGAGTATCACAACTACTAATTTTATTGTTTTTTTATAAGTTTGGTTTTGTAATAATAAATATATCTTCATTTATATAATATTTTTGTTTTGTCATAATTTCAACCTATTTAGCCACTAAAATATTGTTTACTTACCTGCAATCCATTAAAATCGTCGATTCTGCATGACCTTTGGAAATTCGTCCAGACGTTCTTCATGCATAAACGGCTGGACGAATTTGGATGAAATTTGGCACACATTTAACATGTAAAATATTATAATGCGGCCGCTTAGCGGATGGCCAAGGGCACTTGTTAGAAACTGTAAATGTTTCGGTAGTGCAAACGTACGGTAAAAAATACACACACAATGTTTCGCATTTATAATATTAGTAGGAAATATTAATGCTAAATTATAAATAAACATAGATTATCTGAATAAAGAAAACAACGGCAAGTATATTGACAAATCGGGCCTCAGCAGTCTCCCAGAACATGTTGCATAATACTATCCAAACGTCAACGCAAACGGTGTGTTGAATGGCACTTACGATTTAAATTCTTTTATCAGTGCCACCAACGCATTTGTTGCGTTTACCATTTTTGGGTGGGTTTTTTTTATTTAGGGTTTTTTTAAAATTGAAAAACACATTTAATTTCGTATTCTCTATTGTAATCATCAAAAATATTAAGTGGCACCCAGGTGATGTTTTTAAAATATAAGTGGCAATGAATGTGTAGCGACCACCACCAGTCACTGCACATTACGACGTTTTTTGACGCTCTGATAAGAAACATTGAAGCGAGCAGTTCTGATAAGAACTTTGGTATAACGTTTCTGACGTTCTGATAAGAAACATCGAAGCAAGCAGTTCTGAAAAGAACTATTTCAACGTTTTAGACGATTCCGTAAAGAAATAGGAGTGTCGGGAGCTGTGAGGCCACTCTTCTAGCTTCGGTTCGACGTGTCTTCGATCTTCATCACTGCATCTTCAGTCTTCACTCGACGGAGGCCTGCCCGACACTAACGCGCGCGCGACATGGCACATATATTTATGCTTTCGTCGCGAGCGGCGAAATGGCGGGAAAAGTCGCCCGCCGCGCCGCCGCGCCGTGCCGCGCCGTGAGCACACCAGCGCCTCTTGTGGAAACAACACGACAACAGTGCCGTGACGCGATTGGTCAAAAATCCTTGGATTCTGATTGGATTTTTATTTTGTAAATAGTGTTTCTAATTTAATGTACGTGTTTTTATTGGTTATTGTTAGTTTATAAAATAGTATAAAAGACGACCCTTTTTGTAAATAAACATACATTCAATATTCGTTCCTAAACGGAGTTTATCTTCAACATACCTTCTGATCTACAAGCAAGGACCCCAAACCATTAACTCCAAAGTGTCGACTCCAAAGTGGTGACCTCTCCTGCCAGAACACTGAAGATCAAGAACGAAGCTCTGCCAGTATCGCCAAACGAAGCTCTGCCAGTCTCCAGCAAAAATAAATCAAGATGTCGAATCCCTGCCAAATTGAAGAACAACAATCAAGCTCAAACCCAGTCCAGAAGGCCGAAGCAGCTGGAATATCGCTCACCATGCGTATTCCACCTTTCTGGCGTGATCGACCACGGCTCTGGTTCATCAGTTTCGAAGCAGCAACCAACGATCTCAAGAAAGGCCAAGCCCAACTCGCACAGATGGTCATCGCACAGCTCGAGCGACAGGATATCGAGCAGATTATGGACCTACTCTACAACCCACCAGAGACTGATCAGTACAACACGATCAAGAATAGGCTCATATCTGCCTACGAGGAATCCGACAGCCGTCAATTCCAGAAACTACTGTCCGACATGGAACTCGGCGATCAAAAGCCAACGCAACTACTCCGCCGCATGCGAAATCTCGCCAGAGACAAGGTTCCCGACTCCACCTTACGACTTATGTGGACGAATCACCTCCCATCACACGTCCGGTCAGTCCTCGCAGTCAGCGAAACCTTCACCACCAAGACAACGCTCGACGAACTCGCGCTACTCGCCGATAAAATCATGGAGCAGACAGCATCAACAGAAGTCGCAGCCGTTCATGCACCCGCACCAGTTTCAATAGCCGCACCGCAAGCTGATACGCAGTACCTAATCAGCGAGATCAGGAAATTATCACTAGAAATAGCAGAATTGAAGTCAGATCGATATCACAACAACAATTATCGTCGTAGTCGTCACTCATCTCGTCACCGCAGCACGTCACGTCAACGAAGCCACGATGTTTCTCCATCACCATGTTGCTACTATCACCGCCGTTTCAAGGAGCAAGCTAGACGCTGTACATCACCTTGCTCATTCAACAAGCAGCAGAAACAGAACACGGAAAACTAGACGGAACGTTGGCAGTGGCGGACACCGGCGTTCAAGAAAAATCCCACCGCCTGTATATCACTGACAGAAACTCCAAATTATCATTCCTAGTCGACACTGGAGCCAACATATCCGTGCTACCAAGAAGTAAGGGACAAATACCAACGCCGCTACCATTCCAGCTATACGCAGCGAACAACACAACTATAGCTACGTATGGCGAGAAAACATTATCCCTTGACCTCAATCTACGTCGCCCATACTTATGGAAATTCATCGTAGCTGACGTCTCAAAACCTATACTCGGAGCCGATTTCCTCAAACATCATCAACTCATCGTCGACCTGAAAAACCGAAGATTAATCGACGGTGTTACGAGTTTAAAGGTCAATGCCCCGGTACGAGTATCGAACGTACCTACGATACGCAGCATCGACATGTCGCAATCCTACCACGACATTTTAGCTCAATATCCCGGCATAACGAGATTAACATCCATGAAACTAAACTCCGATATCCAAGTGCAACATTTCATCGAAACAAAAGGACCACCGATACACAGCCGAGCTCGACCAATTCCACCACATCGTTTCGAAATAGTGAAGAAAGAATTTGAAAACATGATCGAACAAGGACTATGTCGACCTAGTAAAAGCCCATGGTCATCACCTCTGCACATCGTCCCTAAGAAGAATGGTGACATAAGAGTTTGTGGTGACTATCGCCGACTCAACTCCATCACCATACCAGATCGATACCCTGTTCCACGCATCAAAGACTTCACACATCACCTATCCGGAAAAACTATATTCTCAACAATAGACCTCAACCGCGCCTATCAACAGCTGAGTGTAAGAGAAGAAGACATTGAGAAGACAGCCATCATCACCCCAATGGGATTATTTGAATTCCCACGTATGTGCCCCGGTTTGAAGAACGCGGGACAAACGTTTCAACGCTACATTCATGAAGTACTACGAGGATTAGATTTCGTCTTCCCATTCATAGACGACTTATTAATAGCATCAGAAAGCGAAGACCAACACAGAGAACACCTCCACATCGTACTAAAGAGATTAGAAGAAAATGGCATCACTATCAACCCCGCCAAATGCAATCTAGGCAAGTCAGAAGCCCAGTTCCTAGGTTACACCGTATCAAAAGAAGGCATCAAACCTCCGCAACATAAAATTCAAGCAATCACCGATTATCCAAAACCTACCACAATCGAAGAATTACGAAGATTTCTTGGAATGATCAACTTTTATCGCGATCATATACCTAACGCCGCAGCACTACAAGCCCCGCTGAATTCATACCTACATAACGTAAAGAAGCGAGACAAAACTCCAATCACGTTGTCCGACGAAGCAACTCAAGCATTCCAGCAATGTAAAGCTAGCATCATAAACGCAGCTCTACTCGCCCACCCATCACATCATGCTAAACTTGCTTTATTTTGCGACGCATCCGACAACTCTGCTGGCGCCGTCTTACAACAATACATCGATGACACGTGGCAACCGCTCGGATATTTTTCCAAGAAATTCAACGACGCACAAAAGAAGTATTCTACCTACGATCGAGAGCTACTCGCAATCTACATGGCAGTCAAACATTTCCGCAAGACATTTGAAGGACGTCACCTTATTATATTCACCGACCATAAGCCGCTAACATATGTTATGTCTAAAACTCAATCGAGTACTGAAACACCGAGACGAACGAGACAACTCTTGTTTATCAGTGAATTCACCACCGACATACGTCACGTGAGCGGTCAACAAAATATCGTCGCCGACACACTCAGCCGCATCGAAACCATCTCATGCCCAACTACGATCAACTTCAAGGAAATAGCCAGCGCACAAGTAAAGGACAGCAACATTCAACAATTATTGCAAGAAACAAACATCACTCTCAAGAAAATAATAATACCAAACACTAACGTCGAGTTATACTGCGAAACATCTACGTCTTATATACGCCCTTATATACCAGAAGAACATAGACAAGAAGTTTTCAACAGCGTGCACAACATTAGTCATCCTGGTACGCGAACGACTCGAAAACTTATAACTCAAAAATACTTCTGGCCATCGATGAACTCCGACATCAGCCGTTTGACCCGAACTTGTTTACATTGTCAGAAAAGCAAGATACAACGTCACACATTCTCGAACATCTCTGCTTTCCCGCCAAGCGATCGTTTTCAACATCTACATGTGGACATTGTAGGACCTTTACCTACAACAGCTCAAGGACATCGCTACTTAGTAACAATGATCGACCGACTCACGAAATGGCCTGAAGCAATACCTACCGACGAAATATCAGCTGATCGAATAACCGACATCGTCTACCAACACTGGATATCAAGATTTGGATGCCCGACTACACTCACAAGCGACCAAGGTCGCCAGTTCGAGAGTCAGCTGTTTCAAAACCTAATGAAACAAATGGGTATTAAGAAGAATCGCACAACACCGTATCATCCTCAAAGCAACGGGATGGTCGAACGATGGCATCGCTCGCTCAAAACAGCATTACGCGCCAAACTATCCGACACGAGTACATGGATCGACGAGCTACCTACCGTGTTACTTGGTTTACGTGCCGCACTACGCACCGACACCGGCGTGAGCGCAGCCGAACTTACCTACGGATACAACTTACGTCTGCCAGGCGATTTCTTCACATCAAATACCTACGTACCTACAATGGACTATAATTACGTGGAAAAACTTCGTGACGTCATCCAAGCGAACAAACCGCAATCCGTCACCGAACATCACAGCAACAACAAACGCGTATTCGTGCATCAAGATTTACGCAAGTGCAGTCACGTGTTTGTTAGAACCGATGCAGTCAAGAAACCACTCCAAGCTCCATATGAAGGCCCATATCGAGTTATAAGCCGAACAGACAAAGTATACTCTATACAGCTACCGAATCGGCAAGCCAACATTTCCATTGATCGACTTAAGCCTACATATGTCATCTCAGAGAATACCTGTACCTTACCTCCAAACAAGTTTACCATTACCAAGTTAACCCAAGCTGTTACCACACCAACCATTACCAAGGAAACCAGTACCACACCAACCATTACCAAGGAAACCAGTACCACACCAACCATTACCACATCAGCTGTTACCAAGCAACAAGTACCTACGGTCAACGTGACGTCACAGCCCGCCATCAACAGGTCAACGCGCTCAGGCCGTGTCGTCAAGCTACCGGTACGCTTCGCTTGAGGGGGAGTACTGTAGCGACCACCACCAGTCACTGCACATTACGACGTTTTTTGACGCTCTGATAAGAAACATTGAAGCGAGCAGTTCTGATAAGAACTTTGGTATAACGTTTCTGACGTTCTGATAAGAAACATCGAAGCAAGCAGTTCTGAAAAGAACTATTTCAACGTTTTAGACGATTCCGTAAAGAAATAGGAGTGTCGGGAGCTGTGAGGCCACTCTTCTAGCTTCGGTTCGACGTGTCTTCGATCTTCATCACTGCATCTTCAGTCTTCACTCGACGGAGGCCTGCCCGACACTAACGCGCGCGCTTTTTTTTTTTTTTTTTTTTTTTTTTTTTTTTTTTTTTTTTTTTTTTTTTTTTTTTTTTTTGGTAGGGCATCTCGCAGTTCAACCTAGGAGGTTGGCTACTGCTTAACCGGGCTAGTCCTGTGGGTGCCTTGAATGTAAGGCCTCCAGCCAGGGGCTTAAACTAAGCTTATATACTAAGCGACCACTCGCTAAGGGCACCCCCTGTGGGGTACGGGCCTCGGCTTAGGGCGTCGCTGGGGGAGGGCAGCAAGGGGACAGGCTGGATCGGATTTCCATTATTTAGGGGCTGATTTAAAGCTACTGGCTCAGCGTCGCGGGCTGGCTCTGGCAAGAGACGGGGGGGAGCGTTACTGGGACGTCGCGACGGACCTCGGCGGCGAGGTCGGAATGACGGCGGTCTGGTTTTGTATTTTCTAAGAGTACTTGTTTCCCTACTACTTTCTTGAAGGAGGGTAATAGGGTCATCGGGGGTGACAAGGGTATGCCGAGGACGGCGAACTCTACTTATACGGGATGGATTGTAGCGGGCGGCCGATACGATCAGGGGATTTTTGTGCTTAACAGCACCGTCAAAGAAGCGCTTGGAAAGACGCTTCATGAACTGAACTATGCTGCCGTCCTTACGAAAAGTGCAATAACTCGAGTTTCGCGCCAAATTGAGTTAAGTACATATTCGGAATCTGCAGAATGAGATCTATATATTCTTTTTAGACACTTTTTACGTATCTATGACGTAGCCGGTTTTAATACTAAGCATAACTGCAATATCTAGGTCGGTGCTATGAAAAATAAAATCTTTAAACGCGTTTTTCTCGGAATCAGGTTTAACCTAGTTATTGCACTTTTCGTAAGGACGGCAGTATGGTAGGCAATCTAAGGTCTAGATGGAGACTGTCATTACGGACGTAGGGGGGGGCACCAGTGATTTTCCGGAGGAACCGGTTCTGTAAGGTCTGCAACCTGTGTATGTGACGGGGATGGGAATGGGCAAAGACGACGCAAGCGTACGTCATAATGGGGCGGACAACTGCTGTGTAAAGACGCAACTTGCACTTGAGTGACAACTTGCTCTTTGCAGTGATTAGGTAGTGGAGTCTACTAATAGCAAAGGCAGCCCGGTTCCGGGCTGCTTTTATGTGTGCCGCGAAGGACAGGTGGTGGTCGAGTATGACTCCGAGATACTTGGCTTGCTTCTCCCAAGGGATAGGCTTGCCGAACATGGTGATGGGTCTGGGAGGGGGACATTTTAACCAAGATTTGAGGTAGAGAACCGCCTGACTTTTGTCGGGGTTCACCTCAATCCTCCACTTGCGGACTAACGCGCGCGCGACATGGCACATATATTTATGCTTTCGTCGCGAGCGGCGAAATGGCGGGAAAAGTCGCCCGCCGCGCCGCCGCGCCGTGCCGCGCCGTGAGCACACCAGCGCCTCTTGTGGAAACAACACGACAACAGTGCCGTGACGCGATTGGTCAAAAATCCTTGGATTCTGATTGGATTTTTATTTTGTAAATAGTGTTTCTAATTTAATGTACGTGTTTTTATTGGTTATTGTTAGTTTATAAAATAGTATAAAAGACGACCCTTTTTGTAAATAAACATACATTCAATATTCGTTCCTAAACGGAGTTTATCTTCAACATACCTTCTGATCTACAAGCAAGGACCCCAAACCATTAACTCCAAAGTGTCGACTCCAAAAATGGGTTAAACTGCATTTGCCTAAAGCAGAGACATGGTCCCTCTACAAACCGGATATGAAGTGTTTGAGATCCATCTATTTGCCTAAAGCAGAGACATGGTCCCTCTACAAACCGGATATGAAGTGTTTGAGATCCATCTATTTGCCTAAAGCAGAGACTTGGTCCCTCTACAAACCGGATATGAAGTGTTTGAGATCCATCAACAGCGTTCCTGATGCCAAAATCCTGCGCCGTTTTTTTTTTTTTTTTTTCGGATGGGAAATCATCAAATGACTCCTCCCGCTCTGGGCGGAGCGGAAGGGAGTGTCAAGACTTTTACTGACTAAAAACCACCCATGTTCCTTCTTTTGCCCTTTATGTTCCAGGGCCGCGGTATCTCTTTCGAACAGTCCCGCAGCCCTGGCAGGCATCGGCCCTTGCGGGCCCCTCCTGTTTGCTGACATCTCTTTGAGGTGCGCGTGGAACACGAACGCGCCGTCAACACGGCCTGTCGTCATACGACGGACGGACGGCGAGCTAACCCATTACTCACCGTCCACAGGCCCGCGCCTACGGTGGCCGAGAGTCATCACGGCGTGGCCCCCGACGCCCGGTGCTTCTCCCGCGGCGGCTGGGACGTGAGGTTCTGACCCTCTCACGTTCCGCCACCTCCTTCGCTAGCATGACTGCTTCGCAGGAGGTGACGGCTTCCCATTCCATCTCGCCCCGGACATGGCTTGAACCAGGGCCGGACGCGAGAGGTCGCCGCCGCCAATCGCCTCTACGAGGACACGGAGGTGCTCCGTCCAAGCGGAGCAAACCTCCACGGTGTGCTCCACCGTGTCCTCCGGGCGATCCTCACAATGATAGCACCCGGGCGTTTCCTCCCGCCCGATTCGGTGCAGGTACCTCCCGAAACAACCGTGTCCGGTGAGGACCTGCGTCAGGCGGAAGGTGAGGGCGCCGTGGCGCCTCTCTAGCCACTCCTCAAAGAGGGGACTTATCGCCACTATCGTGGCGTGCCCTGCACGGGGTTGCGATAGTCGCTCTCTCCATGTCGCCATGAGATCGCGCCGGAAGTCGGTCCGCTGAGCGACAATTTGCTGCGGCGCGCCACCGTTCCGACATGCATGGCAGGGAAGCTTTACTGATGCAGCGTCAACTGAGGTGACGCAGGCACGTCATTCGCCTCCCGATTCGATTCAAGGATCACCGTTTACCTAAAATAAAGTAGTCTTCTAATCTGAGATGGCGGAGAGTAAAACGGGAGGAGTATAGTGTTCAAGATCTCCGCTATAGGTATGTACTCAAGACTTATCTAAACGCTTGCGCCCTTAATGCCCAAGTAACACAATCGTCTCTAAAAACTGACTATTAGATATCTAATAGAATTTAATTTTATTGTCAACCTTAAGAGTAAAATATCCCCCAGTAATCTTCAAGAACGCTTATAGACACAGTTTAGTAAAAGTGGGCACAACCTTATCCGCTCTCATAAGAATGAGTTAAGAAAACATGAATAGATAGAGTTAAGAGTTGTACATTTTCAAATCGTCTGTAGAGATTCATCTAGTGTCTCACTAAACTGTTTATAGACCACAAGTTTTACTAGTAGATAGTTTATAGATAAAGTTGAGACCTTTATAGAACTCTTTACTCGTAAGTTTTAAAACCAAATTAACTCAAGACTAACAACTTTAAGTTAGATTTGATTTGTAATAGACAACGACAGATAATGGCGCAGAACTTACAAGAGTTATTTAAACTTATTATTGTATCATGGCGTAATAAATTTATTACTTCTTATTTCTTACATTATTTGTGTTATAGCTAGTAGCAAATCTATGTGCAATTGAAATTCTATCGTCGAATATTATGTAAAACTCTCTTAAAATAAGAGCGCCCGCTGTAAATGCAAGATTTAATATTTTTTTACCAAATATGAATATTAATTTGGTATATGCAAATTTTTTAAATTGCGTTTTAATGTTTAAAATACTCATTTTATTTAAAATATAGCAATTTAAAACATGTTAAATGTTTAATTTGACATAATTGAATGATAAAACCATAAAAAAACAAGCATTAAAATATGTAACGAAAATCATTTGAAACAAAAATAGGCAATAAAAATGGCGTTAAGATAAAATTAACTAGAAAACGAATTTAATAGAACAAACACTCTAGATAATTTTCTGTAGTATGGCTCTAGCTCATGATAAGAATAATTTCACTTGCTACATACTAAACTATCTAGTGATAGAATAAACAGATTTATGAATGGTTTAAGATTACCTAGTGACTGTCGTCTCTGTATTCCTTTTTATCTTCTCACAGTATTTCTAGACGTTCATTAGTGAACAGGTAATTTGATGTGTTGTGAACGGAAGACCGTTTTATGCAGTACCTAACAAAGCAATTTTATTAATCAATTCAAGAGGTAAGTAAAAGATATTTCTGTTTTATTTATAGACAATGTGAAAAATACACTCGAGAGCAATGAATCCGGGTCACTTAAAGAATGTTAAAAATCTCGGAAACTAAAAATGATAGGTTAATGCAATAAATTGTATTTAATAGACAATATAATACTCCTTAAATGAAGGTATTAAAACTTCTTAGTTATTGTAAAGTTATATCATAAAAAAATCAAATTTGAAAAAGGGCCACTTTCGAAGATGGAACTACGAAATTACAATACATCCATTAAACTGGAGCGTGGGCATCGTATTTCAAGACTAAGATATGCCCAGAGCCACGTAAATTGGAGTATTGAAGATTGGTCAAAAGTTATGTTCTCCGACGAATCAAAATTTATGCTCTACAAGCACGATGGAAGACACAGAGTGTATCGAAGACCAGGGGAAAGATTCAAGCAAGCATGCATCGAAGAAAAAGTAGCCTACGGTGGTGGGTCTGTACTTGTGTGGGCCGGAATTTCTTCTGAAAGTCGCACAGAGTTGGTGATCCAGTATTCGCCATTACCAATTTTTTTTATTTCAATCGTTCTTGGACTTTGGAGCAATGTTCTCGGATCCTTTGGTAGAGTACCGGGTTGAAAATTATTTATTATTTGAAATAAGTCCTTCAAGGCTATGTGAGTTATAGCATGAGTTGCTGACCACTGGCGCAGATCCCTTTTGAGGCAATATGATCGACTTTCGTCGTCGTCATCGTCATTTGTGTTGTTTTCATCCGAATCGGACTGCTCGGACAGTGAACCTGCTAACACAATTTTGTGATGTTGAAGGGGACACTGCAAATTCAGTTGTATCTTCTGTCGTAGAACAATTTCCCGCGTTTTGAAGGAAGTTACTGGAAAGTTTCGAATCTGAATCTAAATTATTTTGCAACTCTTCTTCATTTTTCTTCCTTTTTAAATACTTGCCGATTTTTCGACGAAAGCCACCAGACCTTTTTTTTTTTTTCACTGTCTCCATTACATAAAGCCATCCAAGTCAAATATTTAATAGAAATGCACTTAATTAAGCCATTTTTAAGAAAAAAAACACTATAAACCCGTTTTCACTATGATGTTTTTAGACAAACTGAAAAATATCTATTAAGGTATTTTATCCAGACTTAAGTCACTTTATAGACAGAGATAAGTGTACCAATAGCTAAAATAGAATGTTTTATCTTAAAATATATCATCTTACCTATAAAATTACTTCAAGTTAGGTACCTTTAGGCTTTATTATTTAGGCTTTATTTTCTATTTGTAGAGCATTTTATCTTAAAACATTCAATATGCCTATAAACGTACTTAAAATAAGTGTGCTATAGAACAAATGCTCTAAAAATAAACCAGCTTGAGAAAAAAAACTCTATAAGAATATATTTTCTTAATTGAAACCATCTTTAGAAAGCCCCTATCTAAAGATTAACCACGACTAGACTGTCAATAGACAGATTTGTTTTAAACCTTCAAGACTGTGTTACTTGGGTGTGCACGTTCTCACATATACCTATTTATAATCTAAACATGAATGATATAACCAAGATTTTGTAACAATATTTTGATTTTAAGAGTGCCGTAATGGTCTAATTGAAATAAATGATTTGAGTTTGCGCTCGCGCGCAAGCGTTCTTGTAATTTATCTATTATGTAAAAATAAGTCGGGTTTTCCTTCCTGACGCTATAACTCCAGAACGCACGAACCGATTTCCACGGTTTTGCATTCGTTGGAACTGGTCTCGGTGAGGTTTATAGCAAAGAAAATTCAGGAAAATTAGGGTAGGTAGGGTAGTGAAAGTAGTAGGTAGGAAAACATGCATTGCAACGCATGCCGGGCACAGCTAGTTTTTATTAAATACCTATTAATTTATATTGTATTCAGTATTTATTTCGAAAGTGTCAGCCGAGGTCCTGTCATCACTACTTTTTCAACACTTTACGTCCCAAGTCCTTTAATATAACTGCCAGACTGTTACGGCACTGATTAGAGTCCGAAGGAAAAGACGACTCTACCACTATTAACAAAAGGGTCTCTGGAGCCCCAATAAGAGCAGTCGAGACGAGACGATCCTGGGCTTTCCAAAAGACTCGACTGGCTCGTTATGTACGTAAGCCGAATAGGGGATCATGTTTAAAGTTAAGTGATAGCGGGAACTCATCCTCGAATATTGTAACTAATTGTCTAGGGCAAACTAGGCCAGGTAAAAATACGCTTCAACTGGCGCGGGTGTATGGAACTGGTATCCGCTCCGACCGTCCTGTTAGGATCAATTTTCACCAAGCGGAAAAATCCCCGCGCACTTTGTTGATGCCACAGAAAAGGACTGTATTACCTTTAAGTATAAAAACTCAGGCATTATCCTTAGAAATATCGTTGCTTGCGCCTGTGCCTGTTAGCGCTTCTCATACTAGCCTGCTACCTGCGCTTATAACTATTGGTCATTAAATAAAAATCGAGAAATATATTATAAATATGTATATGTAATAAAAATTGCTTCATAGATGGGCCGAAGTATAGAATGTAGTAGGTTCTTGGAAACGATTCTTACTTATGTTTAATACAATAATGTTAGCAGTAATGAACTTTATCAAATGAATGTATCAATACACTTAAAATTCTTGAGCTCCCCAACGAATCTGAAACAGAAAACATATAAATAAAAACCTGTTGCCATAACTATCTTTGCATTATCTTGCAATAAATCGGTAGACTATGAGCAGATTCGGAAAATATTACGGCACTAATGCAGATTGTCAAATCAGGCCATCAACATCTCGTGGCGAGAAAATAAGGTTGAACACTGCGCGAACACAAAATACCTAGGGGTACAAAAGTTAGATAGCTCGGGCCGCGGTATCTCTTTCGAACAGTCCGGGGGCCCGCAAGGGCCGATGCCTGCCAGGGCTGAACATATAAATAACACTGCTTCAAATCCGAACAGATGGTCGGGGCCCGCAATAACCTGCTATGTTGTCGACTGGGGAGCAGCACCCGGCACAACTGGCACGTCTTTGTGCTTTTCTGCTGCTGAATTTGTGTGTCCAGTGTGGCACCGGTCCACTCACGCCAGTCAAGTAGACATTGCCCTAAATAAGACGTATCGGGCTTTACCGGGCTGCTTAAAATTGATTCCATTCAATAAACTCCTCGTTAGAAGGAATCGCACCACCTGTCGTACGTAGGGATAACGCATGCGCGATGGAAAAAAGAACCAAGAATCCGATTCCAGACCCTCTACGATTACGCAACGACTCTGGTAAGGCATAAAAGTCGTAACAGCTTCTTACGCTCCACGCAGGTCAACCATGACAAACCACCAAAGGTGAGAAGCGATCTGTGGGAAGAGAAGCATCCACTTCCTCCCGATTTCGTTAAACCCCAGGAACATTTGTCTCCAGGACATGATCTGCAGTGGCTTGTATGGAAAGCACTTAACCGATTGCGCATCCAAGTAGACCACTGTAAATACAATTTGGTAAAAGGGAGTATTAAAGATCCCTCCGACACACAGAGCGAATGCGGTGCTCCCGACCAGCCGATGGCCCACTTGCTGGAGTGGCCGAAATGTCCCTACACTTGCCCTTTAGAAGTCAAACGCCATAAACGCCGCGATTAATGTGGCCCAGGAAATTTAAATAAATCGTACTTACCATCGATACGAAAGACGAAGACGAAAATGAGCAAATGAGATGTTATTTTGCTTTCACAGCGCCTTTAGGAAAACCAGTGCTTTATGTCTATTGCCAAAACATACCAGCTTTTCATTCTTCGTATTGTTTCCGGAATGGTAAATTGATTCTGGTTGATCGCAAGTTGTGTTTTATACTTAGAGCAGCATTGTGTACAATTTAATAAATAAAACTTACATCTTGATTACGGGTTTTCTGTTTGCGTTCCACTAACGATGTCAAAGCTTCGGACCGGACTGCTAGTGAGTCGATCCTCTCAACAAGTTGTTGATATGGCGACAATGGTTGGGCACCCATAACAACATGACCTAACTTGGAGTCAATCTTGGCATCTAAACGAGCGTTGCGAATCAAGTTTACAATCCAACATTCAGCCTCATCTGGCTGCATGTTCAAATTCTCAGCTAACATTCTGTAATAAAATCATTGGTGAACAGATCGTTTTTTAAAGATATTTCATATTTGCAGCCCTAATACGTACCCAATACTGATGACTTGATGAATACGGCAGAATGTTTCAAAAATCATAAGTCGAGCATTTTCAACGAACTCTTCTAGACACGCAATCAAGAAGAAGTCAGTCAAAAGCACTGCTTGGCACTGATTTAATTTCCTGCGTGCAGCTTCAAAGTCAAAGTTCACATACAGATGCTCTATGAACTCTGTAATGGGGTCCCTATAAATGATTGTATAAAGACATTAAATATATAACACATACAGATACAATATTCATAAACCTGCAAA
This sequence comes from Eurois occulta, assembly GCA_950022335.1. Classification (NCBI taxonomy): domain Eukaryota; kingdom Metazoa; phylum Arthropoda; class Insecta; order Lepidoptera; family Noctuidae; genus Eurois; species Eurois occulta. The sequence continues at coordinate 14,838,867 of OX465479.1, read as the reverse complement.
GTTGCTATAAGAACTCATAAATTGTGTATTTTACTCAATTATTTACCTATAAGTGTAGGCTTCTTGCTGAATAACTTTAACCAAATCCTTGAGAGCATTTCTTCGAGAACGGTTAATAATAACAGCAGTCGCCAAATAACGAAGGATATGTGGGCACATTGTTTGAATGGCATTCAAGTACCTGCAACAAAAAAGAAATATTTAAACAGAAGTAAAAACATGGTGAAACATAACAGGTACGTATGATGGATATCATTATGAAATCAAGATCAAATATATTGATTGAAAAAAAGATTTATTTTTTGTTTTAATATGATTTGATATTGATATAGGTAATTGCTAAGTTTCGATAGTTAAGTTCCCTTTGACTCCGTCTAATTATTTATCTAACATGAACTAAAAATATCTAAAGACTTACAAGGGTTTGTACAAAAACATTTCGATGATGAGGTCTCGCCCTTTGACGTGGTTGAAAAATACAAAAAGCGACCAGTGCACAAGCCAGGTTCGCTGCTGAAGAGCCTGCATGTTGCTAGCGGTTGCGCCCGCGCCGCCGTTGTCAATAAACTCTCGCAACTTCGTTAAATCGTCCAAAGCGCCATCCCAGTTTTGTACCAAAATCTCACTAGCCAGTTTGCCCCAAAGCACGGATAGGTAGTTCTGAAAAAAGAAATGCGATATCATAATAAGAAAACTACATTTTTAGGGTTCCGTAGTCAACACCCTTATAGTTTCGCCATGTCCGTTTGTCTGTCCGTAGCTTAACGCAAAGACTCTTAGTACAGGAAAGCTTTAATTTGGCATCAATATACAGATAAGATACGCCGACAAAATGGTAAAATAAAATCCCAAAAAGTATTTTTAGGGTATCTCCTGTACACGTAGTGGGTTTTTTTTTCTCGCGTACCCCATAGCGTGGGATGTCATTGGATAGGTCTTTAAAAATATTGCGAGTTTGTTCAAATAATTTTTCGATTATGGGATTCGTTTGTGAAATATTAAGCTTTATAGTGCAAATTCTTGACCATATGGCCATGGTGATGATCTTAGGCGGTTGGATCAAGGGCCTGATTCAGAAGGCAGTACTCCTCGATACGGCTCGCATTGTGAGGAGGTTCCTGTCTCTGGAGCCCTAACCACCGATAGACCTCGGGTTTGGACCCTTCTCCCGACACCGGCGAACTACTATTTTTAATATATTTTAAATGATTTTTGAAATATTTCTTTAAATTAATAAAAAAACTACTTTCATAACTTCCGGAGATTGATTGTGAACGACGCGCGACGGCACGGTTGACATATTATTATGTCCGGTATGCCACCGTCCAGGCGAATCAATCTGTCACATTATCTCTGGGTGTTCTCGTCTAGCTAACAGAGAGTGCTTGCATAGATACAACCTTGTAGCCAGGATTATCCATCAGCAATTTGCTCTAAAATACAGCCTTGTGGAACTGTAGGTATAGGATAGGTTTGTGCCCGACCGTTCTCAAAAATGGTAATATCTGTATTGGAATCAATCTATCATCATTGTGAGGACTATTGTAGCCAATAAACCTGATATAGTTAGTAGTGGTGGATCGATTTAGCAGCGCGTAATGATTGTTGACGTATCCGACCCCAACATAGTTGGAAAAAGGCTAGGCAGATGATGAATGATTGTTGACGTAACGGTTCCGTATGACAAGAACCTCGTGAAAGTCGAGAAAGATAAGTAAATCAAGTATCATGAGTTGCCTCGCGAGGTTATCGTGGAATGACATGTGGGATGTGAGCTCACCAGTCATTGCGCCGATAGTCATTTCAGCCAATGGCGTAATTGCCAAGAGCATCGACCAATAACTGAGAAGGCTCTCGCTAGGCACCTGGATCAAGGGCTTGATTCAGAAAGCGGTACTCCTGGACACGGCTCGTATTGTTAGGAGGTTCCACTCTCTGGAGCTTTTTATATTCTTAAATGTATTTTTAAATATTATTTTAGATTGAAAAATAATATTAAAATGTAACTAACATGAATAAAGGAATAATAAACTATGTTTAAGAGCCAAAAATATTGATAAATATTTTCCCGCTGTCCCGAACTATGTTTTCCGCGCCATAGCTAGTATTTGCGCCAACCGCCCGTCTAGTCGAAAGTGGAAAGCGGAAGAGGGCTTGGATTTTGCCTTGGTCCGAATCACTGAACGGTCATTTTATTTTTAATCTATGGTTAGTCTATACAACCTATTCTTTCTTAATTATTTTGTTTGTCAGACTTGAAGAAATAAAAAAAAAAGTACTATGTCTTTATGACATTTACAAAAAATGTCAGCTTCAATAAAATTAATAATTCATAAATTTGAAGCGACTGGTGTTAACTTTAAGTCTTTACAGGCTTCAATCAAGTGCGAGGGAAGTTCTACGTCTACGACGAAATACAGTGAATGGTTCGACGGTAAATTAGAAGAGAAAAATAAAGACATTGATAAGTCATCATCACGCTTAGTTGTAAAAATAGCATCAGGAAATGAATTTGATAGATTTAATTTAGAAGCCAGTGCAAAGAAAGTCGATGCACCTGAATCTTATATAGCCAATATTTTGGCAAAATCTTCGGAACATGAGTTTGCTCATAAATTAGGTGTAATGGCACAAGACGACAACTATCACGAAGAACAATCAAGGGATCTATTACTATCAAATCAACCAACATTTCAAAGTAATATATGTTTCGAGAATGATATATCATTACAGTTTAAGTGCAATTTAAGTAATTCAGGAAATTATTTGAGTCCTCTAGAACATAGCCTTGAGAAAGTGAAAGAGAACAATGCTCGTATTATGGAAAATATACACATGCTCAATAGAACCCTGAATTATACAAAAAAGAAAGAGATACTTGACATTGTGTGCCCAAAAACAATTAGATCATTTCCTTGTAGTACTTGTGGCAAATGTTTTGTTTATGAAACTGGTTTGAGAAGACATTACTCAATGAGACATGCGCTGACGCAGATGCAACCGCGTTGGCAAGTGGTTTGGACCTGCATTCAGTGTTTTCAGGTATGGCCTCACCAAGATCAAGCCCTGAAACATTCTAGTGAATGCTGCAAATCAAATAATGCTGATTGTGTCCGTGAGATCAAAACATCTTCATTGTTGCAATGTGAATTTTGTGAGAAAGTATTCACAAGCATTCCCAGATTACTACGACATTCTAAAATTCATACAACAGCTAATAATTATGAGTGCAATGCTTGCGGAATGGCTTTTGTATCATACAAAACAGCTGAACAACATTGGGCATTATGCCCATGGTTGAATATGTACTACAGTTTCTCACTACCAAAACTGTTGCTCTGTAATGCATGTGATCGTAAGTTCAGAAATTATGAACAATTGTATAATCACAGGTGAGTGAATTTTTATACCAAATCACGAGTGTTAAATGGATACATGCTTTTATAAAAACCTGTTGTGGAGACATACTTAACTAAATTTAATATTCTATTGTTTTTACAGATACAAAGTGGGTCACTTCATGACCAAAACACACTGTAGTCAAGGCAGTGGTAAATCTCTGGATGTAATGGTTTACCAGTGTGAAATATGTGGGCATTTTGATGCTTCCATAGCACCATTGAAAGCTCATAAAAATCAATACCATCCTAAACATGATATGGGGTTGCAGTGCAAATTGGTATGAATTTATATTTATAAAATGTAACTTATAACATGCAACTTTTTTAAGGATTTTATATTCATGGAGGATAGACATCAGCATGCTCCATGTAGGTAGAATTTTCTATAAATTAACAACCAAAACAGGAAACAATATTTTCTGCAGCTTTCATATGGGGCTCAATTATCTTATCTTATCCTTTGTTCATGTTACTAATTTTACCCAGCAGGATAGAACTGAGGATGGTCAAAACTACTATATCTCAAAAGAAAACAATTTCTGTATACAAAATGAAGAGACTGGTAAGCCTGAAGAAGAATAATAGTTTTAATAAATGGATTTAATAGTTAATGATTTTTGTTAGAAAATAAAAATTATTAAATAACAAGGGTTGTTTCATTGATAAACTTCTACTCAAAACAATATTGTTCAAGTTGCTTAGTTACATTATAGTTTCAATTTTGGAACATTGTAATGATAAGTAATGAGGGGCTTACTTGTGGAGTGCAGCTGAAAATCAGCACCAGATGGAGTTGATGTAGTTGGTGGATGGCTAAGTTTTTTGTTTTAATGCCAATACACACTTTCCTTTCTTTTTTCTATAATACTATCATAACCACGAAGTGGCAACCAATTTAAATCAAATCTTACCTTGTCTGTGGGGCACATGACCAGCTGACAGAAGTAGAGATATGAGGCAGACTCTACATAGTTACCACACTCATATCGGTATTTGGCCAATCGATACATGCTGTCAATCATCTCAACTTTGAACTGTAAAGTAAGTTATATAAATTGTAAATTGATGAAATAATTCAGTGACCGAACAGTTGTTGATCTAGGTCTACTGCTGTACTTTTTTTTCATTGAAAATAATTACCTCAAACTCCTTGTTAGTTGTAAGATGGTTGATGAGAGTTTTGGGATCTCTCATAGTCTCAACAGTCTTCATGACATCGTCTCTTTGCATGAGCCTTAGCACAGGTTCCACAGCATCTTGGAGCTCTTGCAGCTGGGAAAGGACTACACCTCTTCTTGCTTTAATTTCCTAGAAATATGATACAATATGTTTTATTTTTTTTTTGTCAAAGGATGTCAGTGCTCGCCACAGACTCTTGTATCAGAAAACTAAGCTGCGGGTTATCTTGTGTTTATTCCTTCTAATGCCGGGTACATATTGGTGTAACATTACGTGAAACATACCACAAATTAGCCATCCAGACTTTTGCAATGCAACATGAAATGTAACCTAACAACAAGGTGATTTGTTTCAGCATGTGTTACATTTCATGTTATGTTTCACCGTGTACCCAGCATAAGATCCAAAGACATCCCAGAAAACTTGTAAGTCAAGCATCAAACACTACACATAGCTTTTTCTTTTCTCTAAGTCCATTCAAATGAGGGAATTCACATGACAAATACAAAAATCTGTGGGACGTACTGTAGATGAAAAATTAATTATTGTGGAATAAATACGTAATTGTTATGGGACTGCCACAATATCAATGAAGCTTGAAAAAAAAAGTAATAAAAATTGTTTACAATCTTTAATCTTAGGATATTGTTTCTTATACAAATGCTACATATCAGTACTTGTTCCATTCTTAGGCACTTTCACGTTTTTTAGATGAATAACTGAATAAAGTTGATTTTCATAATTTTTACCACAATAATATTATGTTATACACATTAATTAGAATTGTTTACAAACTTGTATTGAACACTTAACATACCTCAGGGGTATCCTCATCAGGGTACAGCATTTTTCTGATATCAATAACATAATCAATCATGTTAGTTTTGCTAAGAATCTCTAACTTAGCTTGCAGGAGCTCTGATTGATCATAAGTCTGAAAGCGGAAATGTATACATAAAAATCTAGTGTGAGAAATGGGCTATCTGGACTTTTATACCACTTATTTACAGTAGTATGTAAAAAGAAACAGGTTAACTTTTGTAACTCACCTCTTTAGCAGCTAAAAACTCAAGTAATGGGAATACCAAGTGCCGATCTAGGTATTGACCTATTTTAAATGTTAGGTCAAATTTAGAATAACTCATTGTGGCGTTTTTATTGCTCACGGTCTCAAAATATAAAAATCTGTACTCGTGAAAGTAATAATCATACCCAATGGCATGGCAAGGAAGAAGTGACAAATTGACACCTCCACAGTCCACATAAAACTCTTGCTTTACTTAACGTTTGACATTCAAATTATTGTCATCTTTGTCTTTTCATAGGTAACTTGTATACTGCATTTCTTTCTAATGCTTCAAATCCGAGTATTTGCATGGAGATGGAAATTTATAACCTCAAAATATCCGTTTTGCGGCCCGTATAGAGGTGCCCATTGGTCGGCGTTTATGGAAACGGAAATAGTAGTGATGCTCTGGCCCATGTTCAGCAACAATTTTTCAGCCTATGTAAAGAGAGGCATCGTAACAACTTATAAATGGCTAAACAATTTCATATTTATTGGTGACATGGGAGACTATCCTTTCGACATCGTGCAGTGGTGTTTTTGCCTTTACTTTACTGAAAGCATTGGCTCGGGGTGTATATTATAAGGTAGACTGCGACGGGTGTATGTCACAAGTCACCTTTTTTTTCTATATTTATCTGCCTTTTTATTTTCTAGCCGCCTTGTATTTTGTTGATCTTCAAACCTGCCGCGCGCCGTTTAGCTTTCATTGTAATGATTGAATTGATGATGAATTGATGAATCTTAGAGCATTAATTTCTCTATGTGCGACGTAGTATGTCTATGGAGCCTGTGACAGCGACTAAAAAGAGCTTAATCAATCCATGCACACCCAAGAACACAAATTAAAAAAAAAAAGTTTTGATAACTGTGTGTTTCGGAAATTGAATACCCCTTCTTAATTTTGTGAAGCAATATTGTTGAATTAAAGAACAACATCTTTTGGCGTATTTATATTTAATTACTGGAGATCATAGTAACATCAAAAAAAAGCACACACTATTGTGTTTGCCGCGGTGCGGTCATTCAATATAATGGTGGAGTCCAAAATGGCGACTAGCGCGTTGGATTTGGTGAATGCGTCATAAATAGACGCGGTGCATGTGTCTTCAATGGCTATAAATAGAGGATTTGAATTAGAATGATTGCATGAATTGCAATGAAAAATGTCAAACACAGTCATAACTAACTACACGGATCTTAATGGACCTTCCACAAAAGCTGATAGTTCTGTTGTTGTTATTGTAAACAAGGATGGATCTCTGTCTGTTGATCAGAAATTACTTGGTACATTGATGGGTAAGTTTTATATTATAATGTTTGATCTCTATGGAAAGTACCTCTCAAGCGCATAATAAATTAGCTGGAGTCAAGTCGGTAATTGGCATACATCATAGAGATGCAAACATTGTGTGCACTCAAAAAAAAAAATCATTTCTCTCACTCGTAAGTTTATTGTAATATCATAATTTCTGTTTATTATTGTTATTGTTTGAATAGGTCATCTGATATTGTTTCTTAAGACTTCATTAAACTCGTAATTAAGGATAATAAATTTTGGCGCCAAAACGATAATCTCGTCTATTTCACATCTACAGATTACCTGGCAACAATAGAAACTATTTTGGTGTTTGACAGTTTTTTTTTGTAAATAATGCATAATAATCAATCACTGTTTCAGGTACAGATGGTTCTCAAAGCACTGGTATTAGTGTAGTACGGGTTGGACATGAAGGCAAACCTGACGATGCTACTGATTCTGACACTGATGATGAGAAAGTGCCTCATGTGACACTTTCAGTGGATAGTTACTATGACGAGCCCAACAGTATCATAAAGTATGGTAAGAAAAAAATCTTCACAGATCTTTACTTCTTACTTTAAACTCTAATTAAATTGTTACTCTATATGTTTACAGATAGTGGTGCTGAAATGTTACAGTCGTTGAGGATAGAAACTAGGGAAAACAGTTTAGTTGGATTCCAAAATGACCACTGTTATACACCCCTCAAATCACCAAGCCATTCCTTACCACAAAATGACAATGTATCGACTTATGACGAATCAGTTATTGAAATCACACATACACCACCACCTAAACCTGTTCCCAGTTCTAAGAAAATTACTATTTTGGAACAGCAAATCATACCAAAAGGTAAAAAGATCATCATAAATCAAACTGAAGCGCCTGTTTTACTAAAAGGGAATGATATATTACATAAACCACTGCCTGTATTAAATAAGTCAAAGGATACCAGAGAGTCAGATAAAACTCCTGATGCTTTACAAAAGGCTGATGACAGTACTGAATCCTCTTCCATTAGCTCATCTGGCGATAGCATACCAGACAGAGACTCTGATTCTGATTACAAAGATACTAAAGATAGAACAGGCTCGCTTAGACTTAAGAAAACCAAATTAAAGCCCCGCATATTAAAGACTGCTGCAGCATCAAAAGTCTCAAAACTTGAGTCTAAGTTGATAACTAAACTGAAGCCTGGCAGAAATATTTTAAGAAAAGATATAAAAGAAAAGCTACAGCAGAAAAATATTGTTGAAAAGAAAGATTCAACAGAACTGGATTTGGAAAGCCTCTTGCCTTCATCTAAGATATCAACTGTTGTCACACCTGGCAATGAACTTAGCAAAGTGGTTTTGAAACAGATACCAAAGCCTCTTAAAAAAGAAAAGAAAACACCAGCTCATGTTACAGCTCTTTTGTCAGATATGACCTCATTGTTCTCCACACCAGATGTTATAAGAAGGGTTTCTACTGACGGGAAGGGTCCTCCTAAAACACCAACAAGTGAAAAAGACTCTTTATTGTCTTTTACTGACAAAAAATCTTCCATTACTTCTAAGGTTTTAGATCCAAATGATGGAAAGGTTGTAGATAATAGTAAAGTTGACACTGCAGAAAATCTCAAGCCTATTGTGCACAAAACTTATTTGAAACCCAAAGAAAGAGTTATTCTGCCTGAAAAGACTAAACCTTATGACCTTATACCTCAAATAGATGATGCAAGCTTGGCTCAAATACTTCAAGATACCACAGGAATATCTAACCCAGTTAAGAGTCAACCAAGTATTTCTACTGCTGGTGCTATGAACAGTCCAGGTTTAGCAGGTCCTTTATCACCTACTTTAGACTTGTTGGGTGGACTACAGCCTGAAGAAGAAGGCTTGACAGAAGATTTCTTAATGTCTGTTGCTCAGCTAGTGGCAAGCTCAGAGAACTTACAGGAAGTGATAGATAAACAAGTGCTGGGGAAGGTAGATTCAGGGCCTATTAAGACCCTACAGACAGCTCAGTCTCCACAAACACCACAGCAACAAACACAGGCAAATAATTTATACACACAGTCTCTCTCAAAATCAGTGCCGAAAACAATACCCTTGCGAAAAGATCCGATAGAGATTGTACGACGCGATGGCCGAGTGATTACGCTTCCACCGATCGAGGCGCCAGCAACACGCTCCTCAAAACGTAAAAGTCAAATGGAATCGGCAAATATCCCTGAACCACCACCACCAGTCGTAGTACCTTCAGCCCCTGAACAGCCTGTGTCAACAACTCCTGAACCACAAGTACTGACTGTATCAAAGCAATATATTAACAAGAAACTTACCACTAAGAAACAGGAACAGCCATTACCCAATCCTGTACTTGAAAAGAGCAGCATATCTGCAGAATCCCAAGAAAGTTGGAATTCTGAAGATGATCCTAATAGGTATGTGTAAGATACATACAAATTTTATCCCCTTGAGTAATATTTATAGCATACCTACTAATAGTGACTTTTTGTACTTAAACCAGTAAAAATATTCAAATTAATATTTGAATTGTAATTTTAGGCTATGGTGTATATGTAAGCAGCCTCATAACAATCGCTTTATGATATGTTGTGATGGTTGTGAGGACTGGTTCCATGGAAAGTGTGTTAATATCACTAAAGCAATGGGGCAACAGATGGAGGAACAAGGTATTGAGTGGAGATGCCCAAACTGCATCAAGAAAGCAAAGCCATCAGCAAAAGGCTCTAAACAAGTAAGGACCCACACATCATTCACTCAATAAATAATATTGTTATTATTTTCCATAGTACCGTAGAGACTGTTCTGTAAAAATTCAAAAACCCAAGAAATTGATCTTTTAGTAATACCAAACATCATCAGAATTTATATGGGGTGAAAGGGACACCAATGCCAAATTGGTTACCATGTATTCAGTAGATCATTCCGAGCCCCCCATATAGAAATTTTTAGTATAATTTTTTTTTTATTCCATACATTTTGATCGCATTTAATTTGCATTTTTTGAGGAAACATCTGTATTTTTTAAAATCATGAATGAAAAATTTCTAAGGGGGAGGGGTGTTTTCGCGTCGGTGTCCCTTCCACCCCGTATACACATCATGTTCTCTATGTTACTGGTTGCACTTCTTAGTCCTTCAAGTGGACCATTGAATGTGGGCCATGGCGGCCGTCATTGATCAATTCAACCAGCCCATCACCTCCACCACACCACACCACCTCCAGAAGCAAATTAGGTGTCCTAAACTGCTCAAAATATATACAACAGATTAGGACGCAAAAGGCGCACGTCGCGGTCGTACGCGGCGGTTTCTTCAGCCTCCATGTATGCTCTAGAGTTAGACAGAGTACAGAGTACTGACCCTTATGCCTCAGTGTTTATTTAGCAACCAGTTTTCCGTAATGGCCTCCTCCACCAGGTGCAGTAAGTGCCTAAACAGACTGGTATCCAAGGATAGCTTGTGTGCAGATAAATTCGATTTCGACATGTTTTTGGTACTATTTAACCTATGGCTACTATATTCCTGACTATGTTAATTTCTCCTGTATGGTACTTGAAAGACATTGTCAGGAGGGTGCTGTTAAAAATTTTATCCTTAAAGAAAAGATAGCGGCTTTAGTTCCGACTATTGCCGTGTGATTTGACACCTACTCAGTGACAGATGAAAATCCTCAGTCACATGGTATCAAACTTATATAGTATTATATGCTCTGTGTATCAAACCATGAAAGTTGCCATAGCAACATAACTGTTACCAGTAAAATGACATGTCAATTACGATATGATAATTTTCAGGTTCATGCAACACAAAGTAAAATTGAAAATGAACAAGCAATACCAAGTCCTGAATTAAAATCTCCAGTCCAAGCTGCTATCAAAGACTCAACAAAGACAAATTGCATAGTATGCAAGAAGGCAGCGCGCGCTAGCAGTATTTACTGCAGTAACTCCTGCATATGGAAACATGCTCAAGACTCTCTGGGAAATCAAAGCCCTTCAACTAAAGGAGATGGCGAACCTGGCAAACCTAGCGAAAAACAAAAGGCTGAATCAAGAGTAAGTAATAGCTATATTCCAACTGCTTTTACCTACTGTTTAGTGTTGTGACACACTACTTCTGAGCATGAGATCTTTAGTTCCATTCCCAGGTTCTACCTCACATCTATGATCATCATCATTCATCTCTTCGTAGATTGTATGTGTGACTGTGATATCTTGTTATGTTCAATTGTACAGGTTTTTGATTAGAACTTTACGCATAATGATAAGGTATAACTATTTAAACACTGGTGTTTGCAGGTTATAGTTTATGAACGCAAATCTGGTAGGTTGCTGGCTGGCAGCAATGCTCCAACTGCAGAAAACTTAAAAGCATGGTTGCAACAACATCCAACATTTGAAGTTGTACGTCCTGGAACCCTAAGTACAATTAAACCAGGACTTGCAAAGAAGAAGACTCCTGAACCCACTAAAATTCAGACAACTCTCAACTTTGAAAGGATACCCAGGAAACCTGCAGAACAGTCAACACCTGTGCGTACACCCCATGCAGAGCCAAAAGAACGGTCTATTAAACTGATATCGGCACCTAAAGAAGAACCTAGAGCTAGTCCACAACTCAAATCTCCTGCAACTCCAAAATCTCAGCCATCAGCATCATCATTGAGCGACACTCCAAAGGCCAGCACTTCAACTGCTAGGCCTGCAATAATGACTAGGAAACTGATAAGGACCCCTAGTAATCATGGCCAGACCACACAAAATAAGGTATGTGACAGAAGTCAATAAAATAATCTAAAAACTACATCTGCCAGCCATCTTTTAGCGTAGAAAAGCCTGTCTTGCATCTGTTGGTTATTCTCTGCTGATACATATGAAATGCAGGAAATAAGTTGAGACAGGCATAAAATTGGAAGTTTCGGGAAGTACCTGTGTCGCATAAACAGCCGGACGCTCGGTGTCATCACTGCATCCAGTGTCTGGAGGACACGGCGCGGCATACGCTGGCAGAGTGTGCAGAGTTGTGTGATGCGGTGATCTCCTTCTGTGAAACGGTCATCTCACAGAAGGAGGCTGCGGAGAGGTTGAGGGAGGTCGAGACCACTCTCCCTATCCGCAGCAGACGTACCGGGCGTCGCGGAGGGCGGACAACGCCCTCTTCCCCCCCCAAACGGGTCCAGAGGGACGGTGAACTTGGGGACGTCCGCCGCTCCCCCATATAATTGGACCCGAGGTAGTGTGTTCCGCGCGCGCCCCTATTGGCGTTGCGCGGGGAGTACACCTCACTCGCCCCGCAGATTTGAGGAGGCCCGCAGACGCGGGCCGGCACTAGCCGGGGATCGTGGAAGGCGCACTAGTTCCCATGATCCCCGGTGCAAGTGTAGGAAGGGAACACCGGGGTGGTTTTTAGTCGGTTAGAGTCCGATAGACCCCTCCGCCCTGGGGCGGGCGGGTCATCCGGGACATCCGTGTGGATTTTCCACCCCGGGAACAAAAACAAAAAAAAAGGCATAAAATTGGAAAGTAACTGCTAGTTATATTGTGGCTGTTCGAGCCCATGATATTTTTTTTTTGTAAAAACTCATAATTCCTGTTCTTCGGAAATATTTCAAGGTGACTTGGTGAATTCCTTACAATCTACCCATGTTATTATGTCATACATGGCGTCAGTTTTATGACTTTATTTCCTTTTACATCGTTAACTACGTGACCAGTGTGACCAATGTGCCCCAACGTGCGTACGCCGTCTCTCAACAGAAAGTATGGAATTTTTTATATAAAATTTTCCGTTTTTACTCCGATAATCAGGCCCTGATTTAAAAAAAAAAACGTTTGGCGTATTTCACTCTTTTGAATTTTGGGTTATATTATAACCAACTTTCGAATTAATTGAAGTAAGCAGTTCTAGTAAAAGCCTTCCCTTACATCTTGATTGCTACTTTTAACCTAGGTGGATGGATTTTCAAACAAAAAACCCTAAAACACTTGTTTTTTTTAATAAGTATTTTTGCTAGTTTAAAAATCCTTTTTTGTTTTTCTTCAATAATTTGAAAACTACCGTTATTCTCAATCATTTGACACACGGGGATTTTACTCTTACATAAAAAAAAAACTTAGGTGCGTATAGTTAGGTACTGTGCGGCGAGGTCCGTGTCTATACACAGAACTCGCGGTGAGTATATATTTAAATCCGTTTGATTTTAAAATGGTTCTTGTATACCAAAGAGCGCAGTTGAAACAACTACTTTAGGATTTTAACTTTCAATTCTTTTGTCTATAATGTTGTTAGAAAACAATTTTTCACTGACAGATACAGTTTTCTAATGTTGTCGACTTAGATACGAGCTTGTTTACTAATTTGGTGATCAGATAGGAATTGTCTAATATAGTGATGGTAACCTTGAACGTGTTTGCATTTTGATTATGAAGCTGAGATGGCGAGTTTATGATAATTTTTTCGTTACAGGCGCCTTCAGTTTCGCCGTCGACGTCGCGTCGGAAAGATACTCACAGCAGATTGAGAATGTCAAGTGGTGAGCCAGTAAGGGATAATGTGCGGAAAGCTTTACAAGAACAATTGGCCATTCGAATGGCAGAAACCACTGGACCAAAGTTCACAGACTCAGAAATAAAACAATTTGCTTACGACACGGAACTTGAGTTGCACGAGCTGTTCAGAGATGTGGGGATGAAATACAAGGCTAAATACAGATCACTTATGTTTAATATAAAAGATAGGAAAAATCTGACTTTGTGGGAGAAGATCTGTGATCATTCTATAACGCCTAAACAACTCGTAAGCTCCAAATTCTATGTGATTATAAAATAAGATTTTATTATTTGTGTAATGTTTATAAACAACTTATTTTCAGGTTCGCCTGTCTCCAGAAGAGTTGGCAAGTCAAGAGCTGGCACAGTGGAGAGACAAAGAAGCTAAGCATCAATTAGAATTAATAAAAAAATCAGAGTTAGATCTTTTAGCTGCTAGCAAAACTTATGTCCTTAAAACACATAAAGGAGAAGAGGTATGGAAAACATCTATCACCTTCATTACTACTTTTGGTCTTAATATCTTTTGCTTTCTAAGCAACATTGCTAGAGGATTTTTTTAAAGTGCTTTAGTGTCGATAATTGTGGGAGTGCGAGTATTGATATTAGGTATGTTTACCCTAATTAAATTCGAAACAATTAAGCACAAAGAACTGATTTCTACCGACTTATTTTTACACAGGTGATGGAAACTAAAGAATCTGTATCAACTGAACTGGACCCAAATGTCCCTGTCGAAGATGTTGTTACAGCATTAAATGACTCGACAGTTGGCCCTGATGTTCTCTCAAAAGAAAAAACACCCGAAAAGTAAGCTATTAAAGATATATTTTCTAGTTCCAATTTATAGTAATCGTTTTTTATTAACATTTTTTTTTTCCTTACATTAGCATCAGTAAAGGCGAAGAAGAAGATAAGAAGTACAGCAGTAAGAAAAGGAATCGGGAAGATAGCAGTTCTGGTCGTTCGAAAAAAAGTAGGCGTGAATCAAAACGTGATTCTGACAGGAAATCCAGGTCATCCAAAAGAAGATCAGCTTCTAACGAAAAGGAAACACGAAATGAGCAGAGAAGGTCAACACGGAGGTCAGACAAGAAGTCTAGTAGAGTCAGATCGATATCTAAAGATAGATCTAAGGAATCTAAAGATAAACCTGACTCTAATGAGCGATCGCGACGTAGATCATCATCGAAAGAGAAACCCAGAAGACGGTCTAAATCACCAGGACGAGAACGGTCAGGTTCTAGGCGACGCTCCCCTCGGGATAGCCCTAGGCGTAGGAATTCGTCGCGTTCCCAACGCACTGTCAGCAATGATGAAAAGTTGAAGCATCGGTCCAGATCTCAAGAAAATGTTTATAGTAAAATTAAAAATGAGTAAGCATCCAGTTCATGCTCAACTTAGTATGAAATTCAGACGAATACCCATTTATATTTTTTATATCTTTAGTTCCACAGATTCGGATTCAATAGAGAGGCCAAAATCAGCAATGTTGAAAGAGGCTCACCCGGAGTACGATCCTCATGAACCAATGATAACGTCGGCATTTTCAGAAGAAGACTTACGGAAATCTAGAGAAGATGTATTCGAGGAAAACTACAGGAATGATATGAGTAATTTTGAAGCAGAGTACGATCCCTCTAAGTCTTTGATTGAGTCTAATATAATATTACCTGAAACAAGGTTTCAAACAAAGCAAGATAAAACATCGGGTGAGTAATTAAACTAGGAGTCTAGTTTCAGAAACTAACTTGTATACAATTATTTATTACTATTGTTTTTATTTGTAGAAGCCGAAAGCGACCAAGAACCAAGTAGCACAGTTGACAATTCTGCAGCGACAGTTTGGAGTGGATGTATTAACATGGTGGATGTGGCGCGGTTCTATGTAGCTGCACATGAGGTATGTTGCTTTATCTTTTACTTCAGTCAAGAATATGTGTCATATTATATTATTCTACCATTTTACCCTCACTCAATTTCAGGTATCAGGCAGCTCTGTGGACTTGGAAGAAGATCTTAGTACAGAACTAGATATTGTTGGAAGAATAAATCCTGATACTGTATGGGACTATATTGCAAAAATGAAGAAAACTAGTACTAAAGACATTGTTATTCTGAAACTTCAAACGGCGAATGATGAAGAAAAAATGCAATACATTGCCTTATATAGTTATCTAAGTAGTCGCAATAGGTTAGTATTATATAGCTGTACTTACAATGGATTATATATTATTTTTTATATTAAAATAAAAACCATCCCCCTCCTTATGTTCCTACCTATTTAATTTTATTTTCTCCTTTCAATAAAAAACACACGTTACCCTCACTGGCAGTTATATTTTATGTGGAATTTTCATATTTTAGGTTAGGAGTAGTAAAGGCGTCGAATATGATGACCGTGAAAGATTTTTATATAGTACCACTACCGGCAAACACAACGTTACCGGCGGTTCTCCTGCCTCTCGACGGTCCAGGCATCGGAGAAATCAAAACACATCTCCTAATTGCGATCGTAATTCGGCAAAGAAAGAAGCGTCTGGCCACCAACATTCCTACTGATGTTGTTCCCGCTAAGGTCAGTTCACCAACGGAAGAAGATTTGTAAATAAAAATTAATAAAATTATATTCAAATTAATAAAATTATAATTCTTCTTTGCATTTATTATTTACATATTTGAACGTGTAGTTAAACATTTGTAAAAACTACTTACATACCCCTCTTCCTTTAATAAATACCTGTTTAGTTTTATACATATATATTTTGAAAATGTTACGTAGGTGGCACGTGAGTCCCGCAAGCGCTCATACACACCGCCGGCATCGCCACGTAGACGACCACAGCTCCCGCTGCCAGCATACACTTCAACAACTCTCTCGACAACTGTCAAGGACAAAATTGCTGCTTCTTTAGGTATTAGAAATTGCCTGCTGTGGTTATTGTACTAGGTATTTAATTTTAAAGGGACTTCAAAATGTTACTTTACTCAAATGTATGATTATATTCGGCAGTGTCAGCGGATGATGAGGAACCATATAGTCCGGGCTCGACGAGTAGTAGCGGCAGCGGACCTTCGTCATCGGGTCCGAGCCTAGCTTCTAACACTCTTAGAACTAAAATGGAAGAGCTCAACAGGCAGATAGAAGAACAGAAACAACAAATTCGTAAAATGGCGCAGGCAGACTCATCTATTGGCGAGGTAATTGTTTTATAGTTCACAGGCATGATTGACAATCTTAGTGAATCATGCCTACCCCTAGTTCAAGACTAAACTATGTAAGCACATGTCGCTAACCCTGGCTTCCAAAGTATGCCTTTACTTATAAAATGTAAAATTGTTCACAGGACGAAGCATACTCTCCGTCTCGGCCCATGACTCCGCCTCCAGTTCAAAATGTTCCTTTGGCTGACATTGCCTTGCCATCCAACTTGCAAGAGATTCTAGCGACAATCAAGCAGAGGTCGGAAACCACTTCTACAGACGTCGACATGCGAATGACTTTACCGTAATTCATAAAATTGAATACAAATGCACATCATCATCTGCCTACCCTTTTCCTTTAGCCCCTGTTGGGGCTGGCTTAGTAAAAATGTAAATAAAGAGTAATTATCTGATTTTGGGGTTTATTCATAAACGCTGATAGTCGAGGGTGTTCTAACCATAGAAAAACAGTGTTTATGAATAAACCCCTTAATTATAAGCACAATGTTTATTTTCACTGCAAACATTACTGTTTTTCTGAATACTATTCCAGCATTTTATAGAGTACATATTACTGGAAATGTACCCATTGATAATTTATATTTCCACTTTTGTAGATTATGACAATTGATTGCATTATGCTAAAATTTTATTAAGTTATTTTAGTTAGCTTTAGGAACCATAGGTTTAGATTTTTTTTTTTTTATAAACTGAATGTGCAAAGCATATTACAATATTTTTGTGCAATAGGTTACAACACATGAATTCCCAGTAGTACATTATGCAATTAGACAAATGGGGTGCGAATGAAAGAGAAACTTATTGTGAATGAAGTTAAAATTAGGTAAGTACAGTGTAAAATATCGTAATAGCCTATTGTTTTTACTACGTATTTATAGTATGTTCGAAATAATTAGTGTACAAACTTAGAATATGATTAGTTGTATCACAATGATTTTACATTTTTCTGTTTAAATCTATATCTTTCTAACATTACAGTTAAATAAAATAAAGACATGTTTCAATTGGTATTTTATATATTTTCGTCATCATACAATGACCTCTTAGATTTAAGTTTCTTTTCTTTAAATGGTAGTGTGTCCAGTTTCTTTTCTTGAAATGCTAATTTGTTAAGTTTAGAAAGATTGAAGTTTTTCATAACTACATTCTGTAATTTTGGATTGTGCTTTAATCTTTTCTGCATAGCCAATATTTTAGTTTCCATAAGTTTTCTCCTTGGAATGTGGCGCAAAGAATATTCCCAATCAGCAGTCACCTTCAAATCTAATAGAATGGGTACCATGTGGTTGATATTCAGGTTTTTCTTGGATCCTGGAGCCCATTCAAGATACCTATCCAATGGTAACTTTGCCATCTTTATTCCATCTCTTTTCGCTTTAGCTAGGGAGAGTGGTTCATTATTTACCTGCAAGAAAGAGAATGTGACAATGACAAGCAACTAGGTATTTCATTTAACATTTCACCCTTATACAGATCATCTGAATTTGTTTTGGAGCTTTAGGCACCGGTCTAATCGCCGACACTTATAGGTACACACTGTAACATATAAATGCTGTAGGTGTCGTGTAGCATCTTCTAAAACGCGCAAAATAGTATGAGCAGCGCTAAACAGAGAGGGCTCGTGTGACTTTTTTTCTAAGGATTTTTTGGCAGCGGGCACCTGCACTGCGCAAGTATAGTAGTATAGTAGACCGCCATATCTCTTTATTACATTAATTTATTTATGGTGTTTTACCTTGTCAACCATGCATCCAATTATATACACAGCATCATGATCAAACTTCGTAAGTTCTTCTCGACAATGGGGGGTCAGATAAACCAACTTATCTTTTGGAAATACATCTAAATAGCTTTCTGTGTGAATATTCAAAGGAAACCATGGTTCATCTAATGAAGGAATATTTTTTCGCATTTGCTTCATAAATTGCCCTTCCATATTCACATTACACATGTGTAGGTTAAAGGGTTCTTTATGAATTCTATTATCTCCAAAAACATATGTCATTTGTTTAGCAGCATTTAAGGTTTCTTTATAAACCATGCTATCTTCGTATGAGCAGTCTATGACAACTGATTGTCCAAATATCATAGCTTGAAGGGCCCTGGAATACATATACATAATTATATTTATTAACATGATGCATTATTATGAAACATTCAAATACCCAGCATTCAGTACTTTCTCCTATTTTTTGCATGGCAGGATATGATAAAGAATGAGTTAAAACTCATTCTTTTATATTTTTTTAAATAATATAAATATAGGATAGTAGACCTGTAGTTATCAAACTGGTTTATTGACTGATCCCTTATACGCAGAAACAATGACTGGTGCTGTATGCCATAAAGAAGGTCATCTTCATACTCTTTGCTGTCTTCAGGTTTGATCACTGGATGTTCCATTCTTTTGGCTTCTTTCTTAGCCTATAATAATTAAACAAACGTTACAAGTTACATTGCTGTTCATCAAAATTATTATGTAGTAGGAGGTTTTTGTTTAAAATATATTATTGTATTGTTACCTTGAAATTCTCCTTGGATTTTTCAGTTTTAAACAGATATCTTAGATAACTTGCACGTTGATTTTTTGTTGATAGGTCTAATAAATGTTGCCACTGGTCTTTGTTTATGTAGTTAGGTGCATATCGGCCGTCTTGTCGCATCACCTCAACTTCCAGCATTAATATTCTGAGCTTCTTCTCAAGTTCAGCTTCGCCTTTACATATAGTATCTACTATTGTATCTGAGAAAAAATGCGCATTAAAAATAAATTGGTTGAAGTGGGATTGGGCGGGCCATATCTGTAGAATGCATCAGGACTGATAGCAGTCGTAACGCAGTGGGTGCCAGAAGGCAGACGTCATCGCCGAGGGAGGCCCGGAAAACGCTGGCGTGACGACTAAGAGACATTTGTGAAAGATTGGACGGCGAGAAGAGTGCCCCCATAGCCTTTGCCCAGCAGTGGGACAATATAGGCTAAAAAAAAAATACGGTCCTCACGAATAGATATACTTATTGATATGAAATCAGTGTACATTACAATCCTTACCTGTATCATCTATTTGGGATACATAACATCGCGGTTGTACAAAAGTAAGTTGATTTATGTCAAGTATACTTTGTATACGAAGTGAGTTGTTTCGATGTTGACGAACAACTGATAAAACTGTTCTAATGCAATGCATCATTTTAATGATAACTGATTTTATTAAAAATCTGCACTACTGGAGAGTATATATTCAATCACTGTTATACAGATAGATTCAGCTTGCAGCAGCCTTAAGTTTCATAGCTTTTAGGTTATTTTATTATTTTGAATTTGAAAAGACAATGACATCTGGCAGAGAAGTGTTGCCATCTATGGTTCCTAATTGCCGTTTATGTCATGCATGTTCACCAATATACACACATCAACACCGTCTAGGGATATTTTGTATAAAGTTCTTAAACTCAAAAAATACTGGCCAGTTTTAAATTCTTTTGAAGAAAGCTTATTTTCAAGAAAAAATACAAAAGATTTACGCGGCATAATGGTAGCGAAGTCCGAAGGTTTCATTACCTACAGCAGTTTTTGGTTGTGTTGCCCAACCAAATGTTACGGCTATGCAGTTGGTTCAGAGGCTCCAGTCAGAGCACCAGTTGCTTGTGAGTGACCAAACTGTGAGGAGAAGGCTGCATGAAGCTAACCTTCATGGTCGCAGATCGCTTTGTACTCCAGCACTACGCCGAGGAAATCGTGGACGACGAGCGACGACTAGAGTTGTCTGGTGAACATTTGCTCTGGGAAGATAACCAGTGGTCTGTAGTGCTGTTTACCGATGAGTCCCGGTTCGGTTTCCATCCCGATACACGTAGAGTACGTGTTTGGCGAGTTCCTGGTCGTGAGAGCCGTCTGCAACATCCTCAGGAAGTCCATTCATACTACGGCGGGACAATTATGGTTTGGGCGGGAATTCGTGTTGGTGGAAGAACAGACCTCGTTTGGACCAGAAACACCATGACGGCTGAAAAATACCGTAACGAGGTGCTAGTACCAATAATCTACCCCCATCGACTACAAATGGGCCAAGAATTCACGCTCATGCACGATATCGCCCGTCCGCACACAGCGAGAGTGGTGACGAGCTGGTTACAGGAGCACGACGTATCGGTCTTAGGCTAGCCCGCTCAATCGCCTAAACCTGAACACGCGTGTGACATGCTCCAAAGAAGGGCTTTGAGGAATTTCCCTGCAAACATTGCGACGACGGAAGAACAACTTTTTTTGCATCTTAGATTTAGATTTAGACTTTGATAACTTAATCCAAAGCATGAAAAACCGTTGCAGGACCGTTATTAACGTCATGGGTGGTTTTACTGACTACTGATTTAACACACAAAACAGATTAATTTTTCCTTATTTTGCACTTTTTCTTGAGAAACACTGAATGTGTTTGTTAGTTTTACCATTATTTCACGTTTTTTCTTTATTTAAATAAACATTTGTTTACGCTTTAAATTTGTTAACTTAAAATTGTTTTCTTTTATTCTTGAGTGTAGTCTGATAAATGGGCTTTATAAAAATACTAGCGGCTCGTCCCGGCTTTGCACGGGTGCCTATGTTACTCAGGCTGAATGTAGCTTTCCAATGGTGAAAGAATTTTTGAAATCGGCACAGTAGTTTTTGAGTTTATTCATTACAAACATACACACACACACACAAAAATACAAATTTTTCCTCTATAAAATTACATGTTGTATGTTATTTTTTAATAAATTTTGAGTAAATCCTAAATATCCCTAGACAGTGTTGATGTGTGTACATGGTGATTGCTAGAAATGGGTAGTACTAGATTCACTACAATTTTGACCCAGATAATCTGGGTTCCAAACTAGGTGGTTTCGCAAAAACCGAACTTCTTCGAACGAAATCTACGATGGTCAGGACTTGAAACTGATGCTTTACCGATACCTATCTCAGGAACAAATGTATCCATTGGAAACCATAGTAGTATCACCCATTTCAAGGAATGTACCCAATTCTGTATACTTATATCCAACCTCAATGGTAACCAAATGCTTACAATTTTTTTTGAATCTCTTTGGCTACCTGTGGTCCCATGCCATAACGCATAACAACCCTGTCAGAGAGCATCATATAGACCGATATAGACCATAATAGTACTGTCCCTGTCCCTGCATACCTATCATAGAGTACATTATATTATACTGAAAATACCTATCCGCAAGCTAGTTTTTTAGTTTGTTCAGGAAACTTTACGTGCACTTAGTGCATTCATTCATCAAAATAATAAAAAGTTTCATCTGAGAATTTTGACCACTATTTTAGCTGGCAGCCACAATAAACGTTGAATGTGCTCTTTGACATTTGACCACAGAACATTTATAGGTAGAATACTGCATTTTGACATTCATTTTATGATTTGACTGATAGCTGAAAAATTTGCAAAACGTGCTTTTCTTGGTAGGTTATGTATTTTATGTAAAATCATCAACATTATTTTCATGAGGTTGATTAACATTTAATTGTAATTTTCATTAAACATTGTATGTTTTAGGTACACGTTGTTTGTCCAGGATGGCAATTTCAACTATATTGCGTCGTACTTTGATAAATGGGACACTATATTCCGCCGCTACTCTACGTTTTGCTTCAAGCCAACCTGAAAAAAAAGTATTCTTTGATGTAACTGCAGATGGGGAACCCCTAGGGCGCATAGTGATCAAACTGGAGACTGATTTGGTCCCAAAAACCTCAGAGAATTTTAGAGCCCTGTGCACTGGCGAAAAGGGTTTTGGGTATAAAGGTTCTTCATTTCACAGGATAATTCCTTCCTTTATGTGTCAGGGCGGCGATTTTACCAACCATAATGGTACTGGTGGAAAGTCCATTTATGGTCGTGTTTTCCAAGATGAAAACTTCAAGCTGAAGCATACTAGCGCTGGAACCTTATCGATGGCTAATGCTGGCCCCAATACTAATGGATCTCAGTTCTTTATCACCACTGCACCAACACCCTGGCTTGACAAAAAGCATGTTGTCTTTGGTTCTGTGGTTGAGGGTATGGATGTTGTAACTAAAATAGAAGGTCTTGGATCTAAAAGTGGCAAGCCCTCTAAGAAAGTTGTGATTTCTGAATGTGGTGAGTTGGACTAATTACACATTCACTGTATATTAAGTATAGTTTTGGTTGTACAAACAATAATGTAGTGTAGATATTTGAATTATGTAATTTGTTGAATAATCAGTAGGTATTTTATTTAATAAAATAGTAGATGTTAATAGAGTAGGGGTTTGGGCCCCTATTCTGTTCCTAAGTAGATTATGCTTGTATGTAAATGTAGGTTTTACTAAAGACAAATTTTGTACACAGGTGATTATCGTGAAGAAATTGCTGCTGAAAAAGCAGTTCAGTGATTGCATTTATATTATGATGATTATACTCAAGATAAATTGTGTTAAATTATTTGTGTGTATATTTCAAAGGCAGGAAAATTAAATGCATTTTAAAATAAGTATGCAATTTTATTAATCACTAAATGCAACAAATTAGTTTAGGAGTTGGTATTATCAAACTTGTTTGGGTGATTGACATAACAACTTATTCAAATATGTCTAAGTCAGTATCAATATCAAGTCTTACAATCTATTGTAGTAATAAGGCATTTTTCGTTAAACACTCTCTTTCATATCAAACTATTAACCTCTCTTAACAATACGTGACAAAATTTACACAGACAACATTCCCGTCTTTTTACTTCATTATCTGAGATAAATATATTGCTTTTAAAATACATGTTTATATTTAAATGATATAGTTAATAATTGAGTCCTTAATCCAGCAGCCCAAGAATTGACATTTTTTTTTTACACCTCAAAAATCGTATTTAAAATAAGTCTTTTGAACATCAAATTCATTTACAAGAAGACAAGTATGATCATTTACATGGATTATAATAGTACAACAGAGTCAACTTTAGACATGAATTAACAAAGCCAGTTTTGACTATTATAGATGGCCTAAATAAAATTAATGGTATATGCTAAAATCAGGTGTCCAAAGTATACTATTTTTAAAGATTAAAACTCGGAAAGTTTTAGGACCCTTAGTGGCATGCATAGAACCATTAATTGCACTAAACTTCGTAAAATAGAATCACAATATATTATAAACTTACCAGAAATAAATACTTACAAAAAAATTAAAGATGTAATAAGTAATTATTGTTGTCAATTAATTACATTCGGTTCCAGAATTCATTCCTTCCCTCCTTGAGATCATCACTAATTTTTTTCATTCAAAGGTGTAACATACCCTACAGCAGTTTTGGTGATTTGTGCTTGTGTTTTGTTCATTTTTATTTAAGTTACAATAATAGTAAGAGGAATGTTAGCAGTTACATATTGCAAACAGAGACATTATAAAAAATGAGAAGATAAACTGTAGGCAAGCATATGAGCACCATTATAAAAAATAATAAAAAGCTTAGTGCAGATATAAAGGGTGTAGTAAAGTGAGTGCATTTCAAAATAGTGTCAATATTCATTTGACTTCCTCGCAAATTTAAGTTTATTTATATGAATGTACATATTTTTGATTTTTTTTTCTAGGTGGCCTCTAATTTATTTATTAACTAAACTAACAATGGTGAAGTTTAACAGTCTGTAAATTATTTGCACTACTTTCAGAATATACACAAACAAAATATTTTCGGCCGCTTTTTACATAGCAATATTAGAATGATAAAAGTATACACATCAAATTAAGTTCACAATGATTTTGAATTTTAAGTACAACAAAAATTAGTTTTCGTTTTTATAAAGGTAATATGCACCTTTATAGAAAACGTTAATGTTATTAATTTAACTAATTACACTAATATACACATTAAAGTAAAAATAAGAGTGATGCGATTTTTTAAATATTAAAACAACAGTCAGTTATCACACTACATGATTATTAAAAGATTACATTGATCCTACGTGTTGTAGCTTGCAGCTTCAATGGAGTCATTACTAGAACACTAGTAGGCTGCAGAAGCAACAGTTATACTTTTCATATAATTATATCAAAGCCTTGAAACTACATTTAAGATATGATTCGAAATCACTCATAATTTGATCTATTTGCTAAATTTAAAATAAGTGTAGTTCATTTCAAACTTACTCATGTTCACTACGTTTATGACTCAGTCGTGCACAGCAGTAAAAAGCAATTGTTTACACTCGTTCGTATCACTCAACTGAGATTCAGTCCAAACACTAAAATGTGCAGATTGGGCTCTCTCACACGCAGGGGTCCAATCGAGTCGACGCCAGATGATCCACGCTTCGACCCTTCTGCATCTGTAAACTAAGCTCATTGGGTTCCATCGTGATGTGGTGAGAGGAGGTCCGCTTGTGCTTCGTCTCCGGCATCTTAGAGTCCTTGGAGCTAGTCCGCCGGTGCCGCAACACGCCGCCGCCGTCGATGAGCCGCTTGCTCTCCTCGTCCCCCGCGCGCGACAGCGGCAGTACGGTGAGGTCGAGGCTCTCCATGCTCTTGAGCGCCAGGTGCTTGAGCTGCTCGAGGCTGAGGTCGCGCGAGTCTGAGCGCGAGTGCACTTTGAAGTCGCGCGAACCGCTGCGCGAGTGCGCCTCGCGAGGAAGGTCGCGCGACGCGGAGCGCGGGAAGGCGTCGCGGCGGGAGTCGCGCGAGTCACTGCGCACGGCGCGGTTGCGCTCGGGCTCGTCCAGCGAGTGCTGGCGCGCGCGCGGCTCCAGCTGGATGGTCTTGGAGTCGTTGCGCAGGTGGCGCGACGCGACCAGCACGCGCGACGTCTTGCCGGCGGGCGCGCGCGAGTCCTGCGAGTACTGCGACTCGGTGCGCTGCAGGCGCTCGGGCGCGTCGGGCGGCTCCAGCGGCGTGGTGGTGGCCGAGCTCACGCCTGACATCACACCCGACCGGAAGCCACTTGCGTTGTCCGCCGATGGAAGTTCCTCGAACACTGTAAACAAATAGTTAATAAGTTAGGTTAGGCAGGCGTATAATTTTAACACATCGAGTGCCACACGAGCAATGCGGTTAGCCACAATATTTGAAGAACAAGATCAATAGTTAGCTGCAGAAAATTTGTCCTACGTTTGTCGAGACTGATGATGGAACCGGCGATGTCTTTGTGCGGGTCGAGCGGCGGTGAGGTCTCGAGGTGTCGCCGACGTCGAACCAGCCACCAGTCGGCCATGAATATACCCAGCGCCACTATCTTGATACCGCCACATAGGCCCACGTATCTGTAATATCAGGTTAAATTAATATAAAGCTATTTATTAAATAAGTGACAATTTTGTCATCAGAACTGCACGCTACTTTTGGCGCTTGAGACATTCACAGGAGCTGTTAGTAAAAATTTGTGAAACTGTAAATATTGTATTAAAAAATCGAGATCGCGGCGTTAATTACGATTATACAAACATTGAGGTTAACTGAATGTACGAATATAATAATCTCGAAATATCAACTAGCGTTTGCAGTGTAAGTATACCTGTATCTGAACTGTTCGATATCGTATAGAAGGCAGCGGCCCCCTTTCTCTCCGCTACAGGATTGTTTCCACAACAGACACGTCGAGTCGATGAGGTTCCCGAACACGATGGGCGCGGGAATGTACCCGAACAGACGGAATATCACGAACTGCATGCCGAGCGCGAACGAACGCTCTTCCTCGCTCACCGATCTGTGGGGAATAGAGAAGTGTTTGATTTTACGTGACGTGAACGTTAGTGCAACTGCGCATGAGATCCTGGTCCAATTCTCAGTTCGAGCTAAGTGTAATTGGGTTTTTCCATCAGGAATTTCTCAGTAGCAGCGTAATGGCGTAAGTAAAATAGTGGGCAATGTCACGAGTTCATGATAACATGAACTCGTGACATTGTCCACTATTTTACTTTCATTCACACGGCGATGCCCCCATTCACACGGCGATGGATCACTGGTCAACAGTACGATATTTTATTTTAGGATCGCATGGCAGTTTCATACTGCATTTTTTAAACCATAAGGCATTTTTTTGGGTGCTCCCAACTTTTACCGTAAATGTGTCACATTTCTGATATAGGTATAAGCTATAAAGCTATTAAAGTTAGAATCTAACTTTGATGATGACAGTGCAGTGGAAAGACCGCTAGGTGTCGCAGTTCTATTCCCTCACAAAATATTTCTATGTACAACGTACAGCTACATACGGTATGTTAGATCTGTGCCTGAGTCGCATTCATGGTACAGCAGAAATTCGGAACATCGGTGAACAAAGAAAAATAACGCACCTCAGCACGATCATAAGCAGCGGCATCTGCGTGACTGCGACGACGAAGGTCATGAAGAACAGCAGCACGAGGAAGGGGAAGATGGTGGTGCAGGGCGGGTTGCAGGCGCCCGCCGTGGCCACGGGCACCACGGTGACCTCGGAGTACTCCCCGCGCAGCGCCGCCGCGCCCAGCAGCGCGCCCGAGCCGCCCAGCACGCCCGCCATGCTCTCGCGGCTGTTCTCGTGCACGCCTGGGGTAACCATGTCTTATTATTACACACTTTTCCTGCCCATGCTGCACAACCACCTGCATCTTTCAGGATTAAGCCAATGGACTATAAGAACGAAGCCAATGTTAGCGCTGTGGAGGTGGCTATTACATACTGGTCTGACGTAAAGATGATGAAGATTATACGGAGAGCTTATGCGAGTGTTACATTACATAGTATAGCCAGCCTGGCCACTATCTAACCTGATATTCCCCCATGCAAGGAATAGAAACTGTTCTAGATCGTAACAGGTAATGGTATGCGTATCATAAAGGCGATACTCGTCTACGTGCGTTCAGCATTATTGTCGTGAACTCACATGCACAGTTAGTGAAGTTGGAGCGCGAGGAGAAGGCTGCGCAGCCCGCGTGGCAGGGCGAGAAGTACGTGAGGCCGTTGTTGCCGCACACGGGCTCCATGTCGGTCTCCGTACACAGGCAGTTGAAGTTGCACGCGGCGGTCAGATTCACCTTGAATGGTTCAAGGTTTCTGGAAAAATAATGGGATAATAATATAACCCGTTTAAGGAAAGAAATAATTTCGACATATTTTTAAAGAGTTTAATAAATATGCTGTGGAAAAAAAAATATTCTTCTACGTGAGATCTACGCTTTGGAATGAGCAACTACATTCCTTTCACGGTTGGTGTGCATGTAGCTGGACTGTCGATAGTTACCTACATCTTGTTTTTGACTATTCAAATCTACCTGTAATTAATATACACTACACTATTTGAAATGACTGATCAGTCATCCCAAACAAAGACTGATTTACGAATTAAAAGGCTGCTATAAGAATAAGGGACACAAAATAATACATACGTGTGATTAGTATAAGGTATGGTAGTCCCAGCCATCTTGATGTTGTCGCATCCGAGGAAGAACAGTAACGCGTAGCAGGAGAGGCAGATGGTGTTCGATATGAGCACGAACTGCACGGCGCCCTTCGGACGGAGCTCCAGCCGCTTGAGCAGGCAGCCGCCCATGAAGATACCGATGCATGCTCCCGGAATTGCGATAGAACCTATAGAAATTATAATGCGGGCACTTAACAGTTTCAAGGTCGAAAGGCTCTTTGTTTGCAGATCAAAAA
Source organism: Eurois occulta (assembly GCA_950022335.1). NCBI lineage: Eukaryota > Metazoa > Arthropoda > Insecta > Lepidoptera > Noctuidae > Eurois > Eurois occulta. The sequence continues at coordinate 14,810,484 of OX465479.1, read as the reverse complement.
GGAACAGAACTTTTTGCAACCATTCTTCTTCGTGTCGCTGGCACGATAATTTTATTTTATTAATTAGGGTTCCGTACCCAAAGAGTACAACGGGACCCTATTACTAAGACTCCGCTGTCTGTCTATCCGTCTGTCACCAGGCTGGCTCATGAACCGTGATAGTAAGACAGTTGAAATTTTAACAGATGATGTATTTCTGTTGCCGCTATAACAACAAGTAGGTACTATAACAATAAAAAAATATTCAAGTGGGGCTTCCATACAACAGACATGATTTTTTGCCGTTTTCATAGATAATGGTACGGAAACCTTCGAGCCTTCTTCGCACTTGGCCGGTTGTTATATTTTGTTAGCCCAGAACTTCGCCACTTCCACCGCGTCGTCGGAGGCAGCGCAAAGGTCACTTGGGTTACATGTTTACAAACAATGCAACCGACTTACGAAAAACAACAAAAAAAAATTCAAAATAACCTTAGTTTCGGAAGCCGGTGTCTTGTTAGTTTATTTGTTTTGCCACTATGTTATGCAATACCGACAATATTAGGTGATACGTACACATACGGGTACAATTGATAACCTCATTTTTTTGAAGTCGGTTAACAATAAAACTGCGACCATTGTTATTGCAAACGCTTCTTTATGATGTCCTTGTGTTAGTTACAAAAACTACCCTGCCCTAACTATCGAATATATAACGGTACTTCCCATTATGGATCGGGCAATAAGTTAGATCCACATAGATTTTTCTACGATTTTTTTAAACACTACTGAGATCAAGAAACGCTGCATCAACATCCTTTTTACCTGACGGCAAAACCAAAAGTAATAGTTATACATTTTCAGCCGACTGTCGATTAACAACGACACACTGCGCTCCACAATCAGTTTGTTAGACGTAGTGAAATCATTCTTCTTTCTTACAAATGGCCATTGTCTTTAAGAAAACGCATACCTAACATTGTGGGAGTGATGTAAGCCATAGCTCTAAATAACTGTACTTATCTATCAATTTCAAACAATTAGTAAGATGAGCAGATATAGGTGACGCAAGCGATGTCGGCATCAGATCGTCTGCTCAGATTAAGGCATTGTGTATAAAACCGCTGTTGCTACACTGCATTATTAATACATGCTTTATTCGTATGCAAGATTGGGAACAATGGGTGAATGAGGTTTGATTTCTTAAAATTTCATATTGTGATACATTTCTCAGTGCGAAACTTTTCAGAGATCAGCAATGTTTGTTTCTAATATTTTAAAACACTACTGCTGACCACGAAGACTCGATTTTCAGGTCGGGCCAAGTTTTATTGTGTTTTACTTCGAAGTTTGCATTTGTGCCGGGTTGATGGCATTAGGCTCGCCCCCAATAGGCATAAGTGGCGAAAACTGGGTGGTGTGCGTACCATTAGGTACACCTCTGCCTAACCCTTCGGGGATTTCAGGCGTGAGTTTATGTATGTATTCTATAGCTTACCAGTAAACACGCTAGCCTGACTCTTGCCCAGACTGAACTGCGTCTCCAGGTACTTGGGCAGAAAGACGACGAAGCCCGACACGATCATGAGCTCCATGCACGCGCCCAGGCACGTCACGACGTACACCGGGTTCTTGAGGAGCCGCCACATCGATACGGGTATGTCTGCGGATCGGGAGATAGATAGAATTCTCTTTATTATGTAGGAGTTCATGAGGTCGGTACATGCGTTATGTTTTTGCGTAATAAAACAACACTGTTACATAATTATTAGAATAAAAATTTTTGGCTTAGACACAAGGATATTTTAGGAAGAAATGAAAAAAAAAAGTAGTTAAACTTTTAAAACCCTTTCATAATATGACGCAGTGTTTTGCTAATATATGCTGTCCTATGGCTTCCAAATAATTCAATGAAGACAGATAATATTTACGGAATACCATGCGAGTACGTAGATTGTACCTTTGATATCTTTCCCGTAGCCAGTGTCCTTTATATCTGTCTGCGGCTTGGCTGGTGTTTTAGACGTAGATGCTCCGCTGGCAGCCGCGGCTTTCTCCACCAGTCTGATCTTCTCCTTCTCTCGCACCAGTACTTTAGGAAATGAGAAGAAAGGTATGGCAACCAGTATGAGGAGGAAGCCACACAGTAGGAAGCCACCCCACCACATGCCCACCCAACGGTGATCGCCGGGATCTGGAAAAAAACATTGAGGAAAACTTATTGGAGAAATCAACACCAAATTCGATAAGGATAAAGAGTTGTTCCAAGAAGTTTTGTTGCCTGTTTCAAATTTGTTATAAATATGCAACGAGATGGCCATATAACTTGAATGTTAGGTTACATAGGTTACTCACCTATTGAGATAATGGTGCCAGAGAACGAGTCCATGTGGAAAGATAGCAAGTATGCGCCGAGAAGGAACCCGAGGACTGGGCCGAAAGCTGCCATGCTGTACATACATCCTTTAAACAAAACAATAACACATTTAGCTTTATAATCAATCTACCTTATGCCCGCGTGGAGTTCTCAGTTCGATAATTTTGTCACGGGATCATACTACTGGAATAAACAGTATCCTATATCACTATTTTGTGATAATCCATAAACTATCTATGTATGTGCCTTTCCATCCAAATTCGTTCACTTGTTTTGCGTGAAAGAGTAAAAACAACATTGCGTATTTAATATATCAATGAGTTACAAACATCCATCCTCACAAACTTCGCATTTATAAATAGTACTTAGTAAGATAATCATTTTTTGCAATTATCTAATTAAAGAATGACATTATTCAGATTATGTAATTTAGTAGGATTATGATATTGATATTTAATCAACAAAATATAGGTGAGTATTTATCTTTCACGGACATTATGCAACCAACAACAAATTAGCTCCTATCAACCACAAGCAGCATGTACGAGTAAGATATCATATCATTCGCATTGTCCTTTTGTGACGTGGGTAATGTGTCAAACAGTAAGTGCACCCGGCACTCCGATACTGTGGAAAGTAGGTCGTGTTATGTGCGGCTGCAAATGGCGCGGATTCCAGCGCTAATATCAATGACTTGGATTCCCAAATCGGTTACCGTGAGAAAAAAATCCATTTACTTTATTCGCGATTATTCAAAACCTTCAAAGGTCGATTTGAACGTTAGAGAATAACTTTACACTGATAAAATTGTCCAATAAAATTATACTCCATAAAGAAAATAATGATAATAAGAAAATTTGCTTTAATGCTGTGTGTGTGTGAGCTGTGTGTGTATTCATTGAGAAAATATTGCGTGCTGGTGTTGCTTGCTTCCATAACTTTCAATTTCATTCATTTTTGTGCGGCGTTTGTTATAAGAGATAAATGTTTGTGGAAACGGAGTTGTCGTGTGAGTTGTCCCTGAGTCGAGCATTGTCCTGAACCTCGGCTCGGCGATATCTTGCGACGGCAGTTTAAAGTACGCCGTACGCGTTTTTCATTATAAAATAAAGCGGATATAAATCGATCGATATAGACCTCCTTCTGGCGTCACGAGTGGCTCTCGGAACCAGGTCGCGTCCATAGGACTCTTAACGTCAAGGGCCCTCCCCTCGATGACGCTACAACGAAAAAGGTTGTCAGAAAATAAAACATTTATTAAAATAAACATTTTTCTTCGATCGATTTCAAAACCAAACTTTGAAATATAAAAATGAAAAGAGAATGTTACTTTGCAGTGTTATGTGTTCGCTGAAATGGTTTTTTTCAGGACAGTAACAGTACGTATAAGCAGCAGCTGTAATATAGGAAGTGGGTCAAGGTCGCGGGCCCACGACTACGGTTCATTTCCAAGGCATCACATTTTGATCATGCCAACACAATGTAGGATTCAATATAACGCTCCAAAACAAAATTCCCCGTTAGGGTGGGACAGGCGTTATTTATAAGGTCGGAGGGTCACGGCCTTCTTTTTATGTTCTAAATAAATTATTATGTGCATAATAAATATCAATTTCAGTTATGCGCAGCTTAATTACCATTTCCATTAGTAATCTAATCATGAATAAATCACAATAGGATACTTGTGAGTAGGCTATTCGTTTCTATAGGAAAATTCATTGTTAAATGATAATGAGCAATAAAAAGAATTTGTAAACTTCGTTAATACAGGTCGATTAATTTATGGGTCATTTTGATGGTCAACAACAGACTGTCTATTGTCTACTGGGTTATAAACATAAACTAAAACGACCACTGAACTCAACCTGCCCGATCCATACAGCATCGTTATCTTTCTAGAACGTTCTCCTCAAACATTACAAATAGCATGCTCCGGATCATCGACCCTTCACGTGAATCTTACTACTATCATATTATCCTACTCTATTACTGTTGCAGATGAACCGTAGTAGCAAAATTGTGTGATCCATTTATAGGTACGGCATCGGCAGTACTTTATTCAAAACATTAATTTTAATTGGGTCTTTTGTAGGTAGTCACTATCTTCATAGTTCTATCAGCAAATATTGACGGTACATGGGTCTAGTTGCATGCTCCACCGCATATTATCGTACAAATAATAACGCAGACGCGGTTATTATCTCGTACATAATGATGGTCAACATTGGTATTTCGTATTGTTAGAAATGTTAAACATACTGAAATTAAGACTAACACGGTTTTAAATTATAAGTATATTCAATTTTACCGTTTGTTCACGTTCTATTTGAACGCGTGATGTTGATAAAATTCCTTTTACTTCTAGTGAATGCTGTAAAATGCATTAGCAAGCAAAGCAAATTAATTTAATTAAAGGTGTGTGTAGGTTTTTTTGAAGTTCAGTGACTCGTGTTTGCAGTTTATGCATAGTTTATGTTAGGGGGTATCGTCACACACACGGGAACACGGCACCGCAGCCTGGCACGACAATAAAGACATGAACGATCAACGACTCCAACGATATCAAGTGGACACGCCGACAGTATAATAAAGATCACGACACAATACTATTGAAGTCGTTTTAAAGTTAACAAAGGGTGATAATAATTTATGAGATTTGCAGTGAGTCTAGCATTGCAGCGATATGCCTTATGGACATCAAATTCAAATTCATTTATTGGTGTGATTTTTGGTGCATTTTACATGACATCTTAATAATAAATAATTAGTTCCTCAAAAATCTACCTTAGAGGTGTACACTCTTTCACATTATTAAAAAAAAAAAAAAAGAATAATTAAATCAACATATTAAAACAACATAATTACAACAAAACACAACATAACTTAAGACAGAAAATGCAAGCAAAACATAACAATTGAGTAAACATATGAACAATGAATGGAAGTAAAGATTATAGCATTACAATGTCAAAATTAAATAAATATCAATGTCAAAATAAAATAAAAATGAATGTCAAAATTAAACAAATCAAAATTAAATAAATATCAATGTCAAAATAAAATAAAAACCAGTGTCAAAATTAAACAAATCAAAATTAAATAAATATCAATGTCAAAATAAAATAAAAATGAATGTCAAAATTAAACAAATCAAAATTAAATAAATATCAATGTCAAAATTAAATACGAGAACATTATCAATGTCAAATAACTTACAATTTATCATTAAGGAATTCGTCAATAGTATAATAACATTTTTCCAATAATAGATGTCTTAATTTGTTTTTAAATTGAATAATATTTAAGTCCTTAATTCTATTTGGTAATTTATTAAATATTTTCGGGGCCATGCAAAGTATGCTTTTGTGCTTTTGTGCATCAAGGCGGTCTTTGATGGTGGAACGCATAATTCATGTCTATATTCTTGTCTAATCATTTTATAGCGATGTTCAGATGCTTTTCTGAATAGATGCATGTTCTTTTTAACAAATAAAGCAGTCTCAAATATGTACAAGCAAGGTAAAGTCATTATTTTTAACAATACAAAATAAGGTTTGCAGCTATCACTTATTTTTATACCTGTAATAGCTCTAATGCATCTTTTTTGCGATTTGAACACCATGTCCTTATTGCAGGAGTTACCCCAAAACATGACTCCGTAGCGTAGTATAGAATCGACATATCCATAGTATGCAGTGACTGCCGCTGCTTGATTGACTACTTTCTTTAGTTTATACAAAGCAAAAGCAAACTTACTGATTTTTTTAATTAATATTGAAGTATGTTGTTTCCAATTAAGTTGATTGTCGATTGTTAAGCCTAAAAATTTTGTATTTGGAACTTCTTCAATTTTTTCATTATTAAAGCTTACATTTAGTTCTGAATTAGTTACTCGTTGACGAAAATTCATAATTTTTGTTTTCTTCAAATTTATAATTAAGTTGTTATGTTCTAACCAGTTTACGGCTTGTTGTAATGCATTGATAATGTCCGTTTCAAAGTCTTCATTATTTTTGTCAAGTTTAACAATAATAGTACTGTCGTCGGCAAATAATGTCATAGGATAGGGTATATTCTGGGGAAAGTCATTTATATATATAAGAAATAATAAAGGCCCTAACACACTACCTTGGGGAACTCCATAAGATATTTTTCGTTCCTTAGATATGTATTTTACAACGGTTTTATTTAATTTACAAATTCGACTTATTTCTGTACGTTGTGTTCTATTTTTTAAGTAAGAGTTTATGAGTGATAAAACATTTCCCCTTATCCCATACGCATTTAATTTGCTCAGCAGTATATCATGGTTGACCAAGTCAAATGCCTTGGTCATATCCATGTATATAGCTGATATTGGGACTCTTTCATTCATGTTAGCTATGATAACATTAAGAAAGTCATATATTGCCATATTTATTGAATGATCTCTCCTAAATCCTTTTTGTTCTTTCACAAGTATATTATGTTTGTTAAGGTATCTGTCTATGGACCTATAGATCCATTTTTCAAATATCTTGGATATTACCGGAATAAGAGCTATTGGCCTGTAATTTTTAATGTCTTTCTCATCGTCTTTTTTAAATAAAGGTTTTATGACAGTAGGTTTAAGCTTATCAGGATAGGTTCCAGACTCAATACTTAAATTAATTATGTGGCTGAGAGGGTCTGATATTATTTCTGAAACAAACTTTAGAACCTTTGTTGAAATATCGTCGTATCCTACACTATTTTTATTTTTTAGGTCTTTTATAATTCTATTTACTTCATCTGGTATGATAGGGGCTAAAAACATTGACTGTGCAGAAGAATTTATTTTATTGTCAGTGGTCAGTTGTGTTGAAGCAGTAGAAAGTTTTTCTGCTTGGCTTATGAAGTAGTCGTTAAAGGTATTTGCTATGTCTGTGGGTGTAGTGAATGTAACTCCGTCATAATTTATTTCTTTTATATACTCTGGTGGAGAGTTGTTTCTATTTCCATTTATTATTTTCCATGTCATTTTAGATTTATTATATGCTGTCTGTATTTTATGATTATTCTTTGCCAATTGTGTCAATTTTATAATTTTCTTAAGTCTGTTTGAATAATTTTTAAGTTTTGTCACATTTGTCTTAGATGGATTTAATCTATGGTGCCACAACAACTGTCTTTTTATTTGGCTACACCGTCTAATACCAGGTGTTAGCCAATTTGGATTCTTTATTAATTTTCTTTTTTTGTACGTAACCGGAAAACATAAATTATAAAACAATTGGAATATTTCTAAAAAGTTGTTGTAAGCTAAGTTAGGGTCTTTAGTGAGGTAGACATCAGAAAAAGAAATTGATTTCAAACAGTCTTTCATCAGCAGCTATGTATACCGGGTGGAAGGGACACCGACGCGAAAACGGTGTCCCTTCCACCCAGTATATGATTTCATTGTTACGTTGATCGATTTCAATAAACAAGTTTGACTCAGTTTGAGAGGATATTAGTCATTACTAGGCATACGCGTAAGGTATGCGTACGTTGTTATTACTCTCGAAGGTGCTGCTACATCATCTGGAACACAATTGATTCGTCTTTTGACATCAGCCTAAGAGAATGTGCCTATTGATTTCGTGATAGTTGTCGGCCACACAGAACAAACAACATGAGTTATCGGTATATAAATTAGACAAGTAGCTGCACGAATTGCCATCAGCACGGTCGAACTCAATCGTGATGCAATGAAACAATCAGAAGGAACCTGCAGTAGTCAACTGTACTAATTAAACGAATAACGATTTCGACTTCGCTATTCACTATAGTTGTCCCGATGCAAACAAGGAGACCCTCTTCTGAATCTTTGTAACGTTTCCCACACAATTTTAAACCGTCTTCCCCTTAAAAATACTCCATCCTTGGACCTCCTTATTCAGATGTGTAACTTATACTATTACCGCGTATGTCTTACCTATATACATGCTGGAGGACTCTGGGCGCACGTGGTCGTCCACGTAGGTGGTGCCGAGTGTGAGCAGCGGTGACCCGCCGCAGCCCAGCAGGAGCTGCGCCACTATGAACACCATCACTGGCATGAATGTGCTCGGGGAACTCTGCCAAATTAATACAATTATTTACTCATAATATAATCGCATCTTCTATCCAAAATGGATGGGGAATTTGACTTTGGCGACTGACGGATTGGATATACACAAGTTGCAAGTCTAAATATGTAGGGCAGCAACGTCTGAGTGGCGAAAATGCATGATTTGAGGTAATCTCCAATAGTATTATACTTGCCTATTTCTGTAACCATCTGATATGGATCTTATCTCCTTCTTGGTAGGAATTGAAAATCCAGAAGTACACTGGATGATTTATAAACTATGGGTACAAACAAACCTTAATGCAATTGTCAGGTCTCAGGTTGCTGGGTGGTAAACCTTGCGAGAGTCGTCCCAAGCCGCCCATGTCCTGCTCCAGTGCACGTGGCAGTCGACAGATGTTGTCGTCAGATTTATTGTTCATCAAAGTTTCGCTATTCACTTCCGCTATAAAGTGTGGAACGACGAACACTAACGACCCGATACCCATAATCACAGCACCTAAAATAAAAAATCACATAAACATTTTGTTGCTGCGTATGAAACTGAATTCTCTCTATAATGAAATGGAGGAACAAAGGCTGTCTTTATTAAGCGATTTATAGCCAGGTCAAGGCTGGACGAACAGTCAATAAAGTAATGTAAGCTTAAAGGCCTTGCGTAACACTTAAACAAATAAGATTGGCTATCAAATATGTGCAAAAGCTAAGTGTTCAAGTAATCATTCATCCTTACCGACTGCGATCCAGACTGGAATGTGTCTCCTACTGCCGAGATATGATACGAAGATCACGGTAATGACGTTACCGATCTCGTAGCTGCTCGCGATGAGTCCGGACAGACTCGAGGGGATTTCAAAGCGTTTCTCGATTGTTGTGATCACAGAGTTTATGTAGCCGGAGCTCAACGCTTGTTGCAGCGTTACCAGGAACGAAAGGAAAAATACAAACACCTGAAAGAAAGCATCCGTTACACATGCTCTTTTGCAAAGTTATATTACAAATCTATGGCGAATTTTTCTAAGACTTACTTTAATACTAGAAAATTGCTGTATGAAAAGCGGCCTCCACGACAAGATACCGCAATCTCTTGCGTCATGAGGAATGTCTAATATTTCTGGGTACAGCTGCCGAGGTTTTTCTCTTTCCTTGTCCCGCTCGCGATCTCTATAAACAGATGAAAAAAACGTGTAAACATTATTTTTGCTGCAACTAGATGAATAAAACTACAGCAGCTGTGGATTATTATCAATTTATTCACGGCGCGTATTTCCAAACTTTCCGTTGGGTCAGCTAACTCTTGACATTGGCATTTTACAAGAAGACGATTTTTACTGATAAATACAATATTATAAAGTGTGGGTAAATTAGTGTCTCATGCGGTGCGATCTCGAATTTAAACGAGTTCGTCGGTTCCGGTGTCATAAGTGCGAATGAGGGCTCAATATGAGTACAATGCACTGACGAGACCATCTATTAAATTACTACACAATGCGCAATTGGCTTCGGGTTGCTGAACTTTTCACCACAATATCAGCTAATAAGTTCATTCCATCCATGGTTCACCTGTCGCATATGCCGGCCGAAGGGTTTCGGCTGTGGCACTTGACGGACTCCCGCGGCGGGTGCGGCGGGTGCGGGGGGGTGCTGGGCCCCGCTTCGTCGCCTACGCCGTCCGCGCAGCCCGACTCGGCGTACAACCCCGTCATCGCGTACATTGACTCTTGCCTCCTGAAAATGTAGTTTCGTATAATCCAAGGCCCAAGATCCACTCTCAAAACTAGTACACATTTGAGCTGGCCACCGTGTATACTATTAACTAATTATTTAATGTAAAAGTTTTGTACTTCACGTACAACAGTGTAAGCACTATATTTTGCCACGGTTGTCAATTATTTTCTTGCTTTTAACGGAATCTAACGTTTTCTAGGCAATAGCTAGGTATTTAGTGAATGATGGAAAGTACTAAGCGAACTGTGGGAAATGTGAGCATTGTTTACAAACAGACGCAACAATCACATCGTTGAATCGAAGCTTTGAATGGATAGGCAATAAGAAACCACAGTTTTTACTAGTAATCATTATTAGAAATACAAATGAAAACCTGTTTGATAAAAGGTTGAGCTGTTCCGTTCTTTCCGGCATTTGGGCACGTTACTTCACAGACACAATTGATGAATAAAATAACTTCCTAATGACGAGGCATGACTGTAACGTAAATAAATACGATACAAATTAGGCAGTCATTGTCCAAACTAGCAGTTTTATCACACGGTTTACTTTAGCACACGAATGTAGTGTAACGTGGTGCGTCCCCAAACATAACATTGGCACTAAGTGACTAAGATGACTTAACTTAAAGCTTTGTCTACGGCTGGTGATATCAGAGCAGCGCGCGATTAGCTACGAATATGGGCCAGGTGTTGCAAACCTAACCTTATCTATATGACGGGTACGACGTTATCAGCGTAAGGGACCAGAGGATTTTGTTTGTGCCACTCAGACAGGCAGAGGCCGGATGAGGTGATGTTCTTGGCCAGCTCAGAGACGATAACAGAACTCATCAGTACCAAATACTAAACCAGTCTGTGTTATTATGTCAGTATACACGCTAGTTTTTGTTCGGATTACTAATGATACCAGCATTACATGAATTGCATCTACATAATTGTATAAAAACAAGGCGACTAAATCATAACGACGGAAGACTGCTGAAATAACTAGAATGTTTGAATACTAAGCTGCATCATGCAATACACCATTTTTTTTTACACCTGGCGGCACAAACACATGAGTATTGTCTAGTCTTAATAGCTATGCAGCCTACTAGCCTCATTACTGAATGTACATTGTAACAGTCCTTCAAGACAGCGGCACTTTTAACTACCAATACATATCTATAGCATATAGGTACACATGGTGAGATAAGGAATATTTTCAAACACATACAAATAATTCCCCCTTTTCGTTATTCCAAGTAGGTAGGTATTTACAATCTGGTATTCAGTGTGTTTATCTCTATTTTTCATGATTTTACAGGGTATTTAAACGAGTAATCACTGAATTCAATAGAACGGTATCAGGGACGATTATCTACACTGATAAATGTATGATCATTATAATAAATATGACCTCGTGGTCGTGATCATCACAGAGGAAAAACATTAACAAAAAATATGGTTACAAATTATTGTAATGACTGCAACTAAAAATTTAACGAATATCTAGCGTTTCTAGTTAGGTTGATAAATAATCACTTTGCGAGTTTTAAAAGATATCGTGAGAGTGGGAAGAAAGCAGTGTTTTGTAATGTTGATGTACCTATGTTTTGATTCCGCATATAATGTTGTTAGTCTCAGCATACTCTGGTCAATCTGAGAAATCAGACTTAACTTAAAACTAGAATACTTAAGGACTGCTATCCATCGGTAGCAGTCAAAGACTGGTTATATTCTCTATGGTAGCAGTCTTAATACTAACAGCATCTCTGACATCAGTCTATAAATAAAAAACGTTTCTAAACCATCGATTCGATTGTAATGAAACTTTGGTGGGTCCTTCTGTACGCCTGCGAAGGTTCCTGACCAAAAAACCTATTTACTCGGTATGAGTTGTACTCATGCCAAGTACAGCTAGTTATTAATACAATTTTAACCATACAAATGCAGCTGGTTCCGTTTCTAATTAGAATTAATAAAGGGGAACATATTGATTTTATGGCATAATACATTCGTATGTCATAATCGTAATTGCAATTAACAAACCGACTGGCTACAACTGCGGGGCTGATTGTGAAACAATTGCTTCAATTGCAACAAGTTAAAGAATAAAGCCGGTACTTAATAGGCTTGTTAAAATATATTATGTAGAGGCTCAGGAAGGAACTGTTTATTAGTTAACCAGCAAACCGCCCGCGACTTCGTCTGCACGTTTTAAACACGTTCGTACATCTCCTTTGAGAGGGGTATTTGGAAAATTATGTGTAAGACGAATGCAACCATACCGAAAACAAATCTTATAGAATGTTTAGTTGAGGAGTTCCACACGGTTGGGGAAGCCCTGGGAGTTAGGTTTCTAAAACTTTCTTTTCAACGTCAATTCTTGGGCTATCCTGTATAGGTACATACAGGAAACGTCAAGCGATAATGATATAATTTATTGTTAAGTGTAAAAAGTGGACATCGTGAAAATGTTTCTTGATATGACCAACATAAAAACAGTCCAATTGGATGAATATACAAACGTTTTCCTATTCTATCGAATTATACCGTATACGGTTGGCAAGTTCAATGTATGTATAGACGCCAGCACATCAAGTTACCCGAAACTTTCAAATTTTCGCAATCAACTTTAAACCTAGTGCTTAGGCGATAAAGTTGAAAATCTATCAAAGAAATTAAACAGATTGTACTAGCTTGATGTGCTCGCGTCTGTACAAAGAGAACCAAAGCTAATTCTGATAGTGTTAAAGCAACCAGTAACAGTAGTTAAATCGAAACGAGGAGTATGTGGGTCATCATAATAATATCGTATAAGATACACTCGAGAACCGGAGCGCATAGAAACACCAATGTTTATTTACTGAATTAGGCTCTGAAATGAAACACGTGCCGGTGGTAGTATTAAAAGTATGGCCTCTAGACTTTCAGTAGGCATGGTGTCGGCCTACCTCTGGCAGTAATTACAATGCGGAACAAACTTGATTTGACACTGCCATATCCGACATGCACGTAATTGTTTCAGTAAAGTTATGGACAAAAATATAAAGCTTTTTTGTTTAATCCACTGTATTGTTGGCAGCCACAGTCGGACTCCTGAAATAATACCTACTGTCCCAAATAACTCTATTTGTGACGAGCGAAATTACAGAATACGGTTTACATTGTATCATCCAAAACCGTTCTGAGTCATATCAATCAGAAAGGATGAGTGAAAGTTGGTGTGCGAAAAATAATTCCGGATGACGCCATGGAAATTCACTGGCGGAAAGAATGCTGTCACCTTTCGCGAAGGACCTATTAATATCTCGAGCAAAGAAATGTTGTGAAAATATTCGGGTGTTACTTATTATATTTGTATAGATTGTCCAAGATGTGATCACACAGTTTGTACAATATAATTTGCAGCGTAACAATAAATAAAGCTTTGAAGATCGATGGATATTTGCTCCAGGCCAGTAACAGGAGGTCTGCTGGATATCATCCCCTCAATGCTCAGGTGCGAAACGAAATATTGAAACTAATACGGGTAGACTGGACTGACCTACTTGTAAGATTGGTAACTCTTACCGACCGATGACTGACGACGATAACTGGCTCTTCTTTTTGGATCTTTGATTTGTTTTAGTACCCCTCCTTGTATGGATATAATTATGCCAGTTGAGGAGGAATGGTGATTTTAACAACTTTGTGCCTACCGTATCCTACGAATAAATACCTATTTGTTTCTGTGCAGATAGTTAACCAACCTGTGCCCTTTCCTGTGCTGAGGCGCGGCGTTGGTGCCGCCCGCGTTCTGTTGCCGTTCGCCCTCCGTCATCTTGTTGTGGAGATCCGCGTCTCACCGCACGCCCATACCAGTCTTCACTTCCACGCTCCTCCACCTGACAAATGATATACAAACTTAAATAAACACATCTTTTGTAATCACGGATCTACCTCGTTGGTCTAGTGGTCGCAAGCGTGACTGCTTAGCACGAGGTCCTGGATTTGATTCCCAAGTCGGGCAATGTTAGTGGGTTTTTCCATCAGGAACTTCTCAGGCAGCCACGGAGCCTGGATCTGTACCTGGGTGATGGTAATCGGCTCACACCCTATTACATGGGACTTGAACATAAAACTGTTTAAATGTGGATGTACTATTAAGTATACGTCTGTCTAACCCTTCGAGGATCAGAGTCGTGATGATGCTTTGTTGTTTGAAAATGAGCTATAAATATTTACCGTACTGAAAATATGTAAGTATTAATTTCAGAAAACGGGTGCGTAAGGTAGTGTTCATGCATAACGTTTATGTAATAATTTGTGCCAAGAATAAATCCCTGTTAACAAAGTGCTTTACGTTCTTCAATGAAAAAAAATGTTGAGAAATATGTAACGCGGATGGCAAGGCTAAGGTGAAGAGGCTATTATTAGCCTTCTCATACTCATCATATCTGCCTACGCTATTCTTACATACTTAAATGAGAAATACATAGTGTTATGAATTGCTTAAACAAATTGTACAATCTATTATGTGACCATCTGGAGTGTCCAGGTGGACATATGGGTGTGTCCAGGGGACATATGGGTGTGTTCAGGTGGACTATAAACATTATTTGTGAAAGAAAACTTTCTACTTTACAGAAAAAAAATGTTTTACAAAAAAAATAAAAATTTTGACGCAATGAAGATATTGATCCGAAGATTTCGCAAATAAAATATGTTCATAAACTAAAGTTAAATCGCTATATTAAGCTGACACGGCAAGGTCAGGTTGACGCCTCGATACCGAAGGTTGACGGTTCCTCCCTAATGGCAATTCGACTAAGGGCTACGCTAGCACGTTAGTTAAACAATTTATATTCACGTTACGTTAAAATGTGTTAGCTACTGTATTCAGTTACGAAACGATATGAGTCATGTTACACAAAACAATGGATCAGCAGTTTTTTTATTTAGACCATTTACAAAATGAGGCAAGAACGATGTTTTGCGTAAACGATATAATACCTACCACTAAGCATACTTTAACAGGACCGTTTGATGAAGTTGGCTTAATTAAATGAGACGTGTATTATTTCAGATCCACAGGATTTAAGGATTACTTAATCAGAAAGCCAATTCCTTTCTTTGACAATTGGCGAAAATAAGGCAGAAAACAAATAGCGTAATATTATCGAACAATAAGCCTTTGTGTCGTCGTGTCCACACTACACAGACACCATAAAAACCGGCCAAGTGCGAGTCGGACTCGCGCACGAAGGGTTCCGTACCATTATCTATAAAAACCAGCCAAGTGCGAGTCGGACTCGTGCATGAAGGGTTCCGTACCATTATCTATAAAAACGGCAAAAAAAATCATATCTGTTGTATGGGAGCCCCCATTAATTTTTTTTTTTTTAATTTTTAGTATTTGTTGTTATAGCGGCAATAGTAATACATCATTTGTGAAAATTTCAGCTTTCTAGCTATCACGGTTTATGAGATACAGCCTGGAGACAGACAGACAGACAGACAGCGAAGTCTTAGTAATAGGGTCCCGTTTTACCCTTTGGGTACGGAACCCTAAAAACGGCAAAAAAATCATATCGTTGTATGGGAGTCCCCCTTAATATATTTTTTTTAAATTTTTAGTATTTATTGATATAGCGGCAATAGTAATACATCATTGAAAATTTCAGCTTTCTAGCTATCACGGTTTATGAGATACAGCCTGGAGACAGACAGACAGACAGACAGCGAAGTATTAGTAATAGGGTCCCGTTTTACCCTTTGGGTACGGAACCCTAAAAAAGAAGTTTTTTTTTAATATTTTAAATTATTTGTGGTTTTCCATCACGCTGTTGGTCACCAGTAGAGTCTAAAATCTTTTATTAGAAATTCCAAATACGTATAAAACCGCGGTGGGTTAGCCGGTTATTATTGGTGCGATGACTCCGTGTCATGTTCATGACCCCCTGCTTTGTGATTACACATCTGTTTCGTCTTGCGGTTACTGCCGAACTGTTTACTATAGCACAGGTGGCCCATGGCATTAGATTGAGAATAGAGGAGGAATATGAGTTGTGTTAATTGTCACACTGTTCGTTAATTATAATATACTAGACTCGATTGTTTATTATAGCCCGCCTGCAGATTGGTTTATAAACTCAAGAAAAGAAAACGGATACCTAAGCCAATATCGTATGTCATAGGTACTTTCAGTTAATTAGATTATTTTAAGCCTGTTTCCACAGAATCTTGTAAATTAATAGGCCAACTGTAGTTTACGTCCATTTCGTCATAAAATTCCGCTAAACAACGCGCAACGGTCAATCAAGGAAATGAGACTACTCAGCAATAATTATCCCAAATAAATTGGGATAAGGGTAGGAGAATGACGATGACGCTAATTATATCTAAAAGTGATCACACTTAACATGAAATTTATATTTATTGTCTAAAAGTTTTTCGTACCTATTTAATTCTTGCAAATCAGAAAAAAATATAAACCGTTTTTTTTTTGCAAATGAGTGCAGCTAGTGATAGTAGTAAGTCAAGTACTCACAGTGTTTGTCAGCAACCCATCGATTGTCTTGTTATAACAACTACGTTATGCCAAGCAGCCAAGCGGTTGATAGACTCGATCAAGTCGAGGATTCATTTCCCTACATCTTCCAAATAATAAGATTTCTGCGTGGTTGACCTCTATGACACAAACAGGCAGTTCGGATGGAGTACCACGTCTAAATTGAGCGGCTAATGTGTTCACATTTCTGAGAACATATTGCAATTGGGTTGATTGCGGTCAAACTGCCAGTGAACGTACCCCGTGCTGGGTAGGTGCGGTATCTAACGGGAAATATGTACCTATATGCGGTCATTACTTTGAGCAAACGCTAAAATATCGTGTCTGAACTTACTGTTATTATTTTTTCCTGCAAACATCTATAAATTTGCGGTATTTTCTCTGTTATTATTCAGTTTGCTGAACAGTGTACATAATATATTACCGTTGGAGTTTGTATATCTGGTATTCTGGTCTTACATAAAACCAAATACTTTTACCGTCAAAGTATTTCATTGGAATCTTTTAACGTTACATTTTGTCCAATGATTTCATAAATTACGCGAATTCACACAGTATTAGACTGCATTTGTTTTCGCAGACGCAGACGTAAACAGCAGACGTAATCAAAGTAGTGCGCGAGATGTAAATAAAATAAACACATGTGGTTTTGTTTTGAACTCAAAAGAACGAGTTGCTACTTGCTCCTAACACAGTGTCAGATGAGAAAAATAGTGCTATCGTCCCCTATAAAAAGCACGCGGTGTTGGTGGGATAGGGGAGGATGGCACACATCTAGTTTCATCCACCCCCGAGAGATAACTTAGTTTACCAAAAAAGGAATAAGCGATGACACATCGCGGCTCGGCGCTCAAGTTTTACGCTATAATATGCAATATTGGTTAAGATTTAGGTCACCACGCGGCGGGTTAATAGCGTGCCAACAAAACGAACTCTATCAAAATATAATGCGCAAAAAAACAGGTGATCATTTATGCGAAACTTATTATCTTTGGCCTTAGTGGCGGTCAAAATTAGCATATTCGGTCAATATCGTTCATTAACATAACTATGAGCGTTTCGAAGGGGTTGTCCGTCACTGTTATTTTTGTGGATCCACAAATGTTTAATTAAATCATTAAGACGTGTAACAAAATTCGAGCAAGTAACGGCAGTGTGAACAGTATAATGAACACAAAGTGGGTTCTCCAGCTTACAGCGTGCATCGTTATAACTGTCCACCTTGCAGCAAAACGGCATGATAAATGATAGTGGCTGCGCACCAGCATAGATCTACGATGGCATACTAAACTAATAGATTCGGTCTCAACAGTATTCAACACACACGATATGCAAGGTCAAATTTATCTAGCTGGCGAAACTTCGCAGAAGTGATGCGTCACAAAAAAAAATCATTTTTTTTTTGGGTCAACGACCTCTGCTCTTATTTAGTTACTAGAAGTTCAATATTTATTGTTTCATCATGTTAAAATATCGGTACTCATCACGTGTGTAGTTTACACAAAAAATTACTGATATTTCAAGTGATTAACACTCCAAGCGGTCGTAGACCCCAAAAATAAACTTTATTTTTTTGTGACAGGTAGGTATCGATAACAATCACGTCTGCGACGTTTCGCTATCTAATTAAATTTGATCTTGTGTACAGTGAAAATTGGAACAGCGACACTCTTATTTGAATTCGTCAATACAGTCGTCGTCGTTGTCCAACATATACACATACGAGGTTGTTTGTACGAAGTGATTGGAACAGTCATAAATCAGTCAACATTGCAAAGAAAGTACACTAGTGACACAAAAAATCGCTAAGTTAGATATTTGTCGTAGAAGTAGGTAGACATAAATATCTAACTGTATATTTTAAATGAGGGCAGCACTGGAATGAAGAAACCTTGTAATATACCAGTCACAGCACTTCACAGCAGATGCTTTACGACGCCACTCACCGTATGGCATGAAGTGAATACTCAGAAAGACGATACTGCCACTAATACTACTGACACGATACCAGACAAGTCTTTATGTTTAAAGTTAACGGAGTAGAGCGACGATCTAGAGCAGGCAAGTGCAGGACCTGTACCACCATATTATCATAAAGCAGTATTACTTTGATTTAACTTTAATGCGAAGAAAAATTAAATTATACTGCAATAAGAGGTCATGGTAGGCCGCAGTTCTCGATAATACGTGTCACCAGGGCTTGGAACCGGTTTTGAAATACCGGTTAATATTGTTCATAAAACCGTTATAATATCGTTCATCGATTAACCGGTAAATTACAAAAACGGTTTAGACTAAACCTAAATCATTTTAGTTACCGGTTATTACAGAGAACATAATTTTAAAACTCGCGCTAACCTGAATAAACCGGTTTTACTCAGATGCACGGACGTCGCCGCCGCCGCCGTCCGCCGCCCTGTGTCACAATCTCACGGACGCGCTTACTTGTTTGTGTTCAGTTTGCTTTAGTCGTTTGCCGCAGATACAAGTGTCGTGGGGCCGCTACTTATTCAACATAATTTATATTATGGGAAGAAAGAAAGAAAATAAAGTGTACTCTATGTTCGAGTACAACCAAGAAACAAACAGAACTTAAACAAGTTACTGTACTCATGATACCAAACAACTTTCTCAAAGAAACATTTTTTTTATATTCATTAAATATTATCGCAATAACACAACAGCCGTATGAAATTCGCGCGCGCGCGCGTCTGTGACCTATCAGCTGTTAGTCACGTGACTCCGCCTACCCACTGTTGCACGATGGTTGCACGGTACGATAGTAGTGAGACAGAACAGTGTCAATCAGCTAACAGCTGATAAGTCAAGGGCGCGCGCCCGCGAATTTCATACGGCTGTTGTGTTATTGTGATAACATTGAATGACTATAAAAAAGTGTTTCTTTGAGAAAGTTGTTTTTTATCATGAGTACACTGGGGTGCATAAGTATCGGTCACTAATTACCAGTCACCCTATAACATTATGATTAATGGACAGTAGATATGAGCGCCGCGCCGGCGCGCCGCCGTCGCCGTGAATTCATGTCGACGCGCCGCCGCCGAATGCAGCGCGCGGCGCGCCGTCACGACGAGTCGCAACTTGCTTTCTCTCGCACGCGCGGCCCGATGGCGTTCGGCATTAGTTCGCCTAGTAGCTTTGCTACACACGTAGCTCACGCAGTCAAGTCCAATATTTTACCGAGTAAACGTGTATTGTTCTGTGACTTTAACAATGGCAGCAACTTCGACTACTATTGATGTTTATAAAACGAAAATAAAGAACATTTATGTGACCCCAATGAAAAATCTTTCCACAAAACATACAAATAGTTTTTGCGATAAAAAAACTAAGGCCCACGGCCGGCAGCGGAGAATAGAACGGGCGAGATATGTCGTGCGGTGTTCCACAGGGATCGGTTCTAGGGCCGCCCTTGTGGAACATCGGTTACGACTGGGTGCTGCGCGCCGACCTCCCTAGCGGCGTCAGCGTAGTTTGCTACGCTGACGACACGCTGGTGCTGGTGCAGGGGAGGTCGCACGAGGCGGTGGCCGTTTTAATGACACGTGGGGTTGCGATAGTCGTGGAGAGGATCCGGCAATTGGGTCTCGAGGTGGCATTACACAAGTCCGAGGCCATGTGCTTTCATGGGCCTCGGAATGCGCCACCGTCGGGATCCATACTGACGGTAGGAGGGGTTCCCATCGGCGTCGAGTCGACGTTGAAGTACCTTGGACTCGTCCTCGACAGCCGATGGAACTTCGTGGAGCACTTCCGACGTTTGGCTCCCAAACTGGAACGGGCCGGGGCTGCCTTCAAGCGGCTCTTGCCCAACCTGAGGGGTCCATACGCCTCGTGCCGGAGGCTCTACGCGGGGATCGTGCGGTCCATGGCCCTTTACGGAGCCCCGGTGTGGGCACGTTCGTTGAGGCTGCGAGCCGCGCACTATCTGAACGTGCTCCAAAAGGTGGTGGCCGTAAGGCTGGTCCGTGGTTACCGCACGATCTCCGGCGAGGCGCCGAGCCTCCTTGCCGGATTGCCACCATGGGATCTGGAGGCGATAGTCCTCGCGCGCCTGCACGAGTGGCGCGCGGAGGCACTACGCCGGGGGGAAACTCCGCTGCCGCGGCAAATTGTCGCTCAGCGGACCGACCTCCGGCACGATTTCATGGCGACATGGAGAGAGCGACTGTCGCAACCCCGTGCAGGGCACGCCACGATAGTAGCGATAAGCCCTCTCTTTGAGGAGTGGCTAGAGAGGCACCACGGCGCCCTCACCTTCCGCCTGACGCAGGTCCTCACCTGACACGGTTGTTTCGGGAGGTACCTGCGCCGAATCGGGCGGGAGGAAACGCCCGGGTGCTATCATTGTGAGGATCGCCCGAAGGACACCCCGCCGCGGGAGAAGCACCGGGCGTAGGGGGCCACGTGGTGGCTCTCGGCCACCGTAGGCACGGGCCTGTGGACGGTGAGTAATTAACTAGCTCGCCGTCCGTCCGTCCGTCGTATGACGACAGGCCGTGTCATCATTTGATGATTTCTCATACCAAAACAAAAAAAAAAGGCCCACGGCCAGACGCAACGATAGCCAATTCCACGGCGGCGGCGTGGCCTGAAAATTTTCACAGCGGCGGCGGCGTCGCGGCGGCGCGTCGCGTCCGGCCGGTTGGTATGGGAAATCATCAAATGACTCCTCCCGCTCTGGGCGGAGCGGAAGGGAGTGTCAGACTTTTACTGGCTAAAAACCATCCATGTTCCTTCTTTTGCCCTTTCGTTCCAGGGCCGCGGTATCTCTTTCGAACAGTCCCGCAGCCCTGGCAGGCATCGACCCTTGCGGGCCTCTCCTGTTTGCTGACATGTCTTAGAGGCGCGCGTGGAACACGAACGCGCCATCGACACGGCCTATCGTCATACGGCGGAGGGACGGCGAGCTAGCCCATTACTCATCGTCCACAGGCCCGCGCCTACGGTGGCCGAGAGCCACCACGTGGCCCCCGACGCCCGTGCTTCTCCCGCGGCGGCTGGGACGTGAGGTTCTCTCCCTCTAACGTTCCGCCACCTCTTTCGCTAGCATGACTGCTTCGCAGAAGCAGGTGAGGACACGGCGGTGCTCCGCCCAAGTGGAGCAGACCTCCACGGTGTGCTCCACCGTGTCCTCCGGGCGATCCTCACAATGATAGCACCCGGGCGTTTCCTCCCGCCCGATTCGGCGCAGGTACCTCCCGAAACAACCGTGTCCGGTGAGGACCTGCGTCATGCGGAAGGTGAGGGCGCCGTGGTGCCTCTCTAGCCACTCCTCAAAGAGGGGACTTATCGCCACTGTCGTGGTGTGCCCTGCACGGGGTTGCGACAGTCGCTCTCTCCATGTCGCCATGAGATCGCGCCGGAGGTCTGTCCGCTGAGCGACAATTTGCCGCGGCAGCGGAGTTTCCCCTCGGCGTAGTGCCTCCGCGCGCCACTCGTGCAGGCGCGCGAGGACTATCGCCTCCAGATCCCATGGCGGCAATCCGGCAAGGAGGCTCGCCGCCTCGCCGGAGATCGTGCGGTACCCACGGACCAGCCTTACGGCCATTACCTTTTGGGGCACGTTCAGATAGTGCGCGGTTCGCAGCGTCAACGAACGCTCCCATACCGGGGCCCCGTAAAGGGCCGTAGAGCCTCCGGCAGGCGGCGTTTGGACCCCTCAGGTTGGGCAAGAGCCGCTTGAAGGCAGCCCCGGCCCGTTCCAGTTTGGGAGCCAAACGTCGGACAGTGCTCCACGAAGTTCCATCGGCTGTCGAGGACGAGTCCAAGGTATTTCAACGTCGACTCGACACCGATGGGAACCCCTCCTACCGTCAATATGGATCCCGATGGTGGCGCATTCCGAGGCCCATGAAAGCACATGGCCTCGGACTTGTGCAATGCCACCTCGAGACCCAATTGCCGGATCCTTTCCACGACTATCGCAACCCCGCGTGTCATTAATTCGGCCACCACCTCGTGCGACCTCCCCTGCACCAGCACCAGCGTGTCGTCAGCGTAGCAAACTACACTGACGCCGCTAGGGAGGTCGGCGCGCAGCACCCAGTCGTAACCGATGTTCCACAGGGGCGGCCCTAGAACCGATCCCTGTGGAACACTGCACGACATATCTCGCCGGTTCCATTCTCCGCTGCCCACCGTGGGCCTTAGTTTTTTTATCGCAAAAACTATTTGTAGGTTTTGTGGAAAGATTTTTCATTGGGGTCACATAAATGTTCTTTATTTTCGTTTTATAAACATCAATAGTAGTCGAAGTTGTTGTGCCTCCTCCACGTCCATTCTCACTGAATGTTCACGCTACAAGACTGTCGCGCGCAAGCCGCCGCCATCTGAACAGGTGAATCGCGCGGCAGCGCGCGTCGTCGCGCGTTCATCTGAACTTAGCCTTAAAGTCACAGACTCGTCGTGACGGCGCGCCGCGCGCTGCAGTCGGCGGCGACGCGTCAACATGAATCGCGGAAGGCGCTCATATCTAGCTGAAGCCAGTCCCGGGAGCAGCAGCCAGATCATGGTGGAATTTAGAACGGACCATCATAATTAAAGCGTATATAAAATTTTGGGTATGTGCCGTTAACCGTTGAAGAGTTCCCTCATCTGAAGCCAATCCTGGGTGCAGCAGCTAGATCAAAGTGGACTTTAGAACGGACTATTATAATTAAAGCGTATAGAATTTCGTGTTTGTACTGTTGACCGGGAATGAATTTCCTCGTCTGGCTGGAGCCCATCCTGGGTGGTCAATCAGGTCATGCTGAATAAAAGCTTGTAATAATCTACCTACCGTGTCCGTCCGTTGCAACAGAAGTTGTATCCTTTTTAACTTCAGTGAACAATGATTGAACATTCGTTATGTCTCGTTAAGTAAAAAAAGTCTCAGAGTTGGCTCCTAAAACTTTAGTACTAAGGCCAGTATAGTCAACTGTTACTGCACTTGAATCAATCACATTTTTTCTGTAACGCGTCTTTGATGATATCAATGACTTAGAATCTTTGCTATCTCTGAACACAAGGTAGGTTGTACAAAATTGATATCACAGTAGGTATGAATTAAGTGTTTTATTTAACTTGTAATGTATGTTGTACCTACCATTCTCTGCATTAGAATCAGAAACTGTATCCTCTTCAGCTTCTGTGAAAAATGGTTGACTATCCGGTAAGTCTTTCATTTGATAATAATAAGGATTCATTTTTTAAGTCAACCACAATATCCTACACCATATAAAACAAAATGACAAACAAATTTACAAAATTCAAGTGTTTTGTTGCACACACGACGAGCGCAGTCGATTACAATCTGCTTGTGAGTGCGTTATTCGTTGGCGTAGACTAGAGCGAGAGCTTAGTTATTGTAGGTGTAAGAGAGATGGCGTAGTAGGTAGAATTCGTATAAACCGTCGAAACTCAAATAAACCGGTTAATTTCGCTCAACAGAACCGGAATTTGTAAAAAACCAGGTTATCCCATTAACCGGTTAAAACAACGGTAACCGAAACCTAAACCGAAATCGTTTCTGGTTTGGGGTCAATGACCGAAACCGGTTTGGAAAATTAACCGGTTTCCGAGCCCTGCGTGTCACTGTCTATATTAACTTCATTCATGACTATTGGTGAGTATATATATGGGGCGGAAGGGCACCGACGCTGAAACGGTTGCCACTATTCAGTACATCATTCTGCAACCCACATAGACAGTTTTAGTCGGTTATTAAACAAAACAGGTGCTTCTTACAAAACTGTAGTTTAGGAATTGCAGTATTTGCAGTTTTGTAACTGCTTCTGTTATTTTAAGAAATATAAAGATGCAAATCAGAAAAAACAGTATTTGTAGCGGTTATGATTGTTGAAACTCCAGATGTTAGCGGAAGAGGGCAACTTGTTCTAATCTTACGTTATTTTGACAATAATGAAATAGTGGATAGATTTATCGGTTTCATAGATGTTAGCTCTGACCGATCAGCTCAGATGATGCTCGGTAAGATTGTTTTAGAAAATGACAATTTTGTTCCAAATTAGTTTGTCAAACTTTATGATGGAGCTAATGTCATGTCTGGTGATAAGGGAGTCCAAGGGCTTGTTCCTTCTGCTTGTTCGAAAGAAATGTTGTGGACATTGCTTTCGAACAAGCACTTAAACTCCGTGATTTCGCTGATTGTAATGTCTGGTGTACTGCTCACATTCTTGATTTCGTTCTGTCGAAATCATGCGAAAACATTAGTGAAAATGAACGATCTTTTAGTGTCACATTAATTTATTAACCAAATAGACATGTTTTTGTAGTAAATATTAGTTTACGATAAACTCGCTCCATCTGCCCAGTGCTGTCTAGTCCGGATGGCAATATGTGCCTGTAAGCTAGAAGCTAATTTAATAAGAAATGAATATTTCTGAGGAATAGTATGCGTTCGTGCAAAAACACCGACATTACTTTCAATCAAACGTAGAAGCAAACTAAAACGATAACCGAAGAAACAAAAACAAACAATAAAACAAAAAATCACGACAATCTTCTGTTCATTTAAATAAAAGTCGTGGAATGTGAGTGTTATGTGCCGTATTGACGCAAAACAAAAACTACTTGCACCTGTGCAAGTAGTTAGTTAGGCAGACTACACGCATGTTATTTTAAAGTTTCTGTATATTTTCAGGGTATTTTAAAAAGGGGATAAGCAATATAGCATTATATCCATATTCTTCGTATGTTTACCATTTCAATCATGACATGCATGAGAACGTATCATTGACATTAGGGCATGCAAACCGGATACCCGGATAACCGAAAAAACCGGATAACCGACTGATTTGAAAACCCGGTTTTTTAGCAAACCAAAACCGGATTTATCGGTTTTTTCGGTTTCTCCGAATTAGCTGATTCTTTAGCTGTCATAAAAGCTACTGTAGAAGCTTTATGTCAGCGTGATGCTAATTTAATTACAGCAGTAGCAGCAATAAAATTTATGCTTAAAAAATTGAAAGAAGATTCTTCTTCCATCAGCACTCAATTGGAAAATTCATTAGAGTCAAGAATAGAACAAAGATTGACAAATCTTACCGGGATACTGTTATATTTGCATAGCCCAGCTACATACTAAAAAGATCTTTCGGATGGCGTAATAAATAACGCGATAGCCCTCGATAACGAACAAATTCGAAGTTTCATAGTCAACATTATATCTAAGCATTTTTCAACTAATACACAGAGGGCGACGACAGTCGAAGCAAACGTAGACCATACAATAGTTAATGTTTCTCAAAACATTAAGGACCAACTCGGTCAAGAAATAAAGAAGGCGCTTAGACAACATACCTCTTCTGCAAGCCCATCTGCAGAGCTCGATTTAGACACGAAAATCAGGGTGGAAATGGCTCTTTACGACGGTGGAGGAAAAATGGGAGAGCACTTAACAAAAGTATATAAAGCTTTGAAATCTATACTTCCAACAAGTGTGGAATCAGAAAGAGCCTTTTCATCAGCGGGCCTCATGTGTAATAAAATCCGCAGTACACTAAATGATAACTCGCTTGACGCACTGGTATCATTACGGTCTTTCCATCAAAGCAACAAATAGTTAGTTCTGGTTTAGCTTTGTAAGTTGAATTTTTATTCATATCTATAAGATTAAGAATGACTATTTTTTTTTTGTTTTGGTTAATTAGGAATAAGACGATTCTAAGCAATATGTTAAAAATTATTTTGATCTCATTTTACGTCCTGTTGATTTTGCCTGTTAAATTGTTAATTGTTATATTCTGTGATTTTAGAGTTAGACTTTTGTTTACCTACCAAATGTCCCTATTTTTTATTTTCCTAGTAATAATCTTTATTCTATGTCAAAAAATATTTAAGTTTAGGTGGTAAACTGTTAACTTAGTAGTTGTAAGCTTACTTCAATCCAAAAATGCTCAATATTTAAAAAAAATATTCAGATTAACGTAAAAAAATACATATCTTGATTAGACTTCCACATTTTCATTGCTTCACACACAAATTTCTCATTTTCTTAATAAAAATTGAAAAAAAAACCGAAATACCCGATTTAACCGGTTTCACCGGTTTTGTAAACAAAAAAACCGATAATGTCGGTTTTCTTAATCAACCCGGTTTTTGCATGCCCTAATTGACATGTCAGTGTATTGTTCACGGTGACTTACTTCTAAGAATTTTATGCTATTATGTCTCTAATGAAGGTCAGGGTTGAACTCGGGGCTACAATGTACATTGAATGGTTCGAAAACAGGATCATCGAAAAAACATTCTGTCTTGTAGAATGGGCGAATACCTGCATGTATTATGTAACAGTTTCGCAGCAGTACGGATGCCGAACCGAAATACACCGTGCCAACTGCCACCGGTCGCCTTTAGGCAGAATCGGAAAATGTTTTCACTGCACCGAGACCGCAATATAACCGATTCTTTAAATTCTTACAAAACTTCAACCTCCGCTGCGTGTCCGCTAAACATCAGAGTAAGTGTTACATAACAGCAGTATTTTCCGCTTTCTACGAGAGTTAACTAAATTTACAAAAATAAAAGAGGTACGAAGATATTAGGTAATCTGCTGCTTTAGTCATTTGTATAATTGTATGCTTTTGAATAATCAGAGTAAATCAAACAAAAAATAATAGCAGTTTGCAGCAATTAGCTTTTGTACCTAACTATTTTTGTAAAAAGCATAGCATTCGCGATTTGAAGACCATTTCAGTATTCAAAACCAGAGTGAAAGAGCATTACCTTTCCTCTCAATTATGATTTATTATATACATATATATATTTTTATTAGTTTATATGTATATCTTAGCATTATGTATTTATTTTAGTAGGTATATATTAATATTTATTCATAAAGTGTATTTATACTTAATATTTTAGGCTAAGTTAGGTAAGGCACATAGATATATTATTCTCTTCCTTTTCTCACACACTATTGTCTACATTTCTCCTTTTGCAGGTCTGCTGCCAGAAATTTATTGAGAAATAAGCAGTACATAATTATGTACTCACATATTATAATGTTAATAGATCGTCATAATGAACGAGGATACTCTTCTGATTTATTTCTTATACTGAAGTAACCATTATCCAAGTTGCAATAGCACCAAAATACTCAATGAACACATCTTTGTAAAATGACTCATCGACACACAAAACAAACTCACATCAGCAAATCTAGCCCGAAACTCTATTAGTCGAAGGTTGTTGACGTCTAAAAGGGAAAGTGGTGCTTTAATTGTACTGTGTTTCCGCAGAATAGGCATTAGATAGGTAGGCAACAAACCAATCATCTATTGCCTTTTAGAAGCCGATAGGTACGTATTCCTAACGAGAGAAGAAAATGCGGACATAAAAGCGTACGTAATACATACTTACGCATATGTAATATCTTCCTGCAATGTTATTTAATTAATCTGTAATTCCTAAGTCCGTAACATGTTTTTAAAGATCGAAGATGAAGAATCTAGATTAGGTTATTATTATGGTATATTACCCAATGGCTTGGCATGCGACGATAGCAAAAGACCAGACGGTATGTCTTTGTTTCCATGGAAGATGGGTAGGCCTTTAGTGTGGGACGCGCCATCCCATCTTCCTAGCTCATCGTGCTGTGCTGGAGCTGCCGCTTCGGCTGCGGAGAACCTCAAGCGGCGTAAATATAGTAACCTTATTGGTGACTATATTTTTGAGCCGTTAGGGGTTGAAACTCTACGACCGTGGGGTCCGAGTGCTCACAGCCTTTTCAAGGAAAATTCAAAACGCGTTGACATTTCCCGTGACCCAAAGGTTGGCTTTTACCTTGGCCAAAGGCTTAGCATTGCCATAAAACGAGGAAACGCTGCTAGTCTATTGGTTGGGGATATTACTAGTTGACAGCGTTGAGAAGTTTTTTGACACCATTTTTTAAGTTTATTTTTAAGTTAGTTACTTTATGTTATTTTAATTTATAAATGTATATAATATTGTTACATAAATAAACTTATAACTTAATTAAAATGTAAATGACTTACAAGGTGTTCAATACATTACATAAAACTGTTATGAAAGCATCAATGTCAAGAACACACACACACACTAAGTATACTGCGATGTGAAACTTAATTTCCATGTTTAAAAGTCTTGTGACTTGGGGCTACCGAAAATCTAGAAACATTGATGGAGCCATCAAATGTTAGGCATGAGATGAAGAGAAAGATGACATAGATCGGCCACATGATGAAGATGATTACCGAATATTGCTTAAAAACGCAGTAATTTAGTTATTAGCACATACACGAAAACAAAGCGCGTAACACGTGGAATCCTTATATTAGCAGTATTTAAAACAGTCTAATCATGTTAATCAGCAAAGGCAAGGTGAAGGCTATTCTTTTCAACTGCGGCTCACTCGTACAGGGTAACAATGGCTCGGAAAATATGAATGGCCAATCTTTATTCTGCTACATCTCGTATGGTTGTGACAATAGTAAACATGTTTTGTTAGAATGATAAACAAGCAGCATCACTCATCATGTTGTCTTAAGAGTATAATAACTCTGAAGCTATGAAGAGTTAATTACTCGGTAATAGCGAATCTATTATAGATATCGAGTTGTGTGTGGTTATGCTTGGGGGAGAAAGGGCTATGCCCATTTGTGGGACATGACATCGCCCGGGTTACGGAAAGCTGAGGATTAGTGGTATGGACAAGTGATGCAGAGGAATGAGAAGCTTGTGACAGTGTCAACTGTAAATGACTATAATATTATTGACATTGTAATATGATTATTATTATCTTTTAAGCGCTTTTGGTAAAAACAACTGTTAGCTTAGAATTTATTTCTGAATAAATAAATAAATAAGCAGGTAACAGACTAAAGAAAAGATGGAATGATTGTATGAAAGATGATAGAGCCTATGAAAGATGAGGAGAACACTGAAATGATAGGCTGATAGAGATGTTTGAAAAAGAAGTCTGTTAATTAAGGCGATAGTGCACCGGCGCCAAACAAAGCGAAAGACGAAGACGAAGTTTTGAAAAAAACGTATTGTATTTTAGCATACAGTTTAGCTTTTAAACATAAGCAAAATATTTAGGATCCAAAAGTAAGAATATACTGTTACAAAATGCATAAATTAGCCGAAACAGAGAAAGTGTATGAAAAATAAAACGACCATTTACATCAACATACGTAGATATCGTTTCGAAATTCTCTGGAGAAATGAATATTTAAAGCGTTAGGTAAACGTTAGAATTGAAGTCACTTTGAACAAACACACCTAATTTTAGAACCAAGGGAATAATCACGTTCTCAATGTTTTACTAACGTCAGTGTTTACAGTTTTTTTTAAACAAGATACGGAAGTTCAAAGTATTGTTAATTGTTTATGGTTTAAGAACTTTATTATTCCGCATCAAGAATTAACAATAACTCACTTACTGAGAAACTAAATTTAAATAACATGTTTATGAGCGTACAGATATGCACGTTTAAAGAAAAAAAAACCCGGACAAGTACGAGTTCGACTCGCGTGGCGAGGGTTCCGTACGTTAATTATTTAAATTCCGTAAGTTGTTTTAAATCTGACCCAAATTTGAGAAATGCCCTATGTTACTTTTAATACCATAGATTTCTTATAGGTATCCTTTAATCTATAGGCAAAGAACAAATGTTTGTATTTTTTTTTCAAAATTTTGAGATGCTCACAATGAGCCTTTTCATTTGATATGTAACACGATATAGTTTGCAAAACTTTTTCTTTCGTTTTCTAATTTACACCCAAAAGTGGCCCCCATGTTTAAAATTCATTAATTTACGTTACACGCCCGTCTTTGGATCACCGACTTACATATGCTGGCTGTGACAGACGGACAGACAGACACGCGGCTGATCTTTAAGGGTTCCGTGTATTCCTTTTGAGGTACGGAACCCTAATAACAAATATGAGGGTAAGCGATCACAAAAACAAATGTATTTAGTAGCTAATCAGTTAATCACTAACCAAGCTGTCGAGATGAGTCTGAGATGTGGCAATACCAATTATTAATTGTTTTCGACAATTTCGACAAACTTCATGTAAATAAATAATAATTGAAGTGTTTTCAATATTGACGAGCACGGATTGAAGTGATAAACTGATTCACAGAAACTGTTGGCACGTGTAAACAAACAAATCTACGCCTTAGTAAAAGATTTGCACAAACGCGAGGTTCCTTCATGTGAAAGTATGCGTGCGTTCAAGGTTAATAGGCTCGGCGCTCAGCGCTGTCATGCTCATAGGTTATAGGTAGGTTATCCGGTCGATACAGAGGCATGCTGCCGAAGCGTCTAGAACATATTCCTTAGCCACTAATTCGAAGGGTGGGTCTACTTTACTACGCATCGCGATCGAACGATTTTACTGAAACAATATGTACCTACACAAAGTTCGTCTACGTACTTAAACATAAACGCATTTTTTCATAAATGGCTGGTGGGTGGTGGGAGGAAATGTCGTGAGGAAAGTTTTGAGTATGAATGTGGATGGGTATAAGAGACCAAGAAACGATGGTTGGACTGTGTGAAGGATGATATGCCAAGAAAGGAGGTGTCTGATGAGATGACGAGTAATAGAGAAGTATGGACGAAGAAGACATGCTTTAAAGTACTAAGCTTTTAAAGTATTCTTTTCATTCCATGTACTAAGCTTTTAAAGTATTCGACAAGTTTAAGATAGGTTTTATGGAATAAAAATAGCACATGGCCGCATTAATGATGGCGTTACGTAAAACACGCCAAAAGCCGTTGAAATAACTTTAATAGCTGGTAGGCTTTTATTATTAATTAAAATCCATTAGGGAAAATGGACGGTGGTTGTTTGATGAACCTAAACCATTTCCCGTAAGGGATTAAATATAGAACACGTTACATCAATGCATGTTCACATTGGGAAAAATAAAACACTGATGTTTCGTTTTGAACATCGCGATGTTCAAAACGAAACATCGGCATCGTTTAGATAACACGCTGTAACATGATGTATGAGTACAAATAACGCAAGTAACACTTCAGTAAATGGAAGTATGCAGTACAATCATTTTTTCAGTTATAATGATGTTTGGTTATTTAGAATGCGGTTATTAATGTATCCGTAATTACGCCAAGGACATGTTTTGTTCATGAGTTGTCAGTAAACTGTGGAAAAATTGACGAAGTGTTGTATCTGTATGATAACGACTGAATAATGATTGAATAATTCACCAGCAGCAGTGAAACGAAAAGGTTAATGAATGTGTTTAAAAGTTTTAAACTGGGCCGGACCTGTCGACAAATAAAATTACTTTCATTCTAGATACTATTGTTAATCAGACAACGTAGTAAGTGACGTGTGTCTTTCTATTGTGGTTTGTATGAAAGTAACAAACACAGAAGAGCCACATCATACAGATGTACACGCGCACACGGAATGAAGCTTTTAATAAATCTCAAGCTAAATAAAATCTGGTGGCCTAAAATAGCCGCTTTAGCAGAATCATAATATGAATCATGATTCGATGATCCTATTATGATTCTGCTAAAGCGGCCATTTTAGACCCCCTGGACTTCTTATACCAGTATTGTTTTAATCATACTTCAGTGTGAGGACGTCATGTATCCCATGTCCATCTCTTTCTCACACTCGAGTGACATTATAGTAATACGGTTAGAAGAGGTGGTACTCATGGACTTGGAAAATGTACACGCTAGCGTATAAATATTTCTTTGTCTCGTAGGAACTGGCTACTTAGGTAAGAATCAAGTCGCTGTAAATGATGTCATAACTCATGTAGTGACATATTGTAAGTCCGTGTATGTTCAAACAGCTTTGACAGGTTCTGCTATTAGAATGGCAATCCAATATGACAACTGTTTTCGAAGGTCCAAGTTCTGCGACAGCAGTATGTCATGTACATTTCGGCTTGCTATGTCGATATAGTTATATTGCGGATTCCATTTTGGGCGCAACGACTGCCTTTGATGGCTTTCTAGGGTGGTGTTTGCTAGCTTGTTTGTTAGCTTTGGAGTGCTGCTCTTTCATGTGTTCTAGCATAGCTTTAGTGACCATCATATCCAAATTTGGTCGCAAAATCGGAGCACAAAGCGGACATGTAAGAACACCATTGACGATATCGCACGGAGTACGATTTGTACGAAATGAGCCTTCGTTTGTGCGTCTTTTGAATGTGATTTGAGGTCCGTGTTAGTGCGCGCTTGGCCTCTAGTAACCGCGTCACCGAGGGAAAGGCTGCGAGGCCGTCAAGTCGGCGTGGGTGACGGTGTCCGATCAGGATCAATCTAAATGTCAGCCTTTGTTCCTTATTCAAAACTTGATTGTGATTTACTTTTGTTTTTTCATATGACAAATAAATTAATAGTTTTATAAAACTATTAATTCATTTTTTATTATCTGAATATGGCTGAGTGAGAACGAGAATTGTGTTGATTCCGAAATATTACATGTTAGGATGACTAAAAAGTAGATACTCTACTGGCATCAGTTTCATTATAAATATCTTTCTGTGGAAACTAGTTTTAAATAAAGCATATCAACATATTGTTGTGTATGAACAGGTTAAATAATGATTCGAAACACAATCAAGTTTCCATTAAGTTTGAAATCGTTAAGCTCATGTTTTAGAACGAAATCTAATTGTTTCGCCCAGACACAATTCATTTACCTGGTAATTGAAATGAGATTAATCGGGTCGTTGCATTATCATGACCTAGCAACAGCTATCATTAACAAATGAAGGTTGAGTGCTTTTGTTGCCAGGTGAAATACAGATAGTAATTATTATTTAAATTAAAACCTGCTTCTGACGTACTAAACTAAGCTGCACTTAAAGAAGTATTCTATGGTAGTGTTTACAGAGCGCATGTTATAATAATAAAGTCTTTATTACTAAGATGGGGTAACATTTCGAGTAAGGAAAGCAAGAGTACTAGAGACTAAGCTCCCTTTTAAGTTGAGTGGATAGCACATTATGGAATAGTGCTATCATTACTCGTTACTGCCTTCGCTACCCAGCGCAATCCTCGGTTTTCTCTACAGGGACTTATTCTATCGAGGTAAACATGTTTGTAAACGCCGAAATGTTTCAGAATTCCATGATGCAATGATGAATTTCATGATGATGATTCTGCTTTACCATATAACAAACACTGCACCAGAGAAACAAACACTAGTAATTAAATTATGAGCGAGATTGCAGTATTTGCAATAGAACATGCAACTAATACGTGAGACTAATTAAGTGCACTTTGCAATACCTGAGACTCGTAATTCAAGAACCAAGTATGTAATGACATTTTGTAAGAGATGTCGTAATTATAGAAATACTGATATTTTATTGTGGCCGAGATATAAAGGGTGTAACAAGACCCTTATCGAAGCCGAAAGGCACTTGTTCTCCCCGTCATTGCGATCATTTTTTTGTTCTAGCTAGACCATACTTGGGAACCTTCTAGTTACTGAGATATTGGGGGTCAAAGTTCCAACTTTATCGCAAGTTTTTTTTTAAATACATGTTTTTAATGTAAGATTTTTTTTTGAGGGAGGTGGTTGTAAATAGTGTATTGTTGTTTGAAACCTGAATATCTCCTCCCCTGGCTCAGGCCCTGACAATTTTATTGTGCGACGGTAACAGGAATAAAACATTGTCAAAGAACGTCCCAACTAACGTTCATAGATTTCGGCCGATCTTTACACGTGTCCTTTTTCAAGGGCAAATATTTGTTATGATACGAATACACGATTTTTAGTAGACTAAAATATAATAAATCTACCGTGCATGGTATAAAAGTAAAGCACCTAACGTTAATGGAATAAAAGTATTAATTGCTTTATTCAGAAAATGTCTATTGAACATTATTAAAATAATTGCATGCACTATGGATAAAACAAAATTGAGAGGCTGAGCAACGTATGAGGCAGAGTGCTGTGGCAATGAACGATCGCCACTCAACCTGAGGACCGGTTTGGTCCCGGCCAGACAAACATTCATGCCCAATGATGACTCACTTGTTGTGTTGTCCAACCTATGTCGACGACTTTGCATATTCTGGGTTGACGCGACGTTTTTCTAAACAAGATCCGTCTGTTTCAATCTTACGGATCTACATAATAAAATAGGTCTTTTACCTATGAAGTAGCCGTTCTATAAAACTGGCAATTTGAAATGTAATATAAGTATGGTTGGCAAAGAATTCTAAATCCGAATGAATTTTATAAAAAAAAATATGGATTTCTATTTTCAAATTCAGTCATTTGCTTTGTATTGATAGTGTTTTATTTTCACCATATTTGAATCGTTTTGTCAGCATGGACACGTTAAAAATACGAGTAATTATGGAAAACGAGTTCCGTGGTGGTATAGCAACGCGGTGCAAACGGCACCTAAACATTAACGACGTATACGGAGTGAAGACTACAAACGAACGACCCGTTATTGGTTTGAACTCCTCCGATCTGGAAATTTGGATCAGAAAAATAAACCCCGTGCTCGCGTGTAAACTGTCGTCTGGAAGCTGACCATACTCAATCTGTAACTGAGTTAGCAGCAGTTTTCAAAGTTAGCACCGCACCGAAACAATGTTGGTCCATTTGCGTGAGATTGGCAAGGTAAAAAACTTGATAAATGGGTGCCACACGAATGATTGCGAAAAAACTCGTTCAGGTATGCCTTGCATTGTAACAAACACAGGAACGGAGTGATTTTGAACCGCATTGTCACTTGCGATGATAAATGGATTCTTTTGACAATTGTTAACGCTCATCATTTTGGTTAGACCCTGGTTCAGCACCTGGGTAATGCCTCAACGAAAAAATACCCCTAGAAAAGTGATAGTCACCGTTTGGTGCGAACAGCTTCTTACGAAATGGCACAAGTATTACTGCGGATGTGTAATAAGAGGAACTGGACACATAGATGAAGAATGTCGCAAATCTCCCGCCAGCTTTGGTTAACCGCTCCCCCCGCTGCTCCTGTACGACAACGCCCGACCTCACAC
This sequence comes from Eurois occulta, assembly GCA_950022335.1. NCBI lineage: Eukaryota > Metazoa > Arthropoda > Insecta > Lepidoptera > Noctuidae > Eurois > Eurois occulta. Next base: position 14,774,777 of record OX465479.1, on the reverse strand, counting down.
TGCAGAACAAAATTACGGTCTTCAGCTACAAGAGCTAGGGCTAGAAGTTCTGCGTTACCACCATAACATAACATCACGCCTGTAATCCCCGAAGGGTTAGGCAAAGGTGTATCTACTAGTACACCCAGAATGCGCCGAAACACATCTTCTTTTTAACCGACTTCAAAAAAAAGGAGGAGGTTCTCAATTCGGCCGGTATATATATTTTTTTTATGTATGTACACCGATTACGCCGAAGTTTCTGAACCGATTTACGTAATTCTTTTTTTGTTTGATGCGGAATAGTTTCGAATTGGTCCCATAAAAATTTGATTCAGGTAGGCCCATTAGTTTTTATTTTATGAGCATTTGACTCTGAAGTCTGTTACTTGTTTGTTGTTGTGGAGTTACTTTCGCATTTATAATATTAGTAAGGAAGTAAGAATAAGCCTATTACCATGAAATGTATGGTTTACAATGTAAAATGAACGCATAGAAAATATTTGTATAGGATATTGCAACTAAAAATGAAAAAATAAAAAAAACTTTTTTGCAAAAAATAAAACCAACTTCAAAATCACAAAAAAGTGAAAAATAATTTTAGTTTCAGAAGTCGGTGCCAAAAAACTGAATCAAACAAACTAAAGTCACCGACTTCTGAAGCTAAAATTATTTTTCACTTTTTTGTGATTTTGAAGTTGGTTTGATTTTTTTCTAGAATTTGGACTTCTTGGCAGGAAAAAATACCCGAGAGCGAGAGGCAGTACAAAATGCTTTTGAAGAGTTGGTTGCCCCCATCCACCTGACTTCATCAAGAAGGGCATTGGAAAATTACCACTGTGCCGCTGGCAGAGATGCATCGATAGTTTGGGTGATGCTTTGGTAAAAGAGAAATAAAAAATGTTTACAATTTTTGAATAAAAAAACCGCAATTTTATAGGTAAAGACGTAAATTATACTTGGCACGATTTAAGAACAATGGAAGTCTCATTTCATGAACTTGATAGAAAATAATAAAATATCGCATTAGCATTGAACAAGTGTAAATAGTATGAAATTGAGAACCATTTTTCATTTTATTTTCACTTATTTATGTTGTTTAAAGGCAAGAGGTTTTTTATTATGCATCAAATAGAATTTGAAAGTAAGACAAACAGTTTATTCTGCCCAACAAAACACGCACTTTATAAATGAACATAAAGTAATAGTAGTAGCCAACTACTAACTTTTAGCTGTACATACATAAATACATTAAAAAAAAAAAACGTTGACTACATTTTCGTGTGAATGAAAATAAAAAGTTCCGTCCAGTGTACTGCGTAGCGGGTATGAATGCTGAGATTACAAAACATATTCCACGGTGAGTCGCGGAGCCTCTGAGTGTTCGCCCTGTTTGCACGGCTCTAACATGTTTTTAAGCATACAAGTTGATGAAACAATTTCCCAATTTCAGGCATGAATTTAATGATTATGTTCGGCATGTTCCGCATTTCAACTGAAACTTTTTACGTTTTGGCTACAAAAATCTAGCCCTATGTTGGTAGGTGTGAGCAAGATTAATCTTTAATCTTTGTGTTTACACGTGCGATAAGCATATCAAAATGGTATTAGGTACTAAACAATAATGTAGGGTGTAAATATTTTTATAACAGTAGGTTAGCTACCTTCACAACTTCTGATGGAAGACTGTCGTTGTACGCATTCCAAATCTGCAAGAAAGAAAGATTTTATGAAAAATGTTTCCCAAAAAGTACTTGTTCCCATCAACCCTGCCACTTCAACGGGGCAGGTGAGAAAAATAGTTTTATCATCACTGCACCCCGCCAGCTGGCTGGCTGGCGGGCAAGCGGGCGGCGAACGACGCATCGTTTCACCTCTTTTCATACTTTGGTCCACATCGCGTACTAAGTTACCGAAAGAGCCGAACGAAGTATGAAAATGGGCGTCGTTCGCGTCGCTCCCCCTCCCGCTAGCACTGATCTAATATAATTCGCATAATATTGCGTTTTAGGGGGAGGATGGCACAGAGCAAGTTTCATTTACCCAGTATTGCAGGATGATTTTTTGTTTTTTTGGTCAACAGGTATTAAATGAACGAACTCCATTGGTAATCGTTTTCCCACGCTAAAAATGACTATAAAAATACCGATTCTCGGCTAAACAGCGCACAATCTGAAGCAAGCACAAAGCATAACTTTACAAGCGTAAAATACGTAACAGTACAGTGAATGCTGAGAAAATCGATATTATGAAGTGGTTAGTTTACACTTGGACGCTAGACTCACGGACCAGAGTAATCCATACAAGTGCCACTTGCATCAAGAGCTTGGAGTGTGGTGCGGCAGTGGGTAACACAATTTTAGTTTAACGGAATACTTGACGCGCCTACGTTACGGCAGAGCTAGAAGGTTAGGTTATGATTTTAAGAGGACGCATTGGAAATTTTGGCGCCAATGATCTCAATTTTTCTCAGTAAATACAAAACGGATCAAAATACAAGTTGGTTACCTGAAAGTACATGATAAAAACCTTATTTTGTTAGTTTTCAATACATGATTAGGTAACTTTTTTAACAGAGAAAAATATATCAAACACACCTCTTTTTAAAAAGAGATTCACATTTTATGGGCAAACGGGACCGATTTAAGCCTCTTAACTTTTTTCGTAGATGAGTCTATACATACTCTTTAAAATAGTAGAAGGAATATTTCTCAAATTATCATTTCTAACTAAATAAAATAACAAAACCATTTTGTCGCTTACGTCCTTTAATTATAAGCTAGCGCGCATAATGCAATCCTCGCCCCGCTCTGACGCTCAGTCCCCTCTTGACCATTGTCAGTTTGTTTAACAATTCGTCGCCTTAACAGTCTACGTATGTAGACGCCAGGCCGCCAGCACATCGAGCTATAACTACAATCTGTCAATTTTCTTTAATAGATTTTCAACTTTATCTCTAAAGCATTAGGTTCAAGGTTAGTTGGGAAAATCTGACAGTTTCGGGTAGGTTGAACTGCTGGCGTCTGTACTACAGATACATACGTGTGACTCCTGTTATAATGTCTTGTATGTAAAATTTTAGCTGCTTTTTTATCGTACGGATTTTAGTTTCAACAAATTTTTTGCTCTTTCTAGGTAATCGAAGCGTGAAATAGTTCCAAATGACGCCACCACATTGTATAAACATTTATGATTCATAAATAAAATAAATTACAAAAATTGAATTTTATTTTTAAATAAAAATTGAACAAATCGGTAATAAAACAATGTTTTCACAGTACCAGCCTTTAGTCGTCAAGAGCAGGTAGCAGATACATAAAAAAAACACAGCAAGGGGTCATGGCAAGCGGAATACAAAAACAGCCACAGAACAAGAGATAAGATGATAAAGCGAGCAAGTAAACAAATTTTTACTTGAAGACATTTAAGATTAAATAAATTAGTACCTACAGTAGGAACAACACCCGATATGTGCCTCAACAGTTATCACAATACAAACAAACACGAATAATAATGTAAACAGAGTGTGAAGCCACTGGCTACACTAACTAGGTTTTATCGTTTAACTTTTAAATGTAGCACATCAGTTCTCGATTACAATATCACACTTCCCACTACACGAGCAATGATAATAAAACAACATAACGTCACGCCTGTTATGCCCGAAGTTAAGCAGAGGTGTAACTAATAAATAGTACATCCGCATTTCGCAGTGAATGCTCAACCAACCCGCGAAATTCAAAATTTCTTGCGTTTTTTGCAATTTGCAGGCCAGTGCTAGGTTGTATGTTGATTAAAATATTATTCGCGGCTGTAAGACGTATGTAGTTACAGAATTATAATCATCAAAATCACCAATACAACCCTCCAAGTTCATAAAGGCGTGGGAACAAAAAAAAACAGAAAAGGTCATTCCTACAGCTTTACGAACTTAGAGCGTTTTATTGATGATTTAGATGATTATAATTATTTAACTACATATGTCTTACAGCCGCGAATAATATTTTAATCAACATACAACCTAGCACTGGCCTGCAAATTGCAAAAAACCCAAGAAATTTTGAATTTCGCGGGCTGGTTGGAGCATTCCCCTTAAGCAAATATAGTAATCCAATGAAAACACAATAGTCAATACGATGCTCTACTATTTTATGATAGGCACTGTTTCTGGGACATTGTATGTTTTGACGTCGCGTTCACGCCGCAGGTACAGTCAGCATCAAAAGTCGATGACCACATTCAGATTTTCAAAATCACTGTACATTATATCACCCATAAATCGCTCAACAAGAAGGGCGCCAGTATTGAATGAACATCATTGAAGTTCAAAATTAACTGAACACCATTTTGTCAAAAATCGCTGATCGTTATAGTATCCGAAAACATCATAACATTCAGTTTTACAAAAGTCACTGAACAATATAAAATGCTTGTTTTGGTTATCTAGTGTAATCACGACAACGACCAAAAATAACTTAACATCTTAAATAACAAAAGTTACTGAACATTAGTTTGTTTCGGATACGTAGCGTGTAAACTTATACTATCAAAAGTAGCTGAACTGCAAACTTAAAAAGTGCTCGTTACTATCTTCAGAGTTATAAATCCAATCTTGTCCTATCCAAACAAAATTATGTAAAAAAAAAGAATGGATGTAAATTTCGAATGTAACTTTCCAAAATAATTTTGTTTTTGTGTCATAGTATCAACGAGAAATATTAGAAGTGGGTGCATAAGCATATTCCGCTTAAAAATTATTCCATCGACGTCATCTAAGCTTTCTGTATTATGATTGATTAGTCACCTTATTTGTATAGCTATAAGACTCACTATCAAACATCAAGCAGATTCTGTTTGAATTTATACCATCGACGTAATTAATGATTTTTTTAGTTCGATTGAATAATAACCTTATTCGTAAAGCAATAAAACTCATTTTCAAAAATCACGCAGATTCTGTTCAAATTCATACCGTCGACTTAGTTTATGATTTTTATAGTTACGATTGAATTAGAACCTAATCTGTATACATATGACTCATTTTCAAAATTCACACAAATTCCGTTTTATTTCAATTCTTTGGGAAACATAGTTGTGGGTATTTGAAAAACTGTTTACCCTTTAATGTAAAAATAATATTTCTGTATCGGATGTAGACCATTGCGGTTGCAATTATTTATCATCTACATCACATCATCACACGAATGTTTGTCCTAAGTAGGGGTGGGGTGGGTATGTAATGGGTAGTCAGCTTAACCTAAAGATCGACCATTTAATTTAATTTTGTTGGTAATAAATAAAACGGTGGCGACCGAAAAAAATACACACACATATTAAACTCAAAAAACATTTCATTTTATTCAGGGACTTTAGAGATGAACGATGGTATGCTATTTTTGTCAAAAATTTGTTCAGAGACTTTACAGACGAAGAATGTTATGTTTTTTTACTATAACTTTGTATAGCGACTTTTGAAAAGTGATGGTCACCTACTTATGCCCTTTTATTATAATCATTCATTTCTGGCGCTTGTCATGTTCAGCGATTCAGGTATAATACGGTGTACAGCGATTTTAAAAATCTAAATGTGGTCATCAACTTTTGATGCTGACTGTACGCCACACCGACCGACACAAGTGAATTCAACAGAAAAGCTGGCCATGGCTTATATTGGTAAATAAGAAGTTCCTCGAACTAAAAATCAACTATGATTATGACTAATTGATTGTATCAGTTAAGTATACGTAAGAACTAGCTGGGCCCGCAACTTCGTTCGCGTGGATGTCGGAACTTAAGGCGAGGTGGGCGCACATTTGAGTTTTTTAAAACCATCTGAGACAAAGAATATAGTGTTTAAAAATTAAAAAAAAATATATGTTATAGTTAAGGATCTTATCTAGTCACAGTCGCATTCAGTTGCAAGACCTGATGAACTTCACTCGATAGAAAAAAATCGCAAAGTTACCCCTTTTTGTAACTTTTTTTCAATATTATGACTAAATTACTGATATTTTACATTTAATTTTTATACTAAATTAAAGAAACTAATTAGTTCTAGACAAAGTGGCAGAGTTTGACTTGATAACATTATTTTCTTAATTACTATGTTTTAACATGAATTAAAAGCGTTCGCGGCGGCTCGGACAGGCCCGATTAGTCGCGCGCTGGCGCTTACCGACGACGGACCTGTGTCAGTTTTTTCCGCGACAATTTCGCGTACCATACCGTCTGTTTTTGACCAAGTTTATTATAATTGTTGCAAGTTATAATGGGCAATAAACAACGCAAGCGAAAAAAGTCGTGTAAAGCTATAAAAGTAACAAATAAAAAGAATGCACTCCAAAGATATGTCACAGTACAAATATATACAGTATTGTGACTCGGCCCTGTCTTTGAAATAATTACCTACAGCCGGGTGGTACGTACGCGATAGGGCTGCGCCGGGCCTATAGTAAATATTTTAATTTCATCTACTTAGTTGAGTTTCTTTCTAGTTTTGTGATTGTTAATAAAAAAAAAAAAAAAAAAAATGAAATTTGTTTGAATGAAATAGGAAGGTTCAATAAAAATACACTTATTGCAATTTACACAAAAACACATAACCAAATCAAAATTTTATCTTTACATTTCTCGAACCTACTAATAGCGAACTGGCTGTTTATTTTCAATTAGTTAAACTGCCCAATTATGATTATTTTATATTCTTCTATTTTACAGACAATTATTTCATTTATTAACGAAGCTCTAATTTATCGCTACTAGATAGTAACAAATTTTGATCATAGAAAAAAATATTTCATAAAAGTCAAGTAATATTACTTATCCAACTGCATATTTCTATGCTGTATCGCTAGGCAAGGTCACGCGAGTTCACGAACGCGCTGTGTCCACGAGAAGTATTTTGCGCGCAGCCTACAGCGCTAAATGCCTACTTTTGCAGGAATACCTCGCCTTAACAATGTATTTTTTAGTGCGAAGCGCTGTTGGAGGATTCCGATACAATTTTACTTACAACTACCTACCTACCCTACCTACCCCACCTACCCTACCTACCCTACCTCTCTTTTCTCGCTTAAAATGTAGCATATATGACACTTCACCTAAAAACTTAAATTTTCAACCATACCGAGTTTTATAGTTCACTTCACTGTTTATACGAATGGGCAACTGGGCAATAATGTTAATTATTTATTTAATAGAAATAGTTTTATTATTGATTTCTTACAAATATCAAATTGTCATCCATACGTCATTACATAGCTGTCATTATACGTCAATTTTGTTATTCCAAGTCTGATTCTTTTTTGTTATACCACGTTTTATAGTGACTGACGTTACATGTCAAGTCACACGGGAATGCTGTCGAACGGGATAAAAAGTATCCTATGTCCTTCTCCTGGCTCTAAACTACCTCCCTGCCAATTTTCAGCTAAATCGGTTCAGCCGTTCTTGAGTTATAAGTGAAGTAACTAACACGACTTTCTTTTATATATATAGATTAGCTGTGGAACCATCTGGAGCGTACACAAAAATATTATTGGGGTTGTTTACGCGTGAAAGAGCTACGTATAGTTGACCATGGGAAAAGCATCCAATACTTAGGTCCACCCCCGCAACGGATAATGTCTGGTCAGGCTAAATATTTACAGGCTATTAATTTTTTACATTTCCCTTTGAAATCTGTATTGTTTAGAAAAGGTTAGATAAAGGTCAAGTTTGCAAGGTGATAAACTGATAATGGAAACGTCATGCCAATATAAAATTCATTCCGTTTTATGTTATTTTATCTTTCTTGAAAACAATACAAATGTGAAATACATAGTTTGCAAACAATATAAGATTTAGTTGTGAAGATAAACTAAAATATGTGAGCCTTAAATGTAGCCCTTACGACGATTTCAGTAGTCAAATTTTATAAAGCAATTCAAGCTTTCTAAATTTCTAATTCTAGTTAATTTGGGTCTAAATATAGTTTCGTCCTCGTTCAGATGACATGACATAAAAGGCGGTCCACGTCGACCGGCTATCTTGATCAATAAAATTATCAGAATGATGAGAATCTTAGCGATGATAGAATCACCAATTTCGATGAGTTTTATGACAATAAGAATAACCACCTGGGGCCCAATTCTGCTATTACAATAGTGTCAGAATAGTCTGTCATTGATTTCATAATTGTTGATTTTGACTTGTCAAAACTTGTCAAAATCAACAATTATGAAATCAATGACAGACCATTACAATGACCATTAGAATGGTCTGTCATTGATATCATAATTGTTGATTTTGACTTGTCAAAACTTGTCAAAATCAACAATTATGAAATCAATGACAGACCATTCTGACACTATTGTCGTCTATTGTAATAGCAGAATTGGGCCCCAGATATATTTTTAAAGCTGTCTGACTGATGTCTCTGAAACAGATTGCTAGTCGTAATAAAAATGACTTGATAGATCTGAAACGTTTGTCTCAGGAATGTCGTACTTTTCCCGACGCGACGACGGGTTCAGACACTTCAGTTCAAACGTCACATTGTTATACGTAAACGGTATATTATTATCTGTTCACTAGTGTTTAAGATGTGTATTATTATTACTAACAAATTGGATTGTATGGTCTAAAATCTCTGTGAAAATAAATGATTTGATTTCTTTTTTTTGATTTTCTAATATATATTTTTTTGCCTCGTTGGTCTAATGGTCGCAAATATTCGGAATCGCTTCGAATCCCGGGTCGGGCAAATAGTTATTGGGTTTTTCCATTAGGAATTTCTCAGTAGCAGCCACGGAGTCTGAATTTGTGCCCGGTTGATGGTAATAGGCTCTCCTCCTACTACATGGTACTTAAACATATCTGGCGAAATGCGGATGTACTATTAGGTACACTTCTGCCTAACCCTTCGGGGATTACAGGCGTGATGTTATGTTAATATTTTTATTTTTTACTTTTCTGAGACGGTGAACGAGTCTGCTCTTACTCATCTTCCATTGCTGGCTAGGCAATGGAAGATGCAGGCACTCTCACTCACACCAGACGTTATCCAGCAGTAAAAGTATTTTATACTTTCTGTGTTCTACAACGTAATTCATGATATTATTTTCTTCTAGAGGGCACTGACTCTTGTAACACAGGTATTAACCAAGCACAAGAGTCAGGGATTTCAATTTGAAACCCATTTCTTGTGTAATAAAGATTATTGTTATTGTATTATTTGATCAAACATTTCGGTTGGCTCTATTCAAAAATGGAATAAAGCTAAACGCGTTTACCGGATGCAGGTATTCTAGCTGTGAACTTTTAAAAATAAACTTTTATACTTACACAGACGTCAGGCGAGGCAGACGAAAACTAAAGTATATGCAAACATTTTTATAAACAAATCTTGCGATTCTTGCGAAGGCAAGTGGGCCTTTAGTAAACAAAAACAAGTTTTAAATGTAGCATATGGATGTAACGTCGGCATTGCAAAATTGTAGCAGATGACTGTTATAATAATTATAACATGTATCACGTGTGGTCGTATTTAAGGATTTGGTATAATAGAACATCTACAAACTGAACAACTTTCTCCCTAGGACCATTATCGTAACATTCGTAATCGCAGTGAAAAAATATTCATTTGGTGTGACTGTGTCATATCAATAGACAGCAGATTTTTTTAACGAGAATCCATTCTATTTCTTTGCAATATTTAAAGTTCAAAAGTGCCTTTTGATGACCTAATTGAAATGGTCGACTTTGACAAAATCGGTTAGAAACGCAGGAGTGCTTATTTATTTCAAGGAAAACTGAAGCTTGCATGTAATTTAGTGGCCATTATTATTTAATGATGACCACCCTAAGGCTGCGTTTCCACTAGAGATGTGCGAGGATGTGTTGCGTTGCGAGGGATGTGTTTGTTAAAAACCAATAGGATCACTTCATTTACCTAGCCTCGCTCAGCGCAGCTCTAGTGGAAACGGTTCAGCGGAGCGAGGTTTTTGTAAATACAAAACAAGGCAAAGATGTGTGTGAGGGATGTGTTGCGAGGAATGTTGCGAGGGAAGTGTGGTTTTTTATTTTATTAAACCACTTCTTCCTTTTTTTTTCTGGCACCAGGCCGTAGTCATGTTGTAAAACACTATGAAGACTTCTTCACGGGGTTCATCTTCGCGCCGTGGCCGGTTTGGCAGTGCTTAGGCCCAGTACTCGGTTAAGTATGACACAACTATGATTGCTTGTTCACCAGATCAGTCACAAAACAAAATCGCATCTTTTACCGGCTAGTAATCTGCTGGCCTGTCCGGCTATAAACCGGTCGTGAATGAAAAAGCGCCCTCACGAGTAATCTGGAGATAGGATGAGTTTGCTCATTATCATATAATAATAATATAGTAGGTATATCCATACAGAAAATTGTGGGTATTTTCTGTGTCAAGCTAGTTTATAAACAAAACATGATGCCTGTTTTCCGTTCCACATCCTAATTATGTAGTTGCAAATGCAGAGTTTACCAAGCGGTAGAGTCCGTACAGTGAGCAATAAGGTTCCTGTTAAAACATAATATAGTGCAACGCTGAATAGTCAGAAACTTAATAATGAATTCCAACAAAAAATAAGGTTGCTTCGTTTAGGGTCAAAGGAAACCAACAAAAGGTTCAATGGAAGTAGTAAACGTCCAAAAAATGTAGTTCCAAGCAATGGCTCCAAGTGGTCCTTTCGTTAAAGACCGTAATTAAAATGCTCGTCGTGATCCCAGTCCGTGGTGCACTTTCTACGTCGAACAATAGGAAATCGGACTGTTTTCAAAAATGGTTCTTGTCTCTCACTAATAAGATTCAATACACTCTGGAAAGTAAATGGATAAGGTCGAGTCGAACAAAGAATGACTAGACCCTGGTGGTGTCAGTATGTTTGCTGGTTGAGAATATAGATACATATAGTGTCTAATATAAAATACAACTTACTAACAAAGGGAGATAAGACTTACAAAAAAATCAAAGGCAAAAGTTAGGAAGACAAAAATCACTGAGATTTCGTTGTACTTAATATTTTTAAGTAGTTCAAAGGTCAATTACACATTGATACATAATTTAACAGGCCATTCGAGGCCAGTGGAGTCTGAACTCTGACCCTCTTATTATAAAACGTGGTCTTAAAAAAGTACCGGGTTTAGTACTAGGTTTAAACCATGACCTTGAATAAACGTTATTACAAAAAGAAGTTTATCGCTAGTCCTAGAACTATCTATGGTACCAAAGTTAGACCATCGTGACCCCTAGTTTAACTATGGTACTAAATTGTTACACGTCAAATTCTTAATTTTGAGGTTAGGTTTCGGAAATTATTATTTTGTGATTTTAACCAAAAATGGATATTGACATGATTGATATAGTTGATTTGGAAGATTTGGAGTTTTTGGATACACTTGAGAGTACCCGGGGACCTAACAGAGTTCGTCAGCGACGAAATCCATTTGAGTTACCTACCTGACGAAGATTTTCGGTATTTAGTAAACGTTTTGGCGAAAGGATTATCGATTTACTACGTGAATCTTCACAAAGTGCCCAAAGAACTGTGCCTTTATTTAGATTATTAATCTTGATGTGAAACCGGACATCTAGTTTACTCATAAGTTGTAACATAAACATTTCGATAACATTACTCGAATTACGCGCGCTGTCAAGTTCACTTCGTTATACGTGTTATCTCGATAGTTGATCCAAACCAGAACAATTAAATTGTGAACATGCATTCAAAAAATTAAAAGTCGGATTATTTAACTACCTTTAAATAGCAAAACTTTACATTTTACCACTACAAATAACAATTTATTGAATATTTTTTCTTTCAATTACGTAACAACATTTTGTAAAAAGGAACGGCCCATAGAACGCTGAACGAATGATTGAATAGTTTAAATATTTTGTTGCTTATAATCTGTGGATAATGTTTAGACCAGGGACTATCTTTGGTACTAAGTAGTCCTTTGTTGGTCTACGATTTGTAATACGAATGACAGAATTAACGTTAGTACCGTAACAAACCTAGACCTTTTAGTCCTGGTTTAAACCTGGTACTTACGGAAGTTTTATAATAAGACGGTGATCGTTTATCAGTGCCGTTTGTAAGAACGACCTCGCCATATCGTCGCAATGCGCAGCTGTGCCGTACCAGAATCTACGTACTTACTATTATACGTATAAGGTTGGTTTTGATTTCGATAGTTTGGAAGCTTGTGCCATAACTTGGTAAAATGAGACACTGTTCTAAACTTTTTTGGGTTTTCAAAAAGTATCTATTGCAATTTTGCAATGGATTGGATTAAGTCTTCGACAAAGTGATAAGAATTCTATGGATCGAGCCCAAATTAATCGTCTCCATAAGATTTATAAGGATAACGCTCGCTTCTTGTATGTACGCAGTCTGCACTAAAAGTATCGGGAATGGAATATTTCCACGGTTCCTGTCATATTAAAATGTTTTTAATTGAAAACTTCTTGGTTTTAAAAATCGAATACCATTTATTTATTTAAAAAAAGATTCTCGGTCTTGTCACAAGGTTTTTTCAAACTTGTTTAGTCGTTGAGAAAATGGAATTGACTCGAGAAAATTCAAGAGCGATGAATTTTTATGACTTTCGAAGTGGTTTAACACAAAAACAGTGTGTTGACCGGATGATTGCTGCATTTGGTGATGATGCCCCATCCAAAACCACAATTTGTCGCTGGTTTGCTGAATTTCAACGTGGACCTGTCAAGCTCAGTGATGATCCCCGTCAAGGTCGTCCAAAAACTGCAGTCACCCAAGAAAACGTTGATGCTGTGCGTAAACTGATTGAGGAAGATCGACATGTGATATACCGCGAAATTCAGGCAACTTTAGACATTGGCATGATTCAAATACAAATAATCGTGCATGAACAATTAGGTGTAAAAAAGTTGTTTTCCCGATGGATACCGCATTCGCTCTGTGAAGAGCAAAAAGCGGCTCGCGTTACTTGGTGCGTCAGAACTCTCGAAAGATTCCACGCAGGACCCTCGAATGCTGTATACAACATCGTATCAGGTGACGAATCCTGGATATACGCGTACGAACCCGAAAAAAGAAACCAGTCACGAGTTTGGGTGTTCGAAAATTAGTTAAAGCCAACAAAAATTGTTCGTTCACGGAGTGTTGCAAAAAAAATGGCGGCCACGTTTGTCTCCAAAACCGGCCATGTTGCGACTATTCCTCTTGAGGGACAAAGAACGGTTAATGCAGAATGGTATGCTAGCATTTGTTTGCCACAGGTCGTTTCTGAACTCCGTAAAGAGAACTGCAACCGCCGCATCATCCTCCATCACGACAATGCGAGTTCTCACACCGCGCACAGAACAAAAGAGTTTTTAGAGCAAGAAAACATAGAATTATTAGACCATCCGCCGTACAGCCCCGACCTAAGCCCTAATGATTTCTATACTTTCCCTAAAATAAAGAATAAATTGCGTGGTCAGAGATTTTCATCACCTAAAGAATCTGTGGACGCCTACAAAACGGCCATTTTGGAGACCCCAACTTCCGAATGGAATGGTTGCTTCAATGATTGGTTCCATCGTATGGAAAAATGTGTCAAATTTCGCGGAGAATACTTCGAAAAGCAATAAATACATTTTTAAATAGTAATGTTGTGTCACTTCCTTGATTCCCGAAATTTTCAGTGCCGCCCTCGTAATATCTGATCTACCAACTAGAACTTTATTTTGTTTTATTCAGTAGTACACATACATTTTATTTATTAAATTGGTGCCAACATAACTCACTCATTCACTTACAGACTAATACGCACAGCTTAAACTGCTAAGTGAACATTAACGATTTGAGAAGATTAATGATTTTCATTCCATATTGGGGTTAAATTAAAAATACGAAAGGGAAATCCCGTCTGGCACACACACGGCTAGTCTAATATTATAATAAACATTAATATGAATGTAGCCACAATCCTACGTTCACGTGTCCCAATAGGGAGAATGCGAGAATACAACACTAATTAAAATTAAATTGGTAACCACTTCGTCATTATTGTTTGTATGTTTAATTTAGTATTATTTATTATTGCTATACGGAAATCGATAAGCTATAAACCTGCAAGGCCAACATCTCGCCTAGTTTGAAACACTCGTAGATCGTAATCATTACAACCAATAATTGTGTGTTGAATTGAATTATCTTATTATCTATCCTTGCTGCTTTTCTTTTTAATTGTTGTTCATAAAGGTACTTAATAGGTTCACGTCATCCATGTTACTCATGAACTATAGCAAGCATTCTATACAACTGAAGCTAAAGTGAGCAATAATGCTGCCGTCCTTGGCTGCTATCCAATTCTTAATGTATATAGCCAGTATTACGGCAACCTTATGCTTTCAGAAGTTTCACCCAAAACTTATGTGGTACTTAAGTGGTTGTTGGATGCGGGCCTGCGGGTGTGGCTGTGGCGTTGCCTCTACCCCCGCTCATACGCATAGCAGCGCCGACGACCTTACAAGGTCGTCACTCACCCTCCACTAATCTGACAGTTTCGTGATAGCTTCACTTAATTTTATTAAGAAACTTGCGATTTTTTATGCGTTATGCTATCTGCTTATTCATTTACAAGATTCTGCGGATTCAGACTACTTCAAGTTAAATTTACTGAAATGACGAATAAAATTAGATTAGCTCCTAGGTTCCCATTTTTTTTGCAAACGATTTTATAATGTAACTAGCTTTTGCCAGCGGCTTCTTTGACAGTCAATTCGGGTTGTACTCTGCTTGTAATAATAAACTACTCAAAACAAAATAGGGCCCACCTCGAAACAGTCACTATTTTGGTCTAAATAAAGGTTATCTAAGTAGGTAGTTGTTGACAAAGTTATGCATTGAACTGTCAAGCTGGGCTGCGGGACTGTTCGAAAGAGATACCGCGGCCCTGGAACATAAAGGGCCAATGAAGGAACATGGGTGGTTTTTAGTCAGTAAGAGTCTGACACTCCCTTCCGCTCCGCCCAGAGCGGGAGGAGTCATTTGATGATTTCCCACCCCCCAAAAAAAAAAAAAAAACTGTCAAGCTGACATGTTTAGGAGCCCATAACAATGTTTATTCCGACAACATTCATATTGGTTTCAAGAGGGTAGCTAAAAAGGTGAAGTACTCGAAAAAACATCGAATGTACAAATTCCCAGTCACTTAAGTTTTCAGTCTATACTAAAAGTTGTTGTTGAACATGAACACTCACGTTTTTAACAATTTTGTTTGGTTCCTGTGTTAGTTGTGATCACTATGCCTGGTTCTCGCCGACATTATGGACATGGGAACCGCTGCAAGAGCAGTATCTTTGCTTCAAGAGGGTCAGAGATCTGAGGCTATATACCTCGGTATATCGCGACGAGCGATCCGAAACGTTTGGGAACGGTATCAGGAGACCGGAAGTGTAGCTAGGAGACCTGATCCGATTTCAAAAATTGTTTCACTGATGGGAAGTTCTCGTGAGATAATTTCCAATCAAAACGCGAGCTGGCTCTAACCAGATCTGAGTCAAAAGTAAGTTACTCCAATTTCACTATGACTAATTTTATTAAGCTGTGTGTTAAAAAAAATTGTCATTTGTTATCTTACTTTTGCAGAAAAAAAACCGGCCAAGTGCGAGTTGGACTCACGCACCGAGGGTTCCGTATAAACTTGTAGGTATTTTGTTATTCAACTACATATTTACGGTTTTCAGATTTTTCCCTTTACTTGTGCTATAAGACAATGCTTCTTGCCAAATTTCATGATTGGTCAACGGGAACTACCATAAAGGTTTTCGACCCAAACCTATAGGGTACTTCCGATTGACCTAGAATTGTCAATTTTGGTTAAAAGCATGGTATTACAGCACAAGCAAAGGGAAAAATAAAAAAAAGTTGAAAATTAAGGTAAATTTTGGTACTTACAAGTTTTCGCGAAAATCTAATTTTGCCCATATGTTTTTATCGTGTTGACTCAGGGCCTTGATTTTTATACACCTTATAGGGATAATAGACTCAGTATCTGGTATAAATTTCAACTTGCTAGGTCCGTTCCTGAGATGACACACGGACAGACAGACGGACAAGAGAGTGATCATAAAAGGGTTCCTTTTTTACCTTTTGAGGTACGGAACCCTAAAAACAGTTGTTAAGAATCGGCCGGCAAAATCACCGGTTGAGCAGAATCTTAATAGGATAATAATATGAATCACGTTAAAATTCTTTAAATGGTCATGGACGCTGTTTATAATTATCAAGGATTTTCACTTTGTGACCATTTTACGAATTGTAACGTAATTCATATTAATTAATATCCTATTATGATTCTGCTACAGCGGTCATTTGAGGCCCAAGTTTCGAGCGACCTAGTGATTACTAATGTACGTCCCAAGATTACAGTTTATCGATTTTTATGTTGTTGACGTCTCTATCATGTAGAACAATGGTGTGTAGAGGACAATGAAGGTAACACAAACGTTGTCAGACAGTAGCTAGTAACGGTGCCTGTCCTTGTTCCACCCATTGTGTTTGCAACTGTTCATAAATGGATGAATGGCAAGTCTAGTTTCTCTGTTCCTGATCTCACAGTCGTATCGTATTGTACGATGTTTATGTTACTTTTAGGTACGTAAGAAATTAAGAACACTTTCATTAACAGTGTCAATAGGCCAATAAAAATCATAAAACAAACGTGGCACAATTCTTAAAATTGTATTTTTTTATGATCCATGCGAGTTGAAAATGATAGAAGCAGCTTAATGCAGTGGACTGTCATTGAAATAAATCACGCAAAGTGTATTTTATCTTCGTTAACACTTGCAAACGTTTATCTTATTGAAGGTAATGGAGTGCCCTTTCTGTATCGTCTGCGTTTTACACTGAGTGAATAAGTACATAGTCATTATGCAGTATTGCAGAATACACAGGATCATCATCATCCTAGCTTTTCCCAACTTTATTGGGTTCGGCTTCCAATGCTTCTGCAGTAAAATGTCTGCAAGTTTTTTTTTTGCATTATGGTTTATTTTATACTAGGAGTACCTATTCAGATATGACTTCGTGCCTTCGTGGTTCAAAATAGTTCTGAATTTGATGCAGTAACTTGACAGAGTGAATAATACAATTTTGGGTGGATGCCCATTTCTTGAAACTACACTCGAGAGCAATGAATCCGGGTCACTTAAAGAATCCTAAAAATCTCGAAAACTAAAAATGCTAGGTTAATGCAATAAATTGTATTTAATAGACAATGTAATACTCCTTAAATGAAGGTATTAAAACTTCTTAGTTATTGTAAAGTTATATCATAAAAAAATCAAATTTGAAAAAGGGCCACTTTCGAAGATGGAACTACGAAATTACAGCATTTGGTTTTGCTTTTGTTTGTAATCTGTCATTTATGTGGGTACATAAACCATGTTGATAGTGCTCTATATTCATTATTCAAGCTGAAATTATGTCGCTTACGCCTGAAGAATGCACCAGAATACTTACAATGCTGGAAACCGGCCGGAGTCAGCGCGATACAGCCAGGACTGTCGGTGTGTCGCTGTCAACAGTACAAAGAGTTCTCCGACGTTACGAAGAAACTGGTTCTAACCTACGCAGACCAGGAACGGGCAGAACCAGGTGTACCACAGCACGAGAAGACCGATACTTGGTGAACACCATGCTTCGAAATCGCTTTCTCACAGGAACTGAACTCACAAATCAGTTTCGACGCCTCGGAGGAAGTAACCCAAGTGCATGGACAGTAAGACGTCGGCTTGCTGAATCTAACTTAAAACCCCTTAGACCTGCAAACGACCCTAAACTGGAGCGTGGGCATCGTATTTCAAGACTATGACTAAGATATGCCCAGAGCCACGTAAATTGGAGTATTGAAGATTGGTCAAAAGTTATGTTCTCCGACGAATCAAAATTTATGCTCTACAAGCACGATGGAAGACACAGAGTGTATCGAAGACCAGGGGAAAGATTCAAGCAAGCATGCATCGAAGAAAAAGTAGCCTACGGTGGTGGGTCTGTACTTGTGTGGGCCGGAATTTCTTCTGAAAGTCGCACAGAGCTGGTGATCGTAGAAAACGGCTCTTTAACTAGCGTAAGATATGTGGAAGAAATCCTCAATGATCACGTTGGTCCATTTATGGTCAATTTAGGTGAGGATGCTATATTTATGCATGACAATGCCCGACCTCATACAGGTAGGATTGTGAATGACTACCTTCAAGAGATGAACATTACTCGTATGGAGTGGCCAGCGCGCAGCCCGGATATCAACCCGATCGAGCATGCTTGGGACGAGCTAGGCAGATGCGTAAAACAACGAAACCCTCCCCCAATCACGCTTCGTGAGCTCAAAATTGCTCTCACAGAGGAATGGGAGAATATTCCCCAAAATCGTATAAGGAACTTGGTGTACAGCATGCCAAACCGCGTAAACGCAGTAATGGAAGCACGAGGAGGCAATACGAAGTATTAAAATTCAAGAAAATCGTAATAAAGTTCAAAAATTTCATTTTTCCTATTTTTGTTTTAAGGAGAGATCAGCAGTTTTTTTTCTTTATGTAATTTTGTGTTAATAAAATGTATGGCGACTCATATTTTTTTTACTTTCATTTAAGGAGTATTACATTGTCTATTAAATACAATTTATTGCATTAACCTATCATTTTTAGTTTCCGAGATTTTTAACATTCTTTAAGTGACCCGGATTCATTGCTCTCGAGTGTATAAGAAATATCGGAGCTCGAAAGGGTCTCGGTGCCGATTTAGATAGAAAATGAAGCACACTTAGAAAATTCAATCTGTAAAATAAATGGGCGCTGCATAGTCTCTGATTACGAAAGGAGCTGAAATGCTCGCTGAGCTGAAATGCTTTAAGTTCAGAGCGATATATTTCACAATTGGATCTAGATCTCTAAAGTTCAGTACATATAACCAGACTACTTTTAACAATAGTATGCTCTAGCTAGTGAGATTACTGATTTATGCAGTTCACGATTTGGTCTTCATTTGACCTTTCGTCGGATTTATTTTCATGCGGTACTCGAGTCATGGTCCATGACATTTCTCATTGTAATGTAGTATTATAAATCACATAAAATGTATCTGGCTATTCATATGAAAGCAATACTCAGTCTTTCAAGTTTTAACATGTGATTTGATGTGATCGTCTACTTCCCTTATTTTGACGGTACACTAAGCGGACAAATCCTCGCCCAGTTTTTTGATGTCACTGAATTATTAGTGTATCATAACTTAGCGTAAAAATAAAATCGGATGCTGGCGCATCTTCAAGACACTTTAATGTCTTGAAGAGAGTGAGTTTGGAAACTGACCGTTCAGTCAGGGGAGAACGGAGGGTTATGTCGGAATACTGACTAAAAGGCGACTGTTCCTAATTTTAACAAAATGTTGCAATTCAGGCGTCCATAAGAGCAAAACAGGATTAAAAAAGACCTAGTAAGTGCAAACAAATGTAGGTATATTCGTAGTAGCGACGACGTTGAGGCTGCGCTTGCGCAACTCGATTGCGTCAGGGCACCGCTCCGGCTGCGGGCCTCGGGGCCCTGTTACTGCGAACATAGAAACGGTACTTACTGTACAATCTGTGATTGAACTCTAGCGAAGTGTCCACTTTTGTCAACCTCAGCTCCGCCCTGGTAGTAAAAATCAAATAATTCCGTATTGAATGACAATTTTACTACCTAGATAAGTAGTAATTTACTCGATGTAAACTTAACATCTAAAGACTCGAGTCTCTTGCAATGACTTAACGAAACGTGGTCACGGTACGTTAGGGTGTTACCACACCAATAGATCGATCGCGCATCACCAATCGATCGATGGTAGAAATGACGACGATCGATCAATTGGTGTAGTAGAAACTGTCGATCGACGATCGATCGATTGGTGTGGTAACACCCTTAGTCCATAGATTGAAGGTCGCTCAGCGAGCTATGGAACGGGCTATGGTTAGAATCTGTCTGAGGGATCGGATCCGGAACGACGTTTTACAGCAGCGAACCCAAATTTGTCGACATAGTTCACAGAATAATTAATAATAATAAAATACTGCGAATCGGCAAGCTAAGGTGGGACACCCTCGGGCTCGGTGGAGTGTCAATCTGCAGCAGCAGCTGGGTGACAGTTGCCGAGAATAGAGTAGAATGGCGTGCAATTGGAGAGGCTTATGTCCAGCAGTGGACTGCTGCAGGCTGATGATGATTACGCATCATAACACATTACTTTGTATTAGCTATAAATAAACAAACACTAAAATGACGTGTTATGTCACATAATTAAATCAAGAAGTGTCGTAGGGTCAGCACGTTACAATGAATTCATACATCTCTAGCACTAACAACGTGATGATGCATGTCTTGTTAACTAAGTGAATTAACGGGCCATTATTTTTTTCCAGGGCCCATAATCGGTCTCTCAAGAACAGAGCCTATTACATTAAAAAAAACTATGATTACTAAAATAAAATCGCTATTGGTAGAAACGTAACAATAATATCCCTCTAAGAAGACATAAACATTAGTGAAAAATGTTATAATTTGACGTAAATGACGGTAACTCAGTCGCTTTTCTCGGTAACGCAGTCGTATCTCATACAAAATCAGGCTGTCCCAGCAAGCAACTCGCCTCAAATACATTGACATTACATTAAAACTCTTCACGGCACTATTAAATTAAAATATCTACGGAAATTAAGGTAAATATGAACTTTATTAACAGGCTAATAAGTTTATCTTTTCTTTAACCGTGTATTATTTACGAAATATTTCTTGTATTGTCTCTGTTGAAGTAAGAAAACGTAAGTACTCTGTGTTACCAAGCAAAAGTGAGTCTTAAATTCGACTTTTTTCGTGCATTTTCGACTAAGTTCGTTTGATTTAATGTGAATTGCTGGCGGGGTGAGGCGGGTGTTCGTGGCCTAGACGCTGGCCACGTCAGTCGAGCTCGAGTCATCCGGAGAGGCGCGTGTGTTTATTGTGCGGCCGCTGAGTTACCGACGGCAAACGGTGAGTTTTTTAAATATTTGATTGTTTTTTTATTGCGTTTTGTAATAGAATAAGTAAATATTTGCATGCACTCAAAAACAATTAGGTATTTATTATCATATGACCCAAATGTTAGAATACACGTTATTTTTACAACTGCGTTACCACTACACTGCGTTACCACGAGAAGTAACGCAGTTGTAGGTGCAGTAACGCAGTTGCAAAGTAAACAGTTTTCGAAGTGTATTTATCTATTTTACAGTTCACTTAATTAATTATTGGGTTATTTTGTTACAGTATATTATTTTCAATATAATGGCGTTAACACCGGCAGAAAAACAACGGCGTTATAGGGAAAATTGAAACAGGACCCTGTGAAAAATGCTGAGGCTAAAAGAAAACATCTTCTGAGTTATCTCCTGTCTTGACGCGCTTGTTTCGCCTATTTCTAAAAACCGGAGTGGTGCCGGAGTCCTGGAAGCTTGCTAATGTGCAGCCAGTGCCCAAAAAGGGTAACCGTGCCGATCCTGCTGACTATAGACCAATCGCCATAACCTCCATACTGTGCAAAGTGATGGAAAGGGTACTTAACAATAAGCTGCTAACATACCTCGAAGACAATGAGCTCCACAGTGACCATCAGTATGGCTTCCGTCGTGGTCGTTCAACTGGGGATCTTCTTGTGTATGTTACGCACGGCAGTACTGGGGCGAGGCCATTGAGAAACACGGCGAAGCCCTTGCTGTATCGCTTGATATCTCAAAGGCCTTTGACAGGGTCGGCCACGCTAGTCTGTTGGCTAAGCTTCCTGCATTCGGCATCTCTGCTGACTTTTGCAACTGGATTTCCGACTTCGTGAGTGGCCGTTCGATCAGAGTGGTCATAGATGGCTACTCATCGGATCATAAGGCCATTGATGCCGGTGTTCCTCAGGGGTCTGTTCTTTCTGCAACTTTATTTCTGCTACACATCAACGACCTGCTACAGCTTGGTGCAATCGGGTACGCTGATGACAGCACAGTCGCAGAAAGATACCTGTCCAGTGCAAGAGCCAGCAGAGAGGAAACTGCTACTCATAGAGAGGCCATGGTGGAGCGAATGAATCTGACTCTAAATCTCATTTCCAAGTGGGGCGACGACAATCTGGTCAGATTCAATGCTCTGAAAACACAGGCATGTCTTTTCACTGCTAAAAAGAGCCAGTTCCAGTTGTCTCCAGCTTTCCGAGGTACAGTTGTACCAGTCACCGACCGCCTACAGCTTTTGGGCATGGAGTTGACATCGGATCTCAACTTCAGCTCAACCATCGAGTCGAAAGCTCAGACCGCAGCTAAGAAGCTGGGCATCCTGAATAAGGTGAGGCGATACTTCACATCTGGACAGCTTTTAAGTTTATATAAAGCACAGGTCCGTTCCTGTATGGAGTATTGCAGTCACTTGTGGGATGGTTCAGCAAAATACCAGCTCGCTGCACTTGATTCGGTGGAACGCAGAGCAAAAAAACTCATAGGCGACGAGACTTTGATAGCTTCGCTTCACAGCCTAGCTCATCGGCGTAATGTCGCCTGCTTGTCGGTCTTCTACAGACTGTACTTCGGAGAGTGTGCACAGGAGCTCCACGATCTGATTCCACCATCACCCTTTTACCACCGGACTAGCAGACGTACTGCGGCGTACCATCCACACTTGGTTGATATCCCGACAAGTCGTACTCGGCGCTTCTCCTCCACGTTTATCATGCGCACAGCCAAGGTGTGGAACTCTCTGCCGGCATCTGTGTTCCCTCCCACATATAACCCGTCTGCCTTCAAAGCAAGAGTGAACAGGCATCTTCTGGGCACGCTCGTTTCATCATAGACCTCATCCATCGCTTTCCACCAGGCGTGATCGAGGTCAAGAGCAGGCCCATTTTGTAATAAAAAAAAAAAAAATACGCATTTGATGTTCCATTAAATATACTTGAGAAATAAGACTGATGAGACAAAGATTTTATGTTTAAAAATGTTAATTTGAGAGGATATTTCGTTTTGTTTTTGTTTTAAGGACAAGTTTTATTTTATTTCAAATACCTATTATTATTGTTATTGTTTTTAGAGCGTTTCTATTAGTTAAAGCGAAAAAAAAACACCTAGTGCTGTGATAAGATTACCACTGTGTTACTTATCCAACTACTGCGTTACTTTTTTGTCCCTCTTTTTCTGAATACGTTAAGAGCTATAAAGCTTTTAATATAATTTTGAACCACCACTAATTTTATATTTTTTTGTTTATCTACCATTTTTCAACCTGTGCTATAAAGATTGAGTTTAAATTGCTATTATTAAGGCATATTTTGAGAAATTACAGTAGCTTAAATTAAAATAACGTAACGCATTGGTAAACTTAATTAGAAAATAAGATATTAGACTGAGATGATTGTGATTTTACATTATAAGATTATTGTAATTCTTGTCTAAGTTTATGTTTGATAGGTTTTAAAAATTGAGGTAAAAGTTCCTACAATAAAACTGATTATTCTAAGTAAGTAACACAGTTGTTGTTTTTCTACTCCTTTCCTTGTATGAATATCAAACAAAACAATAAATAGTAAAAAAACATCGCTGCTAATGCCTGTACTGTTTACTTTAAATATTGATAAAACTAAATTAACCTAAAAAATTAAAAATAAACTAATTGGTTTTACAATTATTTTTACGACATAGTTACTCAATTTGGGCCCTGGAAAAAAATAATGGCCCTAACACGAATTAGTTCATCATCTGGGTCAAGATTACACAGTGCGTGCTAATATCGGCATGTGCGAGTAAACAAAACATAAACAGGCAAATAAAATTGAATATACTATAAAACTATAACTATAAAAATTAACCTTGTGGTTAGAACTGTTCGTCATTGTCAATGCCTAACTAATAGTTCTAGCTGAGCAAAGAAATGATTGTAAATAAATATTTACAATAATTTATTTCGGTCGATTGTCTTAATTTTTAACTTTTTGTAGTAGTTCGATTGCTCTACTCGACTTTTCTACTACTACGGTAACTATTGGTACTACGTGAATTTTATGCAGGACTTTTTCAACAGAATTGAATATAGATGGGTCTTGGTCAAAATGGACCGTAAGTCCGTTGAAATAAATCTCAAATCATAGCTCGTGGTAAGTTTTCAAATTGATGTTATGGCGTCAAGTACCAAAGTAGGTGAGTCCCTGGAGACCAGAGCTAATGTCAATTAAAAATGTTGTTATTTCCTGTTTTTGTCGAAGAATTTAACATTTTGCTGAAGCTAAGCACACAGTCATTAATAACCTAGGCCAGAAGTCCTAGAATCGACTACCCTCTACAGCCCTGTAGAGGCTGTTACGGAACTCCCTTGTAAAACAAGGTTTCTTCTAAATGCTTAATAGGTCAAATCTTTTGCAAAATACAGGGAAGTGGAACATATTTCAAGTGTCTCTATTTCTGTTCTCCGGCGACTTAGTTACCTACATTGTCGTTTTAGAATTAGTTGAAGTCCTATTGTTAAGCTACTATTTGAGATATATTTTAATTCTGTTGGTCTTATGCCCAAAGTTCATTGAAAAATGCCCATGGAAGGACCAGGATAAATTGAAGTAATATTTGCAAAGAAATGGTTTTAGACGGTCTTTTTTCGGCTTCTTCATAAACTTTCACAGAGCACTGCTTTTGTATTGTTTAACGGGCTGGCGTCCGCAATTCCACGTCTAAAGCGCGTATTTTGCGTGCTGAGCATTGCTATTACTATCATAATAAACAAAATCCGGTAAAATACACTAGGTTTTTTTCGCAGATTTGTCTTCAATTGTCCTTATTTTTCTGAGCACGGTCTGCCTAGTTTGTTTTTTTTTTTAATAGCAGAATCATGGATCATCTAATAGGCCTGTTGCATAAATGTAAAAGAGTATTTAAGCAGTGGTGAGTCGTTTGGCAAGTGGTGCACATTTCTGCGCCAGCGCCGACGTCGAGACTCGACACGGAAGCGCATACTGACCTAGTACACTTCTCTGCTTGGCTTGCAATGCAAATTTATCGTTAAACACCCCACAATTGAATCGAGGTTTGAGATTAAAATTCTAAATAACCGATTTACATGAGTCACAGATCCACAGGAGTGCACATGTAGATGAATTGTAATGAACTTAGTGAAGGTGAATGTTCTGAATAATAGGTAACTGGAGACATAGGTGTGGCAAGTAGCGACGTAGATCGCAAAAAGATTATAATGTCAACGCTTATTTAAAATGAATATGTTATTTTCAAAGACTGAAACGCTTATTGAGCGCAATCCAATAAGCGACAACTGCGCTTTGTTGGCATTTTCAAAACATCCACCCGTTTGCTTCCAACTCTTGTTTCATTTAAAATGTGCTTGTTTTTTGCTTTGTATATTTTTAACCAGTGAGGTTTTTTGTTTTCATAATAATATTTTTTTTTACTGATAACAATATTACTAAATAAACGAGAGCTTAGTTTTTGGTGTTTAACACCAAATCGTGAAGCGATCAGCTTTCTCCATATGTATGGAAGAATAATTGACTAGCGCAGCAAAAAAGACAAATAATGGAACTAAACTAAATAATTCTTCAAGAGTCAAATTCTGACTATAAATAGTGTAGTATAGTTTTGCCGAGTTATGTATCTAATACTTACTATTATATAATATATTTTACATCTATTATTAGTAGTAGTAATTATAACAATACAGGGAAAACGAAAGCAGGTTTCTGGTTGAAAATATAACTACCTGAGTCAATTTACCTAATCCAACGACTAGAGTAATATTACTCTTAATAATTTTATAATCCTAGAGGCAAAAATCTTAAAACTTTTCATATCGCAGAGGCATGTCTAATTTCCATATTACTATATACATCTCGCATTGACCGTAAATGTATCTATCTATTCTGATTGTTGGCCAGTAATCTATACAAGGGTTTCATTTTTAATATAACTCTTAAGATATTACGGGAACAAGTACAAGTTGTGCAGCTAATGATTTTAAACTGTTTTATCAAAAAAAAAATGACATTTAAGTAAAGTTTAGTTACAATTGATAGGCAATACAACTATATTAACACTAATATTATAAAGAGTTAAAGTTTGGATGTAGGAGGTAATTCCCAAAACTACTCATTCAATTACAAAACATCGTTCACTGGTGGAAACCTACACCAAGTGCTATTAGTGAATATTTCTTGCTTCAAAAGCTAGATTCTAGATTAGATTAGATTTCTAAACCTGAAAATAGATTGTTGTTTTTAAATAACTTGTTTATACCATTCAATACCATACTATACTATGTCCCCATCAGAGTTGATAAGAAGTGGAAATTGATCAGTAGGAAAACTAGACTTTAAGTAAGTAAGTCTTTATTTCTAAGAATACAAGGATACCAGTATTTATTTCAAACATCTGTTTTTTTACAGTTGTCGGTATCTGATTCACTCTAAATATGGTATGGTGATATTCTCATTCTGAATACAAACAAATTTCAGAAGAACCTTAAATGATTATTATTTATTCAATCATTGTCAAACTGCAAACAACTGCCCATAGTGATATATTTTCAAATAGTTATCAATCCTTTTATTAAACATCAGATCTATTAGTGTATGATAATTCTTGAAGGTCTTCCGGTATTGTCGTATTTGGTGAATTCACTCATAATGTAACGATAAGATAGTTACAGTTGATGATGGTGGAAAATTTTGAAGCACATAATGTTTTAGATGGATTTATTTTTTACACAAAATTCAAACTTATTACTTACCTTCTTTCTACACTATATTCTCTTATTTTTGGGCATAAACAATTTGGGTTACCTTCAAACTAAGACTGTTTCTAGTGGCCAATACTGTACTTGTATGTTTCCTTGAATACTGTATCAATGTTGTAGTCCAAACAAAACAATAACATATGATATTATTATTCAGTAACATAATGAAAACACCAATCATTATGATGGTATTTCTTAACTGGATGAGTTCAACCTATGACCTTTCCTATAAAACTCTTTAAATAAGTCATAAAATCTCAAAAACATAACCAGCTTTCTTACAGAGAAAAAATAATATGGTTTTAATTGTAATAGTCTGCTCAGAACAGTAGCTTCAAAAGATATTTTGAATTTTGTGTCTTATGTTGTATAAAGAAAAGAATATGATAACTGATTAGGGTCTAAAACACTAAACTGTACCTACATGAAAATTTATTTTCTATTCTTATCATAATAAAAATGGCTTGCAAAGGGCACTATGTTCAATCAAAGATGAGGGTACACTAATATATTGTGGATAATGCTATCTGTAAGATCCAGTTGTCCAAATAAACAAATTTCTACCTGAATATGTGCTGGAGCTAGTGTCTGGTCTTGCACACATAATATTTAGGTCCTATGCTACTTTGCTGAATAACAACATAATTACCAATTTGCAAACATTGTGTTATTTTTGGCAAAATGCACCCACTTTACCACAAATTAATGCAACTTACGGAGCCAAAATAAAAACTCCGCAAGAAATGACAACACACCATTGTTGAAAACCACCAGTAATAATAATTGTCTACCAGAGCCATTGAAAAAAAAAAATACACAAATTGATACTTTATATGGCTAACGTGGCTATTTACCTATGCACACATTCAATCGTTTCATAATTTGCAGCGTGAATTTTAAAATGCTAACATTGGATCTCTATTATTAGCTTTAGCATCAAAAATGTTCTCAAGAAAGCAATTTTTCACTATGGAAAAAAATCGAATAGGTACGCTTGGTTATTTCTCACGAAGATTGTGCTAGAATCATACTACTAGACTAGCAATAAATACCATCTCAATAATTCTACTTACGTTCTACAATGTGTAGTTTTCGTTTTGGTGAATTTGCACGGGTAAAACACGATGACTCCCGTTTATCCTTTGTGAAAGGAGCCCGTCGAACGCACAATATTTTCTTTAGCACTATTTTTAGATCAGGGTGAACACTAATCACACAATATAACAGGTAAGAAAAACAATATCGGTTGCACTGGTCACTAACATGTAATAACAAAATAAGTGTACTTCAAGTTAAATCGACGTAATAACACAACTCACGCACGAAATCGAACTCGAATTCTCACTGGCTAATGTTAGCTGGTTGGTGTGACATGAAGTTGGCAGCAACCAAAACATCATCATAAAAACAGCTGTTTAACGTTCTCAGCGACATCTATGTTCAATATTTTGACTTTAAAAATATCTCACAGTAACGAATGTCGCTCTCCACGATCATTTGGCAGTGGAAGTCGTATTACACTTTGCTAAGAGATGGCAGTTTTTTAAACGATCATAAAGATTATTTTGTCATAGTTGATTTGCTAACCCAGGGATAATAAAATGTTTGTTATTTTGTTTACTTTTATACATTGCTGCTGCTATTTTTTCAAGCATATCGTCGTAACGACAATGTTACGTTATGATCAAAATAAAATACTTTATGTCAAATTAAATTAATCAAAATCAAGTTATTATAATTATGACATACATCTGGATTTCTTTAATTTAAATTACATTTAGTTTCTTTCTTAATCAAATGGATCACAAAAATCAAGTGCAAAACAGGGCCCCTCCGGGATTTGAACCCGGGACCTCCTGCACCCAAAGCAGGAATCATACCCCTAGACCAAGAGGCCGCTCAAATATTGCGGTGAAAATACAATACATGTATAGCATAGATGGAGTTAATTCTTTCGCTCACCTTACTAGTGCAGTGAGTTGAACAAAATAAATCTGTGCCGAAAATGTACTCACCATTTTGATTCGTTTTGCCTCATGTTAACAGATGACAGCTATTGTAGTTCATGTCCTCGAAGTAAACCTCAGTTTTATGCTATTTACTTTAAATAATTAGATCACTTGTCAATTTAGACGTAGGTAGCTTTGATTTTTAATATATCAATGTAGGTTACTGATAAATAGGATACAATTTCTATTTTTATACGTTTTCCTTCGTTGATTTATTCATGAGACAGCTGACAGCCATGAATCGATATGCAGTTCACGCAGCGCCATCCATTGCAAGTTAAACGTACCGACTTGAGTTATCCATTGCTGCTATAGGAACAAGCCACATTTGTAATGTTGAGTCACGGAACTCACGGAGAATGTTTAGTGCCTCCTCTTTAGGGTCTACGCCAAGCAAGTACTAGCGAAGTTAGTTCATTCTGAAACGGACAGGTGGCATTTGGAATTCTCATGAAGTGATAAGCAACTACAGGCAGGAATAAGTATCTACTTGTGTGTAGGCAGTATAATTAATATTTCAAACATGATTAGAGACTGGTGTTTATGGAAAGCCCTTCTAAAGTCGAGCAAACTTTTCACTGTTTCAAAATGCAATTGTATTTGCGTCCAAATTCGCAAAACAATTTGTTTTGTTATTCTGATTTGAGCACTAGGTAAGTATTTTCACAAAAAAATAAAAAGTGTATTTTGAATCCTACCTAGATCCAGATCCATGGGGTTTCCAGATCCCTGAAAAGTTATTCGGAGAAAATTCCGGACATTTGAAGAAATCTGCATTTTTTTTTGCAAAGTTAACTTAACAACAGATAAAGATTTGTTGCGAAACATTTCCCAATGGGTACTTATAACCAGATACATAAAAATACAACCGTTAATGAACAAAATGCCAATCACAAACTAACCTAAATAATAATAAGATTGGTGCCTAGATTAAAGGTTGGTTAGCAAATTAAAAGAGAAAACAGTAACATTAGAGAAATAAAAGAAATATAAGAACAAAAAGTTTTTGAATAATTACTTTCATGGTGTAGGTGTGTGTGTGCTGAAGTAGCCAATCTTGAACAGTTACTTTAAGTTGGTATTGGTTTAGGTGGTGCACAGACAGAATTTTTTGAATTTTATTATTAAGGTCTGGTCCGAGGAAAACAAAGAAGCGCCGGCTGAATGATGTTTTGTTTGGGAAAGATGTGGCAACAAGGCGGCTTCGACGCACTGGTCCCGGTGTGTACTGTGACAGAGAGTGCTGTTTGATGACTGTGGCCAGAATAAATAATTGCCTTACAGTCAGCACTTGGCAGTATTCGTACAGTTCAACTGTGGGAAAAAGGCGGGATTTGGAACAACAAACTTTAAGGACCGCTCTTTGGGCGCGCTCGACTTTAATTAGGTTAGATTTAGCGGCACCTCCCCAGATCGTGTTGCAATAGTTTAAAATCGATTGACACAGCGCCTGATAGACCATGTTCATAATGTCTGCACCTGCGGCTTCGCGTAATTGCTTAAATATATAAATGAGCTTACGTACACGGTTAGAGAGGTGATCGATATATTTTTTGAATGTCAGATGACTGTCTATCACGACGCCGAGATACTTGACGTGTGCGACTTTATCTATACTATAGGTGTTATCAGTAGTAGTAATTTGAAAGAGTACATCAGATGGAATTGCGGTATCAGATGGAAATGCGAATGGAGAAGTTGAGCAACTTGGTTTTGGAGACGTTAATGGTGAGTAAATTTTTGCTAAGCCAGTCACTAATAGCATTAAAGCCTCTCTGTGCAAGGCGATACGTTTCAGCCCAATTGTTCGAGGAAAATACAAGTGCCGTATCATCCTCATAAGAAAATATCGTCCCATTTTCAATAACAAGATAACACAAATCATTTATATAGCATATGAAGAGGCTCGGTCCAAGGATGCTACCTTGGGGCAACCCGTAAACAATTGGCATCTCAGAACTAGTGTGCGACTCTATTTTTACACATTGGGTTCTTTGGGTTCTTTCGCTGAGATAGGTCTGAAATAGGAACAACTGAGTGCCTCTAATCCCCACATTCTCCAACCTTTTTAAAATCACCACAAATCGTAACTAATTCAATGAACACGTAGGCGTTTAGAAAAATAGCGAGTAGGTACACAAAATACGAAAACATAAATCTTACAGAATACAACTAAAGCGTAGAATACTTATACCAAAACTTATACAAAATATGTACAGACGCCAGTGACATCAAGCTACTACAATATGTCAAATTTCTTTAATAGATTTTCAACCTTATCGTTAAAGCATTAGATTCAAGGTTGATTGGGAAAATTTGACAGTTTCAGGTAGCTTGAGGCTACCACAGTGACATACGCCATCTGGGTGACCAACACCAACGTTGGCGTGTGTTTTAAAGGCGTGTGTCGCCTAGTGTGTGCGTAACGTTGGGAGCATTCCCCTTAAAGGCGTGCATCGCCAAAGTTGATGTTTGTCACTCAGATAGCGTTAGTCGCTGTGGTAAAGTATTCTGCAATAAAGAAGGTCGGTTGGGAGTATTGAGACGCTAGACTACCTTTGATTTTTGACCTTTGACCATTCTGAACTTTGAATTTCTACGTGAACAGCATGTGTTGCTTATACGAACATGGCGCCAGGTTAATGACCTGGTAGATTGTAGCAGGTCATTCACCTGATATTCCTCAAATTCTTTCTTCTGCTAGAATATCGATTTTATAAAAAAGTTACGGTTTAAGGCGAAGGTTTGTTAACAATGTAGATTTTAACTAATTTATCAATATGGAATTTACCACGTGAAAAGGGTAACGGTTCTTTATTACTTATAAAGGTTTTTAAACTGGTTTCGCGATGATAAAATTATACTGGTAAATTAGTGATATGACGATGTTGCGTATTAGATAAAAATACCATCTCCATCTCTCCTCCACTTCTTGAAAGAAATTGTTTTGGTAAAATATTATGATCTTTTTTTTTTGCCTAAGAAATAATAAATATTTGTGCTAGGTTTCAAGTTTCTAATCCGAACGAATAAGATCTGTCATACAAATAGTACATTTTGATACAAGTGGGGAAACTTTATCATTGCAGCCGAGTGCAATTCACGTTTCGTGTTATGGAGCCGAGACCTGCAGTGATAAGTGCCGATGTGTATCCCCATGACGACGTTTGAATGACGTTTTTCATACATTTTTTCAAAGCGTGGGTGGACACCGCTGCTCTTATTTCTCGTTCCACATTGATCTGTGAGCGAAATTTGCTCTTAAAATCCGGTTTCTCAGAAATAAGATGTTGCAAAGGGAATCGGAATTCTTAGAGCTTTTGAACTTAAAGTTGCATATTCATTTTGGACCAATTTCCAAAACTTTAAATCAGAACAGGTGACTCTCGTGTTAAGGCTGCGGTCGCAAGAGAGTTCAATGAGACTCTTTTCTTGCGAAGTGAATTCTGGTGGCGATCCACCATATTTATGGAAAGGATTTTGGATCCACGCAAATTGTTAGACATCGTCTTCGGCAAAGTATTTCGAAAACCAATTAGTGAGCTTCGAAAAAAGTGCCGTGCAATGGAACACGATGTGAGAGAACAAGCTTATAAGAGGCCGCATATTTATGTGTTGTGGGTAACAATCTTGACCAACAGCCATCTCCATCTTTTTTATCGCGCCCTGCTGGAATTGTTTGTTTCGTAGCCGCAACTAACTAATTTTGGTATCCGCTTTACTATCTACGGCGTACCAAGGCGCCGCGCCGCGGTGCACACTATGGGAACCCTTGCACGAGTAGAAATAAATGAAAAAAAACCACGAGTGTGAAATACATGTTTTCGAGGAAATGTACTGCAAACCGTATTTCCGGTTTTCACCTAATTTTTCAAAAATCAAGCTCGGTCAGCTTGATTTTTGAAAAATTGTTTTCACGTTTCCCATAGTTAAATGTAATACTTTTTATGCCATTTTTTTAAATTAATTAAAGCAAGTAGTAATTTTCATCATCAAGTCATTCAAGATCAAGTTTTTTTGCCCTAGTTAGGGGTTGATTTTCGTAAAATCCCTTCTTAGCACTCCCCTCTGTTATAAACTACGACTACTGTTGAATTCAAGTTGGTATC
Organism: Eurois occulta; assembly: GCA_950022335.1. Classification (NCBI taxonomy): domain Eukaryota; kingdom Metazoa; phylum Arthropoda; class Insecta; order Lepidoptera; family Noctuidae; genus Eurois; species Eurois occulta. The sequence goes on along the minus strand of OX465479.1, from coordinate 14,741,861 downwards.
TATAGCGGATTGGACTATGGAAGTCTTACGAACATCCCCTGTTCTGTTATAATAGGTGTTTGGCGCGTGGACAGACAATTTTCAAAATTGACATGATTTTAATTTTTTTTTGTCGGTCCGTATTATATTTCTTTATTTATATAGTCATTACTTCGAACTATTTATACAGGCACAACCCAATGCATTAGTGAAGCAAACTAACAACTTATTATCTATAATTGATTACATATAATGTTATCCTTGTAAATTCACTCAGTGTACAAGCAAAAATGTCTACCTCCTCTGCTACAATGTTAAGAGAGCGAAGCTCCCGCGTCAGGAATATAGACGATAAAAATAGGCGGTATAATTTAACATCAAAATTAAACCGCTTAACAAAATAAAACAAAAACAATTATTACATTACTTTTTATTCATAACGAAACGGTACAAAATGACAATCGCTTCAATCCTTAATGTTATAAATATTATAACAAACATCGCCTCAAAAGCAAATTCACAGAATATTTTTGACAGTATTTACTGCTCTTATACAGTATGTATTAGAAAGGTGTGGACATATTTAAGGATGTGGTACAGACCATCTAACTGAACAACTTTTTCCACGGGACTGCCATCGTAAACGCGAAAAAAATATAATTATCAGCTGTCCCATACAAAACTTCAATACGAACTCGACCCAGTATGATGACAGCAGACTTTTTTTTCGCGATTACGACATTGGTCCCATGAATAAACAACAACCTGTACGTACAAAACGACGGAACTTATCTGTCTTTAATTCCTGCAAATTGCAATCAAAAGGTGATATTGCCAAAATGTATGTGTTTATTTTCACTAACTACTATGGCATTCCTTCAGACGTTGACTTATATTAAATTTTAGGCTTAAGTAACAGATCATTTACATATGATGTAATGTATAGTAGACGTGACGGTGATGGCGTACCAAATAATTTTAAGTAATAACTCGATACCAGCAGGGATAGGTATGACATGCGTGACAAACGCTTCTCGACGAGTTAACTGTCTGCACAAATAACTCGTCTCGTTCTGTCAAAAATCGACTAAACAGACTTTGATAAACCTTAGTGGCCGTTCACACTGCGCTGTCCTGCACGATATTTTACAGTAAAAGTTTAGTTCACAAGTCATACGATTAAAAATAAATGCAGGATGGAACTGCCGTGTTAACCCAAAATAATACTGCCAAATATCGTATAGATCAACACTGTGTGAGTTAATAATGCCATCAATTTGATTAAAAAAACTCATACTTTACGCGAGTTTTTAAAAAAAAAACAATCTTGCAAATAGCACAAAGTGCTTATTACAGTTATACATATAAGTTTCGTTTTTAAAGATTTATGTCGCTTGTATACAAGCTAAGATTTGTCATAGCTGTACCTATTTACTACTCGCACAGTTCAACATACAAGTTGTAGTGTAGGTAATATGATATTTACAAATTACCATTTAGTGGTTCTACGTTCTACATCAGTGCGTCTCTTTAAAAAGAACATATATGCAAGCGTTCGATCCATATTTTCCAATAATCGTCACGAATGGCTGTAACTCTGTACAATACCTGATATGAATGATCCGTTTAATCTAATCACCCTTACAATAAAAGCCTAAAGCCTCTCTTAGATTCAAATGAAATCCTAGCAGTTAATACTATTTACAAGTTATCCTGGTTTCTCTTAGAACGTAGACAAACGCGATGCGTTAAAAGAAAATCCCCGGTGCACACACTCACCAACTGAAAGATAAAAAGAAATAATTATTGATCGGAGTAGTAAACATGAGAACTATGGACATTTAAATTTGTCGTATTTTTCGTATTATGTAAGTTTTTTTACTCTTTATGGTTTCCTTATGCTAATATCAAGTACTTTGCCATCGAAACATGGGCATGTTAATACCCATTTCGGCAGCCTACAGCGACATTTTTGGATGATGTCACCAATAAATTTTGGCAATCTCTCAGATTATAAAGAAATGTAGTTCTACTTTTGCCGGTAGGTTTATTCTGTTAATAATTTATACACAATAGAAATGCCAATTATTAATTTTATTAGTTTAATGGATAAAAATGACTGTTTAACAAATTACAATTTAGGGGCACTATATAATTATTTAAATGCAGTGGCTACAACTATAAAATAAAAATAGAGCTAACTACTAAAGAAATGAAATAACTACGAAATAAAAATATCTAACGTGATTTCTATGTGTCTACTACTATAGAATGCTAAAACAGTGCAAAGGCATAATATGCAAAAAAGGTAAAAGAATGCGTGGAGTGTATGCAAGGTATGAAGGTAAACTTATCAAGTTTCCATTTAGTTCATTATAGTTTTCGAACTCATAAACCTTTTCATAGTACTTGACCCTTAAGAAACCTGAGAGACAGTTGTTGAAAGATTTCCTTTACCAGTTCGACCTTCAGATATAGTGAAATATGATTAAGTTTCGTCATCGTATTGTTGTCAATTAAATGAAAAAATCATCATACATCTATTGCGATTACTCAACTTATTTACGTATTTCGCAATGAAACAGTCAGATTAAACCTTTGGCATGTGTTATGAAGCATCATTTGTTTATCTTTGCTACATCGGAGACTGTTCGATACTTGCGATTGATGTTAAGGTTGTTTAACTTTAAAACACACATTAGGCAAAACACCGTTAGACAAACTTGAATCACGTTTTACTCGAGGAAAAGTTTTAAAAAGTAATGTTCATTAGATAAAAGTAATCACGTTGTTCATAGTTGAAATGATGTGTCTGTTTTCCTGATTAGAAAATTATTCTAATATTTTCCTAAATGATTTTAATTTGGAAATACTCTGTCGCACATATAAAAAAAAAAACAGATTTATGTTTCCAGATATTTAGAAAATTCTAAACTTACATTGTGTTTCATGCTTACCTACGTGCAAAATAGTTCTAAAAGTGCGAAAATAAAAATAAAAATACTGACATGTAACTTCTCTCTCAACGTTTAGACTATTTTATGAGCTAGGAGAAGTCTCGACTCAGTACCTGATTACCAGTGGTAGATCCCTGTACAAAATAAAGGTGTTAATATGTTAATAAAAATAATGTTCTATTATAAAAAAAAACACACACATTGTGTCAAAAGGCCAAATTCTTAAACACAACTCAATTTTAGAAAGTGGTCAGCTTTCATAATTTGAAGTAATTTCATTGAATTTTGAAGTGAAAAACTTGAAAGTTGAGTGTCGTTTGAGAATTCGGGAGTTATCTGTCACATCACGCTGGGGTTCGGTTTCTGGCAACAGCGCTGCAGGACGAAAATGTCAGGCATAAAGTAGACATTTCTTATTCAGAATTAATTTATCTAATGACGAGTAGGCGCAAAATTAGATCCATAAATTGTGTAGGTAAAATGAAAATCGTTTACATTACAAAGATTTTACTCTCCTAAAAGCTTGGTTTTCAAATAATCAATATTATTTGCAAATATTGAGTTGGATTTATGTGTATTTAACCCAGGGCAATATTAACTTAAATTTGTGGAAGAATGGGTACTTGAAAATTGCGGTAAGTATAAAGTATTCCGAACCAGTATTTACTTATTAATCGATTCCAAAAATAAAATGGCTCTCGATTCGAATGGTTTATTAAAGTGAATTACTGAATCGGTATTTATGCCGAATGATTCCCAATATGAAGTATCTGCCTTCTGATAACACTCCACATTTTAGACACGGCAGTAGTGCAGTTATGATGAGAACCGAAGCTTTGTGGTTCTATAAAACTATAAAAAAAGAAATAGAAAATAATAACATAAAAACGCTCTGAAAAAAAGATGTGAGTTGTGTGAATTCTTCAGTTATTTTTTTGCGTTTATTTTATGTTGACTACCCACTTTGCAAAAAATCAAAACAAAAGTATACACCAACTAACAAAAACTTGAATAAAACATTTTTAATGGACTATAATCGGCAAAACTCGTCACTTAATATAACATCACACGAGTAAACCCCGAAGGGTTAGGCAGAAGGGCTGCGGGACTGTTGGGCTGCGGGACTGTTCGAAAGAGATACCGCGGCCCTGGAACGTAAAGGGCCAATGAAGGAACATGGGTGGTTTTTAGTCAGTAAGAGTCTGACACTCCCTTCCGCTCCGCCCAGAGCGGGAGGAGTCATTTGAAGATTTCCCACCCTCCAAAAAAAAAAAAAAAAAGAAAGGGTTAGGCAGAAGTGTATCTTATAGTGCACCCACATTTCACCAGTTATGTTTAAGTCTCATAAAAGGGGCTAGCCTATTGCCTTATACTAACACAAATCCAGACTCTGTGGCTGCTACTAAGATATCCTGATTGAAAAACCCAACAACACGTTATCCGACCCGGGAATCGAACTCAGAACCTCTTGCTCAGAAGTTGAGCTTGCGACCACTAGACTAACGAGGCAGTCCAAAAAAAACCGTATAATAAATCACTTTTTATACGGCTTCAGTAAGAACTCCTCTTCACAGTTTTAGTTTGTTATTAGTGTAAGTCAGTTATTTGATCTCTTTTTGTAGTTAAAGTCAAAGATGTTTTGTTTTCTATGTTATGTTACTTTTATTTCTATAACTTTACGATGATATAGCTTTATTGTACTTAAGAAAATGTTGTGTGCACCTGTAATTGGTACCTACATTAGAATCTTAACCTGTACATGTATACTTTTATTGTTAAATGTAAAATGTATGCACTGTTGACGTACCTTTGTTAAATTAATAAAATAAAATAAATGTTCAGGAATTTAATACGTAGGCTTAGATTTACACTTATGTCACCTACATTAGATAGGTACGTACTTAAAGTTGACTACGAAACTTGACTAACTTTAACGAATTAGTCAAGAAATCTGACGAAATACGTGTATGCTGACCATGACCAGTATGACTACGCATAAATAAAAAATGATTCATTAGATGTCATCATAAACATCATCTGCCTAGCCTTTTGTCTATACCTATGTAGGGGTCGGTTTCCAGTCTAAACGAAACAATCTTAAGTTCGCCGTTGTACATAAGCCATATATTATAATTTTGAGTGTAAATCTGTTATTTTGTGTGTAATAAAGAATAAGAATAAGATACATGTGAATACCAGTATTGTACAGGGAGCGATGCCTATCGGACGTCCACAACCCTACTAGTTGGGTAATACGATAGCCCTTGGCAAAGACTCGATGTCAGACTTTTAGGCCCATTGACTACCTGTGACGACTGGCAAAGATCTACAAATTAAAGCCGGGACCAACGGCTTAAAGTGCTTTCCATCCATCCATCCACGGATCGACCTTTGAACGACCCGTGCGGCCGTCACAAAACGATTAAACTCTTTTAATAGAGATAAGATTCGGTGACATTTCGGCAATCATGTGACTAAAATGCTTTTCGCCGTTGTATAAACTACACAACAGCAGAATTTTGGCTACCTCTAATTGATTATGCATTGCTGAACAGAGTAAACTAAAGTCATGTAGTATTTACCCGTGGTGGAAATATGACGTCGATACTGTCTTAGTTTTGGCCGCCTTAGCCTTCAAGGAGAGGGCGCCCACAACCCCAGCACCCACAGCGCCAATCTTCGCTGCTTTCAGACCAATTGCACCTGGAGAAAAAAAAAGATTATTAATTCAAGCAAAAAGTCAAAGAAAAAAAAAAAATTAATCAACTTGAATTCAACATCGATTTTTAGAGAATTTTGTTCCTTTCAAAATTGTTTGCTCCCGTAGCACTTTTACTACGAGGTGCTACGTTTACCTATTTCGTAGCAAATGCCTACGATAGCCACGTAGGGAATTTCGTCTAGTCATTGAAAAAACTCTGTACTTATGTACATCTTTTCCTCTAAAATACAGTGAACGCTGATGACTCACTCAATTATACAATTATTTATTTCAAAATTATTAGCTGATTGAGATTCCTCTAGGGTTGCCAACTATTCTCTAATAATTATGAGGGTTTCTGATTTCTCGAACTGTACTGTACTGTAACTCAATAAGAAAATGTTTTTTAGTGCCTGTTTCTAGGAACATTGAATGCATAATAAATAATGCTACTGATTAAATATTATTAACGTACATTTAGTATTAAACTTTTACAAGTTTCCAAAGATTCTTAGAACTTATCGATTTGAGAATTCTCGTCCAGAAACCCCAACAGCTTCCTTGATCATCAATTCATCATTATCTAGGTTGGTCGACTATATTTCTCCATTGTGACCTACTACTGCTGGCTTTTTCTGTCCAATATTGCACTCCAACAATTCTTAAATCTTGGTCTACGCCAACCATTTGAGTTGGCGCCGGCCTCGACTTCTGCTACCTTGATGGCGTGTTAAAATTAAATGTTTACCTACACGAGGTGGTAATAGGTGTTCATATTTGATTTTTAGCAATACTCGTAATAATTAATGTTGTGTTTGTGTTTAATGAGAACCTTTAGTGAAATTGATATCTTCAAGTTCATCGTACTTAATAGTAGACGTTTTTTTCATTAAAAATAGAATAGATTTTCATATTTAAAAAAATACTTATCATCAGACCGCAATTCTCAAATTTATTAAATGTCACCAAAAGATTTCTCTCGTAATGCTTGTCATGATGGCTTTCCACTTTATCTTGAACTCTCATAGGTTAACAGCCAACTCTTTGGAATGACGAAATTACAAGCTAATTTAATTTCCATATGGGAGCTACTAAAACCATCAATGAATATCTTATAATTAACTGTAGACAAGTAATGCTGACATAACAAAGGAAATCGGTATGTACCTACACAACAACGAATGATATAAGTTACCTGTTCATTTTACACAATAATCATTTAACATTTCTGTTACCGTGGTTCGTGGTACAGTTTACTATTAAATACTTGTTTTGCAATTACAGTTCGTGTTTACCATTGCTGCAGGGCTGTTGGAAATTAAAGCTGCTTACTGCATTTGTATAACAATTAATATCATAAAATCATAAACACGTAGCTAAAACTAATAAATGCCAGTAGTTACCCATAGACAGCCGCAACTACATCCAAAACGCACCTTTCGTTACTTTAAAATTACTTACTACTTTTAAGTTACTTTAAATTCGTCATATAGGTACTCCATCCACCACCCTTTTCTCAACTATGTTGGGGTCGGCTTCTATTCTAACTGGATGCAGTTAAATACCATAAGGAGCAGCTGCCTAGTTGACCTCCACATTCCAGTAACTGGGTAATACGATACCCCTTGGTAAGACTGATTTTCAGACTTTCGGGTTCTAACTACTGTTATTGACAGAAAAAGGCCAAGGAATGACAGCCGGCCCCAACGGCTCGACGTGCTTTCTTAGGCACGGAGGACCTCGATATCTGATGGATGGTCACCCATCTAATGAGCCGACCTCGGTAAGCGTAGCTTAACCTCCGACGAACTCTTGCAGCTTTTAATACTTAGGCACGAGCACTTTTGATTTCTTAACAAAAACTCACCAAGTGCCAACTTCTTCTTCAGCAGCAGCAGCAGACCTCTCTTGTTCCTGGGACTGCTGTCGTGTGCGGGAGTGTCGAAGGCGAGGGACTCCTGCGCCTCCGCGGGTGAGGGATACGCCTGCGCCACTGCTACGGCGACCAGGCACAAGAGGAGTACGATGCTTGAGGTCTGCATGGTTGATGGGTCTGTGGATTTTTAATAACTTTCATGTAAAAAAAATGTTTTAGTCGGCGATACATACATATATTTCGCCTTTTCCTCATGGGGTAGGCAGAACGCCACCACCACGATCCCTACATACTCCTTTCGTCTCTTCCACGTTCATACGAGTACATCTGGTTATATGGTAATACTACGCACCTGAGTCGGCGATCAGAATATCAATTTGTATGCACATAGGACAAAAGTCATACAGAGAGTGAAATAGACTTGTTTAATATGGATGTCACGAAACAACTTTCAAGCAGGAATTAAAGACCGCACTATATTATTTTATTTTGTATTTTTTGTGTCCGTAACTAGTTCTATTTTAATGTCGCCTTTCTGGACTACAATCGATACTTAACCCGATGCGAATGATGCCTCGAAACTTGTATCACAGTATAACAAGAAGAGCAATTATTAAAATTAAACTAGTGCGAGTTGGACCCGCGCACCGAGGGTTCCGTATAAACTTGTAAGTATTTAATTTTTTCCTGTACTTGTGCTGTAAGACATTGCTTCTTGCTAAACATGATTCTAGGTCAACGGGAAGTACCCTATAGATTTTGATTCTCTTGTGAAATCGCAAAATATGCGACATAAACGGTCATATCTTTTGATGGCGTTGACTTGAGTATTTGGTATTAATTTTAGCTTGATACCTCCACGCGTTCCTGAAGAAAAGGGTCTTGACGGACGGACAGAGACTGACAACAAAGTGATCCTATATGGGTTCCGTTTTTGCCGCCTGAGGTACGGAACCCTAATAAAGCGGGAATTAAAGGTTATATAGCTATACAGACGATAACAATAATATCTGAAGGGGTCTCATCACACACTTCACACGTTTTGTTTAACAATATGATTACATACAATGTCATCATAAAGTTAAACAACAAACATTAAAAACAATGAAAGAACAGTACTATCTGTTCTTTCATTGATATATTGTATATTCGATTTGAGTACAGTACAGTGACCTTTATTTTTGTTGTCATAAGGTTTATGTTACAGGTAAAATAACTGTATGACTGTATGATCTCAGGTTGACTGGATTGCGCGATCGTTAACCGGTGTTGCAAAATTTCTGGTGGACCTGCAGCATAATAACGATGTGCCATGGTATTAGGTTCATTTCAATGTTTGTGTTAGGTTCATATCATTATTTGTTCATTATTTGTATTCATTACTTGTACATAATTTAGTTTTGTTAACAGATCGTGTTCGAAACACTACACTGCGCTCCAAAACGCAAATTGTTGACGTGGCTCAAAAGGCTGCCCAACTTAAATGAGACTGGGCAGGACATGTCTGTCGCATGCCGAATGAACTGTGGGCCCGTAAAGCTCAGGATTGGTGCCCTGAAACAGTGACACGGGGTCGCGGCAGACCACGAAGGAGATGGCTGGAGGAATTGGATGTCTTCCTTGAGAAGTCAAATTGTTACTAACACTATGAGTTATGTTACTTGAATAAGTAATTGAATTATTCTCTTTATTAACTGTGAAAGAACGGTAAGTGTTTCCTGAATATTTGAGCCTTATAGGGCAGACCATGTCATCTGCCATATTATCGCATTTTACATATTCGGCGTAATTTTTTAATCGTTTATTGTCTTGTATTCGTATTTACCACCAACATATTTTTGAAAAAACATTAGTTTAAAAATTTCTTCTTGAAAACGTTACGAGTACTTTCGTTTTAACTTACGAGAATAAGGGCGACAAAAATGTAACATCTTGGCAGTTTAGAGGGAAAGAATTTAGGGTCCCGTAGCCAAATGGTAAAAATCGGAACACTTATAGATTTCTTTTTTCTTAAAATCACAGTTACTCTTTTATTCATCTACCATATTTACAGTATAAATGATATTTTAGTTTGACTTAGAAATCGAACCCATGGTCCCTAGTTAAACAACCTCAGGGACACTGCTGCGACTAACTTATTAGCATGGCGTCTATGATAATAAGTAGTTAGAGGGCACTACTATTTATTGAAATATGAACGTGGCCCGGGCAATAAGAGTATGTTCTGTGGTCTCTTTCCAAACCCCATGGCATAAAGACGTGAGTTGATGTATGTATGTACTTATGTAGGCATTACTAAGCGCTACAACTTTTGCGGCTTATTATTCGATGCCGTCTTCTCCTAAAACATGGTAATTGATCGCGGCCTATTTTAACAATCAACCCAGAAGTATTTGTTTTATCCACATAATTATGCTTATTAACAGACGGTTAGCTGGGATTATTTGAGACGTGTCGAGATCTTTAGCGTATAAATTTTCGCTAACATTACGAAAAGAGAAAGACAAGTACCCACCTATCTAGGTAGACGTGCGTAAGTATTTACTTATTCGTTTAAACAAATCCAATTCGAGGCTAAGTATTGCTAACTTTGTGATTTACTTAAAACATTGTGAAACCCACATGACTATTATTTTGTAATTCATTTTAAATTTTTATAAACGAAACATACCTAAAATAAAAATATATTCCGGAATAAAAATATTGTGAAAAAGAAATATTGCAATTCCCTAGGAAGCATTCCAACGGAAATTGAGACATTTCTATTTGGTTTTCGTTCAACATTTCCTAGCCATCTCGTTGGCTCCGGTTGCGGTTGCCGTCGAGAAAACATTTGCTTCGCTACCTAGATACTAACTATCGACTCATGCTCGCTGAAATACTAAAAATACAGGGTGGTAATCCTTACCACCCTGTATTGTTAGTACACCGACGCAAAAACTGTTACTCGTACCACGTACTCAGTACATAATTCTAAACCCCCCACATCGACATTTTTCATCAGTATTTTGTTTTTAAATCAGCTTTTCCCTATATTTTGCCCGTGTAGGTATTGCACTTTTATAGGAAACAGCAGATTTTTGTTTAAATTACCGATGAAATGGTGGAACGAGCTGGACAAAACTAACGACCAGTGGTCCACATTGGCCCTGGATCAAAGAATTTGGAAGTCATGGGGAGAAGCCTTTGCCCAGCAGTGGGATGACACAGGCTAACAGTAACAGTAACCGAGGAAATGTTCCCCCCCCCCCACTTAAAAATTATTCAAAATATATTTTTATTCAGAATGATGTACTGAGTAAGTGGTAACCGTTTTCGCGTCGGAGTTCCTTCCACCCTGTATACCAAAAGACTTACCAGAACGTAAACTAGCGACCCAATAATTTCATTAGAAAATGAGTCGTATTTCAGGAACGAGGGATGAGTTTAATTTCCAGTTGAATTCTATTCAGTGGCAACTAAGAAATGTCCCTACTGACGATGCCGGTTCACGAACATGACGCATGCCTCAGCACCATCCACTCAACCGAACATAATTGCTACGAAGTGTGGGAACGGTTCTGATAACTACTCTTCTATACTTTTTAATATAGTAAAACTGAAAAGTTTGTTTGTTTGTTTGTTTGAACGAGCTAATATCTGTTACTACCAGTCCGATCTGAAATTATTTTTGAATTTGATTATCCAACATCACTTTACGATCCTTAGGATCCGAGCAAAATGAGATACGGCGGGTGAATCCGCGGGGCTGAGCTGGGTGATTATGTCATTTATAGAAGTGTCTTTAATTACGTATGCCATTTGTGTCGAATTGACAAAAATAAAAATAGTGAATAGAAGTATGATAAGACCACAAATCGTTGGTGCGACAATTAAATTTAGGAGTGGAATATTATTTTATATATTTTTTATTTTTCTGGTCGTGCTTTGTAAGTAACCTCAACGTATTAATTTGCGGAATGGTTACTTCCACTCCGCAAATTAAAGATGAATGCCATGCCTATTAACATTAGCCACATCGATCAACGAGATACCTACGCGGCTAAGCCTACGATAAAACTATACTAGCTTATATCCAGGGCTTCGCCCGCGTGCTGTTCGATAACTATTCCACGGGATCCTAATACCGGATAAAATTTATCCTATATGCTATTTAATATTTGTGCTATAATACATAATTTAAGTAAGATATTCCCCGTTCTTTTACATATTTGAATATGGTCCATTAATTTCAAAATAATGCGGAGGTCAGCCAAATATTAACGTTTGTTGAGAAACAGTTAAATTTGAGACAGACAAACGCTACAATGTGTGTGTGACTTAAATAAAACATATAAAAATAATTTTGAAGTTATTTTTTTAGGGATTTGAGAAAATTTAAGAAAAAGAAGAGAAAGACAAATGTCATTCATTTAATGAGTTCACGCTTAAGTTCGCCAAATACGGAGGAATGTGGGTAAAATACACCCATCTTTTGCCAGATATGGCATGGGGAAAACCTAAAATCCAGTCTCCTGAGAAATTCAGGAAAACCTCAAAAAACATCAAATATTGTAATAATTTTTCCAGCTACGAGTAGTAATATAAAAGTGTAATGAATTATTCATTTGTGGAATCATAATAATGACAGGTGGGTTTAGGTGTGTCAAATGTCGAATGTAAATGAGCCATCGATATCTCTGGGCTTTAACTGTCCCATCCTGATGATGGACCAGTATTACAAAAATATACATTTAAATAATTCAAATTCATTTATTAGCTAATACAACAGAATACAGAAAACAGAATGTAACTGTGACTCAACCAATTGACGATAAATTATGCTAATAATGTCTATCTTTAGAGTGTTGTCTAATTGCGATTTTCCACGAGTTTTCTTAATAATAAAAACGTTAACTTCGAAAACATTTTTTTTTTAGTTCTGCTGTCTGTCCATCCGTCTGTCACTGATCTTTAGAACCGTAAGGTAGAACAAGAAACGTGTTTTTTTTTTTAAATAAACTAAACCTATTCAATATTGTACGGTGGTATGGGAACCCGTGGTCTGAATCCGACTCGCACATTCAGTCGGTTTTTAGGGTTCCGTACCCAAAGGGTAAAACGGGACCCTATTACTAAGACTTCGCTGTCTGTCAGTCTGTCTGTCTGTCTGTCTGTCTCCAGGCTGTATCTCATAAACCGTGATAGCTAGAAAGCTGAAATTTTCACAAATGATGTATTACTATTGCCGCTATAACAACAAATACCCATACAACAGATATGATTTTTTTGTTTATAGATAATGGTACGGAACCCTTCGTGCGCGAGTCCGACTCGCACTTGGCCGGTTTTTATTATCACTTTGAATTTTGGTAAATTTCTTTCTCCATACTATTTCGCACTATAAAAGAACTCCCTGCACGACACGGATGCGTAAGTTAAATAGAAATAATTACGCAAGTACCTTGGCGGTTATAAGTTAACGTAAACACAACACAGCACTGCAGCAGCCACTGACACACGATGACAATGAGCTGGTGGGCAATTCTTTTATAGATTGCAGTAGGACGGCCCGGGGAGGGCGGCCGGACGACGCACTTCTTAGGGTTCAAGGAAAACTCACGCACAAGTATCGGGCTGACAGCCGTTGAGACGTCCCTTTTGTTCATTATGTACCGGATTATAATTAATATACAAGGTGTCTTCTTCAGTAATAACAGTAATTTCGATTTATGGTTAACTCTTGACAATTTTCTTTGCCCATTATTCAAATTGAAGGAATGCATCGTCCATTATCCAGTATTCATTCAGTAATAAAGGTAATTTCGATTTATGGTTAACTCTTGATACTTTTTTTTCCCATTATTCAAAATTGAAAAGTGCATCGTCCATTTTCCAGTATTTTTTATTTGTGGTCAGTTATGATGTTATTGTTTCTTTTCATTAATTTTACTGGAAAAATACTGGTCTATTTTAAAACGGATACTTTTTATTTATGTTGTGAAGGTATGCACTTTGTAATTATTCAAAATTGAAAGTCAACATCAGCTTACGTACAAAACCAGGAACAAATAGTTAAGGCGCAGTTCTGAGTTGACAAAGATCTTCAAAGTTCACGAGCTGTGGTCCTCATGTGTCAATGACATACCATACACCGGTGCTTTACTGGAAATCCCATAATAGTTGCGCATTAACACCCACAAAATGGCCGCATCATGCTGTACTATAAATATTACTTCAAGGTCTCTGTCAATGCTTTCAAAACAGTGTGTAAAGTCAAGGACAACATTACTGCAACATTCTACGATCTTATTCGTATCGAGAAAAATCTTTAATCTTTATACGTCTTTGTGTGTGACATGTTTGTTTGGTGGCAGCAACGGAGTCTGGATTTGTGTCCGGTTGATGGAAATAGGCTCGCCCCCTATGGGTCTTAAACATAACTGACGAAATGTGGGTGTAGGTACTTATAGGTCGCGGGCCTGTGGACGGTGAGTAATGGGCTAGCTCGCCGTACGTCCGTCTTATGACGACAGGCCGTGTCGACGGCGCGTTCGTGTTCCACGCGCGCCTCAAAGAGATGTCAGCTAACAGGAGGGGCCCGCAAGGGCCGATGCCTGCCAAGTCTGCGGGACTGTTCGAAAGAGATACCGCGGCCCTGGAACACAAAGGGCAAATGAAGGAACATGGATGGGTTTTAGTCAGTAAAAGTCTGACACTCCCTTCCGCTCCGCAAAGAGCGGGAGGCATCATTTGATGATTTCCCACTGTGGTGAAAAAAAGGTACTTTTAGGTATACCTCTGCATAACCCTGCGGGGATTACAGGCTTGATGTTATGTTTCATTTCAGTTACATAATCTTATGTTTTCTGTATGTGTAACATAAGTTATCCACTGCCAAGTACGACTTTCGTGACGGACACATAAATCTATCTTTAAGAAATAGATACATGGCTGAATAATTTTATAAATCAATCATTTTATGAACTTCATTATTTTTCCGCGACTGCTGAGCAAGAGGTCCTGGGTTCGTTTTCCAGGTCGGGCATGGTGCTATTGCGTTATTCATATAGGAATTTATCCGAAACAGCCACGTCTTCTGGACTTGTACCCGGTTGATGGCAATAGGCTCCTATTACTATTACATGGGACTTAAACATGACTAGATGAAATGAGATGAGATGTACATCTCTGCCTAACCCTTCGAAGATTACAGGCCTGATGTTATATTTTTAAAACAGGTGATCGAATAGGGATCTCGTGTACTAACAAGGAAGCTATTACGGATTGCTGCAAATAACTTGAAAATGTAACTAGTTTTTTATTACGCGCAACTGAACTCACGTAAACGCGTAGGTTCTGCCAAAATGATATACATACTTCTTCGTTAACATCAGCTCATATTAGTTACCTCAGTTAAAATAACTGGTTCTGTAGCTATGGAACTGGTTAAATAACATATAATCATCCTATGATGTCCCCACTGCTGGGACACACAGAGGGAGTGGGCTGTGATCTACCGCGCAGGCCCACTGCAGGGTAGCAAATGTCACATGTCTTCGAATTTTTGATTCTAGGATATGCCGGTTTCCTCACGATGTTTATCCTTCACTATTTTGAGAGCAACTAGCTGTGACGAAAACCGTGTCTATGATTCCTTCTAATTAGGTTGTCATGCCTTATAGAATAGGTATAGACAAAATGAAAATATGAATTGACCTACATTTTGACTTGTTTGTCTTGTGCAAGTCGAATCTTGGCGACAAAATTAGGAGAGAAACAATTTAAATAATGGTTTATTTGTTTGAAATATCGCTTAACCTTATACATATAAATCATCTCATTATTACTATTTAACTCTACTAAATAAAATATCATGATCGTTGTGATGAAATTTCATTCATTAATTCACAACTCTTACCTCGCTGGCCTAGCTTTCGCAAGCTGTACTGCTGGGCATAGGGTCCAAAGTTCGATTACCAGGTCAGGCAAAGTGTTATTGGGGTTTCCCATCAGGAATTTCTCAGTAGCCGCCCGGAGCTTGTGTTTCTGCCCATTTGATAGACTTTTTCCAGCATCATCTTTCAGAATATTCGACTCTTTCTACAGTAAACAGAAACGTACAAGAAATCGGTGTATAACACACAAAGTGGTTTTTATTACTATTTGTTGATTAACTTGTTTCATATCAATAAGTCACCATCATGTTTTTAAAATGAGATTTTTGTAGAAAACATAACTTAAAATTGAGATATCCATACTAATATTATAAATGCGAAAGTAAGTTTGTTTGTTACCTTTTCACGCCTAAACCACTGAACCGATCATCCTGAAATTTTGCATATACCTACGTTAAATTAACGCGAGCGAAGCCTCGGGCAAAAGCTAGTTTTTTTTTTATAAAATACAAAGTGTAGGTAAGAAACTAAGAATTCTATTTACGAGTAAATAAAAGTTATTTCTATAACGTACTTGGGACCCGTTTGTTTGACGACCAAAACACATTAATTTGTAAAATTCTTCAAAAACCTGTTGAGACAGTGACGGGTAAGTTGGGTACGTCGCAGCCGACTTATGGCAGGCGAAGTTTACGCAGATACGATCATGATGATTCCATCTTCTTCTGGAATACGCCAATAGAACATTTGATGGGAAGGTTGTGAAGTCCCATGGAAACCGTCAACTATACGGTTCTTTCACAGTTATATTACTGGTTACATAAACCTTATGAAAACGAGAATAAAGGACATCATCATATCAGCGCGGAATCCCCACTGCTGGGTATAAATAAGCCTCCCCTTTTTTCTACCACACTTCCCGGTTCTGTGCGTCCTGGATAAGTCCAGGTGTTTCCCGTGACTTTGACGATATCGTCAACACAACGAGCCCGGGTTTCTATAGCCTAACATTAGCCACCACTAGGTCAAAGTCTTGTTCCATCTGCCATCTTCGCGTTTAGCCAGATGTCCTGCCCAGGTCCACTTGAAAATAAAGGTCACTGTACTGCAAAATCAGAGGTAAAATAACTACGAAAGGAAGAATGGTGAAGCTTCCCCGACCAGAGAGAATTGAAAAGTCTCAGGTATCTATGCTTTTTGGGACAAAACGATATAAACCTTTTTGCTTGAAACTCTTTCTACCACTTCATAATAAGGCGTTAGTGGTCTTGCATGTAGTCACGAGCAAAAGGTTTCAAATTTTCGAATAGGTTTATGTAAACATAGGATATTTTATTGTCAATACCATCTAATATATGTATATTGAAAGCTACCTTCATAATGTACAAGCAACATTATTATTGTTTTAAAACAGGAACGTTCTGTGAAAGCGTAATAGTTCATTCTGCATTAAATTGCATCTGTAAAAACCAAAGACATTTAAATATTTACGACTGTTCTAAATCTCTTTGGTAAAAACTATAAATACCTATAAAGAATAATAATATAATAATAATAATATCTTGGGACAACCAACACACCGCCATCTGATCCCAAACTAGGCAGAGCCTGTACTATGGCAACCAGACAACTGATAAACATACTGAACTGTGTTATATAAAAATAATATAACCGTTCATGGTTTATAATACTAAAAGGAGTTTGTTTTTATTTAATTGTAATCATTTAGACTGGTTTTCCTAAATGTTCAAAAGACAATTTGAAATACAACATGTGGCAATTATTGGTCTAAAGCCTTAGTAAATCACACTACATAACATTATTTAGTAGGTATGCACCGACGACATTTCATTCACACGCCTGCCCGTAGGCTTCTCACGAACGAGCGAAGTAAACGTAAATTCAAAACATTTTTAAGTTGAAAACTTTTTTTGAAAAAAATAAAACGGGCGTCTAAAAAAAATCTTGTTGTCACATTGAAACCAAAATGTTGTAGTTGTAGAATTTATCTCCGAGTATATTTAAAAATCGTTCTAATTTACGTTACGTGTACCTATGTCGCGCGTTCGGACTAAGGCCTTGGTATTTAGCATATTACATACATAGCATAGAAGTTCCGACCTTCTTGGTGTTTGTTCAGCGCTCAAAGTGGCCCCAAGACGAGTCTGATGTCGCAATTGTATTGAAAACCGTCTTCTACCTACAAGTTAGATTTAAGTCACACGATCGATGCTGGTGCGTTTATTCGCACAATGTATTTTTTTTTGTTTTTTTGTGAATGGCATCTCGCAGGTCAATCTAGGAGGTCGTCTAGTTGTCTGCCGGCCTATCCTGTGGGTGCCTTGAGTGTAATTCAGCCAGGCCAACGCCCGTGTAACATGTTGTTCTGATATTTATATATATGTATATATAGAACGACGCAGCGTCATCGTTCCTACCCTGACCCTAGCTCGAGCCAGCTCCTGATGTTGAGCAGAGAGTTTATCACTGAGATCCAGCCTGTCCCTTTGCTGCCCTCCCCCAGTGACGCCCTAAGCTGAGGCTCGTACCCCTCACGGAATGCCCTTATCACGCTGTCGTTTAGTTTATAAGTTATTTGCCCCTGGCTGGAGGCTTTACACTCAAGGCACCCACAGGATAGTCCGGTTAAGCAGAAGCCAGCCTCACGGGTTGTTAACCTGTGAGATGCCATTAAAAAAACCCGACTGCGTAAAATATAACTAATAATAACTAACTAATAACTTTAAATAAAAACTGAAAAGAAAAAAACAAGTTCAGTCCAGAAGTGACAGAGAAATAATAAATTCAAGCCGCAGTCGGTTTTTTTTTAATATTTTTTTTATTTTACCCTTTTTGTTACGATTATTATTATTATCTAATAATCTAATATCTATATTTATATAGGTGTACATTTATCACTTTAAAGTTCACAAACCTACATAGTCATACGCGCGTATCTTGTATAGATAAATAAATAACTTATTTCTTTAAATTAAAATATGGTAAAGATGGTAAAGGGAGGATGAGGATTTCCATGAGGGTTTCCTTTAATTTGATACCCATATTGCAGTACATACAAGATACGCGCGAAAAACATAACCCTTCCTTGGCAGTCGGGTAAAAAAAGATGATCCAGCGACGTCGCAAGGTATCGACAACGTTTCGTATGGCATCACTGTTATGACTATAAGCTCAGATGAACCGCAAACGTTTAGTTTTATGTCCGCTACGCAGAATTTGAAAGGTTTAGGAAATTTATACTGAAGCGGATTTTAAAATAAGAGACGTGTTTAATTTATTAGGGTCGTGATTTTTGTAAAAACATCAATATGATTATTAACTCTATTTCGTTAAAATAAATTTAACAACACAACAGGGCTCCAAGGAATAAACCTTTTAACGCGCGCCATGTCCAGAAGTACCGCTTTCTGAATCAGGCCGCTGATCCGATTAATCAATAACATCACCTCAGAATAAATTACATAATAAGTCAATAACCTCACGTTTTAACGTCATTACAATATTATCACATCTAAGTTCTAAAATAAGAATAAAGCCTACCTAACAAAATAACGGTTTAACCTAGGGTTCCCAGATCAAAAAAAAAGGCGAAAAAACCGGACATTGATAAAATATCGGACTTTTCTTTGTTCGTAATCATGCAGAATAATTTTGTAATGAGATTTTTTTACAAAGTTTTAATGAATTAATGACAGAGAAAGATTTGCTGCAAAACATTTGCCTACTATATGAATTAGAAACGCTGCTAGTTAACATTATATCTGTCAGTGGAAATGAATTCGTTGTTGATTTGATTAAAGGTATTTCTTAAAACTTTTTAAACTGACATGGTCACTAACATTATCATTAACACTGAAGGAGGTATTTACCATGTTTACTAGTTTCGAGTTTCCGAGTTTTTGTTTTCAGCGTTAATGATAATTATATTTCATTTTTGGGAATTGCGGACGTTTTATAATTCCTCCCACTCCCCCACATTCCAGACCCAGAGCTAAACTTCTTGCGGATGTATGTCAACCCTATTTTTACCTAAATCAGGATAGGTAAGTTATGATTTTACGAATAAAACATGGCTAATTTGTGACCCTACTTCAGAGTTATATTACCTATTTCTTTCAATAACATCCGTAAATGATAAATTGTTTCTAGAATAAAATCAAACGAATTGTAATAAATAATTTTGTCTTTGACTTTTTGTTTAATAAGAAATGCTTTACTTAACACGTGTCTCAACTACAAGTTACAGCTACCATTGAAGGTAGAGTAGCATGCGTAATTCTCATTTAGTAAAACTCGGATTTATAAATGAATCAAAACACAGCACAATTGCTCTCATAACTTGTGAAGGCGCGCAGTAATGAACAGGATTCTGGTTACCTACATACACCATCAATCAACAGCATCGACCCATATGTGGTATAAAACAAATATGAAATTACACAATAGTTTCGGCTGGATGATTATCGTGTTTGAGCAACGGTCGGGCGCTTCCTTGTCGGTAGTTTCGCGTGGCCGTGCGCCTGCTCATGTAATTCGTAATTACGTCAAATTGCGTGGCAAATGATATAAGGCATTACAGTTAGCGGCATAACGAATGCAGAACGTGGACTGCCCGAGCTGACTGCTAATAGGGCTGAAGAACACATTTGCCTTACAAATACGCCGTGTGTTGGGCTAAAACACTAAATAAAGGCCAGTACGTAATTTTTGCTTAATAAATCTTTTCAAACGAACAACGTGCACGTTAAGCGTTCTATGGTTACCTACTTGCGTACAACTTCTATGTATTCTTATACGGTGCACGATTTTTCTTTGTGCAATTATGAGGAAATGGGTTAGTAGTTACCAGGGTATTTTTCGATACAGCAAAGTGTAATTAACTTCTTTAGCCGTGTGTTAAAGTATTTTTTGAACCGGGTCAATCAGTTCGTTGTTAATAATACATCAAGGAAAGGCTTTTTACACAACATAAGTAGTTGGAATAAGGCTAGGTAGATGATTTTACTGATGCTGTGATTTGATTAGAACTAGTGTTGCTGGAGAATCATCCATAACTTTCTAAACAATCATCCATCTTACTAGACCTACTTAGATAAACTAAAAAAACTACTGTTTGTAACATTAGTTTTTAATCCGAATAAAAAAATAATACACCAAAAGAAAGATAACGCATTTGTCAACTAGTATTTTTGTCTGAGATTGTTATTTGCTGTAACATCACTGTTTTCAGGTTTTCAACTGAAATCTATTTTGGGGACTGGGATAGCCTACTGATTCTGTTAGTGCCGCTCCAATTATTTGGTGTCTTTTATTAATGGACTACGATTTTGATTGTGATGTGCAATTACAGGTGCAACCTTGTTAGGTCTATGAGATTTTCTGGTAATACATCCTGGCAGGGTCGCCATGTACGGTAGGCAGAGAGAGTAAATGAAACCAATGACTGCTGAGAGTAAACTGACTCTATTATAATAATAATATGGTATATAAGGTGTCTATAATGACATAGATTATAATTATGTAGAGGGGACCTTACAACATCTTAAAATCCCAACGTACCTGTAACGTGTTAATAGACCTTAGCTGCCACGGTTTATTTTAATTAGTTTATTTTTAAATTTTTGATAAATATTTTACTCTGGACGCTCTTAATGTGCACGTCTTTCTACATCGTTCTGACATATATAATATGTATAATCTCAACATGAATGATGTAACCAAGATCTTATAACAATATTTTGATTGAAAAGAGTGTCCATGGAGTTTCTTGCCCATTCTTCTCCATAGAGATCTACGCTTTGGAATGTGCAACTGCAGTACTTTCTCAAGTTAGTATGCCTTGTGACTGGGACTGTAGCTTCTCTTCTTTTTGGTTTTTCTTTTTGACATTCAAAAGTGCCGTAATGGTCTTATTGAAATAAATGCTTTGAGTTTGAGTTTGAGATCAGTGGGATTTTGACAGTGATGCCAAATCAAAGGTGAAAATATCTTTGAAAAGACTGTAAGTCTGTAATTTATTCTAAAACTGGTTGTGACTTGGACGTGTAATGATTAAACATCGCATATGTATCGTTTTAGCTAAAGAAGGATGAATGAGAATTTTTCTGTTTATTCATGCTTATTTGACAAGTACGAAGGTCGAAGAGTATCAGCGGTTTTCCCTAAATCAAGAAATTCCTGAACAAAGCCTTAAAAGTGTTCTTACCTTTGATCCTTTTACGTAATTGTTAATTTGGAACGTTAATAAGATAAAATATGACAGGCACCTCCTCTTAATTAGTATAGTTTAACTAATTACGTAAATAATATAAACCGGTATCCCATTTTCATATTTCGCCATGGTATGTGATCTATGAATAGAGATGGGCCGATGGGTATATTCGCCGACGAGTGATTGGCTGATGTGATCGGTTAAACCATAGACTTGAATGGAATGCGGATTTGAAGGTGATAAAAGAGTGGAAAATAAAGAAATCGTTCACCCATATACGTAACATATATTCTTAGCACATTCTTATTGGGCACGGCATTATTTAATTAGTTTATTTTTCTGTTAACACGTCACGCATCTCTTCTGTTTTATTTTAGTTTGCTTATATAACGCTTTTGCACTGTTTTAGTATTTTATAGTAGAGACATTCAAATAACGCTGGATTTTTCTATTACTTAGTTAGAATAGCTGTGATTTAAATTAGAGTTAGAATAGCTGGACGAATCACATGTGACTAAAAGACTGATGAATATAAATGTTGATGGTTGGAGAGGAAGAGGAAGACCAAGGAAACGATGGATGGATTGTATCAGGAATGATATGAAAGAAAAAAGAACAAATCACATAAATGATTTGTTAAACTGTCACTTTTATCCATTCTACTATTCAAAATTGGCACTTATCATTTAAGTGTATGTTGCTATTCTATTAAAATTATAGATTAGTGACAAAATATGAGTCTAATGGCAAAACTTGGACTACATTTCCTTAGAAACTGAGATATTTACAATTGTTTTTGATGACATCATCCAAACATGTCACTATAGGCTGCCGCCGAATTGGATATGGATACGTTGTTCGATGGTAAAGTACTTGATATTAACATAAGGAAACCATAAAGAGATAAACACAACATGTCCATAGTTCTTGTACTGGGTATAAGTGGATGATTTTATGATCAATAATTGTTTTTTATTCTCTCAGGTGGCGTGACTCATCGCGTGTTCTAAGAGTCACCAGAACGACTTGTAAATAGTATAAACTGCTAGGATTTCGTTTAAATCTAAGAGAGGCTTAATGCGTTTATTGTTTAGGTAATTAGATTAAACGGATCAGGTTTAAACAGACATTCGTAAGTTTACTTAGTGGAAAATATTGAACCTGATGCTTGCATACGAGTTGTTTATATAGGAGACGTACTGACACAGTACCAATAAACTGTTATTCATAAGGATTCTTATCGAATTCGTAGTTATAAAAGAGTGATGGGTATGAATGTTGATGGATGGAGAAGAGAGGAAGGCCAAAGAAAATATGGATGGATTGTGTGTGTGAGGAATGACATGAAAGAGAATGGAGTAAATGATATCGACAGGGGGAATGGAAGAAGAAAACGTGTTGCGCCGACCCCAGTAAGGCTGGGCAGGAAGATGATGATAATAAGAGTTCGTATCAACTAATTGGAAAGTCAAGACACATAATATCTTTTGAAGTTGCGGTTCTGAGCTAACTATTGCATAAGAAACGATATTTAGAGGCTTGATAACCTTTGACCAATATCGAGTAGTCAATAACCTACAATTTTTTTCATGGTCTGGCCATTTTTTAATTAATTTAAGTCATTTTTTGTATTTAAGTTAGTTTAATTCAGTCTGACCGGTAAACTAGCTGAGATATAGCTGACGCTATCCTGTAATAGGTACACAAAAATTGACCCAGCTTTATAGTGTAGAAGGTATAATAGACTAGACTGTACCACAGATAACCTATGTATATCAACTTCGAAAATCTAGTACATGATACCCACGAAACCCTTATAAAACTGTCAACATTCAATCATTTCATTATACCTACCTCAGTTCACTGTTGGACATAAAGTACTGGCTCCCACCCTGGCTTCCCGATGGAGCAATATCTTTTTTTGATTTTCATGCGAAAATCCCTACCGACTTTTCCCGGTGGATTTTCCAAAACTTCTTTTCATACAAAGCCCATCACAATTACGAACAGAACAAAAAAAAAAGCTGAAACCAAAAATGTATAAACATGACAAGATGTCATTTATCCGGTTTTCGTATAACCGGACTCACACATCATTACTAAATACTCGTATGTCATGTATTACTCTAATACAGATACGTACGATTTCGGTTATGCGAAAACCGAGCGAAAATTACCCTTCCTTTTGGCTTCGCCGCAGTCGGGTAAGAATCAAGGAAATTGGTTTGGTAAACTATCATCAAAATGTGCCTGCATTCGTATACTATAGTAGTAAATATGTATTGTTTAAGTAGTGTAAAAAATAAAAAAAATATTTGCTACATTAAGTGCGAAAGTGATTGTAATTATTTACCTTTTCGTCACGAATAATAAATTAATGTAAAGACAATATTTGTTTTGGTTTTAGTTTAGCCTGTTTTAATTTAAATATAATGCAGTAAACAGTCTTTTTTGTTCTTATTGTAATATATAGCTCTGAACAGGCAAGAGTTACCTCTAGAAGGTCTTACATCATAATGTCGCTATATATTATTACTTATTTGGTATTTTCCCCAAAAACCAGTTTCAAAATATATCCGTCATTTCCACTAATTTACCATAATAATGTCACCGTGAAACCAGTTCCCTCGCTTGTGTAGTGGTCACAAACTTGACTGCTTCCATCAGGAATTTCTTAGTAGCATCCACGGCGCCTGGATTTGTGCCCGGTTGATGGTAATAGGCGCGCCCCCTGTTACTTGGGACTTAAACATAATTAGTAAAATGTGGGTGGATTATTAGAAACACCTCTGCCTAACCCTTTGGGGATTACAAGGGTGATGTTATATTACGGGACCAGTATGTACATTATTAATTGTTCTCCCCAAAACTTACCAATACATCAAGGTTCCTTACTATTACTGTAGGTATATTTATTTAATCAGACTACCACGACGTCCTACTGACTACAAGAGTATAATAAAAATACATAACCTTCTCCCTTTTTAGAAGTCGGTTAAAAATAAACTTAACCTACGTTAGGACCAGCTCCGGCTTATAACTCACACGTATACCTACTAGAGAACCGTTACCTATCCACATGGTAAATTCCATAATGATAAATTGATAAAACATGCTAAATTGATTACTTTGTTAACATACTGTGTCTGTTTGTGACAGTTGATTAATAAGAGGATTTAAATTAAATTCGATATTCCAGATAACTCATTCACCTGTTTTTGTTACTAGAAATTACGTGAAATCGTTTCCATTGGAATGAAAGTACACAGTAGTCGTTTTCAGCAGTACCTAAGCATATTTTAGTTTTAATGTTTCGTCATCGTCGTCGTTTCTTTTTCATCATTGACTGTTCATTTAATCATTAGTAACTAATGAAATTACATTAAAAATACAGAGAACACTGGATTGATATAAAACAATATTACTCTACATTAATTTTTTAAAATAAATACCCAAACCTTATATTATTACTTAAAAAGATATATGATGGCAAGTCTCAATTATTTTGACCGAATATGGCAATATGGATTGTTGCACCGTACCTAATTGAAAAAGATGTTATTCAAAATTATAATCTCATGAAGAAAAAATGTTGCACAGCAATGGCATAAAGGAATAAATAATCTGCGATACACTAGCTCCTTTGGCTTATGCTATATTCACCTTTTGCATGTTTGCAGTATTATGATTCGAGAGCGCAGTCAGTACTTACCACATGTTGCTATTAGCAGACAGCCCGGCGCTGCTGCATTCCCTTTCTTTGTTTATTTATGTTTTTAAAAACTAGCTTTTGCCTGGGGCTTCGCTCCCTCTATGGTCGTAAAATAAACAATATAATACTCGGGAATAACGTAGCTTTCCATTAGTGGAAGAATTTTCGGCATCGGATCTGTGAAGATCGTAGATCGGGTACGCCAACAGTATATCTATACTTATTACTTATTATTATTAATATTATACTCGTAAAGCTGAAGAGTTTGTTTGTTTGCTTGAACGTGCTAATCTCAGGAACTGCTGGTTCGAATTGCAAAATTCTTTTTGTGTTGGATAGTCCATTTATCGAGGAAGGCTATAGGCTATATTTAACATTACGCTACGACCCTTAGGAGCCGCGCAGCGTGTGACACCGCGGGGAACAGCTAGTACTTTATATTAATAGGTTTAGTAAGAACAAGTAAACTTCGTTTTTAAGGGAAGTAAAGAGCTACTGTTAAATGGTATCCATGTACTTGATGCTCAATATTTAAAGCAACTAAAACAAAACAGCTCTAAATCATAAATCATTTATTTACCGTAAGTATTACATAAAAAAAACCCCGGTATCACAATCACGAAATTAATTAATAGGAAAAATACTTTAGATGTAGTAAAACCCTGTATTTACATAAATTACTCGTTCAGCAGTATTTTAACTCCTATTTTTAATAATAACACACGGAGCGAGGTAAAAGGTCGCTTCCAGATGAAATCCTTTGGTCAGATGTCGTTGACATTAGAATAAACCAGTTATTACCAAAAATAAACCAGGTAGAGACAGTTTCTGTTATGATATGATTCTATAGCGATCCGCCCCTGCTTCGCTTTTTACGACTTGAAAAAAGTTTAAGATTTCTTGGTGGTTTACAGTTTTAATATTTTATCGATCACGATGAAATGGTATCAAAGGGAACCTTGATAAAATCTTTATCTTTTTCCTCTATTGCGTATTTGGAAGATAGTTTATGCAAAAAGACATTTAAATGTACTTACGATATACGAGACAAAGCGAACTACATCAACATTTGCTCTGAGTCTTTCAAAACTTTTTCAAAATATCTTGACGTACGCATCTTTTAAATTATATTGCCTGTTTTTAAGATTCTAGTTTTTGCTTAAATTTAGTCGCAGTAACTAAGTTAACTGACCAATGGGTTCGAAAAACTGATTCTTATGTTTGGGGATCACGACCACGAATACTTCGGACAAGAGATAAAACAGCCTCAAACCCCAATATGAAACCGTCGAAATCAATATGGAAACAGAATCACTCTCTCTTTACACGGCACATGCAGAAAACCTACTGATTTGCACCCTGGCGACCCTCTGAAGCGAAAATATACTCAATCTTTCATTGTTCGAGTCACACATAGAGATGCAAGAAAAATGTTAAAGGTAGCATAAATTCCCTTTGCCTGTGCATTAGTTATTCTTGATGTGAAACTACACCGTCTCGGCTTTTCATACCTGCTTTGGGTAAGCGTCATCTAATTTCTTAAACAAAGATCTTGGGATTGATTTTGCAGTGGACCACTACTTCACAATCATCAAGAAAAGTGACCCCAGGAGGCCTAAGGTTAGCGGGCCTGTGGACGGTGAGTAATGGGCTAGCTCGCCGTCCGTCCGTCTTATGGCGACAGGCCGTGTCGACAGCGCGTTCGAGTTCCGAACGCGCCTCAAAGAGATGTCAGCAAACAGGAGGGGCCCGCAAGGGCCGTTGCCTGCCAGGGCTGCGGGACTGTTCAAAAGAGATACCGCGGCCCTGGAACACAGGGCAAAAGAAGGAACATGGTGGGTTTTAGTCAGTAAAAGTCTGACACTCCCTTCCGCTCCACCCAGAGCGGGAGGAGTCATTTGATGATTTCCCATCCCAAAAAAAAGGAGGCCTAAGGTCGAAATCAAAAACTGAGTGCAGGAGTTCCTTTACTATTAATTTTCGTATCCGATAAAGGCCAATTTTAATAAATTTTCTTATGGCACTAATTTGTTTTTATTTTTTCATTTTCACACACGTTTGTTTTTTCTTCTGAGGCCTTAGAAATGATTAAATCAACTTTGATAAATAATGTGGATGTAGTAAATGCAAAGAAAGTACCTATGAAGTAACTTTTGGCAACTGAAATTCATGTAGGATTTTGGCTTGCATAGCTTATGAAACTAGAATTTAGATGATAATGCGACATAACATCTGAGGTGGATCACTTTAACTAATTTTTGGAGCATACTGTACTAGACACAAAAAAAAACCAAAAAATGGGGGGCTGTTTAGGAGGAAAATAATTACGATTACATGTACACCGAAATGCTACAGCGGTTTCTTCATATTAAGATTTTATCGACGAGCGCGCAATGGAACCGAGAGAGTAACTTAACTTCTCACATTTTCATCAAGATGTGCTTTTTCAGTAACGGTTAAAACGTGAACAGAACATCCACACCGGATTAATGTATATGAATTAATAAATTACTTTACGAAATCATTTCCATTGTATTCGTTACTCCCATTTACCATTGCAAGAGTCGACGATGTGGAATAATCTTTATTTGATTGGATCACTATCGAACGCCGGCTTAAAAGTGTGTATTATTCGGTAGCAATGGAAAAGAGTAATGTATTCAAATGTATTTCGTGAAGGGTCCCGGCGCCTTCCCTCAAAATATTCAGAGCGGTTTATGAGCTAAACACCTGATTAAACAGGTACTGTGTATGTTCGCAACAGCGGGGCACCTCAAGATTTACATAAGAAAATTGGATGATTCAATTTGCCATACAAAACTATAACGTTGTTAAGTAAAGTACAAAAAAAAACGTTTGTGAGTGATCCTGTTGAGGTCATTCACTTTACGCGTTAATTGTTTGATGGCAAACAACTCTAGCTATGCTCAAAGGTATGATGAGCATTGGTGACAAAAATTCTATTTGAGTTTGCTTTAACGTGAATTTGTTTAAATAAATATTGACATTGTTATTTGGCGACACAAGTTTAAGATGTG
Organism: Eurois occulta; assembly: GCA_950022335.1. Classification (NCBI taxonomy): domain Eukaryota; kingdom Metazoa; phylum Arthropoda; class Insecta; order Lepidoptera; family Noctuidae; genus Eurois; species Eurois occulta. The sequence goes on along the minus strand of OX465479.1, from coordinate 14,713,489 downwards.
GTATAGTGGGTCATCAATCATCATGAATGAACAAGATGCCGAGAATCGAGTTGAAAAACGTGCTTTTAGGAATACTTATCTGCAGCAGTGGACTGCTGTAGGTTGACGATGACTTACATCTAGGGCCTGGGCTATGGTCGAAATTCTTGCAACCTACTCTACTTGTACCTTTTCTAGGAAGGTACGTACCCACTTATAAAATAGAACAAAACCAAAGCCTAATAATATGTAAACACACGATGGATTTTACATTCCAACAAATTCCTGATGGAAAAACTCAATAACACTTTGAGATGGGAATCGAACCCAGGACTTTTTGTGCGGCAGTCGCGCTTGCGACCACTAGACCAACGAGGCAGGCTTATAAGACCTTTCAGACAAATATACAGTAAAAGCCCACATCAACGTTACTGATTACACATTTGATTAACACAATTTCCACTGCTCCTATAATAAGTAAAGTACATTAGTGTAAAACAGTTGAGTATATTTTACAAATAATTGTTACAGACCAGATGAAGTTACGCCTTGTGACTCTAGCTTTTGATTAATAGCCCAACAATATTGAGATCGCCAACTATATCCATAATAAAATTACATTTGTTTGGTCTAAACAACCGAACACTTGCTAACGCAGCAGTTTACAACAATCATTCTACTTGTTTGTAAGTGACAATTTTATTAATACTTTAACATCAGTGCATTACCAGACATCAAACGGACCAGGTCCATTCATAACATTTAACATAACATTTTACTTTAAAACATTTAGCATAACATTTTAGTTAAAGACATTTAACATTCAACTTGAAGAGCCTTTAATAAACTCTTTGAAACAAAATCCAAACAGGGCTTTAATATTACCTACGACCTAGCACCCCGCACATATTGGTCCTTCGAGCCGGATATGAACCAGCGACCTATGGATAATAATAACGTCACGGCGGTTATCACGAAGGGTTAGGCAGAAGGGTACTGTTACATTGTCTCAAATACAGAACAGATGTACATAGTAAGTATGTACATAGTAAGTATGTACATCTGTACACCCACATTTCGCCAGTTATGTTTAAGTCCCATGTAATAGGAGGCGAGCCTATTGCCATCAACCGAAAATCCTGATGCAAAAACCCAATAACACTTTTCACGACCTGGGAATCGAACTCAGAAGAAATTACGTCTTAATAATATTGAATATTAGAATCTACTGAGCCTGTTGCGTGGTACATGGTATAGTTAAAGGTGGGGCGAAGATATACCTACCTTATTAAAGGCAACAGATTATACATTATCTATTAGCGTGCGTGTTCGACTCGCCGACCTATAAAAAGTCACTGGCAGGACATCATAGCACAGTAGATCAGTGATCAGTGATTGTGCCGGACGGTGATATTTTGAAACAGGTAAAATTAATAAAATCATTATTAGAAATAATTTAATTTAATTTAAAAATGCGCGTTTGAATTTTTGTTTGTGATTTCAATGGTGTTTGAAGTTTACATTTTTTTTTAAATGGTTTTAAGATTTGGATTAATATCTAATATTTTTCGCGATGGGACCAACATTGTAATCGCGAAAAAATAATGGCCTGTCCAATATATAGGTCGAGCAGGCATTGAAGTTTTGTATAGGACAGCTGATATTTTACACGATTTATTTATTTATTTTTTTTCGCGGTCAGGATATTAGCCCTATGGATGCAGTTGTTTGGTTTTATAAAATATATTCACACATTTCTGAAACAGGCTGTATACGGACTGGAAGGAACACCAAATGGTTACCACGTATTAAGTAAGAATTTCTATGTAGGCTGTTTTATACTGTTTTCGCGTCGGTGTCCCTTCCACCCCATATAAGTACTAGGAACAAAAACATCACCTAACCCTGTAAATCAATATTATATAAGTAATAATATTAAAGCCTTTTTGAATGGATAAAGGTGTATAAGCCTGTCTTAACAAAGTATGAATGGCGCGAAGTAACGCAATCTTATTAGTATTAAGTACTGGCTTTAGCTCGCGGCTTCGCTTGCTAAGAAGTCGGAAATTGTCCTACGGGGTCGCACTACCGGGATAAGAAGTAACCCAAGTCAATTGAATGACTTTTTCATGAGATAGTTACAGTATAGGGTTAAATGAGCTTAGAGGGTTGTATTAATGATTATAATTCTGTAACTACATACGTGTTACTGGCGCGACTCATTTTTCATCAACATACAAACTGATACTGACCTGTAAATTGCAAAAAACGTAAGAAAATGTGAATTTAGCGGGTTACCCTGACGCTGCCACCTTAAATCTACAAAATAAGCACGAGGTTCTTAATTCTATTTTTTTTCCTTGGTGATATCATGATTATTTTTTGAAAGAGCATGCTGGCATTATTAAAGCTCTTCAATATTAATAAAAATATATTTCCATACAAAATTCAATCCTATTAAATCTGGCATTAAAAGTAAGCTGGAGTCTCATTTTATACGATAGGTATGAGAAAAATGGGTTCTCACTGTATGATAAAATTTTTAAGCGATTTCTTGTCTGGTACTCAAGCCTAATTAAAGTATTAGAAACAAGATCGATAGGCATTCCGTATATGAAGAAGATCGGGAGTCGAACCCAGAACCTCATGCTTAGCAGTTGTGATTGCGACCACTAAGGCAGTCAAAAGTAATTAAAGTATATTCTAAAAACAAAATTCATTCATTCGTTTGCTCACAGACCAAATCAAGATGAAAGTGTGCACATTAGTCTTCGTGGTGTTGGCGGCGTGTGTGGCGTCCCTGGCGGCTGAGAACGGTCCCTTGATGACCGCCCTCCAGCCCGTGGAGCAGCCTGAGGTCCAGGAGGTCATGCTGGTCGACGCACAGGGCAACAGGGAGAAGAGGAGTCTGCTTCTTGGTGAGTCAAAGTGACGATTACTTTTGTTACTACAGTCTGTTCATTTCATGATGCTTGGCGTGTCAACGTCAACGTCAAAGTCGTGGTAATCGATTACATAGAAGATACTCAATTTCGACGTTATTTTATACCCTTAAGCTCCAAAATAGGGCATTTGTCATGTCACGCAACCAATTAACACACCATATGCGTATGTCCTGCGATTCGTGTCACCTTCTCACGACTTCGCCTAACGTACCTGAATGCAAATTTGGTATTTATCCATGGTTAGAAAAATCTCAGTTATTAGCTAAAATTGTAGCAGGTAAGGGTGGACGCATTATCTGCTAGAAAATGCGCGGTGCATCGCCGCATCAGTCGCGTTATGCCAGAATAGTCAGATAGATCTTACAGCATCTTACCGTACCTTGGAGCATTTAATGCTCTAACCCTACACACGTTACCGACACGATGCGTTAGTGCGTTAAAGTATGTATTTAGTGCTTATCTCCACGCGAGGCCATACCAGTGTTCAGTTCATGGCCACGATTTCTACTTAATTACCGAACATCCTGTGGATAATTACGTAATTATTTCATTTTCGGGATTCATCCGTGCCTCATGATTATGCTAGCAAGTGCACAATTCAAGGTTAGGAGGCCTACACGCAATACTTGCGTGTATGTTACTTGCCCTCATTTCGATAAACTGAAGTATTGACTTACACTTATAACCTACGCAGGCATCAGCTGTTTATTTTATTTGAGAGGTCTAGGCTAGGCAGGTAATTAGGAACTGCGATTTTCATTCATTTTAGTATCATTATTATTTTGTTACAGCTGGTTAGTCTCATTTTATTTCATTTTTTGTTAGACAAAAGTGCAATTTAAAACAGAAAAGTGAATACATAACAATATAAAACTAATATTTCAGTGCTCGACAATACAAAAAAAACGGACTAATGACTCCGACTGTTGTGTATTCCATTATTAAATCGTTTGTTACCCATCATTTTATTGTCGGGCTTTTTAAATAAAGCTGAAATGTTTGGATTGAAAAATCCATTTGATAAAAAGCTTACAGAAATACAGAGAAAATATCGTTGTTGAAATACCTACTGGATTAGCGATGATAAAGTAGCGACCCAAGTGTTCGCTACTTCGCCCATAGTTTGTACATCTTACACTTATCTTACCTGCTGGGCTGTTCAACTCTCGAGAGATTTGTTCAGCCTTACACTCGCCGTGAAATATTGCATGAGAACAGGGTTCAAATTCCCGCTGAAGAGATGTGATTACAATTCTACAGACAGACCCGAAAGTTCAATTGACTTTGAACTTTATGTTAACGCAGTTTTCGTTGTGTGAGAAATGCAAAGCTTTGGATACGACTGCAATATTTGTATATGAAATAGGTATTATCACGTTTTAATAAACGTGTTTCTGCGAATGGTTTTACAGAACATGCTAAAAATAATTTTGCTTTTATTCGTTTTATTCGTTGTTTGACTATTTTTTGCAAGCGACAGTTTTAAAATAGATAGCTAGTTTTATTATGTAGAATTTCATTCAAACTTATTTTATTTTTCAATAAGGTATCTATTATTATATATTACTTTATATATTAATTATATATTAGTGATCCTAAGATTTCTACAACTTTCTCTGTTACCTGTGACCGCGAGAACCTGTAATTAATAATAATAATAAAAGTATTTATTTCACAAAAAAAACAGCAATTTGCACTGTATACATTGTTTGAGAATAATATTTACATTATGATGCAATAGTAAACTCTATCTTTTAAACTAGGACTAGCTTGTATCTTAAAAGATAGGGTTCAGCCAAGTGGATTCTGTTAATATTCACAACCTTTTGAATCTGTGTTACATATATATGCATCTATTATAGCTGTTGGTTCTGCTATTACTTGTGCAAGTAGCAGATCATTGCTATTTTACCTGAAACTCACGATATGATGCAGTAATCACCTAGTGCTGGGAATTTAAACCTACGGTCCTTAGCGACTGGTGATCAAATTTATATACATACTGACACATGTTAAAACGTAAAAAGGTTGTTCTGTTATAAAGTAAAATAGTACTATTTTACTTTTACACTTTTTCAAGCGTTAGGATCCCATTATACGCTTTTCATATCATTTTTTCGTTATGAGTCCATAAATATTCATGTTGAATTATAAGTGGTAAGGTACTGTTTCAATATGAATAAACAAATCCATGAATAAAACATTGTCAATGCGAAATGCATTAGGGATATTAAAACTTTGTTATTTCAAGTTCTGATGATCGGCCGTTGACCTTTCATTAATAAACTTTCATAAAAATTCATTCTTCATGAAAACGGGTTTACCTGTAGTATAAGTAAATTAAGAGGATAATTGGAAATATTGGGAGCAAAAAAAAACGTGACACCATGATCATCGTGGGAGTCTTGTATGCTAAGATTGGGAGTGTTAACACTAACTGCGTATGGCATATGGCAAGGAGTACGCCGATGATAATTTATGCCTGCTGAGTCATACATGCAAGATAAGAGAATTGTCAAACTCTATGCTTTAAATGTTGAAATTCGAGCACTAAATTACATTGAAGGAATCACTGTATATAACATCACGCCTGTAATCCCCGAAGGGTTAGGCAGAGGCGTACCTAACAGAACACCCACTTTTCGTCAGTTATGTTTTTTAAGTCCCATGTAATAGGAGGCTACCTTATTGGCATCAACCGGGTACAAATCCAGACTCCGTGGCTGCTACTGAGAAATTCTTGATTGAAAAGCCCAATAACACTTTGCCTGACCTGGGAATCGAACCCAGGACCTTGTGCTCAGCAGTTGCGTTTGCGACCACTAGACCAACACGGCAGTCGAAATAATCATCAATCACAATAATCATGTAGATTTTGACTAGTTCACTATTCAAATTAGATGTGGTAAATCTAATCAATCAAGTCAGCCATAAAGATTTCGTATTAACTTAACTAGCTCCCACTAAGTAGTAAGCTCAATAAAATTAGTTCTGTCATCTCAAGAATGAATCACGACAATCAATTTTGTCCAATCATCCCAACCAGCGACTTCGTGCCTCGTTAATATATGCGAAAACAATTCTACTATTTAAATAGTTGGGAAAATACTTTGTTTGAGCAGTCAATACAATCAGTCATGTTATGGAATCCCCAATGGACACTGTAAGTCTGTAACGTGTTGCGCATATTTCTGTCGCGATGAGAAATGGATACTGCGTAACGAATACGTCACGTCGATCCCTAAAGACCTCACTTTCTAGCCCTAGAGGTAGAGATTGATGACGTCATATTATAAGCTAACAGAGACGCTAGATGGATCACCCGATTGGCTATTCATAAAGTCGTTTTATGCTAATACGTTGAATAAATATGGAGGTTCAGAGTTGACAACAAAATTTCTTTAAGACCTTGAACTTATATCGTCACTGTTATATTTTTTATTATAATACACAGCAACAGGATGTAATAAAAAATCTTCAAGCTATTAATAATAAAAGCAGGGTAAGTAGAGGAATTAAAGCCGTCGTAAAATGTGTTTAGACCGTGATCCGACGGGAATGTGAGGACATGTCGGGGACGGAGAGTGGCCCCCAGAACAGTAACACTCGTAAATGCAAATCTGTACGACAATTAGGTACATTGTCTGTTTAAATCTCATATTTAAAAAACTTACAAAATTATAGACAACACAAATATTATATACAAAATTTACATACCAACTGTTTTATTTTACATTATGGAATGCAATAAAGTATTGAGTATATAATAACAATTCAATTTTTTTAACGAAACCAATGCCAAGACACGGTGACACGTTAGTCGTGTTTTGGCATTTGCTTTTTCATTCACATAAATTAGGAATTTATGTTAAAGAATAAATTCTCTTGAAGTGTTCTGCAGGTTTATTTTAATTTCAAATAAATCTCTAAGTCTCGATAACAATTCACTGAGATTATTCAATTTGTTTTGTGAGCATTATTTAAAGTTTAGGTAAAATGCTATTAGTATACGGGGTGGAAGGGTTACCACATTTTTTGTACATCATTCTGAGCCCGCCCGCACATAGAATTTTTCTATCGGTTATTAAAAAAAAAAAACAAAAAACATGAAAATATAAAAATTACAATCATTAAATAAATAAATACTCGGTAAATTAGTTTCTACTTTATTTACTGTATATTTTTTTACGTAAAAAAATAATTGAACAGTTGTAACGGTTATTTTACAGCAACAGGCGAGCTTAATCCAGAAGTGAGTTCCCTATCAATCAGCGTACCTTCTAACAGAGATTTGACTGTGACACTGTCTATTAAAATTGACTGGTCGTAGAATTACTGGACTGGCGTAGGTTCGCAGTTTAAACAATCTGCAAATGAAAAAAAAAGTGCCTTCTGAAAACCGTATGCGGTGATTCATACAAAATGAAGGAAAGGGTTGTAAGAAGAATTTTCCGATTTTAAGTCTAAATTTTTTGTTCTTACGAATTGTTATTCTTTGACCATAGGTGGTGCTGCTCTAGGCGCTGGTGCTCTCGGAGTTGGTGCTCTGGGTCTGGTCGGTGCCGGTCTGATCGGTGCTAAGGCTGGCTTTATCGGCGGTGCCATAGCTGGAGGCGCTCTCTCTCACGGCAGGAGCTACGGAGGAGGTTACGGCGGCGGTTACGGCGGCGGCTACGGCGGACACTATGTCAGCAGCTACGGGGGCGGCTATGGTGGCGGCTACGGGGGCGGCTACGGGGGCGGCTACGGAGGCGGCTACGGAGGCGGCTACGGTGGCGGATATGGCGGCGGACATGGTGGTTACAGGTATGTACTTACGGACTGCACATTAATAAAAAATTACGTTAATTCCAATCATATTCTGGTTTAGTGTTTGTATCGTACGTTATGACAAATTGAATGAGAAGATTATTTTGTAACGATAATAATTTATTATGTATTTATTTATCTACTCACAGAAACATAATTATGTTTTTGTTTATTTCAGGCGTTACTACCATGGTTAAGTTATTAAGCATACCGATATCATCATTCAAACAATTCCCGCAATCTCATTAATTACATTATGCACAATTAAAATTTACCAATTATAAACAAAAAAACACTACAATAATTCTTAGCTCTTAAATCAAAACATACAATATATTTGCTACATATTGTTCTCATAATACACGGCATACAGTCCTGTAGGATGGAGTAAATAAAGTACGAGTATATGGATAGCCCGACCGATTTCTCAGATAGTTTAAAAGGTATTTTTTTCTTAAAGGATAATTTGATCCTTGTCACTATGATGGTGCTATAGTGTTCTTAATAAAACTATACCTTGACTGACAAGTATAGGCACTGAAAGTAACCACAAAAGTTTTTTTACAAGCACCTAATAATTTTTCTTTGGAAGGATGTAGCACCATGCACCCTTAGCACCAAGTACCGTATATTGGTGATGGTTACAACTTCTAACACGGTTAAACTACAAGAGCACTTTATATCCCATCTTATATCTCCTTTACGGGGTGGAAGGGACACCGACGTGAAAACGGTTAGCCCCAAAAACAAAACCAGCTGTTCAATACATTTTGACGGTGTAGGTATTGCACTTTTGTAGGAGACAGCAGATTTGTTTTTAGGGTTCCGTACCCAAAGGGTAAAACGGGACCCTATTACTAAGACTTCGCTGTCTGTCTGTCTCCAGGCTGTATCTCATAAACCGTGATAGCTAGAAAGCTGAAATTTTCACAAATGATGTATTACTATTGCCGCTATAACAACAAATACTAAAAATTAAAAAAAAAATATTAAGGGGGGCTCCCATACAACAGATATGATTTTTTTGCCGTTTTTATACATAATAGTATGGAACCCTTCGTGCGCGAGTCTGACTCGCACTTGGCCGTTTTTTTAATAACCGATGTAATTTACTATGTAGAAAATTTCATCAGGCAAACATCATTCAGGCTCAGAATGATGTACTGAACACGTGGTAACCGTTTTCGCCTCGGTGTCCCTTCCACCCTGTATACTTTCTCCATGGAACCGAATACGAAATCGCGAATAAATAATCATCTGTTACATTCAAAACTTCAATACACACAATTGACCCAGATGTATAGAACAATTAATTTTTTTCGCGATTACGATTTTGGTCCCATGGTGAATGATGGTCCCTTAAATTAATATGACAACACCTTTCTGATACACGCTGTATATATGTTCTTTCGATTTTGCACGGTCTTATACATGATGTTGATTGTTTCAGGAGAGTGTACCTTGTAGAAGCCAACCCCTGGTGCTGATCCAACCGACTGACTACCCAACCACTGTGCAATAAAATGGTTATTTAAGTGTACATGATTATTTATGGAGTGATATTTTTGTACGAAACAATAAAACAAACATAAAAAAAACTGGTTTTTATAATTTTTTGTATAAATTTATTGACGACATTACTTAGTTCTGTTTGTTAGTTTTTATATATTTTCTAAGTGCCTCCCAAGAGTACATTTAAATGAAGTAGAATCTAGGATAAGATGCAGTAGAATCTAATTTGGTCAGATTTGTTGTGAACGAATGTTAATTGCGGTAGAGTTCATTGAGATCATTGTCTCCACCACAATTTTAAAATTAATCTTTGCTTAATGTTATTAAACAATTTAAAAGAGTTACAATAAACTTTGTTGCCCATCCTTCTAAATACGAAATTACCTGTGTGAATGCATCTAATATCGAATTTATTTTTCTTGTCAGGTTTGACTTTCAAAAGTGTCTTTTAATAGCCTTATTCTAATAAATAATTTGACTTTGAATTTGCGGGTTCTAGTAATAGAAAATACGTAATTGCATAGCAAAACTATGTTTGTACTAATTTGAAATTTTCCCGAGGATGTGTACAATGTGGTTTCGCGGTTAGCGTTCTCTAATATTTATGAAAAAACTTCGCTTGGCAAATGCCGAATGTCGTTAAAATGTGCATTTACAAAATGGATATTTGAATGTGTCTGGGGCGAGCCATGCATACAAGTTGCCTTAAACTACGACTCCTTTGCCGTGAATTTGCATTGATTGAACTGCTCGAAACGTGTGAATGTTTGCAGTTAGCAGTTCAATCAATACATCGATTATTTTCCCACAAACATTGCTCATCTTAATAAAAAAAAAATCACGAACATAGTGATATGTTCGCACACGGTAATCTCCGCAACTACCCAACCGATTTCAATGAGTGATCGTGTCACGTATGGTTGGTTCCAACTAGAAAGATTATTTTTGATAGTTTTCCCCGATAGGTGGTTGTGTGCTGGGTGACTAGTGCAGGCTGTAATTGTACCCACGCTGTGATGGCTCTCGGCCACCGTAGGCGCGGGCCTGTGGACGGTGAGTAATGGGCTAGCTCGCCGTCCGTCCGTCGTATGACGACGGGCAGGCCGTGTCGACGCGACGCGACGGCGCGTTCGTGTTCCACGCGCGCGTCAAAGAGTTGTCAGCAAACGGGAGGGGCCCGCAAGGGCCGGTGCCTGCCAGGGCTGCGGGACTGTTCGAAAGAGATACCGCGGCCCTGGAACATAAAGGGCCAATGAAGGAACATGGGTGGTTTTTAGTCAGTAAGAGTCTGACACTCCCTTCCGCTCCGCCCAGGGCGGGGGGGGGGGGGTCATTTAATGATTTCCCACCCGCCAAAAAAAGGCTGTAATTGTACCACTTAACTCAAAGCATTACAGGCACTTTTGAATGTCAAGAAACAAAAAAAGCGAAGCCACACGGCATAATAAATTGTGAAAGTGCTGTAGTTGCTCATTCCAAAGTATAGATCTCTAGGGAGAAGAATGGGCAAGAAACTCTATAGACACTCTTTTAAATCAAAATATTGTTACAAAATCTTCCACAATTCGAGAAAAGTCTTATAACATTAGGGTTTGACTGTTGTTGGCAAAGTATACGTAAATGTTTTAGTTATAAGAGTAAACCTTAAAAATAAAAACAAAGAAAAACACCTTAGTTTCATGTGGTAATTAAACCCGACGACTTGCCGAGCACAATAAATCGCGTATTTACAGCGAAAGCTCAGTCGTTTATTGAGTAAGGCTCCAGCAAGAACACAAAGCATTTACGTACCACCACAACTCAGACGTGTGAGGCCGTGGCCAAAAGCTAGTTCCCAATAAATATCATCGCACTTGATGCGGCCGTACATCACGCTGCTCACTGCCGTAGGATGGAGCCGTCGATACAGCATTAACGGAGATGGATGGCATTGGGGCATGCCATCGCCTCTTTAATCTCACCTACAAAACACATATATACGAGAGAGCCGTGCTTCCGATTACAATCTGTCTTTTTAAACTAGTTACCTATAGTTTACCCTAATTCAAAAGCACATACAGCAAATTATTAAACAATCGATTAAATATAAATTTGTTGAAGAGCTATTCGGATGAGTTCGTAGAATATGACAGTCACAATTGAATGATTTGTGAATTATTATTTGTATTATATATCGTATTTCTGTTTACAATAATCGATGAATCAATCCAGTTTTCAATATTTATGATGTACAATGCTGAATTCAGTGAAGACGTTTCGCGTATCACTGCGAACATAATAAAACAAAAGACGTTTCTATTGGAGTCTAACAAAGAGGCTTGTATCAGTGAGAAGCAGATTTGCAGGCGAAGGTAACAATGACAAAGATTAATTACCTCCCAATAATGACGAAACAATCTTATCTGACGCCATTGATGGTGGGGTTCCGTACGCTGCCGCTGGAATGAAAAAACGGAACCAATATAGGATCATTTGTATGTCTCTCTGTCTGCCTCCAAATCTACTAGACCAATTAGTAGCTTTTTGGGGGCAAATGAGGAAACTACAGTATGGCATATCAAGTGAAAGGGATTGTGATTTTAAATTAAATAGTTTTAAGAAAATAGACGAAAATTGAAAACATCACTGTGCGTGTTTCGACACGCACTTGGCCAGTTCTTATTCATTGATTGATTTGATGGAAAGAGAGCGACGTTAGCTGTAAGCGTTTCATTATTTGAAGCCACTATTGAAATAGAAGCAGTTTTGTTTGTCATCGTGATCCAGAAATATGACAACAATAGTTTCTACATCTCCAGCTAGCGAAGGGTAATTTATTACACAGTATTATGATTTAGGGCATAGGAAGTTTGCCAATATTTTTGTGAGCGTAAGTGTCGATGTCTAATGAATTACAGCATTAGCGAAGTTTTGGGGGCGTTCAGTGACACACTGGGGTCTTATTTCAATCGCAATCAGCTGTTTCCTGGTAACTTTTGTGCTACATTACGTCACAGAAACGCATGAACATTCCGTAATCAAAGATAATGTAAATTTTCTGGTCTGATTTTATCTAATGAAGGCGTTGTTCGTCGAAATGGGGCAGTGTGGCGGGAGTGGTGTGGCGGTAGTAAACCGCGATCGTCGAAACTTTTCAAATAAAACCGATGAGACCCCTTGTTTACGCACTTTCTTGCTTTATCCGCCCTTTTCTTTGTTCAAATCCAAGTTTGTCCTGTTTTCCTTAGTAATTTGTGGTTCCAGCTATTTTATTGGGGTTCAGAAAAACTAGTTAGGCTTTATATTTTTTAGAGCCGTGTCTAAGTTCTTGAATAAGTTTCTTTTGCTGTATATATAAAATAGTATGTGAAATAGTTTTATAATTTTTCATTTGGAGTTTTGATTTTGATACAGTTAGAAAAAACGTGTATAACTGGTCAAAAATATTTTTTAAATGTTAATATTTTAATTCAACAATAATTATGAAGAAACATTTCCTAGAATTTACATATTTTTATGCTTGTCACACGTAGTTGAGTGCCTAGAACATAGTTTTCAATGCACTGTTGGGCTTGTTAATATCTTTACGCCTCAAGGAATTAAAGCATCTGACGCTCAGATAAACCCTTTGAAGCTTCATCTGACAATATGAGCACCGTTGAATATTCATAGTATGGGGAGTGATTAAGCCACTCCTACTATTTTAATGAAAGCAAATTCACTACTCGAGCAATTTGCACCAAGTTTGTGTTTATAGGAGCTGATTTAATATTAGTTTCGGTAGGCCAATCATTGTTTAATTGTCTTGGGGTTTTGACATTTTGAGTAAGTGCTATTCATTTTTACTCTACTATGGCAAATCCAAAAGGTAGGGGCTTTTAACAGTTTCGCTGCAGGCTATTGGAATACATTAGACATAGTTGATCCAGTTTCATGATTTGAGAATTTGGAGTTGAGAAAGTAGAACTTTAAGTACCTGGGCATTTATTTGTCGCAGCCGTGAGGAGACAACATTATCTGTTTTTTCTGTTTAAGTAATTTTTTATTTTATTTTTATTTTTCGTTGTGTGCCTTTGTGGCGTGTGCCAAATAAATAAGTTTTATTTATTTGAGTTTGACAGATTCTCAACTTGAAATTCATAATCTAGTAATCGACGATATAATAGAAGGTAGGTAGGTCTCTGTAGTATTGCCTTAAAAAATCGTGTAAGCGATTCAGTAATTATTCTATCATTGGATATTTGATTTACGAGGAACAGCAAAATAGTTTGCTAATTTTAATTTGATTATTATTGCTAAAAAGCTGCACATAGAATATTTTTAAAATATACAATTGCATTGTAAATTTTATCGTCATATATAAAAATCAGGGTCACTATGTTCGTACATAGACGCTTATGTCCGGAGTCCGGAACCACCCAACCAAATTTCATGAAACTTTGTTAATGTGCATGATTGGTTCCAGCTTGAAAGACAACATCGTTTTGGAGCCGTGCGAAGCAGGGGCGGGTCACATTTTGAAATAGCAATGATAAAACACTTAGATACTTATACATCTTTCATAAAACTTTAACAATAGTAATTAAGTCACCCATTACTTAATGAAAAACACGTTCCAACATTATACCTAGTTATTCACAAAAGTGGGGTGGACTTAAAGGTTGTAAGAAAGAGGTTAGGCCTCTGGGGCGTGATAGTGACACCCGCCAACGAGTAGAGCCAGCAAAAGTTTCGGGTTCCCGCTCTTCCGAAGTACCGCGAAGAACGACGAACGTAGCAAACTTGTGAGTTCAGCGTCCGGTGAGCTGCCGTAATTTCTTACAAAATTCCTCTTTATTCTTGAAATAGGAAATGCAAAGGATGATGCCAGTTTATGTATGGAGTCTGGTACCCTCTTCAATAGCCGTGTGAAGAACATCGTTGGATAACTCTTTTTTAACAGAACGGAACTGACTATGGCACTTATACTCTCCTAAACAGTTTAAGTAGTACCTAAATAAAGTTTTTTTATACATATATTCCGTAATAATTCTGTGTAATATTCTAGAGATGCGTCGATGCCACACGTTACACAATTATCGGTTATGGGTTCACTGGTACTTAATTACACATAGCTATTGGAGGGCGGTACCAAAATTAGCATCATCCTTTATCCGACGCTTAATAGGTTCTGTGGCGAATTATTATGAATATGATTGCGATGACTTTTATTGCGATTCAAAGACCTTGTCAGGATTACAGTGCATTGCAATACAGGGAGAATATTAGGTTTATATCTACACTTATGGAAATATTTAGAGGGAACTAATTTTTTGAACTGTTATTTAAACATTCGAGAGCTGCCCGTTATTTTTGGTTTCGGCGGTTGGTAAATTTGTGCGACAGTAATAAAAAAACAATTGGCCGGTTATTTCGTTTTACAATGTCAGTACTAAAAATACGTAAGCAGATTAACAAATAAATACTCGTAGCCAGTAAAAATGATGGAATGGGCAGTTAGATAAATAGTTCGGCAGTTCATAGGGAGGCACCCGGACTTGTGGCACCCGGACTTGTGGCCTTGAAAAGAGTAATTTTCAATGCCCTCAAGCAGCGAGCAAACCTGCGTGCAACCATATTCCCTCTGACTGCCAATGCTCTGCGCTTCCTCCGAGTTATACCTCGGTCCATGTTCTGCCGCGTATGCCTCACAGATTGACACAAGATTACGCACCGCCCCCACCGACGGTCTCAGCAGTACCATAACGTCCACATAACTGATGTTATTTACGCTAATTCCGTCTACAAAACAACCCACATGAGTACTGAGCTCGCCGATGAGTCATTAACGCACAGATTGAATAACAGGACTCCCTCTGCCGCACGCCACACTCCATGCCATATGCATCAAATAGCGCACCAGCCCATTTCAGCAACACGGAGATAACTTCAGCCTGCACACCCGCTCCTTCCAATTTGGCCTAAAGCTTATTATATAACACCCTATCAAAAGCCTTGGACAGGTCCAGGAAGCACGCATACACTTTGTCACGTCTTCCTCTCGTGTTTAGAAGTTGGTTAAAAAAGCAAGAAACTGGCCTATTGTAAGAAAGTCGATTCTTTTGATATTGTAATTGTCGGCAAGCGTCTTTGGAACTTTATTGAAGAGTTTCTTTGTTCTCAGTATTTCCATCGTTTTGATAAAATAAAAAGAAGACGCGTACACGTTCGTTATGGCAGCAGTTTGAAAGCAAGATACAATAACTATAATTTCGAAAGCGTTGAAACAAGAAAGATGGAGTGCTGAAAATTACATTTTTTGTCAACTTTTTAAAATGAAGGTATTAATTCATGTAATCCGCGCGTATATATTTTTTTTAAAGAGGTTCACGTAAATCGACCGAGTAATCACGGAGAATTCAGCGTCCATTCAGTCAAAAAATTATCGGAAATGGATGATTTGTTTATGGTTCCAAATTCAATCTTTTGTTTTTTTTTGTTGTTTGATTGGCACAACTGTTTTCCATTTTGGAGCGGAGTTTGAGTTCTATCTGTTATTTAGATTAAATACAGTGATGTTTTTAGTTAGATCATATCTAGTGTGTTTCGCGAATTTCATGAGACATTGATTTTGCATCATCAATGTAATTTCGTGTTCGGAGTCTCTGAAAATGTTACAGAAGGCTCATGGTGAATCGACTTTATCAAAAACATGTGCTTATGAGTGGTACAAAGCGTTCAAAAGCGGTCTAGATGTGATGGAAGATTTGCCTCGCTCTGGTAGGCCACAACGTCTTCAACTGAAGCTAACACCGCAAAAGTGAAGGAAAGAGTGACTGAAAATCCGCATTCAAGTTTGAGAGCATTCAATTTGAGCGTTATGCTTCGTTTTAAGAGGGCAAATTTGTCGAAAAAGACCAGATAGAGAAGAAAATTCTTGGATTTTGCACCACGATAATGCGCCTTCGCACAAAGCCATCATAGTGAACTAATTTTTGACCAAAAACTTAACAAATACCATCGAGCCAACACCCTATTCAACAGATATAGCTCCAGCCGACTTCTTTCTTTTTCCTAAACTCAAATTATTCATTTAATAAAACTTTATGCACATAATGTTCAAAGGCGGACTTAATGCCTTGGGTATTTTCTACCAGTCTACCTTAGGGTGATGCAGAGACAAAACAGTAGGTGCAATAGTACAGAAAATTACCAAGAATAAAATATAATAATAAATATATACATATTTAAACAAACAAAATATACAAAGTAAAGAGAGATAAAAAAACATAAAGAAAAACCACAAATTAATTGTTGGACGACTCTGCCAACTTCTTATGTAAATGTTTGCGAGCTTTTACTTTAACAAATGTGAACCGACTGGTTGCCGTCCTGATTTTTAGAGGGAGCATCAGGACGCATTCCAAAGGAAAACTACCTGAACAAGAAAAGAAGACTTAAGAAAACCAGAGCGGTGAGTAGGACATCGTAGAAGACGATTATTGGAAGAACGAAGATTCTTGCTGTGCGCAGAGCATAAATATTGGAAGTGAGAAGTCAGATAAGAAGGAGAAGTGGGTTTGTCTAGAAGAGAAAACAAGGTGGTCAAAGCCCTTAGCACTCTGCGCTGTCTGATGGGTAACCATTTTAAGCGCGACCGATGTGCGGGCACGTGATCTTACTTACGGAGATTCCGGAATCATATTTACGGTCTCCCGCAAGAACTAACTGCTGAAGTTCCCGAAGATAGGAAGAAAACCAATGCAAAACCTCGGGAGAGACCATTCGATGACTGACGGTATTGAATACGGAATGCATTGGAAAAATCTATCAACACTAAAGCGGAAACTTTAGAGTGTTCCATTGGGGGCCTTTTATCGTCAGTCACTTTAAGTAGAGCTGATACGGTACTGTGGCCTGGCTCCGGATTGGTATGGACTAATGAGGGAGTTCTCGTGAATAAAGAGATAATTGTTTATGGACACAGGCCTCAAGTACTTCTTCTTCTTCTTGTTATTAACACTTCGTGGCACCCGTTTTCATTCGGTAGAAGACTTATAGGAGAATTCGCGGCGAGAACTGAACTCAATTCCGGAAAAAGCATTTAAAAAATGTTTCGATGATTGGATTATTCGTTGGCGTAAGTGTATCGTTTCTGAAGGAGCATACTTTGAAGGCGATAAAATACCTTTGGATGAATAACTAACATTTTGTGTATTATTGATCGTTTCTCGGTACTTTCTTGACAGAGTAGTACAACGAATCAGTACTCTGATGTCTGCGTGTTTGTAAGGTCAATTTACGTAATTTTCTCTACCTACATTTAGTGGAGGAAGCCTGTGCGGTGACCTCTTATCAATTTTGCTAAGGGATTCTATTTCATAAGAAAACTGTTATTTTCCACATTTTAGTGTTTTTCTTTGAAAGTCTTTCAAAAAGTTTTCTTTCAGATTGATCTTCTCTTGGATTGGATTCAAACTAAAGTTTTAAACAAATTGCAAAGTACATAAATCAACAAGTATTTTTAAACAACATTAACAATTCTAGTCGTGACCCATTTCGATTCCCGTGGTTCGGATCACGAGTGCCTCCGAACGCAAACGCAGGCGACTCATCCATCAAATCAAAGTTGATCTTTGTTCGATTTATGAAACCCGATTGTTTGCTTTCCGTGCCGCCATAATAATCGCTGTCGTATTGGAAAACTTTATGAAGAATCGTCGCTTTTTGCCGCCCCTAGAGAAGGTTGGCGAATAAAGCGATATTGTCGTTGTCTCAATTTAGGTGGTTCAATTAGTAAGACGATATTATTTGTAGAGGTGTTTATTATATGACTGGTATGAGCCGAAAATAAAAAATTGGGCTCAGCAGTACTGCTCTCGTTCTAGTTGTTTTTTAGGTAAGACTATATATATATATATATATATGTATATCTTAGATATTTAAAAAGAATCTATGTAGTTTTTGCGTCAATCCGGAATGAAAATCACTGCTTTACTTTGCTAAGAATTAATTATGTGCATACTGCATAGATATGGAATTATTATGGCCATTGAAGAAAACAACGGGAGATAAGGTTCAAAATATTCGGATAAAGCTGAATTGTCTTAGAGCTTATAATTAAATCAGGAAAGGGCGAAGAGGGAAGGAAATATAAAAAATCCTTCGGTTTATCTACTAGCAGCGTTTCCAATTATGCTCACAAGGTTTCGTTCAGTAACAAAATGTTTGACGAAAAACTCGTTTGAAATAGTGATAAATTTTAACATAGGATGGTTAAAAGGACTTTTACAGCGTCCCGATATTTCAATATCCACGGAATTTCTAATAACATGCGCTTTACGGGGAGGGACTGAGCGAACCGTCAGTGCGTATCGTAATGGACATTTTGCTAGCCTGAAGCTACGTCATTAAACTCATGCGATCAGCGTTCACTCGTTCAGCGCTAGGCTATAGTTTGGCAGGTTGGCGGGTGAAGTTTGCGTCGATGAGCTGAGTCGGCGGTAAAAGTTGGCACATCAATATGCAGGGGCGCCTGGCCCGTGGCCAATGTAGGATACGCCAATTGAATATTTTGGCCGAACCATGTCCCGCTACACATCCGCGGTACACAACTTGCGATAAGTTTAATGGGGTGCTCATACTAATGCGTCCACTACGATTACAAGATGTTACTTTTTCTTTTCGTAAATTATTGGTCAAAATAGATTTTTAAATTGTTAAGTCTTCTGAACACTTGGTTTTGTGCCTCCTTGTTTTTTTCTGTTTCTTTTTTATCTGATGGAGTATGTTAGTGCAAGATACTAGTAATCTGTTCTTATTTTGAAGTTGGTGGCTCGTTGCGTTGCTTAGTTAACTAGTGCTTAACATGACCGTGTAATGCTTCGACGGAAACTATTTCCCATAAATTTTATATTGCAGTACGCAGTCTATCATAATAATTATTTAATTAAATAAAGAAAACAAAAAAAAAAACAGTAGAACCTTTTTGTTGGTTATTTAACCTCTAAAGTTATAGGAGTGAGACACAACACCTATAGGTTCATCAAACCCAAACTTTATCCGAAGTATTTCTGTCGCCGTAATTCAATGCCCAACAATTTAATTACAAACATTTGTATTGTTTCACCAAAACCGTGTAAGTAATTCAAAGCTCAGAAATCTACAAAAGGTTTAGTACATTGTTTCTTAGAAACAACTTGAACATGAAATTCATGACGATAAGGCGGTTTTCACGCGACACCGCTCGTCCGCGCGGTCGGACTGGGCCTCAATTCTGCTATTTTTATAAAATTCGACATTCCAACACGATCCCATTGTCATTTTGCTTAAAGTTCGTAATCTGCTAAATTCATAATGGTCGATCATTGGTCGGTCAGTGGTCTCGTAATAGAATTGTGTTATAATGACATTGTAGTATTGCCATTATTATAAAATTCCTTGGTAGAAATGATTTTCGAAAAACTACTACTAAATTTGAACATCTATTCATGTGAGATTTTATTTATATATATTTTTACATATTATTTATTAGTATTATAAGCAATCTGAAGTAGTAAGAAGTTCGTAAATAGCAAAAAAACATTAAATTTATGTCATGTTTAGCTGTCAGTCAAATGTGACATTACTTTGACGTTTATCTGTTTATTTATTTCTAGCAGCCGGTGTTTTGTTATGTTTTTACATTTAAGTGTTTTTATTAGATTTTTGCTTGTATATTTAAATTCCCTTTACAGAGAAGCCTATATTTATTGATTTTATACAAAATGGTGCTAATTGAGCAAATTTCGACTCTTGGAGGGCGAAGTTCATCGAAACGATATTGTATGAAGTGCGCCCAATTTTTAAATTGGGTATCGGTGGACTGCCCCAATAAAACGCCGGCAGAGTGGCGCACAGTAAGTACCTAAATACAGTATAATTAGGTATGCATTATAAAATGTATCATTATTGTAATATTTACACTTTTTTTAGTTCTAAGTACAATGAATATAAGAGTAAAATGTTAAAGAAAATTAAATCACAGAAGAGTCACATAAGTGCAACAGGTTACTCATTGTATGTACCTACAAACATACCCACAATAAGTATTAAGGAGCATTGAAAACAATACAATAAAAATTAATATAACCCCTCCAGCTAAGCTTAAAACCTTTGTTAGGTGTAGACTCACATCAGTGGTAGTACATTGGGCAGAATTTGACATCTTGATTGTAACTCAGATCAGATACTGAGCGCTAGGTTACACATCCTATTGAAGTGTTGTAACTATTGTATTAAAGCTAAATTTGTTTTCATAGAAACTCCGCAGAATTATAATGTCATCAGATTCTGAGTCTGACTAATGTTTTCTAAAGTATGCAAGAGCTTTTGTCAGATTATTAAAAGATAAATGAAATCTATTTAAGGAGGAGTCTATGTCCAGCAGTGGATTCCAAATGGCTGTAATGATAAATGATTAAATGAAACAGTGTTTATAAAAATAGTATTAATTTATTTTAAATCATATTTAGTACAATACTGTGGATCTGTAAAAAAGAATTAAATCATTTTAATAATAATTAGAGCATTTTCGCACTTCACTAGAATATTGAGGTGGGTTTACATTACATATCTGCTAATTTAATTTATGTATTTCTCCACAGTCTGTCAACAAGAGCCTGCTGCAGTGCCCGACCTTCAAGAAGATCCCAATTCACCCTTTGATGGTCTTGATGATTAGGTGCTGCTTAATTATTTTCCTCCTAAATTAAAAGACTGATTAGTGATTAATGACATGACTGTTATTATTTTCATTATATGGTAAAATTTGTTATTTGTTTTTGAAATGATGATTAAAATATTATGATAATTTAACTTGAATTTGTTTTATTATTTAAATGATTTTCACATTTTTCAATTGGCTTGAAAGTCAACTTAAGTATTGTTAAATAAATATTTAGTTTATGATAAATAAAAAGTAATTTAAATGTTGATTTTTTAACATAGTAGTAGTATCATTTAAAATTCCAACTTCATTATATTCCAAAATAATGAAATAGAAATCACATACCTATTGCAAGCCAAGTGCTTCTGCATAAACTTCATCAGGCAGGTGGCAACGGTGCTCTTGCCATGTTTGCAATATTGTGCAATATGCAACATGCATTCACAATCTTGCCTGCAGTTGTTGGACTATAACGTAAAGCATGTGCTGCAACGCTGCAAGCAAACACCTGCAAAAAATAAATTTACTTTTATACAACCCCATTTTACTGAACGTCTTATTACTTTTATATACTCACTGTTCTTGACATATAGGTACAAGAACTGTTGCATCTAAAGTTCTATAACAAGAAATTCATTCAATACCTCTCTAATGCCTGTTACTTCATTAATTGCTCCTGATACAGTAATTTGTGAAACATTATGGAGGGCAATCTGTCCAATCAAATTTTGGTAGGACCCTGATGCATAAAATGCAAGTGCTATTAGAATCTGCAATAAAAAATATAACATTAATCAACCTATTTCGTGTATATAGCTATAGAATAATAAATCAATGTCAAATTCAGTTTTCTCACCTTCATTTCTGCCGTTACGCTATCGTTTCGGCGCGGTCTGGCCATAAGGGGAATGAGTTCTTTAATTAACCCCCTTACTGAATCCTTTCAAAGGCGAAAAGTTTTTACAAATTCCGCCTCGGGTACTTATATCATGGGTTCGTATTCATTCTCGTCAAGTTAGGGGCTCGACGACGTCTTCTGCATTCCACCCATCTTCTTTATCTAACATCCACTGCGTTGGCTAGCTCGAGAATACATTGTCTCCATTCAATATTCCACAAACACTTTACTCGTAACTAAATAAAAGCAATGACTGCACGATGACGTTCTAATGGTAGGTCAGTGATCAAAGGAACTGTCAAAATTTTAGCAGATTACCGCCTAAGTCAGTCATTCATTTGTCATTATGTACAAGATTACCATTCTATGCCATTTCTTTCAATGGACTGTCAGTGGTTGACCATTGGAAAGTCATAATGACGCCATTATATTAGTAGATTACCAAACTTGTCAAAATCAACAATTATGAAATCAATGACAGACCATTCTGACACTATTGTAATAGCAGAATCGGGCCCCTGAAGCGCCGATGATTTTGTGGCGTTACGCTGCCGCGTGGATAGGCTGTGTCGCACGGTGTAGTCTACCCATGGTTTGTTTTGGCAACAGACACATGCTAATGGCTGCCTCGTTTCTCTAATGGTCGCAAGCGTGACTGATGATCAAGTGCTGGCGCTATTACTGGAAGCAAGTGCTTGCGCTATTACTGGAAGCAAGTGCTTGCGCTATTACTGGAAGCAAGTGCTTGCGCTATTACTGGAAGCAAGTGCTTGCGCTATTACTGGAAGCAAGTGCTTGCGCTATTACTGGAAGCAAGTGCTTGCGCTATTACTGGAAGCAAGTGCTTGCGCTAGTACTGGAAGCAAGTGCTTGCGCTAGTACTGGAAGCAAGTGCTTGCGCTAGTACTGGAAGCAAGTGCTTGCGCTAGTACTGGAAGCAAGTGCTTGCGCTAGTACTGGAAGCAAGTACGTACTCGCCCGCATTCCGGACGTATGGCAACATGGATGGGATTGTAGTGTATCAATATAGCGATAATAGCTGCGTCTAGGTTATGCATTGCGCGGGATTGCGGATCAGTCACTATTCAGTTCGGTGCAAATTGTCAGTCTATCAGTCAAAGTGTAAGGCGCAAATTATACAGAAGAGACGTGGCGAGGACGCGGATAATCAAAGAAACCTAAAATGAACCTAATAGTTATGTCGCATAGCGTCGTTTTTGTCCGAAAAAGATTTGCGTCCGCGCTTCCAGGCGACGCGCGACGCGACGTCTCCGCCACCGGTGACTCGCACGATAAAAACGACGCTATGCGACATAACTATTAGGTCCATTTTAGGTTTCTTTGATTATCAGCGTCCTCGCCACGTCTCTTCTGTATAATTCGCGCCTAAGGCACGGATTAAGAGGTTGTGCATTACAAGCGAGTTAATATTTACATATCCACGTGACACCACGATTCATAGGGACGGTAAGAGAACAATGTTTGGAATAACCGTGTACTGAATATAAATTAAAATACTCAAACTGCTTTCGCGAGCATTTTGGTCCGTGTGAAGGTTTTATTTGATAAAGCCGTTCGAGTAATTTACTCCGAGAAACGTTAAACATAAATCTGCTTGTTAAAGACAAATAAACATGCTTGACGCAAGAGAAAACATTTAATAAAGTAGGTTCCCGAATCATAGGTAGATTGGTTAACAATTGGAATAATGTAAGAGGTTTTTACTCGACTAAAATTTTGCTCAGCTGGATGAAAATTCATGAATTGCCTACTGGCGTAGTACATGTATGCGAAAATACCCTTACAGATAGACACAAAGCTTAACTTCATTAAACAAACGAACGTTTACAGAGTTTGAACCGAGATGTAAAACGATAATATAGGCGTAGAAAACAGTGGCTAGTGTGTGTGCCATCGCCTGCCACGCCACCCTACGCTGCTCGACGCTGCCGATTGCAAATTTTAATTGTACTAGCGCATGTCGAAACCACATCGAAAACCTTACGGGTAAAAGGGCGCTTGTTTCGAAACACTCGCAAATGGAACTAGTTTGTATGCAAGTGAAGTTTTTCATAAACTTGTGCCTGTTCCAACCGCGCCAGGCGTTACAAGTGAGGGAAAAAGTGTAATTAGAGGAAAAATGGAAATGAATTCGTTTCCTCTAATTTCTTTTATTTCATGGTGAATACTTATTTTCATGTTATTAAATTCTTGACACTTCGTTTTGCATGTTTCGCATTCGAAATAGCTTTCGCTATGCATGGAAAAGTAGTTATTTTGAGTGCTTTGTGTCTAGACATCGTTTAAGATGTGCCTGATATAAAACTGCCTCGCAAATCATTTCATTTACATCGATTCTTCTAAAAATAGATGCTATTCTGTACCGCCTTTATCGTCGCCTTCGGTTAATCAATCAAGGATGAAGTTCCGATCATTAGATTTAAGTACCTTCTCGAGAAGCAAAAATAAGCTTAGGGCTGAGGCATGAATTAAATTAGAATTGTGGAACACCATTTAAATTATTTTACCAAGGTTGTTTACGCAAGTTCAGAACAAAGGGGGGGCTGATAGGGGTAGATTGCGCGAACGTCAGTCTTGTCAACTACTGTATGTGTGAACACAGTTTCGGAATTGTTGAGTGCACTTGATACTTTAACTCACTCTGTAAGTAAACGTTTCGATATGAGTTTATAATATGCTCGTAATTTTGATATTTCGAACGTGCTCTCATATCTCGCGTTAGTTGGAAAATGGCGGAGACAATTCTTCTGGTGTCAAACCGTAAAACCGTTGTTTACCATAAAGCGTGTATTAAAGTGGCCTTTGACATTGCGGAAGCGCTTTTTTGTAAGTTTATTGAAGTTGATGGGGAAGTAAAACTGTTATGCTAATGGCTGAAACAAGCGTCAGACACTATTTGCCGCGTACCTTGCTGATGGTTCGAGCAGGAAGCGACACAGTGCAGTGCCGGTAATCGGATTACGGACGATGGGCAGCTGTGCGCGAACCTGTGCCACGGTGTTTGAGCTGCCCCCACACCGACACCTTGATGTATAGCTAATATCCTTTACCTGCACTGAATTTCATCAAAATGTTCCAAAGTTGCGCTAGAATAAATTACGTAGGTATTCACACGACCGGAGTAGTCGTGGTAAGTAAACTTGACGAATGTGTACTATTCGTCAGGAACCCGTGCAGTGTTTATTCCTATTGGCTATATTTTCCGAACTTCCACAGTTTCAGTGCAGTGTTGTGAAGTAAAACATGCATGTGTTTTACGATATTTTGGTGATGTTAGAAAGTTTTAAATCAATAAACGTTGAGATCGCTTGGCGCACGTGTTTGTGTTACAAAAGTTTATGAACTCAGTTGTTGTGAGGCATCATTCATGCAAATTATATAATAGATGGATGAAGTCGATTATACTAAAAGCATAACATAATAATCGTTTCGTTCAGAATAATGAAGATAAGCAAGCATATGCAAATCACGGTATATTAAATTATCAGGTTCATACAGTTTGAAGCACGCAAAAATCAAATAGAGGGGATTATACAGTCTCGGTGAAATATTTCATGGAGCTTCGGGCCCTCGAGGAAATTCAATTAGCCAGTGCCTGTTTGACCATCGGCGCAGCGTGTCGCTGTCGCACGCTGTAGCTGCGAGTTAATACGACAGTTTGTTACTGCGTCGTTTCGATACTACCTACCGTTTATCGAAGCTATTACACAAGATATTCCTTTAGAATGGCAATGTTTTGGAAACTATTTGCCTTGGATATTTTATGTTCTAATCTATGCTATTAATATAAAAATTAAGTTTTAAAATGAACTTTTAAATGAGCGTGGATAGCGAAACCGAAACTATGAGGAATAGCGAAAATACTCAAAGGATTCTCTAGCCCGACTTTGATGAAAATTAAATTTTTGGAAAATCAATATTCCTAGCCAGGATTCCAGGAATCGAACGCGTTGATTTTGAAAAAAAAACACACACACTGTATTATTACACCATTCGATAGTGTCGCTAATAGGGACCAAATTCTGGGAAGTAATGAAAAGTAAAAACTTTTTTGCAAAAAATAAAACCGCGACTTCAAAAACAATAAAGTGAAAAATCATTTTAGCTTCAGAAGTCGGTGACTTTTGTTTGTATGATTCAGTTTTTTGTCACCGACTTCTGAAGTGTTTTTGAAGTCGGTTTTATTTTCTACAAAAAAGTTTTTTTTAATTTTTATATATTATTTAACTTATACAAATATTTTCTATGCGTTTATTTTACATTGTTAACAATACATATCATGTAATAGGCTTATCTTCAATAAAATGGAAATTTACATACCTATATAACTGTCGAAATCTGGGTGTACTGTACATATCTGCGTACACCCTCAGAGCATACAGGCGTCATATTAGGTTACGATATTGTGTAAACAACATTATTAAAGAGTTTCATTGTATATCTCCGAAGCTCAGCATCAGATCTTCACCAAATTTAAATGGGACCATTTCGGAATAAACTTCTTTCGAAATAAAAAAAAAAATTTGCATATCCGTCTCTATAATGACGGAGTTATGCCTGAAAATACATTAAAAAAAAATATAAACATCCGAATTGATAACCTCCTCCTTTTTGAAGTCGGTTAAAAATCCAATGATGCAGTTTTAGTTTTCATAAAAATGGGGCTCGGGTCTTCTTTGAGTGTTTTTCGCTATTTCTTATTATTGAGTTTCTGATTTAGCCATCCACGCCTACTTGATAAATTCAGGCTGTATACCTGCAGCCACAACCGAATTCAAAGAACTCTAAAAAATAAATATTGGCTATCTTGAACAAGTCTGTAATGAGCGATCGCTGGAACAAGTCCGGGTTAGGAGACGACGCTAAGCGGAACCCGTCGACCCGTAGGACAAGGTCGGCTTAAAGTATTGTCTGAGGAACGGGCATATTTCACTCCTGAATTCCTGATATATTATGTGAAACGGTTCATTTCCGATTCTTTTATTAGGATTACCAAGAATGGCTATCATTGTATTTACTAACGAAATAAAATTTAATGACGATTAATGAGATTTTATTCGCATTTAACGAGAGAGGAACAGTCTCCCTTGGTCAGGTGTAGCTCGACTGAACAAGGGTCTCCATCTAACCCAGTAATCAGTAATAAGCATAGGTTCATAGTTTTCATTGCGTGGACATGACGCAAAGAAGCAGATTCCGTGTAGTTAGTGTTTACTCCTAAAACTTTCCAATAAATTCAACATACTAGTGATAATACTTAGGTGGTTATAATAATATGTATAATATACTAGCTTCTACCCGCGACTTCGATCGCGTGCAAATAGTGGTACGATTTTCAGATATGAAAAGTAGCCTATGTCCTTCCCCAGGATATAATCTATCTCCTTGCCAAATTTCATTACGATCCGGTCAGCCGTTTAGTCGTGAAAAGGTGACAAACGAACAGACTTACTTTCGAATTTATAATATTCGTATAGAAGTATGGATATTGACTGCCTAGTTGGTCGAGTGGTCACAAGCGCGCGATTGCTGAGCATGAGGTCGTGAGTTCGATTCCCGTGTCGGTAAATTGTTATTGGGTTTTTCCATCAGGAATTTCTCAGTAGCTGCCATGATGTCTGGATGTATGCCAGGTTGATGGCAATAGGCTCGCTCCTCATTACATGGGGCTTAAAACATAACTGATGAAATGTGGGTGTAGGTACACCCCTGCCTTCGGGGATTACATGCGTGATGTTATGTAAGTATAATAGTTATATTTTTCGATATTACTGCACGGAAATAACGCTCTTTCTGACCGTCTGAATTCAATTCCGTGTCAATAACCCCCTGCTCGTTAAAGAACTTTATTTCAAAACGTAGCAATTAACAATCAGGATAGCTTGATAACAAGAAAAAAAAAACTTCACAGTTTTATAACAAGCTCAGTTATATAAGATTTAAACAGGATTTTTAGAAAAGTTTGTTCATGTAACAAGATTTTTAATTAGTACAGTTAGAATCAAAACTCAATTAGCGTTTAAGCCCCGCTTTTCGATGTGTCACCGAAGTTCGTTAAGGCCAGGTCCAATAAAGTGGACGGGTCGTCGAATACCTACACGGTTTGTTGACAAAGTTATTAATTTAAGCATTTTTTTCTGTGGTTGTGGACTTGAATTTGTCCCTTGTATTTTAAATATTTAATTTTCGTCTTCCTTAGACTTCTTAAGGCTTATTTCCTATTAAAAAAAAAAACTAACAAGAATATAATGAAATATTTACAAAGTGATTACTTGAGTTAAAGTAGTTACTCATGCAAACATTTTTATGCAATAGACAAAAATTTAAGAACCGTCAAAGAAAGTGTTGTGCGTGTGGTCTTTAGGGGTCCAACGAAAGCAAAGCTAAACATTTACTTTTGACAGTACTAACTTAAAGCAATTAATAAACTACAGAATAAAAGTCGTATCTTAAATAATGACTTTTACTCAAGTAAACACTTTGACTTGTTTATAGATACGGGTGTATGTAAGAGTGATATGAGGACCGTTGCGTGCCGATTGACCGCTACCATGAGCTAATCGGGTTTGGTTAGCGCGGATATTTAATAACGAATATCGGTTCCACCATTTATTTTGTTCAACATTTTTGATATTTTTCAGCAGTTTATTTTGAGTTTTATTATTATAAACTTTAAACGGTTTTTTGTAATTTATTGTTATTCTTCAAAAGTTTTACTTACATGTTTTAATAATTGGCTGAAACGTTATTCCTAAAAAAAGCGAGCACTTGTTAATTAAATTACAATGTTAAAATTGTAACTACAATGTTATTTATTGTGTACAGAATTAGTAACTTTCTTGAGAGATATACTTTCCCAGTATCAAAAGCAGCTTAAATATTATTATCATTTATAAAAGTTAATCATAACATAACATCACGCCTGTAATCCCCGAAGGGTAGGCAGAGGTGTACCTAATAGTACACCCACATTTCGCCAGTTATGTTTAAGTCCCATGTAAAAGGGGGCGAGCCTATTGCCCAACTCCATTTGCTATTGATCCTATTGAGCTATTGTTATTTAATAAAAGTTATTATTTCAACAAATTTGATTGTAAGTCATCATTAAAGCCCTACACACACACATGTGTAACACAATCTGTGTGTGACGTTGACACGACGCCGACGTTAATATGTACGATATTTTACGGTATTATTTTGGGGTCTTAACCTTTCTAAAATGAAACAGATATGATTACAGTTTAGTCGTTTATATTTTTTTTTCAAGCCAATGTTCAAGCTCCGCTGATTGACTTATCTAATAATAACTATCCTCTATGACTGATTAAAATTTTGCAGTTGCAAAAGTACTCCAGTATAGCTCTACCAATAAAAAAATTCGAAAAGTTAAACAACAGAAACCACAATTCCGATACTTATTATTAACAAAAAGTATACTGAGATCAAAGGCGCCTAAAGAGTTAAGTGGAGCTTCAATTAGTGCTAGAGAACTAATTAAAACCGCATTTGGCACAGATACTGCGAGCCGAAATACATTTGTAGTGTAGTGAGAGCGGTCAGCTTGTCATCTGTTTAGTAGTTACGTAACACTGTTCCTATGTTAAGGCTGAGATAAATGGCCTGGTGGGCTCCATGGCCCCATAAAGCAGTATTTTTAAATGTATCTTCAGTGCGTGAAAGAGATGTAGCTAAACGTCCTGTATAGCATCGTCTCTTTCCTACGTATGCTCACATAAAGATCAGGCTTTTTTTTGTCAAGTTGCACATACAAGTTAGTGGTTTTATGTTATGCCTTCAATTGCGGTGGTTGGCTGCTGTTTGTTGTCTAATGATTAAACTAATAATTTATCTGATCCGAAACCGCCCCTAAGGCTACCCACTGACCGACATTTGTCACAGTACTTACATAGGGTATGGATTTGTTCGATTGTCAAAGATAACGGATGTGATGCCATATTAATATTGCGGATAGAACGAGTCCAAAAAAGGTTTATTCAATACCTAGGGTACTCAAAGGGAAGGCAATTTAAATATCTCTCCTACCTTGATAAACTAGGCTGCTACAAAATGAGTACCCTGGAAGCTCGAAGGGAGCTCTTGGATTTGAGATTCGCGTATAAACTGCTCAATAACACCATTGACTGCCCACAATTGGTATCTAAGTTCAATTTCAGAGTGCCCCGTAGACCACCTCGCAAACCTATAACACCCTTAGCTCCACCTCTTCGCCGTACAGTGTTTGGCTCTAATTCGCCTATACCCAGCATGTGCAAACTCATAAACGAACGCAGCGACCTGGTTGACGTCCACGCAGACTCAATATCGACATTTGTCAGACGTAATTTGTATTAGTATTTAATATAATTTTAGAACATTAAGTATTTCAATTAAATTTATAATCTCAAAGAGCACTTTGCTTGTGGTGTTTCCCTGTAATTGGTTGTGCAGTTAGATTTAAGACACAATTACTTATATGTTCCTATATGTATTATCTGTAACAACTGTTGGTGAGCCTTAATTAAATAAATAGACTCGTCCGTAAAACATTCATACATTTTCTATTAGACAGACACTCGGTTCCGAACCACGGATGGTCACTCAATCGAAAAGAGGCTCATCTAATGGAATGTAAGAGAAGCCTAACGCTCAGGCTGGAACTACAAGTCACCCGGGATTCGTGGCTCAAACGTGGTTATGGGATTTACATGGGAACACGCAGAACAATGTTTTATTGCCCGACTGTATTAGAGTTGGTATTTCCCAAAGGCCTTCTGAAAATGTATTTGGAATTGCATGTTCCGTCAAATGTACGTGTCTCGCGAAGGCAGTGTTAGGCTCAGATATATTTACTGACACAAACTAAGGCACTTGTGTCTTGTGAACTAATACCACTGATGTTAGAACTTAATTGAAATACGTCTGCATAGTTCTCGCTTCGTTAACTTTGAAGTGTCGTATCGTAGAAATGTTTCGGATTCTTCAAACGGGGCTTAGCATAACACAGATGATGAATTTGTTATTTAAACGAAGCAGGCGTTAAGGATTTTACTGAGCAGTGACGAAAATTGTTTAAACAATGATTTAATTACGGATCAGTTAAGTAATGTAACTAGTATTTGAATAATAATTAGAACAAGTAGCGTAACTTAAAGTGGAATAAACCTTCAGAATTTGTAGGCTTCATAATTATTACAAACAATAAACACAACTTGTACTTACGTGTAATCACGTTATGTTGTAGCCTAACTTATGTATACACTAAGTTATTCATTGTTTTCCTAATACTACATAAATTGCCACAAGCATAAATACCCTACGATTGCGTAAGCTTCAAAAAAACTACTTTTTCCCAAAGTATTAAATGATAAATGATATTTATTTTGCAAATACGTTTTTACAAACACATTTGAAAAAAAAGCGTTTGTATAAACCTATTTCATTTCATTTACCATTAATCGATGTTGTAACGACCATAGTAGTTTTTCAACTATGTTGTCCCACTGATGGGCAAAGGTTTTCTTCTTTTAACCTTCCACTCCTTCGACTGTGCTGTTTCTCCGGCCAATATAACACAAAAGTTAAAGGCGTTTATGGGCGACACTATTATGAAATAGGTAGGTATAATCTCCAAGTCCAACGCGAAGTTGAAAATAGCTTTTCAACTTCTCGTAAATGTAAGGCATTTATGCTCGCGACTGTACACTTCCAGGATGTCGAGGTCTAGACCAATAGTATAGTTTAAATTGTAATATATTTTCAAATAGGTCCTGTAGTGAAGTTATGGAGTATAATTGATCAGCTGGTCTCAATTCTACGGCTCACTGAGAAGACCGCGTGACCCCAAAACCGAAAAAAGCCTTTGTTGTTTGGTTTCCATTTTAAATTTACCTGCGGCTTAACTGGCGCGGATTTTGCGTTTGTTCTGCGAAACCGGTGCCGGTAGTATAAAAACTGTTTACTTATGTGTAACCAACGATAAAAGTTAATTTAACAACTTGCTGTAATTCTGGTATGATATAAGAACCTACGCGTGGAAGATACCTAATTTTGTTAGAGTAAATAAACTTGTGTATTTACTTTTAAAAATTTTAGGTTGAGTGGTTTTGGAGATAAGGGGCGTCGTGAATGGTAAATTCTCATATCATTATAAAAAAATAGTTTATTTCAAGTAACAAGACTCATATATAAAAGGATACGGCAGGATAACAAGCATAGACAAAAACGAACACACACACACTATACATGGTTCTCTGCTCTTGTAACATGATTATTATACAATTGTATAATATGTTTATTAAGATTTGTATAATATACTTTATGTATGTTGTATATTATTATGTGATTGGTACACCACAGACTACATGCAGTATTGTCTTTCGCTCTTCCTGTAATCCATGTGACAGGTGGTCTTGAAAATATCGCTTTTGTAGCGATAACATCGCCCATTGTGTCACCTTATGTGAAATGTTGTATAATAAAGAATATTCTACTCTATTCTCATTTAGTTTAGTTTTGCAACAAATATGTTGCAAAACTTTAAATTGTTTCAAAATTACAAAAAAAAAATTAAACTATTTTTATATAAATACTTTTAATTTTTATTTTAGCCCTCACAATAAGCACTCTTATTTGATATATCACATAGCACAGTTTGCAATTTTCTATGTTTAATGTTGTAATTTGCCTACATGCAAAGTTAATTTATTTACTTTACGAATCCGTACATGTTTTGTGAAATTCATAAGTGTTCCTAACTCGTTGTGAATTGGTTGGTTGCTTCAATTGGTTGAGATAGACGAACAGACAGACAGACACAAGAGTGATCCATTACGTTTTTCATTTGCACTTAGAGAACCTACTTTTATGAGATACGTTGACTTTCAAAATGGTTATATTTTGAGACTCAAATAACATAGCTAAACGACGGTTAGTAAAAAAATAATAATTGTAATATGTAGTTGTCCTAACTCAAATCAGCTAAAAAATGAGATAGGACTTTTAGTCATGCGAGCGACGATATGTGAAGTCTAGAAATCTTAAAATGACATGATAAATCACTACTAAATTCTGTGCGTAGAAATATATATTTGCAATGGGATACCAATTGCGTGTATGGAAGAAACATGTGCTTCAACGAAATGTTATTTGTCTCTGATAAAAAAGAAATATGTTAAAGTTAAATGACATATTCATCGTACGGAACACTCTCCACGTGAATTGAACTCACACGTTTGTCCGGTATTTCTGAACGGCCGAAAAAGGGTCTCAAATAATCCAAACATCTAATACAAGGAACTGTTAGTAAAATAGTTTATGTGTATTTGTTTAATCACGGAAGATATCCCGTAAGTGACAGTATAAGTTTAGTTTTAACCGGACAAAAGTTGTTTTAAAAGGCTTGACTGATTTTTGCAGTCAAAAGTTATTTTGACAGATTAACAGTTTTATCTGTGACAAATATAGGTACATACTGAGTTCGCCGCCGCGGTGTGAGCTCGCGCCGTAATGGTATTGATTCAGTTTATTTGTGGACTGCTGCACTCCGCCATCCGCCAGGCCTCCCCACACCATCCAGCCAATTGGCTAAATAAAGATTATGTCTAGCCGCTCTAAAACGCTACTGTATTCCACGAAAACTTTGCTAAATTATTAAATAGCAAACTGGATATTTCAGAGAATTCCGTTCTTTGTTGAGCTGAGTACGAGTCTGAGAGGCAGTTGCTAGTTTAGCAACAGTCATAACAAAGCCGGCGCTGTTGATTGTAGATCGTAATTTAATTTAATTTTCGTATGCTATAAACATGAATAAGTGATAAAGACGAATTACTTAGTATACGAAAGTAATTTGTACCTGTTGTTTTATTAGGCCGTAGTTATCTCGACGGGAGTAATTTGTCTCAAACGATGATCCTTTCATTCAAAGGAGAGTGCGAATCATTCTTCGTAATAACACCTTTGCTTGGTTGGTGTTAAGATTTACGATTTTATTCAATCCAACGTCCCGGTAAATTACGGGGAGCCGAGATCCATTAAGTGCTTAAGTGCCTCCCGAGCACGAAATTGGGGATGATAATGGAAATGGGTTCCTTACTATGTTAATATGGGACTTTACACCGAGCGGACCAATTCACGCGTTGTTCCAGCAATATGCACGGTGTTGCGGTACAGCCGTTTATGTTATGAATAGCCCTTGATTATGCTGACTCATTACTTGATGGTTAATGTTACTTAGGACTGTGTAAAAAGATTAGTCACGTCCTTATGTGGGTT
Organism: Eurois occulta; assembly: GCA_950022335.1. NCBI lineage: Eukaryota > Metazoa > Arthropoda > Insecta > Lepidoptera > Noctuidae > Eurois > Eurois occulta. The sequence continues at coordinate 14,679,390 of OX465479.1, read as the reverse complement.
AAAAATGGGTGAACGAAAATCTATAATTAAGTCTGTACTTTCTTATGGAAATTAATGTTAATTATACCTTTTAAAATGGAGTTAGTAAAAGGAGCTTGGGTAATTTAGCTAAATATTTAACACATTTTCTGCTAAGCTCATACGAAATAAAATAAAATGTATGGCAAAAAATATTTGACGTAAATACATAAAATTCGACAATCGAGTCCATCGGTGTGAAGATAATGTAACAGGATCCCTATGCCCAAGAAATCGGATACTGCTATTCGTAATTTATTTAATTTTTAACCGACTCCTAATTACGGAGATGGTTATGTATTCGGCGCGTATCTTTTTGCACGTATGTCCAAGTCGATGTCAGTTTAAGAAGCGGCAAATTTCTGCAAGGACGTGGCACTCCCATTTATCACTCATAACTTTCTTAACCGCTCCTCCGATCCGCGCTATAGCGCTTCACGTTACTATACATTATAGTTATGTTATTATAATTTATTAGTTTCGGCTCACTAACCCGATAGAAATGGAAATAGGCGCTCTCATTCGCAACTTTGGCACAATAAAGAAGTTCCAATTCCTTCACACTGGGTCTACAAATGGGATAAGTTTAAGAAAGCAATCGGCCTTATATGGTCGTTATGGACCACTACGAAGGCGCGGGCGTGAAAACCATTGGAAAGTTTCCCTTATCGCTTCATTTGATATAATTCTTCTGCAATAGCTATTTCCGTTTTGGAAACTAGCACTCGATGAACTTTTAAAATAATTAAGTGCTAAATAAATGTTAAGGGTGAGCCGAGTCAAGGCGAGTTTGGCCCGAGGTCGTAGAAACAAAATTAATTACGAAATAGTCGAGAAAACTTTTGGGTTGGCGTCGCGTCGTCGGAATAATTGTTGCTAATTGAGTTCCATCCACCTGGGAAAATGGGGATAGGAGGGGCTGAGTTACATTGGTGACTATGAAAACGCCCGTCCCCACCCGCCGCGGTGACGCTGCACCTAACGAGTCGCCTTCTAATTACACACATATGCTTGTCGGCTGATATACTGTCACTTTTGGTGGGGGACGAGGTAGGAGGTGGGGGACGAAGTAGGTCCTTTCACAGTTATTGTTCCTCTGAAAGCCGCAATCCAACAGTATCCTTATAAAAACGGAAATAAGGATCACTTTAATTTTAACAGACTTTCCAGTGACAGTGACCGACCAGCAACCTTATTCCCACTGAAATAAACATCACTGAGATACAAAGCCAGATGTAAAATAATGGCGAAGTGACTGTAGTTGCCCGTTCCAAAGCGCAGATCGCTATCGAGAAGAATGAGAAAGAAACTACACGGACACTCTTTTAAATACAATTCAGATATTACAATTCTACGAAGTCTTGGGTGCATTATTATTACTTTTAATGTTACTTTCAATCGCCTGAAACACAGGATTACCTAGTTCAGGCACAAATCACGAGTGAATTTGATATAGATTTAAGAAAAACTGTAAAAGTTGTACTTTAGATTTTTGAATAAATTTTATTATTATTATTATTATTTTATGCAGATGTATGTAGAAAAAAAAACAATCAAAATATAAATATTAGCATAGCATACAGTTATGAGATGACCAGCCTCAACTGATGACTCCCGTTCACGAACATGGACCCGCACCATTAAGCTCAACAGTTTTAAAGGCAACTAAATGATCCAAGACACGTTACAGGCGAATGCTCTAGTGAGAGAGCGCCTTTATGTGGCGAACCCTCTACGCCGTAGACTGTAGAGTCTACGACATTTACTCGTAGCACTGGGGGCACGGGCTGGGTGTCAGTGATTGCTATGAATTGTCGCGTTGTAGCCGGTAGGTTCGGTATCAGTCGCCTTATCTTAGACTGGGGGTACCGGTATCTCGTTAGAGGCGGTCGCTTCAATAGTATTAGGATTACGGTGCTGTTCGTCGCTTGATCGGTAATAAGCCAATCATTCGCCACTGATTGGCTTTGAAGATTAGGTATATGGAGTTACGGCTTTTCATGTTTATGGAAACAAAGCTGTCTCGATACATTCTAAGTTTGTGTAGATATTGTTGGATTTGGAGAAATAAAAGTATGAGATCATTGATCGGCTCGCCCCCTATTACATGGGACTTAACATAAGTGGCAAAATGTGGTTGTACTAATGGGTACACCTCTGCCTAACCCTTCGGGGATTACAGGCGATGTTATGAGATCATTGTCTGGCTAATTGACTATGGTTCAGAGTAGTGCCTACATTTGCTTTGGGTGGTTGTAGAGTTTCATAAACTACTCCGTATAATTCTATGTACATAATTGTTGTGTTTGCCGATAACACAGATTAAGATAAACAAAATATTGTATTAAATAGTTGTTCTTTTACGTAATATTCATCTATACTACTAAACTAATATTATAATATATGGTAAATTTTGTATGTTAGTAGGTTTGGATGTAGGCGGTAAACTTCGGAACTACTACTGGTTCGATTCTAAAAATTCTTTAATTAATTTTCAATGTGATTGATTAATTTATTACTATTATAGTTTTGTAGTTTGTAAATAACTTAAAATGAAAACAAAATTAAAATTTGACAAAATCCAAAATAAAGAATTTCAATGTGATATTTGTATGTTAAAAAAATGTATTTTTTTTTTGTAACTTTATTTTTTTAAATTTCTGACCTTATCTTGAGCAATGCCGCGGGCAAAAACTTCTTGTTTGTTGTCAGTTAATAATAATAATTAATTCTACCTACCTACCTTATACAGGAAGTGACGTGACCATACACACATCAAAAAGATTCGTGTGCGTGTCATCTATTTATTAAGATCGGAGCCCGCCATACAGAGTGTATTCTTGAACGACTTATTCCATAATTATAGGTTTTTGGTAAAAATATGAAAATTCGTTTTTGTATCGATAAATGTTTTGGATATGAATATAAAGAACTGGCTATCAGGCAGAGGAATAATTTAAAGTGGAAGCATTTTATCCGCTAATTTGCCTGTACGTTGAACTGTGTTGTTGAGTTGGAGTATTTTTTTAAAGAAAAGAACGTAAGTAGATTGCTGTTTTTTTGCATACTGATTGGTAACACTTACACAATCGTTTCCTGTAGTCAATATTTATCTATTTATTTATCTATACTAATACGATAAACTTGAAGAGTTTATTGGTTAGTTTGAACGCGCTTATCTCTAAAACTACCCGTTGATTTTAATAAAAACGTCTTGCATTTAGTTACCTTATTCTTGAGGAAAGTTACATTCTATTTAACATCACGCTACGGCCGTTAGAAGCCGAGCGGCGGCAACGCCAGGCGACGCAACGGGTGAAACCGCGGGGTACAGCTAGTTTAAATATAAACAACAACCTGTATGTGTCAGCATGTACCTCGGTACTCTGATAGGGAGGCGAGGTAACTCGGTGAGACGACGAGACCTAATTAGCATCAACTTAATGAATATGTAATGCTTGTTAGATAATTGAATTATACTCGCCCTAAAAGTAATTTTGAATGCTGCTTCCATTTTCAGCTTTAAAATGGTTGAAACCAGTCATTTTTCAATGTTGTGCCGGAATACATAATGCCTTGTGGCATTAAGTCCGCCTATGCACCACTACGATGATGATGATTCACCACTATTGTACATGAAGTTTAAATGGGTCTCCCTTGTTTGACCGAAAAGAAATTGCCAAATTATCACTTCCCAAACAAATTTTCGCATAATTTCATTTGCCAAATTATTACTTACCAAAAAATCTCTTTACAAATAATTGTTACGAAAACCTATGTTTGGCAAGTGAACGTTTGAACAATAACTTGTTCACCAACTAGTACTTTTACCATTTTTTATCTAGTCAAATATTTCAGTTGGTATAACATATTTTACGCAAAATTACATAAGCCAAATATTTGGTGTCGTCAATTTTAAACTTACCATTTCAGTCAAAAGCACTATTAACTAGTTGGAATCTCCTATTTGGATTCGGTTGGGGCTCCTATTTCTGTCTGCAGGGTTTACAGGCACCTAACTAACCGAACCTCGGGGTGCCCCTGACGTCGACCGTCTAGGGTTAGCGTTTCCGTCAGCAGGTCGACGGATCCCCGCTGCGCGGGGCTCCTATTTCTGTCTGCAAGGTTTACAGGAACCTAACTAACCGAACCTCGGGGTGCCCCTGACGTCGACCGTCTAGGGTTAGGGTTTCTGTCAGCATCTGTTAAATTTCAATTACGTTATATTAAATCAATTTGTGTTATGTCTTCATTCCAAAATTTTTGCCTTTATATTTTTTGTCATAACAAATCATTTGACTAAACGTTTATTGTCTTAATTTTGTTTGCTGTAATAAATCATTTGATTAAAGACCAAAAGCCTTAATGACATTATCCTTAGTAATAATCTGCCAAGTAAACATTTGACCAAATGAAAATGTGCGTACTAAAATTATTCCAAATATTACATTGGCATAAAAAAAGGTTGCTAAAATTTGTTTGGGTAATGAAAATTTGGCAAAATCTTTTCGGCAAAACGGCAGGATCCCAGTTTAAATAAATGAATTTAAACAAACGGTTTTTTTCCATAGCGGTACATACTCTTTCCGCTGTGCGCCTGGTCAACGTTCAAACATCTGGTCATACAAGCACGCCGGTTGCGAGTTCTACGCACTGGACCTTTCTGAAGAACATCACCAATAAGGTGTGGTATGTCCTTCTATGGCCACTTGCCGATGTTGCAACTGTCATCTGCCTTAGTAAGTCTGCTAGGTCTAGCAAGTGGTTGGGACTTGTAGTTATGGTTTGGGCTGACTGAGCTGTTTGGCATGCCGCGTGCCGGTTTCCTAAAAATGTTTTTCTTTCACCGTTTTGAGAGGTCGGCCCGGCTGTCATTTCCAGATTTTTTATAGTCGTTACTATATCAGAAATACGAAAGTCTGACAACCAGTCTTCCTCAGACTCAGGAGTATTGGATTACCCAGTTACTGGATTGTGGAGTTCAGATAGGCATGGATATCCATGCCTATACATGCCCTCGATGGAAAATACTGCTGCTTCCGGTTAAATTGGAACCCGATCAACCGATCGACTTGGTAATAAAAAGTCCAGCCAGATGATCATGCTTTGAGAGCAGTGGTCATCACCATGACGAAATTAATTGTACAAACTCAAATGACCTGGGTTCGAAAGCCGTACGTCGCGTCGGGGTCATTACCCTGACCCACCCCATACACATATATCCACAGCTCCTTCCACACACCATATTCAATAAACATCAGTCAAAGCCCGATTATATTTGGCCGTCAATATACTTGCGCTGCTTCCACTAGAAGATATTCTTCCTGGGAGATGATGTTATTCGCGGCAAGCTGTTATTGGCTCCTGTCAAAATGCCAGCCATTTGAACTGAACCCTGTCTCGCGTTTCTGAGGCTTGGGCTATTACCGAACTTGTGCAAGTTTCCCTATTAATTTAGGTTAGTTAGAAATATCGTAGTGAATTAGGAAAAGTTTCAAAAGATTTATCACAGTTTCTTTAATATGGGATTACGTAATGAACTCTTTTCTAATGAGCTCTATTAGGTTTTTAGAAAAGCAATCACGCCCACAAGCATCAAGACCACCAGATCTCTCCCTCCTCGGGAGAGATCAAAAATAAATGTATTCAAGCTCCACCCAAGTAACACAGGAAGCATTTTAAAATACGAATAGTAAACTTATGTAAAACTTAAGGTCCGTATAAACTCTTACAAAAGTTCACCGAACGTCTTGATGCTTTATATTGGTATTTCAAAACCATTATGATGCTTTACAATGTATAACGGTTGGATAATGGCCTATCAAAATGCTTTTGTAAAGCCTTTAGTTTTAGTGAAGCCAACCACAATGCAGCTGTACAGCTTTCAGCTGTTTTTAGTGTCTTAGGGTTTACAATAGCATTGTTAAGCAGTAAGATAATGCCTATTGCCGCTTAATAGCATAAACCTGTACCATTATAATGCATCGTAAATCCAGTATACAGCTTTCAGCTATTTTTAGTGCCTTAGGGTTTACAATAGCATTTTAAGCAGTAAGATAATGCCTATTGCCGCTTAATGGCATAAACTTGTACCATTATAATGCACCATAAATCCGTTATACAGCTTTAGGTTGTTTTTAGTGCCCTTTGTTGTGTTATAGCACTTTTAAGTGCTAAGTAAAAGCCTAATACTGCTGAACAGCATAAACGTGAATCAATATAATGCTTGCATTTTTAAAGATCAACTGAGTGCTGTTGTGCGAGTAACAGCTCTTTAATCAAATACACGTGAGTTATTGTAATGCCTAAAGCTATATATACATTCACTTTATTGTATTCTTAAAACCATTTGTCGGCCATATTGGGGAAAAGCACATAAAATATAATATGTGTATTCAGTGTATACATCAACAAATAACAGCATTTTTTTATGGTGTGTTGCCTAACCGTGTGTAATGATTATGATAATTATGCTAATAACAAAATTTAGATGTGATTATTCAAGTAATACAAATTCTGAAATGAGTTTTATTGTTTTGCTCAAGGATCCCCAAAATTACTTTAAAGCAATGGCACTATTTCAGTCTACATCAATTCTATTGGTATATCGGTGAACCCTTAGAGAACTACTTTATAGCCAATGGCACTACGGTGGTTCATCAAAAGTCTTCTCTCTGGCCTCTAGCTTAACGATTGTTCACGTGTGACTATTTATACTGCTGACGGCATTAATTGGCCTTTATAAAGGTTCACCGGGCTATTGTAGACTCACGCCATTTTGAAAATATTTTATGACCAAAAAATATTATCATTCGAACCTATTTATAATAGCAATAGACCTTTATCATAATGATTTAACTTAATTTAATACTGCCCAATCAATAATATTACGTTAATTATGCAAAATTCATTCTAGACTAGGAATAAAAAAATTGTTTTGATTATTTGATTCATATTTTTATATAACATTTTATATCAAAACTACAAAATATCGAAGGCGCGTGAAAATTTTCAATGAAACTAATATAGATATTTACAGTAAACTAGATTGCGTTTAAAATAGGCATGAAATAACAAAAGAGTCAAAAACTTAGCAAGTATTATAAATTTTATTTTAATGCAAATACAAGTATGGTGTCACTCAGTTTTGACGATCTTCGTCCATATTATATTGCTGAACTAAGTAGTGAAATTACAACGTTAATTGTATTATAACATTTGTGCTATGGTATTAGAGATGATTTTGCAATGATGATTTAAGTTCTACCTGTGAACACTTAAATAGCCTCAATCATACTTTTAGAACAATCTTATGCTAGTCTAATGCTTTTGTAATGTAATTAGCATCTTCATTATCAATTATATTGCTAGTATAATGTTTCTGTAATGCGATTGGCAACTTCATTGACCGTAATAATGCTTCTATAATGCGATTCGCAACTTATTTGGTCACAATAATGCTAATATAATGCGCCTGTAATGCAATTAAACAACTATTTGTGAACTTATTTATGATCTAAAGCCGTATAATTTGTGCCCAAATTAGCATTACAGTAGCCGTATAAACGTTTGTAATGCTATCATAGAACTAACTCAAAATGCGAAAACGATACAGAAATGCTGGAAGTCGGCCGATATAGTGCTTTGATGTGTTACTTGGGCACTTTATCCTTAATCTTTTTTTTTAAATATTGTGTAAGATCGTAGGCTATGGTTATGGGAGATTGAAGGGATCCCTTAGTATTTGACGATGATGAACAGATGGTACTATCTGTTGATGACATTGTTTAAATTTATTGGTTTCTAAAAATTTCACAATGCAAAACAAATCTCAGAGCGAACTTAGCAATTCCGGCCAATAGAATAGAGCCATCCGTCCCATGACAACCAGAACAGCGCGAGTTCCATTGTATTAAGGACTGTGCATATGGCCAACCTGGTCGACGCGTCGTACACTCCTTTCAAATAAATGTTGAAAATTAAAAGCGAAAAAACAACAGGAATAAAGCTCACATTTAGGGTAGCCTTCCGACTCCGTCTAGTCAGTGGTGTGCCCTTGTTCGCATAGATGGCGGTGTTTAAGAATTCACTAAACTCGTCACCGACAGATGGCGTTGTAGCAAATAGATTTTAGCCATCAATCCCAGTAACGTACATATTTTCGAAATTGAATGTGTATGTGAGTTTAAATGTTTGTTAACGCACCCACAGTACAGGAGAAATTCCAAGGTTGGGACAACATTAAAAAAAATCAACGTATCGTCTAGAAACGTATACATCACGTGGCCGTCACACAACAAAATATCACACCATCATCACGTCATCATAACAACACGCCTGTAATCTCCGATTAGGCAGAGGTGAACTTAATAGTACACCTAGATTTCACCAGTTTTAGTTCAATCACCTGATAATAGAAAGGTCCAGTTGAAAACCAGCGTCAGGTACTAGCGGCTCGGCAGTTTACTGAACTGGGCCTATTTGGCGCAGCCGTGACACACAACGTTTCCTTTTTTTTCTGCTTTGATTTAAGTTTTTATTGTGTAGATTTAAGTTTTTTAATTTATTTTATTTTATGTTGTGTGCATTTGTGGCATGTGCCAAATAAATGTGTTTTCTTTATTTCTTTCTTATAATGAAAAATTCCTTATAGAAAAACTCAACAACATTTTGCCAGACCTAGGAATCGAACCCTCCTGGTTTCGATTCCCAGGTAGGGCTCGATTCTCATGCTCAGCCTTAGCGTGTAAGCATTCGATCACCAAGGCAGTTGGTCTAGCTAATGCTCATTTATCATAGAACAACAACATCTAAAATTCATCAACAAATGGACATTGCATTTCACAATGGACATTTCGGTCGTGGCTCGAGGCCAATCCCATTTAAAAATAATACAGCTAAAACAGGCGATGTCACCTGTGATTTGCATTAAAAGCTCTTCATCGGATGAATGGAACCGGGTCGCTCGTGTAGATTGAGTGCATTTCGGCGTTGAGTTTTTAACATTATGTTGGATTTTCACTGTTTATTTTAAATACTAGCATAAATAAATAAAAAATGATTTGTATCGGAATCCTCCAACAGCGCTTCGCACTAAAAAATACATTGTTAAGTTCCGACATCCACGCGTAGTTTTAAATACTTTTCTTTTGATATCGGCTTTTTAATGTATCCTACCACCCAAACCTTTCTTTTTTTATTTTATTAATCGGTGAAAAATGCCTAACGCATATCGCACCGTCCGGGGAGACGGTTTGGTTATATGGGGCTTGCACCCACTAAAAAACACCGCCGTGAGCCTACAGTCGCCTTTGCGGATGGGCCGCGAGAACTGCTACGCATGACATTCGCGACCCATCCAGCGCAGCCCACCTCCCAGCATCAAACTCCTTTACCTACCACTACGTATATGTAGGTACACTAGGTATACGTTATATACCTAGAAAACAAAAGTAAGTTTTCGGTACGAAAGAAAAGTCCTTGCAGTCCTATTAAACTACCTAGTTTTACTCACTCCGATCACTAGAATAATATTAAAGTCTTAATCATTTTAAAATGCCGGAGGCAAAAAACTTTAAAGTTTTCTAATTAACTTGTAAACTCACTCCAATTTGTATTACAGTTGATATTTTATCTGCCCTAGTTTCTTATTACTACAGTGATTTCGTTTAAGTGACAGCAAAACATGAAGCACATTACAATTACGTCAGTTAGCTGAACGTAGCCGTGCTGTTTCTGACCCAGACTGTTTAAATGGAAGTGGAATATCTACTGTTACATAGGTTACATAATAATTAATAACCTTATTTTATTTTCGGATGTCTGACTGCGTTTACGAGTCATGACATAAGGTACACGTGTTAAAATTCACTAACGCGGTCAAGCTTACAGAAATGTGAGAATGCGACTGATTAGTTTCGTAAGTAGAAGCTCTGGTTTTGTCACGTATATCACGGTAATAAACTAGAAATACAAAATAATCGAATGTAATTGGACTATGCGGGAATGTTAGCCCTATTTCAGTGTTATCAAATCGTCACGACGGCCCTTCCACATGTTTCCCTTTTGCTTTCAAACTGTATTGCAACAATTTTCCCGCCAAAGTTCCGAAAGTCGGCGGGAAAAGGGTGGATATGATGGTGGGAGATGGGCTATTGACTTTTCTCGTTATCGCTACACGTGGCTTCAAGCCGCTCTAATAAAGTTCGTGAGCGATCCTCCCTACTTGCCCCACACTCACCGTGATAAGGAAAATGCTAAGGAGTTCATATGTGTGCGGTATACCCACATATTATACTTGCCCGTAAAGTATGGTACAAGGTAAACAGATAATTTATTTCAATAATATCTGGGTCAACTTCTGTTGGTCTGGTCTACAGCAGTACTATAAGCAGCTTCTATGTGGCTGTTGGCTTGCCCCAACGGTTGAAGATGGTGAACTTCTGGGTTGAAAAGTATGTGTTTTCTCAAGACCTAATAATCAACTTAATAATCTAAAATACTCGTATTTACCAAACTTAATTCAGACGTGTGGTGATGTGTACAGACCTACTTATTTCAAAATGTAATAGATCAGATAAAACTTTTCCCAGGTGCTTTTGTGGCCGTGTTTGCCGAAAAACGCAAGCATTATTATTTGAATTTTATTCAGAGGAGCCAAAAGCTCTTTACTTTTTGAGGCATAAAAATATGAGTAGCCAGTTTTTATCTACTTCATTCGTAAATTCAGAACATAAAATATAGTAGAAACTTACATTATTTGATATAAAAATCCTAGCATCGAAGCCTGATTACGATAATTCAATAAAGTAAACAGGAACACTAAAAGGTACTTTTAGGGTAATGTAAAACGTGGGTACCGCACGATCTCCGGCGAGGCGGCGAGCCTCCTTGCCGGATTGCCGCCATGGGATCTGGAGGCGATAGTCCTCGCGCGCCTGCACGAGTGGCGCGCGGTGGCACTACGCCGGGGGGAAACTCCGCTGCCGCGGCAAACTGTCGCTCAGCGGACAGACTTCCGGCGCGATCTCATGGCGACATGGAGAGAGCGACTGTCGCAACCCCGTGCAGGGCACGCCACGATAGTGGCGATAAGTCCCCTCTTTGAGGAGTGGCTAGAGAGGCGCCACGGCACCCTCACCCTCAGGCCTGACGCAGGACCTGCCTCAGGCCTGAGGGTGAGGACCATGTCCGGTGAGGACCTGGTCCTCACCGGACATGGTTGTTTCGGGAGGTACTTGCACCGAATTGGGCGGGAGGAGGGTGTTATCATTGTGAGGATCGCCCGGAGGACACGGTGGAGCACACCGTGGAGGTCTGCCCCGCTTGGGCGGAGCACCGCCGTGTCCTCGTAGCGGCTATTGGCGGCGGCGACCTTTCGCATCCGGCCCTGGTTCAAGCCATGGTCTGGGGCGAGAGGGAATGGGAAGCCGTCACCTCCTTCTGCGAAGCAGTCATGCTAGCGAAGGAGGTAGCGGAACGTGAGAGGGAGATAACCTCACGTCCCAGCCGCCACGGGAGACGCCCCGGGCGTCGGGGGCCACGTGGTGACTGTCGGCCACCGTAGGCGCGGGCCTGTGGACGGTGACTAATGGGCTAGCTCGCCATCCGTCCATCTTATGACGACAGGCCGTCTCGACGGCGCGTTCTTGTTCCACGCGCGCATCAAAGAGACGTCAGCAAACAAGGGCAAAAGAAGGAACATGGATAGGTTTTATTCAGTAAAAGTCTGACATTCCCTTCCGCTTCGCCCAGAGCGGGAGAAGTCATTTGATGATTTCCATCCCAAAAAAAAAAGATAGTGTAATACACTATGAAAAGCGCTGGCTCATGCAAGTCGGTAACATAGTATGTTCCATATTCGTTCGTGATGCAAACACATAAAAGTTTTGTGTGGTAGCTGTGAGGGGTAATGGTCGTGAAATAATTTTCTTCCCTGAATACTGAATGCTATCGAAGTTTAAGCGGCTCGGCGTTAAATGTTCCGTTATCCGTTGAAAACCTCCAAGAACAAATGTAAAACAATACAATTTCGCTGGATTTTAAACCGTACCATACATATTTTTATACAATTTCGTTGCACTACAATTTTACAGCCTTTTAAACCGTACCATACATATTTTTATACAATTTCGTTTCACTACAATTTTACAGCCTTTTAAACCGTACCATACATATTTTTATACAATTTCGTTGCACTACAATTTTACAGCCTTTTAAACCATACCATACATATTTTTACCTTTACACGCCAGAAGGGGTGAAGTGCCCGAGTGCTTATTAATATTTTTAGTCTGATGTGTAGGGCAGGGTAGGTTTCTATTACGAAAATAAATTCTTCGGTCCAGACACATCACATTCATAATTTAGTGGACCAACCGACGTCGCGTATGTTAGCTGGCGATTTAGTGCCCAATGAAAGTTGTTAAAAAAATTAATACAAAAATTGAAAAACCCGACTGCATAAAGAGCGTGAAAAACATAAACCTGGTTTTGCTACCGTGCAATCGGGTAAAAACTAGAGTAACCAAATACTACGAGCTGAAAATAGGAAGGTATTACTTTTATTAAAGACGGAATATAACGATGACGGAGGTTTGGAAAATGTAATGCGACTGTTTAGGTTTGATTTGTTACCTACGTTTTTAAAACAAATGAAATTTGAAACTTCCTGAACGTAATATGTGTGTGGATAACTTTGTTTTGTTGTTTTCTAACTATGTATATGCATTTTTAAGCTCTAAATTTTCTCAGCAAACACGGGTGCAAATTGTTTCCGAACATTTTATTTTTTTCTCAAAATTAAAGGCTTTTTGACATGGTAAATATAGAAAAACCAAGATTTTTTTATGTTTAAAGATTTTGTTTTACTGGTGTATTCGCGGGTACGGCAAGCGAGGGTGCAATTAAAGATTATGCCTTAGTATTTGCATAATATTGGGGCGGGTATAAAGTAGGCACGCCGAGGAAAAATATGGTAGGGGGAAAACAATGGCCAGCCATTCCCCAGATTACTAAGGCTTTATAATGAATCGCTGAATTACGGAAACAAAGGCTCGGGGTAAAGATGTTTTTTACCAGCTTGTTACGTATTTCACGTATTAATTTTGTTTCTTTTTTGTATTCGGTTTCAATCAAACGAATGTACAAATATTATTAAGGTTCCAACCCTAAAATAATATTTTTGGTTTGGAACCTCTATTATCTCACTTTCTAGTTCGTCTGTCACAGAGTTTTGTCTCAAGATATATGAAACTTAGGAATTTGAATTTGGCGTCGGTGACGCGCATACAGACCGCTAAAAAAATTTTTTTTTAATTTGACATGTAATATAATTCGATATTGATCCATATTTTAAAGGAAAATTATAAACAATTCCGATACTATAATAAATTGATGAAAAAAAAAGTTAAATGACTAATAATTGAAAGCGCAGATATGTATTTTTCAGGACACTGTGCCCTTTAGACGTATAGTTCAGGAGCTGGTGCAGGATTATTTTGTGGTTTAGGTTGAAACCTTCATTGCTAAAGCCCGACTCACTCTTGGCGAGTTTTTTTTGTACCTTGTTATACAAAAGGTTACAAAAGAAAAGGCCTTTGAAGAGTGATTTTATTTCAATCGATCGTAAGCTTAGGCGTTATCAAAAGGCTTTGAAGAAATCCGAAATCTAAAAATAATGTACCTTGATTTGTTTTGTTACAGAAGCTTTATGATTCGGTTAGACAAACAAAAAAGATGATAATACGTAACACATAACATCACACCTGTAATCTCCGAAGGGTTAGGCACAGGTGTACCTAATAGTAAACCCATTTCGCCAGTTGAGTTAAAGTCCCATGTAATAGGGGGCGGGCCTATTGTCATCAACCGGACACAGATTCAGACTCCGTAGCTGCTGCTGAGAAATTCCTGATGTAAAAACCCAATAACACTTTGCCCGACTCGGGAATCGAACCCAGAACCTGCTCAACAGTCGCGCTTGCGACCATTAGACGAACGAGGCCGTCAATATGATAATATATTATTATTAATTTATTAGTTACTAAATTAGCGTACGGAGCACAGTAGCAACAGTTTATAAACTGTTAAAAAACACGTTGTTGTTTGTTGTTGTTGTGTAAACTAGATGTTTTAAGGTTGGCTATTCGCTAGACATCTTTATATGTATAATATGGTTATGTGTATACATTTGTACATATTAGGTAACTCAGGTAGGTAGGTACCTCACATAACTCACTTTACAGCTACATCAGTCCACATCAAGCCGTGCCCACGGGTAAAAAGGCCTCGCCCATAATTTGGCGAAAATACTTAGGAGTACTTGAAAATGTTGGACGGCTGTCTTGAGCACGCGTACTAAAAGTTTCTAAGAGAAGTCGTCCCAACGAGAAATCTCCTCGGAAGCCCGGGAAGTCGGGTAGATTTATGATCCCAGTTACCGTGACGCAGGTATTTTCACTAGCAGGAAAACTGACCAATACCTGTACGCATTTTTATAAAGGGATTTTATTTCGAAAGACTGGGATGTTCGAACAATATTGACACCTCTCAGTTGATACACACTATGTCGAAAATTGTTTTGTGTGTTCAGTAACTTTTGCTGCGAAATCTTGACAGTTTTGTTTGACCTGCTAAAATGAGACTAGTACATAAGTTGATAATGGTTAAGTTTGGAAAACTAGGAATATATTATCGACGCGTGAATCGAAACAATCATATAGATATACAAAGGTACACATATCTACTGTGAGCTTTGGCCAGTGATCTATTCTAAGCTTTTGATGGGGTGAATATACCCCTGAGTTTCTAGCGTAAAGCACTTAAACGATTATGGATTTATATTGTGTAGAACCCTTACCCAGATAACATCATGCTGGAAAAAAATTGCTCAAGGAAACAGGTAGACATCGGAAACGAAAAGTACGGAGTGTTAGATTTGTGGGCAATGTTATTGTTATGTCGAACTAACTTTAGCTCGCGGTTTCGACTGCATGTAGGTTGGAAATTATCCCACGGGATTGTAATACCAGGATAAAAAGAATGCAATGCCCTAATCTAGGTCATGGCCTTCCTGTAAACTGATTTATAAAAATCCATGAGATGGTAAAAGACAGACAGTAACTTTCTTAGTTAGAATAATATTAGTATGGATGACGACTGCCTCGTTGGTCTAGTTGTCACAAGCGTGACCATGGGGTCCTGGGTTTGATTCCCGGGTCGGGTAACGTGTCATTAGAATTTTTCAGTAACAGCCACGGAGCCTGGATTTGTGCCCGATTGATGGCAATAGGCTCACCCCCTATTACATGGGACTAAAAAAACATAATTGGCGAAATATCGGTTTACTATTAGGTACTCCTCTGCCTAACTCTTTGGGCTTGCATATATGGATGAATTAAACATACCTTCCTAGATAAAATACCAACACAGAGACAACAGGTGATTGTAGTACCTAAACACTTTCCTGTCTACCAATCTCATATCGCGGTTCAGCTTCCCTTATCTATTTCATTCACTTTGCTTTCGTCGACATACGTGCCGAATGTTCCATTTCACCAAATTTTTGTTCTGCTCCTTTGACAGATCTTTACAAACTATTTTGTTAGTCTAGGTGGCGATTGCTGAGATGACGACTAATAGAGAAGTATGGAAGAAGAAGACATGCTGCGCCGACCTCAAATGAATTGGGATAAGGGCAAGAGAATGATGATGATGATGATGAGGTGTGGTATTTCATGCATACCGTTTTCACGTCAAACGTGTTAAGAATTTGAATCCATACCCACGTGTTCCCGGAGGACCTTGTGGCTAAATAATAGCAGCCGCTCGGGTCAATCTTCAGGTGAAGCCGGATTTGCCTAGTTTGGGGCGTGGATAGGTGACCACCCATTACATACCGACTTTCCTTCTTGCCTCGGAAAGCACGTTGTTCCCGGCTGTCATTTGTACACCTTTGACAGTCGTTACAGGTAGTCAGTCCAGGCCTGAAATTCTCTGAGGGGTCCAACCGCCTCCTGCCGGAGGCTCTACACGGGGGTCGTGCGGTCCATGGCCCTTTACGGGGCCCCGGTGTGGGCGCGTTCCTTGAGGCAGCGAGCCGCCCACTACCTGAACGCGCCCCAAAAGCCGTAAAGCTGGTCCGTGGGTACCGCACGATCTCCGGCGAGGCGGCGAGCCTCCTTGCCGGATTGCCGCCATGGGATCTGGCTGGAGGCGATAGTCCTCGCGCGCCTGTACGAGTGGTGCGCGGAGGCACTACGCCGAGGGGAAACTCCGGTGCCGCGGCAAATTGTCGGGCAGACCTCCGGCGCGATCTCATGCGCAACCCCGTGCAGGGCACGCCACGACAGTGGCGATAAGTCCCCTCTTTGAGGAGTGGCTAGCGAGGCGCCACGGTGCCCTCACCTTCCGCCTGACGCAGGTCACCGGACACGGTTGTTTCGGGAGGTACTTGCACCGAATCGGGCTGGAGGAAACGCCCGGGTGCTATCATTGTGAGGATCGCCCGGAGGATACGGTGGAGCGCACCGTGGAGGTCTGCTCCGTTTGGGCGGAGCACCGCCGTGTCCTCGTAGCGGCGATTGGCGGCGTCGACCTCTCGCGTCCGGCCCTGGTTCAAGCCATAGTCCGGGGCGAGAGGGAATGGGAAGCCGTCACCTCCTTCTGCGAAGCACTCATGCTAGCGTAGGAGGTGGTGGAACGTGAGAGGGAGAGAACCTCACGTCCGAGCCGCCGCGGGAGAAGCACCAGGCGTCGGGGGCCACATGGTGGAGACAGGAAGCCGACCCTAACATAGTTGGGAAATCGCAAAACAGATGATTATGACCCACGTGTTCCCGTTTTCCCATGGATTTTCTCCAATAAAATAAAAACGTAATCGTTTCACTAGTAAGCCTGAAACAATGAATTTAAATAGGAAACAGATTAAAGATTCTGGCAACCGTGAACTCTACAATAGACTAAAAGCTAAGGACTTCATTACTTAAGGCATTTCTGTAAGCCTATTGGGGTCTAATCTATTTTCCTCGAAGCAGCCCGAAAGGAATGTTAGCCTATATTGCGGCAATTTAGACTTGAATAAGGAAATTTAACCTTTCTATTTTGTTAAGGAATCTTTAAAATTGCTCGCTTTTTATGTTTTTAAAGCAATTTCTTTTTACGGAGTCAGAAAAGTAATTAAAAAATCTAGGTGAAACCGCGGCGTTGCATGTTTCATTTTTTAGACTTGGCTTTTATTTTTCATCTGTCTTTTAATCAAGTTAGTCAATTTCGTAAATAAAGCCGCTTTCAAGATATACCATTACTCCATCACATTTTAAATAATAATGAAAAACAATTCGAAGCAATTTCGTAATGAATAAAGTGCTGTCACCAATAACGATTATCAAGAAAGTCGTAACTACAAAAGTAATTACGACTTTCTTACTTTTTGATCTCATTTTCCTTCTCATTGGGTAGAAGCAATCTATTTGGCCAGTAACTGGAGTTAACAGTTGATCCTCAGAGCTTATACTATCAACAATATCTGAGGAAGTTCTACGTGGTTCGCAGGAGAAAGGCTTAATTACTGTTCTCGATGAACTTAAATTAAATGTTGCGACCTGTATAGTGACTTAGAACTTTAATTAAAACAAGAATATGAGATTACTAATGGTTTTTTTTATGCAACTCTATTACTGTTAAATCTAAATGTATAAATAAAAAAAAACAATTGCCTCGTGTGCGAAGCATCATCACTGGAGAACGGCTCGACCGATTTGGATTTGATTTTTAAAATGTTTTAATAAGCGCATTTTTAAAAAATTAATACGTTGCACCTGCACAAATCAGGGGCGGGTCGCTAGTTTTTAAATAAAACGGAGTCTACTGAGTAATAAGAGTTGTTATGATAGATTGACCAAAATGGCAAATCTATAGGCGTTAGTAGCATATTTTCTTGCACAAGCAAAGATGCACCTAACAAATTCAGTAGTGTTCGTCTGATGAGAGGTTTTGAGTGAGATCCTGCCCCGTTGACCTATTGTTAGTACGAGCTCCTACTACACGCTTACCTGAAGGGGAGGGGGGGTGGAGGCTAATCCTTTCACTCTTAAGCCGTTAGATAATAGACACATGGTAAGGGAGGACCGAGGTAGTTGAAAGTTGAAGTAGTGCTTTATCAACTTAGGTAATATAAAGAAGATACCTCTTTTGCCACGGTTTGATGTAGGTCTATGTCGAGTATCGATAAGGTATTATTTTTGTACATAATTATCTATACATCTATACAAATAAATACAATAGAAGAATTTGTTTGTAATTTCAAAATAAAGGCTTTTACAAAAATAAAACTTTTTTTTTTAATTTTTGTCTATATATTATCTCCGAAACGGCTGGACCTTGACGGGAATTTTATTGGCAGATAGCTGATGTATAAGGAGTAATTTAGGCTACTTTTATTTAAGAAAAAGGATTAGGGTTCTATGCAAAACAATTAAAACCCTTGAAATGGTTAACAAAATCCGATTCAAATAGGGAAGTAAATTTTTTATAATATTTGACGCGAACGACGCGGCGAAATTACGAGTATTTGAGAACTTGAAAAAAAAAAATAGAAAAATAACTGGCTTCAGAGGTCGGTGACTTTTGATTGTTTGAATGAGTTTTTTTGCCACCGACTTCTGAAGCTAAAGTTATTTTTCAATTTTTTTGTGTTTTTGTAGTGGGTTTCATTTTTTGCAAAAAAGTTTTCTTTTTTTCATTTTTAGTTGTAATATATTATACAAATATTTGCTATGCATTTATTTACATTCTTAACAATACATTTCATGGTAATAGGCTTATCTCCAATCAAATGTAACTTAACTACCTAACTGTCGAAATCTGGGTGTACTGTACACATTTGCGTACCCCCTCAGAGCCTACATGCGTTACGTTATGTTATGATATTGTGTAAACTATAAACATCCAAGCGATTGCAGAAATCATGACAGATTTGCTGAACGGCTCGGTGAACATACATAAAAAAATACATATAGTCGAACATAGAACATCGTCCTTTTTTTTGAAGTCTTTTAAAAATTGTCAAAGGAGTTCTGGAGAAGTATTAGTGAACCGCTAACAATACATGCCATGGTGATAGGCAAGGCCCTAATAAAATGGATCTTAACATACCTAATTGTCGAAATGTGGGTGTACTGTACAGTTGTACACATCTGCTTACCCCCTCAGAGCATATAGCATCACGCGATGCTATGATGTTGAGTAAACAATAAACATCCAAGCGATTACAGCAATCACGACAGATTTGCTGTCTATTAATGAAGAGTCCCATTGCTTATCTCCGAAGATCAGCATGAGACCTTCACCAAATTTAAACGGGATCACCGCGGAATAATATTCTTCCAAACAAACAAAGAAAGAGTCATCGAAATCGGTTCACAATTGGCGAAGATATCGCTGAACATACACACAAAAAAAAGACGAATTGTAAACCTCCTCCTTTTGCAAAGATTAACAAAATCACAATGGGAGTGAGACAATTTCATAGTACAGGTGCTCTAGATTTCACGTGAGAAACACTATGAATAGACAAATTCAGGGCACTAAACAAATCAACCTACATGTTAATCAAATCTGGTGCTCCAATTGCACTTTCATTTCGTTTTGATAAACTTGAATGTTCAGTTGCAGGTGCAATCACGTCAAGGTTAGCTGCTGGCTGTATGCAGAGCGACTGGCGGCTGACCTCCACACCCCGGGGAAATCAAGATTTCGTAACATGACGTTGGTGACTTCAGGTGAATATCATATAAGTTGCTTCATAAGACACCCACCCAAGGGAAAAGATTAAATTGCCAACTAACGAGAGTTAAACAAAACTATTGCTCATTTTATTTCAAAGCTTGTGATCGAACATTACATACATCCGAACGAAATCTTTTACAAGTTTCCGAATATATTCCGGTCCATTTAACCGTACTCGGTCCAACTTTAACATAGTACGCGCTGGTAGTAAGTACGACATACCTCTCCTGACATAAGCGTTTAAGAACGGGTTCTTTAGAGGCTCCGAAGCGGATGAAAAGACGTAAAATTTGTTATTACGGCCCTCGGGGTTGGTCAGACATTTTATTCTAAATACTCTTAAGAAATAGCCAGCCGTTTCTGGCTAGATCTCCTGAATAACGTTGCTTGTTGGTTCGGTTCCCGAATTATGTAATGCACAAATCGAGCAATATCTGTAACATACATATATAGCGTTTGTTTAAATGCAAGTACAGTGCCAAGATAATGCTTTATACGTTTGTAAATTAACAATAAATTTGCGTTGGTTGTTAATGGAGGGCAAATATTAGCGGGGCTCGAGCCGATGAGGCTAGTGGGGCGTGCTTCAGGCTGGAGCCATGCCAGCCAGATACACGTCTTGCAGCAAGAATACTGCTGTTTGTCTTCATTACACTCGCTCTTAAGATTAACTTAAGACGTTTATCTCGCGTTCCAAAGCGCAGAGCAAAAATTGCTGTGACGTTGCAGGCAGTAAGTAGTACCTAGCAGTGCACTAATTAGTTCAGCCGTTACGTCACTTTAGATGCTTTTATTGATTTGATTTGTTTTGGATTTAATCTGGATGACTTAATTATTATTTATAGTTCCGGGATTGTTCATATTTACTATTAAGAGTGACTTAATCAATAGATTTCATTATCTGCAGTTAAGTTATTTATTATGAAATGTAAAATGAAATGAAATGCATTCATTAAAAATTCAATAAATTCTGTTTCATAATATTATGCTCGTTAATATTATAACACCACATCCCGTTGCTCCTGGGTTAATGGTTTGTGCAACTTTCGTAACTTCTTGCTAAATTTCAATCTGCAACACCTCGTTGCGAAATGAAAACTTCGCTGTGTCTCCAAGGGCCCTAAATCGGCGACTATTCGAGAGAAAAATGACCGAGCATCTCACTCAGGGCACAGTGCAAAACGCTTTACAAGTGATGCGTTAACATTTTTTATTTCCTACGCAAAGCTAACTCCGAAAACAAAGTATGAATTAAATTTATGAATGCATAAAATTACTGGTGTGCCTTTAACGAACATCAAGCTGTATAAACGTGTAAAATCTGGCGGGCTGACTCGGGCTGCGCATTACGTATTCCGGTTCGGCGAGCGAATATTTCGACAACAAACATTATGGTAATTTGGTCGCATAACGATCTATTTTACACCTGTTTACGTAAACACGATGCCTAAGCTTCGGAGACGATTTTTCCCTGCTTACACTAGTTCGTTAGTCGCCAAAACGATCGTTTATTTACACAGGACGCCGAATAAAATGCCACTTGTACTGTGATGAGGGTCTAATGTTTGAGGGCAGACCCAAGCTTTTTTGTTCCATGTCAAATATTTTAGAAAGTCATTATTGAGTAATTATCTGCGATAAGGGCCGTTATGACGTTTTATTGTGCTTCAAACGGAGTATAAGGAGACAATTAGAGCCAAAATTTAATTCGAAACTTGTTGCTCAACACATTACAGCGTTTTAATCCATCCTTGTGCATTGCGTCGACGCAACGATACGATTTCAACAAAAGTCCCACGCGGGCAATGCGGTGTCCCATCACAGCGTATAACTAGCTGTTGCCCACGGCTGCACCTGCGTGGAAAAACAAAAAAACAGCGCTATCTATCGGATCTAACTACATTTAAGAACCATACAGATGAATCCATACGATGCGCGCGCGATGCGTCCCCTCATGTCCTTTCATCACACCGTGTGGCATGGCACTTCTGATTTCTTATGTAGAAGGACGCTTCGTCTCCGTTCAGCCGTCGCAACGTACCGACAACGCATCATATGTTTCCTCTGTTACAAAACATTATGCTGAGTTTCGTTGCAGGCAGGTTGCAAGTCACGCACTTTAAGTTAGATTCACTAAGCGATATCTTCAAATCTTAAATGTTACTTCGATTTATTCGACCGTCGTAAAACGTGGGAGTTCTGGCTAAAGTTTGTGGCTAACATCGGTTCAGACCAATAACTCACGAGTCTCTTGAGGCGCATTATAACAAGACGTTTGACAAAGCGCTGTTGCTGTGAGTTGTCATTGTTTTTATTTCAAAAGCATATAGGTACTACCGGCTGCTTCTGTACTGTTAACATTCAAACTATTAATGACAACCAGAGGAGTATCAACATCTAAACTGGCCTGGACAACTGTTTCGAGACTCAACTTGGTAAATGAATTTAAACTCTAACCTGTCGGTTTAAGGTTAAGTTCGTGTGTTGCTGGTGTAGTGAGCGCGGCAATGGTCATGAATATATCAGGACAATCCGGGTGACGCGAAAGTGCTTCACATCATTCGACCTTCGGTAGTGTAAATTGTGAACTCTTGGGACTTGCATCTAGAAATTGATGCTACAGGCGTCGGTCGGCGGGTTCCTAGTTGTAAACTCCTATGCAATATGTACATGTTTCGTATTCATATTCATATCTGGCTAGTTGGTGTCTAAAATTGTTCACTGATTAGGTGTTTTTTTCTGTATGTTGTGTAGAATTTGAAAACTTTTATATACTTATCAAAGTTAAGACACGGGAAATTTATTTTTTCTCATAATCTAAGCCTATTGATGTATACTGGTAAGCGTTAACCATAAGTACGGGGTGGAATACCGACGCGAAAACGGTTGCCACGTATTCAGTACATCATACTGAGCCCCCCAGATAGAATTTTTTCACCGGTTATTAAAAAAAAAACAGCTGTATCCAAGTATCATACAAAACTGAAATACCTGCACGGTCAAAATGTATGGAACAGCTGATTTTTTACGTGGTAACCGTTTTCGCGTCGGTGTTTCCACCCTTGGTACGCCAAATAACTCTTAAAAATATTCTTGAAACCACCTGTACATTGATAAAGTTTGCGTTGAAGGATGTACATTTGTAGTATTCTTAGAAGCGTCCCCTCGAGACGCGGTGAACAGCGCCGTATGCAAACGTAGTCTCGTGATTTGTGGCAGAGTGACAAGCTCTCATCGCGCGCCCCGCGGCGCCCGACGACACTCCAACACACCCTATTGTTGACTCGTAGCGTGTACCAACTTATACCTACAGACTACACTCACGCACGACGTACTAATATCCGCAGACAATACACGTCTGCCTAGTGCCTGGCCAAATCCCCAATTCTTTTTAACTTCCAGCGAATGAGGTTATTCTGGAAGAGCCCTAACTTCCGAGTCCTGGCTTCCGAGCTTCAAGTTATTTTTAGTGCCTATCATCATCATCTGCCTAGCCTTTTCCTGATGCTGCTGAATACCAGTATTTTATATGGAGCGACTGCCTATCTGACCTCCACAACCCAGTAAGTGCTAGGTAATACGATACGGCGATACCCCTTGGTAAGACTGGTTGCCAGACATATTTTTAGTGCTTATCCGAAGGGAAATTGTTTACAGAAGTAATAAATGGAATAAAATTCTTTGTATCAAAAAGTCCTAAACGTTTCTGAATTACAACGTAACATAGCTACACTGACGACGCTTTACTCTACGTTCGAGGACCGTCGGCATGCTGTGCGTCTGTGGAATGACACGAAGTCCTACGAAAAATATGAGTATGTTCAGTGCAGCGACCGGTAAACCGAGCATCCATTGAGTAATGGCGGCACGGCACCGGTATGAAATTTTTTACGGTCAAAAGAAGACTGAATGCTCGGTCGGTAAAAGACTGTAAACGGGCTTTGTTTAGAAGAAAGATGCTTCAATTCAAACCTTTCAAATAAATGCTATGATGAGCCGTGACGATAAACCGATAGTGATTTTTCAGCATTACTGTACTTTACACATAGGACGTTCTGTTAATAGGACATTAAGCCCACACAAGTGTCGTTTTGAATAAAGGTTGTTTTGCTTAATACTATTTGCTTTTAGGACTTTTTGATGCTTAGGAGAATAAATATAGAATAAATAGACTTTATTTTATTATTATATCTCGTCTTATCCCTATAACCGTGAAAGTGTTTGTTCCTGAAATATATTCAGGTTCTCGGAAGATCAACAAAAACAATCGTGAATAATACAAAAGCTTAACTAGCAATGTTAGCGTGTATTGAGCCGTCAGATGTGCCGCTGTGTATTGTTAGATGCAAAGCCCAGATTTACATAACACGCCCCGCATCATCGGCTGTGATTGTTTCGATGCCAGTTACAGCCCATGTAATTTGTAGGGATTCCGATGAATAAATGGCTTACATTTATAAAACGTTTCGTCTACTATCCTGCCCAGTAGAAAGTCGGGTTTTAGGAACAATTTTTCAATTGAAATTATTAATATAAAATTAGTTGCTACAAAAATGTTTATACGTGGGCTAGTTATCAAGAAAGTTTCCAATAAAAAAGGTTTGGATACTACAAACAAAGTAGACTCTACGCTGGGTCTCATCCTGATAATACGTCACCACTTTGTAGGAAAAAAACATGCGTTAATATTTCACGAGGAATTTCATTATTGCGGGCCTTGTTGGCTTTCAAATAAATGGGCTTTTTATTGCTTTTCTTCGTCCGCCGATGTTCGATATTGTGTATCGGGTTAAGATTAGACAACACGTATTAAACATACTATCCCTACATTATTAACGTTACAGTAAGCCGAGGTCTCAGCGCTGGATCTACATTTTTTCCGAACCAGGGCAGAACCTTGAAAATGGCGCCCAGTTTTCCCTCGAGGTTAGAACTAAAGTCAAAAAATCTCACAATCAAAATATATACTTACTGTTTTAATTTGCACTCTGGCTTAAAATGGTAAATGGCTTACATTTGATGGGACTAAACTGGTAGGCAATCCCAGCAATATAAACGGCTTGTCTTGTTATACCAGGGGCCCTACCATGACTTCTTAAAGTAGTATTGTTTTAATGTCAGTCCAGCGTGGGAAAGAGACGGAGCTATAGAAAACTTCTAGTGCCATCTCTTTCCCAGTCTGGAATATGATTGAAACAATACTGCTTTAAGACGTCATGCCGCAAATGGCGTTTGCCAGGTAGCAAAAGTCTCATGATACTTACTATTTACTGCCACCAAAATCTTGCTAAATAGTGTCATTGAAGAAATAGAAATACCATATTCTGTTGAATGTGGTTACTCCATTCGTGCGATCACAGTTTATACGTTTAGATATTGTAAATAATTACGTTTAGATGTTCAGATTTAGTAACATATTTGTTTCTTATATTTTTACTTGTGCCGTTGATTATAAAAAAAATATTACATAAAAGCTATGACGCTTTATTTACATATATTTGTTGATGAACGCTTGTGAAATTTAGAGGGTCCCATTTCGTCATGTTCCTTCAGCATTGCCACGAATAAATTAGACTTTCTTTTCACCGTTCAATGAGAACTAGTAGTTACTCGTCTAAGTGAAAACGTTGACTTATGTAGAAAATTTTCCGAATAAATTAAGAGAACCTGGGCTGCAAGGGCCAGCAAGAACTTGAATAAATCAACTTGAGTGTTCAATAACTAACTGAACGCATCCTACGTTTCAAAATTAAAATGAATAATCGATAGTACGTGCGCTGGATGCTAAGCACTTTGTGAAACAAGTTTTTTTCCTGTCTCGAAATCATCCTAACTATAATATTATAAACACGAAAGTAAGTTTGTTTGTTTGTTACCTTTTCTAAACCACTGAACCGATCATCCTGAAATTTTGCATATACGTTTTCAGGTGTACAGAAACGGACATAGGGTACCTTTCATTCCGAAAAAGTACTGTTCCCGAGGAAAACAACAATAACATTCTTATGAATAGATGGCGCCACGTCTCTTTCGAATCATGATTGAATTATAGTATTACAAGCAGAGTACAACCTAAATTCATTGTCAAAATCTAAGTTAACGCGAGCGAAGCCGTGCCAAAAGCTAGTCTTCGGTAAAGTAACTTTGTCTGTTACCTTATTACGCCTTAATGGATCCAGATGTTTGGCATATGGATAGTCCATGACCTGGGTTAGGTATGATAACATTTTTAACCAGGGAGTTCCCTCCCGTTGGATAATTTTAGAGTTCCACGCAACCGAAGACGAAAGCTAGTAAGATTATATTTTCAAGGATTTCTGTTTACTCATTCGTATGTGAAGGTATGTATGTGTTGAAATTAGGCACTAGGCAGTAACATCTGCAATGGTTGTCTTGTTCTTATCATCTGGGTTCCGCTAACAATTTCAAACATTTTTGTTTTCTTTCGCAGTAAAAAGTTTCGTTGCATCATTCCTGGAAAGTGAGATTTCTGTTCCGATTTTAAACATTTGAATAAAGGATGGCCGGAGAGGCAACGTTTTATTACTAGTCTTACTCGGAAATGATCCCAGGTGAAAGTTTTTATTATAGTCTATGACAGTCCGGGATAATAGCTTTCCATTAGTGAAAAAAAATCCGGAATCAGAATCAGTAGTTGCGAAGATTACCTCCTACATCCAACTTACAAACTTTACCTCCTCATAATATTTGTATTACTAATAGGGTTCTCGTTTTTCACGGTACCCTAAGACATACTTGTGTGGCGTACAGTGAAAATTGTACACGAGGGATGTAAGAAGAGGGGTGAAAATGAGAAATGCAAATATGTTGTTGAGTTCAGCGCCTCGCAGAATAAGCCTATGAACTCCTGACAAATAGTATTATGTTGCGATTGCGTCTCACACGGAGAATAAATGATAAAACGTTAATAAACTGGGATTGTACAATATAATTTATTACCTCGATGAAGGAATTTTTAAAATGAAATATGCCACGTTCACAGGTTGGACACAATATTTCGTCAACATTCAATTTCCTGTCCTATGAAAATGTTACGCTCCGCTATCGAAAATGTCAGAATAACGAGCGGAAATCGAAATGAACTCAGCAGTACTATAGCTATATACATGGATACTTACGAGAAAAAAAATTGTTTTGAAGCGCCAGAAAACCCGCGAAATTTAAATTTTCTTAAGTTTTTTTGCAATTGGCAGGTCAGTGTCAGGTTGTATGTTGATTAAAATATGATTCGGGACCGCAACACGTATGTATTTACAGAATTATAATCATTAAAATTATGAATACAAAACTTGTATTTCGTGGGCTACCCGCATGGTAATTAACTCGCAATCTAATCGATAGATATATTTAGTAATCAGGGGTCAAACATGTAACAATAATGAAAAAAGTTATAAGCCGTAGTGTGAAAAAGATGAAAGGTTATAAGTACTAAAATAAAGACTTTTTATACAACACCTATTACAGATTAAAGCTACATTAAAATACCTTTGTATAAAATACTCTGAGAAGTTTCCTTCCATTGAAATGCAGAAGTTCTCATTGAAATATGTATCAATACACGCAGATCAGACCTGCGGGGCCTTTTTATAAATTTGCCAACATGTTTGCTATTGATATATAGCAATCAGTATCACATTGTGTGGAAAAGGAAATAAACAACATCACATTGAGTTATTACCAATCATGCAATACTTGTGTGTATTGATGCCACCTATTGATTAATACAAGAACAGAAAACAGACCAATATTTTCAAAGCCCTATAAAATAAATTAAAAAATGTCAGTACCTAAACCTTTTTTTTTCTAGATCAGCTTGAAAATTAATAACTCGATTTTCAGAAAGGAGCTTCTAATTTAGGTGTATCACTCCTAAGTTTTATAACACGATTCTGGATCAACAATATTTCATCCTCGTTTAATAACTGTACAACGTCCACTCAGGACACGACCTTTACTAGTTTTTACCCGCTCTAGGATATTCAATGTCCACACAGGATGGACACAAGTTGTGTCCTAATATAGCGGGTCCTTGTAACAAAGATATCTCTATGCCTTGTCACGTAATGATACCCATTTATAACCCGTGTGTAAATTCGATTTACTATTTACGATCTAAAAAGATACTGGGCTTGGTAAAAACATAACATCATAACACTACGTCTTGTAATCCCCGAAGGTTTAGGCAGAGGTGTACCTAAGAAGTACACCCACATGTCGCCAGTTATTATATAGTTTCCCATGTAATAGGGGGCGAGCCAATTGTTATCGACCTGGCCCAAATCCAGACTCCGTGGCTGCTCCTGAGAAATTCCTGATGGAAAAACCCAATAACACTTTGCACGACCCGTGAACCGAATCAATGATCTCATACTTGGTAAAAAAGGCGAATCAAATAAACAAAAACCCACCAAAATTCGAAATTTATTTTACTATCTTTGTTAATTGAATAGCCGGAAACCATTTGTCCAGTTAGCTCATTTACACGTACCAACAATAGATTACCACAATAAATAAATTAATTAAACCAACACAGCGCTCAAATTCTGCTCCCTTTCCACAAAATACTTCATAATAATGAAAAATACGCCCGATCCGCGGACAATGGCCAAAACAATACAGCTTACACTGCAATATGTCATTCGTGTCATCAGTAGACATTTTCCCATTAATTTATTTGGTAATTAATCTTTTTCGACATTAACGACAAGGGCTGCGGGATGACAAAGAAGGTGCCGACAGCAAGGGGTCATTGAAGCTTTGTTAAGTCAAGGAACAAGAGAGGGTTTGATCTCTTTGTTTTGTGCTGAAATATCATCCTGATCGCTAACAAGGGCGCTGCGTTCCGCTCCCGTCTTTGAATTTTTCAATGCAAAATGGATATACCAAGGCTAAGATATAATACGGAGCCGTATCATATAGTACTAGATTGACACTCTGTCTGCGACATTGTCGTCGCAGATTGCGGACTTCGTCGGTAAACTTCAACTCCCCTCCACCTCCTTTAAGTGGAAGTTTTGGAAAATTAATTATTAATTTCTTTATTTTTTAAACCCAGTCAAACTCAAACTCAAATCATTTATTTCAAATAGACCATTACAGGCACTTTTGAAAGTCAAAAAGTCAGTCACAGAGTTTTTAAATATAATAATATATTTAGTAATAAACATAACGCCCCATCTACTCAGCTATCAAGTTTTCGTGTTGAATATACTTGCTGAAAAACCCTCTGGGCATTTACATAACAATGTCTCACATACGAAAACTGGTATCCAGTGCCATCTGGTTAAACCGCCCTGGATGCAACAGGAAGCCAATCTCATAGGAAAGGCTATTTATTATGAATAATGTCTTAACATTGAGTTGTATCGATCATTATCTCCATTATAATCGCATAAGGAGCCAATATACCAAAGCCGCTATTGTACTGTTGTGCCAGGTATGTCGGTAACTTTCGTTCGCGTTCGGTTCACATAATCTCGATGCCGTCGACATGCTCGTCGGCTTCGATGTGTAGGCTCCATTATGACCTAGTGCGACATGTGAGCTAATTAGGTGAATCAACTGCTCATGCCTGACAACGCTTTTAACTGAACACCGCCACCGACCTACTTATCTAAGAGTATTCTATTAACTAATAAATACATAAATTACCGGCAAAGCGTATAATTCAGCCACTGTATACTTCTAGAATCAAGATAGATTTTATATGAGCCTACTCGTACTTTTTTTGTAACATCGACTAGATAAAAAAAAACAAGAAGAATAAAAACATTCCAAATCGGATTTGGCTAGACTTTAATTATTTTGGCAATGCAGTTTGAATAGGCTTATTTCTGACTATTATTACACAAGCTCAAACCGCACACGACGTATCTTCACGAGAGGCGTGGAAACAAAAGGATTCACAAATCCTTATTAGCTACACCATGTTCAGCAGCAGAGCTCATGGCTAAATAACAGCCGCACGGGTCGATCTTCAAGGTTAAGCCACGCTTGCCAAGGTCGGTCTCTGGATGGGCCTTACAAACCGAGTTTCCTTCGTGCCTCGGAAAGCACGTACCGTTGGTCCCGGCTGTCATTTTTTGATCTTTGACAGTCGTTACAGGTAGTCAGTGACCCGAAAGTCTGTTAACCAGTCTCACCAAGGGGTAACGCATTACCCAGTTACGTGGATGTGGAGGTCAGATAGGCAGTCGCTCCATGTAAAATACTTTCCGCGTCCCCGTACTGCCTGAAGCACTGAGCGCGATTATTAACATTTATTTTCCTAGTTCTTGGACGCCACTGGATCTCAACTTTACTCCACCTGTCATCAATGTGCCTTGCTAGGTGTCCTGCCCAACGCCATTCGAGTTCCATAACACGAGTACAGGAAATTCCTACTGAATCCACTAGTGGAAAAAAGCAGTAGAATCAATAATCTGTAACGAAAAAATCCCCAGGTTTGCCAAATTAGGCCTATTACGTGTGTTAGCTGTCAAAACTTTGGAAACTTTTGGGTTTTCTGAAACATCAATTTGTTTCGTAGGTAATATGTTCTATCTAGGAATGCAGTTAGTTGTTACTGTCATAGTTAAGTAACACAATAATTCCTGGCTTGCGGGAGTATCCGTACAAACCGCTAAGCGGTGCTGCAGCGCTGTGGTCTGTGGTAGTGCTGTGTGTCGAATAGTCTGTCGACGTCAATCACTCCGCATGTTGAGGAACTGTACCGTTTATATTATACTAGCCCGACTATATATACTAGCGTTTCCTTCGCGTGGAAAAATGGTGCGAGAAAAAAAAAGAAAAGTATTCTATGTGCTATTGCAGACCATAATCTATATCTCAGTGCCAAATTTCATTCAAATCCATCCGTTCAGCCGTTCTGGCGTGATTGAGTAACAAACATCCATCCAAACTTTTGCATTTATAATATCATCAGTAAGTATAGATGGTTCAATATAGTCGGCTCACTTATTTATGAACTGGGGGTCTAAAATGGCCGCTTTAGCAGAATCATAATAGGATAATAATGTGAATTACGTTTAAATTCTTAAAATGGTCATAGACGTACCTACTATTATGAATTGTTACCTTATGACTATATATATATGAATTACGTTTAAATTCGTAAAATGGTCATAAGGTAACAATTCATAATAGTAGGTACGTCTATGACCATTTTACGAATTTAAACGTAATTCATATTATTATCCTAATATGATTCTGCTAAAGCGGCTATTTTGGACCCCCTGAAGACACCGTAGTGTAGTTGTTGTAGCTAAACTTAGAACTCTTTAAGACCTACACAATTACTGACAAATGCTTGCACTGACTGGACATGTCCACCCAAATCTGTCTGGCTCTCTCTCCTAAAAAGACCATGCCAGACACTAATCTGCATGGTTGCCATATGACTTGATTAATATACATCATGTTTGGATTTTAAATGAGACTGCGACCCCTGAGTTTGTTTCGGATGTTTCTTCTCAGAGTAGTCGGTTAGGAAACACCGACCGCATCTCGTTTTAAAACATGGCTTTTTTGTCATGTGTTTTTTCTTTTTTGTTATAGGATCACTTTGTTGTCCCTCTGCCAAGACCCTTTTTCTCAGGAACGCGTGGAGGTACCAAGCTGAAATTAATATCAAATACATAGGTCTGCTACCCCTTGGAGCAGTAAAATATCTAACTAGTAAGTCAACGTGGTCAAAAGATATGACCGTTTATGTCGCATGTTTTGCGATTTTACAAGTGAATTTAAACCTATAGGATAATAGGTCCCGTTGACCTAGAATCATGAAATTTGGCAAGAAGCAATGTCTTACAGCACATGTAAAGGAAAAAATGAAATAAATAATAACAAAACTGTTAATATGGAGTTTAATAACAAAATACCTTCAAGTTTAGACGGAAGCCTCGGTGCGCGAGTCCAACTCGCCATTGGCCGGTTTTTTATAATCAATTTCCAAAAATAAATATCATTTCATAATTGTAGCAGTCAAATGGGAAGAGAGAGGGCTTTTCATCGGTGAAGCAAGGTTGAATAATCTGCGTTTCGCTGATGACATTGTCCTTTTCTCCCCCACAGCCACAGGACTAGAGCAAATGCTACAAGAGCTTAGCGATGCAAGCCTTGAAGTTGGACTGAAGATGAACATGTCGAAGACCAAGCTCATGACCAACAGCTCCAAGAGGAGCATACATGTAGGCGGGGAGAATATACAATATGTCCAAGAATATATCTACTTGGGCCAAGTAATCTCTTTCCAGGCAAGGCAAGATAAGGAAATTGCAAGACGAACGGAAAATGCCTGGAAGAGTTACTGGTCCATGAAGGACTATTTTAAGGGCACTCTACCCATGTCTCTGAAGCGAAAGCTAATGGACATGTGTATTCTTCCCATTTTGACCTACGGTGCACAAACTTGGTCTTTGACTAACATCCAAAAGTCCAAACTCAAGGTTTGCCAACGTGCTATGGAGCGTAGTATCTTAGGTGTAAAATTAACAGATCGTGTTCGAAACACCACACTGCGCTCCAAAACGCAAATCGTTGACGTGGCTCAAAAGGCTGCCCAACTTAAATGGGACTGGGCAGGACATGTCTGTCGCATGCCGAATGAACTGTGGGCCCGTAAAGCTCAGGATTGGTGCCCTGAAACAGTGACACGGGGTCGCGGCAGACCACGAAGGAGATGGCGGGATGAACTGGATGTCTTCCTTGAGAATTGGAAAGTAGAAGCACAGAATCGTGACCGTTGGAAGGAATGGAGGGAGGCCTTTGCCCAGCAGTGGGACAATATGGGCTAGCTATAATAATAATAATAATAAATAATTGTAGCATGGCGTAGCATATCATAATAAGTCTATAATATTCCCATTACTGGGAGACAAGCATCCTTCTAATGACAGGGGCTGAAAATAAACCCTAGTATGGAAGGGTTTTAACCTATTTACAAGCATAATGTCTCTTAATCTCCTCTTATTTATTTTTCTGACAAATACATTCAAATATTCATTTTAAATCTCTTTGTTTTCTGCTAACATTCTGTACATTAGACGTCCGCCTATCAATCTGGTATGGACCGTTGTACAAACTAGACACCTTTAAACTCTTACCAGTTATACTCTTACTAGTTATTGATTGGACATAAAAAGTTAACTTTAGCCTATGTTCTACGTAACTTTTTGTTTACATTGTGCCTTTCTTAAATATTATTACGGCTCACAAACAATGGCTATTTAGAATACAACATCATGATGAAAATCTGCTTGATTGTTTACTGATATTGTATGCATAACATAGAAGAGGTAAATATCTGCACCAGTTACGCTGCTCTCCAGAGACATACCTACACAGCATTGGTGTTAGCGTTCTATTAAACCATTCAACTAAACCATTCGACGCGGGGTGAAATGCTGTAGTGTAACGAGACTTGACCCCAAAACAACCTACTGTTTCTTTGACCAAACGAAAGGTGAAAACTGATCCTCTATCGGACACTGCCTCTTTAACCCCTCCAAACCTACAGAAAATCTCCTCTGTCAAACTCGTTGATACTTTGTGCTGTTGCTCTGGGTATCACCTTTTAAACTGCATATCAAGTGGCATATTATTCTACACTTACAACAATGCACCTATTACCATTCAATGACTTCCTAAATGGTCCGAACAGATTAATTCCTACTTTCTCCATCATATAATTTTAAGTCACCGGTTGCAGTTGTGGAATTTTTTCGCTTCTAGCACAACAAACAGCTCCTTAAATACTTGTCAATCCCTTTCCTTCTTAACAGAATATGTGGCTCTGAATTTATCCAATGCATTTTAATTTATAATCTGACTCCCATTTTAGAAAAATCTTGATGAAAATGTTCTCATCTGTTATTTATTCGCTTTAAGACGCTGTCGCCGCTGCAAGCACAAGAAAGTCTGCTAGTCTATAGAAGAACGAAATGTCATCTTGATTTATTAGTTTCTTGTCTATATTCGACAGGAACTCTGCTCTCTTACGATCACAGATTGCTTTGAAGTCTAGGTCATCATTGTATATGAATTTAAAATATTATGCTAATGCAATCATGCAATGCGTTTCAAAATGAGTGCTAAATCGAATTCTGGTCATTTGGGTCGTCAAAGCAATTGTTGTTCGTTCCCAAAATATTCAGTGCTTGCGCCATTTCGCTATTATCGTATCAAATCTATTAATTTATTATTAAGGCTTTTTGCTTCCTTTATCGCTTGGGGACGCAAATTGAATACTTGCGTAGTATTGGCTCTACGCGACGCCTCTAAATAGTCGATATTGATATTTGGTTTCCGTCTCCACCAATATGCAGAATACCAATATGTGGTATTTTACTTTAAATAAAAGGCCTTATAGCGACTTTAGTTATACATTTTAGAATCTGATCCACCCTTTTACAAGAATAAAACTCAACTAACAATCGAGAGTAACAAAAATCTGTTCTATACTTAAAGGAGATGGCCAGGTTTGGGCCAAAGTATGTACAGAAACGATATGTATATTAAAAAAGACTAGATTTTTTACTGATTAAAAATAACATGTAACAATAATAACTTTCTACCGGAATGAGCTAAAAATTATAATTTGAAATATGGTTTTAAATTGAATGTAGTTCTAAAACTAGCTCCGTAAACAAGCTGTCAGGTCATAACTAGTTCGTTCTAAAACTAGTAGTTGTAAAGAAGTTACTAAAAAACGATATCTATTTTGTTTTAGCATTGGTCATGAACATAATAATCACTTATAAAAGAAAAAAGGACATTTGATGAAATTATTGTTGTTTTAGTAATAGTTATTTATTTATTTAACAGTAACATCGTTCAAAATCGTGTATCGGTTGACTGTTTCAAAACGAAAAAATATCGATGTTTGTCAAAATGTCAATGTCACGTCACTCCCGTCAAGTCCCGTCATTCGTTTTCGTACTCGTGCGGATGTGCTTATTCGATTTCTGCTATTTTTCTGACGACTTTGGATTGATTTTACGAACTTGGACACCGATTGCTTATCGACTGGATAATGGTGAATTGCGTGAGTTGTGGTATCCCTACTGATCGTAGCAACGCTACTGGAAACTCGCTCTGCCTTTACATGATGAAGCAGTTCTTTCCATAATAAGGGCAAGGACTGTCGTCAAACAGTGGCATAAGGTACCAAAATACCATCACACCTCCTGCACCATTCCTGTATGATATATTAATTGAGTATGAAAATGAAGATGAATATAATATTGAAAAAATAACTTGTTTTTATTTTACCTACCTAACATAATATGCTAATAGTAACATACAAATATGTTTTCAAACAATTAAATCAATGTGTTTATTTGATTATGGTATTTACAATACATTTTGGCGTTATATAGGTACAATTCTTACCATCTGCCGCATAACCTAACCTAGTGACCCAAAAACTTATTTTCTTCCTAATTCCCATAGAATTTTTAAAAAAATCTTTCAGATGTGAATATGTTTGTGTTTTATCTATTAAATAATACATAAATGATTACTGTTCATATTTGGCCCAACGATGTATGGATTTCTGGCGATCTCCTTTACTTTTTTTCCAAAATACTTTGAGAATCCGAATGCAACTATTAAGGTTAGTTGTAAGCTCTAAAACCCAAAAATACCAACCAACCTATATTTTTACGACCTACTTAAGAGGTAGATCAAGTTGATCTGAGTTCGAGAGGTGATTTATGAGGAGGAAGGTAAACACGACGCGGCTTCATTAAAAAAGGATTTGATATTAGAAACTGATGTATAACCGGAGATGCCTCAGTTTTAATAAATAGGCATTGTTTTGTTTTACCTTATAGATAGATAGGTTAATAGAATGTAAGTACGGGAGTATCGTTAATCTGACGAAGTCTTTTTATACCGACTGAAAATCATATCAAATAATAGTTTAACTATAGCACATCAGGGGTCTGCCCAGTAGCTACTCTGGAAGTGGGGTAATCCAAACTTACAGCAAGTCAAAGTTGTAAAAAATATATCAAAAAAAGTAATTTCATACCGCGTCGAAACCTTATGGGATGATTTATGGTTGAAAATTCCTTAACTAATGGAGACTACATTATCCCCAAGTATCATGACATTTAAATTTCCTAGGATATGTATCTTCCGTAAGGGCAGCCGAGGGCAAAAACCAGTATGGTTTTGCGGCTTACAGTCGATTTCAATCCTGAGTAGATTGACACCCTATATCGCGATATCGGTGGAAGTGATTATGCACTCTTCTCCGGGGCCGCCAGCCTCAATTTCACGCCATTTGCCGTGTGACCCGCGTTGCGACGAACTTAACTGCCAATTAATAGCACCTATTTATCTCCCAGTAACGTTCCATAATATGGAATGGAATTATCGTATACCTGTGATAATGCATACTTACTTATCTACTTTCACGTGGCTGGCCTATTTTTGCCACAAAATCAGAATTAGTATCCAACGTGGCAATGGTGCCAGCTTTCTCGGTTTTTTCTTATAGACAGCGATGTGGACGAATTTTTTTTGAAGCCCTGTATTTTTTTTCCTCTTTTGATACTTATAACTTCTTAAAATATGTAGGTAGGTATACAACTATACAAACAAACTCACTCCTTTTTCCTATGGGGGTAGGCAGAAACTACTCTTATAAAAGAATACTCCCGATGAGGGAGCGCCTTTTGAGTAAATACCTAATTGAATTATATACCTACATATTTATCACCTTTTTGGTGAGATTTTTCAGAAAGGTCTGGTGCGTAGTACTCAACTGGTGTGCGTGTGGTGCGGGCATTTCATAACGGATATATGATCGTGGACCAGGTTTACCTTGTTAAGTATTGTCTGAAAAATTGGGTACAACTTCGCGGGCGATTGGAAATTCTAGTAATACCTACTTGACTGTAATCTCTACGACACTCAACTCAAGTCATATTCTCGTATAGAATTCGCAACATAAGTGACTGAACAATATTTGAACTAACAAAAATAAAATGTAGGGTAATGTTACAAAATGTACAGACTGGGGTAATAGAACAGGCGAAACCGACACTTACGTACATATATACTCACAAAACGGGTATACGCTCATCCCATTTTCTAACTACTAAAACATGCACTAGAAGGCATTAATAGCAGTCTTCGATTGCCAGTAACTCAAATGTT
The DNA here is from genome assembly GCA_950022335.1 of Eurois occulta. Lineage (NCBI taxonomy): Eukaryota > Metazoa > Arthropoda > Insecta > Lepidoptera > Noctuidae > Eurois > Eurois occulta. Next base: position 14,642,397 of record OX465479.1, on the reverse strand, counting down.
TAAGTGTTATTTGAGTTCGGTAGTCAAATACGGAACAAGTGAAAGGCATCACTTGGGTAACGTAAACCTAATCATTGAAAACTAACAGTACCGTAGTATGCGAGGGAGCATCGGCCATTCCCAGTTGAGATATGTTTAACTTGGTACGTTGGTAACCCCTCGGGTGTTCGTGATTGAGACTCTCGACGTCGAATAATCTGTCTTGATTTTAAAGGAATATATATGTTGGCTTCCGTACGCTCCATCTTTCAGGATATGTTTTATTTGTTAGAAATTTTAATATTGAACTTTCCAATAGTTTTCCGTTGTCGATTCTTTTATGTATCCTGTTATGTTTGAATGCACAGTCGGGTAGAATATTGTATTTCACGATATTGTAAGTAAGTTTATTGTTTTGCAATTTGTCTACTTACCTAAGCTATTTTCAGAAACAAAGTTCGACATTCCCCTTTATACTTTCATGAGAGCTAGGTGTAAATGTTTTAATGGTTTTCATGGCATAGCAAACGGTTGAGTGCGGAGAATAGATCGCGAGCCTACAAGACCACAACAATAAGTGAAATACGCGGGTAAAAAGTGGCGAAGTTTTAAGTGGTTCTACAAAAACTGAGAACATAGTGACGTCACGGGTCCGGTAAACATTGCATACAAATCAGCGCAGTGGCCGACTTTCAGCGAAACTGCGAAATTAACTTTGATCGCGTTTTAATACCCGCGCTTGCGTGGTAAAGTATTAAATCTCAATTTATATCCAAGTCGTCCGTCTTTATGCAACTAGTTTATGAATTTGTTTAAAAGTTAACCCATTAAGTAACGCTTGCTCCTGCAGAATATTTTTCAAGAAGAGTAAACATTGAATTTGATTATCAATTTATTTTCTCAATTAAAACTAACAGCAAAAATAACTTAGCATAAAATTCATGATAAAGTATAATTTGAAATAAAAACCTTAATCACATGAATGTATAAGTATCACTAGTAGGTACTATACCTTCTCAGAACAGACTAATTCGTTCGTCAAGACCGGGAGGTTTCGTGTGTATTCCTGGTACACCCAAGTAAGGAGTGTGCTTAATGCCGAAACTAGGCGCTGGTATCGACGGTTTGCCCACCATAAACTGAAAAGAAAATTAACATAAAGATACTTAACATGATCATTATGATACTCGTACACATTCTACAGACTCAAGGTGTAAACGGACCCTACACGAAGCCGTCAACCAAGCATTCTGTACATCAAACTAAGTAACCCTACGCATTAAAAAAAACTTGTGAAACAGTTGACATTTTGACCCCCAATGTAACTAGACAGTTTCCAGGTACGGCCTAGAACAAAAAAAATATATATCGCAATAAAGGGGAGAACAAGTGCCTTTCGGCTTCGTTAAGGGTAGTTTTACACCCATTATGTCCTTCATATCTCAGCAGTAGCGTTTAACTACACTAACGAGGCACTCAATGTTTTTTGAGTTTATGTTTTAGGCTAGGTGAATAAGTGACGAGGCCACCTAGATAAAAAACGTAAATAAATGGATTCATACAATTACCTGCCAGATACTTCAGCGGAGTTGGTGAAACAACCCGTAATTAATACGTATTTAGTAAGGATGGTGCGAATTTGTTTTGCAAACATTTTTTTAAGCGATCTTTTGTTACGCGACGAATATTCAATCGCGAAACGAACAGTTTGGTAAGTACTCACGACAACCAATCAAACTATGCCAAACCAAGCTGATCTCTCATGGTACGGGAAGCTTGTGCAAAGTGAGGTCAGGTTATACTGGATATGTGTGGCTTGAAATGTCACCGTGTGTACCTAAATGAATCCAAATACAAAAAAAATGTGGTCGCCACCGAATTTTCGTTCCGTGACAACTTCCGCAACTTCCAACGACTGCTTGCTGAAAAAAAATCGCAAAGCAAATGCTTGCGGTGAGTGACGGTCCAATTAACATAATACTGTACCTTCTTCTCGCAGTAAGCATTCGGCGCAGGAGTTTTCAGAACCCCCGCGTACGGCCTAAACTTAGGTGCGAAGGAGAAAGCAGGTTTCGTCTTCTGGACATACTTAGAATTTGGGTTATGTGTCCCCGGGCCTGGCGGATTGAAAGCGGGAAGGATGGTTCGTGGGTAGGGGAAGGTGTACGCTGGTTCTTTCCTGTACAAACAAAAAAGCCGGTATGAAGACTGAAGTTAAAAACTGTCCACCTCCCGCCCGTGTAAAAACCAGTCGAACCGGGTGCAGCTGAATACCAGTAATTTGCATGGAACGACTGCCTATCTGACCTCTACAACCCAGATAGTACTGAATACGATACCCATTAAGACTGGTTGCCAGACTTTCGGGCAATAAAATATAGATCTAATTCTGTGCACAAATTGTATTCGATAGCCCATATCGAATACAATTTGTGCACAGAATTAGATAGCTCTTCATATTAGTATCACAAATAATGAGTTAACACAATCGTATTGCATTACGGCTAAGACCATTGAAAGGAACAACTACGCCAAGTCTTGAGACCTACCCAAAAAAACCTACTTTAAAATGGTCTACAACGCGTTGTTTTGCTGTTGTATTTGGTTAAAAAATTTCATTTTAACGTCAGCTAGTGATGCCGTGCCCACTTCGTTGGGCGGTAAACATTTTTACTTGTGATGAAATGATGAGTGTGGTTCGGTTAGTACTGAGTGCTATGATTTATTTTCTGACTGCCAAAAGGAGGGTTATATTTTTACTGCTTAAGTATGTATGATAGATGGTCACACGGTCACGGTTCCATACCTATGTCGTATTATCTCTTTAACCATTCGTCCAAATTATATGCAGTAAAAGGGAAAAGTCTTTTTTTGAAATACTTGCAACGATAAATTTACTTATTTTGATAAGAATTCATAATTGTTGATAATATGACTAATTAACATGACCTAACGATTTAAATGATTTTTTAATATAAAAAATACTTGTTTGTCAATTTTCGCCTATTTTCTTAAATAACTTCAAACCTATTTATTTTAAAATTACAAAAAAATATATTTGAAATGTTCACAATAAGTCCTTTTATTTGATATGTAACACGATATAGTTTGCAAAACTTTGTATTTTCATTTTCTAATTTACCCCCCAAAAGTGGCCGCCATGTTTAAAATTCATTAATTTACGTTACACGTCCGTCTTTGAGTCATTGATATACATATGTGTACCAAATTTCAACTCAATCGGTATAGTAGTTTCGGCGTAAATTCGTTGTGACAGACACGCGAATGAACCTATAAGGGGTTCCGTTTTTCCTTTTGAGGTACGGAACCCTAAAAACTTAGTTCTAGATATTAGCACATACTTTTTCGGTATCGGCGGACAATACATGTTGGGTGGTGGGGTCCACATGTCATACGGTTGGTACGGAGGTTTGGCAGCGAGTCGCAGGCTGTATGCTGGTGCGCGCTTGACTCTAATCTTCAGCAACGGATCATGAGCACCAGGGCCGGGTATTTTGAGCTTGTCGCCTGGTGGCCAGTTGGATGCCGTCATCAACCCTCCCGGGATTTTGTGCGGGCCTGTGGAATATTCAAACTATGAGATATAATTTATGTGAATGTATATAGGGTGGAAGGGGCGCCGTCGCGAAAACGGATACCATGTATCCATTACATCATTCCAAGCCCCCCAAATTTCCGAAAAATCTAAAATTTTTCTCGGCGCCTTCTAGGATTTTCGTTTTGACCTCATTTTCGTTCGTCCGAAAATCACGAAAACAACATCCATGACGGAAACACCAAAAATTTTTGTCGGCGCCATCTTAAATTTTCATTTTGACAAACACTGAAAGAATGGGTGTTCCATTCAAAAAAAAATAAAAAAAACAGCAATCCTAACTATTTTCTTCAACTCAGTCCTCCTTCTAGTACTAGCAGGCGTGATGTTAAGTTTACTCTACAGAGTAAACCTCAGTGGCCATTAAGTTACGCAAAAATTCAGTCGCGCAAGTGTCCATGCGCGCAAAAGTCCGTTCGCGCAATAGTCCATTCGCACAAGTGTGCATGCGCGCAAAAGTTCGATCGCGCAAAAGGCCATGGGCGCATAGGTATGTCTTTTCGCGTAATTGGATTCGCTCATGTGTCCTTCGCGCAAATGTCTTTCGCGCAAGTGTCCCAGATCCAGTGAAATGTATATACATACATCTTTTTTGGCAGTTTCCTCTTTGGGGATGAAGATAATAAATATGTTGTTCCGTTTACAAAACTTGTTTAAATTTTCCTTACCTACCTACCTTATAATAAAAATGAATATATACAGTTTGTTCCTTTGACGATACTTTAGCATTGATGACGAATCGGTACTATGAAAACAAAAATATTTGTAACAGTTGTGAATCTTTTGTTTTTTGATGACAAGTTGGAACAGTGACGAGTCGGGCATAACTCTTGCCGGCCACAAAATTTAAATTCCGAGGCTGCTACCGAGATTTTCCTGATGGAAAAACCCAATAACACGAGGTCCGACCTAGGAATCGCACTCAAACCTCATGAGACGCGTATGAAATGAATTAGTATGAATAGATTAAAATCAAAATTTTAAGTATAAACATACCTAATTTCGAATTAATCCCACTAACGTTGAGCAAAGGTGCATTAGCTGTGACTGACGGGGGAAAATAGGGATTTAATACTCGACCAAAGGTGTAGGCCGGTGCACGCTTTATCTTTGAAAACCCGTTTCCTCCTGAAAAAAGAATTAAATGATGATACTAATAATAAATAAATGTTAATCGGGGATCTTGAATTTGATGTGGTTTAGACACACTTAGGGAAATTAGCTGCCTTACAAATAGGGAATAGTATGCAAAGCTGAAAGACCAGATTACGCAAAGCATTTATTGTGAACAACAGCATGGAACTGATAACTCTAATTCTAAGAACAACTACAAAGCTTCTATGAAAACCCGTCCTTGAAAGAGAAAATCAACATGGGGAGGTCCTTTTCAAATAATGTGCATACATCGTCCATATACACTAAATACTAGAGTGGATAGAATATGAAAGTTAGACCTCGTCCATGCTAGATTAAAATACTGCTAGAAAATTAAAAGTCAACCAAAACGAAAAAAAATCGCCTCTGACATCCAAAAGATATTGCAAAGGCGATGAGAACCTTCAACTGTGATAAGGCTTTAGAGACTTAATTATCATTTTCCTATTTTGCTTAGCAACAGATTCTATCAGAAAAATTTTGTTGACATCGAAGCCAAATAGACACTGTAATTGATAAGATTTATTCTTATCAAACTGATTTAGCTATCTGGAATTATTTACAACTTGGAATTGAGTGCGACAGTTAGCGTTAATGAGCTTTAGTGTAATTGGTCTGTAACTTCTCTACGATGTTACGCAATTAACATCACTGTCATAATTCGTGAAGGCAAGACCGGAGACATGGCCAGCTAGAGCGTTTGGTTGTACTATAAATGTGTAGCTAAATAATCATATTGTACGTGGAATTAACTACCAATCACCCTGGAAATTCGGTACTTGCCTTGAAATGGGTGATACTAGCCCTAATTTGCAACAATTCGACTCGGATAACTTAGGGCTCAAACAGGGTTGGTAAAATTGTCCACCTCTGTACAATATACTGCAATTTGTGAGAAATCTACGCAGTTGCGGTCGTTAAACTGATAGTTTTATTAAAATAAAATATTTATTTGACACTTAAAAATACAAGTTACAAGCCAGTCACAATAAGAAAGTACACGAGTGTATTACCACAAATCTGATCCTAACCCCCAAACTACGCCTGGATTTTAGGGGTCAGCGTTTAGCCATGGGTATAATTTTCATTCTAACGGCATTGAGAGTGTCGCTACAAAGTTGACAGCTTTATTGCGATTTTGTAACATATAAAGGTAAAATGTAAAAATTAAATTTAAGAATTATAATATTAAAATTACAGCAAAAAAAGCTTTTAAGCGAATAAATCTGTCCAATACCAAATTATCAAAATACTAACCACCTTTGGAAATAAACACATTACATTTACTAGCAAATGTAACCCGGAATCATCGAGATATAAGTACTCGTCAGTACTTATATCTCGATGCCCGGAATAATGCAAGGATTCCAACGATGCCACATACATCGAAATTGGTTAAGGCGTTAACAAGTCGTCTATCGTGGAATAAAGAACCCTGAACACATTTCCAGTTTTTTTCAGGTAGGCGTGTAACAATACCTTACCGCATAATTGTGGCTGTTCATACTCGTTCGGACCGGGAGAGGGTGTTTCTAATGATATAGGACGGGTCCGAACTGTTGGCTGAGTCGGCAGCTGTTTCAAAATCTTTGTTCTGCACTCATATCCAAAAGGCATCCTTTACAACCACTATTAATACTAAACCTGGTCAAAAATCGCTGAGACTGTTTAAAATAATATGGACACAACAACAATCACTCTAAATATTGGCAAAGGATGTCAATGTTGATAATTGTCCTAATGTAATGTCAAAACATTCACATTTTCTCATCAGCCAGCGACATACCAACGGGTATATAAAAGGAGATTCCAAATCATATCAACGGATGAACGGAATAAAGCGAGCGATAACATTTGAGGATAAAAACGGCACGAACGTAGGAATCAGGAGGGCAAATAAAAACTCAGTGGAATTTCCACGGTCCAGGAAATTGAGCTGCACCGGATATCGTCGCACCGGGGCGACGTGCGACGGAGGAATGGCTTCCGGTCGAGGTGGGCCTCCTTCATTATTCGTCCATTCTCTCACATTTCAATTCTGCAAATAGCATCGCGGATTCAAGGTTATTGGTCTCAATTTGCTATCAACTAGAGTTATAAACTTAACCTTCGTAGATAGATCTATTGAGAAAGCTTCATTAGCATCGCCATAATGCTAATACAACAATGTATTAGCATAAAAGCGATGCCTACTAAACTAAATTAGTTAGCCCTTCATTCGATCTTATTGATATTATTCTGTATCGAATTTCAATTAGCCTCTATATAACTCTTTCTTCTATCAAAGCTTGTGATAGGTTTCGATTGGATTGGCTAGCCCGTGTTTTATGTAAAAACCATTGTTGAGGAAAATTAGAATGACCCCGTTCGGTTAAAAACGATGAAAGGTTCTCCGGCTAGATGGCTACCCAGAAATTTCTAAGAAGACAATGGTCCTTTTAGGAGAATATCAACAGTTTTAGTATGGGTAGACATCCTTGTAAATGGTTTTAACAAAATATTACACTTGTATCCCTGATAGGTAAGCAGACTTGTATGGTAAACACTTTTCAAGCCAGTAATATTAAGACCTATCTTAAGTGTTGTCTGTGAGTCTTATGTAATAGCCATTACTCGACATAAATAAAGAATCTAGGCTGCCACAGAGATCGTAGCGCTTGTATTTTCGTTTTATTTGTTGAAAAGTTATTATTCACGATTTTTGAGTGCTTTCTTGTTTTATTTTTTTAATACGTTGTCTAACAATAGTTCCAAAATAATTGTAAGATTAAAAATTTGTCTGCCATCAAATATGTTATTGATTTTTCATTTATTATAGTCGCGAAAACATACCAACTCTCATGAACAATTGGGCATACTCCTTACATCGGTAAGAAGTATGCCCAATTTTATACACCGAACCCTGGACGCGACTGCTGAACGTGGGTGTTGACAATCGCGCTTGCTGCGACTAGATATTAACATTCAATCTAATTCAATGCTTCGCTTAGCTTAAAATATTTAACCGTCCTATGAAAAAATCTTGTCCTTGTAATTCAAATAACGAGTTATCTATCATATGTACCAACTGGGCAAAAAACAGACACGTTGCAACACGTAATAACTTGACAGTAAATAATATGATAATATCAATTAAACCCAGTATTCAATCTCGCGTCCCATCCATTAGTTATTCATGTAAGTAATGGAAAATTAAAAACGTTAACGGGTCAATATGGCGGGTCGTGTGGCATTCATTATTCAAGCCATAATGCTGGAATATTTGGATCGTTGGGTTCATAGATCCTGCCATAGTGATGTACAATCCGATCCGATCTTTTACATTTTTACAGTATCGATACAACAATATGCGATACTCCGATATTTTGGATCGATACAAAAGAATACGACAAATGCTTGGATAGATGCAAAATTACCGGTATCGGAATGAATTAATCGAATCGTGCGTACTAAATTGTCCTTAATTGCATGATCAGTCAATTCAAAAGAATACAAAAGGATTACACAATAATTCCTGTAATTTTCCCTAGAGTCTAAGAGGGATTTTAAATAAGCACCTATCTTGCGATGAACGTGCTGAACTCTCTGGGGCTACTTATTATACCTACTTAGAGATATGGTGCTATTACAAAGAGCTGGTAACGAGCCTATAGGTGTACTGGTTGTCAGGGAATCTAGACACATTGTGCCTTCATTACTTCATAAAACAGGGTTCTTGGAATATTCTGGGTTAGGTATTGTAAGCTAAATATCATGACCAGCAGATCGTAAGTATAAGACGAATTCATCAAAATACGATCCATGTTGAAATGTTGTGACGGTATGTAGATAAAAAAAAAATTACAAGAAACTTTGGAATTATAGAGAAGTAAGAACACAACACTCACTATAAAAACATTAAGAACAAATCTAAAAGCCGTATTTCTAAACATAAGTAAATTAGAGCGTGTCGAATATTTCATTACATAAATAGAAGGTGTTTGTTAACAAGCTCTTATACATCATACATTATTTACTCGTGTAAAGTTTCCAGGAATTTCAGAAACAAAAAAAAAGAGAATGTTTCGACACACAAAAGTATCTAAGGAAAACCTCTTAATGTAATAATTATGTATGAGCAAGTATCAAATAGATTTTGTAACGAGAAATTGGACTCTTCACAAAACACAGCCAGTTGTGAGAGCAAAGGTGGAGTTATTACTCGACTACAAATTTCGTACAAAATTTGTATATAAATTCATACCTGTAATCCTCAAAAGGTAAGGCAGAGATCCACATTGCGCCAGTTATGTTTAAGTCCATGTAATAGAAGCGGGCCTATTGCCTTCATCCGGGCACAAATTTATACTCTGTTGCTGCTATTGGAAAAAAATATTGATTCCTGTTACTGTGGAGTAACTAAGTACTTAATTATTTCTAAACATTTCATGATCTACATAAGTAAACAACGCTTTTGGGAGAGCCATAATTAGAGAATGATTACCTGCTTAAATTAGAAAAATAATAAAAAATGAGATAACGTCGTAGTTTTTGTGGCTTTTAACAACTTCTTGGAAAATTCTTTGGTAGACAACATCCCAAGTCAAAGAATAAAGTGTTCCACGAGTGTGGGACCGCTCTTGTTAGGGAATCTCGCGCTTCGTTGCCTTTCGCGCAAGTTGCGGTTCACTAAACTTTATTACATCTTTTGTTTTAGGTGGAGCTCCAACTAGTCAGCGCAAGACAAAGATAGAATACAAAAAATACCTCCCTATACACACTAATTAATTATAAAATTCTTTGTTTTACGTTTTAAGGGAATAACAAGGAAAACAATGAGGTACGGGGGAGTTAAAAATCAATAGAAAAGGTCGACTCAATGCCGGTCGGCTTAAGCTCTCTGAAAAAAGTTGCCAGTTCGAATTGACTTTCCCTGTTCATGGCCCGAAGTTACAGTATGCTTCAGTTGCTCGTAATACGGCTGACCCATTTTGCCGTCATTGTTGTAAAGGCGTATAGTTTTAATATTCAACGGCGTACTTTATAATTGCTCAAATAATTTTAATTTTACGTGAAATTTTCTTTTAAAGTAACTAGGTGTAATTTTTACGTATTATGAATTAAGGTACTTACGTAAAGGGCACGGATAATGTTCGGCCCAGCATGAACAATGATTTTTAGGGTTCCGTAGTCAACAGACAAGGAACCCTTATAGTTTCACCATGTCCGTCTGTCTGTCTGTCCGCAGCTGAGCTCAAAGACTCTTAGTACTGAAAGCTGTAATTTGGCATGGATATACAGATTAGGTAAAGTGGTAAAATAAAATGTTGAAAAGTATGTTTTTTAGGGTATCTCCATTACAGTACCTGTACGTAAAATGGGGATTTGTTTTTTCTCGCGTACGCGTACCCCATAATGTGGTATGTCGTTGGATAAGTCTTTAAAAATATTGCGAGTTTGTTAAAACGATTTTTCGATTAAGGGATTCGTTTGTGAAATATTAAGCTTCAAAGTGCAAATTTTTGTTAGACTCAAGGGTCCCCCCCCCCTCTACCAGCTAAACGGTTGTGTTTGGGTGCGTGAAAAAATTCACAATTATAGTATATATAACGAAGTTAAAAGAAAAACTATCACAGCTAAATAGGCTTTACCAGTTTACGAGTAATAGTCGACCAACTTATAAAATGGACTTGAATAACATATTTTCCTAAATATGTATGTTATGGAATGTATGGGAGCACTGGTTTTTCAAATGCAAATGTAAGTTTGTTTTTTATAATTACAATAAAAATCATTCTTTGGAGACAATTTGGACCGTAAGAACTGTCCGCATATTTTGATGGGAAACTACGGAACCCTACATTGTGCGTGGCCCGACACGCACTTGGCCGGTTTTTGTAATTATTTTTTGACTATGCTAGACCAAACCTGTTACCTATTTTAACCACATCCTTTTTTATATTTAATAAGTAAAAGCGGATAGTGGTGTGGGTTTATAAGTGCGTGTTTATTAATTAGAAAATTCATTATATTATAATATTCATGATATTTTGTTTGATTTAAAATTAAGATACTGATTCTGCATCATTCCACTGCTAGGCAAAGGTCTGCCCCGTTGACTTCCAGTTTTTTCGATTACAGTGTTGCTTTTTTGAAAATGAAGTAAAAGTATAGCAAGAAGGCACACTATAATATTATCTTCGAAATAAGTAAACGAGGGATGTTCGGCGTTGGCGTCTGTTTATTTGATTGCGTAGTGTGCGTACGGTCCAAAGCGGGCAGATCCCGGGATCTTCGCCGCAGGAAACAATCCGTTCTGCTGAATAATTAAGTATATCCCGAATTACTTTTCTCTTTCTCTTAGTATATCATATTTCAAAAAGTTGCTGAGGTTTTGATATTCTTGTAAGAATGTCTATCTGTCTTAGGGCACATAAACGATGGAAAATTAAAGGGAACATTGGTCACAGATTTTTATATTTAATAAGAAAACCTAACATTATTTAAACTGAAAAGACAATATTTTATGTAAATATTTTCTTTTTTTTAACTTTAATGCTGCTTTGCAAGTTTTCTGTAACAATATGTCATTACTTTCTACATTTCTACAAAGAAGAAAATGGTTTTTGCTGTAGGTATGTAATTGTTTAGAATTATAATAACAACGATACCAGCTACTAGGTCTCATTACCTGGATTATAGGTTACTAAAATTGAATTTAACGCGAGCGGAGCCGCCAGTTAAAAGCTAGTTCATACGAAAAACCAGGGCACTGAGTAGGTTGGCGCTGTTCGGCTAAAATCTTTGTCGGGCATGTGCAGTTAATTTACCTAATTAGCGCGTATCTCGCCGCACTAGATCATAAGCCTTTCACGACGACTGTAGTACTAGGAGCTACTCTCACTTCAGAGTGTGAAAGAGATGGTGCTCTACACGACGTCTAGCTCCATCTATTTCGAACACTGAAGTAATATTAAAACAATACTGCTATTAGAAGTAGTGATACAGTTCTTGGTATGAAGCTGGTCGTCTTGGCTTGTTTTTGTTTTTAATTTAATAGTAGTCATGAACTGTTGTTTTGTGTGATTTTTTTATTCTGTGTTTTCTTTCTCGTGTGTTCCCATGTAATAGGAAGCGAGCCTATTGCCATCAATAGGGCACCACTCCAGATTCCGAGCCGGCTGCTGAGAAAATTTTGATGGAAAATCCTAATAACACTTGGCCGGTCCTGGAAATCGAACCCCATCATTAAATGAAACCAAACCTCACGCTCAGTAATCGTGATAGCGACCACTAGACAAATAAGGCAGTCAAAGACAAGGTACAGACTCCAGCACATCAAGCTCCTACAACCTGTCTAATTTCTTTAATAGATTTTCAACTTTATCGCTAAAGCAATAGGTTCAAGGTTGATTGGGAAAATACAGTTTCGGGTAGCCTCATGTGCTGGCGTCTGTACAAAGTACTTATCAAATAGTTATATCATGCTCTTGACACATACCTATTTCCTTCAATCTAAGTCCCTTTATAACAGTCCTGTGAAGCAGACAAGCGCATTAATGAAGCTCATACAGAAATCTAGGAAGTCACCTGTTAAACGTGATGCGTGGCGTGTGTGCGTGGCGCATAATGTACTAGATTAGTGTCAGGTGTCCTCATTGGCTAATTATGCACGGTGAGGTTACAGTTACAAGTCGTGACGCAGGGGAATAATTTGCGTTGTCGTAAGCGCCAAGGGTAGACTCTAATATTAATAAATGTACCTTTATGGATTATGCAAATAGGCGTCGTGTGGTGCAGTTTTAGTTAAATTTGCAACATAACTTTATAGAGTAATTCAAAGACAATAATCAATTCTATTGTCATCTGTCATTCTACTGTCATCTCCCACACGTCATCGTTAATAACAACAGGGTGAAAGTGTTCATAGCATTACTCCAAAAACATGTTTACTTATAAACTTGTGTGCGGCTTTAGGGCACCACTAGTCACCACAATTATCACCAGGAATGAAGGGACTGCTACCGATCCTGTTCAGCAACTATTTCTCGATAAATTAAGAGAGTACAGGTCTAAGAGCCCTAATGACGACCTCGTGGAACCCACCCCTGTTGTACTAAGGGAATTGGAGAAAGAAATGGAGAAACTCAGTAAGAATTATGGGGGTGGACCAGGGGTCGACATGACAGCGTTTCCAACATTCAAGTTTGAAGAAGCCAAGCTCGACTCTATTGATGAAGCTGTTCCTGAAAAAGGAGCTAAGAGTAAGAAGTCCGATCCCAAGAAGAAGAAGTGATAACTTTTTCCTTTCTGCGACTTTCATGTTAATAAACTTATCAACTTTTATTATATTAGGAATTGCCGATTGATGTTTTATGTGATATGTATAATATTAATTGCAGTTTTAGATTTAACGGTTTTATTTTCATCTAAGTTAACCATTTCTAGGTTATTGTTTCTGGTTAAAACTACGTTTACCCAGAACGAGGTGGATTTACGGCTACGTAAATACTGTGGTAATTTTTTAATTGATGTTACATTAAATTGAGAGCTTTAATTGACTTAGATGTAAATCTCGACGGGAAAATCGTTTCTATGTAACAAAAATAAAATTAGGAAAGCCATCAAAACGCCTCTGCTGAGGATGTGTGCTTTCAGCAGGTACCAGAGTACAATTGGGTAGTAATACTGGGTGTACAATCACAAATCCGTCGACCAAGCAACTCTGTACATTAAACTAAGTAAGACCGCAAAAATATTGAGAAACGAATTTTTGTTTTGGTGAAAAAATCACAGTTTACGGTAGTGCTCTCTGTAACGCACTCAACACATTCTGCTTATGGATGTATTGAATAGTACAGGGCTCATGCAGGTCGCGGGCCTGTGGACGGTGAGTAATGGGCTAGCTCGCCGTCCGTCCGTCGTATGACGACAGGCCGTGTCAACGCGCGTACGCACTAATATTACATGCATTCACCATCTAAAATCAGACAAAAAAATTAATTACCCATACAAAATTCCCATGTACTAAAACTGGTGACTGGCGAACGTGACTGAATGCGAGACACACTAGACCGTTCGATGTGGCGACGATTGGAGGAAGCCTACGCTGTGGACGGTGAGTAATGGGCTAGCTCGCCGTCCGTCCGACAGGCCGTGTCGATGGTGCGTTCGTGTTCCACGCGCGCCTCAAAGAGATGTCAGCAAACCGGATGGGTCGCAGGGGCCGATGACTGCCCTTCCGCTCCACCCAGGGCGGGGGGGGGTCATTTGATGATTTCCCACCCACCAAAAAAAAAAAAAAAAGGTTAAAATAAGATTGCTTTCAGACGTCATAGTAACCCCCCTGGTCGGGCAAGGGTAAATGCTATTTGGTTTTTTTATTAGAAATGTCCTGTTGATGGCAATAAGCTCGCCCCTATTACATGGGACTTAAGCATAACTGGTGAAGTGTGGGGTGTTTGTGTATTATTAGGTACACCCCTGCCTAACTCTCCGGGAATAACAGGTGTGTTGTTGTATACAAAACTTATTATAAAACTATGCAAGAAAACTTACTACAAGATTTTGCTCACATATTGATGTTATGAACAATAACGTACCCTAATTTAGTTGAGAGCATCAAACCTTGAAAGGGCAACCAACCAAAGAATTCCTTACAAGAGGCTCCAACACTCTTGTTATATAAGTTTATCCAGTGACACTGAGGTATCTTTATTACCTGCCTTCGTAAGTACTTGCGTAACTTGGAAGAAGACATAAAAGTTACAGTCGCACAAAATATTTGGAGTTTTTAATCCCGTTGAGTAATTCTGTGTTCGAATTAACTTTTTGTGTTTAAGGTGTAAAGTAAAATAATTATGGATTTGTTAAATCTGTTCAGTGTTCGTATCTGCAAAATAACGACAGAAATGTGCTATTATTGTGCAGCATTAGTTTTACTCCAACCACTTGTGAATACGGCATCGCCTCGCCTTAGACTTTTAAGCAATGAGATAATTAATATTAGGTAGGTACCTTATTCAGCTGCATCCGGATAAATAACCAAGGACTACGTACGAAAACCGTGATTAATATTTTTTATACAACCCCACTGAGCAGGAATAAGAATGAGTCTATAGGTGTATTAATCGAATCGATAAAGTTTTTGGTATTAGATTAAAATTATCAGAAAAAATCAAATTAACCATCGCCCCCCTCATCAACAGTCTACAACACTGCACTGCTGGACTTAGGCCTCTTCAATTGCACGCACTCGATTCTCGCCAACTCTCATTCAGTTGCCACCATCTCTCTTGCAAAGATCGTCGCTCCACCGAGCCTGAGGACAATCGCAAGCCACTCAACTCGTTTCTCGCCAACTCTCATCCAGTTATCACCTGAACCTGAGGGCGTCCCACCTTACACTTGCCGATTCATCGCCCCCCAAACCGCTTCAATGTCCCTCAACAGTCTCTGGGTCCTGTACTGCCCCTTAGGTCTCCAGCGTCCACAACGGGGCTTTATCTTCTACTTTGGGAACGATTAGTCTCAAAGAATAACTCAAAATTATCAGAAAAGCACAAACCTACTGTTCCTTATAACTTGAACAAACTTTAATTAGCCAACATCTAGGTAAGCAATTACGGTAAGTGAACGGAAAAAACACCATGTTTAGTAGGTAATTAGTACAGAATTGCTATTTCTTCTACTTTGTGTAAATTGAATACCTACCGTTGCGTATCCCGGCCTCGGCTCTGTGATCCGAATACACAAGTATCCACTATGTACTGCCGTATGTTTATTTATTGTTATTTATCGTGGTGGTCTTGGTAGGTAGAATAAATGTTTTGTTTTGGCCCCAGGTTTTAGACAAGGATGTATCTGTAGCACAAGACGACTTAACTTGAAAAAGAAGTTTAAAAAATCTGTAGTTCCTCGCAACTTTGGCACCCCTCTAGTCTCGCAATGCTCATAAAGTACACAGGCGTGCAACATCGATAATAAAAATACAACTTTCCGATGTTCAAGTTTTTTAATCGCCTGATCATTTAACTCCTTGAGAACTCTTTAAGTTTCCCATCAACTTCTGATCACGTTTCCCAACACGATTGAACAATCACGTTAAGTATTTCAGCCAGTTTATCGAGGCAGGTTGTTTATTAAGACTCGGGTATGCTCCTCCACGTAGCTCCCTGAAGATCGAAGGTATTAACAGTAGAGCGGCACATCATCTAATTAATTACGTGAACAGACTGGAAGCTGCTGTAGCACGTACTAACACAACTTATTCTCTGAATCAAGATAGTTTTGTGGCGAAGATTACGAGTAATCGAGCTGGGCTAAAGATAGCTGGGAACTTATTGCCTTAAGTGGAGATTCTGCCAATGTGAAGGTGTTTTGGGCTAGAAAAGGACTGTGGCAAATATAGGTATAAGTAAAATAAGTAATAAGCTAAGCGATTTTTTTTTTATATTAAACCATTGGATTAAGTCACTGGCTCCTGAAGTACAGGTATCCGAACCTAGTTCTGGAGTCAGTGTTTTAAATATTTTTGTAATCCAGTTTATAGCAATTAAGAATTTATTTATATAATAATCGTGTTATGTTTACTCCTGAATAGCTGTGGCCAATATTTAAATGTCCATGACTGGTTCATCTATTAAATCATCGTTGTTTTTTTTTAAGTAATGGAGATTTTTATATTCATAAATAAAAATGGTTGAATAAAATCGGATAATAATAATAACACGAAAAAAAAATAAAGCATGTTTTTATAATATTATTTCAACAGATGAAAAAGGGTATCCCCGTTTTCCATATTTTGACGAAAACGAGTTACGCCGTAATTATAATGAAGTTACGGGTAAACTTCAGAAGAATACTGTTCCAGTTATTTTTAAGGATAATCTTTTAACTCTGCATGACAGGATTATCCTACTTTAATATTTGAAATAACATTGAAGAAAAAATCCTCGACTGGTTTTTACGAAGTCAGTGATTTATTTCCCTTGAAAAATGCTGAACAGTGGCACAAATTTCTAGTTCCAAATTCCCGAGGATAGAAACCTACCCGAGGCCACAACTCTATCCACGTTAAAAGTTTTCAATTAACCTGTGAAGTCTTTGCAAGTGACCGTTCGTTTTCTGAGTACCAACCTTAGGTAGTTTCATGGGAAAGTTGGTGGAAAGTTGCTTATTTGCTTCTTTCGTCAAACCGAAAAACTCTTAGCAATAAATTACCCAGTTGGCCTAATTATCTGTGTTATTAATTTATATTGTTAAATTAGTTGCTCGGGTCGATCTTTAGGTTAAGCCGTGCTTACCTGGGTTGGTCCGTGGATGGGTGACCACCCATTACATACCGAGTTTCGTCCGTGCCTCGGAAATCACATTGAGCCGTTGGTCCCGGCTGTCATTTGTAAATCTTTGTCAGTCGTTACAGGTAGTCAGTGACCCGAAAGTCTGACAACCAGTCTTACCAAGGGGTATAATCGTATTACCTAGCACTAACTGGGTTGTGGAGGTCAGATAGGCAGTCGTACTCCATGTAAAAGACTGGTCCTCAGCTGCATCCGGTTAGACTGGAAGCCAATCCCAACATAGTTGGGAAAAGGCTAGGCAGATGATGATAGTTGCCCGCGATTATTTTTGCATAGAATATTTAACCCGATAATCAACATTTGACTGCCTCGTTGGTCAAATGGTTGCAAGAGAGACTGCTGAGCATGAGGTCCTGGCTTCGATTCCTAGGTTGGGCAAAGTGTTATTGGGTTTTTCCTTCTGGAATTTCTCAGTAGCAGCCACGGAGTCTAGATTCGTGCCCGGTTGATGGCAATAGGGTCGCCCCCTATAACATGGCACTGAAACATACCTGGCGAAATGTGGGTGTATTATTAGGTACACCTTTGCATAAAGGATGATTTCCACCAAACGGCTCGCATCCCATCGGATCGGAAAGTATACGAACGGATGCGGCGACAGCCGATCACGTCCGGCAGGATGTCGGCGGATACGATCGGCTCCGTACCGTCGCTTGGGAACGTATCCGTTACTTTTGCACCAAATAAATCAATTTTTCTTCTAAATCCATGATTGAGTGACGTCTGCAGTGCGTGCACTTTCGAGAATGAGTGGTGCTGCCCGGCCACGACTTTGAGTGCACGCGACGACAGCCGAAAGGATCCGATCGGATACGATGACAGGCGAACGCCGCCGATCGCGCGTCGCAGCATTCTTTCGGCTACGATCGCGGAAGACGCCCCGGGTCAAGCTGCTGTGCGTGGCTTGGTAATATAGACTTTAAATACTGTGAACAGGATTCGATATCGTTTAAAGATCGTAAAATCCGTTGATCCGATGCGGTGCAAGCCGTTAGGTGGAAATCATCCTTAACTCTTCTCAACTTGTAACTGGTAATCAAAGAAACCACAAGCTGGTAAAACCGGACGTAGTTCAACACACAATCTATCTACACTTCTCATCAAAAAAATCGAAACACTTTCGTTTTTATTGTTTTTGTCCTAATTTTTTACAAAAGAGAATTAATTCCATGAAAAAAAAAACATTATTGTGTAGCTGGCAGTTTGGTCATTACAGTAAGAAGAAAAAAATCAAAATTCGAAATTAGAATTTCATTTGTTTATCCTATAAATGAAATTAATCACTGTTTTGAGACAAATGTGTATTTAGGGTTGGAGTACGTTTCTCGTTTAAAAACTAAAAATTAGCGCTTGTCTTTAAACTTTTTGTTTCTGATTTCATTTACTGTGACTTTGGGACGTCTGAAAAAACTTTTTTTTCTAAAACATATGGATACTTCGCCCGCAGAAGCCGCCCAAGTGGTGGCATTGCTGGATTCTGGACTTAGTCAGCGTGTTGTGGCTGCAAGATTGCATCTAAGCTTATCATCTGTTCATAGAGTCTACAAACGCTATCGGGAGACTGGTTCGTTCACGCGCCGTTCAGGATCTGGCAGGAATCGGGTCACTTCTGAGCGAGATGATCGATTTATTGTAACAACTTCTTTACGAAATCGACGCCTTAACGCTTTTCAACTGCAGCAGCAGCTTCGCGTTGTACGAAGAGTAGCTGTAAGTGACTCTACAATAAGAAGAAGGTTGAAGGAACGCGGATTGGCACCGCATAAGCCAGCGAATGGGCCGAAATTAACTGCAGACCATCGAAGAGCGCGCCTTAACTTTGCACGCGAGCACCTAACTTGGTCATACCTTCAGTGGAGCAAAGTACTGTTTTCTGATGAGTGTAAAATTATGCTGTATGGTAACGACGGAAGGAACAAGGTCTACAGAAGAGATGGAGAACGCTTTGCACAATGCTGCATTGAAGAAAAGGTCAGCTATGGTGGCGGTTCGTGGACGGTTTGGGGAGGAATCAGCGCCGACGGTAAGACAGAACTTGCCTTTGTGTCTGGGCCACGGCTGCCTGCACTAAACTCTCATCGGTACATCGAACAGTGTCCTGAACCTCATGTGATGCCCTATGCACCTTTTATTGGCAACGACTTAATATTCATGCACGACAATGCTAGAGCTCACACCGCGGGCGTCGTACGAGATTATCTTACCGAAGTCGGTATCTCCATTATGGTATGGCCAGCAAGAAGCCCGGACATGAATCCCATTGAACATCTATGGGATGAATTAAAGAGACGAATTCGAGCAAGAGATCCAGCCCCAGAAACACTTAGCCAGCTGCAAAATGCAATCCAAGAGGAATGGGATAATATACCACAACATGTGATCGTGACTCTCATCCGATCGATGAAGAACCGTATGGAAGCAGTAATAAGAGCTCGCGGAGGGAATACAAGTTATTAAATAAACGTTTCTTACATTTTTTTTTCATTTACGCGTGTTGTTTTACCCATTTCCTTCATATTCCATACAGGGTAAAAATTACTCATTATACAAAATACGAAACCTATGAAGACTTAATTTGAATTTAGAACAATAACATTAGGATTTAAAAACCTCATACTACTCACTATTAAATGACATTTTACATTTATTCCTAAATATACACATTTTTCTGATAATCCTTATCAAATCATAAACTGCGAGGTGTTTCGATTTTTTTGATGAGAAGTGTATATATCGACGGCACGGTTGGCGCAGTGGTCAAGCGATTGACTGCTGCGCTGCATGTCGCGGGTTCGATTCCCGTACGGAACAAATATTTGTATGACCTACAAGTAGTTGTTCCGGGTCTGGGTGTTTTTCTATCTATAATATGTATATATTTACAAAAAAAAAATGTATATATGTAGTTTATCAGCCATCTAGCTACCATAACACAAGCATTAGGTTGCTTAGCTTGGGACTAGATGGTGCTGTGTGAAATGTCCAGGGATATTATTATTATTTTGGGAAAACATATATTGTTTCTTAGCTTTTTAGCTAGTTTTAGCTACGTTGACGGGCCTATACCAAGTCAACGTAGCGTGTGTGTGTGTGAGTCGTGGAGAGAAATTTCGTTTTCCTCGATTTGCATGAACTTCCTTACTATTCTGCAGGTGTTTAAAATTGCGGCTTTTTGGAGTGTAATGTAGATAGAGTCCTTGAGGTCTATTAATTTGAGGCTATGGTGGAGGTGATTGGGTATAATACCCGTAGTGGAGACTACTATCGGTACTACGTAAACTTTTTCCTATTATTATTATTATATAAATAAATAAAATTGAAGTTTCTGTTTGTAATATCAAAATAACAGCTTTTTACTGATTGCATATAAAAATATATACGGCACTTTTAATAAATACACATTTATTTCAGTTTTCGTCTGTCTGTCGGTCTGTCTGTCTGTCTATTTGTTCCGGCTACTCTCCGAAACGGCTGGACCGATTTTGACAGGACTTTTACTGGCAGATAGCTAATGTTATGAGGTCTAACATAGGCTATTATTTTAGAAAAATAATTAGGGTTCCGTGCAAAACAATGAAAACCCTTGAAATTGGTTCAAAACAAAATTCTATTCAAAAAGGGAAGTAATATTACACCCACCTACCGCCAATGCCACCGCCTGCCTATGTACCACTATTGTATATGAAGTTTAAATAAATAAATAAATAATATATGTATAATATAATAATTTCACGCGAGCGAAGGTCGATAGTCCAATATTCTAAATGTGGTATATTTTTATACATTAATTAAAAATTAAAATCAGTCTATGTAAGACAGACTTTAATTCAAGTAATAAAAGAAATCCAAAACATATGCTTACAATAGATTAGAAAATTACTTAAATTGATTAATGTTAAGATACTTCGGAAAATAGAAAAACTTCGATGTGCATTGGGATATTTTGGCTCTCTGTAAATGTCACCATGTCTTACAAAAGTTTTAGTACCTTTAAGAGAACATACATAATATATAAGATAAAATAGTGTTAAACATAGCACTTAGGTGTACTAATCAAGAGCGTGTAACCGTGCCTGGCGATCATCAGGCATACGGCTTTGAATATTCAACAGAGCAATTACTAGTTAAATCTCTGGTGTCTTGCTGAATCCTACCACTACTACTGGTTGCGTGATAATTTATGGCATTCCTGTTCTTGATAAAAAAAAACTAAAACCAAACTTTTACTTTGTAGTGAAGCGTTATTTTTGTGTAAAAATTGCGTAAAGGAAAAGTATTGAAATATAATATGTTCAAAAGAGATAAACTGAAAGAAGAGGGTAGGTACTGCCTCGCAAGTTATTTTGAAACAATTCATCCATTTACATTAATCGTTTCAACAAAATTAACTTATTTCCAGTAGCACGTGTAACGAACAGCCAGTAACAAACCTGTCTTGGTACCAAAAACCCAAATTACAGCACGACACATCACCACAACACACATCCACACTTAATTATCCATAACTTTATTAATAAGTGGCAAAACAGGATTACCATCGAAGACGTAGTGAGCTCTCCTCTCCTCTAATCACCATGGTAACGGATATAATACCGTCTAATTCGCGTATCCCAGTGTAAACACGTAGTTGAGATATTAGTGAGAGCGCCGAGCCAACTTCCGACGAGATAATCCTTCTGTTAATATTCACTGTCGGTAGCTACTCCCAGGATTCGATGTGTGTTGGAATCAGAGGCACTACATGAGTAGCGGTGTTAACATAACGTATACATATACGAACGGCTTTTACATTGAAAATACTCGTTTCACTTTTAATATTTAGTTAATTTTAAGAATTGATTCGTATGTAAAGGTGATGCTGTCTTAGTGTGCTTGTCGCCAAAAAATCAACCAAAATGTTATAGGGTAGTTTTGTTTTCAATTAAAAAGTCGTTCGTTTTTACGTTACGGTTACATCGCTAACTTTATGCCTCTGGCTGGGGCTGGTATTCTACGTGTTCCACTATGAATCATCCATTATTCTAGATTATTTTTCAGTTTAAAAAGTTAGCGCCACTAGATATTTGTTGCAATAACTCTGGCTATCGTTTTGGAAATGTCGGTGAATAAACTGTACTGAAAAACCATTGATCCAACAACAAACATTGCGTTTCAACGGCCACTGACCGGCAAGTAGTTAATTGACTTTTTTGGTATAGTTTTCTACATGACAAGCACCAGCTTTCATAACCACGCCTAATAGCAAACAGTTACGAAACCGATCGATATTTTTTTAGCTTAAAATCTACTATCAATTAGAAATTATGTAATAGACTAGCTTCTGTCCGCGATGTGTAGCTTATATGTATCAGTGAAAGATTTATTCATATCGGATGAGTGGTTTCAGAGATTACCCTATCAGAATACCAGGGCTGTGACAGTTTTTTTATGTTACAGTACCACGCTGCTTTGTGGTCTCGTACAGGAGCAATTTAGTTTAATTTGTGTCTTATTATTATTTTTTTTGGTTGTTTTCTTTTTATTTAATTTTGTTTTATTGTTTTTTCCTGTGCGACTCCAATAAATACTTTTTCTTTCTTACCACCTACAGCCAAAAATAAAAAAAAAAACATTAAAATTAGTGTAGATTGTGTAGAATCATCATCATCATCATTCTCCTGCCCTTATCCCAATTTATTTGGGGTAAAAAAACAGCTGTTTCCTACAAAAGTGCACCTACACGGTCAAAATGTAGGGAACAGCTGTTTGTTTTTTAAAAAACGATGAAAAATTTCTATGTTTCCTACAAAAGTGCAATACCTACCCGGTCAAAATGTATGGAACAGCTGTTTTTTTATTTAATAACCGATGAAAAATTTCCATGTTGGGCTTATGTGGGGGCTCAGAATGATGTACTGAAAACGTGGTAAACGTTATCGCGACGGTGTCCCTTCAACCCCGTGTGCATCTTTAAAAGTACCAAAACAAATGAAATGGACCATCTTGTTTTTAATTCACAGGACATTTGGCACAATTTCAACCTCAGTTTTTAATTAATAACTGTAGAATTATTTACAATGTTCCTGTTGCTAACTGGTCGGAACACAATAAAAGAAACGCCTTAACTTCAGATGAATTAATTAAACTCGCAATTGGAGAGCTCAGTAAACTGAAATATCTCACTTCACTTTGGTATATTTTATTATTACGTTCAATTTTGTTTAAGCTGGTTCTGTATTACAGGAATTATAAAGGTTTTGATCGAATCTAGTTGTGGTTTTAAACGACGTTAGCTCATATCCCTGAAGAGTTGTTTTGTAAAAATATGAAAAAGATAAATGTGGTATGACTCACTACGATTTTAATCGACCTAGTCATGAGATTTTTGAAGTGAAAACTTCTTTAGCGGCGTTGAGCACTCTAAAAAAATTGTTCTGTAATGGGTATAAAATCTTAAACTCGCGTCAGGACACTCGCGTCAGGACACGTGACCTAATCGTAAGACGGATGGAGAGTAGACGATTTTGAACTTAACCTTCAACATTTTATGGTTTAAAATCATTTAAAGAAATTTGGAAAAAGCGTAAGACGGATGGAGAGTAGACGATTTTGAACTTAACCTTCAACATTTTATGGTTTAAAATTATTTAAAGAAATTTGGAAAAAGCGTAAGACGGATGAAGAGTAGACGATTTTGAACTTAACCTTCAACATTTTATGGTTTAAAATTATTTAAAGAAATTTTTAAATGTTTTGGAACATGATCGTAGTTTTATAACTCCTAGCGACATCTTGTAGAATGTAGTAGAAAGTACATTAGCAAATGCAATGAGTAACTGTTGTGAGAGACCGCTGGTAGATGGCGCTAGCACAAAGCGCCATCTATCTTTGATATTGAAAACTAAAATGATGCATTGATACAGAGAACACTGTTACTGGTAGGCGCGACAGTTTTTTTAGCTGCTACTAGAGGGCGTTGTTATAAAAAACGTTGTTATAATCAAGTTTTCACTTCTGCCGGCACTCCCGGAGTGCAACCCGTCTTTTTTTTTTTTTTTTCCTTTTATGTTAGATTTCTGTTTAATTTTTTTCCTCGAGATTGACCTCAAAAGACTTTCCACAACAAACTTTTTTATGTATATTTTTAGCAGTTTAATATTCTATAAATTTTCTTTATCCTATGGTATTCATTATTTTGTTACTACTGTCTTATTTAATTTAAAAATTACACTGGTCTTCTTTCTAGTTATATATTTATGTATTGTATATATATTTTTAAAAACGTTGCCCCACACTAGGAATTTCTCCTGTATCGTGGGTGCGTTTACAAACATTAAAACTCACATACACAAACAGCCAGACCCGGAACCTGTAGGACATACAAATATTTGTTCCGAGCGGGGATCGAATCCACGACACGCAGCGCGGCAGCCAATCACTCAGCCACTACGCCATCCGAGCCGTCACTATTATAGCCCTATGCTAATAATGCAATTAACCGACTTTAAAACAGGACGAGGTCATGCATCCAGTGAGTTTTAACATCGGTTTCTCTATGATTACAAATTTTTGTAGTTTCAATGATAATTCAGTTTGTTTATGTATGTTGATGATATTTAATAACAAAACAGTACCCACCGAGAAGTACATAAATTGGTGTGGGGTATGAACCGCAAGTAAAACTGAGGAGTTCGTGGCTAAGTAACAACAGCCACATGGGTCGATCGAAGGTTAAGCTACGCGTAACGAGTTCGGTTCGCGGATGGGTGACTATCCATCGCATAACGAGCTCCTCTGTGGCTCGAAAATTACGCTAAGCCGTTGGTCTCGGCTGTCATTTTTAGATCTTTGACAGTCGATACGAGTAATTTTATAGAACACCGACAGCCAGTCTTACCAACAGTAATCGTATGGATTGTGGAGGTCAGATAGGCAGTCACTCCATGTAAAATTGCATGGAGTTACATCCAGTTAGACTGAAAGCCGATCCTAACATAGTTGGATCAAGGTTCAGCAGATAATGAGGTACCGCAACTAAAAGGTAAAAAAATAACTGTAATTTAGGAAATATGTTCAGAAGTCGATAGCAAAAAACGAAAACCACGCGATATGAGTAATTTAATTGAACCTAGGAGGAAACGAGGCACGGCAAGCATTTAAGTAGCGGATATTCGCTTGAATAACTGGAAATGACTAAATCGTTTGATAGCGTAACCCAATGAGTTTTCATCATATTTTACTTTGTTGTAAGTGTGCACGAACCCGCACTGGCTCGCGTGATGGATTACTGCTTAAATTAGTACCTATTTCCTCATAGAGAAGAGGCCTGAGCAAGTTTTTTAGCCTAATTTTTAAAGGTGAAATGGTACTAACAAAAAGGGAAACATACTAAAGTATACACATGTCTAGAAACTTTACCTAGCAAAGCAATATTATTCAGTTATATTTCTGTAGGTGTATAAATTCTAATCAACAAAACAATTTGTAAACACTATCTTAGATACACAGTGTGAATGACATTGACGTCCAAACTTGTACGGTTCACGTTGCTGACGCCGCGACCTACTTTCCGTAATTAATTTTATATTTATCTCTTATACTAAACGTTAGTTGACTAATAGCTACCTTAGCGAGTAAACCGCAGATTAGCATCCAACACAACTTCGTGTAACTTTAAAATAAACTTGGGATCGTACAGTCGTTGGTGTTCGTCAAGTCACCTATACTGCAACTCTACTATTCTGAGCCGTACAAAACTGTTACCATGAATATACCTTCCGCAGCTGGCGACACGTCGCCCGACTACACGTCGCACGATCGCAGACGACGCGACCGTGTCGCCTGACCGCAGATCGGTAGTGCCACCGACGCCGACGCTGCACGCTGGAGCGATAACACGTTGAATCTTTCTCAAAAACTGAGTTTTTTAGAGGAAGAAAAACTGATAAACCAGGTGGTGGAATAACTTCCCTCACTGGCTCTGCATTTTAGCATTGGACGTGTGGCTTGTCGTTTTTTCTGTCTCTCTAAACTTGTATAATAAAAACAAGTCATCGTCGTCTTCTTCCTCTTCTAACAAAAGAAACAAAAGTAAATCGCGATTGCTAATCCCAAAACAGGTTAGACATTTTGTCTCACAGAACATTCAGAACTAACTGGAATACGGCGCTGCCGTCTGCTGAGCCATCTGCAGTTGGGTTCGGAATCATGATTGCAACGACATGACGCTGCGACGTCTGCTGCTTCTGTCTGCCGTCAACAACGAAATTGTACCTTTACTTTTAAATCGTAATTGTAGCAACATATTGATCAACAAAATAATCGTTGTTGCATTACCGATACAAATGAGGGCATATAATTATTCATACGATTATGTGCATACATGCAAATTAGTATTTACTTAGTTGCAGAAAATTTTAACTCACTGACCACGGATATAGATACCTGTACCTAGCTAGATAACGCAAGCATCACGATCCGTATGAAAACCAAGCCATATTTTTTGACTGCCCACTATGACGTCATCAGAACTATTTTGTTAGTATAAAAACAAGTTACTACACAAAAAAGACTATGTTTTTGATTATGTTTTTTTTTATGTCTAGAATTCAGTGCTTGAGTTGTAACGTTGTTGTTTTAAACAAATTAGCTTGCTGTGAAAGTAGCCAGGTTAAGCATAAAATACTTATTGGTGGCTGGTTCGCGAAGATAGATATATCTATATCTGTGTTACTGACTTTCGCAGTTCATTTGCTAAACTAACTATTAAGTTGGCTAACCTGAGTTTTCATTAAAAAAAAATGTGTTCCACAGGGGAATCATTCAAACCCAAAGCTTTGCCAACATAATAGCTACCGGTAAACCAACTGTGAAAGAACTGTACTTTATTTATTGCATGAATCCTTTTCACTAATGTTCTGACAATTTAATTATAGCTCCAATGAATGTCTGTCATTAATTCAAATCGGTTTACTTGAATCAAGCTATTTTGTTAGTCAAGTAAGTTTGTGCGTGCTCGTTTGTCCGATTCTTGGTTAGTTTTTATAAGATTATAGTAAAATGATTGAGCGCTTCTAGCCATTAAACTAGAAATTTTGGCAAATACAGTTGTTTTTTTTGGGAATATTAAATAGAAAGTCTTCAGATTATTTCAGTTATTCAGTGATGGTGATTTCATTTTAGGTAACATGGATAAACCAGAGGCCATGGATCGGGTGAAGTTTACAATAAACGGGAGAAAGTACAACGGTAAGTGTGTTTTAATTTTTTTAAACAAGTTTACCCTTTTTGTGACTTACTGTAACATAATTTTAAAAACACGTTAACGTTGTTTTGAACAGTTAAAAATCGGTTGCAGTTCAAAAATTCTGATCTTTCCGCATATTTGCTTTTAGATTTATTGTTGATAAACATTTATTTTTTGTTAACATTTTCAGCGGGTGGCGAGTTCAGTTCGGACCTGACATTAAACGAGTACATTCGTCGGTATGCGGAGCTACGCGGCACTAAGTACATGTGTCGTGAGGGTGGCTGCGGAGCGTGCGTGGTCAATGTTCGAGCGCACACGCCGGGCACAAAGGAAATCGCCAC
Source organism: Eurois occulta (assembly GCA_950022335.1). NCBI lineage: Eukaryota > Metazoa > Arthropoda > Insecta > Lepidoptera > Noctuidae > Eurois > Eurois occulta. The sequence continues at coordinate 14,614,737 of OX465479.1, read as the reverse complement.
CTTCTCTGTTAATTCTGTAAGAAGGATATTAATTTGTATAAGATTATCAAGAATTCATTTTGCGTCTGGAAGGCTGAATCTACTCGGTGCCTCAATGAATGAGGTCTATGAACAGACGCCAGTACTTCAAGCTTCTACAATTTACAAATTTCTTTAATACATTTTCAAACACATACATGAAACATTAGGTTCAAGTTTGATTGGGAAAATTTACAATTGAGCACTCATTTCTCTTATGACGGAGCACATTTAATGGTCAAGACATCAAACTCAAATTTTATTAAAAAAAGAAAGAAAATACATTCATTTAGCACATGCCACAAGTGCACACAGTATAAAACAGCAATAATATAGGAAACAAAACCTAAATCTAAACAAAAACTGTAACACTGTGCCAAATAGGCCCAGTTCAGTAAAAGCCGGGCAACTAGTGCCCGACGCTGGTTTTCAACACGACCTGAATTAGTGACGTTACGGAGGTAAAACAGTTTTTTATGTTGTTTCAATGGTGGTGGTGAATTTATAAGTTTTTGTATTCCGTTCAAGTGCCTTGTGGCCATCATGTCCTGCGACGGCTGGGACATAACAACTATTGAAGGCATCGGTAACAGGAAGATCGGTTACAACATCATACAGAAACGGCTCAATCATTTTTTCGGATCACAATGTGGCTACTGCAGCCCGGGATTTGTGATGAGTATGTACAGGTAATAGAACTACTTGAACTAGCTGAAAATCATCTACTGGGTGACTGTTGAGTCAGGCGCATAATGCACTTAACCGGACGCGGATTTTAACCGTATCAAACTTGGTTTCGCCTGTGTATTTTTGGTATAAGGTATATTGCAAATAAAATTCGAGTGTAGCTAACAGTGCTTGTTCAGTTGATTTTCTCAAAAATCGTTTCACGTTTTGCCGGTAAAATAAATTCTGCACTCACTTTTTTTTCAAACTTGAACCAATTACATTCTGATGACAATAAACTACATTTCAATATTCCAGTCTCGTACAGAGTAGTGACCATCATCTAACCGAAGCAGAAATAGAAAACTCTTTGGGCAGCAACCTGTGTAGATGTACCGGCTACCGCCCCATTCTAGAAGCATTCAAATCTCTAGCCGTCGACCCAGACGCGAATACATTAAGCAAGATAAAGGATATTGAAGATATATCCGAGCAAATATGTCCGAAATCCGGTAAAACGTGTGGCGGCGCTTGTGGGATCAATGAGGACTGGTGTTTAGTAAATATGGATCATATAAGTGCTCCAGATTTGCCTAAGAAAATATCTCTCGCCGATGGAAGGCTATGGGTAACTGTTGGGGATGTAAGATCAATATTTACTGCTTTAGACGACGTTGGCTACGATTCTTACATGTTGGTCGCTGGTAATACTGCAAAAGGTAATTTTAGATCATTAACTATGGGACTGATTAATATGAATTTTTTGCAACACTTTTGGCATGTTACAAAATAACATATAGAAAAAGCAATTTTTAAAATATTGATAAAATTATGTGCGGTTTCAGACAGTTATTATGCACGTCCTAAAAAGCCTATATGACATTCCAGGGGTTCGTCCAATACTATTTTACCCGAAGTTGTTAATCGACATAAGCGATGTAAAGGAGCTGGCCACACATTACTTGGATGTAAACTTGGTTCTCGGAGCCAACATGACGCTGACTGATACCATGCAAATATTCAAAGAATTATGTGTATCTAATGAGGACTTCTGGTATTTAGGTATACTTTACGACCATATGGAACGAGTGGCTCATATACCTGTGAGAAATGTAAGTGCAAATTGGTTTTAATATTTTACCAAGTATAGATTTAATTTTAAGTTGACGGAACGTTGACGGAGGCACCTTTAATTACCAGACTTATCGTCGTCGTTCAAATATGAATTAAATTTATCCCTTTTACCATTTTTTTTCAGTTTTAGTGTCACTATCTTTCTGTTCGTTTTTTTTTTAATTCTTTTTTTTTTGTTTTCAGATTGGAACTCTAGCTGGTAATTTGGCTCTGAAAAATTCAGATCCAAGTTTTCAATCAGATATATTTCTTTTATTGGACTGTGTCGGGGCTACTGTTACTCTAGGTATGTCGACATGGATTTCTAAAAAATATAATGACACAATACAAAACTGTTCCCGTTGACAACTTTTTTGACGTCCTTTACTATCGTTTGATACATGAACTTATTTTATTATTAAAACTCTTTAAATAAAGAATATGAATGAAAAAAATCGTTTAAACATTTCTAAATAATATATTAACATATTATGAATTAAAGCTATTTAATATAGAATAGTTACAACGTAATATTAAAAAAAGCACTAATTCATATAAAATAATTTAATTAATTAAATACGCAACAAGTCGTAAATAAGTTGATTAAAATTAAGTTATTTACGAAACAAAAAAAAAATGTACATTATTATTTTATATTCTAGTTGATCGTGAGATGACAAAGACGGAGATGAAATTACCAGAATTTTTAGTAACGAATCTAAGAGGAAAAGTAATGACACAGATTAAATTACGCCCACTCTCGCGACACTATGAATTAGTTACGTATAAGGTGGGTGACGTGTACCTATTGTATTTATTTTCACAATATTTGCATTCCGTAGTATTTGGTAAACAAGACTGACTCTGATTTTTCATGCATGGTTTTGTTTTAATTCTTGTATTTGTACTACATGTTCGAGCAAGTAAATATATCTGTATGATAATATGACTGTAAACAGTTACTTGCAAATTGTCAGAATACAATTTCATTTTAGTATATTCTGTCTTTGTGTTTCGATCGATTTTTAGTATCTGAGCATATTTTTTATTATAACTAAGTAATTTATGAACAGAGGAATGTCTTAGTTGAATTAAGTGCACTCTTTTAGTTTCAAATAACTTGTGTATAATACAAATAACATCATGTAGCAACATACTAGAATAAGACTAATGTTTGGTTGTCAACTGAGATTTTCGCCAATTTAAAGTTTATATCTAAATCAAAAACGTTTATAATGAAAATAAAAAAATCTTATATAATACTGAAATATGAATATTTGCTTATAGATTACGCCGAGGGAACAAAATGCTCAGGCATATGTAAATTCAGGCTTTCTTCTGAAATTCAACCCTCATACACATCTTATAGTAGAAGCGTCCATTGTGTACGGTAATATTAACCCATCATTCACCCACGCTTATGACACGGAGAAGTTTCTGATTGGTCGTGACATATTTAACAACCATACCTTACAATCGGCTCTGCACGTCTTGGAGAAAGAAATTAATCCTGATGTTCGACCACCATATCCACCGCCGTTTACTCGGAAAAAAATTGCATTGGGTCTGTTCTATAAGGTTAGTACATTTATTAACTACTATCTCACTGCTTAATGTGCAACACGTCTTAAGTGTTTGAATGTTATTTTCATTATAATTTTCCAGCTTTCTAGTTAGTAAATTCATTCAATATGGTTTTATGGCTTGATATATTTTCCAAATATTTAATGGTAAGTTTCTTCGCAGTGTATTATCAAACTTTGTCCAAAAGACATACTGAATCCTATCTATAAGTCTGGGGCTACCACACCGAGTGATGACCGACCACCGGTCAGTCGCAGCTATCAAGAATATGACACAGACCAAAAGGACTTCCCTATAACACAGCCGCTGTTGAAGAAAGAAGGAATGATTCAATGTTCGGGCGAAGCTGTCTACAGTGATGACACGCCGGCGATTAAAGATGAAGTGTTTGCTGCACTAGTGCTCTCCACTGTAGCAAAAGCAGAAATAGAGAGTATTGATAGTTCTGAGGTTATGGTAAATACACGAACTGTTTCGGCTTGATGTTTTGTTTTGCGTCGTGGGTGAGCAAACTAAATATTGTCATCTATATTTTTATACGTTACAGAAAGTTGACGGTGTTTTAGCCGTGTTGACTTCCGTGGACATCCCAGGTGTAAACAGTATAAATCGAGCAGATTTCATGCTCATGTTTGAGAATGAAGAACTATTGGCTAGCAATAAAATACTATACTACAATCAGCCAGTGGCTATTGTCGTTGCGGTTACTCAAGTATTAGCGGATAACATGGCGTGTTTAGTGAAAGTAAATTATAAGAATGTTCCGAATAAGCCTATTGTTTTTACCATTGAAGATGCCATACACGCACCAAAAGAGGAAAATAGACTTTTCCCTTATCCAGGTATCGTACCAACAGATAGAGGAGCTAATATTAGAAAAGTTATCAATGGAACTTTTATTAGTCCTCGTCAGTATCACAATATGATGGAATTGCATACAACTCTTACGAAGCCTGTTGATGAGGGTTTAGAAGTTATATCATCAACTCAGTATATGGACCTTACGCAAGCAACAATCGCACAGCTGCTGAAAATGCCTGAGAGTTTGTAAGGAAACCAAATTTATTAAATATTAATCAATTTAGCTGTTGCCTGTGCTGTTGAAGTAAAAAGCTGTTATTTTGGTATTACAAACAGACACTTAAATTTTATTTATTTGTATATACCTATGTATAGAAGATGTATAGATAATAATTTCACACGAAGGTCGCGGGCAACAGCTAGTTAAAATGTTACTTTCTTTTTTCAATCGGATGATGTTACCAATTTTAAGGGGTTTTTTTCCCAGAACTCTAATTATTTTTCTAAAATAAATATTAGATCTATGTTAGACCCCTATATCCTATGCTAGACCTTAAAACATCAGCTATCTGCCAGTAAAAGTCCCGTCAAAATTTTTCCAGCCATTTCGGAGATTAGCCGGAACAAACAGATAGACAGACAAAAAAAATAAAAAAAATGTGTTTTTGTTACAATATTTTCATAATCATATGCATTCAGTAAAAAGCTGTTATTTTGATATTACAAACAGACACTTCAATTGTATTCATTTGTATGGATTACTTGAACATAAGTAGGTAATTATGGATGTACATTTGTAATATAAACATCGTCTTTCAGAATTATAGTGAAAACAAGGAGATGTGGAGGTGGGTTTGGTTCTAAAATCAGCCGGCACAATTTTGTAGCGTGCGCAACGGCATTAGTTGCATATAAACTCAATAAGCCATGTAGAATGGCTATGCCAATGCACAGTATTACACGAGCAATTGGAAAAAGACCAAACACAAGACTTGATTACGAGGTATGAAATGCGTAATACTAATTATATTGAGCTACAATTTTTTTTTTCTGAACTGATTGTTTTATTATACTTATTTTACATTAGGTTGGGGTAGACGACAGAGGTGAAATCCAATATATGGACGCCGTATTTTATGTGAATGATGGCCATTCCCGAAATGAAAATGAAAATACCTATGCTACAGATTCTTTAAAAAACTGTTATGATTCCAGCAGATGGAAATGTGATTCTTTCGGCGTTATTACAGATGCTCCATCGAACGTATTTATGAGGGCCCCTGGTAAGCTGGGGAATAATTAAAAAAATGTTTTACTGAGCAAAGGTGGTGTCCCCACCATAAGGTATTAATTACATGTTGTTTTCTTTTTTCAGGCGGCTTTGAGGGAATTTCAGGAATAGAGCACATAATGGACCATATAGCTGAAGAACTAAATACAGACCCAGTAGAAGTTCGCATGGCCAACTATCGCCGAGAAGACAATGATTTGCCAACCTTAGTTCCGATGTTTCTAGAGAGAATTAACTTTAAAGAGCGACAGGATCGCATAAAAGAGTTTAATACTCATAATAGATGGAAGAAACGCGGAATAAAGCTTAACAATATGGCTTTTCCAACGCAATACCTTGGTAATTATGGAGCTCTTGTGTCTGTGTACCATGGCGACGGAAGTGTGGTCATAAATATTGGTGGTATTGAGATCGGACAAGGAATTTTCACTAAAATGGCCCAAGTGGCAGCTTACGAGCTCAATGTCCCTGTTGAGACTGTGTCTGTCATACCTTGTCATAACTTTGCAACGCCAAATTCTTTTGCGACAGCTTCCAGTATAACTAGTGAATGCTGTGCCTATTGTGTGATCAGATGTTGTGACCAGATCAAAGCCAGACTGGCACCGTTTAGAGCAGCTATGCCTACTGCTTCATGGCGAGAAATCGTATTTGAAGCCGACAGTCAGGGAGTATCGTTACAAGCCAATTATTTGACGAGTCCAAATGATCCAAGATTGGTGAATTACTCGATATTTGGTATTGCTGTAACCGAGGTTGAAGTAGACATTTTAACTGGCAGTAAATGGATTGTTCGAACAGATATATTTGAAGACGCTGGTCGTACCTTGAATCCAGCTATAGATGTGGGCCAGGTGAGATATGTTTCGATGTTGGTTTGTTGAATGTTCAAACGAATTAGAATATCTTGATGTAAAAAGCTACATTGTGTTTAATCTTTGAAGGTCGAAGGAGCATTCATAATGGCTACGTCTGTGTGGATGATGGAAAATATAGTTTACAACGAGCATACTGGAGAGTTGTATAGTGATCGAACGTGGACTTACAAAATAATAGGGGCAAAAGACATACCGAACGATTTTCGTGTTTATTTGAGAAGAAAAAGGCCGAATCCTGTTGGTATTTTGGGATCTAAAGGTAAAAGATATTGGTCGTAGAATTTTGCAAATTTTCATAGTTAAAAAAAAAAATGATTTCTATTTTATTTATAGCTACTGGTGAACCTCCATGTTGCCTGGGTTATGTTGTAGTCGAGTCGTTGAGAGATGCTATAGAAGCCTCTCGAAAAGACAGTGGACACGATACAAGTTATCTTTGTTTGAGTAAGTAACTTATTCCTTTCTTTTCTATTGAGCTAACTATATCTTTTGTGCTTGTAAATTGGTTACAAAGCATTTTTTAAATTTATTTATTCAGTTTCGGACAACAATATAATCCATCTTGTTAGTGAAAAAATACCTTATAACTAATGTTAGTAATACAAAACGCATAATCAACACCGGCAACACGTAATGAATTAACCTGCCTCGAAGGTTGCTCAGAGAACGATCAAGCAAGATATCAGCTACCTAGTTGACCATCCTCTTCACAACATGTCTCAGATCAGTAGGGTAGGTCTCTCCGTCAGTACTTTCAGGATACTATTCTTACTGACCCGCGTTAGATGCATCAGTGAAGCATTAATGGAGTCTCGATTTTATCATTGCTATTCCCAAACCAAAGAATGTATAGTCCTTGTAATAACTAATGTTGTTGCAGAGGTTCCAGTTAATCTTGAAAGTATTGTTGAAGCAGCTGCTGTAAAAATAGAAGAATTTATTCTATACTAAGAAGAGTAATTGAGTGGTACGATGGACTGATTTTATGACCGGTAGTTATAACTTTAGTGTTTGTCATGTTTTTTTTTTGTTTTCAAGGCTTATTTTAAGTTTAAAATATTTTGTTCTAATTATATATATTTACTTCAATGCTAATCTTGATTTTGATAAACCATGATTGTATACATTTTGCATGCCTTACGGTAGAATCACTTGAAACATATAAATTTTTATACCACTATTGTAACAGTGTTTTCTGCAAAAATAAATGATTTGATTTGATTTCAATAAGTTAATTAGGGTCTAAGTTAACAATCGTTTGAATCTTTTGGAAATTATTGTTTTACGTTACATATGCTTTTGACTGTCTCGTTGGTTTCGCAAGCGCGGCTGCTGAGGTCCTGGGTAAAAATCTTTTTGAGTCATTCTGATGTCCTTAGGGCGGCTGTTTCAGACTGTCGGATGATGTAAAATACGCACGTAAATAATAACAGCTACATGTTGTCGATGTTTAACGTTCGAAGCGTTTGAGAATAAAAACATTATCCGGTTACTGTAATTGAAAGTCATAATTTTGTGAAATTACGCTTTTTTTGGTTTGGCGATTGTTAATGTCATCTTTGAAGAATTCATGTGAGTGAAACAACCCCCCCTAAGTGTTAAAAATGTGGTTAGAATTTTAATTTCTTTAATTATATTGTGTTATTTTTTTTTTATAAAATTTTGTACTATTTTGTAAATGAGCACGTTACATATTTAAGTAAAAATTTACAAGGTATTGTAATGTATGTATTATTTGGCAGAATAAACATCATTCATGCGTTATCATTCATTATAGACAAGATGGAAGGGACACCGACGCTAAAATGGTTACCAGTGTTACCAAGTATTTAGTACATTAATCTGAACATAGAAATTTTTCATCGGTAATTAAAAAAAAATCAGCAGTTCCATTAATTTTGATCGTGTGGGTATTGCAGTTTTGTAGGAGCTGATTTTTTCAGAATGATGTACTGAATACGTGGTAACCGTTTTAGTGTCGTCGGTGTCTCTTCTAGCCTATAAAGACAATCAGTATAACAATGATCTTCTTATAAAGTAATAATATCAGCTGATTCTACCTAAGCGTTTATACGTAATTTGATTATGAGTGAAATGATTCTCGTTGTCGGTCGTAAATCCATTGCTTGTTCTACGGGTTATTTGATTATCTGGACGGGCTCGGTGCCCGGGGCGGACATAACCCGAGTTTATTGCTTACTTAAATAACAACCGTACTAAGTAACCCCTTGCCTATAATTTTTATTTACGTTATTCATTTCTCAATTTTAAAGTTGTGTTGTGTAGGTTCATGTTTGTTTATTTTATTTTTATGGGGTTTTATTTTGTATAGTTTTTATTGTAGCGTTCTTGTTATCTTAACCTTCGGTGATAAAAATATGATTTAGAATTTAGCGCAGAATTTTTAACGAAAGTAACCTTCTAATTCATATCAAAAAGAACATCAGAATTAACTTGACGCATCAATTTGTAAATAAATTTATTTATTTCTAATTTTGCGTAAATTCTTTACCCTCTACGGAAGCCGTCAAATATTTCCACGATCTCACGATTAGCAGTTATGTACTCTTCTTTCAAGAATTTAAAGTGTATATTCCAATGTCAGGGAGCGTTCGCATTCCGTTTATTAAAGAATATCTCGCTACTTTGTCTGGGAAGGGTCAACGGCCGCCACCGGCAGGTGTCACCCACACCGGAACATTATGTCATGAGTCGTGCAATTCCTTTCAAAATTAATAAAAATATATTTTTCGGATCTTTCATTTATTTCATGGTACTGTCGAAAGTGTCGCTTGTTGAATGAACATTTCTACTGGCGACTGTTAATGATTAATTAATAAGAAACATGTCTTTACAATAATGTTAAACTTACGACTCAATAACATTGCCGCGGAATGGAATGGGAGGGAATTTCTGTAACTAACTACGAGAATTCCCGAGAATATTCGGGAATTCCCCGGAAACCACGCGACTAGTTTTCAGCTTCTTATCTGGTCTAGTATTTTTTTTCGTGTGGAAATCCTCAATGAATGTCCGCCGTGGGAAGGGGTTTTGGTGTGGTTTTAGTCAGACTCCTACTGACTAAAACCACACGGTGTTCCCCCTCGTCACCTCTGGCTGGGTTGCGGGTTCATAATTGTATTCTCCACAATCACACCAGCAGTGACGGTTTGCTTGCGACAAATCCCGTCTCAGGTAAAGGGGAGGAGTGAGCTGGTCCTTGCCATGTCATTACTTGTGAGAGGCACGCGGAAACACCATGCGACGCCAACGCGGACCTACTTGCTTAGACGACGGACTGCCCCAAGTCCATCGCCAGCAGGCCATAATATAAATTGAGCCTAAGGCAACCCACACAACTTACATAAACGCTAACACAAACTCGAAGTGAAAACTGTCAATATTAATCTAACCCTGTAACCGAAGACCTTCGCTAGTTTATAGAGATGGCTCAAGTCATCTTAACGGGTGTATCGTGGCTTAGATAGTAGTGTTTGATTGAAGATGACGTCTAAGACAATGGTGTTAGGCATCATTTTGCATTAAAGCCAGGGGTGAGAGGTCGACCTGGGAGCCAGTGTAGCAGAAAATAGTCTGCGCGGTATAGCGAGGAGCCAATGCCGACGTCTACGGACTAAGTCTCGATTACGTGCTATATTATGATAGGCTGCGAGACGGGAATATTTATTTCGTGGTGACTTTATGTTGTTTGGTTAGGTAAGTGTTAAATAAATACCTACGCGCCGCGCCGTTTCAAATTTATATTGGCTTTCCTAAATAAGTCTGATCATAATTATAATTATGACATTTTAGTGATATCGATTATAATTTTGTAATGCTTTCATTTTAAATAATTATGTTTTGGTATTGTATTTTATATCGGGATTTGATGCCCTTTTGAAAAAAAAAAAAATAGTATTGATCTTTAACCTTTTGTTTGTGTGACTGTGGGCGATGCCATTTGGTCACTGTCATAGATTTTGCGCGATTACGGCCACGTTTTTCTCTTAAGTTACGATACGTAGCTTTCTACAATATAAATTAGTATAAAGTGAACCTATATTTAGTGTCCGACCGAAACTAGTTTTAATAACCGAAACCGAAACTAATTTATCGGTTTTTGTATTATTTTCGCCAGAAACCAAAAGTAAACTAAAACTCTAATTTAACTGAAGCTGAAAGTTCGAAACACTACCTACAGCTTTTCTGTATTAGATAACTTGACAAAATGGTGACATATTATGTATCTAAACGTAATATAACATACTTTGTAATTAAATATAGTTAAGGCTAACCTTCTGATACTAAAACTAATAAAACCGCTTTTCTTTAGAAACGAAACCCAAGCAAGAAAAAAAGAAAATCAATTTCGTTCACTTACATCGCGTCACTAACGCCTCGAAGAAAATTAGTACAAATGGACTCAATAAAGTGGAACAAATAAATACGTTTCCCAGCCGTTGGTCATTTGTTCAGGACGTGCGTACGAGCATATCTATCTAGACACACTGAATTGCCAATTTGTTCTGTGTCACCTTTATTATGTTAGAATTTTTAGCGCAGTAGTCTCATCTTGTGCAAAACGAAGTGAAGACTGGGGGGTCTAAAATGGCCGCTTTAGCAGAATCATAATAGGATAATAATATGAACATAGACGTACCGTATTATGAATTGTCACCTTGTGACCATTTTACGAATTTAAACGTAATTCATATTATTATCCTATTATGATTCTGCTAAAGCAGTCATTTTAGACCCCCTGCTGATGTGAAGAGCTATTGCAATTAATCTGTTAGTAGATTTCCCGCGGCTACGCTCGCCTTTTAGTTGAAAATTGTCCCATTGGGACGACGTGAACATAGCCTATGACACTCGGGGGTAATGTTGCGTCCCATTCGGGAAAAAGTCGTTCCGAATATTACCCCTTACAACTAAGAAACTTGCAGGGTTTACCTGTTTATAATATTAATTAGTTTAGTTGATTCCAGATTTAGTGCTAAACCGTCCACCAACCTACACTGACAGTGGAGAGTTAAAAAAAATGTAGTTGGTTTCGGTGGCATAGTTGGCAAAACGGCATCTAACTATGATGATGACCGTGTTCTAAATTGATGACATACATAATTAAATGTAAATGAAATTAGAAAATTGGTCCTGTAGTAGACACCTTTTCCAACTAAACATGTAAATTACAGTAAGCCTGTACTTCTTTCTCAATTCGTACTTAGTGGATCCAGCAAGACATATAATAACAGCGTAGAAGTATAATTTGTCTCTAGGTGTAGCTCGCGTTTTCGTCAAATTTGTCGACGGGGATAGGTACGAGGCGCAGTAACGAGCAGGCATCTGCGGCGTCGTTCCGCGACTAACAATAATTCATTCCAACAGCCTGTCAACAATTTCACACTCTACTGTATATTCCACTACCTTTTACCCGCGGCTTCGCTCGTGTTAGGGTCGAAAAATATCTCACGGGAACGATTCAAATGTAGCCTATGGCACTCGGGGATAATGCAAACTCCCTTAGTGAAAAAAATATCGGAATCGGATCTGTAGTCAAGATTACCCTATAAATCGAAAAGAATTACTAAACATACTTTTTTGTAATATTAGTATAGGTGTAGAAAGTAAAAGGTCGTATATTCGTTTGACGTAATTGGAAGGAGATGTCTGTTTAGTTTAAGACGTGTTTGTAGCCTGTCGGAAACACTAGGCTGTCTGCTATTTAATATTGAAAATTTAACTAACAAGTGTCAGCAAGGGAAAATGTTTTATTGTAAGACATGACAAAATAAGAGTTTAGAGTAATGATATTGATAATTTAAACTGTTCTTTGTAATTATATTCTAGTCTTAAGTGATTTTGCTGCGCCTTAACAGGGTAATGTATTCATTTGTTTTTAAGACAAGCTTGTAACGGTATGTACATTGTGTAATAAATAAATAAATGAATAGGTACTTATGCCTTTTTAGTTTAGAGGTAGAGAGTATACATTAAGACCATGTTTACTGTAAAATTGGCGATGATTAATGGCCATTTAAGTTGCGCTTTGGAGATTAACTTTATTGTTATACAGACTTCACTGAATACAAACAAAGAGATAACAAAATTTACAGAAACTTAGGTTTTTAACCAGCCAGATCGAATTTTATGAATTATTTGACAGACGTTTGATTGAAAAAGTAAATAATATTTTTATAGTCTTTTCTACTAATTACCATTTCTCTGAATTGAATCCATTGAAATCCTTAACGATGGTCACGCAAACAGAACCGCCTTCCGGTTTCTCGAACAAATGTGTAATATATTATGAAAATGACGTTAACATATTCGCGCGACCGATCGCTTTAGTTAGGACCTAGGATAAAGTTTCCATGATTTTTGACAGTCGTTACAGGTAGTCAGTGGACAGTCTGAAACCAGTCTTACTCTTACCAAGGGGGACCGTATTACCCAGTAATAACTGGTGTATAGAGATCAGATAGGCAGTCGCTCCATGGGAAATACTGGTACCTATTCAGCTGCATCCGGTAAGACTGGAAGCCGACCCCAATAAAGTTGGGAAAAGGCTAGGCTGATGATGACGATGAGGAGTCCTAGACACGAGACATTCGTCCTAATACAAAATGAACTCTTCAATGCTCACATCTGCTGCTTCAACAATACTTTCCAAATTAACTGGAACTTCTGTAACACATTATAATGTAATTACTCACTATAGTTCATCACATCTCATCGTTATGCCATGTACATAACTTATATCTAAGTCTGTTTTATTACATTTCATTAATGAAAGAGTTTGAAGTAAAACCGAACCATGAAATAAAAGTATAAATTAGGTAAGAGTCTGTCTTGTCTCCTTCCTTAATTGAAAAACTACGACTGGGAGTTATTCTTTTATAGCTTTTGAGACCGTTAATTTATATCCGGAGAATGTTAAGTTTTATATAACTAAGTTGCCTTTGTATCAGAAAGTTATTAGTTACTGCTAAATTTAACTTATGCAATAAACATACGCATAATATCACGTCTGTTATCACCAAAGGGTTAGGCAGTCGTGCTACAATAGTGCACGCACATCTCGCTAGCTGCTACTTCTATCTATGTTAACATATAAATAACAAGAAATGAAAACACATTCGTACGTCGAAAATCGCAAAACTTGGCTTGGCTCCGAGGACCAAGTTTATGTCCAACTAATGTGTGGCCAGCTCCTTTACATCGCTTATGTCGATTAACAACTTCGGGTAAAATAGTATTGGACGAACTCCTGGAATGTCATATAGGTTTTTGGGACGTAGGTATATTATAACTATCTTAAACCGCACAGAATTTTTATCAACATTTTAAAAATTGATTTTTCTGTTAGTATTTTCTAACATACCAAAAGCTAACATACCAAAAGTGTTGCAAAAACTTGATATTAATCAGTCCCATAGTTAATGATCTAAACTCACTTTTTGCAGTATTACCAGCGAGCAACATGTAAGAATCGTAGCCAACGTCGTCTAAAGCAGTAAATATTGATCTTACATCCCCAACAGTTACCCACAGCCTTCCATCGGCGAGCGATATTTTCTTAGGCATATCTGGAGCACTTATATGATCCATATTTACTAAACACCAGTCCTCATTGATCCCACAAGCGCCGCCACACGTTTTACCGGATTTCGGACATATTTGCTCGGATATATCTTCAATATCCTTTATCTTGCTTAATGTATTCGCGTCTGGGTCGACGGCTAGAGATTTGAATGCTTCTAGAATGGGACGGTAGCCGGTACACCTACACAGGTTGCTGCCCAAAGAGTTTTCTATTTCTGCTTCGGTTAGATGGCGGTCAGTGCTCTGTACGAGGCTGGAAATATTGGAATATGGTTTACTGTCATCAAAAGTCCTTGTTTCAAATAACAAGTGTAAATAAATAATAAATGACAACTCCGACGTGTGACTAGAGTTTACTCCATAAAAAGATGTATGTACGTCGAATGTACGAGTAATTGTATGCGAGCGTGTGTTATGCAGAGGGACACTGATAACGGCTTCAGGTTTCGTTAACACTCGATTTCACTCTCCATCTAATTTGTGTACCGCGGGCTATAAATGAAAATCGATACATGAGGAGTTATCTCCAAAAAAAATGTGTGCAAGTTGTGCAGACTTCATTTTATCGGTAAAACGATTTTTTTACAAAATAAACCGAACCTCATCGAGCCCGTTCGATTAGCGCCGCGCGAATTTTGACGTTCGATTGCAATACCGAATATAAATAGTTCCAATAAAAACCGACCAAGTGCGTGTCGGGCCACGCACAATTTAGCATTCCATAGCTGCCCAAAACATGCAGACACTTCCTACGGTTCGATTTGCCTTCGAACGATGATTTTTATTGTAATAATATAAAACAAACTTACATAATATATTATGTTTAGGAAAATATGTAATCCAGGTACATTTTATAAGTTGGTCAACTATTACTGGTAAACGTGTAAAGCCTACTTAGTTGTGATAGTTTTTCGTTTAACTTCGTTATATATACTATCACCGTGAATTTTTTCACGCACCCAAATACAACCGTTTAGCTGGTAGAGGGGGGGGGGGGGGGCGACACAAATAGATGATATTCAGCTGATTCTATTACCTGTACGTGCTCATCACGAATCCCGGGCGACAGTAGCCACATTGTGATCCGAAAAAATGATTGAGCCGTTTCTGTATGATGTTGTAACCGATCTTCCTGTTACCGATGCCTTCAATAGTTGTAATGTCCCAGCCGTCGGAGGACATGATGGCAGCAAGGCACTTGAACGTAATACAAAAAACTCATAATCATGTAATGTGCTCCATCATTAGAAAAATAGCTTGCTAAATTGCATACAGCATTAATTTTAAATCAACCAGTTACAGGCACTTTTGAACTGTCAACAAACAACATGAAGCTAGAGCCACAAGGCATAGTAACTGTGAAAGGACGGTAGACTCAAGCCCACATTAATTGAGGCACGGATTAGATGGAATAGTAAGCCTGAATAATTTCATACAAAAAAGTATCCTACTTATGGGATTAACAGAGAAGGTGGTGATCTCCTGCGTGGCAAGCGCGTGTGCTCGAACATTGACCACGCACGCTCCGCAGCCACGACACATGGTACTTAGAGCCGCGTAGCTCCGCATACCGACGAATGTACTCGTTTAATGCCAGGTCCACTGTGAACTCGCAACCTACTGAAAATGACAACAAAAAACAAAGGTGTCGTTAGCTAAAGTCGTGAATTTTCAACAGAATACGTACGCCACGGTGTTGTTTAGCAAACTTATTTGTTTTTAGCAATTTGGGCACAACATAAAAAAAGCAACTCTAGCAATATCTACTGTATTTAAAGGTCATTTATTCAAATTAGGCTTCCAATCTGCCCTTTTGGACGTCAAAATGTACATGAGATAGTCACCCAAAACGGCCTTTTGCCACTTCCTAGTGATTATTAGCCACGAAGCAGAACTTGCGAAAGAAACACCCAAGTAAAAAATTATTACGACAATAAACTTAAAACAGGTTTTAAACATGGTAAATATCCCGTATCTCCCGTTAATTTAACATTGATAATATTATTATCAATATTAAATTAACAGCACTAACCGCTACACTTTCTCCTATTTATCGTAAATTTCACCCGATCCATTGTCTGTGGGTTATTTGCAATTAACTAGAACTAAATCAACATCACTATATAACGAAATAATTCTGAAGACTAATAAAGTGGCTTGTTCCCAGAAGGTAGCTAAGGCTGTACTGTGTAATTGAACATTAAATTTAATATCCTTGAAAATAATAAATATTATGTATCATATCTACTTTTTCTTTGCTTCAATAGATTTATTTATTTATTAATCACAAAATCCACAGCTCTTTAAAATTATATCTTAAGATATATAACCAATCCTACAGCCAATTACGGATTTACAATTTAATAGCTATACAATACATTGCTAAGTGGAGGGGCTCGTGGCAAAATAATAACAGCCACTCAGATCGATCTTTAGGTTAAGCCGTGCTTGCCTAGGTTGGTCTGTGGATGGGTGACCACCCATTACATACCGAGTTTCCTCCGTGCCTCGGAAAGCACGTTAAGCCGTTGGTCCCGGCTGTCATTTGTAGATCTTTGACAGTCGTTACAGGGAGTCAGTGCCCCAAAAAGTCTGACAACCAGTCTTACCAAGGGGTATCGTATTACCTAGTACTCACTGGTTTGTGGAGGTCAGATAGGCAGTCGCTCCATGTAAAATACTGGTATGCAGCTGCATCCGGTTAGACTGCAGGAAGCCGACCCCAACAAGGTTGGGAAAAGGCTAGGCAGATGATGACAATACATTGCTAAGTGTACAGCGTGAATGAGTGTGTAGGTCACTCCTACACACTCCTGCCTGAGGAGTTGCAAAAATGGGTGTGTGAGTATGTTATAGTAGTGTGTAGTGGTGTGTGTAGTGATTGTCTGTATATCTTCTGTTCAGTTCTATCTAATTAGTTTAGATGTATTTGTCAGTTCGTCACATACTGACGTTATTAATTGTTTCCTGAATATACCATTTTTAGTATTAAATATATCAAGATGAGAGAATCTTTTGTTAAAATTACTCAGCATCCTACCAATAGATGCAGACATTCATGGATAAGAACTCATTTGTATTCTTTGTAATGTTGCAGAATGTATTAACAACAAATATCGGAACATTGCTGAAAATATAGATATTTACTGGCGAGTTGTATAAAAATACATATATTTTTAAATTGTTTATTAATTAAATAACAAAACAAAATATAAACAGAAACATCACAAAAACTTCAATAGGTTTGTCCGGATGTTGAAACACTTTTAAGCAATCTTAATACTAACGTAGCAAATAATCATTGTTAATTTATGGTTAACACATAGTTTATAACAAATTGGGAGGTAGTTCGTAAATAATAATTAAGAAATATTATATTAAACAACGACAGCGCGGGTCAGACATCGCGTCGATGCTTTACCTAATTACTAATTGAATGAAATTTAAACAGGATGATGCATTTTCAGAGAGAGTTAAATAATTGTTTGTATTTATTTTTATAATTACTAAATATGTATTAGGTAAATAGGGATCCATCTGGATTGGTAACAGGAGGAGCTTGGCTAAGCTACCGGTGGTTGGGGCTCCAGAGACAGAACACTCTTCACAATTGCTGCTACAACTAGGTACAATGTCTTCTTCTTCATGTGAATATAATCTCTTAACGTTTTTTTTTATTGTAATCAGCACATCAAAGGATAACATAAAAAGTATTAGTATGTACCTATAATATATATAGACAACAAATTCAAATCCAAATTCTACGCTCTTAAATATTCAGGTTACGCCGACTTACATTCTTCATTCTGGTTTAGTTGTTGAAAATAAAATGATGGCTCAGCTTTATCGAGCGTTTAGCATAAGATGGAGGCATTTATTATATATAACACCTCGTTAGAATAAATCTAGCTCAGTTTTAGGTCTTCAGGCATAAAACCTACATCAGACGCAGACTTTCTTTATGGGCTAGGTCATACCAGACTAAAATATTAGTGTGTAAAAACAGTATGAAAAATTCGTTGTGTTTTGTACAGTGAGGCTAATAAATATGTGCTTGTCCACAGAAAAATGCAACAATCAGATTTTTTTTACCAACAATAATGATCTTTGAAGACAAAGACATAAAAGTATTTTTTGGCTTGATAGATTTTGCAAAATACTACTCTGTCAAGAAAAACCGGGAAATGATCAATAATACACAAAATGTATTAGTGTTAGTTATTCATCCAAAGTTATTTTATCGCCTTCAAAGTATGCTACTTCAGAAACGATACACTTACGCCAACGAATAATCCAATCACCAAAACATTTTTAAACGCTTTTTTCGATATTGAGTTCAGTTCTCGCCGCGAATTCTCCTTTATGTCTTCTACCGAATGAAAATGGGTGCCACGAAATGGTAATTTCAGTTTAGGAAAAAGAAAGAAGTCGGCTGCAGCCACATATGATAAATAAGGTGGTTGCTCGATGGTATTTGTTGAGTTGGTTGTGCCTGTAAAAATAGTTGTAAGTGATGATTAAATAAATAAATAATAATAATAAAATTAGAGTTTTTAGTCAAAAAATCGCTCACTATGATGACCTTATGCGAAGGAGCATTATCGTGTAAAATCTAAGAATTTTCTTTCCACAAATCTGGCCTTTTTCGTCGAATTTGCTCTCTTAAACGTCTCATAACATTCAAATAATATTCCCTATTTACTGTTTGACCTTCCGGCAAGAATTTCGAGTGCACAGCACCGCGATAGTCAAAGAAAACGGTCAACATGACTTTGACTTTTGATCGACTTTGGCGTGCTTTTTTCGGTTTCGGTTCAGTTGGAAGGCGCCCCTCCGAAGCTTGTTGACTAGTTTGCATGTCAAACTCGTAAATCCACGTCTCGTCACCAGTAACAATGCGTTTCATGAATGCTGAGACGGAATTGACTCGTTCTAGCATATCCTCAGCGACTCTTATGTGATTGAGTTTTGGAGAAAATTCAGGTGTTTTGGAATTAGCCGAGAGACAACATGTTTCGTACCCAAGTGATTATTTAAAATGGTACGGATCGACTTGTGAGACTCAGAAATATCAGCAGCTATCTCTCTCAAACTTGAATGAGGATTTTCAGTCACAATTTCTTCACTTTTGCGGTGTTAACTTCAGTTGAAGACGATGGCCTACCAGAGCGAGGCAAATCTTCCATCACATCTCGACCGCTTTTGAACGCTTTGTATCACTCATATAAGTACGTGTTTCTGATAAAGTCGATTCATCGCCTTCTGTAACATTTTCCGGCACTCCGATCACGAAATTCCATTGGCGATGTAAAATTTAAGACCAACTCTTTGTTCGATGTTTTTGTCCATTATGAAATTCGCAATACACAGTAAATATGATCTTAATAAAAATAGAACTGTATTTAATCTAAATAATGGATCGTAGCACTTAAAAAGGTTTTAGTTTATGTGTGAATATTGTTATGCATGAATTATTTACATATTAAAACTTCGGTTGCAGAAAGTGCATGCCTCAGAATCATGTAGTATGTATGAAGGCGCAAACCCACCGCGGCGCACGGATAGGCTACGCACGTGTGTTAAACTTCGCTTTGTAAGAAAATGTATGCGATTGTGTCCACTGCAAACCACGGACACGCTATGCATCAAATGACGACATTGGTACATGCGTGGCTTGCTCGAATAAGGCGCTCACACAGCTTAAGCGTGTACCGCATGCACAGCGTGCATGCGGTACACGCTACACGAATATTAACCCACGACTATGCCGCGGTGGGCCACGCACGCTACAGTTGTACATAGGTGTGCGTGTGTAGTGTGTACTGCAGTGGAAACGTAGACCCACGTTGTCAAACAAATGAATCGACGCAGCTAAATTGTGCCGAGTGCCCGTGCACAGCGTGCACCGCGGTGGGTTTGTGCCTTTAAGAGGTATATGACAAGCCCTCATATATTTCACGGAAGTTGAACAATGTCACGGTGGTACTCAGCGCGGTGTCGGGAAATTCCACCCTAACTTTTGATGTTGGTACGGGAATAACTTGAACTTTTACCTTACTACACCACAAATTAAGAGTAATTTAAAGGTTAGAGTTGGAAAAGTCCACTCGAGCGTTGATCTACTCGTTGGTAAGAATAGATCAAGATCCTTACGGAATTCACTGTTACCACTGCCCTGAGACGAGTAAAAGATAAAGTGGCCTGGAAACAGCTCTTCAGCGACACCCTAGTAGCCTTTCAAGAAGCCCTTCAGTAATGACGAAACGAATAAGAAGAGGAAGTACAAGTTAATGTATTGCTAAACATGAGAGGTTAACGGAAGGTCGCCAGTCTGATAAATGAGCGGACGACATATATTATGTAACTACACGAATACCTACGACCAAAGCCATAAAGATGGCGCTTCGCCAATTCTTAAATTTGTATTTTAAAACCTCAACTGTACAAAGAAACCGCTTTTAGTTCCAGTTTACGTAGGTATAGAAAAGTTTTAAAACAAAAGTGTCTGAGCTTCGATAAAATACACAGCGGATTGCTTCGGTGTCGGTCGGTAGGGTCCATAAAGATGCTACGCTGGCTAATAATATCTGAGAGTAGTCTGTGTCAGGTGACAATTATTGTTCTCGCTTGGCTGCTTGGCACCTAATTGCTTTGCATCGTATAAAACTACTATGAATACAGACCCTTTACCCTACTATGAATACGGACTCAAAATAAAGACACTGGTATTATAAGACCCGTCTTATGTCAATTTCTCAGCTCAGCTACACTCAGTAGTCATGACAACGGTTTAAAACGCTCACCAAATCGTATTATTAGCCGGAATTGGTGAATTCGCAAATTATACATATGATTCCTTAAGAAAACTTTCAATCGTGGTATGTATGGGTGTTTATGTCATTTATGAACAAACTATAGGTATCAATGTGTCTAACTGTCTAATGGTGAGGATTTAGGGCGTGTCGAGCGACTCAAAATATCAGTAATAGTGTCCATTGTTACGGATCATATCGGGAACTCGAAACATATAATATTTATTTATTTATGGACAACCAACAAAGCACTCATAATATTTTTACATTTTATAGTGTAGCCTTGATTAAAGGCTGCCACGGCATGCATTAAACATAGGATTAGGAAATGTAGTTACAAAACAGATTTTACTTATTTAGGTACATTGTATACAGTTAATTGTTAAGTGTTACATAAATCCGAAATCAAAATGAAAAACTTACTAATTAATTAAGTAGAAGAAGAGAGAAGAAGGAGAAGAGAGTAAGAAGAAGAAGAAGAGAGGGAGAAGGGAGTGTAGTGGAGTTCGAAGTAAGGTTTGCTGTAAGAAAACCCAATTTTGGGTTAAGCTCGCCGTTGTACATAAACTATATATTGTAATGTTGTGTATATCTTTTAATTTTGTGTGCAATAAAGAATAAGAAAAAGAATAATTAATTATTTAATGCTAGATTGGTTAGACTAATTCAATCATAATAAATAATATAAAAATATAAACATAGTAAATTTAAATATCTACGCTACTGTTACAAGTTACAAGTTTATAGGCAACAAACAGTTAATCTATAATAGATAGTGACTTAAACATAACTGTCGAAATGTGGGTGTACTATTATGTATACCTTTGCCTACCCTTCGGGGATTACAGGCATGATGTTA
The DNA here is from genome assembly GCA_950022335.1 of Eurois occulta. Classification (NCBI taxonomy): domain Eukaryota; kingdom Metazoa; phylum Arthropoda; class Insecta; order Lepidoptera; family Noctuidae; genus Eurois; species Eurois occulta. The sequence goes on along the minus strand of OX465479.1, from coordinate 14,593,110 downwards.
TGTTATGAGAAATGTTTCTGAATAAATTCCAAAGACACAAAGAACTTGTGCTACCTAATATCAGCACGTTTCTAAGAAAGGTGACAATTGTGTGCTCCCCTATTGCTCGTAAGCACTTCTTATCCCTACAGTATGCACTCTGCACTGTTTTAATTGCTTCACCCCGCAATTCACCGCGCAATAATAAATAGTGCGTCACTTCTCTTTTTACTCTCTTATTGTCAGGTCGACCGCGTTATAAATTACTTTTCTCAGCACCTGCTGGTAAAGTGTCAAATTATAGGTAGGTATCTCATTCAAACTTAACCTAAGGCAAGTCATTATTCCTCTAGGTTAATATTGTAAGTTAGCATTATAAGTTGTTATAACCTTCTGGTTATATATTCAGATTTGAATTTAGAACCTCAACTAAAAATTTGTACGAAAACTTTTAGCAAAGATTATAATTAACACTAGAAACGGGATGTTTACCATGTCCACTGTTTGTTTTTAAAAACTTCAGTTTATCCGTGATTATGGTGCTTGCAACAGCGCCGAAATATCGGGTCCTCAAAACAAACAGTGGACATAGTAAATATCCCGTTTCTAGTGTTAATAATAATGACCATGACCGTTTTTTAGCAAAGAATTTTCGGTTGCACTTATTTTCGATCTTGGAAACGTGACGCTATTAAAGATTTTGTCTTGTACGATACATATTGTTGCGTGGTGCTTGCTATTTTTGGAAATCTTTACAAATAAATAAAATTAAAGTGTGTGCTTGTAATTTCAAAATAACAGCTTCTTACTGAATGCGTAAGAAAGTATATTTTATAACCAAAAAACTTTTTTTTTTTAATTTTTGTCTGTCTGTCTGTACCGGCTAATCTCCGAAACGGATGGACCAATTTTACGGCATTTTTACTGGCAGATAGCTGATGTATAAGGAGTAACTTTTACTGCTATTAAAAAAAAAGAATAGACTTCCATGCAAAAAAATTAAATAATGAATAAATATTTTTATAATAATGTCAATCGGACGAAGTTCTAGTAAAAATAAAATTGACGACAGTTAGGCTCGCCAGTCTTCGTACTAAAATATTAAAACCCCTTCACGTTACAAACAATGTTTAAAACGATAATTTTTCAAAAACATTAAATAAATACTCCACAATATAAGTGTTGTTTCGTGATAGTTGCAGATTTTCTGTAAAATTATGTTTTTGCTATGCAAAATAAAGAATAAAATATATGAATTTTGCTGAGGACGATTTCTCATAGCTTCAGCTGGGTTTAATGCTGAAAAATTAAAGTCGTAGCGGTTGCGATATTAATGTATTCGTCGGGAACTTAGTTGACTAATTATTCTTGTGTTTTATGGAAATTGAAACCCGTTATGAGTTTCTTATGGACTTTAATTGTATGTTTTAATGTCCCCTTAACTTCAAATAGATTCCCATTGTTTTAGTTATCTGGTTTCATTCATGTAAATGTTATTGCAGATGCTATAAATTCAAGCTCAAAGCATTTGTCTTTGATTTCAATTTGTTACTGGCACTTTTGACTGTCAAAAACAAAAGGATGAAGCTACAGTCCCAGTCACAACGCATAGTAACTTGTGAAAGTACTGTAGTTGCCTATTCCAAAGCGTAGATCTCTATGGAGAAGAATGGGTAAGAAACTCCATGGACACTCTTGTATATCAAAATATTTATACAAGATCTTGTCAGCTAGAACATAATAATTTTATTTGTTTAAATAAGTACCTAATCTATAAATAAACTATATGAACATTAAACCATGCGATGAAAATTTTATACAGTTCAAACGCTAGGTATAATAATATGTCAGAGCAATTTGTTTTATAAGCCGCCATTTTGACAAACGGGCTTGGGACTGATGACGTAATTTGTCTCATGTGGGAATAAAATAAAGAGATGATTCTGTAAAAAATATGTATATTTCTTGACACTTCCTGAAAAAGAATCGCATTATAATCGCTAGAAAAATCAGCTATGTTCGTTACATTTAGGTCTAGAGTAGATAGTGAAATTTTGTATGCTACAACTGAAAGTTTGCGATTAAGATGATGGCCCGATAGACAAAGTTGTTAAGTTTGATGGTCCCACATCCTTTAATATGACTACTCCATTCGAATACTCGCTGTAAAATTAAAACCTTCTTTAGTAATGTGGCATATTTAGTTAATGTGTTTAAACGATATAAAAACGAGCATATTTCTCAAATAATATCAATGTACTTAACGTTATTTATGGTAAAAAAAATATTATCTCATCAATAAACGAAATAAAAACTTTTTGCTTAGAAACAAAATACATGAAAGAATATTATTTACTTTACGTGGTCGTAGGTATGTTTATGTTTATTGAGTTTCTAGAGAGCAAGTAACTACCTACTTTTACTTTAGCTTATAAACAAGCATATCATAGCTTTTATGTTTTTTTTTTTAAATAATAAGTGATGTTGTGTTTACGTAATCCTTCATTTTTTTTCTAGAAAAACTGCTCAAGTGGAGTTATGTTGGCCAGGACATCTGGCTAGATGTGGAGATAGCCGATGGAGCCAAACTATGAACAAGGTTAGGTCAAATAAACTAAGGCCGTCCATAAGCGCGTTGACGATATCGTCAGTCTTGGAAAAACTTGGAAGAGGGACGCGGAATCGGGAAGTGCGGCAGAAGAAATGGCAGGCATATACTCAAGAATGGGTGATTTCGGGTTAAAATAATGAAGAAAACGGAAAGAAATGTCACCATTTATAAATTCCACTCCCGCACCGCAGCTCAAGTATTCTTGTATTATTTTCCAAGGTGGCGCCCAAAAACTCTTCTCTCTCTGATTTGAATTTAAAATACTCTCAGGGAACAATAAGACGCTCATCATTTTTCTCCCGTGGCCTCAGAATTTGCATCTATCCATCATAAAGCTATCGAAGTGTTTTTGTTCGCTTTATTCATGTTCCGTATAAATATGCACGGATATGTAAATTTGTTTTGTCAAAAATAATTACGTCATTAAAATATTTCCGTTTCTCATTACCTGCTTACTGAAAATCGGCGAAATGAACTGAATTCCAAATTAGTAATTTCACATTGAACATTTAAATTACAGAATGAACTGGTAAAGTTTTTCTAACAATATATTCGTATAGTGATAATCGGCAATAAATCTCTCAAAGGGGTGCCGAAAACAACTATCTTGCCGTTAACGTTTTTATTTATACCCTTAGCCTTTAGATTAAATACACATACATAACTTCTCCGTAACTAAGGATAAGCCATTCCAGTTTTATACTTTAAAAGTATCGGGAGGTCTGTTCCGACGTGGGGTATAAAAATAAGGTTCATCTGACCTATTTTATAGAAATCAATATTTTTACATAGCCGAATAAAACCCAAAGACCGAGAGACCGTACTGTTAAACGACCCTTGTAAAATTGAAATGATTATGACTGAGATTAAAGTATGTGCACTGCTCTAAAATTGGCACCCTAAATCAGCAATTTCACATCAATTAACCACGGCAGGGCTACAAAATGATTATGCTAATACACCAGGCAGGCAATTGCTTCCACGTTGGTTCCGCCGCTGTAATTAAAGTTCATCAAGCATTCGCGTCGCGTCTTCAACTCGCTTGTATATTGCTTTGGCTGCTAACCTACTACTTAAAATAGACCCTCATTATTTCCTTTGTGCGACCCCTTGGTGGCCATGTTGGTAGGACTGTGCGGGGGGAGGGGTGTCCGCCGCTACAATGGCTCCTACCTGTTTGCGGTAACAGAGGCGCTGCGTTGGCCTAACTACCGTCATAAATTGTGCAAGTGGCGAAGCGGTTGGGAGTTTTTCGTAGCAAGTCTTTAGAGAGCACTCAAGGGAACGGTTCGAGCAAAGATTTCTTGCGTGAATTAAGCCAGCGCTACACGTTTGGGAATTTGCTTGCTGTACTAATGCTAATGCAGGTACTAGCTCCTAGCAGGAGCTCAATAGTTAAGTGCGCATTTATGCTCTCTGTACAATCTATATGCAGTTACGTTATAAATGTTGATTGCTCATTTTCAATAGAATTTAATTGCAAGGCGGTGCTCTTGCAAGATAATAAGAGTAGAGCACCCACTCAAGTATGCTGCCTACAATACTAATAAAACCAAGGGTGGAATCTTTAGTAGAAAGTACGTGAACAATATGAGTAAATTCTTCTCGGCTCATTGGTGCAGTATTATGCATTTGATGTGGCGCCAGGCGTCGGATCCGGGCCGGAACAGTCTCAAGACAACGAGCTTCATAATGAGACGGCCCGGCAGGTTGCTGGCTCAGTACCCGCGCGGCTCCGGGGAAATTAAGACAGTTTATTTAGACATTTCTTCATATATCAAGGGACTGTAAATGCGGGTTCCGTAAAAATATAGGATTATGCAAAGCATTTTTGTTATTCAAATTTTTGGATTATGGGAATAAACGGAAAATAAAGAGCTTATAGCTTTTCGTACCTACTTAAATAATTAAAACCATTTTAGTAGCCATAGAAGTTGGGTAGGCCTTTGGTGTGGGACGCAACTTGCGTCGACACCCTTGCGCCATCCCATCTTCCTAGCACAGTGGGCTGCGCTGGGGCGGCTGCTGCAGGTGCTGAAAACCTCAAACGGCGCAAATACAATAATTTAATTGGTAATTATGTGTTTGAGCCGTTTGGGGTTGAAACACTAGGGCCAAGGGGTCCGAGTGCCCACCTAGTTTTTCGGGAAATCGCCAAGCGGTTGGTCGACTCTTCGTGACCAGAGGGCGGGCCTATTTTTTGGCCAAAGAATCAGCATTGCCATCCAACGTGGTAATGCTGCCAGCCTTCTGGGCACTTTTCCTGTTGACAGCGATGCGGCCGAATTTTTGGACGCCCTTTTCTTCTTGTACATATTTATTACTATTATAGTTTTGTAGTTTGTAAACAATTTAATTATCTTTGAAATAAACCTTCCCTTTTAGTACCGCAACTTTATGTTGATTTTCATAGCAGGATTCTTATCTACATAAACATATCATACATATCGTATTCTTTATAAATACTGCTATAGACTGAGGTAGCTTTTATTTGTTTGAGCGGTTTAATTATAATATTGTTCTAGAAGAAGTTTCTTTACTCAAGTGATTGCTACTTATACCGAGTTACCGTGTGTTTGATCATGAATCAATAGGTACGTTTAGTTGTTTACTTTCCTTACATCTTTATTTTCTTTATACAAATCGATTGAATACACATCAAATAGTCTTCAATGCTCACAAAACTCTATTTTTTTCAAACAAACGACATAAAATGAACAAGCAGACTCCTACGTATTCACAACTACGAAAAACTGGTCAAAAATAAAAAGACAAAACAGGCCGGTGTTTTCAACGTCGGCATGACATCCATCAGGGCGGTTACGTGGCAAATCGCTGACAATATCGATTACAAAGGAGAACAATAGTATTTATGGCACTTTCCTAGTCAAGTGTTTGCATTATTCCCTTGTTTGTTTCAGTTTTTCAACTAACAACAAGGAAACACATTTATGTTGAGAAATGTGACGTAAGAGTTACACGAATTGTGACCTTGGAACGAAATATGTGGAAAACAGCTATTTCGAAAACAGGCTCAGGAAATTCTGTTTCAGATATTTATTACGAGGAAAAATAAACTGAACAATCCTACCTGTATATGAAAAATGGATATAATTTCGCCGTTTTACCAGAGTTTTGTAATTTTTATAACGGATTCATTAAGCAAGGTTACACCTCGATGTAGAGAAGAACATTCTAGACACAATTACGACGCCACTTATAAATATAAAAGTAGCAATTCTGTGACAACTGCCTAAGTTTCTCCATTTCGTTTGTTAACACTTCCCGCACACAGACAGCTATGTACCCAAACCACTTACGTTCCTGAAGGCCTTCATTACATGACACAAGCAAGTTTGATCCTTATAGCCTAATAAAACACCTATAAATTGGCCTCCAGTGGGCAGTAATGCGGCAACTTCCACGACCTACAGACGTATCGATTGCTGAACTACAAACTCTTCTACTATACCTATGTGGCCATTGGCGTCGCTCGGAATAATTTTCCTATTCACAGAATCCCAAGCAACAGTTTTTACGACTTGATGAGGAGGGAAAAAGTCATCTGTATAAAGTAAAAGCCAGGCTACAGATCTCTCCCTCCCTCATCGCACTAATTGCGAGTTTCGCTGAAGAAATTTTTTGCTGAAAGTTAAAAAAAAAATCCATAAGCTGTCGCACTGAGAAAACTAAAGCTGTTTGGCTGCTCGCTTGTCAACTGGAGGAGAATAACTCACGGAATACGGAAATATGGCGCTTGAAAAGATGAAAATTGTTGTTTAGCAGGTGTTTATAAGTTAAAGGATAAATTAGTATCATAATCACCGGCGTGCGTGTACGACCAGGTGTATTAACACGGACTAGGCGAAGGGATCGTTCTGTGGTTCCTGCCGAACCCCATAGGAAAAAGCGTGAGTATATGTACGTGTATGTAGTATCACAATTCACAACACTACCTTGAAAAAAAAAAAAACTAGCACTCCGGGAGTGCCGGCAGAAGTGAAAACTTGATTATTAACGTTGAGCATGTTTGATATTTTGGAATGGTTAGGGAATAATTTTGCACCAATTGCTTTATCAGTATAAAAGTACTATCATTTATGGAAGTGCCCTTAGACTGCCTTAGTACGGGAACCAGTGTCGCCAAACTCATACACTTGCAAATTAAAATGAACATTCCAATACACAGAAAACGATAAAACATAGCAATGATGCAACTGTAATATTTTATTTATAAACAAATTACTGTCCTTGAAAAAGCACTAACTTATTATGTATAATTCTTATTTTCGATTGTGGTTCAAAACATTGTTTGGTACTATGGTGAATACGGGTTTCGAAGTAATGCATTGCGATTGATTTAATGAGGAGAGTTCTGTGATTCCCTATAAAAGGCTGACTGTCGAAATGGTCATTAATAAATATATTAATATTGGTACGTGTGCATTCCTTGTAACACGATAATATAAGTGTTGACATCACATTTTTCTCATTAAAAAATGAATTTCCTTTATGTGAACGCGCTCGAAATATCTTTTCTGCCAATTCACAGACTTTATTTAAGTCAGTAGAAGGATAAATAAGGCCTCCTTTGTCTCTTCTAGCAATGATTCCGTGATTTTTTTTTTTAATTTATTCATGACCATGGATACATGTCCTTCAGTCGTAATGATTCCGTGATACTTATCTGTGATCAAAGCCAAAAGACAATCCTCACATTTAATAACTTTCCTCAACTTTCTTGCAATAAAACCAGCAATATAGGTTATTATTTCTTTAGAATAAAGAGTAAGCCTAGAAGGATCTGTTAAATAATCATGATCTATGTTGATCATAGGATCACATCCTAAAGATTCATGCGGTAGCAGCAATCCACAAGTTTCTTATTTCGGGTTTATTCGGAAATCTGAAAATTTAATAAGATTTTTTATTATCTTTCATTTTTTGCGTCAGGTGAGTGCAGTTATACGAATTAAAATCGTATAATACGTGTGTTACTAACATAGATTTTAAGTAGTGCGTATTACTAATATCATATGAATCAAGGTCGGAAGAGTATTTTTTTATAGACATTGCATTATTCGGTATTACCCATATTAAAGGGTAAATTCCCCGTCAAAAAGTGGCAACACTGAATTTTGAGGTAAGATAATAAAATTATTGCAAAAATCACGATTATACGAGATTTATCCATTAAACGAATTAGTTGGTACATTACTGCGACTATTTTATGAGAAATAATAGGACACAAAGCGATTGAATACTTAAAAAGATCTAATACTTACGAGTGAAAGGACAGTCCAGCAATCTTCATCAAACTATCACTTTTACAGTTTATTACACTGCACCTTACCATTTTGCACAGTTGCACAAATGTACTGTTGTCGAATTAAGCTCGAAAAGATCATATAATGTGTATAATTTCGATGCAATTGTTAATAAACAAATTGGATGTCAATCTGGCACCGCCACAAACGTCAAACTTGTTGTGCACTGACAATGATGTGCTCAGCCGACACGCGATAAGGGACAGAAATATTTATACTCTGTCTCTTTTCTTTGCTAGTGACGTTTATATGTTCTTCTTTTTCTTGTGCGAATGCAAAGGAAGATATCCAGCAGTCTATAGAATACTCTGTCTACGGTTTTTTCTATTCCGTGTTTATCCCTAAAGCATTAGGTTCAAAGTTGATTGGAAACATTTAAAAATTTCTTTAAATGATTTTAAACCATAAAATGTTGAAGGTTAAGTTCAAAATCGTCTACTCTCCATCCGTCTTACGCTTTTTCCAAATTTCTTTAAATGATTTTAAACCATAAAATGTTGAAGGTTAAGTTCAAAATCGTCTACTCTCCATCCGTCTTACGCTTTTTCCAAATTTCTTTAAATAATTTTAAACCATAAAATGTTGAAGGTTAAGTTCAAAATCGTCTACTCTCCATCCGTCTTACGCTTTGTCACGTGTCCTGACGCGAGTGTCCTGACGCGAGTTTAAGATTTTATACCCATTACAGAACAATTTTTTTAAAGTGCTCAACGCCGCTAAAGAAGTTTTCACTTCAAAAACATTTGTGTACAAGCTATTGTATTGCTATCGATGACCCAATTTCGACTAAAAGTGATTTTATCTCCAGAATTAATATATCTTTATACAGTATCTACTACTTGCTAATGAAATTAACAATATTCATTCCAAAAAAACATACCGAAGTTTGGAAACACGAGTGTCATCGAAACATAAAAGGGCTTCAACTGAGTGATGAATTGAACTCACGCACGCATTTAGTAACAATTTACACTAAATAAACTTTTATTCCACTAGCTTCAAACGAATTTAAAACTTCATTTATCAAACAATATTAAACTTAGCAAACTTAGGTTTTTGATAAAAAAATAATAAAGAGTTATTTTCTTTGTTTTAAAAATGTTTTTTGTATTATGACCTCTAAAATATAATATTCAATGCGTTGAACTTTTGTCTTGAAGTTCAATATCACGAATTTACCTATAATATAACTAGCTTGTTATACTACTACAGACTTTCAATACAAGGGTGTTAGTATGGCATAATGAGCTTTAAGTATAGTAAGTTAAGAAATATAATTTACTGAAATATGAAGTGTCTGCTACTTGTATAACTTTGTCTATCTTTCCTGTACTCAGGGTGGTCAGTTAAAAAGTGCGGTAAGCCCGATTGCTGCCAAGAGGCGAGGGACCCACCGAACGGCTGACAGCGAGATAACTGTATTGTGAACCAATAAATTTCACCCCTTCTGACATTCGAGGGATACCTCATTCGAAGGAATTAACGCTTTATTATTTGTAGAGTTTATATTTATAGCGGAATTTTTACGGCATTCGTACGATGATGTTAAATATAAAAGCAGAAATGAGTATTTTTATTACGCTTTCACGGCAGTACTTGATATTCTTACCAAGTCGTTTTTCATGCTCTTAGAAAGGACATTTGTTTCAAATGTCATTGAAATATTTGTAAAGAAGAAAGTTTATTAACTTTTAAGCGGGACATAAAAGGTTGACTCATGGTCACCACCACTGACCACACCTAGTTTTTAATAAATGGAGCAGAAAAATAAAGCTTTGAAGCTGTATCAAGCTTGTTTTCCCTGAGGGCATAGGCTGCACACACCATTTACTGAACACAATTCCAAACTACAAAAACTGTTGCCCGTAATTAAGATTGTTCCGAACCGAAAAATCCAATTACACTTTGCTCCACCTAGGAATCGAGTCACAACCTCAACTTCATGTTCACTCGCGTTTGTTATTTTCATTTCAAAACTCAATTCGAAGTAGATATCTGAACGACGATTTATATTATACAAAAGCACTTCAAACTTGAACGCAATAAAACGCGCGTCGCTTACTTTTAACGTTTTATTGAACTGTTTGTTTTTCGACATTAATTTATAAAGCGAGACAAAATAGTCATGACAGTGTCGCGCGATTCGCACTCAATACGACTGCAGACGACGTTGAACGATTTACGAAGTCCCTGGTGATTAATATCCAGATCTCATCGATCGCTTGGAATAATGCCCGTCGCTCTCCGCCGATAAACGTCTATTAACTCTATTATTTACCAATATTTTTCCCTTTAACCAGTGGATTTGCGCGCTTTGTATTTGAATATGAATTGAACAATTGGTATTGTGTGGACGTGCGGGTCGTTTTTTGTTGTTGTTGAGTGTTGTGTGCTCGTTTGGCAGTGTTAGGTCGTTTGAGTAAGATAGAGTACCTGTAGCGGTGCTTACTTGTACCCACATACAATATATTTTGCAAGTTGTTAGACATAAATCGCGATCTGGGTTTTCTAACATACGTATGTCTAGTAGATTTTTTATCACATTTATTTTGTATTTTTACTAACATTGGCAAAACTTGTACTTGTCTATAAGAACAGCCGCTCGGGTCGATCTTTAGATTAAGTCGTGCTTTAAGCCGTGCTTACCTAGGTTGGTCCGTGGATGGGTGGCCACCCATTACATACCGAGTTTCCACCGTGCCTCGGAAAGCACATAAAGCCGTAGGTCCCGACTATCATTTGTAGATCTTTGACAGTCGTTACAGGTAGTCAGTGGCCCGAAAGTCGGACAACCAGTCTTACCAAGGAGTAACCTATTATCTAGCACCAACTGGGTTGTGGAGGTCAGATAGGCAGTCGCTCAATGTAAAATATTGCTATTCAGTTGCATTAGGTTAGACTGGAAGCCGACCCCAACATAGTTGGGAAAAGGCTAGGCAGATGGTGATTGGCAAAACTTGTAGGTACACAAATGTTTTGATAAAGAGTATCATAAGCATTGGGTGCATCAAACGAGGACTGTCTGCAGTTAGTTGCAATAGCACACCTGAAACTGTGGGCGACATGTTTCATTTTCGCATTAAAATACATGCTATGTTCATTTCGAATAAATTATTTATGGACTAAGCATACTTATATTTCAAACGATAAGTCTGTATACTGTATATTCGTCGGAAATTTTGTTTTATATTTTTAAATATAGCCATATGCCACTCAGGGAAAATGTAGCTACCCATTAGTGAAATAATTTTCGGGATTAGATGACTTACCATGACGTTTTAAAGCAGGAGTAATTCCAGTGTGGGAAAGAGATGGCGCTAGACGACCTGTATAGCTCTGTCTCTTTCCCATAGTCATAGTAACTCCCCAGATCAGTAGTCCCGATAAATACCACTTTTTTTTTTTTTTTTTTTTTCGGGTGGTTTTCCTTACTTACAAACTCACAAACTGAACTCTTTATAATATTAGTATAGATATTAAGCACGTCTTTATCATTTTTTCGTGTTAGGAATAACGATGTAGCATGTTTCGAGTGTCTAGACCCAGAATTAATAAGGTTTAGCCATTAACCTCACCCTATCTACGTACTTGCCTACTAAATTCCTTAAAAAGTCTTGTAAATAATTGTATTTGTCTCTTGGTAGTGTTTTAATCTTTATTTTTTGTCCGTTAATGTATAGTGGTTTGTAAATTACACATGTATTATCGGTTTATATGAATAGCTGGCATCAATACACACAAATATTGTATACGAGCTGTTGCCCGTGACTTCGCTCGCGTGGAAATTTTGGTGTGTATGTGAGAGACTGCCTAGTTAGTCGAGTGGTCGCAAGTGCCATTAAGCATGAGGTCCTGGGATCGATGCCCGGGTCGGGCAGCGTTAAAACATATTTAATTTAATTACATAAACTTCTAACGCACATGATTTAGAGATCACCTTTTAGGCAAGTAGATGCTTGTGTGACTCCGCTCTTCCACTTAACATTAAACAATGTATGCAATTGAAAAAATACTATAAATAATAGTGTTATTGGGTTATTCCATCAGAAATTTCTCAATAGCAGCCACGGAATCTGGATTTGAGCCCAGTTGGTGGAAATTGGCTCGCCCCCTATCACATGGACTTCAACGTAACTGGCGAAATAATAGAAACAATAGTTTAGGCAGAAGTGTACCTAATCGTACGATTGTAACCTAAACCTTCGGGGATTACATGGCGTGATGTGTGAGAACTGACTGGCTGATCAAAATGTGATAATGTGGGTGATGACTACAAAAAGAAATCCCAAACAAAATTAAATGGCGACGATATGGCTTAATTTTATTTATTATTATTATTAAAAGCTAATTTTAAGGGAAACCTCTTAAATTGAAATGGCAAGTTATTTGAAATAGTGGGCATGCGGGAAATTAAAACGCTCTTTCCTTTAGCAGCTTCGTTTTTATAATGTTACTGCCCAGCTCTGTGATACGAATCCTGGTGCCGTTGCACAGTCTGGTGGAATCAAGGTTTCGCATGACCAGAACTGGAACGCCAACTTTAAGCTCCAGCTGATGGGACAGCACTCCTGTTAACTCCAGGGAGTTGAGAAAATCAACGGGGTAGGCAGTACTATCGTCATTAGCCATCACAGTGTCTATGGATGTGTACCCACTCGTTCTTTGGTGACAGCACTGCCCACTCACACAACCACTCTAAGGTTTTATATTAACCTCTAAATTGAGAAAAACGTACATGTCATGTTCCTTCCTAGCCCTTTCTGTTCCAGGGCCGTCATATCTCTTTCGAATAGTCCCATACTATTAACTTCCACTGCTGAAAAAGGACTTTCCCGTTTTTGGTGATGTTGCATGTTGGGGTATCTTTGCTTGCAAGCTTCAGCGGCAATTTGAAAATGGAATGTGCAGTCCGGCCACCATTAAGCAAAGTTGCAGCAATGCCCGAGGAAGCCATAACCACACACAGTTATATGACGGTACGGTTGGCGTAGTGGCTAAGCAATTGATTGCGGTGCTGCGTGTCACGGGTCCGATTCCCGCACGGAAAACATTTACAACGTCGTGGATTTTATGAAATTTTAATTTTGTTTTGATTTTTTTTCGTAATGGGTTGTGCGTAGTACTAAAAAAAAAATGGAAGGAAAAATAAAACCAAATTCATTTATAACCATTCTGACTATACTTCGACTAAAACCTATTTTAGGTAAATGATAGAAATCGCAATGAGGTTACTAACTAAATTTTAAACATTAATATCTTTGTGTCGGTTTGGTCGATTTTGATGAAATAAACGCTAAATGTTAGTCGGAACAATGCTTCTTATGTTTAAATATTTCGATTTTAAATACAATGAGGGGTTTTTACGTGATGCGCGCACAAACGAACAGACAAACCGACAAACAGACAAAACTCTAAAAATGGAAGAAATTGGTTCTGTGTGTGATCCTTTAACACCCCTACTATTTTTTTTCTAAATATTTTCAATGTACAGAAACGCCACGTCTACAGATTTATTATATGTATATACTTAGATAGATAATATGTTAATGCTAGGATATGACTGTTTCTTTGGTCTAGTGGTTGCAAGCGCTACTGCAGACTGGGCAAACTTTTATTGAGTTTTTCCATCAGGAATTTCTCAGTAGCAGCCACAGAGCCTGGAAGTGAGTGGATTTAAACATAATTGACAAAATACGGGTGTGCTATAAGGTACACCTCTGCCCTACCCTTTGAGGATAACAGGCGTGAAGTTATGTTACAGATTATTGATATTCGAACTGACACCGTAGTAAAAATAAATAATAGAAAAAATGGTCAGAATTGCTCGAATCTGTCCCCACCCTAAGTACCTCAACAACTTTACTTATTATTGCTGGAAAAACAAACAAATTGTCCTTGTTTACTACGATTTTCATTTGAGTCTTTATTAATTAATTTCTACTACTTCATTAGCCGTCTATTTCCCGCTTACTTTTGTTTATTTTATAGAGTTCATTGTAAGAATTGTTTTAATTAAAACACTCGTTAATGAGGTTTCTCGATTTATGTTCTGTCTGCTGTACTAAAACAATAATTGGTTTACGAATTTGTTAGTATTAAACACTTGATTGAGCAATTAAGAAGAAAAATAATGACGATGTAAAAAGCCAAATATTCAGAAAGATTTTCGTGCTAATGGAAAAACGAAAATGCCGTCTTAAACAGGGTTAAAAGAACTTAATGTTTACTTGCAACGTTCATTTCCTGTAACAAGAAGTGTTGCTCTAAATCGTGGCACCACTTCTAGTTTGTTTAACTTTTTCTTCATGCTCTGTGAATTTCATACGGTGTCGGAATTCAGCAAGTTTGGTGACGTTAGCAATGTCTGTTCGCATTGCATAGGCGGCACTGTACAGGCCGCTGCAACGCTCACCGTCTGCAAATTGAATTTCTAAGTTATTCGCCAAGTTGTGAAAGCACGAATGAAGTGAGCTCGTTCCCAGTTGTTGTTTCCCCGACTTGGGACTCGATGATTGGAGCCGAGGGCACGAACGAGTTCGGTTTAGACCAACTTCTCGCTTTCTAACATTCTGTTCAAATCGCCGTTGAGTAGCATAGCAAGTAGACATCGATTATTTTATTGCTCCAAAGGTTGCGCCATACGTGACACGTTCGATATTCGTCTTTCGAGAATATTCAGTTACAGACATTTATTCTGTTTGGTTTACATGAACTTCAGATCTAATGAATGATTATCTCGCGTTTTTACTTCTTATTCACGTTTAAGTGGGTCCATGTTACTGTAATCTCTGCCTGCCCCCATTAGGAAAAAGTTGTGAATTTATTTATATATTTATAGTCTTGATAAAGGTACAAGTGGATAGTCGTTTTATGTAGAGATAACAGTAAATGTTTTACTCGTAGTCTGATTGTCTGCAGTGTGTTGCCCTCTTTATGGATGTAAAACCATTTATCCGGATTAGGTAAATATGAGTATATCTTACTTGTAATAACACTCTCAAATTATAAATACGTAGGGACCTAAATGTTACGTTTAAAGTAACAATTTTGAATGGGAAATATTTAACTGATTCTCTGAATGACACTTTTTTATATAATTGTCCATATAAAAAATATGTACTTCCAATGACGAACATTGTTGTTTTTTCATTAACGTGCCTTTTATCTTGTAAATTGGTGAGTATTCAGAATGACCGGTAATTATCATAATTTCCCAATAACCACAATTCAACCGTAACACATATTAGCTCGTAGTAAACGGGATCGGGTGTAATGCGAATTCATTAGCATGTAAACTGTCTCCTTGTGATACTCTCTGCGTATCAATGTTTGACAGGCGTTCCGCTACGCCGCGGTCTGAACAAAGCGATGTAAGTGATTCCATGTTGGAACCCTGACGCGATGCCCTTGAGAGATAACTCGTTCATTTCGAGAGCAGATTGAACCGATTCCCCTGTTCAAGACATGAATTTAAAATACTCGATTTACAATTCAGTTTCGTTCATGGAACAAACCCCAACTTTTTTGTTTAAATCTGTACCCCTGTAACAAACGTGATTGCATTTTTAATTAGATTCCTTTTTTTAATTCGAGTGGGCAAGCACCCGTGGCTTGCGTGCACACTGTGCATTAACATGCTAGCTCTCATACTACGATAATTGCTATTATTAACTGCAAAAGTGACAGTCAACTATAAACCTTATTCTAACCCCTAAAAGTTGCAATTTGACATTGCAAACTATTTTTACTTATTATTTTTTACGTCACTTGTATTACTATTTCAAAACGTTGCTCGTCTTTAGAGATTTTCCATTTCCACATTAGGTTTACTTTAGCTTAATTAAGTTGAGCTAGGGTTAATGGAATAACTGAAATTGATTAAGTGCACCATAATAGGCAGATTGAATTAATTATTACAGTAAAAAAACTATAAACATAGTTCAAAGTTCAGCTCATCTTTTTATTAAGTACGTAAAAGTAGTTGTTTTGCAGGAAACAAATGTACCTCGTAAATGTCTCGATAATAGAATATTTTTCCCAAGGAAAAATATAGTAAAAATGAAACTTTCAAACATAATCACGTTAGGTACCTACACGGCCATATAATTTAACGGAAAATTATTGGTCCGTAAGAGATTACATCCAGATATGAAACTTTCGGTAGCAGCCATCACATTACTCTCACATAATTTACGTCCTTAATAGTTTTCATATTCATCGATGCATTAAAAAGAGATCAATATGAAGAACAAAAAGGCCAAGTGCGAGTCGGAATCGCGTACTAAGGGTTCCATTTTCATGATAGTTTGCTAGCTGTGAAAATTTCAGCTGGCTGGCTATAAAATATACCTACCGAAGATATAGCCTTGTGACAGCCAGGTAGACATACGCTTTTCTCCAAACTGAGGAATTCCCCACAGAAAAAAGATGGATAGAATATACTTTATTCTACATCAAAATTAGAATTCAGCTCTTCTCTTGATTGTACACCAAAATTACAACACAGCTCTTCTTTTCTCTTATTCTCAACTGAGATTGAAGGACCAATTTTTATACCGTGCGTTAAATTACGTCACAGTCAATTCACCAACAGCAAAATGTATATTTGTAATCAGAATCCTTCCTAACTATAATAATATTATAAATGCGAACCACTGAACCGATCATCCTGTAATTTTGCATATACGTTGTCAAGTACACAGAAACGAACATAGGGTATCTTTCATCCCGAAAAAAACGTACTGTTCCCGAAGAAAACAACAATTAACGTACTTATGATAATAGATGGCGCAACGTGTCTTTCGAATCATGATTGAGCGAAGCCGCGGGCAAAAGATAGTTTTTAATAATACATGTTTTATCACAAATGGCCATAATTTTTATTGTGTTGACTAAGAAGCTTGATTTTTTACAGTCCCAAAGCATCGACGGCCTAATGTATTTGATCATTATTTTTGTTTTTAACTTCACGCGTTCTTGAGAAAAACGGATTTGACAGACAGACAGATAACTGTGTGATTCTATAAAAGTTCAGTTTTACCATTTGAAGTGCGGAACCCTAAAAAACGTGTACAGTGAGGGATATGTTATTTATCATTCTTACATTATCATAAGAAAGGAGTCTCATTCATCATTATTTTACTGACTTTTCTAAAAGGCTGAGAAGCGTAGAGGGTAAAAGGGATTCTCCAGCCAACAAAGCCTGACTACGTAGTACGTATAATTTGTTAACAAAAGGCCAGAAAGTCTTCATATTTATTACTTTCCCCTCACCTCGAGCGGCGGGCCTCTAAAGTATAACAATATTAACGCTGATTCGAAACCGGAACATAGTTTAGATTTCGAATGTTGTGGCGGCAACCATTGTGTAAACTTTTACATTGTAATCTAAATAGTGCGCCTTCACAAATATTATATTTAAACTTAGTTTTGTTTGCTCAACAAAAGCTTTTATGTAACTCCTGTGAGGTTATGTGGGGTCACGGAGTCATCTCACTATTGTTCACATTTTCATGATTTAAGTATTCAGTATTAAATTTGAAGAAACCGACATTAACGTGTTTAACCTCTACAGGAATTTCATTTGCTTGAAGTTAAATTTTAGAGAAGGATGCTACCAGTTATAATAGTTACTCCCGTGTAGGTAAAGTGAAAGAAGACGTAGAAGCAACATAATACATAAACAGCGTTTACCCGCCCGTTGCTCTTCCAGTGAATACAAGTTTTAAGCATAATAATTTTGCTTTCAGCGCACAAGTCTGGAATACCTTCTTCCTTTATGGAAGTAAAATAAAAACTTTCAGCTTGTTCCACATGCAGGAAGGAAATGTCGGTAAGTGCATAAAATGTGAGTTACGAGACAACAGATTTACGAGGTCCAGCAACAGTTCGTCATCACTCATACTGACGTGTTTATCACTGCTTGGTACGCCAGACGTTCGTAAGTTACGTAATGCATGCAGCGTAGCTCGTAGGTGGACCCAGTTATCCTGGCAGGAGGGCATAAATCGAGCGTGCGTCCGCTAAACGTACACTGAGCAACAGTGACAGCACAATGTTCGCTTATCTTAATTGCCTTCCCAGATACGATCGCGGAATTTATCTGCGGCGCTGCCAGAATAAGTACGGCACTTTTTTAGCAAAAAGTTTAATGATAGTGCCGCAGCTATCTGCGACAGTTGCTCTTTATTTTTCACAATTAAATAAATGCTACTTGGAGTGGTTTTGTATCAAATAAAGCGATGCGGTGAAGATTTTTATTGTTCGGAGGAAAATATTTCAAGCTTTAATAAATAGTTTTCATTTACCTCAAGACTGGTTGAGGAAAATGAGGGTCTTTTCCCCTTTGTATACCTTTTGTGGTACGTACATCAGTCCTTGAACTTGTTACGTTATTGGTTTTTAAACGATTACGACGCGCCTACCCACGCCAAAGTCCATAAAACAGAATATAAAGCTTCCTATAAGTAAAGGCACACAATTTGGATGGCATTAGGAAAACACTCTATTTAATGAAAGTACGAAATTCTAAAGTCAAAAGGTCTGAATGCCAAAGATATTTATTAAAATTCAGCTGGCTGGGAGAGCATTTCCAATCACGACAGTTTATTGTTTCTCTATTGTCTCGCAAGCGGCTGATTTAACGGACTAACTGAATGAATAATGCATAGCACAATGAACTGCCAAAATCCAATCTAAATCCATTTTCAGAATCTTTGAATTCGATAAATATGAATGTTTTCGGCTGAATAAGGAATAACTGGATCAACCTGCTCCTTAATTAATCAAATATTCATTTCATATTCGTGTGAAGTTCAATTGCAGATCTTAGAGTGTCGATAAGTAGTTAGTGGCCCGAAAGTCTGACAACCAGTCTTACCAAGGGCTATCTTATTACCCAGACATATTTTACGTATTTTACATGGAGCCTATCTGACCTCCACAACCCATAACTGGGTTGTGGAGGTCAGATAGGCTCCATGTAAAATACTAGTATTCAGCTGCATCCAGTTAGTCTGGACGCCGACCCTAACATAGTTGGGAAAAGACCAAGCAGATGATGATGATTCGTGTGAAAGTACGGTCAGTATGTTCAAGTCATCTTGACTTCTTCTATATCATAACAATACGTTGCATTGCAATTAGGTGCCAACCTAACCTAGTGGGAACGGCCGTGAATTACGAGCTGTAAGGTCATCGGTTTCAAACAAAAGCAGACACTTAACGGTGAAAATTTGAAGACATGTGACCAACCGACATTGGACCTGTATAGTGGATTCTCAATCTCACAAAAAAGACGTCAGAGCTGTAATTGTGTGAACCTGATGGGTATTATGAGTAAAATATATCATAGAAACAAATAGAAAAATAAAGCCTAAATGCAATGCAAATGTACTGTTGCATTTAGGCTTTATTGTTCTATTTGTTTAGCTTGAATACACTTTTCTTATATCGATCACCCATTTTTCATCGCTTTTGTTGTTGTTATATATAAAGACAAAAAGTTAAGAGTAAAGTCGACCAAGTAAATAAAATACGTAACAACCGAAACTCAACTCACGCAAGATAACAAAATCTTTGATAGAACAACATCGCTACGTAAAGATGTTTCATTTTTGTATGGGACTCCGGCCATAACCTGTACCTTTAAGAAAAGCTAGGAAACAAACCCCTGAATAGAATAAAGTAACATTTATTACATAATATTATATGATTTTTAGGCGCACATTAAAAATCAAAAATGTTTGACGTTTGTCGTGAGAGTTATGACAGCCATGACAGGTTGTACACGTACAGATGATGTTTACATAACCTAGACCTTGTTATTTTGACTGACACCTTTGACACCGATGGGTTTTGTCAGAACAAAATGTCAATTTGAATTTTTCGTTCAGAAGTACACTCCAGAAAATATGTACCTATTATATTTTTAACGAAGAAATCATCACACTTGCATATAATTAGTTGAAAATGATGTATATGAGAATATTAATAATTATTACAAGAACATTCTTTTCATATTTAACGTCGACGTGATATTATGCTTTTACGTGACATGATTTGAGAACGAAAACAGACTATGCAAACCTACGATGCAAACTGTAAGACGCCATGTTGAATAGAATATGGCAATAATTGAAAAACTATTACTTTTTTCTCAAAGCAAATCAGGCTTAAATTCATGAAAGAATATTTTTCCTAAGTTCGTGGTATATTTTCCTCGTTTTCAATAAATATACATCTTATGGCCGAAAATGAAACATCTCCTTTAGTTTTCAGTAGCTTTAGGTATTATCTTAAGGAAATCGCTATTATACACATTCATTTAAAACCACTTCTTGTATTAGCAAAGTTGTTCTATTATATACTAAATTATCTCTTCTTTGAACAATCTACAAACTAAACTTTGTTTTAGATAACTGCTAACTGACCAAATTCTGAGAAGTATGGTATTGTAGAGCTCAGTATTTATTCAGTAATCGGCAAGTTTGTGGAATAGTAATTGCATTAATTTAGCTATTATTTAGTTAGTCGAATACTAACTCTCTGTAAGGCTCTTCTTTTAGGTACATGGAAGCATTGATTACCACTTTCGGTTCTCGATGATTTCCTTCAACGAAAGATTAGAAAGTATATTCCGGGCTACATACCCGAAATTAGACTAAAACTATTCCAGAGCTGTCTTCACAAATTTCCACCATGATCGACTTGAAAAAAATACACCTAGTTACACAAAGGTATGATGAATCATTACGATACTACCAATTCCTTGATTAAAACCCTCAATCCTTCCTCAGACAAGACGGAGTGACTTCCTTTCATTTGTCGAAAGCAAATCACTACTATATATTAGAATGTAGCAGAACCCGCCTCTGAGACAGATGTGGACTTCTTGTTGCCCAGAAAAGTAAAACGAAACTTCTTTAATCAGAGTAATTGGCTTTGACCGTTGAAGATAAAGTAAAATAAAGGAATTAAATACCGATGTACAGAGAAATAGGGCGAGTCTACACAGAAGACGGCATACAGCAGTTTAATGAGGATATATGTAGTGTCAACGCATACAAAACACTGGTTTAATGCTATTTTACATTTCGGATGAATATATTTAATGGATGAAAGGCAAATAGTCGTTAACTGGCCAGTTGGCACAGTCCAATGCAGGCTCCGTTAATTCCGGGGGCGGTCACGGAGCCGGTAAATGTGTCATGTTAATAGCACCCCGTTAAAATATCGCACGTTTTCATTTTATGATCTTCCAATTTTATAGCTAGTGCTGCTGATGGGGAGGTGTAAAATTTTGGTGCCGAGCTCCTGGAGTATGTTTCTATGAAGGTAGATAGGTACAACGGTATGTTGACCGTACGATGCGAGACAGAATGAGATATAGTCACCATGTATGAAGCAAGCGTGGCCTGTAAGCCGGGAAATATGAAGGCAATACTAGTATGGGATTTATCTTGCTAGCTTCTGTTTTCTACAAGTTAATCTATATGTCGGATCCGGTCATTGGTACGGACTTAAAATGAATCGCAAGTACGCCAGTGGTGACATCACACGACCTAGTTACAAGTCTACCCCACAACTGCGTACTTCTACAGAGCCCTATGGTGACAGCTCGTGCCGAAGAGGACAGTGGAAAGTCAGATGGCGTTGGAGTTGAGACGTCCTGGAACTGTACCCTTATTCATTGTGCTAAATTGTAATGTCTAATGTGTTATTGTGTTAAATTGTATTGTCAAGTAATTTATTAGTTTAATAGAAACTAAGATATACTAGCCTAACGGAATAAATCCTGACAATCCGACATAATTATACATCTATACAAATAAATAATATTGAAGTGTCTGTTTGTAATTTCAAAATGACAGATTTTAACTGAATGCTTAGGAAAGTAAGTACGGTTCTTATAACAAAACCACATTTTTTTTTAAGTTATCCTTCTGTACGTCTGTTTGTTCCGGTTAATCTCCGAAACAGTTGGACCGATTTTGACGAGACTTTCATTGGCAGAAATCTGATATTATAAGTCAAATAACTTAGAAAAAAGATTAGGGTTCCGTGCAAATTAAAACCCTTGAAATTGTTAACAAAATCCGATTCAAATACTACTACTATTTTCATAATTTATAATGTCGCGGGCAACAGCTAGTTTCATAATATTTTCTCCAATCCGGTTAATTGAAGTCTTCGTTTAAGTTTTGTTTCCAAAAGTTATCAAAGGAAACATTTTAAATATAACTACGACTAGCTTGACTGCCTCGTTGAATCGGTCGCAAGTGCTACTGCTAAGCATGAGGCCCTGGGTACGAGTCCCAGGATAAAATGTTGTGGGGTTTTACCATCAAGTAAATGCATTAGCAGCCTGGAGTCAGACTTTTTGCCAGGTTGATTGCATGTGGGTGTATTATAAATACTGTATACATCTCTGCCTTATCTTTTAGGCCTTACAGGCGTGGTATGTTATGCATCTATGCTTTTTACGTAAGTATTTTTACTGCACAATTAAGCAAAATCCTCTGCTGAACTTAATATGGACGTAAATCCCGTAATCAGGTGCACTCGATACATTTACTCTAATACTGTCATACGATAACATATTTTACGGTCCACTAAATGCAGTGAACACGACCGTTTGACCTAAAATAGATATTTAACCATGAAAATCGACGTTCAAAATTCGCACCCCAGGCACTGGTGTTAATGGTTATGAATAAAAATTTATAGGCTTCGAAATAGCCTTCTATTCTGAAAAGCTCCATCTCAATTAAAATCCTATTATCTACTCAAAATGGTGGTGCCATGTGCTGGGAAGTGCTGCCATAAGTATTATTAACAGATAATTATCAGGCCGCCCGTCGATAACTTTCTTTGGCCAGAAGCGTAACTATTTAAAACAATTTTGCGAAGTTTTCCCGTGTAAAGTTTTTCCATGGTTGTAGATTGAACGGAAAATAAACTGGTTTAGCTCTTTGAAGTCTAAAAGTGCTACTAGACGAGAGATTGATCCAACGACAGAGTGACGGTTTTTATTCTAGACTTTTGTTCTTCATTCTATCGTATCGTATTAGTTTACAGACATCAAATTCACATCAAGCAGCATCTGCCTCTGTTTAGCCTTTTCCCAACTATTTTGGGGTCGGCTTCCAGTCTGACGGGTATTTTACATCGAGCGACTGCCTATCTGACCTCCACAACCCAGTTACTGTGTAATACGATACGTATTGGTAAGACTGGCAGTCGTCGACTTTCGCATCACTGACTACCTGTAACGACTGTCAAAGATCTACAAATGAAATCCGAGACCAACGGCTAAATGTGGTTTCCGAGGCACGGATGAGTCTCGATATGTAATTAATGGTCAGCTGTTGGTCCCGGGTATCCATTTTAGATCTTTGGCAGTTATTTAGTCAGTGGCCCGAAAGTCTGACAACCAGTCTTATCAAGGGGTGTCGTATGACCCAGTACTAACTGGGTTGTGGAGGTCAGATAGGCAGTCGCTCCATGTAAAATACTGGTATTCAGCTGCATCTGGTTAGACTGGAAACCGATCACAACATCATTATGTAGTTGGGTAAAGGCAAGGCAGATGATGATGGTCACCGTTCTACAGACTGACCTAGGTTACCGTAGCTTGACCTTCGATCAAACTGTGCAGCTGTTATTATTTCATCAAGCATGTCGTGAATTTCCATATCGCATAGAAGGTACACGGTAATAATACGATAATGTCCACACCCCTTTCAGAAGCGCATTATAATGGCCCGTATCAATTTAAGACGTGGTCGCAATTTTTTACTTAACGTAATGAACAGAGACCATTATTACGATAATCATCCTCTCCACGCAAATCATATTTTTCCCCTTTTATCCGCCATTTTTTCTAATAGCACGTAATTACGCTTAAGTAGTACAGCTCATTTTATTCATATCATTTTTCCCCGTGATTTTTTTGTGATATTTTAATAGTTGTTCTGCTATTCGGGGCAGAGACGAATTACAGATCAATATAATCGGTCCAGCCGTTCTTGAGTTACAAATGGTGTAACTAACCCGACTTTGTTATATATATACAGATATATAGATACTTTAACTTTACTTATTTAACTTTAGATATTCAATCTGAACAAATATAAAATTAATTATTTAAGTATATTATAAGTAAGTATAAGTACTTACTGTTTTAGGCTTTTTGTTACACGTGTTTTCCATTTTACCCTCATTATTGTGGAATATGAAATATTTATCATAGGTATTCAAATTAATTAATGAACAGATATTTTGTTTCCTTTTTAATGCGGCGCATTAACCAGACCAACCGGAAAACCATGGTTTAAAATCAAAGAGTTTCGGGTATGTGTGATTTCATCTGAACAGATGCATGTAATAGTATGTAAATAGAAGTATGTTCTTAAAAAAACTTATTGATATATATTGACACTAATTGATATTGATAGTTTTACTTGTGGCGTGTGGTAAGAACAAAAGAGGATAGTGTAAGAAAAGATATTTCGAAATACAACCTCTCATTTTCTATGAGAAAATAATCCAGGGCAACATCTATGTACTTTACCAATATACGTATGTTTCGAATATTTGTCGTGTCGTGTTTGTCGTGTCAACTGTGCCCCAACTTCACCAAGGTTATCCTCCCAAGTTCTTGTAGTCGGAAAGCTAACAACTTGGCAGAGGTTTTAACGATTACGCAGGTATTGAAACACAAAGCGTTTCTGTTCTAAAAGACGCAGTAGCGGACCTCTGGTTTTGGAGGTCAAGGTCAGAAGCCAGTGGTCGTGCCAAATGTATGTGTGAACCGCCTTTACTTGCCAAATATTTGTAAAAACTACACTTGTTTCAAGATTTGTGTCATATTTTTGAGAGTTAAGAAGCACTTATGTAACGAGTTTTATTTGTGTGTCTTGTTCAGTTTAGGCTCGGCGTATTTGCAAGCTGAATTACTTTACGGTGTTTAAAAGTACGAGCATGAATTAATTTAACTTTAGAATATAACTGTACAAGCTCTTGCCCGTGGCTTCGTCCGTGTCTAAGCAACATATCCTGAGGCACTCGATAATAGTATGGCTTTACAACTGTGAAAGTATTTTTAAAAACAGGTGAATAGTTTCGGTGATAACACATCTAAACTTACAAACTTTACGTTTTTTTGTAATACCTATACACATTAAAGAATAAATCTGCACAGTTTTTCATACAAATAAGTACTTCTAATCTTATTATTCTCTTATACAGGCTCAAGTTTCTAGAAGCATCGCAAGTGACACAAGAACAAGACTAACCTAATAAATAACCATAAACAGTTTACTGCATGAAATAGAGTTGTAAGTAACATTTACGTCGACGTCGCCGCCTGTCCATCCGTCACTCCGTTCCGTGCGCCCCATATCATATAACATTATTACTGTCTACTGCTGTCAGTTAACCTCAGACGCTCCAACTAAGGGTTGGTAGTACCCGCAGTTAGTCTACCCCTGATAACTTTTGCGCCACTGTAGCATAATCAGCCTATAATGTTGTGCTGCTGTTAACTGCTGAGACACACGGCCTCTTTTCTATGAGAGGGAATGGGCTCTAATCCACCGCGCGGGTCCAGTGCGGGTTGGTAGATGTCTCATGTCTTCGAACGTTTTTTTGACCAGCCCAGTTCCATTTTACCTACATCGGCAATTTGAGTTTTAGAACGCAGTATGGAGTTCCCTATACGATCAGTAAGTTTAACTTCAAGGATACTGCTCTCCATTGCTCGCTGACAGACCCCGAGTGCGGACTCATATACTCAAAAATCATGCTGATCATTATTTTAGTAGAGGTATAGTAGATGTTAGATTGTTGTCGCTGACAAGTCTGTCAAATCTACAGTGATCTTTATGAATGTATCAATAAGGTAAAAGTTGGATTACAGCAGTCAGAGGTAAAATAAATGTGAAATGACTGTAGTTAGTAGGTATCGACGTTGCGGTATACTTCCTAGGGTAGATTAGGAGACATCTTTGCGTAGGCCTAAACGGAAGCGGAGGTGCGGTTGCTTGCGGAAGTTCCGTATTGGTGGTGGAGACAAGGTTCTGTTTCAGCCATGGGCATTTTTATCGTCAAGAACGTTAAGATGGCAATGATGGCATATAATATTAGTTCCTAACAAAAATAATTTTTTTTTTTGGTCGAGGGTTCAAAATGTCAGTGGAGAGTAACGGCTCAACGTGTTTTTCAAAGCACAGCCTCGCATACTAAAGGAAGCCAGGAAGCCATTCCTGCATACCAGCGCAACAAAACGACCTAATAGAAGTTTCAAAATCGATATAAGCGTTAGTTAACCAACACATTCCTGTGGATTAACTGTCGGCAGTTTAATTTAAGCGTTCACAAGTTTTATTATCAGTTAGCCGGTGTTGCAATGAATAATAAGGAGTTTGCTACTGGGAAGTTTGTTGGCAACGCCCTCTATCGGAGGGAACTTAAACAAGGCCTGTCGGCGATTTGTGATTGAGTTTATTAGATTGTAGCTCTGTTTTAATTATGATTGATTCAGGTTGTAGGTACATTCATTAACTAAAGGTAGGTACCTCAATCGATTTTTTGTTTATTTTAAAATTCAAATGACTAGTTTACGTTACAATAAAATATGTATATCATTATTTATTTAACTTACAACTATTATTACTGGTAATCTTAAACCTAATTCGATAGTGTGGCTATCAACTCCTATTCCTAAGACAGGTTTATTACATAAAAAAATATTTTAAACGAAATCATAATATGAAAATAATGATAAAACAAAAAAAAATAGATATATATCAATTAATATCAATTTAATGAGCTAAGTACTTATGAGTTGATGGATTAAATAATTTCATTCACCAAAAGTCAGACAGCTTTACTTTTATTTGTTTGTATTAAGTTTATTACAAAATTACTTTCTTAATAGCCTCGTTGGTCTAACAGTCGCGACTTCTAATCATGATGTCCTGGGTTCGATTCCCAGATCGGGGAAAGTCTTATTGGATTTTTCCATCAGGAAATTCTCAGTAGCAGCCGCAGGCTTTTCCCCAATTAGGTACATCAACTTAAACATAACGAGTGAAACGTGAGTTTACTATATATATATTTTTTTTTGTGATGGGAAATCATCAAATGACTCCTCCCGCTCTGAGCGGAGCGTAAGGGAGTGTCAGACTCTTACTGACTAAAAACCATCCATGTTCCTTCTTTTGCCCTTTATGTTCCAGGGCCGCGGTATCTCTTTCGAACAGTCCCGCAGCCCTGCCTGCCAGGGCCCTTGCGGGCCCCTCATGTTTGCTGACATCAGTTTGAGGCGCGCGTGGAACACGAACGCGCCATCGACACGGCCTGTCGTCATAAGACGGACGGACGGCGAGCTAGCCCGTTACTCACCGTCCATAGGCCCACGCCTACGGTGGCCGAGAGCCACCACGTGGCCCCCGACGCCCGGTGCTTCTTCCGCGGCGGCTGGGACGTGAGGTTCTCTCCCTCTCACGTTCCGCCACCTCCTTCGCTAGCATGACTGTGAGTTTACTATCTGCCTAACTCTTCGGGGATTGTAAGCGTGTTGTTATGATATTGTATTTTCTAAACCAAAAAATCCAAAGAAAATATTTCTAATCGAAATCGTAGTAAAACAAAAGTACCTGTTAGGTATTTATATAACAGCTAAAACCGTACCTCTCAGTTCGCTTCCACACATTACGAAGGTTCCCGTATCCTTTGATCCTTTGTAGGCAAAAATAGAATCAATCACCCATGGAAAACAACGTAATGGCCGTCCCAGCACCGAATCCTTACATAAATATATTATAATTCTGTGTATACTGAGTCTGAGTGTTACCGCTATTTTTGTAACCCCCACAACGCTTTTGTAATTCAGAGGGATGGAAAAGACAAATAGAAATACGTACCTACTCCGTTATAAGTTGTAGCCGTATATGCGAATAAAAAAGAAATGCTGTCTTTGTTGTAGCAAAAACGAACGAAA
Organism: Eurois occulta; assembly: GCA_950022335.1. Lineage (NCBI taxonomy): Eukaryota > Metazoa > Arthropoda > Insecta > Lepidoptera > Noctuidae > Eurois > Eurois occulta. The sequence goes on along the minus strand of OX465479.1, from coordinate 14,565,188 downwards.
AATATTATCTAGTGTCGTTTTGTTTTATGAATTAAAATGTGGGACTGATAAGAAATGGGACTTGGTTTTGTCTAACAATATTTAATAAAAGAAGCTAGGCAAAGAATTTTTTTTGTTTTGTTAAGACTTCGTAACAGGTTGAATCGTGTTTCTAGTGAGTTTGTTTTCGTTTATTTACCTTTAATTCTAGGGAGGCGTATTTTCTTTTAATTGCACCAACAATTAATAGAAAAAACAACAAACAAGGTTTGTGCAATTAGTAATTAATATAACTTGCTCCCGACACCACACATACTTTTAAAATATTTTTTCTGTTTTAAAAATGTAAAGTAAGATAAATATAGTAAATTTAAATAATAAAAAAATTAGATAATTGCACAAACAATTGTAGTTGTGTTTATGTAATTGTCTAAGTGTTGTCTAATGCACTATCTATAGAAATTTTCCTTACAAAGTTAACCCAATAATCCACCGATTTCGCAAAAAAAATGATTTTTTATTATAACATTAAAGATAATTATGTACTTCGGCATACCTCTTACAAAAATTGACCCTTCGCTGCTGATACCGAGTAAAAGTTTGAAATCGTTTCCATTTACCTGTTCATTTTTCATTATTTTGCTATTGAGTTTTGCTATTTTATTATTTTTGTATAATTACGACTGTTTTTGGGCTAGTGTTCGAAAACGGGTCTGCTGAGCATGAAGTCCTGGGTTCAATACCTGAGTCGGAGTAATTGTTATTGGGTTTTATCCCACTGGCGAGAACTGGCGAAATGTCTACTACGATAATGCCTAACCCTTCGGGGTTACAAGGTATGATGATGTTATGTTATGAATGATTGTGAGCTAATGTCTTTCACCTGTATAAATACTCGAACTCTATTTTGATGCCAGCGTTATTCTTGCGACTTATAATCTAGGAATTTCGCTTAGTTAAGGAATATTCATAAAGTCTTTCCGTGCTTAGTGACGTGGTTAACTGGCTACGATCGTGACCGCTTTGCCGATGCCGTAAATATGCATTCAATATCGCCGTCACTTCAATTTAAAATTGTAATGTAGCGTGTGTTTTATCGAGCTAATTCGAACATTGTATCGGTCAAAGGTACTTGACTGGAATTTAACAAAGATAGTAATTGAAACCCTTCTTCAAGGATAGCTGATCTACTAATTTATAGCGAATGTTTGACCTTACTGCTAAGTGATGATTAAAACATATAAAATGAAAGGAGTTATACCAAGAAGTCAATGTGCAATCATATACATAACAGGACCGACATTTATAATTATAATTCGCATCACCAAATTAACACACGTAAAGGCGCGCTGTCGTATTTGCGGCTAATAACCGCAGTGAAACCTATAACCCCAGCCGGTAATATCCGTGCGACATCGCAGAAAGACATACGTCAATTGTCACCGCAAAAACCGCCGAGGCAGCGCTTGACCGACCTAATTAATGGCGACTGCCCCCTGGGACAGATTAAGCCGCACATAAAACCTTTTCCGTGCCCATACGGTCCACGAGAGCCCATCGATCCTTTTCTTGTTAGGCGCTGCCAATCAAATGCAATCAGGATCCTGCGACAATCCGCCACCGAGTCGTTGGTGTGTCGCTGCTCGTAAAGTTGGGTTGTAAAAGCATTAGCTCACGCAAAAAAGGGGATAACGGCTGTCGCGGTTTATTTCATGGACCTATCTATCAGGAATTCAGGAAGGATAAGTATGGTGTAAGTGATGTCAATCTGATACTGTTTTCCTTAAAATGTTGAAATTCTTTTCGATTTAACGAAATCTTGAATATTATAATTAACACTAGAAACGGGATATTTACCATGTCCACTGTTACACTACTGCTGCTGCTGTACTGTGTTTTGTTGTTGTTGTGCTGTTTGTTGTGTTAGTGGACATGGTAATTATCCCGTTTCTAGTGTCAATTATAATGTTAGTAACCATGACAGTTTAAAAACTTATATCTTGAATATTACTAACTAAGTACACTTTAGTATGGATGCAGATCATAAAAAGTTGCTAACCGTCTACAAAAATGATGAGGTCGTGTAAAAACCGCACATTTTCAGCAGAGTTGGGAATTCATAATTAGAACGTGGCTCATTCTAGAATATGAGCTTACTTTTGACCTAATTTCAGCTCATGCATGCTGACGTCCGACTCGAACTGTTTAGTAGGTTTGGAGTAGAATAACTTGTACGGGCAAGATTGCACTGCATATAGTAGGACATCAAAGTTTCGCCTGTTGTATGAGATATTCGCTATATTTCCATGACAACGCGGGATTCATTGAAATGCAGCGAGACCACGGAAAGTAACATCGCGGGGAAGCCCGAGGACCATAACTATGCGCTGGCGTCTTCCTCCGCTCCCCCAATAAATTCTAACAATGTCGACGAGTGCGCCGAATATTTTACACTGAATTTAAAAGGACATGGCCAAAAAAGTACATTCCATATACACTTACATAGTAAATATATTATATTAAGAAAAATAGAGAAGTGAATTGTTGCGTAGTTTTTAACCTCTCTGCACTTATCAGTATTGATTACATATTAATAAGTAATGCAAGTTGAATTCAAAGTCTCATTTGTCAACTTTCGCCACTATGGACCGTTCGTAGACGAACACGTTCTACACCACGCATACTACTTGTAGATATGTATGTGAAATGAACGACAAATGCTCTTACCTGAAACATTTGATTTAAACAAAACTGTTTTCATTGGTATTTCTTACATGTAATTAAATTATATTTTGAAGTGTTGATACGTAAGATATATTTATTTCACACAATTATAGTAATAACGTAACCGTACCATAAAACGGAACGCGTTTTACAATGTCATTGTTTATGTCAAAATGGCGGTACTGCGATTGCACAGATCCTCCGTTGCGTACGAACTGTTTGTTTTTTTTTGCGATTATCTTCTAATATTTTTGACTCCTGCTTATCTCTACGGAAAAAAAATATTTTTACTTATTTTTACCAAGAAATGAGTAATTATTTATAATCTTTTGTTTTATTTCGTATTTCCCTTGTTAATTAGTAGTTAAACTGTTGAAGAAAAACGTCACTTTCGGAGTCTCAATAAATGTGACAATAATAACATATACTTTGTCTCAGTTTTCTATCAGACTTTCTCAGTTCAGTAAATGTTAATCAATATATGGTTAAAAAACCTTAGTTCAGGTAGAATGACCACCTGAAATAAGGATTTTGGATCTTGTTGAAATGCCTAATAATTCACAGCACTTCGTTATTTTAAAACGCCTTGAGGTTTTTAATAGCAAAATCATTATATCATACGCTTTGCCAGCAATCTGATAGAAGGTAACATGAAACTGTTTACGTCTAGTTATTTGTAATGAGAAGTTCTTTGAGCTTTTTATTTTTTGCAATTTAATATGGCAATATTCACGAATATGAAACACCAAAAATTATCGTTGTACATTAAATTTGATAACTATGCAAACGCCCATACAGAAATTGGCCATGTCCTTTGTGTATCGAGTGAAATGTTGTTTGCTTTAAGTTTTGTATGAATTTTATGTACAAGTTTTGTGCGGGTTTATAAACTGTGTGTTAGTGCTGATGTATGCTCTAGCACCATATGGGAGGTATTGTGTAGAATCTCATGTGTTGATATGTTACAAAGTAATAAAAGTGTAATTTGTAGACCACCCTCACAAATATTTCTGGTGACAAACTTACTAAATACCATCATCTTAACTTATTTCTGAACTGAAAACAAACCATTAAAACGTCCTTTTAAACTGAACAAGGAAAACGATTACCTAGGTACTATCTCATAATAAAAACGTATTTATCCAACATTATTCTGTGGAATGAAAAGCAAATAAGATAAAAACAGTGTATAATGGACTGAAGTTTACCGTATTATTCGCTGTAGATACGGCCAGGGCGTCGGGCACTAAATAATGCGCGTTGTTTCTATTGATTGCGGCTATTTTCAGCATCGGTGCCGCCGCCGCCGCATCGTTGGTGGGCCCTAAAATTATATCAACAACTTTGTTGAATCGGGGACACCTACATTTAACATAGAATTGAGAATTTGGTATCATTCTGTTAATTAATAGGGTATTAACGATAAAACTTAAATATAGAATATATATTGATGTTAAATTATTGATACCTACTTTAACAACGTGTTAGGTAGTTTATAAGTAAAACAATAATAGTTGTAGGAAGGAATGAATATTACTAGTACTATTTATTATGGCCTTATATACTTACAAAATTATCCAGGCACAAGTTTGAGTAAGTAGTATTTACTAAACAACCAATCAGAAAACTGTTAAATATCATACTTTTTCAAAAGTCCAAGTAATCATTTAAGCGCTGAGGTTATAAATATATGTGGAGGTGCGCCGCTCGATAGCTTAGTGTAGCGGTGGTATGCGTACGCGATGCATGCTGCTACAGTGCTCCCCTTCAAGTGAAACGTACTGGTCGTCTTATGATACGACCCAAGCGCAATGTACGCTTCGTCGTGATGTTTCCAGGAACAATGTTCTTCGGAGGAGGACTGGCGCCTAGGTGTGGTGTATCGCATGCATCATCAGTGCATGGAATGGAGAATACAGGCTTGAGGCGATCTACCGATATCACTGCTTGCCTTCCCGGTTGTTGGATGGTGAAGGTTTTATCGCTCCGGCTGATCACTGGAACAACGAACGACTTTACTTGCGCGATTCAGGATTTAGATGTATTTCGATACTTGTATTACACAGAATTCATAACCTTTTAAACGAATTCGGGTAGGTGAAGACGTTCGTACATTTTATAGAATTTGACCGTAGCGAGATGCGTAGCAATAGCTACGGCGTAGCAACAGCTACGACGTGCTACCGCTGCGGCGTAGAAACTAAAACAAAAAAGAAAACTATTCCAGTCTTTTTTGCAGCTTACTAAAAGTTAATTGAAGTCCAGAATGCAATTTGAGAACGTTCATGCAAAATTTTAAATCAGTGAGGTACAAGATCCTTTAGAATAAATACACTGAAAAACCTAGAGCTCTTTAATCCTATCTATCATGTATTTGAACTGTCATTGAGTTGTAATATTCAAAGTTGTCATACAGCAATAAATTGGTGATGGAGAATCATCGTTAAGGTCACAAAGTAAGTCTTCAAGGGTGTTAGATAATACGCTTCGCCCTGTTTTCATTAGCACCGAGCTTTATAGTAAAATATTAAGGAGACAGACGAATAGCCTTTTAAAGACTCTTAGGCAAAAAATAGGACGTAATCTTTATATCTTCTACCACAATTTTTACGATGCTATATTCAGAGGTGAATAAGAATATGTACTTATATAAGTATTTTTTTAATTTGGTTCAGTCAAGAATAGGGATATTTTTACTTTACATAATTACGTAAATGTCATCATTGTCATTGTTGTGCTGTGTAATTGTGTTTGTTGTTTTTATTGAGTTGATGTGTTGATTGTTGTGTGTGTTGTGTAATTGTTGACTGCCTAGTTGGACTAGTGGTCGCAATCGCGACTGCTGAGCATGAGGTCCCGGATTCGATTCCCGGGTCGGGCAAATTGTTATTGTATTTTTCCATCAGGAATTACACAGTAGCAGCCACGGAATCTGGATTTGTGGCCCGTTGATGGCAATAGGCTCGCTCTCTTATTACATGGGATGTAAACAAAACTGACGAAATGTGGGTGTACTATTATACCTCTGGCTTACCCTTCGGGGTTTACAGGCGTGCTGTTATGTTATGTTACACCTAATTATTATGTAAAACAATTGCAAAAAGTCAGCGGTAACTGGTTAGTGACGTATCACGTGACAGAAGGACTACATTTTCCTCAATTAACTTTTACAACTTTTGCACGAATGCTAGCGGCTGATATTTTCAGATTTCCGCAAAACCCGAGCGGAAAATGTAGTATAATTTTGGCTTAAAAAATTTATCAATATTAAGTAACTGCTACGTTGGTGTGAAATCAGTGAATTATTATTATTTCATGTCAATCAATAAAAAAAGACTTGATAAAAATCGCGCCCAAATACAATCAAGAATGGTTTCAAAATTAAAAGTCTTATTTATAAAATGAACAATGGAAAAATAATCACTTAGCTGACGCCAGATAAAGTACCGTTCCCTTTAAAAAATATCCCTAAAGATTTTAAAAAGGAATTTCTTTCTATAAATAGTAATTGACGGCGCGGTTGGCGTACTAGCTGAGCGATTGACTGCTGCGGTGCGCGTCGCGAGTTCAATTCCCGCACGGAACAAATATTTGTATGGCCTACAGTGAGTTGTTTTAGGTCTGGCTGTTTGTGTATGTGAGTTTAAATGTTTGTAAACGCACCCACGATACAGTAGAAATTCCAAGTGTGGGGCAACCTTTATAGACAAAAAAAAAAACTACTTTATAAATAGAACAATCCTTCTTCAAAGTCTTCTGGGGTTTAAAACGCCACGATTTTTAGTCCTTTCTACCGTAACTAGTGACAAAATACTACATAAAAGAATTATTTATTGGATGTTTACACGTATATTTGGGTCGACATGGTTCCGTATAAAAACGGGCCGGCACCCACTTAATTCGGATCACGTGTGCGCTCGCAATGAGCTTGTAAACACATACATATGTACCGTCAACTACGCGATGACAATATTGTTTACACGCTCATCATTCAACCGATGTTTGGGATGAGTTGGCCCTTAATGTAGTAGGAAAGTTAGTATTTTTGTCAAGGGTATATACCTTAATGACTTGTTTCATTCATTCTTTCTGCAGAACAGTCATCATGATACTTTGTATCAAATCACAATGGAAAAACAATTGCTTACGCGAGTATTCTACCATCTTAACGCCATGAATTTATTTAGAAATAGTTGACGAGGGAGTCAAGAATTAATAAATCTTGTTAAAATATAAAATAGCTCTTTAAATGAAAAGCATTTTACATATTAAAGTGGATCCTTAAAAGCTGCTGTCTTTATACTGCGGAGACGCTCCAATTTCTAGCATATTGTGTTACCGGGTCTCAGCAGTACCGGGACGTGTACATCCTGTTAAGGAAGTTTACTTAGACTTATCAAATTATCCAGCATTTTGCTGCTTCAGTAGAAAAGTTTTGTATCACCTGTCGACTTATTATTCATAATTGATTCAGCCGCCCGAAATATCAAAGAGAAAGAGAGATAAAGCATAGGGGTGTCAGTTAATGCCCAACTGAAGAACCGATGACCGCTCTAAAAATACGATAAGGAAGCTATCACCCGGCTGGTTATCGGCGCGGCCGACATTGGACCGACCGTTCATGAATAGTTAAAATGTGGAACCTCTAAGGAAATGTCCACATAAACCAGAAAAATACATGGCAAACCTCAACTACGAGTCTCGCGGAAAACTCAATATTCCAAATTCAGCAAAGCTAACTGCTACATAAAACATTGCGGATTCAGTCGCCGATACAGTTGTTGTTTAAATAAAAATCAGTTTCACGGGATGTGCAAGCTCTTTAGATGTTCGTGTGAGCTCGGGCTTATTGTGATGGAGGCATGCGCGGTGCGCGGCTGGCAGGGAAGCCTGGCTCAGTGGCTCTCGGCGCGACGGCTGGCCCGCGCGCGACCCCAGCGCGCCCGCCGCACCGCGTGCGTACTTACGTAAGTCACGCGAAAATAAAAATAATAAACTTAACAGACAGCGCTCCGTGTGCTTGCATGTGATTTTAAATAAAGACCAAAGCGTTTTTCTGTCGTAAAAATACCAGTTCTAGTGAGTAAAGTGAGTGAACATATTGTGTTTGTTTGACATTTTGTGTGCCAATACGGACGGTACACATGTTTGTATGTCAGAACGTGATGTTTGGTGAGTAGGCACACATGTGCTCTTAAAGGAATGTTGTATGTAGTCGTTGACGGGTTTATTTTATCAATTCTTTTTACACACTTTCGATGGACGGTGTCTATGGGAAGTCTTCGTCTATTCTTGTTAATAATGAGAAAAGACCTGCCTTAATAAATAAAAGTAAATTGAGTAGATTAAGCATGTTAAAAAAAAACATCGATAACGTAAAATTATTATGCTTCTTTGATATTCTTTTTATTTTATTAAAGGAGAAAGCCAAATATCATTGCAACGTTATAGTGGGTAATCCCCTTTTTGGTTCGACACGACTGAAAACCCCATTTGCTATAAAAAAGGTTTATCGGTAAGTCTTATTAAATTCAAGTAACAGGTATTTTTTATTCGGTTGGAAACGTGTCTCTACATAAAAAAATATTGAATTATGCTTCCATTACTACAATCACATCAAAGAAGAGCGGTTCTTAGGTACTAAGACCGGCTACGACATCCAGCTGTGCCTGCGAAAGGTTTCAGGCTGAGTACATGATCCAAGTACTTATTTTCACTCATCTAAATACAAAGCATGCCTATCCTCAGGAGAGTAGTGGTGGACCAGTCGCAACAGCCCCGATGAACAGTTGATGGGTCCGAACACAGACAGGCGCATTTATTTCATCACCACTGCTCTCAAAACGGTGAAGGAATACATCGTGAGGAAACCAGCATGTCCTGGAACTAAAAATTCGAAGACATGTGACATCTAAAGAAAAATCTACCGGTCACTGGGCCAGCGGTGGTAGATTATAGCCCATTCTCTCTGATAGAGATTAGCCCTGTGTCCCAGCACTGGGAATATTATAGGCTGATTATGCTTTCAACGGCTGTTTTTTAGAAGCGGAGAGTTTTAAATTGAAATTAAATACAGGGAAATGGTTTTAATATCAATTAAATTGGCTTTATTTCACTGATGGTTTTATATCATTTATGTTTGAATATGATTTCGGGTATGTGGCCCCCACGGCTGGCGCGTACTTGGCGTAATCTGGAGGACAAATTTGCACATATTAGCCTCCAAAAAACCCTTTATTTATGCTGTGCCTATCTTCTAATATTTAATCTTCTAATAATCATTCCAGATTATTTCTTAAAACGTTGTCCTACGACAGTTTCACAGCCATAAATTCCAATATCAAATAAGAAACAATTTAGACAATAAACGGGGCTTTAAGCGCGCCTTTACTCGAAGAAGGGAGTCAAGTGGTTCTCAATCTATCGCGTTCGGCATTCTTGTTATATTATATTATCTACGTCAAATACATGATATTGAAACGTAGCCCTTGACTTCTTCTTTTTAGGGTACCGATTTTTAAAGTAAAACGAAACGAAACTGGTTCGTTGTTTCACTGGTTGCAAGTGATACTGCTGAGCATGAGGTTCTGGGTTCGATTCCCTGGTCGGGAAAAGTGTTATTGGGTTTTCTCACAAGGAAAGTCACAGTAGCCTGGAGTTTTGATATGTTGATGGTAATAGGCTCGCCCCCTATTACATGGGGCTTAAACATAACTGGCAAAATGTGGATGTTCTTCTAGGTAGACCTCTGCCTTACCCTTCGGGAATTACAGGCGTGAAGTAATTATATTATGATACCTTTATAAGATCAATATCTTGTTCGTCTGTCACAAAAGTTTTTCTTGAAATCTATAAAACTCAGGAAAATGAATTTTGGCATTATATTGGGGCTGGATGACGCGTAGGTATTCGGATCACCGATAAATCTTTTGCAAATAAATCAGAATTCAATTTTAAATTTCTACAAAAGTCAATGTAAAGCATTATGAACACAAAGATATTATTTTCCTTAGAGATAGTTCCTAGAATCTATGCGGGAAAACAAAGTTTATGTTAAAGCTAAAGTTAGTTTATATTTTAGCTTTGTACGAGTATTATGTACTATCCTAGATATTCCTAGATTTCTACCCGAGTGGTCCTAGACATTCTGAAATTCATATATAAACTATCAATGATAAAAAAGACAATACATTTGCTTTCTCTACTAGTCAATGTTTGGGTTAAATTATTTATTTGTGAAACATAGGTACAGTAAAAAAGGTGTAAATAAGTGAAGATTGTGATTTTCCAATGCACCTACACGTCGTTAGAAATACGAAACGTTTTGAAAGCGGCAGCTGTTTGATAAGGCCGCGGTCAGCCAATGTGTCCCTTGGTTTTCGACTAAAGGAGTTCTGAGGTCGTTGGTTTGAACCTAGGCAGGCGCACTGCTTTGTGTACGAGACAAACAAAAACTCGAAGACATGTGACTTCACTGGGCCAGGGTACTGGATTATAACCATAGGTCCTTGCCCCAGCAGTGCGACTATTATATAAGTAAGCTGTTTATGATTATGCAGAAGCACGCGGAGCCCGCTTTAATGCCCGATTAAGAGCAAAAGACTCACCATAACACATCGGATTTGTAAAATAGTTCCTGTCTACTGCTATGGAGCTTTCAGTTTTCACTGATTTTGTAGTCAATAGTGGTTTTGAACTGATAACAGGGTTGACTGTGACGTATAAATTTCAATTATTTATTAATAACTAGCTGCTGCCCGCTACTTCGTTCGCGTGGAAATTTTGGTGTGTATGTGAGAGACTGCCTAGTTGGTCGAGTGGTCGCAATTGCGACTACTCAACGTGAGGTCCTGGGATCGATGCCCGGGTCGGGCAGTGTTAAAAAAATAATAATTTAATTACATAAAGTTATAACGCACATGATTTAGAGATCATTAAACAATGTATGCAATTGAAAAAAATACTATAAATAATAGTGTTATTGGGTTATTCCATCAGGAATTTCTCAATAGCAGCCACACCGACAAACAGACAAAAAATCTAAAAATGGTAGAAATGGGTTCTGTGTGTGATTCTTTAACACCCCTACTATTTTTTTTCTAAATATTTTCAATGTACAGACACGCCACGTCTACAGATTTATTATATTGTTAATAATAAATCTGTAACACACAAAAGAAGACGATTATGGCACAGCTAATTTGATTTTCATAACCGACGAAAACTTGTAATATTTGTGGGTTTTATTCATAAAGAGTATCATGCATCCATTACGCCGTCTATACGGGGTGGAAGGGACACCGACGCGGAAACGGTTACCACGTATTCAGTACATCATTCTTAGCCATCAAATAGACATTTTTAATCGGTTATTAACAAAACCAGCTGTTTAGTACAAAACTGCAATACCTACACGGTCAAAATGTATCGAACCGCTGTTTTTTTTTTTAATAACCGGCCTTATCTCTTTCGCTCCGTATAATATCTAAAAAGAATATTAAGTAGTAAGCATCTAGTATCAGATAGAACATTAATCTTCGCTACGATGGAAGCTATTCCAAGTTTTTGCAATGGTTTTACATGAATACTGACTAGCAAAAACGAACAAGATTTTTAATTACTGCTGCTGAAAGAGGCTAAACACATGTTTCGTTTTTTTCATTAATGGACAAACTTCTTACTGGCACAAACTAACTGTCTAGAAATTACAAACACATAAACTCACGCTTCCATGCGGGTAGGCAGAAACTGTAGTATGCCATCTACTATCCTTAGGTACCTTTCGCTTCATCCACGTTCCAACATCTGGTCATACACGTTCGCCGGTTGTGAGTACTACGTGCATCTAACTATGTTAAAAATGTTAAAATTAACATATGGCTGATGCAAGTAGATAGTAATCTATAACGTTGTTTGCTTGGGATGTACCTTTATCTCGAAAACTTCTAAACATATTCTGAAAATTATAATAACCTTTTAAAGATACACAAAATCTATGAACACACAAATATAAGCAAGTGAAGCGTAAACGGGTGGTTGGTATAATGTAAACAGGAATATTATAACGTAAAGTACATGAAAACATTAACATCGATTAGCTAATATTCATTGTTAGTTCATACAAATGAGGTTATTCACCAAGATAGGTTATTCATCAGACTCGAGCTTTTTGATATTAAAATAAATGCATGTAATAAACCTTCATTTAGAGGATGGAAGGAACATCAACGCACATTTTTTTCAATTGCATACATTGTATAATGTTAAGTGGAAGAGTCACACAAGCATCGCCTTGCTCAAAAGGTGATCTCTAAATCATGTGTGTTATAGCTTTATGTTATTAAAATAAACATTATTTTAACACTGCCCGACCCGGATATCGATCCCAGGACCTCATGCTTAGTAAGTAGTCGCTCTTACGACCACTCGACCAACGAGGCAGTCTCTGTGAGAGACTACCAAAATTTCCACGCGAACGAAGTCGCCGGCAACAGCTAGTATTAAAATAAATGCCTGTAATAAACCTTCATATACAAGGAAGGAACATCAACGCACAAACGGTTACCACTTATTGAATATGCACTTAGTGAACCTAACTTACTTTTGAAGTTGAAAAACCTGTACCCCCATACATTATGCTTAGGAAAATATGTAATCCAAGTACATTTTATAAGTTGGTCAACTATTACTCGTAAACTTGTAATTATATATTCAAGCCAAATTACAACTTTCTTGTACTAAAAGTCTTTGAGCTAAGCTGCAGACAGACAGACAGACAGACAGACGAACATGGCGAAACTATAAGGGGTCCTTATTTGTTGACTACGGAACCCTAAAACTTTAGACATCACTTTGTTTTGTTCTTTTATTCTTTGAGTCTAGTCTAGACCGAATCTTCATATTTTACTTAGGCTCTATAAAACATCACACGACTGTAAATTTTCGGACTCGTATAAACCAAAATAATAACTTTGATATATTATTTTGTCTCTTGTTTGAGTCAGTGTAGTGTAGGTTACTCGAATCCTAAGACATATATTTTTGATAAATGTGGCTTTATATACCTACCTATTAACTACTTACGAACGACTCGTCCCTGCTTCCTTCAAGATTTGTTATTCTGACTACTTAGGTTTAATTTGAATGTAATACGCATGGAAACCTTTCTGAATAAAATATACTCTAAATAACGGTGAAAGCCGTTTCTATATTTATGATAACACGCGATCACACTGACAGACACGAAAAACGACTTTAAACTCTAATAAATGTGTAAGTAGATAGATTTTAATTCATCCCAAAATCAAACATGACATTTCAACAACTTATTAATTTAGTCACACAGGAAACTAGCCCATTCATTGTAATTCATTCATTATTTTAATTATATTAATTGTACCAACATTTAACTTAGTTATGTAATCAGGAATTACAAAAATATCAAAACGGTCCTAATGCTTTAAATTTAAAGTGAGGGTGATTGATTAATTAGGACCCAAATTAATTTAAACGCGATGACACATAAAAATGCCACTCTATGGTCAGATCTAAAATGATAGAAAATTGTTTTAATAAGGTACCCACTGAGCCAATCAACTAAACCCCGATACATTGTAACGTCATAGCATAGCATAAGCATAATCAGCCTATAATGTTCCCACTGCTGGGACACACGGCCTCCTCTCTATGAGAGGGAACGGGCTATAATCCTCCACGCGGGCCCAGTGCGGGTAGATGTCACATGTCTTCGAATTTTTGGTTCTAGGATATGACTGTTTCCTCACGATGTTTTCCTTCACCGTTTTTGAGAGCAGTTGTGATGAAATAAATTACACAAAGTAATGCGCCTGCCTGGGTTCGAACTTACTGTTCGTAAGTTGGGGCCGCCACCACTGGGCCACCGCTACTCTCGTGACGTCACATCAGACGAATTAGTCCACAAAACATGGAGAGATGATACTGGTAAATAAGGGCGGATGACTCAGTGAGACCTTTTCACTACTTTTTTTATTTAGTCACACAGAAAACATGCCCCATAAAATGTAAATAATTCATTATTTTAATTCAAACTCCTCGTTGGTATAAAAGTTGCAATCGCGACTGCTGAGCAATGAGGTTCTGGGTTCGATTCCCGGGTCGGGAAAATTTCTCAGCAGCAGCCAAGGAGTTAGAATCTGGTCCACTTGATGGCAATAGGCTCGCACTCTATTACATAGGACTTAAACATAACTGGCAAAATGTGGGTGTATTATTAGGTACACCTCTGCCTATCCCTTCGGGGATTACAGGCGTGATGTTATTTGTGATAAATCAGCCTCACTTGAAAGTTTAAGGACCGTTTTGATAATTTTATACACCTCTGCCTTACCATTGGGCACAAATCCAGACTCCATGGCAGCTACAGAGAAATTCCTGATGGAAAAACCCAATCACATTTTGCCCGACCCGGGAATCGAACCTACGACTTCATGTTCAGCAGTCGCGCAGTTGTTGTTTTCATCATTCATGTTTCATTTATCACTTACCCACTCACCCAATCAACTAAGCCCCGATACAATGTAACGTCAGGCAAATAAGTCCAGAATTGATGAACGGTGATACTGCTAAATGGGTCGGACGACACGGCTGGTAATGCACCATTTCTCCTTCGCTTAGCACTTTCATTTTTTGCATGCAAGTGACAATGCCAAAAGTTTTGCGCACTGCGTCTCCTTCCTCCTCAGCTGAATATGTATGGGACAGACTTGCCAATTCAAATTCGGTAACTTTATTCACCACATTGCAGTCTTATTGGAAATTTTAGCCGCGATAATCCGCTTTTTGTTATTTAAAACATCTGCGCTCCTATTTTATGTTTAGCGCGCATTTATGAAGGAGGAAATGACGTTTTGCGGCATGAATAGAATTAAGATTTTGTACGTACAGAAATATGAAAGTAGAGAAGCTAACAGTAGATCTATATTTTATAAACTTTTTATTTTGCGAATTATCATCTGCCTGGCATTTTCCCAACCACGTTGGAGTCGGCTTCCAATCTTACCAGATGCAGCGGAATACCAGTAATTTACATGGAGCGACTGCCTATCTGACCTCCACAACCCTGTTAGTTCTGGGTAATACGATACCGTTGGTAAGACTGGTTGTCAGACTTTCGGGCCACTGCCTGTAACGACTGTCAAAGATCTGTATATGACAGCTGGCACCAACGGCTTAAAGTGTTTTCCGATGCACGAAAGAAACTCGGAATGTAATGGATGGTCACCCATCCATGGACCCACCGTAGCTTAACCCGAAGAACGACCCGAGTGGCTGTTATTATTGAACCATAAGGTCCCCCAATACTTCAGAATGTCAGTATAATAAATCAATGCCAAAAGTTCTACTACATTGTTATTTCGGCGTGTTTCTATGGTAGGCGAGTAAATTAAAATCAAATCATTTATTAAACAGATAATACAATCCAATTTCTTAACATACACATCATAAACACTAGTGTTAGTACATAAAATATATTTGGAAAATTTTAGTAACAGTTACTAATAATGTCAAAATAACTAAAAATACAATAATCAAAGCATTTAATCAAAGCATTTATTTCAAGTAGGCCCGTTACAGGCACTTTTGAACTGTCGAAACAAAGATAACAATGAAATTTAGCTACAGTCCCAGTCACAAGGCATAAAAACTGTGAAAGTACTGTAGTTGCCCATTCCCTAACGTAGATCTCTATGGAGAAGAACGGGCAAGAAACTCCATGGACACTCTTTTAAATCAGAATATTTTTACAAAACCTTGGTTACATCATTCATGTTTAGATGGTACATTATGTGAGAGCGATGTAGCAAGATGTGCACGTTAAAAGTGTCCATAGTAAAAACAAGGAAAAGAACAATTCAAAAAATAAAATAATTAATTCAAATAAGCCGTGGCAACCAAGAGATGACCAGTCACAACTGACAGCGCCCGTTCACGAACATGACGCATGTATCAGCACCATTCAACTCAACCATTTTGAAGGGAACTAACTGATCCGACACACGCGCCACCATCAGCGAGACATTTGAGTGAGCATGACATACACTTAACCGCCAGGGCAAATTCAAGTCAAAAAAAAAAAAAATGACGTAGGTTTCCAACGAAGGATAGCTTTCTATTACATAGTACTCACATAATATGGGCTATGCGGTTATATAATACCAAAAGAAATTGAATCTATACAATGCAAAGATAGTTGTACAATCTTCAGCAGCTCCAACAATACTATTTAATGCTATCCATTAATCAGTTTATGCGCCCCTGTCCATGTGGAGCAGGACCGGCATTGAGCCAAGCATTTTTATCAGAGATATAATCGTCCAACTTGTAATATGCTTGCTTACATAGTGTGCGTTTAATGCATGATTTAAATTTCGTCTCATTCAGTTCAAGAATACTTTGTGGAATTTTATTATAGCATCTTAAACAGTACCCCATGAAAGATGAGTCTACTTTAGCGAGTCTGAAGCCCGGCTGAACTAATTGGTCTCTAGTTCTCGTACTGTAATTGTGTCTGTCACCTCTTTTATTAAAAAGATGTAGATTTTTTCTAACGTACATTATGTTTTCGTAGATGTATTGACAATGTACCGTCATGATTTTGATTTCCTTAAACAGTTCCCTTAGAGAATCGCGCCTACGAAGATTATATATGGCTCTGATGGCTCTTTTTTGCAGAATAAATATAGACTCAATGTCTGCAGCCCGTCCCCATAACAGAATGCCATAAGACATTATACTATGAAAGTAACTAAAATAGACCAGTCTAGCGGTATCTACATCAGAAAATTGACGGATTTTTCTAACAGCATATGCTGCTGAACTTAGGCGCCCCGCAAGAGATTTCAAATGAGAACCCCATTGTAGCCTTGAATCAAGCGTAAGCCCCAGGAAAACGGTTTTATCTACGAATTCAAGTTTCTCTTTATTCAATACTATATCACACTCGTTACTTTTAACATTTGGTAAAGCAAATCTTATGCATTTCGTTTTTTTTTCATTTAATACTAAATTGTTTGCTGTGAACCAATTATGGACCTGAAGTAGGGCATTATTTACGTCATCTAGATTTTGGGCCCGTCTATTTATCTTAAAAATTAGAGAAGTGTCATCAGCAAATAACACCATATTTTGAGGTTGGTTTTTCAATAAATAGGGTAGATCGTTTATATATACTAGAAAGAGGAAAGGACCCAATATTGAGCCTTGCGGAACCCCCATTTTTACTTTTAAACCCTGTGAATTAACACCATTTATTTGAACATATTGTTGTCTATCACTTAAATAAGATTTTACCAAACCAAGTGCAAGTTTACCTAGTCCGTAATGCTCAAGTTTCAAAAGCAATGTGTCGTGATTTACGCAATCAAATGCTTTGGAGAGGTCACAAAATATTCCTATTGCGTCTTGGGATGCTTCCCACGCAGAAAATATGTGCTTTAATAAGGTTACACCGGCGTCAGTTGTACAACGTCCCTTAGTGAAACCAAACTGTTGGTCGTGTAAGATTCTGTTGGTGTTAAAATGATTGAGCATTTGATTAAGCATTACTTTTTCAAACACCTTGCTAAAAACTGGCAACACGGATACAGGTCTATAATTATTAGTATCTTTACTATCCCCGGATTTGAAAAGAGGTATGACTTTACTGTATTTCATTAAATCAGGGAAAACTCCTTGGTCTACACACAAATTAAAAATTAAAGCTAAGTATGGTGCTACAGTCTCAACTATGGATGTACAAACTTTGATAGACATTCCCCAAAGATCTTCGGTCAGTTTGACCTTTATTTGCCGGAAAGCTTTAATAACCATCATAGGGTTTATGTGTTTAAATTTAAATTCAGCCGGGCAGCCAGACACATTCGCCTTTAATAAACCAATTGCTACTTCAGGAGAGGAATTCAGAGACTCCGTAGTTTTTAACGGTATATCGGTAAAAAAATTCACAAATTCTTGAGCTACTTCCTGATTAGAGCTTTTAGGACCACATGCTGTATCTAAGGTGTAGCTAGTGTTACGTATTTTCTTCCTGTTAGTCTCGTTATTTATGACTTTCCAAACTGTCTTTATTTTATTTTCTGCTGTTTTGATCTTGTTGCTAATGTGCAGGGCTTTGGCAACCTTGCATGTATTTCTAAAAATGTTTGAATACTTAGCAACATACTTATTAAAAGTTTCAGTGTTTATATAAGATTTAAGGTCATAAAGCTCAAATAGTCTTTCCCTACTTTTTCTGATACCTCTAGTTGCCCAATCACTAAATATAAATTTAGGGCAAATACTTTTTGTCTTCTTTTCAAAAGTTTTGTTGTATTCAGTGTGAACTATTGAAAAGAAATGATCATACAATTGATTTATATTAATATCGTCCATATGATGGCTCATAACACTTAACTTGTTCTGCAGGGAAATATTATACCTATTTAATTTGCTAGTAGTTATAGGTCTAAATTTAATCTGAACATTTTGCAATAGTGTGTTACACCTAAAAGTTACAGTTTGTCCGCTGTGGTCAGACGGCAGGCAATTTACTATGGCTTTATCTAAGTAATCGCAATCGCAGAAAACATTATCTATACAAGTAGCAGAAGATGGAGTGACTCTAGTAGGTTCTATAAAAATATTGGTCAAGTCAAATGACTTAAAAAGATTTAATAACCGACTGCTATTTGAATTGTCTTCTAAAATATTGATATTGAAATCACCACAAATAATTGTAGATTTATTACTGGCTGCAAGTTTTACCAGGACATCTTCCATTATTGATTCAAATAAGGAAAAGTTTTGATAGTTTGGGGGTCTGTACACACACACAATTACATGCTTATCTAGCTCAACACAGGACAGTTCGACGCAATGTTCAACCGAGAGACCTACTATGTCAATACGTTGTTTATATTTAACACAATTTTTCAAAAGTATTAGGGAACCTCCACGCAGCATAGATTTACGGTTAAAGCAGCTACCAACCGTATAGTTCTCATAATTAATCAGCATTTGGTAATCTTTTAGCCAATGTTCGGTAAAACAAATAATGTCAAACATATTTTTTTCTAAAAACAATTCAATTTCTAATAATTTGGAAGAAATGCCTTGGATATTTTGGTGGAATAATTTTAAGGTGTTCTGCTGAGGCCCTTTTTTACTAACTAATTGAGTGCAAGAAGATACCTTGTTGTTGATAGGTTTAACAATATTGTTAAAGGTACCTTCTTTTGTCTCACTACCTAGTTTAAATTAATATTAATATCTGGAGTGAGCCCCGAGACTCCACTACCAGTGGATTCTACTTGAGAATCATCTATAATTACGCATGGATCCTCCGATTTACAGTTATTATAAAAATGTTTATTAGTATGATTACTAATAGTCGCGGTGTTAATAATATAACTAAACTTAGACATACTATTTATGTCTGTGTGAATATTATAAGCTAATAGCCTAGCTATTTTGTGTCTACATCTAATAGGTAGATACACCTTACCCCGTGTCGACTTAAGTTTATCAACAATAGTGTTGATATCCAGATATATAAGTCTGTCACTATAGTGACCTACTAAGAAATGTACATGCTTATTTAACATATGTATGTAATTGTTTTTTCTACTACTTAAATTTTTAAAATATGGAAAAGCACACAATATGATCTTACTACAGCTTAACTTTAACAACTCTGATACATAGTCGGTGATGTCTTCCTTTTTAATATTTGAACTATTTCCAACACATATAGTAATGGTGGTATTAGGATTACAAACATTATTTATTACCGAAGCCATGACCTGTTTGTAGGTTGACCCGGGCGTGCAATAATTTTGGGTACAATAACTAAGGTTATTACTGATTAATTTACCTAGCCCTCTACCTATACCATCAGAGAACATAACTGAATGATAACAATTTTTACTATCAGGTGATACAAAATGACTAATCTCAGGCTGTACTACTTGTGACTCATGAAATGTAATGACAGGGATTGCATCTGGGTTGATGGTGCAGTCCTGAGCGCTCATAGCTTGGGACGGGTCCTCCGTTGCCTCAGGCTGGAGGGCATCAAGACTGGGTTCACTCCTACAAGTACAATGAGTGTTGCTGAGAGTCAGCAAGTCCACTTTGTCTACTAACTCATTAGTGGCTAGAATATGCTCCTTAATTTGGTTGCTAGACATATCATATTTATTATATAATGATTTTAGTGACTTATTCAGTGCCTCAATTTCAGATTGTAAGCGCTGAGTGTCTATTTCATAAATATTTATACTATCTTCCAATTTAATCTGATAGTTATTTAATCTATTCACAAGATAAACACGTTCTTTCCTTAATTGATTATTTTTGGAATAGTGCTTTTGTTGTTTCTTGTATTTATTAAATTTTTTAATGATTTTATTCAATCTTGCATATTTCTTAATTTTATTTTTACTAGTTTTATGGTACGAATTATGTTTCAGTAAGGAGTCCTCTGTGAGGTCTATTGTTAATATGGAATTAGGGTTGCAATTTGTATTTACTAATTCATTGTACAAGTGTTCAGTTTCTATAGCCTGAGTATGATCCTGTTCCTGTTTCAAATTTAAAAGTTTTACATTAGCATAATTTAATTCATCCTCTAGGTCCCTAACTTTACACAAAGCCTCCTCATACAAGTTGCTACAGTTGTTAAACCCATCCGTAATCACCCTTAGCTGATCCCGTTCATTGACAACATTCAAGTAATCCTGATGAAGGTCTACTAGCTCCCGTTTTAAGCTGGAGTTTTTGCTATTGACGTTATTGACCTCCTCCTCACTGTCCTCTATCTCCTGTAACAGTTGTTGACATTGGAGTTTTGAGTCCTTCAGTTCTTGGAGGGCCGTTCTCAATTTTAACTCCATATCCTGAGCAGTAGCCTTACGTGTCATCACAGGCATGATTTCTGGATTGGGTACTGAAAATTGGAAATAAGGAAACGGTGAGAACTAATAGAATAGATCAATGTTAGAAAATTTAGAAATTAAAGGGGGAAATAAACAGGGAAAAAGTTTGTGTTACTCAAAGAAATGAGGTAGGCTGCTATATTAGCTTGACAAAATTGATATTATCTAACTGAATGTTCAATTTATTACTATAATAAGATTTTCTTATCTAAGAATTTAACTTTTTTTTATAAGTGGGTAGATTGCCTAGAATGAAAACTTAGAATTTTAAAGTACTTTTACTTCAAGACGTTAATAAAATAACTATCACGAACGTTATACTTAATTAATATTGAAAAGACTGATGTAAACAAAGTTTAAATAGTTAAAGTTTTACTTTTTACGAACTGACATTTGACAACAAAGCGATTTTGAAACAATACTGGGTACCTACTAAATTCACAAAAAAGAATTATTATTATTTAAATACGATTGTGTGCTATTATAATATAAAAGTAAACAAATACTCCCCGTATATATCCGTATAATTCCGTAGTTAGACCGTCAGCTGTTGTTGTTTATAGGTTACCGGTAATGTCGTATAACCGAATACTTTATGAACTATCAGGAAAACAATTTTCCTAGGTATTTACACATTTAAAATACGTTATCACATTTAATTACACCATAATACAACCTAATTTCTAATTAAAATTAATTTTTAAACACGGAACAAAAACTTGACATGTCAATCGGGCAGTGTTGCCATATCAATAATCAGAAAATAAAAAAGAAATAAATAAAGCACAATAATCAAATAAGCAATAATATTAAAATAAACATTGTTTCAAGGCACGATTTGACGATAATACTTGTGTTGTGGTCCAGAAAAAAAAATAAAGCACATTATTCAAATAAGCAATACTTAATATTAAAATAAACTTTATTTCAAGGCACGATTTGACGGTAATACTTGTGTTGCAGTCCAGAAAAAAAAATGAAAAAAATAATAATAATGAATGATGTAAAATAATGTCATATTTTCTTACCATACATGCTACCTAATTATATAGAGAGTAAATTAAACACAACAACAAAATAAATTAAAAAGAACTTTCCTGTTTCGGTCTGTGTTTGGTTTCAATATTGGCATCGTAGCCCTCATAATTTAATTATGAGCAAAACTAAAGCTTTCCAGGAAGACCTTCGCTGTAATTAATTCGTAAATAAATTATCATGGGCCGAGTAAAACTCAGTACATTTACAAAGTATTAAATCATTAACGAGGAGTCCGTACAATGTATGAACTTGGTAGAATATTCTTTAAATTATTTTGTGAAGTTTTATGTTACACTGTAGTACTGAATGTAAACCTTATGCAGTTCTGCTCCATAAAATGGCAAGTCCGAACTTCAGTGAAGTGATGAAGTATTCTATCCTACTAGTATTATAAATGCGAAAGTTTGTGAGTATTAATGTATAAAGGTTAGTAAAAAATAAAAAATAAATAAAGATATAGTGCAATAAAGAAGCGCTAGAGCCCACACTAGGATACCCTGTGTACATACATACAACACCATACATACACCATACATAGAATACTTTTTATCCCGGTAGTAAGATCCCGTGGGATAATTTTCGAACTCCACGCGGGCGAAGGCGCGGGCATAAGCTAGTATTTTATAAAGGCTGAAAAACGAGTAAGGCTTCTTACAACTACAAGTATAAGAAAGATATTCAGAAAATATTTTCATCGAAGCCTACAATCTCGCGGGCCTGTGGACGGTGAGTAATGGGCAGCTCGCCGTCCGTCCGTCTTACGACGACAGGCCGTGTCGACGGCGCGTTCGTGTTCCACGCGCGCCTCAATGAGATGTCAGCAAACATGAGGGGCCCGCAAGGGCCGATGCCTGCCAGGGCTGCGGGACTGTTCGAAAGAGATACTGCGACCCTGGACATAAAGGGCAAAAGAAGGAACATGGATGGTTTTTAGTAAGTAAAAGTCTGACACTCCCTTCCGCTCCGCCCAGAGCGGGAGGAGTCATTTGATGATTTCCAACCCGAAAAAAAAAAGCCTACAATCTTTAGCAAACTAGAATAGAATTACTTTATAGGAAAGCATACAATTGCATTTTCCGACTGTTATACGTAATTTCAGCCACTTTTTTCTTCTTGAGTACCTGTTCTTAGGAACGTATTTCCGGACGCTCATTATTTTTGAAAACAACAACTTTAATGGGCTTCATTAATTTTATCCTTAGGTATACCTATATGTTTTTTCTTATAATTTATTTTCTATTAGGAAATGCGGTCCTATAGCAACGTGTAAGTTTTGAGTAGGTACTTGGAATCCGAAAAGGCTATACGAGATAATCCTTCCGGAATTACAGGACTGATGTTGTGTAAAAAGTTGAGCAAAAAACGCCGAAATTTTTCTGGGGGCCCCTTTTCATTTTTAACTTTTTATTTTTTATTACAAAATGGGCCTGCTCTTGACCTCGATCACGCCTAGTGGAAAGCGATGGATGAGTTCTATGATGAAACGAGCGTGCCCAGAAGATGCCTGTTCACTCTTGCTTTGAAGGCAGACGGGTTATAAGTATGTGGGAGGGAACACAGATGCCGGCAGAGAGTTCCACACCTTGGCTGTGCGCATAATAAACGTGGAGGAGAAGCGCCGAGTACGACTTGTCGGGATATCAATCAAGTGTGGATTTGTTTTTTTTTTATTCGTTGTAATAGCCGACCCCAACATAGTTGTGAAAAGGCTAGGCAGATGATGGTGTTCTAGCGGTCACTCTGTGAATCTGTTGGCAACCTTTGGGCATGGAACCCTAAAAATTAATGTCCTATTTGGAAGCACGAGCACTTCTAAATAAATTCAATATTTAACAACAAAGAGTCATATTAAACACGATTGATATTTCGGGCTCTAGAGTAAACTGGATAAATTAATTACTACATCCATAACACAGTACAAAATGTACAGGTATTATAACTATGTACCAAACCATGTGCTAACTCCATCATGTGACATTATTTAGTAACACCAAAACTAATATCCAAGTTAATGACATGGCGAACACTATACTTAGTAATTATGAAATACCTCTGCGCTACCAACCTGTTATATATATGTGGATTTATACAAAATGTCTATGCACTAGATACATTTGATATAATGGTAGTGGATTGAATTGATTTCCTTTGAACATTAAATCTTTTGTTAAGGTAAATTGAAAACGGCGGATTAAGTTTCATTGACATGCGTGTAAAGCTTTGTTGCTATGCTTCTAAATTATTATGTAAGCCATGATTTGAATTTCTAGTACCTATTTATTTTTCTAAAGAACATAACCATTTTCGCAACACAAAAAACAGTTAGTTACAGAAAAAAAACAAAACACAGTCTGTTAGAACTGAAGGGTTCCGTAGACGGTATCTATTGATTTATCGGCCGCAAAACTATTATTGAATTTTCTAGAACTTCTAGAACAAACTATGAAAAACATGTCACTTCTGCGGCCGTAAAACTATGTAGTGATATCTTTTTAATTATGGGACCCAACAGCACATTGACACAACTTGTATAACACACTTTTTTCAAATTTTCATTGCCATATTGCTAATAGTCTCCCAATAAATTTACTGTGTACCGGACACAAACAGATGAAGAAATTTTATGGGTCAAAAAGGAAGTGAAATAAATAATAATGGTGTCAAGTTTAGAAAAAACTGTCAGTTTGACAAAGGTAGCAAACTGCCGAACTATATATCCAATACTTTTAAGTTTATAACGCACAGCCAAGCGGCTATTAGTATGCTAAGCAACGGCACTAGATCCGGCTCTAAACTATAATATCCTAACTTACCTTAACTTGGCTACTTTACTATCCAAATCGATCGTGACCCATTTTAAAGTAGTTTAATATAGGGGAGAATAATGTGGTAATGTAACAAAAGTTCGTAGTAGCTTATTAAGTGGGTTAACATTTAAAACTTCTCTTCATAAGCGTATAAATCGTAGGCATAAGAAACAAAAGCTGCGCAACAGAGTTACAGCAACATCTTTTGTGTTGCTAGCAACGTGCAGTGCTACAGTGTGTAGGAAAATATTGTTGTCAGCTAAAATTTGATGAGGTGTAAAACAATGTTTGGCAAAAGCAACTAAACTTTTATTTACTACTAGCTGTTACACGTGGCGTACAACGAAATTATTATAAAAAAAATATTACTTCCATTTTTGAATCGGATTTTGTAACGAATTTCAAGGGTTTCAATTTTTTGGCACGGAACCCTTATTTTTTTCTAAAATAAAAGTAGCGTAAGATAGACCTTATAACATCAGCTATCTGTCAGTAAAAGTTTCGTCAAAATCGGTCAAGCCGTTACGCAGATTAGATTAGGAATTTGCTATCAAAAAGTTAAAACAATGTGTTTTTATTATTAGTGCCGTACATATTTCATATGCATTCAGTAAAAAGCTGATATTTTGATATTACAAACAGTCACATCAATTTTATTTATTTGTATAGACCTTAATTTAAGCTACCTTGCATAAGCCAGATTCGGTGTTTAGTTATAGATTGTTTGGAATAGAACGATTTTAGAACAATGGGTAAAAAAGTCAATGGATTGGTTTCGAGGAATTCCAGAATCCATGTTATTGAAAAATTGCACTCTCGTGAAATTGAACCGCTCTGTCAGAAGTGTACAACAAAGGTACAATTTAACAGCTGTACAAGTAATAGCAATATTATAACATCGTCAGACAAGTTAAAACAAAGATCAAAGGTTCATCTTCTATTATTAAATCCTTTATCGAGAGTGGAAAGAGATAAAATTAGTACAAGTTATCTGTTTATGAGATAATAAATTAAACTGCTTTTCAATCAGCAATGGCAAATACGCTATTCCGTGTGGCTATTGTTAATCCACGCCGCGGCTTATATCAAACGTGGAGCGCACAAAATAATTTATATCAACAAACTGGCTCGTATTTGCAAATGAAGGTAATTGCTTCATTTGCGTTCGCAATCTCGTTAATACATTGTATTTTAATTAATATCTAAATAGGTGTACACTTCGGGGAGTGAGCCAGCGCGGCATGGGGCTCATTTGAAATACAATCATATCCGGAATCAAATAACTGCTTTACTGCATCTGCGTGCTCGTTAATACAATTAGTATGTACAAATCGGACATGTTCGAATGTTAAATTTTGTTTTATGGGAAAACGTTTATCGTGTTTCACTTCCGTGGCTCGAATTCCAGTGAAATCTGTACTCGAATGAAAAACTCTAGAGAATTAAATTCATAAGCACCCTTTGGCTTGTGGCTTGCCGATTCCCAGAGGCACTTTTGTAAACAATAGCGACCCTGTTTTGTTTAAAATTGGCAATTTATATTACTGCCGACTGCATCATGGTAATAGCTAAATGTAGGTTATTCCTGTCACTGTTTTTTTGAGAAATCAGCGGCGGATAGCGACCTACAGCGATGCAAAGGAACTCTATGCTCTGAATAAGTTTATAGTTCCTATAATACGTACCTACGCATACAAAACAGCACGTGCGTCACAGGTGCAATCCCACGCACAATTATTTCTCTAATAAAATCTGTACACTCATTGAAACTGAAAACCCGCAACCAATTTGAAGTTACACTCGCGAATTTAATTGAATTGGTTAGTTTTTTTTGCCATAGAATAACTTTACGTTGCACTGTGGCAATTATTTTTAATTGCCTCGGTTTGATAGTTGGAAAGCCTTGTTTAATCAACAGTGATATTTAATGATTATGATTATGGTACATTTGCTTAGTTATTGCTTCCGTAATACGTTGGTCCCGGCTGTCATTTATAGAAAGTTTGGTAACCGACTGGTTGTCACAGTCGCTAGTCGGGTTCAAACAAAGACTTTACCAAGGGCTATGGTATCACCCAATAACTGTACAGTAACTAGGTATCGTATCACCCAGAGAGGAGGTCAGAAATACAGGCGGTCCAAGAAAAATACTAGTATTCAGCTGCATTTGGTTAGACTGGAAGCCGACCCCAACATATTTGGGAAAAGCTATTAAGAAAAGGCAGATGATGATGAGGTATTTGCTTGCTTATTCAATGAATGAGTGTTTGTTTTGATTTGAAAATATGACACGGAGGTAAAAAGGATGCCAAATGTACATTATGAATGTGAATACAGTGAATCGCACGTCAGTGAATCGACGAAAATGGGTCTTACGGGTCGGCTAAATTGGTACGGTCAAATTGTGGAATACTGTAATTAAATATCTGGCAGCGTCCGGTGCCTGGCTATAAGAGCAGAAGAAGACTAAAGGAAACGATGGATGGACTGTGTGAAGGATGATATGGCAAGAAAGGAGGTGTATGGAATGAATGAATGTTACAGAGAAGTATGGAAGTAGAAGACATGCTGTGCCGACCACAAATAAATGGGATAAGGGCAGAACAATGATGATACCGTCCTGTGTCTGAACCCAGACCGCAATGGGGGCTATTGCACATGAATTCGTCGCTGGAGGCGGTCATGTAGAAAGGTCTTCAGAAATGTCTCATGCATGTCTTAGTGTTGCTTTTTCATCACGTTTTTTACTAATATTCACGATTGTGGTCAAGATTGAGCCATTCCTGATTAATTATAACTTGAAGATTTAAGTAGCAAGTTATGATCTAATTTGTTACCTACTTGGGTAAACGATTTTTAAATTTTTCAAGCTTGCTAGTTTTAGGCACAATATTTACATTAAGTTGTTGTACGTAATCAAATAAACTTTTTATGAAGTTATTGGTACTTTAAAGTATAAAATAGAATTTATGACAGGACCTTACTCGCCAGTGGCGCCATCTGGTGAGCTCAAAAACGATAGCCATCATTGCTGTAACGCTTACACTGGATTTTAGCTACGGATTCTGAAAGATGTGCAGAAATATCTGTCATAGTCCGGTGCCACAGCTAATCCACAACCTTTCCTTCCCAGTTTGACCGCACTTTGACTTACACGTGTCCGTCTGCAGAAACCGAAAACGGCGAAGAAAAGCCGAGGGCTAGCTTTGATGTCAGCCTCGTGTAAAAGATTTTGGGATCAAAGGATCGTAAATATTTATCTCAATAATAATAACTGGTTTGCCTATTGTTCCTTCAAGGCCTATTGACCACACACGTTTTTTTTCCTTAAAAATCTGTGGTTTAATTCGTCGTGCGTGTCTGGGGCACGGTCGTCGTTGGTATTAAAGTTAGTGGAAAAATCTTATCGGGTGATCCGATGAATGTGAAACTCGGTATTTATATTCCAGACAAAAAAAAAGAGTAATAAGTGTTTGGGTTTTTCGACAATCAAAACCCCCCTAACTAAGTGAAAATGAGTAGTCAAGTTGTAAAGGGAACATTTTACTGCATTAAGGGGGTGTTGAAAAATATACGGCGAAGTGAGCAGACAAAGTCGCCGGAGAAGTGTTAGTTAAAAGTATTAGTCGTTACGTAGAAAGCTAAGGTGAACTTATCAAAGTTAGCATTACACAGGTTTCACCACAAGTTGCTAGTGAGGAGAAGTATTAGTTGATGTAGTAAACCCTTAAGCAGAGTTAGTACACTTGGTCAACCTGTGGTAACGCATCTTGCAAACTAGTGTGTTCAAGCCAAGCCAAGTCTTTACTTTGAAAATAAGTAGTGTTGCACGATTTTATAACTTCTTTACTAAGTATTTCGATACCTAGCCACCAAGTCTTACCTATGAGTATTGTATTACCCAGTAATTGGTTTGTGGAATGGAGGCCAGATAGGCAGTCACTCCATGTTAAAACACTCGAATTCAGTTGCATCCGGTTAGTTTAGACTACGAATCTGGTTTATTGATGTCGATGAGTAGCGATAAGTAGTGAAAGCAGGATTAATTAACAAACAAATATTGACAATCTCTATTCACGTGATCCTCCTTTTTTTTTTTTTTTTTTTTTTTTGGAGGGTGAGAAATCATCAAATGACTCCTCCCGCTCTGGGCGGAGCGGAAGGGAGTGTCAGACTCTTACTGACTAAAAAACACCCATGTTCCTTCATTGGCCCTTTATGTTCCAGGGCCGCGGTATCTCTTTCGAACAGTCCCGCAGCCCTGGCAGGCACCGGCCCTTGCGGGCCCCTCCCGTATGCTGACAACTCTTTGAGGCGCGCGTGGAACACGAACGCGCCGTCGACACGGCCTGCCCGTCGTCATACGACGGACGGACGGCGAGCTAGCCCATTACTCGCCGTCCACAGGCCCCACGTGATCCTCCTTACGTCATATAACGTAAGAATTCACGTCTGAGGAAACAGGCTTAACATGCTGTAGCATCAAAATTAATTCGTAGATACCATACCAGGTACCTTTTTCATGGAGTTAATGTTAATTTATGTTAAAAAAATCCAGGGTATACATACAATAACCAGAAAAAGGAACAAAATTTCTTTTTTTTTTTGGCTGTACCTACTCAAAAATGTTGCTCGGATTTCGGAAATCCATCTCGCCTGGCAGGCAGAGTGGCAACCAACAGTATAATTATGTAGGACATAGGTCGATGCCTTGCCATAGACATCCCTTGATTGATTAATCCCCCAGCCGCCGCCCACAATAGCTATTCAAAGTAATAGAGCGTTCTATTTGTAGTCGAATCACTTTGTACATGTCCGTACATTCAAACGTACCCATAATGGAGTTAGCATAACACACGTTGTCTTAACGACTATAAAATTACATAACAATTTAATGTACGCAGCAATGCAGTCCCAGCGGTAACAATTACGAGGGCGTAGCTTTCATTAAACTTCGTGAACTTCGCGTAGATTTATGTTCGCGAGTTTCAAAGAGTTTGGCGCCTTGCTCACATCGTTTGGGTGTCTCGTCGAAATGTTTTGTGAGCTACAGTTAGTCGACCGCCTCAACTAGTTTTTCATTTCGTTGCTCTTTTGTATGAAATGTGAAAACTGAGGTCGGTGTGGCTAGGGTTTAGTTTAACTGTTAGAGAGTGATTGCTTCGATTTTAGTGATGGCGTTGATTAATCGTTTAGTTGATTAACTTGCTGAGTCTGAATTTCTTTAGCATTCGCATTTTTTTTATTGAACTAATAGTTTCGCAGGGAAAAAATCGTTCTGTGAACTTATTCAGAAAAGATTAAAGTACTCAAATAAAAATCTCTCTTTCACATGAGTGGTAACTTCTTAAACATTTTTTTGCAACTAACGAAACAGCTTTTAGAACAAAACCAAATTGCAATTAGCGGGGCGCAAACAATAAAAAAAAACAATCACCATGAAACAAAAACCCTTTTTCTGTGGAAAGCATAAATCTTCCTTGTTTGGACTCTTCTGGCACTCGAGGGTTAGCTGGCACATAAATAAAAACATTGTTTTCGTTAATTCTATGCAGACATTTCAAGCTCTTTTTCTATAAAGAATATACCAACCAATTTTAACCTTAAGCTAAAGTATGTAGGTAGGTATTTGTTATTCTCCATCAATGTTCGTCACAATCGTCAGAGTTAGAACAGGTCAAAGTCAACGGGGTGGTGGCATATGTAGACAAATGGCCTGGGTGATGGTCATTTACCTCAGTCGGCGTTATATGCTGTTTGAATAATGGCCAGAGAGGCCACGCTCTCTCAATAGTTCACTCCTATGATAACATCTTGCATAGAAATGGTTCGATCGACGTCTGGTGACTGACGGGCCTGATAACCTGTTGTTTTCTGACCTTTATGGATGCTCAAAGGTAGTCTCATTCATCTTTTAATATGGTGGACTAAGATCCCATGAACCCCAAGACCTACGTCATTTTATAAAAGCTGAAACTTTTTATGTGGAAGTACGTTACTAAAGGTAACAGCAATTGGTTAGTATGAACAGTCGATCATGGTGGTTTTGGCAGATATCAGGTAACAAAGTTGTGCTGCTAGTTATGTCATACTATTAAGCGTGACTTTTTAATATTACATAAGGGCTAGTAATTTGAAGGTTTTTAATTTAACTAAGTAGTATAACTAGGACAGTACTAGTTAGGAATAAAAGTTGTGGAAAAATCAGTGTGACAAACGAGAAAAAAATCCTGCTTGTCATACTGGTGTGATAATCTGGTGTGACTACAAGTCGGCTATGGATGCTTCACGATTTCCTCCGCTCCCAGACACTTTGTGTGGTGGAAAACCCACGCCAGACACCTTTAAATTATGCTAAATTGTAAGTGAACTTACGTCATTTTTGTTAAACATGTATTTTATATGTTACTTGAGCAACTATTTGAAGCGGTTTCCCAAGCCGCGAAACAGTTTGACGACGTTTAAGTACAGTTCCCTTAGCTGTCGTTTGCTCCTACGGGTGACCTTCAGGTTTGGCAGTCGGAGAGAACCACCAAAACGGACTGATTTTAGATGTGATACCTTAAACAAGAGTGCAGTATTAAATATTTCACAATATTCTGTAACAATTTAGAACATGAAATTCGTCCAATTAGTGTTTGAGTTCACAAAGAACTGTTTATGTCGGCGCAGAGCGAACGCGTTGTTAATAAAATTGTTACATGGTGTTTGTGGAACAGCAAACAGGCAACATAAGACTACTTCGTTCTGATAGTCAGAGGATTTTTGTTAACCGAGTCAACATTCTGTGCCATATGTGTGTGTGTAACAAATATAACTAACTTTCAACTAAATTTTCATTCGATTTTAAATCATTTTTGCCTAAACGTCATGTCATACACTATGCCACAACTTCCTCTCTTACACATTCTCCCTCTCACTCACTCAGTATGGTCATCCTCACATATCATGTATAAAAAACCTAATTTTTCAATGAAATAAAAAAAGTCATCAGCCAGACTACAGGCTCCTACGAAGTACCTAATTCCTGATTAGAAAGCCCATTATCAACACTGTCCGACCTGGGAATAGCACCCAAGACTATATACGCTCAGCAGTTTCATTCCAATTCACAGAATCAACAAGGCAGTCAATACTAACGCCAGTATTCATTATTTTGTTCTTCTAAAAACTGAACGTAAATGTATCTGAAACTCATTTCTTTTCCTGGTACTAATTTCCTGTAAAATGCACAAAATAAACTCCAACTTACAGCTGACACGGCATTTCATGGAAACCGCCTTTACTATCTAATGAGCCATGATTATCCAGTTTTGTGTGAATTATTTCAAAATTGGTGGAAAAGTAGAAAATTAAACACAAAATGCTTTGTTCTGTATCAAAAGACATTTAAATTAATATAAAACAATACTAAGATATTTAAATTAATAAAAATGTAATTAAGAGGGTCCGGATAAAAGTCACTCGATTAAATGTCGTATAACAATGACAAAAGGCCCTTAATGTAACCGAGGGCGCTCTCTGTCAGCCCTCCCTATTGATGCACTGATAGGGAGGACCCTATCAAAATTTAAATGCGGTCCATTTTAGCTGTTTCGGTCTGCGGAATCGTAATGAAAATATCCTTTACATTTACCTATATTACATTTTTATTCGACCCTATACCCGTATTAAGCCAAACCAATTATTCCGTGATGGCGATCCCGACTTTTATACAAATTCAACTTGTTGTAGCGAGTCTAATATTTTCCTTTTCAATATGAAGGTAGTACTTAGAGTGCGCGTCCAGAGTGCGCAACATCAACTCACTGGAGAAATATAGCGCTTTCATAAAATCCGAGGTGTCATTTCCTTTTGAATAGTTCGTTATATCTGTGCGGTGAACGAAGCCGTGTATAAAAGTCTCGGGTTATTACAAGTCGGCCGCCATCCTTCCGCGTCATTGTGGGCGAGCGTGTTATAAAACGGACATAAATCTCGCTTCTATTGACAAATGACGTCGCTCGTTACAATACTGTATCGTTTTCCAGGCCCATAGCATTTTATATTTCCTTCCACGTTGTGATGTCGTATGATCGTAAACTAGTATAGTTTCCCGACTATTGAACGTAAGGATTGAATATTCCCCTTGATTTGCACACAGTATTTGCGTCAATAAATAAGGCCGTTACATCGACGTTCGTTTACTAGTCTTCCTTTATGGCGATGTTTTTGGTGCTATTAGGTACTTTTCGTCGTAGAACTATTTAAGGCCGGGCAAAATGTTCATGTGTAATAGTTTTTGTAGGCGGGATACGGGAGTAGGTAGATATTATTGCTGATATAAAAATAAATAGATTAGGCAAAACGAGCGGTATGAACTACAGTGGAGCATAGTTCTTTTGGCTCTTAAATTATATTGTAAGGAGGGGCGCTGTTGGTCATCTTTTGTGGAAATTGTTTTGAAAAAACAAAATGGCCGCGTTGCTTCCTATTATCGCCACGCGCAAAAAGAACTATGCTGTACTATATATGTATACCGATGTATAGATACTAAAGAACATGTATAGTTTCTTTAGTGGTCACCGCAAAATAAAAAGGCACTATTGCTCCACACATTTCGCTCATTGGCCTTTCCTTACTGGCCGCTGAAAATTTAAAACGCACCATTATTTTGGAAGCCTTAATTTTTCTTAGCTAATAAAAAAATCACAAAATAATATAGTAATTTCAACGTTTATGTTATTCCTTAGCTACTCTTCCTGTTCTTCTGCCTGAAAGATATAGTTTGGGTTTACTTAGTGAGGATTAAGCTCCTTCTTAGAAATAAATTTAAAATGGCAGATTGGTTTTTAATTTTGAATGATATGAAAATAATGTAATATTTTTCTTGCATCATTGCTAATTTCTCATCATGTTGTAGTTGCGGTGCGGCGCCCGCTTGCGGTTAAGATTATCTATTTGTTAGACATAAAGCTCCAAAATAATGCTGTAAATGTACGACTTGACCGTAGGTTTTCCAATGTACAATCAAATCAATCAAAGAATCAATCGATCAAAATACACACTGGACTCGACCCATTATTAAGTAATACCCAAATCATATGGTGGAGTGTCCAAAGTGCGCAAACTCCTGCACTTTTGAGGACTTGAATATTGCCTGTTGGCGATGCTGCAACTGGCGTACAGCTACCCGTCTACTGGGGTCGACTCACTTAATGTTTTTATAGTATTTTACCATCGATTCGAAAAGAAGAACAATAAAATGATGGCATATTATCTGTATCGTACCTACCATCCCACATGTATATACTCTATATTATTCATAACATACTTTATATCGAAACATAAATCCTCACTTTCAATACTTTTATATCCTACACATAAGAAGGAATTTATTACGTTTCGATAAATAAGTATGGTATAAACCCTCTTTGTTGGAAGGGTCATAAATCACCCAAATGAACCCGAGCCTCCATTGACAAAAGTAGCATCATAAATAAATAAATACATTCTTACACGGTTCCCGCCACTCGAACTGAACTCCTTCAAGTGATGTTCCCTTTGTGCACATAATGGTAAATAGGCATTTATACAAACATATTTCGCATTTGTCAAAGGTGTCCTTTTATGGTGATTTGTAATATATTTTCGGTTTTGTGGGACTGCTTTCCTTTGTTAGAAAATAATAAATACTAGTGAAACAAGTACTTAAATATATTATATACATACATAAACTCACACCTTTTTCCCATGGGGGTAGGCAGAAACTACAGAACGCCACATGCTACGATCCTTACATACTCCTTTTGCCTCGTCCACGTTCATACATCTGGTCATACTCGCACGCCGGTTGTGAGTACTACGCACCTGACCTTTCTGAAGAACCTCACCAACAAGGTCATGTAACTATGTACTTCTAGGGCGCCCTCTTCTGGTGTTGCCACTCACATCTGCCTTGTTAATATTTTGTATTAGTAGCCATTCACATAAATGCTAAGATGGTTTGGTCATATGGAGGGATCCACATGACCAAACCATCTTAGCATATTATAATTATAGTCTAGGTCGGCCCGAGTGGAGACGTCACGTCGTGTGCATCGGTAGGTCAACGCTTTTCAAGAGAGAAGAAGGTCGCACTGATGACCTTAAAGCTAGGCCACCTACAGCTATACCCTATAATGTACTCAATGGTGTTCTGACATGTCCGCTTTGTACTCGGTGTTTTCCGGCCAAAGTTGGATATGCTAGCTACTTAACAGCACATGCAAGAGCAGCACACCAAAGCTCTCGACAACAACCCTAGAAAGTGTAGTAGGCCGAAATCGGCTAGATGGCATCATCATCATTATCTTATTTATTGTCGTCGCATTCATTTTGTTTTGGCTTCAAGGAAAGCGTAATGTGAGGGCTATCTGAAGGTTATAAAGTGGAAATATCATACAATAGGTACGTACAAGAGGATCGCTATCGAATTCACTTCAAAGGACAGAGCGAAAGGAACAAATCGATTGGAAATAATCTTCATTTTCAGAAAGGAATCGTGACTGGTAGACGTGTCATGTTATCTACGAAGCTGGCGTTGAAGTGGTTGTTATTAATTTGATTTCCTGTTAAAGATTAGATCAAACAAAGTCTTTGAATAGTTGCTAAATCCCATCAACCTCGAAGTCTTGCAGAACAAGGACAGTGCTTGAACATTAATAATCTCCTTTTAGGTGTTTATTCTACGTAGATGGAATGGGAATTTATGCTACAGAAAAGAAGGTGTCCATTACCTGACATCGAATGTCAGTTACCAACTTACACCTAAAATCCCATCAATGTACGATGAAGCTGCTAGATGACTCAGAGCAAGCCTAAATCATTCACCACAAATCACTACCTACATAATATAAAACAAAGTCATCCGCCGCGTTTGTCTATCTGTCTGTTCGTGATAAACCCAAAAACTGCCAAACCGATTTTCATATTATTTTCACCAATAGATAGAGTGGTTCTCGAGGAAGTTTTTAGTATATAATTTGTCAAGTTTTTGTATACGTTAGCTAAAATATAATGATATTTGTTGGAGGTGTCGGAAAAAAATAAGCCGTCTGGGAGCTTTCAACGAAAACGCTGCATAAACCCCTTGCCACATATTAAAATGATGTATGGTGGAATTGTGTATCTTATAAAGGTCTACAGATAAGTCCGCGATAGCATATGTATATCTCTTAAGGATAACATACTATATTCATTTTTAACAAGCCGAAAATTGGCTGAAATTTGGTACAGGGATAGATAATAGGCTGGAATATTTTATCATTTTAATCCCTGGAATAGGTTCCCATGGGTTGCGGGAACTGGATCAGTATTTCATGATTACTTTTGGTCGCGATAACCGACACCCACGCGGGCGGAATCGCGTGCATCGGCTAGTTTAAAAATAAAATCTAAAGCAACAACAAGGATAACTTCAGTTGGGTCATGCCGGTTTTGATGATATAGTAGTGGTGGATCGATCAGAGCGGCGCGCATCGATTGTTGACATAACGGCCCCTCATGATGAGAATCTCGTGAAAGCCGAGAAAGATAAGCAAATCTTGACTTGGCTCGCGAAGTTGTCGACAATTGTGGGATGTGGACTCAGCAATCATTGTGCCAATAGTCGTATCAGCCCATGGTTTAATTGCCAAGAGCGAGGCTCTTATCGATACCTGAGGAAGCTCTCGTTAGGCAGTTGGATCAAGGGCTTGATTCAGAAAGCGGTACTCCTGGACACGGTTCGTATTGTTAGGAGATTCCTCTCTCTGGAGCTCTGACCGCCGCCGGTAGCTTGGACTCTGATCCCGATACCGGTAGGCTACATTTTTTTAATATTTTAAAATGTTGTTTTTAAAGGAATATTTAAAAACGTTATTAATTTGTACAGAGATAAATAAAGGAAAGGATTTAATAACTTTAAAATTGGTTTTAAAGTAAACACATTCAATTGGATACTTTGAGTGTTGGGAAATGGTTGGGAAAGTGTATTCTGAACGAGTTGAGAGTTTACCGACGTTTCGTAAACTGCCGAGTAAAATGTTTGCCAGGCAGACTTCAGAAATACAAACAAAACGCATCGAGAGTGCATTTTCATAGATGCAACGTGTAAACATTTTACATTAAAGCAATTTAAAAAGCTCACCAATATTCGTGTAATTTCACGTTTTATTCGATCTTCGCCCAAACGGTCCTTGAATAACTACTTTAAAAAATTAAGCGCGATGCAGTTAATCTCTTTAAATGCACCTTTACCACGATTTTGCGATTAACAATAAAACCAAAGATGAACGTAGATAGAAAATACAGCGAGGAATGAAGGAAATAAACTAAAAAGTAATCTACCGAAACGATAAATCAATTTCACCTCATTGAATCAAAGGCGACGTTTTATGGATTCGTAGTTAATTAACATTTCCTTGTCCTCGGTGCTTATATAAGGTTTTCATTGAGCTTTTCCAATATTTACGGATGTAGACTTGGCCATCACGAATCTCTTCGGAAATGATGTGCGGAATCGGCAAGTAAAGGGCATTAAATCTGTCTGGAGCGTTCGATTTGCATTGGGAAAATTGCATTTGCGAATCGTCGGCGACAAGGAGGCGGCGCCTGAATGTTTGCAAATGTGTTGCAAAAGATTTGCTTAGAGTTCTGCCCCCAGCGTTGCCACTGGCAATACGACGCCGTGCCAAGCAAATGACGTAAACCGGAGACACTTGTAGACTTTGTGGCAAATCACATTGTAGTTTTGTACTGATTATTTTATTGAATCGTGGTTGTGCCAATACTTATGGTGGTGTTATTTTGATAATAAAGTAACGCACCACTTTTGAATTAAAAATATTTAGGCTTAAGAAAACATGATTAAAATAAAAATAAAAATATAAAGTTTGAAAGAAAATAAAAAAATACATCACAAGTTGAATTACAAAAATAAAAAAAAGTGATATTTAAACTAAAACTGTCAATTATGGGACGGAGGTTTAGTTTTAAACCGTGAAAGCTTAAAACAGTGTTGAAGTGATATTAAAATCTTCCGTGTACAGTCACGAGCATCAATATGTATACGCTTTGCTAAATTTAAAAGCAATTTTTACGAGAAATAACGATTGTAACCTGGAGATAGGATCTTTTTCATAAATATATGAGTTTCAGAATACTATGCTCGTAACAACATGAAATTTTAATCAGAACAGTAGGAGAAAAACACTGTTAAAAGTTGTTAATTGTTTATATATTGGTGCTCGTGACTGTACTAGGTAAATTTTGAATATAAAAGAAATATTAAATAGATTTAAGATATTTTGGCCGAGAAGCTTCTAAGCATAAATGACGCCCGCGTGGAGTTCGGGAATTGCCCACGGAATCTTACTTCTGGGATAATGAGTAATCTATGTGCTGTACCTACCCGACTATAATCTATCCCTGTGCCAAGTTTCATCCAGATCTGTTCAGCCTTTCTGGTGTGATTGAGTAAAAAACATCTAGACATCTAAACTTTTGCATAAAATAGTTTATTTAAGATATCTGTGTAATATTAGTTTTTTACTTTTAAATTTGAATAGGTAGTTTAGAATAGTGTAAGTATTTAATTTTATTTGAGTAATACATAAACACCCGCGTTTTTTTACATGTACCTACTTACTTTTATCTTGCAAATATTAGTTCATAGTAACATCAATATCAATTACATTACATATGTGAAATATTGATAGGTACCTTGGTTTGAGATTGGACACCGGTGACGACAATCGAATGATTTATTAGGAATCTATTAATAGACATAATACTTTTACTTAATATTTAATATCAATGTCGCGTATCACGAGCCAACACGAAAATCGGGAATTCACATATCAGACACGTCTACCTCAGAAAAATCCTACCTACTTACTAATAGGTAAATACTCCCGCGCCCTGCACGCCCTGTGCAACACTGCGCGCCATGCGCCTGTCAACGTGAGTTTCGAAGCCCTATTTGACTCTGTTGGGGGATGATTTTGGAAAAACTGTGATACACGTGTCTCATAATTTTAACTGAAGAGTGACTGTGTACACTCATTTTCAAGTCAACCGACCCAGAGAATATAAAGTTTCACAGAAAGTTCAACCCCTCATTTCTCCCTCTTAGGGCTGGAATTTCGAAAAACACTTTCTTAGTAGATACCTACTCTTCACAAAGAATACACCCTTTAAAATTCATGTCTTTAAGACCAGCGGTTTAGGCTGTGCGTTGATATATCAGTCAGTCAGTCAGGACTATGAATTTTAAATTGGGGGATAATTTTGGAAAAACTGTGATACACGTTTCTCATCATTTTTACTGAAGAGTATGTACACAAATGTTAAATTCGATCGACCATAAAGCCTCCGGCAGGAGGCGTTTGGACCCCCCAGGTTGGGCAAGAGCCGCTTGAAGGCAGCCCCGGCCCGTTCCAGGTTGGGAATCAAACGTCGGAAATGCTCCACGAAGTTCCACCGGCTGTCGAGGATGAGGCCTAGGTACTTCAACGTCGACTCGACGCCGATGGAAACTCTTCCTACCGTCAGTAAAGATCCCGACGGG
This sequence comes from Eurois occulta, assembly GCA_950022335.1. Classification (NCBI taxonomy): domain Eukaryota; kingdom Metazoa; phylum Arthropoda; class Insecta; order Lepidoptera; family Noctuidae; genus Eurois; species Eurois occulta. The sequence continues at coordinate 14,526,117 of OX465479.1, read as the reverse complement.
TGGCGCATTCCGAGGTCCATGAAAACACATGGCCTCGGACTTGTGCAATGCCAGGATAAACGGACGATTATAACATGGAAAAGATGTGGAAAAGACGTTCTTGAAGAAATTTGTTTCAAAATTCCATTGCCATTAGGCGTGATCAACCTAACACTGTTATAACAGGTAAAGGAGAAGGGGACTTCTGGGCCCAGCAGTTAACTAGTTGAAATGTGTATTAAAAAAACCGTCATATTTTTCTAAGGAAAATCACAAAATATGGTACCTGGTTTCTATCTAGGAAGCGAGAAAACTTAAATTAAGTTCTAAATAATCGATTAAATAATGCCTGAAATGTTAGTAATCGATTACGAATAAATCGATAAAATCTCAGAAAATGTATGAAAATCGAGTAACGAGTATTTTTTTGTGGAATTAATTCATAGCGAATCGATTTCCTTTAATTTCTCTGCTAGCAACATTCCTGTCTGACATCAGTCTGTCAGCGATTGACAGATGGCACTCGTTCGTTGTTTTTCGTTCTGAGTGCGCACGTATTTTCCTTATTTTATTGTTTAACCCCACGACCTCGGCTTTGAATAGGACTTTTGACGGATCCTGCATTTCTAAATTACCTGGCTCTCTATTTTGTACAACTGTTTACGCCTATCGATCGGATATTGACGACATGGATTGCTGTGTAAACTGTATGATTGCGACTGGTCGCAGTAACTCTATTGGCAGCAGAGTCTTGGAAGATGAGGCGATTTTATCAGTTATTCGTCGGTGGCGTGCATCTCAGCCTGCTGCTGCTGCTGCTGCTGTGCCCATGTAATGTGCATAATATGGTATCTCAGTTGGGCAAGATATCAAGAAAATATCGTACCCCCTGCACAATTCTTAGACGATATTCTCCTAATGATTGAAGATGAATAATACATATTTTACTCATATATTGGTGTTTTATTTTATATCCTCCTGTCCCTTTTTTAGTTTTTAAAAGGTAGGTCTTGCACTTAGAAGCAGTAGGCTTCTAAGTGCAAGATATTGAATGAAGAAACTTGTCTTCGACTGTAGCGACTGTCCGGGGCGCGAGACAGCCAAACGTGTCAGATCTTTGACTCTTTACACACGCTCCATGCATAAAACCATAACACAACCAAAGCCATTCAAAGGTATTTCGTAAAAAACATAAAAAACTGCAATGTTATAATATAACCTCACTTTTACTATATTTAATATAACTTGATTCCTGGATAGCCAAATTTCGCCAAATTTTCAGTGAGGCCTTGTTATTATATTCTCTTACAAATAAGGCCAGTTTGATTCAGTTAACACCTGGGCCCAGGAATGTATGGAGTAGTTCCCTTCTCCTTTTGTCTTTTTTCAAACGGTTTTAGTCAAAGGTCCAAGTTGGTACACAAAAAAAAAACGAAGAAAAACTCATCTGTCTAGAAAATTAAACCTTTCGAATTTAAACTAGACAACCAAAAAGAAGAATATGGCTTGAGGTTTCAGCAAAAAGGCTTATTATGTAGCGGTAATTCTGCATTATGTACACTCCGGAGTCGAATTGAGTTCGAAATTGAATTATCTGAACAGCACTTAGGTACTTAGTATAAGTTAAAGTAGGTCCTCTAGCTAGCTATTTTGCAAAATGGATTTGATTTCAACACGTTCAAATATCTATCATCTGCCTAGCCTTTTCCCAACTATGTGGGGTTCGGTTTTTAGTCCGACCGGATGCAGCTGATTATTTTACATGGAGCGACTACCTATCTGACCTCCACAACCCAAGTAGAACTGGGCACTACTATACTCCTTGGAAAGACTGATTGTCGGAATTTAGGGCCACTGACTGTGGAATATCTACAAATGACAGCCGGAACCAACGGAACATCGGGCAGCAAGAATACGTTACGCCCGCGAACACGCACAATGGGGAGACGAAGAATGGGCAAGAGTAATATTTTCTGACGAATCCAGATTTATGATGTATGCATATGATAAACGGCCAGGGCAACGTTTTATTCCAGCTTGTTTTGAGGAAAAAGTGCCGTTCGGCGGTCGATCTATTATGTTTGGGGCTGGAATCTCTTCAGAGTTGCACGGAGTTAGTGCTGATAGAAAATGGTACGATAACTAGTGCGAGATATAGTGGAAGACATCTTTAATGAGCATGTCGGTATTATAGGCCCATATTTAAACCAAAACGTTCACCTAACCTATAACAAACTTTTATAAAAAACTAGCTGCCCAGCGCAACTTCGTTAGCGTGGTGTCCTACCCCTTACCCTACCCTACTCCTACACTACTCCTACCCTACTCCTACACTACTCCTACCCTACTCCTACACTACTCCTACCCTACTCCTACCCTACTCCTACCCTACTCCTACCCTACTCCTACCCTACTCCTACCCTACTCCTACCCTACTCCTACCCTACTCCTACCCTACTCCTACCCTACTCCTACCCTACTCCTACCCTACTCCTACCCTACTCCTACCCTACTCCTACCCTACTCCTACCCTACTCCTACCCTACTCCTACCCTACTCCTACCCTACTCCTACCCTACTCCTACCCTACTCCTACCCTACTCCTACCCTACTCCTACCCTACTCCTACCCTACTCCTACCCTACTCCTACCCTACTCCTACCCTACTCCTACCCTACTCCTACCCTACTCCTACCCTACTCCTACCCTACTCCTACCCTACTCCTACCCTACTCCTACCCTACTCCTACCCTACTCCTACCCTACTCCTACCCTACTCCTACCCTACTCCTACCCTACTCCTACCCTACTCCTACCCTACTCCTACCCTACTCCTACGCTACTCCTACACTACTCCTACCCTACTCTTAACCTACTCCTACACTACTCCTACCCTAATCCTACCAAAAAAAAAGTATCCTAGTGTTGTTTTTAGACTTATCCAGGCAATTTTTTGAATTTTTCTCGCCGTAAAAACCATCCTTGAACTTCAACGAACATTTAAAAAAAAGAATTGGCCAAATTGGTCCAGGCGTTGTTGAGTTATGCGCTTACCAACACATTTTGCGATTCATTTTTATATTATAGATAACAAGGCAGCTGCAAGGAGGTTTACACACAGTAAAAATAGCTTTTTTGAAATAAATGACAACAAATTCAATATTAAATAAAAAAACTTAAAAAAGAACTCATTTTAAAATTGATAGTGAAACAATATTAATTTATTTTACAATTTTTTGGGCTTCAACGTAAATTTTAGTAAGATTTTATAAAAAATTAAAATTAAAATTGAGAGTAAGAAAAAAGAAAACCGACTTAAAAAGGAAAGAGAATATTATCATTGCTAAAAATATTATAAAAACATGGAACCTTGCTATCCAGTCGATTGTGGGCATTATACTGTGACCCCAATGTTGGTGCCCGCTAAGTGTATGAGAAAATATTGTGAACAAGAACCGTCGTGTTACCAACCGGTTTGTTCGAAACCTGTGTGCTACCGGCCGCGGACTCCTTCAGATTACGACTGTTGCAAAGCCCCTCCGCAAAAAATCTGCTGTACCCCTCCTCCCTCTCGACGCAACAAAAGCCCACCACAACCGAGCTGTCATGAACCTTGTTGCTATTGCCAACCAGCTCCACCACCACCCTGCAAAACAAAATATATAATGCCTTGCTACAGATACGAAGACGGACGAATCGTAAGCTCAATTCATGAATGTTGAATTAGTATTATCTCGTTGAATTAGTAAGGATATTTTTTCGACATAAAATAGTAGTAGATTCAAGTTCTCTGTTTTTGTTTACTTCGTGTAGAATTCTTATTTTTTTTAGATAGAGAAAGTATTAGGTACTTATCTAGTTTTAAAGTTCCATGAATAGAATATTTTATTTACTTGAGCTGAAACAAACATAACAACAACACGCCTGTATCCCACCAAGAAGAGCAACTAGAACTGTGCGCATTTGACTAATCTCATATTTTATCGAAATAAAACTATTCAATAAAGTCCTATTTATCAATTCCTTGAATCAAAGTTCGGACAAAGCCTTAAAATGGCTTGTATTCGTAACATACATATTTGAATTATTCAGTGGATCTGCCACATTTGTCGAACCAGGCGTGTCTTTGTGATTATTTTGGTTGTCCCATTGTTTTGTTGTTAGTTTCAGGAACGGTATGTTCCAACACGTTATGGTAGACTCCCAAAGTCAGCATACAGTCGAAACGGAATGCAGGATCAATTGCATGGGTACCGCGGAGCTATCCGGTACTTATGCGCTGGTGAAGCACCGAACGGCGCATGCTGTGTCTACACCGTAGTTGAACCTATGGCTAGGATATACCCAAGAGTCACACAAGAAATGCTCCCTGTTAGAAGGAGGAAGGAAAAGAAAAATTAGGCTCACTTAGTGTAGATGTACATATTTAGTAAGCACACAATTGTTTAAAGAAAAATAAGAAAAAGGACGCACCTGGCAGGTAAATCCTCTGCCATCATCTGCGTTAAAACGGAACGGAATTCAAGATCACAAATACAATGAGTGCGGCAGTGTGTCGTACATTCGCAAGTGTTGGAAAGATGCGATGTGGAGCTCCTACCCTTTTATCGTCCGTATCAAACCGGCGAAGAAATGTGCCGTACTTAAAAAGAAACACTGACCTCTTCTGTGGTGCGTAATTTAATGAGTAGCGTTTGTTTAGGCATATAACAGTAATGAAAAGTCACGCATTAATTTCCATTACTGTTATACATTTAGATACCTATGTAGATAGATACATAGATAGAACATGCACTAGGGTTATAAACTCTCAAAATCAAAACAACAATAAATACATTTATTGTTTTCTTTCTTCTTAGTCTTGTTTAAATTGCGAAAATACCGGGAAATTCGCAATGCCTGATTAGGGCGCAACTAAACTGCGACTGTCTGGTCCGTTGCAGGTTAGAAAGTTCCCCGTGAGCGCGTTCAAGCGCAATGGAATGCAAGATGTTGAGCACTCCATGCAAGGCACTGCGAATTTCCTTGTAAGGCATCCCCGAGACGTGTCCGTTGAATGTGAAGTCCGTGTGAACACACCCAAAGTGTTTGATCCAGCCAAAGTACCTCCTTATTGCCCAAAAAAACAACCACTCGGCTGTGGCCAGAGGAAGAAGCCAATCGCAGTAAAACTTGAAGATATATTGAGTGACTCCAATTAAATAATTGTGACGTTTAATAAGAACAGAAACTAAATACGACCACCCCATGTAAGCGGCTTTTCTTGTATTACCCCTTAAGGGTTAAGTTGCATGGGATAATATCTAAACCTAGAGTACATTTGAACATCCTCTTGCGAACTGAAAAAGTGTATCTCTCGTATCTTCCCTTTTTCATTTTTCAAATACAATTTTGAAATACTAAAATAGAATTGTGGATTGTTTCAGGCAAATCAACCAACGGTGCTGATGCGCCGCGCGTGTGAGGTGGCTTGCGGGACACGCAAGCGGAAACCTTTCGTGGTTTCATCATATGCGGCAGACACCCACAACGAAATACGACGGTACCATTCCGAAGATGACCGGGTATATTCCTTATCAAACAGCTAATCCTTAGGTACCACTTCAGTATTTGCAAATTAGGTATTATTAATCTTAGATTAAGCGACCATGCGACAATTTTTATGCAAATTCCATTCTTGGGAAGAATAAAGACTTAGTCTTATAATAATTCATCCTCAACAAATAACTTCCTTCGGTTGATTCCAATTGAACTCGGTGATATTTTATGAAAAATTAATATTCAGTAGGAGGATGGAAAACCGCCACCTGAATTGATTCCCACGCAATATCCTTTTAGAAGCCGGAGCCAAAGCAAAAGCCGAATAAACGCCGTCGGTGACGCCGAGGGGAAATTCAATTTCATTACAAACCCAGTCAGTGCTAGAAAAATGAATCCGACGTAGACCACAACCGGAAAATGAGATTAGAATTCTTTTAATAAAAATCTGGAAAGTTCGGAACAAATTAATTCATCGCAAGCGTAATAATTGCATCGCAAAAAGCAAGTAGTGTGTTCGGTTTATACATGTCTGCATACCTAGGAAATGCGTTCAAGTACTGGGACGCGTCCGTAATCTAAATTAAATAGTTGTGAAAAACATGGTCCTTAAAATATTAAGGTCTCTTAAGAAAGGTATAATTTTTTTGTCGGTTATATAAAAAAAAATGCAGTTTCATTCAAAAATGCAGTACTATACGATTAAAATGTTGAATACCAACCACGATATGTATCATACAAAGGTACCATCGAAAACATATAAACGACCAAACGACGACCAAAGCAACACATACAGTTTTAAAGCACCTCCTAGTTCTCAGTCCTACCAAATTACTGAAACTGTGTAAACTTCGAAATGCGTGTCGAAGAATCGGATTATCCGTAGAGTTAGAATTTTAATTAAATTGCTCCACTATTTACGAGCAATTTACGTGAGATTAGATGTTATTCGGAGTGCGCCTGTTTGGTGTGTTTTTGACATCGATCGTGACGTCTCGCGGACCACAATGTTTATTCGGTGAACGCGACGTGGGTTCAGATGGGGATTTATTTTCGACTGGGGCTCAAGATACGACTCTTCGTGATTGGACCCTGTAATCCGAGGGCTCGCAGAATTAGGCCGGCTCTGTACACGAAACACCCGCTGACGCTTCTCTCCTGTTAAACATTTTGTTTGACGTACTTGACAGTTTAATTATTAGAGTTTAATCTCTTAACGTGATGGTTCACTAATCCGCTGCGGTCCGCAAACTTGAGCGCAATCTCACAACTGAATATTCAACGAATTGTGCACACCATCACCTGGACCATTTGGCATCCTTTAACGTGAAAGAAAGTTAACAGATCTCTAACTGAATTTAAACTTTCAACACTCCTCGTCTAAGCCCAGTAATTAACAGTAAGCGTAGTTATTATCCGAAACACGGTAACTTTCTGGACAGGAATTTGGACTTGCGATTCGTGTTTTTTTACCTGCGAAGTTAATTAATTTACGGGATTCCAGTTCAGAAACTTATCTGCTTATGCAAATAAGAGAATTGCCTTCCGTCGTAGAGATTTTTAAATTTAATTTGAATTTTATTTGTTGATTCTGGATAAATTCTTGATCTTCCAGCCTCTCTCCATTTAGGAAATTACGTTTTATTATTATTGTTATTAAGTTTGTTTTTGTTTATACACAGGGGAATTGTTGCTTCCACTTCGAGAGAAAAAAGCCTCCGAAGTGTGAACCGTGTTGGTCTCCCGAATCATGTGGTCACCCTTGCGCCCCCTACCAGCCTTGCGCTCCATATGAGGTGCAGTCATGTCCCGAGTGTCAGTACGTAGACTGTGTGTACGCGCATCCGTAGGCCCGCCAGGCTGCTATCGCGCTTAGCCTAAACGAAACGTATTGTCTCGTAACGAAATATTTGTGAAAGTCCGTAATTTATTTGTTTGATCGTTCTTAAAAGCCCAAACAATTTGGCGGCTATATTTTTGTTAGTAAAGTGTATTAGAAAATGCTAGTGTTTAATTTTTAAATATTAAGACGTCTCAGTTAAATAGTCAGTAATGCTAGGTTTTTAAATCGTAACTGTGGCTATTTAACTGGCATGTTCCTGGATTTTTATTTGGTAGGTACTTAGTTGTTGAACTACTAAGACCATTTTCTTAAACTGTCTTTTTTAGGGACGCACTCTACTACAAACAGATTGTTTCCTTAGTCCTGATGCATATTTTGTGCTAAAAAAAGCTCGGGCCACACTGAGGGCCAGTTCAGGCAGATCTGAAAAATCGCGTAATTTACTGGCTACATTGAAAATAGTGACTGTAATACTACTGTTTATAGCAGGAATTGTATGACTATCGACAAGGACATCAAGCGTCACCTCAGTCGCGCGCCTCCTTGCGAATGCTCGGAAGTCCTCGAGGTTATCCGTGACCGTTCGAGGAACTTTTTACATGCCCCGTATGGCGCCTTGCGCTTTCAATAGGCGCATCAAATAAGTGCGTTAGAATTTTTCCGCTTGATGGATATGGACGCTAAGGGCCAGGGCTTCAGACAACGGAAAAATCCTCGCGCATTTAGTGGCCGCATTGAAAATAGGACCGTATTACCATTGTTTAAAGTTGAAAAATGTAATTGCAATACGGTCCTCTTTTGTACTGACCCTAAGGCTAGTTTTCTTCTCTCGTCGAGCCTCGGCGCGTAGATAGTCGTCGCTGATCGGCCATCTCGATTAGTTTCATTGTCACACTGATCTCCGCGTCGATGTTAATGACGCGACAACTTAAGGACCTCGCGCACTACGCGGCCACAACCATGACCGGCCGCTATCTGGAACAAAACTGGTCGGACGCCGGTTGTGCGACCAAACTTTCGTCCTAGTCGTAGCTTTTGCGGCCAAAAGTCGTGGTTGTGGCCGCGTAGTACGCGAGGTTCCTTATGATTGTACTCGTCGGCGCTTACAATCGGCGTGTCACGGAAACTCTCACTGGCTGTAAAGCCACATGAGGTTCACAGCTCAGCGCTGACGCTTATCAGGGCCGACCGGTCAGCGTAAGTCAAACGTTTCATAGTAATACATACATTTTGACCTATAACTGTCTGAATACTCCCTGAAAATATAGTCTGTAGATTGTTGGAATTCTCAGTCGGATGTAGAACATTGACAAAAAGCCCAAGCTTTAATGGTGCAAGATCCCAGGGCCGCCAGACATTACTTATTTTCTCATTAACAAAATGTATGGGATCGAGTACCTAGTGTTAGTATGTGCTGTGAATGTATGTATACCTGCTAACTTGTGCCGACGGCCAGTTTTTACCCGACTACGGCGAAGCAAAAGGGAGGGTTATGTTTGCACGAGAGGCGCGCGGAGGCACTACGCCAGGGGAAAACTCCGCTGCCGTGGCAAATCGCCGCTCAGCGGACTGACCTCCGGCGCGATCTGATGGCGATATGAGACTGTCGCAACCTCATGCAGGGCACGCCACAATAGTGACGATAAGTCCTCTTTTTGAGGAGTGGCTGGAGAGGCGCTACGGGGCCCTCACCTTCCGCCTGACGCGGGTCCTCACCGGGCGCGGCTGTTTCGGGAGACCTGCACCGAATCGGGTTGGAGCAAACGCCCAAGTGTTATCACTGTGAGGGTCGCTCGGAGGACATGGTGGAACACACAGTGGAAGTCTGCTCCGTTTCGGTGGAGCACCGCTGTGTCCTCGTAGCTGCGATTGGCGGCGGCGACCTCTTGCGTCTGGGACCTGGTCCGGAGTGAAGGGAATGGGAAGCCGTCACCTCCTTCTGCGAAGCAGTCATGCTAGCGAAGGAGGTGGCGGAACGTGAGAGGGAGAGCAACACGTCGGGTGTCGGGGGCCACGTAGTGGCTCCAGGCCACCGTAGGCGCGGGCTTGTGGACAGTGAGTAATTGGCTAGCTCGCTGTCTGTCGCGTCTTATGACGACGGCGCGTTCGTATTCCACACCCACCAGATGTCAGAAAAATGGAAGGGCCGATGCCTGCCAGGGCTGCGGGACTGTTCGAAAGAGATACCGCAACCCTGGAATACAAAAGGCTAAGAAAGAACATGAATGGGTTTTAGTCAGTACAAGTCTAAGGCCCGGTATCCACCAAAGCGGAGAGGAGAGGAGACGAGAGGAGATGTGCCGCGAAGCTGGCAGGTTATTTCCACCAAAGCGGAGAGGAGATGCGTTGCGGAGAGGAGATGTGAGCTGTGTGTAGCAGAGATGTGAGCTGTGAAAGATCGAAAACAGTCAAGTGCTGTCTAAGAAAGGAAGACGTCATGTCGTTACAAAAGTTATATCTTAATTTGCTTGAGGAAGAAGAATTAGAGGTTGAAGAAACACAATTAATTCTTCAACATTTAAATTATCGACGGCAACATAGATTCTGGATAAGAAACCATATAAAATGTCACAGTCATGGCGAATATGCCACACTGTTTCGAGAGTTTCATGATGAAAGTTTTCATAAATCTTACAGGGTAAGAAGGAATAATTTCTACCAGTTACATGATTTGATTAAACCGTATATCCAAAAGCCAGTGAGGGGTGAGCAGCGCGTGCGCCGCCCGGCCGCCCGACTAGACACTTCTCCGCTCTGCTGCGCCGCTTGCTCGCTCGCTGCACAAAATTCTATAGAAAAATGAGACATCTCCTCTCCTCTCCGCTTGACCCATTTCCACCAAAGCTAAGCGGAGAAGAGATGTGGAAATAACGAAATCGGATTGGTTTCTTCAAACACATCTCCTCTCGTCTCCTCTCCTCTCCGCTTTGGTGGATACCGGGCCTAACACTACCTACCGTTCCGCCCAGAACGGGAGGGGCCATTTGATGATTTCCCATCCGAAAAAAAGGGTTATGTTTCGACCGCTATGTATGTATGTTCATCTGTTCCCTCATAACTTCTAAACTCCTTATCATAAGTTGACAAATGAGGTATCGTTTGAAGCGTCTTGATTGTCCACTGGGTATAAACTATGTGACGTCACATTGAAACTGGATATGGCGCCCTCTAGAGAACAAAGTCCTGAACTAATAAAAATAATTAAATTAATGATGGCGCGTTGGGTTTCAAATGAGCCCTTTCATTTTCAAGAAGCACATAACAAAAATGTATATATTGTAAGCTGTTACTTGCAGCTTTGCTTTGCTTGCTTGTGGTCGTATGCTACCTACTCTATAAAACAATACATTCTTACAGCAGGGACCAAATTATGGTAAAGTGGATCACAGCTATCGTCTGAACATAACTATGAATATTTATTAAATACATTAAAATATTTAACGTGTTAGTTGTTTATATAATAGACAATAAATATTGAATGGTTTTTAGGTACATAACAATTTCAGACGAGAATATTTTCTTGTTTCATACTTTTTAGAGCGTGATTTTTCAATAGTCTGGTTTTAGTTTTAGAAACTTATTTAATTTAGAATTTTATAATTTGACAATCAATTCAGGTTGTATTCGATGATTCCAAAGACACGCGGCGCCTTCTATTATCATAAGAACGTTATTTTTGTTTCCCTCGGGAACAGGGGTTCATCAAACCAATGCGGCTCATACAGCGAGATTTTAATTGTGTCTGGGGGATATTTGCCCACCCCTATGTTTGGCTCACAATAAGTACTGAAATTATTCCTGGAAAAAAAATGAAATATTTATGGTCTGAACGAGTATCAGATATACAAAAAATCAAGACTCAGGCTATAGGTAAATTTTTGATTATTTTTTCCGTACTTTAAAGTGTATGGCAGAAATTTCCGGCGAAAGGAAGCAACTGGCAGTGTTAATGATAAATTTTTAATAATCTTCTAAACAAAAAAAAAAACCATCACTCAGGCGTTAGGAAAAGTTACTACCGTCAAACGGGGTGAATAGGAACGCAGGGGTGAATCGAAACAAAACTTTGAAAGGGATTTTAACGTTGAATTGATATGATATGATCCCAAAAAGTACTCTATTTTATTTACTTAGTTATACTTAATTGTTTAGAAACCTTGTTGGCAACATAACATATTAATTCAACGTTAAAATCCCTTTAAAAGTTTTGTTTCGATTCACCCCTGCATTCCTAGTCACCCCGTTTTACTATATTATCTTTACACAACTTTAGCAACGATATTGAAAAATTGGCAGTCGGTACAAGTTAGCAAGTATGCATACGTTAACAGTAAATACTAACACTACTCGATGCCGCACATTTGTTAATGAGAAAATAAGTGATGTGTTTCGGCCCTGGGATCTTGCTCTACAAGGAAAATAATATACTGTTATGCCATGACCTGAGAGAAATTAGGCAACACAAAGGTGTTGCCCAATTTCTCTCAGGTATAATTTGGCCAGCCGCTCACGAACGTTGCAAAGCACCTGGAGGTTTCGGCCATCGGATAAAAGTTCCACCCAGACGTTGGTCTGCGGTTTAAAGAATTTAGAGATATTCGCACGAAAACGTTGTAATAAAAAAAACTGCGTGGTTCGTGCGGAATAGCACACTGCAGTACATCGCTATACCTCAACATCGACTGGAAGCACACCTGCTAGAACAGGGCCCTGTCTAATAAACGTTACATTTCGTCAATTTTGAAAATAAGTGAGATTATTTGTAAAGTTGTATGACAAATGCTGTTTAATAAACCTTACAATTATATGAGAATTTTAAAAGTAAAAACATTAAAAAACGTTTAAACTTTTACATTTGCGGAAAACGCCTGTAGATTTTGATGAAAATAATTGTATCTACGTAATTGTAAGTTAACAAATTATATAAGTTTTTACCCGAGTGCGTCAGGAGTGTGCCAAAGAAATGGACATATATACATACATACGCTCAAATAACATTACCCAATGTTATTCGAGTATATGTAGGTATGTATGTATGTTCATTTCTTTGGCACACTTTACAGCCAAACGGCTCGATGGTTTTTGACATTGACAATGACACAGGTTATTTAATTTTAAAAATGGCGCCCACAAATGAAAAGGGGAGGATTGTTTTTTTTTCTTACCACAGCAATATGAGTATCAAATGAAAGCTAGTAAAAAGACCATTTCAAATATATATATATCACATCACGTTTATTTTACTGTTTCAACACAAATTGTTAAAAAGCGTACCTATAATATTATTTTCTAGCAAGAATGTATCAAGTCACATTTAGTTAAAATAAGTTAAAACTAAAAAGTCTGAAATAAAATTCTTAAATAAAAACAAAAAACCCGACTGCTTAGAAATAATGAACTGAAAAGAAGTATCAGAATACCTATATACTAACTGATTAACTACTACTGAGTAATGTATAATCTACCATGCATTATTTTGTAAGATACTTACTTAATCAAATAATGAAATAACTACATACATAAGTATGTCGCAACATGGGTGGCTGAGATGCGAAGCATCGGGTTTTCTTCACGATCCGACATAGTTTTACGTAAATGTGGACGAAAAACAATTTAAATCAAAATAATTTGTACTAACGATTTTACAATAAGAAACAACACCTGCGTAGGTACTGTGCGTCTGCCAAGACTGTAGGAATTTGACTGTCGCAAAAGTTGACCGTAGGGTGGGCTTACGTTTCCGGTAACGATATTATTAGTTCACAAAAACTAATAAATAAAAAATAAAAAAAAATCTTTATTTCTTTAATAATTAAAGAAATAAAGAATTTTTTATTTTTTTTTGTTAGATGGTGCTGGTTGTTGCACCACGGCGCCATCAATCCACGACATGGCCATTCCTGACTAGCACCCGTCCTCGGGTGTAGAGTACCTGTGAACAAAATTTGCTCAGAGAGCAATCTACGAGTAGCTCGGCTATTCTGCCAATAGAAACAAAGGTTGATTCTAAATGGTACTTTATTAATTTCTTCTAAATCTAATTAAAATAATCACCTGTCATGATTGACAATGCCCTGTTATTAAGGCTTCGTACACAACATCATTCATTGGAAAGGTCCGATGAACAAGTTACAACACACTAATTCTAACAATTCTGTTACTTGCATACTCAACGCATGAAACTTTCATTGTAATCTGTGCACCAACACAGACAAGAATCACACCAACGATTCCTTGTAAACCCAACGCCACATGTTACTCATGAGGTGCGGTCTAAAGTTTTGAGTATAAGTGTACGAGCCATTCTTAATCAGATTTGGTCACACTACCACTGCCATCAACTATGACATCTAATTCTTGAGGGACTTCGTGATTGGGGATTCCTCACACGATCATGGGGGTATTTGTAGGTTCACTTAGAGTCAAGCGCCTTTAGTAGGTAGGTATCTATCCCCATCTAACACATCAAGGACTGCGTTATGTAAGAACCGATTAAGCGCCATTTAACGAATCCTGAGAAAATGAGCTTCAAAAATTTCAAACTTAAAATGGTCGCTGTGCATACATTTAATATGTCAAGAGTATAATTTTTATTCTGAACATATAAAATATGTATAAGTTCACATTAGTTAAAAAAAATTAGGGCTAAACTATACAGTTTTGTAGTTATAGCCATTTTTCCGCTTAATTTGTTTTGTGTTTTAAGCCATATTCAGACCATTTTATTTATCAATAACGTACTATACGGCATTATTGTCGTTTGATACTTTATTGCGATTTTTTTCGGGTGAAATAAATTGGAACATAAGATTAAATCCAGTTATTTTAGTAAAATTTACTATAGCAAAACAAATGTTGTAACACTTCTACATCTTACTAATACTTTTATTCCTTTTTTTTTCTTCTATTAATTACCTATACACTGTACCATATTATTTTTTATTCTTCATCTTCTACTTCAAAATCAATGGATCCATCAAAACCTTCAACATCATCTTCTAAATTACGAGATCCGGTTAAATGTTCGTAATATTTTCTCGCATCTGATGGTATGAGATGAAGGAGGGATTTTATATCATCTAGCTTCGGTTGAGAAATAGGTTTTCCTTGTGGCCAAAGTTGCTCATAATGCCTTGATAATGTCAATGGGTTATTTATTGCCCCTCTTTTTGGTCTTTTATTAAGATCTACTTCATGGGTTTGACCGCCATGACAGGTTGAAAGAAATATCCGACTAGGTCTATCCTTAAAAATGTTTATTTCTTTAGTTTTCAACCAGCTTATAGGATTTCCTTCTATATTTTTTTTCTATTCACTATTGTCTTCAGCATTTTAGAAACTCCGACAAAGTCTAAACTTTCCATTTTTTGGGAATAAGGCTCTTAGCCTCGGCATAGTCCTTGAGACGCTTATAAATAAGCCTCTCGTAGATTTTGCCGAGTGCGCTAAGGAGATTGATCGGCCGGTAGCTCGAAGGCTCGGCTTTAGGTTTACCCGGTTTGGGGATACCTATGACAGTGGCCGCTTTCCACACTTGTGGGAAGATGTTATTGCTTAAGGCGCCATTGAAGATGGCTGCCAGCAAGACAATGAGTTGACCAGGGAGTATCTTAAACACCCTATTGGTGAAGCCATCGGCGCCAGGGGCTTTCCTAGGCTGAAGCTTGTCAATAATATCCTTCACTTCCTCAGGGGAGACTGGAGGAAGGGGATCGTCGGGGTCTTCTATTGGGGGAAGGGAGGCTCTACGTTCCACTTCGGCGTCCACCTCGGCGAGGTGGCGCGCGTCTACTGGTTGAGAGCTGGGGGTACACTGAGCTTTCAGGCTGTCGGCTAGGCACTCAGCCTTTTCTGAGTCGTCAAACGCGACGCTCTTGTCAGGACGGGTGAGGGGGGGGGCAGCGTGGCCTCCTCTTTGGCACGCATCTTTCTTTGCAATTGCCAGAAAGCTAGGTGGGTGGGCACGAGCTCGCTTAGCGTCTTGTCCCATTGATTAGAACGATGCTCACTAGTGCGCTCCTTGACAGCACGCTGCAAGTTGCGCATGTGGGCTTTGTTCGCATCGCAGGGAAAGCTGCTATAGGCACGTATGGCCGCGTTCTTCTCGCTTATCAGAGCACGGACGTCATCGGGTAGTATCCAGCGACGATCACTCGTCTCTGGGACTTCTCGTGAACAATCCTTCAGTACGGATTGTACGTGCTCTGTAAACAAGTCGATGGCGGCCGTAGTGTCTGCGACTGAGACAACATGGTCGGGGATGCCGTCCAGTAGTGGTGACATGTCAGAGTTCAGCTTATCGCCTACTTTCTTCCAGTCAGCGATCACAACGGGGGAGGGGGGTTGGCTCGGGTCAGAGATGCCCGAGCGTGGTATGAGGTGCATGAGCACTGGACGGTGGTCACTGGTCAGAATCAAGCTAGCGTCTCAATCAGATGCAACCTGAGGTTGATATTCTTGAGCAGCGCTATATCGAACACGTCAGAACGATCATTGGGGTAAACAAAACATCCTTCCGTTATTATGTTAGATGCGTAATGAGACCACCCGCTGCCGCCCCACCCCGTCCCGTACGCAAAAACCCGCGAAAATAGAATGCAATAACGAATGAAACGTCAGAAGCTGGCGCTTCATTCATGAACGGATGAAAGATTGCGCGTGTGGTGATACGCATTAACGAATTAAATACCATTTTAGGTGGTTAATTCGATGCTGCGGTTTAAAAACGGTTAAATCAAAAGGCAAAACTGAATTATCTTCATCGTGGACGTGTTTAATTCGTTTATGCAATTTGAAAACTGTTTGTAACTGTAACTTTGACGCATAATTCTTTAATACAAAACGAATGTGTGCACAAATTCTAGCAAAGTTCGAAATGTCGCTTGATTCAACCCCTTATTATAAGGCCATAAGAGTGATTTTTGAACACAAAAATAGCTGAATACATAGTTTATCATACCTATAGTCGATCTGCATTCATAACTCTTTTTTTTCGATTTCGTCGCTTAATTCGTTATTACATAACGCAGTCCTATTATGTTAAATGGGCCTTTGAATTTAGGATCTAATATTTTGTTTGAATCCTTTCCTCATTTTCAATTAAAACAATCATTAATAGCAAACTTAGAAACCTGAGCCTTATTTTGGTCAAATCGATTTTTATCATAATTGGCTTTCCTTTCAATATTCTGTGTCGCGTGCTCTATAATCTCATCCAAATTAACGTCAGTCATACTCGTATTATCATCAGTCGTCACTGAACTAAGCGGTCTTGCTACCCTTCCTATCATCAACTCGAGAGGGCTAGATTTAGTCACTCTATTCATAGTAGAGTTCATAGCCAACTGAACCTCTCCTAATGCGTCCTGCCGAGAGCGGTCACGACTAGTCTCTACAGCTGTCAACACACTCTTGATGGTACTCGTTAATTTCCCTTTCGACCTGGCCGTTTGCGCGACTGCCTCCAGTAGCTATCAAGTGCAACTCTATGTTGTTAGAATTACAGATACTAGAAAAATCTTTGCTAGCAAAACAACGACCTTGATCTACTATTATGCGTTTCAGTGCACCAAACAAAGCTATACAGAACTTAATAGCACAAATGCTACTGTTAGTGTAGATGTTTAGCGAATTACGAAGAAAGATGCACAAATTTGCTAAACGCATCTATGATGTCAAACACGTACTCCTTGATGTCGTTCTTGCCAGACAGTTTACCAGAAGCGTCAATATGAATTTTAACTTTACCCGAGTGGGGCTTGCTACTTTACAAAGTGATAAAATCGTCTACAAATTTTCTCACACATATATTTTGACATGCCTTCGAACCAATAGTGTTCGTAAATCTTTTCGAGAGTTTCTGCCATCCCAAGTGCATGACGGACTCATGGATGTTATTGATTACAGACTACCTAAGTGACCTAGGTACAATAGGCAGACATCGAGTGCGACCGTTACGCTGAATTTTACGATACAGAATGTTTTTTGCGAATTTCGTAAGTTTTGTGAGTTTCCTCAGGAAAACTTCATTACGAAGATCAGACACAATCTTACTGAGCTCATCGTCCTTTTCTGGTTCAGCTTGCAACCAGTCACTAGCACTAAGCCTATAAGGGCGACGATTAACCGTTCGACTAGGATCTACAAGCCTAATTTGCAACTGTTCTGTCGCAACACGGGATCTAGATACACCACTAGAAAACCAAGATGAATATTCTGATAAAATATCAACTAAATGGGAACGAAATTCTGGCAGAACGTCTGTGTCAACTTTATCGAAATCAATTTGATAATTAGAATAATTTTTGAGCTTATTTGAAACATCACATAGCCTAACAAACTACCACGACACAAAACAACACTATCAGCCGTTATACTAACGTTAAATCCCTGATCTAAAAGGACATGGCCAATTTCTGTATGGGCGTTTGCATAGTTATCAAATTTAGTGTACAACGATAATTTTTGGTGTTTCATATTCGTGAATATTGCCATATTAAATTGCAAAAAATAAAAAGCTCAAAGAACTTCTCATTACAAATAACTAGACGTACACAGTTTCATGTTACCTTCTATCAAATTGCTGGCAAAGTGTATGAATAATGATTTTGCTATTAAAAACGTCAAGGCGTTTTAAAATAGCGAAGTGCTGTGAATTATTAGGCATTTCAACAAGATCCAAAATCCTTATTTCAGGTGGCCATTCTACCTGAACTAAGGATTTTTAACCATAATATTGATTAACATTTACTGAACTGAGAAAGTCTGACAGAAAACTGAGACAAAGTATATGTTATTATTGTCACATTTATTGAGACTCCGAAAGTGACGTTTTTCTTCAATAGTTTAACTACTAATTGACAAGAGAAACACTAAATAAAACAAAAGATTATAAATAATTACTCATTTCTTGGTAAAAATAAGTAAAAATATTTTTTTCCGTAGAGATAACCAGGAGTCAAAAATATTAGAAGATAATCGCAATAAAACAAACAGTTCGTACGCAACGGAGGATCTGTGCGATCGCAGTACCGCCATTTTGACATAAACAATGACACATTGTAAAACGCGTTCCGTTTTATGGTACGGTTACGTTATTACTATAATTGTGTGAAATAAATATATCTTACGGTATCAACACTTCAAAATATAATTTAATTATAAGTAAGAAATACCAACGAAAACAGTTTTGTTTAAATCAAAATGACTATGTAAGTGTATATGGAATGTACTTTTTTGTCCATGTCCTTTCACGGCCAATTACTATATCATTTTTATGACAACTATCCGGTACAACATGAAATAATATCTCTAATCGTAAATCGTTGAGCATAACCTCAGATAAAATTTGTAAGATACTTTGCACACTACCATGACCGATCCCGGTTAAAACAATGTTATTTACTGCTGGAATTGCTGATATAGCAAACGTCAACGCGTTACTCACTGCTCGCCGCTGCTGCAGGCGCTGCCCCAGAACTGCTTGGTCCGCCTGCCACGCCGGTGCCTCCACCATTGCTTCGTGGTCATTTTGTCGTTGCCGCATCGGACGCAGATGATGTCCGAATGCTGCTTTATTCCTACAGAACTTGACGCCAAAGTGGTGGCATTCGGTGCCTTGCCTTTCACCTCACTTCTTGATCGCCAGTCAGATGCTCGGTGTCCTACTTTACCGCAGTTATGACATTTCAGCGTTGTCGACTGAAACTTGGATCGCTTGAACTCTGGAACAACGATGGTAGAGTTACCCGTCGAAGCTTTTCAAGCCTTGTCAAAAAGGAAGTTCACACTGCAGCATGTTTCTGTTGTTGACTTCGGTAGTAAATATCAACCTTTGTTATGATGTGAGCGTAGGCAAGAATCGGGCGGCATATGCAGCATAACATTCACCTTCCTTAGGCTTACTACTCATCATTTTGACAAGAATAGTGGCTGCTGTATCCATGCAATTGTAATGGGATAAAAACAGGCTTTTGAAGTCGCACCATGCCATACCCCCAAATAATACTTGCGCAAGCCAACGTGAAGCACTTCCTTTCAGAACCTTGCTTAAGGTGATCAGAACACATCCTTGAAGCGGTGCTTCCGATAAGCACTGATCTGCTGTAGTCATAGAGAATATAGTACACCAGGCATGTGCATCTACATCCGGCTTATCCGGGCCAACTTCAGGTAAAGAAATATGCTTGGTACCTGCCGGGCCCTTGATGGCTTCTATCAGGGACATCGTATTCTGATTTTGAACAGTAAGCAGCGTACGAAGTAAATTCTCGTCGCACCGTGACGTCATCGCTCCATTCTCTGTATTTCCTTCAGCTCGAGTGAATCCCAGTTCTGATGTCGCATCATGGGTGGCCCGAGATGCGAAACATCAAAGTAATAACTCTAAATCGAAAGATAATTTAAATCAAAAAAACTTAATTTAAACTAACGATTTTACAACAAGAAACAAACACGTGCCTTGGTACTGAGCGTCTGCCAAGACTGTAGGAACTTGGCTGTCGCAAAAGTCGGTCCCTTCTCCAGTCCTCGCTGCATCCCCTCTACCGAACATCGTCTCCAAGCGGTAGGGGGCGCTTGCGTTTCCGGTAACGATATTATTAGTTCACCAAAACTAATTGTTAGATGGCGCTGGTTGTTGCACCATGGCGCCATCTAGCAAGTTAGTCGCCATCCCTGACTAGCACCCGTCCTCGGGTGTAGTACCTGTAGACAAAATGTGCTCAGAGAGCAATCTAGCTCGCCGACAAACATTACTTTGTTAACTACTGGCACAGAAAGATTTACCAAAACTACGTTTGTCACCGCATGCGGCACCTTTTTTTTTTTTTTTTCGCGTTGGAAATCATCAAATGACTCTCCCGCTCTGGGGGCGGAGCGGAAGGGAGTGTCAGACTTTTACTGCCTAAAAACCACCCATGTTCCTTCTTTTGCCTTTTATGTTCCAGGACCGCGGTATCTCTTTCGAACAGTCCCGCAGCCCTGGCAGGCATCGGCTCTTGTGGGCCCCTCTTGTTTACTGACATCTCTTTGAGGCGCGCGTGGAACACAAACGCGCCGTCGACACCGCCTGTCGTCACAAGACGGACGGACGGCGAGCTAACCCATTACTCACCGTCCACAGGCCCGCGCCTACGGTGGCCGAGAGCCATCACGGCGTGGCCCCCGACGCCCGGTGCTTCTCCCGCGACGGCTGGGACGTGAGGTTCTCTCCCTCTCACGTTCCGCCACCTCCTTCGCTAGCATGACTGCTTCGCAGAAGGAGGTGACGGCTTCCCATTCCCTCTCGCCCCGGACCATGGCTTGAACCAGGGCCGGACGCGAGAGGTCGCCGCCGCCAATCGCCTCTACGAGGACACGGCGGTGCTCCGTCCAAGCGGAGCAGACCTCCACGGTGTGCTCCACCGTGTCCTACCGCATGCGGCTTTTTGGGCTTAGGAACATGCAAATTTACTCAATTTCTTCCCAATATTGCATCACACAGTGGGTGCCTGAAGACGGCCGTCGTAACTGAGGCAGGCCCGAGGAAATTGCACGAGTGCAAGCTTCTCTTCACCTTAAAGTATTTAATTTAACTAATTTGAAAATACTTATTATGTAGCTATTTCATTATTTGATTAAATATTTTACAAAACAATGCATGGTAAATTATACATTACTCAGTCGAATTTTGTATAGGTATTGGCTGTGTGCACGAGTTCAGCGCCACCTAGCGTCCACAACTTTGTTGGCTCTGACGGTTTGATATTTAATGGCGGCAATGTCACAAAATATTACAAAAATAATACAAAATTGTTTAAAATATAATAAAATTATTGTGATACGTTGATTTGGGTGGAGAAAGGGTTGTGCAATAATTTTTGACCATTCGAGTTGAATGAGGTAAGTAAAATTTATTCAAAAAGTGTGTTTTATTTTGAATGTGTCAGGGTTTGTTTACTTCATTTTTAGTTATAGTTTCACTGTAAAATAAGAAAAGAAAGCTACTTTAATGGTTTTATTCAATAATAATAAGCATTATATAATTGTTCCTGTATCACTAGTGATAAATTAAATATCGTTTTCAGATCGAAATGAGTATTATTTTAAGGACCGGGTTTGTGAGTATCACTCACAATATAAAATTCCAACCACAAACGGTCTTTAAAGGAAAATTGTTGGTTTCTGCTGGACATGTCCGTGACGTAGAGGAATTAAGAAATAAGCAAGGACAGAGTTCAATAATTCAAGCTCGCATCATAAGGCAAACTTCTATTACTTTGACACCTTACAAAACGGTTGTAGAGGTAAACAATTAATCTCCGTTTGAAGTCAGAATCAGAGATTGAGTTTTAATAGACACAATTTTTAAATATTCATTTGATTGCAGGTGAATGCAGCACGAATAATTACAAGTGTGAAATGTGATTGCGTTTATAATCAAAGTGGTAAATGCAAGCACATTGCTGCTTTGATCCACTACATAAACCACGAAGAAAGCATGTCAAAAACATGTCACGAACAACAGTGGGGCAAGCCAAGTGCACGTCAATTCGCCAAAGAAAAATATGCTAAAGGGAGATATTTTGATGAAATGTTTCCAACAAAACAGAAAACAATCTATGAGTCAATGTCAATAGATTTGTCAGACTTAGTAGAACACTCAGCTTTAAGATATGTAATGGAAGCCGCATCTCAAACTGAAGATACATTTATAATAAAGGATGTAGTAGAGATGTTAATAAAACATACAGAATCAAATTTGGTGTGTGAAGACTGCGCGGCATGCGTATATAGTTTTTTAATTTTCAAAGATGAACATGAAGTTTATCAGGCTGAATACAAATTGTCAGAAGAGTTACAACGGTTCTATGAGGAAAATATTCAGATTAATGATGAAAACTTAATTAATATATGTTGTAAAACAATTCAGCAATCAAAGTGTGAAGACTGGTATGCAGCTCGGCGTTTAAGAATATCAGCGAGCACAAATGTTCACAATATTAAAGTGCAGAAAACTAAAACCATTGAGAATCTAGTATCAAGCATTTTACACCCACGGAAAATTGAATGTGAGGCAACAAGATATGGTTTAAGAAATGAACAGCGTGCTTTACGTGAATATAAAAAAATACATTCTTGTAAGGTTATAAATGTTGGTTTAATCATTAGCAAATATCAACCTTGGCTTTGTGCCAGCATTGACGGGGTTGTAATTGAAGATGAATGTATATCAAGACTAGTTGAAATAAAATGTCCGATATCATGTTCTAAACAAGCTGTGATAGATTATAATGAAAAATTGTGCAATGTAAATTATTTAGAATTTGTAAATGATACATTAGAGTTAAAAAAACAAAAGCCGTATTATACTCAAATTCAGGTACAGATGTACGTAACTGGAATGACCATGTGCGATCTTTTTGTGTACTCACCTGTAAAAAATGGTAGCTGCACAGTACAGGTACACCGTGATGAAGCATTCATTAAACATGTTATTTCAGTTAGTGAAAGGTTTTACTTTGAACATTGTTTAAATTCATTGTATTTAGAAAACACTTGTACGAATGATGATAATAATAACAAAACTAAACAATTACAACGTAATTTTACTGGAAAAAGTAATGTGATGTAGGTTTGACCAAAAAAAGAAAATAAGTAATATCATTGATGTATAATTATATCGTTGAGACATAGGAATTATTTTGTTATTAATGAGCAATATAAAAATATATATTGACAGTTTATTATATGATTTAGGTTTAACTTAAGTAAAATAAATGTTACTTATTTAAAAGTTGGTTTTGTATTGTTCAGCATAATTAATAAATAGTTAAACGTTATTTTACTGAAAAAAAATAGGGTAGGTTTAATTGAAACAGAAAACAAGTCATGAGGTATATTATTTTATTACTTAAATTAAAATAATAATGAATAAAGAAATATTTACATATGCATATTCGTTTTTTTTAATACAAAGTATCTGTGCCTAGTAGAAATGGTAGGCTCTCAATCCAGAAGTTGCGGGTTCAATGCCGAGCCTGTAGGTTGAGAAGAGACCCGTTCCCCAGCAGTGGGGGCGCATGCGGTTGATGATGATTCTTTATTTTTAAATATTGGGGGCTGTAAATTTACCAATACACAGCAGATATGTACAATGTCATCGATGCAGTGAAATAAAAATTTGGTAAACTCTTAACCTTTGCATTATTCTTTCAACATGAATTCTTACACTGGCAATATTATATGTTTCTTGAGTCTCTTCTCTGGAAAATTCACTCTTATTTTTGAGGAAGGGAGGCATAACAATCTTCACTTCTTTTCCACTTTGATCTATAACTGTTTTTATTTCTGGAAAACCTTTATCAGCTAATACAATATCGCCATCTTCCAAATAATCAATTAATCCGGATTCTATTGTCATTTGTGAATCACTTTTTCTTCCCCCAGCCACTTTCGACTTAAATGAAATGAAACCTCCAGGAGTAATACCTATGAGCAATTTAGCAGTAAACCCCTTCTTGTAATGTGAGTAACAATACACACGGTTATCTACTGATGCCGGAACTTCTATTCTCAATTCAGTGCAATCAATTATCACTCTTGTATTACTGTATGCTGGATGGAAACAGTCTGGCATTGTGGCTTGTACAGTATCTTTATTTGGCCAAAAAACAAAATTAGCTGTTGATTTAGCTAAATTTTCTAAAGTTGTATAGAAAATCCTTGAAATTGTAGTTCTGTGAACACCAAACAAAACGCTAAGAGCCGAAAATGTCACCCCAATTTTTACTTTTATTAAAAAAATGAGAAGTCTATCTTCTTTGGAAATACTGTATTTATGAGTAGTTGCTAACGTTTTTAATAATAATCGAAAATTGTTGAACGTTACACCAGCGAGATCTATAAGTTGCTCATCATTACGGATTGATGAAAACCCAGTGAAATCAGTTGTTTCTGTTGAAGTTGCCATATCTGTATATGTTTTTCGAGAGGTATTACATACTTTGTCCTTCATTTCTTTGTAATTTTTAATATAAATAGGTGAGTTGTCTATTTCTGTTTGTATTTCAGCATCACATACTTGGTTATAAATATATCTATTACATGTAAATGTATTTCCTGCATTATTGAATTTTGAAAATATATCAACTTGACATTCTTGATCACTTATTAAAGTCATGTCTACTTCATAACATGTTTCTGATGAGTGAATAAGTGGTTGGTTGGTCAGTATGGTGTTGGATACTTCAGTCTTCTTTCTCCGTTCCATAAAACGTCTGTACCGCGATATAGCTACAGATTCATTCACTGTTTTTGAACGGTAGACTAAAGGAAATATCGTCGGTACATGACTAGGACTGGCTGTCTCGTCTGATTTCTTGCCACCAATAAAATGATCACTGCATATTAAATCTCTTGGTTTTGGGTACCATGGCGATCCATCAGCACTGAAGCAAAATATTTTTTTTGTAAGTAAGTATATTCTGTAAGCATTATATCAAATACAAGATTTAAATAAAGTTATGTTACTTACTTTTTTCTCTTGACGGCAGCTATCCATTTCTTGCGTTGTTCTATTTTCCAAGTAGCTGTTGGGAATCGATAAAACGTACATTTACTGTTTCTGCCAGAATTCTTGCAATTTACAACACAACAACTGCTGTGACCCATTTTTGTCGGGGGAATAACGTAATTATTAAAATTATGTAACCAAGTCTAAACAGATTACTTTGAGATATGGCACATGACAGCGCCAACATTGTTTTTACTTTTGGCCACATGAGCGCTGCGATCGATGACAATACCCCCACCTAGTACTTCGCACACAGCCAATATCGTGATACTTGTTTTTCCCTTTTCAGTTCATTATTTCTAAGCAGTCGGGTTTTTTGTTTTTAAAATAATAACTGTTGAAGATTCTTAAATCGAGGGTATATTTAAAAAATCTTAGAATTTTAAAATATTTTAATTTTAGGTGTCATGAGCCACTTTGTTAGGCCATAGCCACTGACTCTATTATGGCATTAGAAAATGTTCTCCATCTATTTCCCCATTCTCGTGCCAACGAGCAGCAGGTGCTGCTCGAAGTACTACCCTTTTTTTTTGGGATGGGAAATCATCAAATGACTCCTCCCGCTCTGGGCGGTGCGGAAGGTCAGACTTTTACTGACTTAAAACCCGCCCATGTTCCTTCTTTTGCCCTTTGTGTTCCAGGGCCACAGTATCTCTTTCGAACAGTCCCGCAGCCACCTAAGTACTTCCCTAGCATCATGAACAGACCTTGGCCATCTTGCACTTGCGTAAAATATTTCCAAATTTCGTCCACATACTACCATAATATTAATGGAGTGATGTCCGTTTCTGTCTACATATGCGGATTCGTTTTGGCAAGGAGCATCCATTGTGATTAGCGAACCATCTACAACACCTGGTATTCTAGGTATATTATATTTCATAATAATCTAGGGATATCGAGACAATTAATTGGCCAGCGGACTTCTTCTCCAAATAATTTACTGACCACAAACCTAGACGCATTTTTTAAGCAGTTATGTATCGTTCCTTTAGTTACACTAAGTGTATCTGATATATTGCTATAACATGGTACTGTGAGCCACAGCCCATCCAGTGCAATGCACACTAATTGAGTGCTCAAAAGTAAAGTTTATCCTTTTACAAATAACTCGCCGTTGCCGTTCACTCATATATTCATCATCGCTAATAGTACTACTTTCACTACTAGTTGTTAGAATCATTTTTTAATTTATAACAATTAAACTTCACTTATTAAATTGAGGTAAAATAAAAATTAAGTTCTGACACAAGGCGGTCCACCTGTCGGAATTGTTCTACTATTTACAAAAAATACGAGTATGTAAGTGTGTAATTACAATTATGCGTTCAATAAAACAGTTTTCCTTACAAATATGTAAATTGTCACCTGTAAAGAGAAAAAGTTTTTAAACAGAAATATATAAAATTGTAGGTAAAATTTTACAATTTTGACAGTTTTTCACCGTGGTAAATCTTGTAGATTTGTAACTTGTAAAATATAATTACAATTTGTAACGTTTATTAAACCAACAACGTGCTATGGAGCGTAGTATCTTAGGTGTAAAATTAACAGATCGTGTTCGAAACACCACAGTGCGCTCCAAAACGCAAATCGTTGACGTGGTTCAAAAGGCTGCCCAATATAAATGGGACTGGGCAGGACATGTCTGTCGCGTGCCGAATGAACTGTGGGCCCGTAAAGCTCAGGATTGGTGCCCTGAAACAGTGACACGGGGTCGCGGCAGACCACGAAGGAGATGGCGGGACGAACTGGATGTCTTCCTTGAGAATTGGAAAGTAGTAGCACAGAATCGTGACAGTTGGAAGGAATGGAGGGAGGCCTTTGCCCAGCAGTGGGACAATATACGCTAGTTATAATAATAAAAACGTTAATGAAACAGGGCTCTGGTAAGGCTTCAGTACGAATCGTTCTATCTGCTTTGCATAAGAATATAAAAGCTAGCAATTTATTACTGACCCGATGGTGGCCCTATCAGCCTAAAAAGGTGCCTCGTAGCACAAACAACTCAAGTACACTTCAGCCAACTTATCTGTGCAGGCGGGAAAACACAGAACTAAAACAAATTTACCAAGTTTGACATATCGATGCATATTTTCTTGACAACCAGCGCCACCTTGAACTGCAGACTTTAAGTGGTCATACTGTAAGTTGCGTCATAGAGTTTTTAATGTTAAAAATGACAGATCCCATGTTGCCTTGGAGGGCTTTTTACGAGTATCTTCTATTTTTATATGATAACTGAAAAGATCTCTCTCATAGCAATCCAAGGTTTAACAGCGGGTCCCAAAGTAGGCAGAGCCTATATCTTGGTGACCCAAACACTATACAAAGTTAAAAAATTGCAATGTTTTGCTAGCGCAAGAAAAAATATTTAGATTAATTAGCATAAAACAAAAACAAACGACTAATTAATAACATTGAAAATAACTTAAATTAATAAGCAAGACGTGATTACAGAGCGAAAAATTAAAATATGGTAATAATTTATAAAATTTAAAAAACAGGTAGGTACATACAAAAAATAAAAAACAGGTTTTTACGGGAACGTTTATTCAATTCTATACTAAGCCATGATTTAAGATTACCTTTTGAAATGTATTGATAGGTTTATGTGACGGAAAGTTAAAACAGTCTTGCTGCACCGCAAGCGCAGGGGATAGTAAATATTTATGAAATTAGTTCCAATTTTCGCCACACGCCAAAATATCCTTTGTTGAACTATAAAAATGCGTCCAAATGATAATTCTACCCAATTACTTACCTACATCATACTCAAATGCTTCTACTATCATAAGTTTTGACACCCAAACATAGACAGCATCAAGTAGATAGGTACAAAAAAATATAATTTATTACCCACATGAAACGAAACCTCTGAGTTACAAGTTATTACTTACAACCGACAAAACATTCCACTTAGTACGCTAGTTCATTTATTGTTCAGTCTTATTACTTACAATAACTTTTTAGTTGTATTTGATGTATTTACCGTAACAAATGAACGAAATCCGAACCAGACATAAAGACGAACGATCAATTTAGAGTTATTACTTTGATTCTCGCCTATCAGAGCGTAATAAGCCGTAACAGAGATAATATTTTGTTGCAGACTAACACGTCGAAAATTTGTTACTCAATCAGACGGAAAGAGGAAGACCTCGAAGATCTCGAAGATTTCGAATAAAACCGCAATAAACATTAGTGCATCAAAAAAGTTTTAAAAAGCTTGTGCAAAAATGCGATTAATGTGTTGTGTGAACTGTGTACTAGTGCTTGTGTGTGGTTGTGAGGGTGTTTGAGGGGGTGCAAATGCGAAGACGGCGCGGGAGGGGCGTGGGGCGAGGGGTGCGGTGACTCTTGCACCATGCGACCGCCGCTGCCGCTGCTGCTGCTCGCCGCGTGCGCCGCTTGCACTGCGCAGATTGCGTGGACGCCGATCTTCCTCGACGGCAGCAGTGAGTTTTATTATAAGATTCCGAATGATTTTTTCTTTGAAAAAAGAAAACTAAGCGCCAGTCAGAATTAATACTTCAAAATGTTCACCTAGATCAGGGAAATAAGTTTTAATCTTGAATAAATTAAGTCACTTTTTTTCTAGAATCGTTACGGCCAATGGCCTGATGGCTAAGAGCCTCAATGGACATCTCTCGAGGCTCTTGCTAGGCAGTTGAATTCAATCAATCCTGATTCAGAAGTCACGCATTGTGAGGTGGATCCTCTCTCTGGAGATCTAACCCCTGGTAGCTTGGACCCTGTTCCCTACATCGGTGTATTTTTTTATAACATTTTCTATAAGAATATGTAAAAACTTTATAAAAAAACTAAATATGAAATATGAAAAATATCACAAAAATGCATCAATAAATTAAAGGTTTATTGATTGATTAATTAAAAATATAAAATATGTGTGTAAAGATGAATAAAGGGATAAATAAAACATTTTCCAGGACCGCACCGACGTAAATAAAAACGTGTTTTACTGAATAAAAATTGAGCCAAAATATTTGACACAAAAATTGTTACAGTATGTTGAAAAATTACAGAAGTTATATATGAAAAACTATTCTGTATCAGACTGAATAAAAAAACCTATTTGGTCAGAAGAAACAACGCAAAGCCAAGCTGAATTCTTTTTTTCTTTAATAGGAGTTAGAACAATCCACGTTTTCTGTTCCTAGGTCAAGTAGACCTGTGGACGCAGTCCTCGTCGGGCTGCGCGTGCCCAGGCGGCGACGGAGATGACTGTGCCTGTTGCGTGCGCGACGGCGCCTGTCCTTGCGGGGACTTCGCGCCTGCGCGCTGCGCGCAATGCGGGATGGAGCAGTACTGTGCCAATAGTATGTAATGCTGATTATTTCGGGTCATTGTATTGCTGGTCACTGTTATCTCGTCGGTCTAGTGGTAGCAAGTGCGACTACTGAGCATGACTTTTAGAGTTCAATTCCCAGGTGAAGTAAAGTGTTATTAGTAAGGGGTTCTACCATCAGGAATTTCTCAGTAACAGTCTACGTGGTTTGGATTTGCCCGCTGTTTCGGAACGGTTGATGGCAATAGGCGGCCCTTATTTTATGGGACTTAAAACGTACCTGGCGAAATGCGGGTGTATCTACTATTAGTTCACTTCTGCCTTACCATTTGGGGTTACAGACGTGATGTTGTTAATTATCTTAATTGAAAAGAAAATTTAGAGTAATCGGTAGATAGGTGGTAAAAGTCAGATTTGTTTACCGTTAAATCGTGATTAGTTATCATTTCAAAGACTCCGTACTTCGGACTATCTTACAATAATAAAGGTGAAACTGAATGCCCCCGCTGAAGGACAGCCTCCTCCTTCAGCTTCCTGTTATGATACCACTATCCACTTACTTAGCGCTACCATTTCTGTTTTATTTCTTCAAGACTACAGACATAAAAGTTAGTCATTTATTTCAATAGATAACTAACTTCTTTTAACAGTTCTTCTGCACGACCGCAACAGATGTAAAAGTCCAGCTAATTGGCCGTTGTATATGAGAGTCTTAATGGTTCCATGCTGTATCCACCACCCTTAGCTTTTATTTTTCTTCCAGTTTTGTTCCGCACAAAATTACTGCTCTCCACAGACAAGATGTATCTTTGTTACAAGAAATTCAATTATTATCTATGCGGCTGGCGGAGCGCCAAGCTATCATTGATATGTTTCCTTTTCCGGTGGAAAATTAATATTTTTAATTTTATGGTACAATACACACGGCACAATAACAAAACTTGGACAGTAAATAGGGAAGAGGATGGTTTTGATAACATCATAAACCTATTTCAGTTGGTAACTTAAGATTATTAAATTTTATAAAAACTTTTTTCTAGAATGAATAATTGAATATCCAAATAATGTATCCTGAAAGGAAATGCACACTCAAACACGTTATACAGTTTCAATGTAGTGATAGCCTAGTGGTGTGACCGTCGGACTGCCAAGTCATAGGTCTTGAGTTCGAACCCAGGACATGCACCTCTAACTTTTTGGGTTCCGTACCTCAAAAGGAAAAAAACGGAACCCTTATAGGATCACTTTGTTGTCCGTCGTCTGTCCGTCTGTCTGTCTGTCTGTTAAGACCCTTTAACTCAGGAACACGTGGAGATATCGAGTTGAAATTAAAACGATGTACTCAAGTTTACAGTCTCTTGAAGCTGTGAAAAAATCAAACTTCTAAGTTAACTTAAAAAAAAAGATACGGCCGTTTATGCCGCAAAAAAACGTATATTTCGACACTCTCAAGGGAATCAAAATTTATAGGGTACTTCCCGTTGACCTAGAATCATGAAATTTGGCTAGAAGCAATGTCTAATAGCACATGTAAAGGAAAGAATCTGAAAACCGTAAATATGTAGTTTAATAACAAAATACCTACAAGTTTATACAGAACACTCGGTGCGCGAGTCCGACTCGCACTTGGCCGGATTCATGTGCCTATTGTATAATTATTTCTTACTTACTTGCTTCGGTGAAAGAAAACATCGTGAGGAAACCAGCATGCCTGAGAGATATTTGTCGACTGCATGTAAGGCCAAGTCAGAGGCCCATGGGCGGTATAAAAACTCTCACATCAGGTAAGGCACTAACCACACGATAAATAAAGAAAAAGAATGTATTGGCACTTGAATACATCCTACGAGCCACATTCAAAAGCTTAATATTGATATACCGAAAATGTCCGAAGAAAAAGTAAAGACTTCTCTAAATCTACTCAAATATACAATCCTATCATTATTAATTTCTTTGAAATGATAACAGAAGACGTTACTATAGACACAATTAACAACAAATACGACAGCAAAACACATTTCACCACGAAGCGCTACATTTAGTTCAATAACCCATTAAATTCATAACAACCCACAGATCGGAACAGGCTGCAATTATAATCCATTTGTTTAGCAAAGTGCTCTATTGTCGAATCTAACTATATGACGGTCGTTGTTATTACAGAGTAGCTTTAGTATCCCTTTGTGACCTGTGGTCTCATTTCAACATGTTGTCGACTAGCTTTTGCCCGCGACCTTTGCTCGCATGAAATTATTATAAATAATATTAAGTACTTCCCTTTTTGAATCAGATTTTCTTAACATTTCAAGGGTTTTCATTATTTTTTGCACGGAACCCTAATTATTTTTCCAAAATATAAGTAAGGCTAAGTTAGACCTTATAACATCGACTATCTGCCAGTTAAAGTCCCGTCAAAATCGGTCCAACCAGGACAGGCAAAAATTAAAAAAAAAATGCGTTTTTGTTATAAATGCCGTATAAATTTGCATAATATGCATTCAGTGAAAAGCTGTTATTTTGATATTACAAACAGACTTCAATTTTATTTATTTGTATATATAAACACGATTTTAACGGTACGTCACTAATGGATCTGATGAAATCATGTGGCTTCTAATCGACGTAACATTGTGTTATCAAACCCTTATCAATCATTGTATGATTAAGACGTCGTCATCACGTTTATGAACCCGTCTGGGGAAGGGACTTCGGCCAAGAAAATGTGCCGAATTGTACTCATGGTCCCATAGGTAAGTTTATGGTACTTTGCAGATAATTTTCACAGTTTATCTTTGAATATTATAGCCTAGCACTTGTAGCCTAGTGGTATGACTATTGGACTCCAAGACTCGCACCTCTGATTTTTCGGATTCATGTGCGTATTGTATAATTTAGGATTCGGTCAAGAAAACATCGTGAGGAAACTAGCATACCTGAGTGATATTTCTCGACGGCATGTAAAACCAAGTCAGAGGCCCATGAGCGGCATAAAAACTCTGATACCTGGTTAGGCACTAACCACACCATAAAGAAGAATAGGTTAGAGCATAGACATTAGAATTTATATTTCTATGGTTGATAGGGTCGGGTCCAACACCATATTGGAGAAATATCACTCTCGAATAATAAGTGACACTTTTTTTCACGGATCAATAAAATTGCAAAATACTTTTTGCCCGAATCCGAAAACTTGAATTATATTAGCAATGAGTTCTTTATTTTCTTGTGAAGCTAGCTTCACATTGGCCGATGTAGTCGTGGCCCTAGACCCCTAAGTGTACTTAAATAAACATAATATCACGCTTGTAATCTCCGAAGGGTTAAGCAGAGGTGTACCTAATAATACATCGACGTTTTGCAAGTTATGTTTAAGTCCTACGTAATAGAAGGTGAGCGTATTGCCATTAACCAAACAAATTCAAACTCATTGACTGCTACTGAGAAATTCCTGATCACACTTTGCCCGACCTGGGAATCGAACCCTGGACCTAATGCTCTGCATTCGAGCTGGCTACCACTAGACAGTAAAAGAATAAGTAAGCAATTGGCGTATTTAAGTTTATAAAACTCCTCGATGTCTTAACACCTGATTTTGTTCTAAAGTCACATTTTCTTTCAGTGTGCAACATCACAATCGATTCTCGGATCCTCAAGAGTAAGTCTGGCAAGACGTTCGGTCAGATCAAGTCACCGTCCATCGAGGGTCCTGGTGCGTGTTCCTACTTCTTGCAGCCGGACGCTGGCCAGCGGGTCGAGATACAGCTGTACCGGCTCGTCTCCGTCGGGAAGTTCAATGGCACCAGGTAATAGTTGTTAAAAAATGGCGTCAAAAAACTCCTCATCAACGCTGTCAACTGGTAATGTCCCCAAGAGACTGGCGGTGTTTCCACGTTGTATGTCAATGTTAAGCCTCTGGCCAAGGTAAAAGCCATTCCTTGGGTCACGGGAAGTGTCAACTAAGCGTTTTGAAATTTCTTTGAAAATGCTGTGAGCAATCGGAATCCACGGTCTTAGAGTTTTTGAAAATTGGTTGTAAACTTGTACACGGCAAAAGTAACTTACGTTTTAAAACCAAATGAAGTCAGTGTTTCCTATCCAAACACTCGGAGAAGAAACATCTGAAACTAACTCAGACTAATAATTTCATCATACTCCTGCTTACTGCATTTATTTTAATTTAATTTCGGGATAGCATTCTACGATGGTAAGGAACCCTTCATGCGCGAGTCTGACTCGCACTTGGCCGGTTTTTACGTTCTTCCTGTACTATTAAAACCATCTACATTCTCCGTCCTTTAGGTCATTCTTCTTCCATTATCTTGACCTCTCTCACTCTGTCGCTCTCTCAAGACATCATTCTTGAATCTACTAAATACAGGTTTCAGGGGAGTCTATTATTTTTATACACAAAGAACTTGATGGAAAATCTTTATTCGGAACACGATTTCAGTAAACACATTTTGATACCAAGTCAATTTCTACTTTCAGTCGCAACAAATATTATTATCGTTCGTGAATACAAATAGCACTGTTATCTGAAATCCAATATTAATATTCTCTCCTAATTCCATTTAAAATATTAGCCTATAATTCCTCTTGCGGCTGAATGACATATTTAGCTTAATTGAAAAGCAATGAATTTCACCCGATATTACTATGCAATCGGAAACTAAGTCCCTATTTAACTATCCTGATTTACTGATCTATTTGATATGAATCCACGTGTTATATGTTTTGAACGTAAATAGTTTTACGAATGAAATTAAATTCAGTTACTACCCTTTAAGTATTTTAATTACAAGGCTGTAATACCTGTATAACAATTCGTTGCAGCTGCTTTTGCTATGGTCACGCAATTGCTATTAGGTAAATTTTCATCATTAAATTTTCTTAATAGGTACTAAAAAGGCAATTTAATCTATAAGTGCCATTAATATCACCACGCATAAAGGTATAAACGGTGGACAACGTTTATTTGTTAAAACGCATAATTGAGACCGAAATGGTAGCGACTCTAAAATTAAAAATTATTTCAAATCTTTAGGAAGTGCGCTTTTCAGAATTTTCTAGAGGTACGGAAAACCTTAGTGACAGATCGACAGATGGACCAGTCACAATCCTCGTCACATGCAGAATAATAAAAAGCAATCCATAAAATCAGATCCGCCGATCGGAATCATAGTTTCGCTGAACATGGATGAGAGTTATATGGACCGGGACGTGATTGGTGGAAAAGAATCGGGTGTGACGGGTCCGAGGTTTCCCCACACTGCTATGATCAATGTCCCGTCAAATTGAATATTTCCAGAAGATCGTCTTGGGATAGACACCGTCCATGTTAATATAATCGTTCAATATGTGTGTTACAAAGTTGCAATATTGTTCGAAAAAAATGTAAATCTGTTTTTTCTGCAAGTAAGGAGTTCATTATAATAAGACCTTATAATATCGCAGTTTACAGTCACTACGTCTCTCCTATAGCATCACTATACATAGCTCTTTGTTCTTGTTTCATGATTATTATATATTTATATAGATTAGTATATGCTTTATGTATATTTCTATGTAAATATTACACCACAAACTACCTGCAGTATTGATTCTCCGACTTTCTTTAATCCATTTAACGGTTGTCTTGAAAAGATTGCTTCTAGTGATAAGACCGCCCATTGTATCACCCGATGTGACTCGTTTTCTTTTACGTAAATTTAAATTTGTAAGATGTATACAGGGTTATTTGTAAAACACCAGCAACCTCTTAAGAGGTCATTGTACTCATCATTATGAACAACTTTTTCTATGGGACCAAACCTGAAATCGCGAAAAAATATCAGCTGTTCCCTACATTTATGATCAATTAACTTATGGTTGTATGTGTCGGGTGAGTAGGGTATGCAGGAGTGAAAGTAAAACTCACAACTCGATACTCACAGTTCTATTGGTCCACACACACAACACAAAACAGAAAGAAGGAGAACAGTCATAGGGCACAAACACAAGAGTCACGTAACACAGTACAGAGTTTATAAATTGCAGAAAACACAGAACAATGCGTTTTTGAGGTGTCACAGAATATTGTGCGCACGCGTCGCTACGAGATTCGTTCCGACTGAAGGTTATGGAAGGACGTCAACGATCGCGCGCTTCCTCCCACCTAACGCACTCGCTACACGTCACAATGACGTAGCTCGGCCGCGGTGCGATTCCAGTATACTGTGTCCCGGCATCATCCGACATTATATTGGTATAAACAATATAAGATGCCGTTGATGTGTATTAAATGTTTATTATAAATACATGTAAATAAATCTGTCTGTATGTTATTGGGTTGTGATGTGTTACTATAATTTAAATATGTATACTAAATATTAGGTGTATGTAACCCTACACCACCCCCCTCCAGAGACCGTCAAGGGCGATAAAAATCTGGAAACTTGACCCGACGACCAGAACGAGTAGTATACTCGGTTTTGTCGCCAGATGGAGTGTGGGGGTCAGTTTTGTCGGCCAATATGTAGGCTGGTTTTAGGCGGTCTATCGTGACCGTGACCTCTTTTCCCTTACATAAAATTTTAAAGGTTTTGTCACCCCTTTGCAGAACTTTGTGAGGACCTGTGTAGGCTGCTTGCAGCGAGCCACGTAACGCGTCTTCACGAAGGAACACGTGATCAGTGGTCTGCAGATCCTTAAATATAAAAGTGCTCGTTTTATTGTGACGGGATGCTGGAGTTGGCTGTAAGTTGTGAGCAAACTTGCGGATTCGCGCGGTGAAGTCCGTGATGTCGGTCGTTCCGTCATCACTTGGAGAAAAAAACTCTCCTGGGAGCCTTAGCGGTTCGCCGTAAACTAGTTCGGCGGAAGTCGCTTGTACATCATTTTTGAATGCGCTCCTTATACCAAGCAATACCCACGGCAGGGACTCGGTCCACTTGTCATTGGCATGGCACGTGATGGACGCCTTGAGTTGCCTGTGAAATCGCTCCACCATGCCATTACACGCTGGATGGTATGCCGTTGTCCGTTTGTGCTGGAAACCAACAATCTTGGACAATTGTTCGAACAGAGCCGACTCGAACTGGCGGCCTCTGTCCGTGACAATGTCGGTAGGACAGCCAAACCGGGCAATCCATCCAGACAGCAATGCCTTAGCTACTGTCTCGGCAGTAATGTCGACAATAGGTACGACCTCTGGCCACCTGGTGAAGCGGTCGACTGCCGTCAGACAGTATCTGAAGCCTTGTGAAATTGGGAGCGGGCCCACAAGGTCAATGTGGATCGTCGTGAACCTGGCGCGTGGGAGATGATATGCTCCTAAGGGCGCGGACACATGGCGGCTCACTTTAGCCCGCTGGCATGCGAGACAAGCTCGGGCCCACTCTCTGCAGTCCCTCCTGACGCCTGGCCAAACGAAGCGCTCTGCGATTAATTTGGCAGTCGCTGAGACGCCTGGATGACTGAGGGAGTGCAAGCTGTCAAATGCTTGCTTTCGTAGCATTTTGGGCACAAATGGTCTGGGTGACGCTGTACTGACGTCGCAGTACACGGACGTGCGCTCCCCTGGGACCTGCACCTTCTCAAGCAACAGTGAAGATCCTTCCAGAAGAAGTTTCTTCAGTTCTGGATCTGACGCTTGAGAGTCTGCGAGGGCGCTGAGGCTGACCGGCACCTGTAATTCCTCCACGCGAGATAGGGGGTCGGCGACAACATTGTCTTTGCCAGCAATGTGCCTTATCTCGGTGGTGAATTGGGCTATGTAGTCGAGGTACCGGAACTGCCTAGGCGAACAGTTTCTCTTCCGTTCGTGGAATGCGAAACTGATCGGCTTGTGGTCCGTGTACACGACGAAGTGCCTAGCCTCCAGCATATGACGAAAGTATTTGATGGCCTCGTAAATGGCCAGCAGCTCCCTGTCATAGGGAGAATACTTTACTTGCGAAGGGCTAAGCTTCCGGGAAAAGAAAGCTAATGGCTGCCAGCCGTTGTCACTAAGTTGCTGTAACACCGCGCCGATTGCAGTATCCGACGCATCGGTAACCAATGCGAGTTTGGCACTGCAATCGGGGTGGGCTAATAAAGCAGCATTAGCTAGGCTTTCCTTGCAGTCCTCGAATGCTTGTAAAGTACTCTCCGCCAGACATATGGGGTGCGAGCCCTTTACGTTGCCAATCAAGAGGTTGTGAAGTGGCGCCTGTATCTGAGCTGCGTGGGGCATGAAGCGTCTATAAAAATTGATCATACCCAAAAATCTGCGCAGCTGACGAACGTCCCTGGGCTGTGGGAACTTCTTTATGGCCTCGACCTTGGCGTCAAGTGGTTTTGTGCCCCTTTCGGATATGTGGTAGCCTAAGAAGGTTACCTCCGGGACACCGAAAACACACTTAGACGTGTTAACTAACATGCCGAAGTCTTTCAGCCTGTTAAATATAATGCGGAGATGCTCCTCGTGCTCTGCTTCTGACCTGGAAAAAATTAAAAAATCGTCGAGGTAGCAGTAACAGAAGTCTAATCCTCTGGTCATCTCGTCGACAAAACGTTGAAATGTCTGGCCTGCGTTGCGTAGACCAAACGTCATGTACGGAAATTCGTACAAGCCGAACGGTGTGGTGATGGCGGTCTTCGGAATATCTTCCGGGCTGACGGGAATCTGATTGTAGGCTTTCACGAGGTCGATAGTGCTGAAGATTCGACAGCCTGCAATGCTGTGTGCAAAATCGTGGATGTGCCTAATCGGGTACCTGTCAGGGACTGTTCGCGCGTTGAGCATGCGGTAGTCACCGCAAGGTCGCCAACCGTCGTCCTTTTTGGGGGCGAGATGGAGTGGAGATGACCAGGGACTCTCCGAGGGTCTGGCAGTTCCATTGGCCAGCATTAGCTGGAACTCCTGCTGAGCAATTTTTAATTTGTCCGGCGCTAATCGCCAAAACGATGAAGATACTGGCGGGCCTGGGGTCGTGCGGATATGGTGTACAGTGTTATGTGGTGTGGTGCGTAGTGTTCCGGCAGGTCGGGTGATGTCGGGAAAGCTGTCGAGGATTCTGTGGTACCTCGAGTCGCCAGAAGACACCTTTACAGAAAATAAAGACGAATCTGAGTGATTCGAGGCTATACAAAAAATATTGGTACTACTGTCAATTAACCGTTGATTCTTACAGTCAACGGCTAATGAGTAAAAACACAAAAAGTCTACACCTATGATAGGTTTTGTAACCTCAGCTACCACAAAACGCCACTTAAAGTCTCTACGAAGTCCTAAATTTAAGTTCAGTTCGAGGAAACCAAATGTTGGAATGGGCGTCCCATTCGCAGCCACAAGTTGGTAGTTCGTGGGCGCACGACGATCGCTGAGCAGACGACGAGGGTACACGCAGAGGTCGCTTCCTGTATCGACCAAGAACTGCGTGTTCGTTCTTCGGTCTGTGACGAATAGGCGACCAGTAGAAGAGGGGCAATCGTCTGTCGCCATTACCGACTGCCCGCGGCGTTTCCCTTCTTATAGTCGCAGGGCTTGACGCAACGCTTGGCCTTCTCGCCATGCATCGAGTGGTACCAGCACTGAGGGTGTTTCCGGTAGCTGGAGTCTGAGCGAGAAGATGATCGTTGGCGTGAGCTGCGTCGCGTGTCTCGACCACGGCTGTGGGAGCGATTACGTGACCGACTGTCACGCAGCTGCACCGTCAGGTCCCTCATGGCACGCTTGCTTCAGCTCTGCGATCTCGGCTGCCATCTCACTCACGGTGGGTCCTGCTGCCGACGTTGATGCAACGTGGCCTGGTGCCACAATGTCCTGGACGCGGTCCGCTAGCTCAGCCAGTGCCTCCAGGGTGCTGTGCGGCTGGGATGCCAGCAGGGGCTGGATGCTACTAGGGAGTCGGCTACTCCAAATGGTGCGCACGAAGTCCTCGGGCACGCTTGGTCCGGCTAGACCCTGCAGGTGGCGGAGGAACTGCAATGGAAACGCGCTTTGCCTTGCGCGGTCTCCGAGTTACGTTTTCCGCCGGCTGTGACGACGCGGTGTGCTCGGACTCACTATCACTCATGTTTTATTAGTGTTCGACTCGGGGTCACCAGTATGGTTGTATGTGTCGGGTGAGTAGGGTATGCAGGAGTGAAAGTAAAACTCACAACTCGATACTCACAGTTCTATTGGTCCACACACACAACACAAAACAGAAAGAAGGAGAACAGTCATAGGGCACAAACACAAGAGTCACGTAACACAGTACAGAGTTTATAAATTGCAGAAAACACAGAACAATGCGTTTTTGAGGTGTCACAGAATATTGTGCGCACGCGTCGCTACGAGATTCGTTCCGACTGAAGGTTATGGAAGGACGTCAACGATCGCGCGCTTCCTCCCACCTAACGCACTCGCTACACGTCACAATGACGTAGCTCGGCCGCGGTGCGATTCCAGTATACTGTGTCCCGGCATCATCCGACATTATACTGGTATAAACAATATAAGATGCCGTTGATGTGTATTAAATGTTTATTATAAATACATGTAAATAAATCTGTCTGTATGTTATTGGGTTGTGATGTGTTACTATAATTTAAATATGTATACTAAATATTAGGTGTATACCCTACACCCTCCTCAAAATGTAGGGAACAGCTGATTTTTTTTTCGCGATTTCAGGTTTGGTCCCATAGTAAAAGTTGTTCATAATGATGAGTACAATGACCTCTTAAGAGGTTGCTGGTGTTTTACAAATAACCCTGTATAATAAAGAGTAGTCTATCTATCTGTCTTACGACCACCACCAAATGAGAAACCTTTTTATTAATAAGACCATCATGTAACCATGTAGTTTTTTATTTCATGCAAATAAAGATTCTTGAATGACCAGTTTGAACTTATCTCTCTGACTCACCATATACCTATTAGTGTTTTAGTCACGCTCTACGCTGTCCGATGATTGGATGTCGATCATACATGAGCACATTCCCGAGATTGTAATCACTCGACTCAGACTAGACAAAGCTTCAGACCTAATACTACGGCTTCATTATCAGCGTCGCAACCCTATTATATACGTATTGTCGCGATAACCGGAACCTCAGAAATATATGCGGTATTTGATTAATGTGCTAGCTATCTTGGTGAATACGGGAGTATTTGCTGAATCTCTAAAATACAGTAGTATAAAGTAGAATATTGTAAAGTCTATTGTATCGGGGAGCACATAAAGTGAACCGGCGTACATTTTTATGCGAGTTAAGCGAATACTTATACCGTTGTTGGCAGCAGTGGCCTGCCCACAGCGCGAGTGCTGCAGTAGTTGTCGGATCCAAGACAAATATGTCTGGATTATGTTGTACACAATATTTCGGATGTATCCGTTGGCGGTAACACATATTTTTGTTCATTTCATTCCAACACTAAAATACAATTTGCGATCATCTCGCCACAATTGTTACTTGTGGTTCATTAACTGCCTACCTTTTTTTTCAAATATGTTGGTGTCGGCTTTCAGTCTAACCTTGTCAGTCTTTCCTTCTGACTAGCCGAAACGTCGGTCAAAAATCTACCAAATTGTTATTTGAAACATCTTCTTGCCGCATGTAAGTGAACCTCGGTTGATGGCAATAAATAGGCCCGCCACCACATGGGATTTTAACAAAACTGGCGAAATGTGGGAATGCTATTAGGTACGTAAACCGCTGTCCAGTGACGCGGTGTTATGTCATTGTTCGAAAAGCCGAACCCATATAGATTCGTCATGTCTGTTTGTCTGTTACAAACTATTAGGACTACACAGTTGAAACTTGGTAGGTAAATGTATTCTGTGAGCCGCTTTACGATTTTATACAAAAAAAAGATTAAGGGGGGCTGCCCATACCTACATGGAAATGAAACTAAAAAGTTTTTTTTCATCAAACCTATATGTGCGGGGTGTCTATATTTAGATAGGTATTTAAAAATAACATTGAAGTTTCTAAAACCATTTTTTCTCAAAGTCAATCTTTTGAAAGATAGATACTTCCAAAGTGGTAAAATGTGTGTGTCCGTCCCCCCTCTAATTTCTAAAGTAAGAAGAGGAAATGGAGGATTGTAGAACGTAAAAAAACATTCAACGAAAATTGGTTTGAATAAAATGACTTTTTCATCATACTGATTTAGTGTGTGTAGTGAGACAAATTTAGTTTAGCTGTTGAATTTAATACAACATAATATGAATGAGCCTTCAACATATTTTTATTATATTGTTTGGTGATACAGAAGCCTTTGTGCGTGTGAGTACGACTGGCACTTGGCCGGGTTTTGTTATCTGTTGTGTGCACTTGTGGCATGTGCCAAATAAACATATTTTCGTTTTTTCTTTTTTTCCTGTACACTTGTTTTAACCCATGTTTGTTCCCCAGTTGCGTGGGAGGTTGGCTGCAGTTGGGAAGCGCGAGTGCAGTGCCGGCGAACGGCGCGGCCGAGACGCGGCTATGCGGGGCCAACGAGCGGTACACCCCACCGGTGGTGCTGTTCGCGGACCATGGAGCTTCTACTTTAGAGTTTAAGTGAGTGTTGTAAAAACATCCTTAACAAAGCCGAGTAACTTAGACCGCGCATATTAACATAGAAAAAGTGTACAACGCGTGAAGCAAGCGTGATCTTCCTTCAAGTAAATTTAAAAATTCTGCTGCATGTTAGCATGTTACTCACATTTTAATGCTTTACTGTGAGCCGAGTTGGAGTGGAATTGGCGTCGAATCTGTGTAATGTGGACAGTCCTTTATTCTTTCTGACATTGTGATCATTTTTTATAAGTAGACCACACCTGAGAACCTTCTGGTTACAGTAATCTGCTCCTAGCCAATATACTCGTATTTTATTTGCGCTTGGAAGGATTGCATGACACATACTCGTACATAAATGCTTAATTACTTATGGAAAATGGTTTTATTTTTATTTTATATAAATAACACGTTTTACGAAAATTTTGAAATGTGTGTTACTTAATTATTAGTTACATTTTTGTCTTTATTCAATTTTTATTGCGGTCAGCGCAGCATGTCATTTTCTTCCATACTTCTCTATTTGTCGTAGTCTCGTGAGTCTCCCCTCTTTTTAGCCGTATAATGTTGTACCCAATTCATCCACTATTTTTTAGTCTTCCCTTATTCTTAAAGACATCTTCGTATCTACATTGACCTAAAAATCTATTCACGCTTTGAAGCTTCAGACACAAAAGCAAACTGCTACAACAACGCTCCTACGACGAGTCAATACATTTACTACTTGAAATGTTGAAAAGGTTTAAAAAACAATATCAACCTTCAACATTTTAACTATCCTAATGGCAAATGAAATGGTCGTTGCTGTTGATTCAGCGAGGTGAGCACAGTTTGAACAGGCTGCTCTTCAAATTCTATTTTTAAACAATTCCTTCTTAATTAGTATAGGGGAAACCGGGGCAATGGGGGCCCCTTAAGGGAAATCTTGAATAAAATCTTAGAAAAACAAGATAATGAAAAAAATCAACAACCATTTATTA
Organism: Eurois occulta; assembly: GCA_950022335.1. Classification (NCBI taxonomy): domain Eukaryota; kingdom Metazoa; phylum Arthropoda; class Insecta; order Lepidoptera; family Noctuidae; genus Eurois; species Eurois occulta. The sequence continues at coordinate 14,483,404 of OX465479.1, read as the reverse complement.
GCGTCATTAATGTTCTCTAAACTTAACGTAAAATAATTATCTTAGTCTACCAGTCTTTGACGCTAATTGAACTTAAAAAAAAAGAAGAAACTGCCTGTTTTGCCCTGTGTCCGGGGTAAAATGGTCATATGCGGGGCATAATAGGCATACACAGGTATATTCACTCGAATAAGTTTTAATTAGAGAACAAAAGGAACAAATGTGAAAGAACTCGTCATCATTATTCTCTTCGCCGTTGCAAGAACAGCGGGCCCATCTGTGGCATGCACGGAAGGTGACCCTACCCTCAGTAGATTCAGAGTACCAATATCCACGGTGCAAACACTCTACATCTTCTTCCTCCGATTCGTTTTCCTTATTTTTTTTCATTTTTCTTCGTCAATCCATTCCTATCCAACCTTTCATCCATCCACCAATCCATCCATTCTGTCCATTGTTATCCAACCTTTCTCATCACATGCTGCCCAAAAATTGGGAGGCGCTCCATCAGTTTAGAGCTTTCGCTGGCCAAATTGCATATGCCTGTTTCCATTTCCTCCAAGCTCCGTTTGGCATGTTCCTTTGGTAGTGGCGAACCATACTTGTATCTGGAGAAAAAAGATCAACTTAATACCTATACCCTACCCGAGGCAAAACGGGCACCCTACCCGTTTTGCCCCGCTCAAAATGCCCCCGAGGTCAAATAAAATAAATGTTAACCTAATCAAACGAATTTATGGTAGTTAATTCACAACTCTTTCTAGTTATTTAGTCACATAATTGAACGTCGCAATTTACTTAATAACTGAGCATTTAACACAAACACGAATTAACTACAAGGCAGAGTTAAAAATGAAAAATAATATCAAATGCATCAACTTACGTATTTTCGTTTTGTCGACGAACGACGCGCATCTACACACACAGAACTACTTTTCTAGCTATCGCGAGGTCGACTAGAACGCGATCTGACTACTTCCAACCGTCTCGGTTTATTATCTTGCGGGGGAGAGGGGGTGTCCGTCTTACCCCGGGAGCCCGTAATGCCCCGGCTTCCCCTACTTAGGTCTTCGATAAGCCTAAAAGCTGCGCAAGCACTTATTATAATCACGACCAACCCTTAAACATTCCACCTAATCTTGTATATACGAAGGTTTATTTAACGGCCCGCTGTACATACCGGTATCAGAATAAACTCATTATTTGTGGAAAACCGCCGCGCCACCGATTTCAGAGTGCGGACGATATTATCGTCCCACTCCTATCTACATATTTATAGTTGATATCCAAACCGTACGCGTGTAGATTCATCGATCATTAAACGTAACTCGTTAAGCAATCCGGTGTACTCGCGTGGTGGTAATGAATCCAACCAAAATGAACAATAATTAATTACATTTTCATCCGCTAATGGGACCGGCAGGCACTCAAATGAGCATTATTTCCGCATAGTGAAGCGATGCGGCCGCGTGGAGCATTTCAGAATTTATCTCCATTTGCAGTTCGGTTCGGAAACGCGAATTCCGGTAGTGAACGGGAGTCGGATTCGGAACAAAAGGTCGTCACAGCGGAACCGGTAATGCCCGATTCGGAATTGTGGCCGGTTGTCAGGGAGTGCTGCAAATGCTCTTGTCAGCTGACGACGTTGAATTGCTTGGTTTTTATGAACTTACGTACTGGTGAGCGTCGCGCGCTGAGCACGGAATGTGTGGTGGATAATTTTACGTTGGTTCATATAATGCGCCGCTATTTGTTATAAAACTAGTCCAATCGCAAATCTGTAAATCATCGTGTTGTTACCAACTGACTGGTTATATAAAACGTGTATCAGAAAGACGCTGTTATATTTAAAGGCTTGGATCTCCCAAACATTTGGGTCGAGTAGACAATGAAGTTTTCGTTTTGTAAGAAACAGCTGATTATATTTTAGCAATTACGATGTCCCATGGAGGAAAATTTTCAGTTTCTGATAAGTTTGATAGTAAGTTTTTGAACTTTCATGGTTACTAACATTATCATTAACACTAGAAACGGGATATTTACCATTTCCACTGTCACTGTGTGTCTGTCTGTCTGTGTGTGTTTGTCTGCTCATAAACACCCACCCGCAATAACTTCAGTTTATCCATGATCATAGTGCTTGCAACAGCGCCGAAATATCGCGAAATCAAAACAAACAGTGGACATGGTAAATATTTCGTTTCTAGTGTTAATGATAAGTTTGATACTAGGTATAAAAATATGTTTGCGTCAGCCAGTGAATTGAAATAGTACCTAAATCCAATTGCTCCGACAAAAATAGACGTAGATCAAATTGTACAGTTTATTATAGTCGAATACGTTTGTTACCTTTTTATTTTACGAACCCTACTCAAATATCAACAATTCATAAGCGCCTTTAACACACCCTTTGTTACCAGGATAACAGAAAAGACTGTGAGGTCACAGTTCCTCGCGTTCTTCAGTTTCACGTCGCTAAGTAATACCCAAGGCGTTGGGTTTCACCCGAGGGGCGGCTCGCGGATACCCCACACAGGTAAATATAACATGAACCTGAAACACGAAATATATAAGTATTGAGTTTTTTTTTTTAATAAACAGCAAACAACAATCCCTGACTCCTAAGACACAGGCACATACACCTAGTTTAGGAGTCAGAGTATTAACATTATTGTGACCTAGTTATAAGCCTTTCATGCTCTTAGTCTGTGGACCTTGTACCGTGATGGCTTTTGGTGAAATAAAGAATTTATTTATTTTACTTGATAGGGAAAACACAAAGTGCTTACTTATTTTTTCTATTAATTCTACGTAAGTAAGATAATTATTCCTATTTGAATTTCATTTGGTACTTAATTCAGAAACTTTACACCTAACATTTACGTAAAAACTCGGCTCTCAAAGGATGCTTTATCTTTCAAAAGGTGCCTTCCCCGGTTTTATTTAACAATTTGCTTTTAGAAAACAAGGTTTTACATGAAAACATTATGAATGTACCGAAAATTGCTCTTTAAGAAAAAATATGGCGGCCATTTACGGAATAATTCACCTTCAGAATGTGGTCGTCAGTTTTTGTTCCAGTATTTGGCCTCTTTTGTCTTATAGTTGAGTTATTGCTAATTGAGAAGTTGAATATGGGCGGAAACATGATTGGCTATTCTTTATCTGGCCTTTTCCCCCCCTTAAAGGAGGGATCATCGGTTGGGGAGCTCACTAACAAGATGACCATTTCCTTCGTCCACATTGTGGGATATAATAATGCTTTCCGGTTTTTCGTCCTTGGACCGTTGTGTCTACACTCTACGGGGTTTCCACGGTACACGTTGCGATTATTTTGCGGTAGGATACTACTACCAACTATGTATATATTTGTGTGAAACATCTACCTAATAAGGTCGCCAGTATCCTTATGCTTTTCTTATGTCTTAACAAGGCTTGTACCGGAATAAAATACGACTTTAGCGGAAAACTGAACACTGAATATCATGTGGTTTATTAGCAATATCTACAGTATAATGCAGTTCTGTGCAAACGTGTCTTCACTGTTGAATAAGCATCTGATGATAAATTGCTAGAATATCGCCTTTTACACTGCAGTATACCCATTCATTAGAGGTATTCCAGTTAATTCGTATACATTTCCTTTTCTAGTCCATTGAATACATTTCAACGGTAATGAACGTTCTATTCAAAGAATCTCTATTTCTGAAGATATAACCATTAACATTATGGACATCTTATAAGACAATGCGAGTATTTATATCTTTCTTCGGCTAAATACAGTAAATAAGGTCTGAAGAATGTCCCTTACGTTCGGTTGATGTCATAAACATGGCGTCTACTTTAGGAAAGCTGTCTTGTCAAGATATTTTCGGAAGTAGCGCATGTGTAGCCGGTGTTGGAGACCCTCGTCAGAAGTTGCCTTATAATTATTGCCTCTATACAACCCATACCTTTATGTTATATATCATTTACTTATACGTTGAAATACGCACCTTATTATGTAGCTTTCCCGGATTTGTTTGGGATCTACCGTTTCCCCTGAGTGTAACGTAAAATGCGAAAAAGTAGAGTGTAATATTATATCCAGTAATATCTATTCCATGGTATAAATTCAACTTAAATTATTCATTCTGTTTTGTGCTTAGATTTCGTGATAAAAAATTAATACATAACATAACATCACGCCTGTAATCCCTGATGGGTTAGGCAGAGGTGTACCTAATTTTAAACCCACAATTTGGCAGTTATGTTTAATTCCCATGCAATACGTGGCGAGGGGCTATTGCTAAAGTACATAAAATAAAATTGGTACTGGTAACTTGCAATTTTCCTTCCGCAGCCTTCTTCATCTCTTCTTAGTTATGATTGTCTATGGTGTAATGGTTGAGCTCTTAAGATAAATCAGTAAATGAAAATAGTAAGTCATTAGTGCATTATCATCTGCATTGACTTTGCCTGGTTGGTCCCGGATATTATTTGTAGATCTTTGACAGTCATCACAGGTAGTCAGTGGCCCGAAAGTCTGACAACCAGTCTTACCTAAGGGTATCGTATTACCCAGGACTAACTGGGTTGTGAAGGTCAGATAGGCAGTCGCTCCACATATGTATAATACTGATATTCAGCTGCATCCGGTTAGACTGGAAGACCCCAAAATAGTTGGGAAAAGGCTAGGCAGATGATGAACTATATTGGGGTCGGCTTCCACTTTAATCGAATGTATCTGAATACCAATATTTTACATGAAGTGGCTCCCTTTCTAGCCTCCACAATACAGTTTCTGGATAATACGATATCCCTTGGTAATACTGGTTGTCAGACTTTCGGGATTTTTCTCATAACGACTGTCAAAGATCTACCTAGACGGGGACCAACGGCTTAGCGTGCTTTTCTAGAAATGAAGGGACCTCGGTAAGTAATACCCATCCACGGACTGACCTCGGCAAGAGCTGCTTAACCTGGTACATCGACCCGTGGGCTGTTATTATTTACCATTATTAGTTAAGCTATAACTTGCAACATTCCATACAACATCGACTATGCAATAGTTCAGCATATTGTATATGGGCGTGATGGAACGGAATCCCACTTATTTTTGAAACGCAATCATGTAAACAATACATTCCAAATAGTGCGTGTCAATAATATGTGTGTAATAATATCATTTTCCCATATTAGCGGAATAACTCGTTTGCTCTGTTACAAATGTAATATTCACCCACTACTGGATATAAGGTTCTCTTTTCTTGTGCCAAGCTTTACGTTCCTGTGCTAGCCTCATCCAGGTTTTTTCCCCGATGAATAAAAACTACAACTTGGCTAACATTTACATGAAAAAGTCAGATTCCCCGCTACTGTCCCAGTTAAAAGAATCACCCAGTATACAGGCCCTACAGGGTTATTTGTAAAATACCAGAAACCTCTTAAGAGGTCATTGTACTCATCACTATGAACAAATCGCGAAAAAAAAATCAGCTGTTCCCTACATTTATGATCGATTAACTCGTCAAAATGTAGGGAACAGCTCATTTTTTTTTCGCGATTTCAGGTTTGGTCCCATAGTAAAAGTTGTTCATAGTGATGAGTACAATGAACTCTTAAGAGGTTTCTGGTGTTTTACAAATAACCCTGTATAAATGATGCAAAATATTTTTAAATCTAAATCTGATACAGTTTTGCGTTATCTATGAATTCTACAGCGTATATTAGAATACTAATGTTTTCTTCTAGCAAATGGATAATTTGGTGACCATAGACTTATCATTTTGTTCCTCCCACAGACTGCGATTGGTTATACCAAGACGTATCGTGCCGGGGCCCTGGGGCGTGTGTGCTGGCCAGTCCTGGGTACCCAGGCCTGTACCCGCCTCATCGCCGCTGCCGGTACCTTTTCGCCACCAACTCCGTGCACACCAGGGTCAAGATCATATTCACTTCTATTTTGCTTCCTAGAGAGTGAGTATTTTAATGACATCTCAAAATCAAAAAATCAAAGCATTCAGGCACTTTTTAATGTCGGAAAAATAAAGAAGGCGATGCTAGATGTCACAGACACAAGGCATAATAACTTGTGAAAGTACTGTAGTTGCCCATTCCAAAGCGTAGAGCTCTATGGAGAAGAATAGGCAAGAAACTCCATGGACACTCTTTGAAAATGAAAATTTTGTTACAAGATCTTGGTTAAAATATCATTCATGTTGAGATTATACACATATTTGAGAACGATATATAAAGACGTGCACATTAAGAGCGTCCAGAGTAAAAGATTATATCAACGTGACCGTGAACGTGATCTACTACAGTAACTGGTTAAAAGTTTGTCTTGAAGTTGGATTTACGACCATGTTTTTGTTTGGGGATTGTTTTCAGTTCATAGATATTTAAAAAATACTTTTCTGGGGAACAAATATTAACGTTAATACAAAAACCTCCCCTACACGAATCTACGATCTACATTATGTAAACATGAAAATGAATACGATAACAGAATCCCATAGGAAGTTGGCTCCAACGCAAATCTTTATGTAACTGAGTTTTGTTCACCTAAACCGACGAAATAGTGTTTGTTCCATCGCTTAATAAAACCCATCACGTCTTGTCTCCTCGGTCAACATACTTAGTTTAAGTGGCGGTTACGTAAGTGACCAAGCCGCAAGTGAACCCCGAGGTCAACTCAACAATGTTCAGGAAACTTTACCAAGAACTTCTTACCTTGTAACCGAAATACCAATCATGCGACGTTTCCGTTTCACGCAACGAATGAACTCAAACTTTTTCCAGAGGTACTTATTTAAATTTATGAGGTATAACAAATGTGGATGGTTCACAAAGAAGGCGCCATATTGAGGTTCCCCTGAAAAGGGTTTGGGACGGATACCGCCTTGCCTAAATTGAAAAGAGCTGTTGATAAGTCAGGGATACCCATGTGGGTAGATGGATTACATATTCTATCAAATTATATATTAGATATATTATATGTTTCATAATGATATGTACGTTAACATGATTGGGACTTTTGAGGGGGATTTACTTACTCGATATTTTACAGAGTTGAAACCCTTTTGTTGCCATGCAAATTGAATCCAATATTGTTTTCGATCTTTGTTATAAAAGTTTGATGAACTCGATTTATATTGATGTTTTTACAAAAACAAAGTTTATATTATATGTACATAATTATGTACACACTGGTACATGCCTCTTATAATTTTCCACAGATAAAACGTAACAAGATGAGACTGTAGTGAGTTTAAAAATTAAAAGCTGGCAAACAAAAATGATTAAAATTAATGTCTTTTAAGTGGACATTAACTTTAATGGGCATGTCAGTCAGAAGTCTCATTTGCGTAATCTTTTTCAGTAAGTGACTGACGAACGGAAACGACGTTTTTCCTGTAACTTGTTTACAAGCTATTTAAAATAAATCAAGTGACATTCACTTTATGAGAAAGTTTTGCGATAAATTCCTGCATTGTGGTGATAAATAAAAGTAGAGTTTTCAGAATAAGAGCAAACGAATAAATATATCTAGGTAGACGACTATTGTGCCTGAAAAAAGCTTACATAGGTCACAAAACTATAACGTAGGTACCAAAACCTAATGTTTTAGTGGTGAAGGAGATGGTAGCACTTTTAACCCAGTAATCGACACGAAAAAGCTGCATACCAATAGTTTCCATGGAATACAAGGAATAATCCTGTCTAGATTACAATCCCCGAACCCGTGCAGGACTGGAGCTACAGGGTGATAAAGTTTTTATAAAAAATCTCAATGCGTGGTCCGATTAACTTGAAACTTAGGAAGAATACTAATTTAAGAAAAGAGTAATATTGCCATAATTTAACTTTTAGAAAAGAGCCTTTAAGAAAAGAGGGTTAAAGTTTGTATGGAAAAATCTTATGGCGCAATCGGATCAATTGGAGCTTGTCCGTACTTATCGATTACTGGGTTTTGGTCCAAACAAAGTGGACCTTCTCCTTTGTAATGGGCTCTATAAAGCTTCCGACATGTCGGCGGCACGTCAGCGACTTGCGTACGCGTTCCGTAGTTCGGCGACACTCGAGTTGTGTAAAAAAGTTTAACATCTCGTACTGCCGACATGGGCCCACAAGTTGTTTCGACTTGCACCGATTTGAAGCCGCCAAACTCGGGCTTTAATGTATACTCAATCAGTGTCTGTACAAGAAAACTTCCTTAAAAAGAAAGCTCAAAACACGTTAAAATGCTAGCACGATTAACATCACCTGAATATAAAAATATAGTGTCCAGTCCATAGATCCCAGAATGTAAAATGTCTATTACCTTTCCTGTCCATAGAGCAGGATTGTCATAGTTAATTCCTAATTGGCAACACAAGCGACTGACATTAATTGTGCCGCCAAATGAATGAACTTTGATTCTAAAAAGTGAAAACAGCCCATAAAGATATTATGTGGGGTTGTTGTTGTATTTGTTACTGCGAATGTTCGAACTTGGTAAATCTCAAGTTTCGCCGGTGAATGGTCAACATTCATCGGCAAATCACCAATTTCGAAGCAGTAAGTACGAAATTGCCTCATTTTACTTGAAGTTCAGAAATCGTCGTTACAAGAATACATTAACTACGATTATTGACTAGCAAATTTACTGGATCTTAAGATTCACCACATTTCAGATATTCACAGTAACATCATATACCAAAATGGTTAAGTACTCTACCAACTAACAGTACCTTAACTTAATATGTCACGAAGGCAACTGTTATTGTCGATAATTGTTGACATAACATGGGTCGCACTCAGATGAACGACGACAAAGACTTGACCTCTTAGTACACACATTCTGTCTTCATAGAGAATCTGGGGTCCCAAAATGGCCACTGTAGCAGAATCACAATAGGATAATAATATGAATTATGTTACTATTTGTAAAATGGTCACAGAGTGTCAATGCATACCCAATATTAATTGCGTCTGTGATCATTAATTTTAAGAATTTTAACGTGATTCATTTTACTTGCTTATGATTCTGCTAAAGTGGCCATTTGTATGGGCTCGTGCCTGAAATAAATGAATTTTATTTAAATAAATAAAATTCATCAATAAAATAAATATTTTATTTATTTAGACTCCCTATACCGTCTTGTAGTGTTTAATGTGGCGAAAAAGGTGAAGTAAACTCTATTGAAATCTCTGTTACCAACTATTAATTAATTTAATTTCAGTATGACTAATCATCATCTGTCCAGCTTATAGCTAGCGATATTTGACATGGAGCGACTGCCTATGTGAGCTTTACATCCCAGTTACTGGGCAACATGATACTCCTTGACTGGTTGTCAGACATTTGGGCTTCTGAACACTCGCAACGAAGACTCCAAAATTGACTAATACTATTATAAACATCATAATTACGTTTAAAGTTGTCTATGGTTACAAACTTACCGAGGGTCACGGCGATAATACGAACACAAAAGGCGAAATGTATTATGTTAATGGCTATTATGGCTATACATTTTGTTTTAATTACTAGCCATTCGGCAGTTTTGTTCAGTTTCCAATAGCTTCGGGTAGGTATGAAAATTGGCTAAGAGTGTGTTGTAGCCGGATTTAAATTAAGTGTTGCAGTGAAACTGTTTGCGTGTTGGTTATTGATTGGCTGCTTGTTGTTCTCTTTAAAATTAAAATCAGCAAAAGAAAATATATATTCTTATATATCATAAAAGTTTTATCGTTGGTCCTCTTCTTTTCGTATTGACTGTACATCTGCATTGTACTGTCGCTAGCACCAATGTGTGTACACTTAACAAATTAAAAAAAATATTGTCTACTGTAAGTAATATCATGTTGTTACGCCCACACTATTTTGGAACTCACACCTATTATTATGAAATAGGTCGTATTTCAAAGTTGCAAAGATCGTTATAACCCGAGAAATCGCGTTTGAATAAAAGTAACTGTAACATATTGGTGCTCGTGATGGTACTGTTTCGGTCCATTAGGTGACCACTCTGGCCACGTTTACTGCGGCGTCAGAGGCGTTATTCAGATGATCAAGGGGGCAGGTGTACGGACATTTGGGACACCCCAAAAGATGAGACTAAGACTGATCAGGGGCAACACACTCGCAATGTGTGTTGGATGAATTGATAATACTCGAAAACGTCAAATTATGTTAACAGCTGCCAACTTGAATGGGTACGCAATTGATTCAGTGCTCTTCAAATACGCCACTTGTGGTGATATCTTCAATGAGAAATAAGAAAACCGGCGAAGTGCGAGTTGGACTAGCGCACGAAGGGTTCCGTACTATTATCTATAAAAACGGCAAAAAAAACAGGTCTGTTGTATGGAAGCCCCACTTAAATATGATTTTATTCTGTTTTTTTAGTATTTTTTGTTATAGCGACAACAGATATACATCATCTGTGAAAATTTCAACTGTGCAACTAGCACGGTTCATGAGATACATCCTGGTGACAGACGGACAGACAGACAAACAGACAGCGGAGTCTTATGGGTGCAGAACCCTAAAAATTAACATTATTATAAACCTATACTGTCACTTACGGGATATCTTCCGTGAATCTCATCCGAATCCTGAACTCCCGATACTTCGACGCTGTTGCAAGCGCCAAGATCGCGGGATGACATCTCGTGAATGACAGTATTAGCTTAGTTACTCGTTTAATTAAACCATGAAATCTTAAAACAGTGTCATTATTTGTAAGTTTCAGAATAGTAAAAATAGTGATTTCCCCGCATTTGGAGCACCTGTCATGTTTTCTCTCCACTCTTGAGGACCGTCTGTGTACCTTTTTAACCAACTAAAAAAAAGAGGAGGTTCTCAATTCGATTGTATTTTTTTACGTGTGCGAAAAGTTTCAATAAACAATTAAAAGTATTACCAACATACATGTGTCAATGAGTTTCAGTAATTGTAGTTTCGGTTAACTGAAACAAATGAAATTGTAAAAATGAAAGTTCAATAACACTTGCTTATTCTGACTAAAAGCTAGAGCCTAACAACTGTGACCTCGTTCGGCTGTTGGGACTCAGTTGCTATTGTAACGCAGTCTGTTGTAGCAGTCTATATTGAAGCTTCGCATAATTAGGCCAGCGTTTCACTAACATTAGGTACTTGGTAATTTAAAAGCACCTTGGTAATTTTAGAAGCAAGTTGGCATTTGAAAGTGTTTGTCGAAATTATCAGTGTCATCATCATCTGCCTAGCCTTTTCCCAAATATGTTGACGGCTTCTTACTGTATGCAACCCACTAATATTATACCCCTTGGTAAGACTAGTTGTCAGACTTTCGAGTTTCTGTATGTTCATACAATTGTGAAAAATGCACGGAGGTAGCTTGGTGTGTTATATAGACTCCACGGACCGTTCTTGACATGCACTGCTTAACCTAGAAGCTCGACCCATGCGGGTGCTAATATTTAGCCACAAATGCCTCAAAAAAACAAATAAAAACAGAATACAGGTTCTAAAAACAAAGGAGACTACGTAGAAACGAGCTACGAAGTATGACAGTTAAATTGTAGATAATAGCAGAGGTAAATCAGGGCCAGTTATCAGTTAGCCACTTACTCGATCAATAGTTATTTCTGCAAACTAAACCTTCGACATTACATCAAGTGGACGTAGTTCTGTCTAACCACCCGACCACAATCTCTTATAAATTCAGTTACATACATTGATCAAACTAATCGACCACACCCATTTTATATGTGGTATATTAGTATCGTGTAAAATACATTGCTGTTTCATACATTTTGACCGTGTAGATATTATACTTTGTAGGAAAAAGCAGATTTTTATTTTCATTACCAAAAAAAAACAAATAAAATTTTGTGCCAAATAATGAGTTATGTCACTTGACTGAATAAATATAATTACCGATAAAAATATAATACGTGGTAACCGTGCGTCGATGTCTCTTCCACTGTGTATAGATATATTCCGAAACGTAGGTATGCTGAAAACAGATCCAAAATGAATCAGTGGTGGCTATACAAAATTGTTAAAATGACTTCGAAAAATGGAGGACATTTTGGCAGAACTAAGCGCAGTCTCAGGAAACCAGTTATTAAAAGATGTACTATTACTGAGCCTGATAATACGGTTAATTCCCATCATAATTCTCAGTTTTATTGATCTCTTTTGGGATTACCCTTTATCTTGGGTACACAAGACTGATGAATCGTTTATGTGCGGTTGTGTCAAAGGCTGCACATATCCAGTGTTCTTCAGGAAGTATTTTTATCAGCCCGTATGAAATCCACTCGTTTTGAAAGCCGGGAACAATCGTTTTCAGTAAATATAAAAGGATCGCCATCCGTATCTCCCTTCCAGTCGTGTGGGTTTGTGCGACGATTTGCACTAAAAGTGTTTGTGTGTGTATGTGTGTGTTTGTGTGTGGAGTGGATGTCGAATTATTGGTCGGTTTAAATGAGTTAATTTCCATTTTTTATGATTTGAGATTAAAGGGCGCGCGACTAAATAATAACAGCCGCAAAGGTCGATCTTCGTGGTTAAGCAGTGGTTGCCGATGTCGGTCCATCCATATCATACCGAGATCCCTCCGGTCCTCCGTTGGTCATCATCTTTGACAGTCGTTACGAGGAGTCAGAAGCCTAAAAGTCTGACTACCAATCTTACTAAGGGGTGTTGGATTATTTCTGATCGTGTAAAATACTAGAATTCAGTTGCATCCGGTTAGAAGCCGAACTTAAGATAGTTAGGAAAAGCCTATGCACATAATTTTATTTCATTGAAGATAAACTTGATTTCTTTTATTTGTTTTAACATCACGTTATGATCAATGACGTAGGTGCACTTTGGCTAAAAGTATCTACATACTTAAGCAAAATATGAATCTTCAAAGAATACTGAAAATAGTTTTTGAGTCGGTATGGGTACTTACGTTTATATCAAAAACATCTTGTCTAACAGTATCCATTAAATAAGTTAATTCTGTTGTGAAATCTTAAGTAGAATCTAATTTATTTAGCTGTAACATGAAAGTAATTTATAATATCTTTTAGAGGCTGTTAGAACGCCAATTACGAAGATAAAAGCCCTGTTTTATTCAGTAACAATATCATTACTATCTAAATTGGCTGTAGTTTACTGAAGCGTGATAAAATTCAATTTGCGAAAATATTTGTGGTACAACACTAAGATTTATTTAACAACAATTATTTCAATTAACGAGTGGTTTAGTAAAGTTACTAATGTTAATAGCGGTATAAAATACTTCAGCTGGTCTCTTAACGGCGACATATACATAATTATGTAAATATTATAGCTTTATTCAGGGGACCGCTACTTGTATTAAAACGGCATTAAATTACGAGTTTCAGACAAAACATAAACTTGATTAGCATGCGTAGCGTACTCGGCTTAGGGCTAATTGCTATATCCTGGCTCCGTGTAATGTGATCTCAACCGTCTTTAATCTCACCCACTTGACTCCCTCCGCAATAACACTTCGCACACTTACATAACGGTATGTTTGTCATTACTTACTTTCACACACAATTATTTGCAAAGCCTTTACCCTTATTAAAATACTCCCTCCCAGTTATTCCCTCTGTTATTGAAATGTATTTGCGACTCAAATAAATCGGGATTTTGCCAGACGATGGGATATTCTAAATATTTTTACATTGCCGATATTTCTCGCTGTATCTGCCTATCTTTAGAAATTCTTGATGGAAGTATTTTTAAAGACTTCAATTTATATTATACAACTGGTATCTGCGATAAACAGGCTCAGATTACATTAAAGTGGAGTATTATATTTTTAGAATATTCTATCAATGTTAACATTGGAGACTATTATTAGTCAAAAAAACTTGTTTTTATAGAAAGTACATTATAAAATTTTGCTTGAAACAGCCGTGGTTTACATCTGCAACATTTGCTTGCAATGATAATGTGCAGCTGTGCGCTTGATACATTTTCGTTCCACTAACACTATATACTTGTACAATAAATCCCACAGGAGTGCCAGAGAGAAATAAAAGTGCTATCTTTGTGCAATACGTTTTCCGACATACTAATAGGTAGTAGGTATGTTCACAGTTCACACGAAGCGAGGCACTTTAGCTACCAGATTTAACGCAAACACACTTGCTATAAAGTTTGCAAAGAAACGCTGCGCTTTATGATCCCTTTCAAAACGAATTTGTTATGATACTGGAATAGCAAGTTGCACAGATATTACACATGGAAATGTAAAGTGGGTACAAGGTATTTTCATTCTTTATTCATTGTTATAACTCATCATTTACATCTTTATAAAAACATTTAAAATAGTGGTCCGCCTGTGTCTGGAGCAGTGTCCAAGGTACCGGTGGTTAGGGTTCCAGAGAGGAACCTCATCACAATGCGGGACGTATCAAGGAGTACTGCCTTCTGAATCAGTCCACGATCCACCCGCCTAACAAGCGCCTCGAGAGATGTTCGTCGAGGCTCTTGGTCATCAGGCCATTGCCCGTAACGACAATCGGCATAATGACAGCCGAGCTCACATTCCACATGCCAACAACCTCGTGCGCTAAGTCGAATAGTCGAGATATTTTCACTATTATTATATCCTTTATGTTCAGTTGGTTAAAGATAGGATTCAATCAAAAAACGTCATTCATTCCCAAGTTGCACTAAGGATAAAAAAAAATCACAACATTGCATGGAATGTTACAGGAAATAATAGGTCTTTAACTATGAAATTGCCGTTTTTTTCTCACATTTTGTTCTGTTTGCAACTTTGGCGTATAGTTATATTTTTTAAAAACCGTATTAGTAGTTACATATTACCTCATATTGGGTAGTGTGACAAAACACCTGTTTCAATGTGCCGTCGGTTTCACTACTTCAAGTAGGTATATTTTGTCATAGACTGTGTTTTGAGAATTTAAGATACGCAGTGCAGTGCAGCTTTTTTCACTCTAACTATAGTTAGCGATTGCATCATAATCGGTTCAGACGTTTCCAAGAAAAAAAAATGTTATTAAGGAAATATCACTTTTCTCGAAATCGTCAATACAAATCGGCAATGTCATACTTTAACCCCTAATATAAAACACACTTAAGAAGATTTTTCCTTTACGGAATACTCTCCCCTATCGATACAAATCTTACTTGTATTTCATGTAAGTGATTTTATGGCGTATATATGGGCAAGAAATATACCATCTAAAATGGAACGAATATAATTTAACATTTCTTGATCTTCATCGTAATGTAAACGTTTATTTGAAAATACTTGCAGGTTATTTTTATATTAATTGTATCTCAAATACAAGATGTATTCGAGATATATGGAATATGATATATATGGAATATGATTTCTAGTTATTTTGCAAAATGTCAGATAGAAAACCTTTTCCTTTTTGTATTTTTCCTGCTGTCTCTCAAGGATATCGTGTTGCTTAAGAGAGTGGGGGGTCTAAAATGGCCACTTTAACAGAATCATAATAGGATAATAATATGAATTACGTTTAATTACATTCTTAAAATGGTCATAGACGTACCCACTAATAATATTAATTGTCACCTTGTGACCATTTTACGAATTTAAACGTAATTCATATTATTATCCTATTATAATTCTGCTAAAGCGGCCATTTTAGACTTCCAGAGCATTACTTATGACTAGTTATGACCAATGGAGCAAATGGTAGTCATTACCCCTACATCGTGACTATCTGCAGACAAGATAATTATAAGAACTATGTTGTTTCGTTTAGTTTAACAAAACAGTGTTAAAATGTTTATAGAGAAATGCATTTATCAAGATATTTATCTTCTAAGTAATTATTAGTTTACTGGCTTTTAATTGCAACTTCATCTGCGTGGATAACAGTCGTTAAGTTACAACAGTTTTTCAGTTCCAACCCAACATCTGCAGACCTGCCTGAAAGAGGACTTTTGGCCGACGGGTGTCGTATATCGACGTTTCCGAGGACGGTTACGCGACACCACGTAGCGAAACACGACGCCGACAACATTACGTGTATAGTTTTTTTTATTTTTTATTTAGCCTATACTGTCCCACTGCTGGGCAAAGGCCTCCCGCAATTCATTCCACGAACTCTTTTCTCGCGCTCCTTCGAACCAGCCCTTACGGTACGCATCTAGGCCGTCGCGCCATTGCTTTCTGAGCCGGCCTCGGCGGCCCTATCTATATCTTGGCACCCAGTGTGTCGAGACTTTTACCCAGCGGTCAACGTGCATGCGGCTGACGTGACTCACCCAATCCCATTTCAGTAGCCTACTTGCCAAAGTCCACTATCTCCGTTTTGGAACGCAGCGTGGTGTTAAGAACTCTGTCTTATTTTTAACCGGTGATAAATAATAATAGGTATAGTATGTGTTAATCCAGATTGTAATCTATCTGTGTGTCAAATTTCATCAAAATCCGTTCAGCCGTTTTTGCGTGATTTGGTAACAAACATACAAAATTTCACATTTTTAATCATCATCTGCCTAGCCTTTTCCCAACTATCTTGGGATCGGCTCCCAGTCTAACCGGATGCAGCTGAATACCAGTATTTTACATGGAGCGACTGCCAATCGGTCAGATAGGCAACGACCCAGTTAGTACTGGGTAATCCACAACCCAGTTAGTACTGGGTAATCCACAACCCAGTTAGTACTGGGTAATCCACAACCCAGTTAGTACTGGGTAATACGATATCCTTGGTAAGACTGGTTGTCAGACTTTTTGGGCCACTGACTACCTGTAACAACTGTCAAAGATCTACAAATGACAGCCGGGACCAACGGCTTAACGTGCTTTCCGAGGCATAGAGGTAACTCGGTATGTAATGGGTGGTCACCCATCCACAGACCAACCTAGGCAATCACGGCTTAACCTAAAGATCGACCCGAGCCGCTGTAATTAATTAGCCACGAGCTCCTTCACATTTTTAATACTAGTAGGAATAAAGCATACGTACCTACTTCACCGGACCGAATGTAAAAATAAATGAAAAAAAAACAAGCTTTTGTTAAAATAAAAAGAAGAAATTAAGTTTTTCTATAGTACATTGTCAATTTTTCGTGTCCGTGCTATTAACCGTTGAGGAGTTCTCTCGTGAGAAGGCGACCCTGGCTGCAGGATCACGTCATGTCTGTTATAAAAATGTATTATCACCAGAAACAAAGGTGTGTGCAAAATTTTAGCTCAATCGGTTTGGGGGGAACTGGTCTGAAATTCAGTTACAAGACCAATACATACTGATTAACTAACTAACCAACTAACTAACAAGGCAAGTTAAATGAAAATTATAATTATGAAATAGCACGAGCAGTATTTCTGTGTGCTTCTACACAGAAATAAAACGACACAAAATAATATAATGATACATCTAGCAATCATGAGTTCAGTGAAAAGATGTTATCATTTAATTTCAAAACATTTCTAGAACCAAGTCTTTCGCGTAAGTAACGTCCGTACATTTCTTTGAGAACGTTCCTCTATTTTCCTTGTGAAACTGCATTTACTTGAACAAGTGTAACATTTTTTTTTATCAGCACATCTTGTAAATCACATCACAGTCACACAAACACAGTAATCACATTTCTTGTAACAAAATAAAACCTAAAAAAAAGACATTTTCGCAAAAGATAAAACCGACTTTAAAAACAAAAAAAAAACAAAAATAATTTTAGTTTCAGAAGTCTGTTACTTTTGTTTGTTCGATTTAGTTCTTTTGTCACCAACTTCTCAATCTAAAGTTATTTTGCACTGTTTTGTGTTTTTGTATTCGGTTGTATTTTTTGCAAACATTTATTTTTAGTTGTAATACAAATATTTGCTATGCATTTATTTTACATTGTAAACAGTACATTTCATTGTAATATGGTTTTTCCCAATAAAATTTAACTTATTAACATACATAAATATCGAAATGTGGGTATACACTGCGTACCCCCTCAGAGCATACAGGCTTGACGATATGTTATGATGTTGTGTAAACAATAAAAATCCAAGTGATTGCAGCAATCACGTCAGATTTGCTGGCTATTATTGAAGAGTTCCGTTCCATATCTCCGAAGTCCATGATCAGACTATGACAATATTTCTATGCGACCAACTTAGGAGTATTCTCTTTACAAAAAAAGAATTTTCCAAATCGGTTCAAGCGTCTTCGAGTAATCGGTGAACATTCATAAATATATAACATAGAACCTCCTCCTTTTTTGAAGTCGGTTAATAAAACCTGAAAATTGCGTAAGCAAATCTTTGTCAGTACACAAACAAATATCTGAGCTTACCGTATCCCAAAAAATACCACAAAAAGCTCAATTTTCATAGCAAAGATTGTTTCAGTTTACGTTACCAACAAAATGGAGCTCCGGAGGCACAGTAGTTTACCTATGCGTCTATGAGACGTATTCACACAAGCTGAGGGACTTTGTAAGGCGTCTGAATGTTTCTTAGAACTCTTGTAGTCTTTGAAGATCATATTTGTGTTAGATTGTATCTCACGTGTATTAGCGACGTTAGTAAGATACAATCAAAGATTCATCTTTGAGGTCGACTCATTGTCAATGACGTTATGGTTCTATGAAGGTATATTGGTGGTATTTAAGGAACATTCGAACAGTCGAATTAAGAACCTCCTCATCATAGATAGCGAAAACAAAAATAAACCTTTGTTTATTTAAAATAGAAATGGACTATAAACAACCAACTATTTGTATATCAACAAATCCGGTATTACCGAAACCTCGTTCCCTACTCAGAAATAAGTCGAAAATCCGTAAACACAATCTTCGAAACAGAGCCCGTATAATCCATTCATAAGCTATACAGTAAAACAATATCGTTTCCGCAGTCACTGTACCACGGATTATCTGACGTTACGGGCGGGTAGCTCACCCTCTGCCTCGCTGCTTGGCACCCTATGCTCTGAGCGCACGGCTACGCTCGAACATCCTGGACCGAATCTCCTGTTGGAATTCAAGTAAGTAAGCTTCGAATAACACTTTCAATATGCGCAAATGTAGTTCATTTTAAGTTGCACTTATATTTTTAATTGTTAAATAAAAAGAGAACTTGTTCGATATGAAAGTCTTTCATATTGAGTTGTTCTTACGACTGATGGCTATGACGTAGTTTTGATTATAAGTTCCTTGACTGTGCATTAAACAGCGTGTATCAGAAAGGTAGACATATTAAATGGTGTGGTTCGATTACGATATTGGTCCCATAGCGAAAGTTGTACAGTTTAATGGTCTACTGCTATACCATACCCTTAAATATGACCACAACTTTCAGATACATGCTGTATAATAACGATTGGAAATATGATTTCGACAACTACGTTTTCAATCATTATATAACTACAGACGTGTTATTTGCGCGAATCATATTTTCATCAACATACAACCTGGCACTGACCTGCAAATTAAGTAAAAAACATAAGAAAATTTGAATAATCGCGGGCTATTCCTGGCGCTTTTACCTTAACTAAACCTACAAAAGACACCTTTATAATCATAGTGGTAATCTATATTTGTTTCTCAAAAAAACCATTTTGTGTAGTCATTCTTTCATTCCTATTTTGGGCTCAAAGGGAATTTATCAAAAGGTGTTTATTTATATCTCAACACAAGATCTATGCCCTAATTCGTTTCTCTTTACATTATGTTAGAGACTCGACAGCCAAAATTAAATTAAACCATACATAAGTCCCTCCACACACGACATTGAGTTATTGAAAGGCACTAAGGTCACATAAATCTAAGAACCATTTGCTAAGCTTGTTTTACACTGAATTGATTACAATGGTCACAAGCATGTGTACAAATGTAGACTTAGCATTAAGTAGAGTAATCGCATTGTGTAACAAAAGCTGAAGAAGTCATTATGATGTGTTTAATAGGCTTGTTATCAAAGATCAGCCAAATTTTTAGAGATGATTCAGAATCGATAATAGATTCAATTTATATATTTTTTTTAATTAACTTGCGGAAATCATCGAACAACTCAATTCAGCTCAACAACCTGGAATGAAAATAAAATTTTATTACATTTGACTTCCGAAAATTGAAAATAACAAATGACTTTTCAATTCAATGTTTGCATTAATTTTCTTTTGTATTTGATTAGAATATTTTACACTCAATTACGGTTCATTGTAGAGATCGAGATATCACAAAAATCGTAATCGCGCAAAAATGATCACATTCACAAGATCTACTGGACCTAAATGTATGGAACAGCTAATATTAATTGCGCGATTACGAGGTTGATCCCATGGAAAAGTTATTGATTTTTTCTGACCAAAGCCTTAAATATGACCACTTTCCTCCTTTCTGATTTTTTTATACATGCTGTATAACATTTAACGCCAAAGAGTACCTACTTCCGTTCAAAACAGCGCAATTATTTCTTTGTACACATACTAACCGTTTCTAACATGACGCTACCTGTGTTCAGTTCCGGGCCATTAATACCGCCGTACGACTACAACGGATTTATAGCCAAGCTCGAGTTTATTGAGGGGATCGACAGCAGTGGCTCGCCGCCCACCGTGGTTCCTGCCTCACCGCCTCTGGCTGCACTCACTCATCATATACAACATGGTAAATACAACCTTATATTCATAGTAGTAGTAATAGTTATGTAGTGGCAAAAACAAAAAAATAGTACGCCTAGACGGTTTGGTCATATTGAGAAATTTAGTATAAGTCGACTAACAAGGCAGCGAGCGGTCGCCCCGTTTTCTCTTTAAACTTCGTATTTATCTTTCTCCTACACAATTACGTGTCTAATAGTATTTTCCATTGAAATAGAAGAAGGGGTAAATTACTATGGAAATTATATTCCATTACCTCTGTATTAAGTCCATAAATTCTCACTGAATGAAAATGTTTTAAATAATAAAACTCACTGAATTTAAAAACTGCATTTTTATCCATTATTAAAGCCACAATAAGCTTTTCCATTCATTGATCCCAACAACAATAATTTTGTGCTAGCTAGTGAAATTCTCTTTATCATTTTATTCTGATCTCGCAATACTCTGTTAACATCTAAAAATATGATTGTTTTGTTTTTTTTTTCTTAGCGGATAGGATACCAGTAGATAGTAGCGGGATGACAAATGAAGTGTCCGGGGGGAGCGGAGCGCGGGTCGGCTGCGGCGCCACTGTCCGGGGCTACGGGCCGGGCGGCGCTCGCTCCGGCCACTTCGACTCCCGGGCCGGCCCGTGGCGCTCCCAGTGTGTCATACACCTACTCGGGGCGCCCACCGATGTCGTCCAAGTATCACTATTTAATTATAATTTAAGGTAAGTGCTCAACAAATTAAGGAGTTCGCTCCTCCTTTATGTCCCTTATAACAGTTACGGCGAGTTCTAATGCTCATGGTGTTGGCCCTCTATCAGTGTAATAGAGCGAAGGGAATTTAGCTGAATTTATATTGCTACCCATATATTTGGCAAATATATTAAGACATTCCCTACTTGTGACAGCATGATACTCATTAAGCGAGCGTCAAATTACTGGAATTTGAAATAAGCGCATTCACACGTGCCTTAATTGAAACCTTTCTGAACTACAGAGCATCAGAACGTAGTAATGATTTACAGACTCGTCAAAATATAACGCTATAAGGCTTATTTAGTTCAGTATTTGTACTATCCACGGTTTACCGAGATAGACTTTCTTATAGTCCAGCAGCTTAGGTCCCAGCATCCAGCACCAGTGATCACTTGTAAAGCATACTGTGAATCATGTTGGTAGAAATGTGTATATTCTCCAAGTCATCTGAATGTTGAGGCTGTATTTTGAATCCCAATTCTGTTGTTACTGTATGATAGGGCCGCCTACTCCCCGGGGTGCAATTGATTGATAGACCCACCCTAAGAAATCATAAATTTATGATTCGGGATTTTAATTTCGGATGTTCAACAAATGTTTTTGTGGAGAGTTTTCCTTATCCATATTTCTTACGTAAACGCATCCAATTTGGCTTTCTTTGTCCCTTGTTTGTTTGACGAGCGTCACTAATTCACCTGCTTCCTCGTATTTTTCCTACAGCTTTTTGATCACCAAAATTAAAACATGCTCCCCCTCACCAGGTTACAAAGCTGTCGATCTCATATTGAGATTTTAGAAGGTCTCCACGAATTTGGTGGAAGAGGGGAAAGAGACAGGTCCGAACGTGGAGACAGAGCTCTCCTAAGGGTATGTGGACCTGCTGTGAGGGAGGCAAGGGATCCCGCCGGCCGGTTCCTAATACGTCAGGCAGTGACGTCCAAAGGTGCTAACTTGACGATTCTATTTCGAAGAGCGACCCAACAAACTCCAGACGAAGAAGAATTTGTTGACGGAGCCTTCGCATTTCACGACGGTGAGTAAACAACACTAGATATGACTAGAAATATTAGAAGGAAAACATGAAAGGAAAAATATTTTCGCTTTCACAACAAGACATAAACAATGATATTTGATGACTTATAGAAAGTGAAAAAGAAAAGGCCAGACGAAATAATATTCAGAGGCTAAATCCTACTGGTGCTTACTAAGGGTAATGTGAATGTTTATGTGAAGTGTCTTCTATATGTATGCGCGACATACACAATGACTGGTGAGAGGAAAAATACATGACGTATTGAAAATATATTGCCACGTTATTTTCGCGTGCTGGAATAAAAATAACGTAATTGTAAGCGATTTGATGCGTGGTATCAAAACATCATCTGCTTTTATTCTGAAATGTGCCTCTTGATTGTAAATTGTCGATAAATGGTTTATATGTATTCTATTTTGTTATTAATAATAAAACCAGAAATACAATTAGGTAGAGCATATTTTCATTAACTTGAAGGAAGTTAGTAACATGTGGATACTATGTCTCTAAAAGTTCGGAGTAGGTTCTGCAAGCCTTCAAAGCAAGAGTGAACTGACTTCTGGGCACGCTCGTTTCATCATAGACCTCATCCATCGCTTTCCATCAGGCGTGATCGAGGTCAAGAAGAGGCCCATTTTGTAATAAAAAATAAATGTAAATTTGAGAAAGGTATTATCCACATGTTACTTTCTTCCTACCTCACTTAATTTTAAGTTTAGGCAATTACGTATATCTGTTCCAATCTCTGATATGTATTTACTGATAAGATAATGAGCGTTTTTCGCACAGAACAACACGAAGGTACGGCATCTCCGGATGCCACATGTGCAGCCACGCATTATGGGCTCTCGTCACCAGCACACGGTGGAGTAGCAGCACCCTCACACCACCACATCTTCTGGAACATCGAGGAACGACTGCTCTGCACGCATCGGTTCATACCCGCCTCAAACCAGAGCGTCACTATTGAAGTAAGTGGGCTGTTTTTTTTTGGAATAACATCTTTCTTTGCAGCCTGAGAGGTTGTTTTCCCGGGTTATCCTCTGGGTGCCTTGAGGGTGAGGCCTAAAAACTTATGAAGAAATCGAATACACGCTAAGGGCACCCCCTGTCTTTAGGGCTGCACTCCAGCTTGTAGGTGGAGGTTTGTACTCCAGCCTCGGCTTAGAGCGTAACTAGGGGAGGACAGCAAAGAACAGGCTGGATCATTTCAGTAGCTAGGTTCACCACAAACATAACTTAAGTTACGTTCCTAAGTTTGCGGACGGTTGACCGGGCATCCATATAGATTGGAGAGATTTTAAGTAAGTATTTAAATAGAAAGTATACAGTGTCCGCTCACTTATTCTCATTCTTCTTTGCGTTTCGATGGACCCTATGAGACCTGCACAGCTCTATTGTTGGCTTCGTTTAAATACTCGAAGGTGTTTGTAAAAACATAAAAAATGCAGACTTGGTAGCTTTTGGCATATACTTTGTGGTAGAATATTTATCCTATTATAATTTGTGCTCTTTATAAATGTTTTCAACTTTACAAAATTCGTCCACGACTGCCAGACGGAAAGGACAACATGCACGATAAATTGTAGAAATATTATAAAATATTGGTTGAAAGTTTATTCCACAACATTCTGCTGTATTGTTGCAGATTTTTATTGTGGTAGGCAGTTGATTTCGCATTTTTGTTTGGCTGAAATGTAATTTTTTACTTTTTCTGATACAAAATCTGTCAACTGCACCTTATCGTTTAACATTTAACATGGTTTTCTGATGCATCAAATACCAAACCAACTAACGCACGTTTATTTCGATAGTAAAATAACTTAACGAGCTTTTTGAATCGCAGTAAAAAAATCACTAGGTAATATCTTCTACCTAAATACTTCTCATACATTTGTAGGTATTAGGGCTACCTGTCCTTAGCAAGTTGGACGTACTGACATATTTATGAATCGTCACTCATGTACTAATTTAACATAACGTACCATCACGCCTATATTTCCTCGAAGGGCTAGGCAGTACATTTCGCTAGTTATGTTTAACTCCCGCATGTAATAGACTCACCCCTAGCCTATTGTCATCAACCGGGCACAAATCTAAAGTCCGGGGCTACTACTGAGAAATTCCTCGTGGAAAACCCAATAACAATTTGGCCGACCTGGAACTGAACCCCAAATGGAACCCAGGATCTCGTGCTCATGCGGTAATTTAATGCCACCTTTTCTCATTAAAATATATTTGGTACTAAGTTACCAAGGTTTGTTAGTTTGCAACTCTGATTTTTCGGATTCATGTGCGTATTGTGTAATTATCACTTGCTTCGGTGAAGGAAAACATCGTGAGGAAACCAGCATGCCTGAGAGATATTTCTCGACGGCATATAAAGCCAAGTCAGAGGCCAATGAGCGGCATAAAAACTCTAACACCTGGTTAGGCACTAACCACACGATACAGAAGGTTTGTTATAATAATGGATATATTTCCCTTCTACCCTCTAGATCCAGCGTCTAGAGCGCATGTGGAGCGCGGAACCGACGGGCACAGTAGGCGTGGGGGGCGCGGGAGGGTGTCGCACCGCATGCGGGGACGCGGGCTGCGAGTGCCGCTCCTACACGCCGCTCTACTACCATGACCATGTCGCACTGGTGGCTGGCGATGGCACGCACCTGTCCTGTCTCTGTGGTGACTTTCAGGTGAGATTGGTTCAGACTAAATTATCTGTTTTGGCTTTCCAAAGAAGTATTATTTTAAAATGCACCCGTCCTGGCTTCGAACGAGTGCAATTTACCAATGAAGAAAATGAGAAGTGCCGTCGATATAACAAAATTTTCTTTCATCAAACCTTGTTATGCTCCGACATACATGTGTGCGGGAATTGATTTCTATTTATATAGATGAAAATCAAAGTACTAATAAAACTTAATAATTAATTCGCTCTGGCCAACCCTCATTCTCCACTCGTAAGAAGAGCCTTTGATATAAGGAGTCACGGGTGACCCATAAGTATTCCAATTCTCCAGGTGAAGAACACTACAAATACCTGAAAAACTCAACTCAATACATGTCCCACTTGGACATACAAAATGAGGTGATTCAAAACAAGAACCTATAACTTTATGACGTATTACGTAGCGTCTCTTATTTGCAATTCAAAAAATAACAGTACTCGACGTGACAGTCATTGGAATTGACGTTCATTACAGCTATCTGAGCGAATGAAATATTCGAAAACCATCGACAAGAAAATTGACGTTAATTGCTTGAAATATTAAGGGAAACATTGAGGGTAATCGACAGGAAAAATCAGGGGACCGACACATAATACAGTGTAATACCGTTACTGAAGTACTGAACAAATGGCTACATTCGTTTGGTAAAATATACTTTGAGCATTTCAATTTCAAGTTGAATAAACACTGGTTCTTTAGCAAACCGGAACCGAAATGCATGATCTAATTATTGCGAGCTCTGAATATACGACAACAAATAAATTAATCGTGTTACTGGGGCCTTATGCTAACACGGGCAAGGACGAACAACCCTCTCGCGGCGACGGCGTGCCCGCGCCCGGTGCCGCCGCATAATTAAGTAAGAGGGTTACTATTAAGTATGTAACAGCAATAAAGCGTAGAACGACCACCCGAGCGTATAGTGACTCCTACATAAGAGCAAATATGCCGCTTAATAATTTAGTTGCCATGTTTAGTGCTCTTTCAGGGTCAAATTAACTTACTTTCCTTTGAGATTAAGACTGAGCTTCAGCTCTCTCTTCTTTCTTTTGAAACTGCTGTAGTTACTCTCCTAAATTTATTTACAAACCTAAACTAATAAGAGACGTCATAATTTTCATTGAATTAAAATCAATATAACATAACAAAAAATCGAAGCGATCCAATACTGTATCTCGTAAAATATTTATTCAGAACAAATTGTTTCAATAATACTCGAATGAAAATAATTTAGATGGTATCGCATGTTATTCAACAGAGGAAGGTGGTTTGCTTCCGGTATATTTATGTTCGATTTATATTGATGTGTTTACATTTGATGGGAGCGCATAACAAAACGAAGAGATATGATCCGCTGCTTTGTTATCTTATATCGCGAAACGCGTGCCTAATTTAATTATTAACAGAGCTTTACCCCTGCCGTGGCTTGACGCCATCCGCGCCAAATTGTTACGAGCTCACATTGTTCCAAAATGGACTCTGGGCCGTATCTAAATCGGGTAGCGGCGTAGCGGACCATGTCCCGGTACTCATAAAACATTGGCTAACTGGCGGCGTGTCATCCGTCCGCCCCCGTTATTAGTGGGCAGCCGACAACGTGGCTCGGGGCGACAGCTCAGAGAGTCGCCCCTGAAAATTCAATTACTTAGTAGCGGCCTACGTATGGCTATTGCGTAGCGTTAGCGTAGACCGCTGCACGCTGAATTTGTCAATACGCTGTACACGTACGGACTGCTATGATGACGCTGCGTATCCGATCGGAACCCTGTTTTTATGTTCTTGCCACGAATGTAAACAAAATATTTACTTTTTTACGGGCTACGAGTGAATATCACAACTTTACCAAAATAAAAGACTAAAGATAAGATTTATCTCTATTGTTATAAATTGTATTTTCCTTTTCCTCATTTCAGCTGTGGCGGTTACTGTAAATTTTAATTTACGTAATTGTTGTTTGTCACAGGCGGCGTGGTTGCCGGTCGTGGTGCGGAGTTGGACGAGCGTTCGGTTGGAGTATTCGGTCGCGCATTACACATATGCGAGCCGCGGTTTTGATTACGCGGCCGCATACAGTTTCAACGATGACGCTATGTGTGGTCAGCGGACCTACACCACTCACTCTGGTAAGCGTAGCCACCGTAGCGACATGACGTCACTCGCGCTCTCTTGTGAACACGCCGGCTGTTATGAACATTATACGAAAATGATCCCGGGATAATTCGATAAAGATATCTCAATGAAAGGGGCAAATAATCGGCAATTTATCTCCGATTTACTCCATAGACCCCAATCACATAAAGCGAAAAACAAACAGTTCTATTTGACATTCGTAGCGCGTCTCCGACGTTTGGAAAAACGCGTTGGATATTGTTCTCGGTGGCGCGGCGGGGTCCGAGAAAATTACGTGCCACGACCCAGTTTCACGCCGCCAGCGGTAACACTGAATCGAAAAAAACCTTGAACAAGATCGTAAAGTTCCAATTACAACGTCGCTATTGCGGCGACTCGTGCTGCCTTAACGTCGCATTATTTCCCACGGAGGTAGATGTTTCGCTGTCGCCTTTTAAATTTATTATTTTGTTCTCAAGGACTTAATTTTGTTTTTCCCTCTGTAGGTGAAATATCGTCGAGGAACGTGTCGGTAACGGGCAGTCTGAACGAGTTTTTCTATCAACAATGCACTTGGGTATTAGACTCCAACGTTGAGCGGCAGTTGTTCATTGACATCACGTCTGAGCAGGTAAGCCACGATAAAAAGTTGTTGAGTTTTATTTTTATTTTACTCATCTTCTCGACTTCAATTTATTCTTGTGGATTTTCTAGTGGTGGAAACTCAATTCCTTATATAAAGGTATTTTATTTACAGAGCAGAAAAGGTAAAATATATTCGTAACGTATGGCTATATTGCACTTATCTGAACTTGTATCTTTGCTAAAGTAATATCTGTAGCCACAAAATACCACATATTAGCAGTGACGTTATTGTAGCAAAATCAACATAAAACAATGACAAACATTTGTTCAGAAAATCAGAACCCTCTGTAATTTCGGGCGTCTGTTTGCTGTTGTGGCTGTGGCTATGCGAAGTATTCCATAAAAATGTTTTGGTAGGACAAGTCGTGCGGCTCGTGGAACATCACGCTGCACGAGTGGTCGGGCCCCGGTGGGGGCGGCGGCGTGGCGAGCGGCGCGGACGCGGGGCTAGCGGCGGCCGCCGGCGACCTGCTGTACACGTTCTGTGCGCGGCACAAAAACCACACCTACACGCTGCCCTGGCGGCTCAACACGGTCGTCATTAGGTATGTATTAATTCTACACGTATGACGTGACACAGGCCCCAACGTTGTCGAGATCAATTGTCCGACTAATCAAAACAGCGCACCTAAATTGTGTATTCACACCGTAAAATTTCTATGATGCATGCTGGTGAGGAACAAAATGTTATTACTGCAAAACCGAGCCTTGCACAATTGTAAGAAATCGATGCAGATTACTGAAGATTACTCGATTCATATTCGAGTTGCGTGTACACCCCGCGTAGCTACGCTAGTTCGCTTAGAAATCAAAAGAAATCTTCCGCTGAGCTTTTAGCGCGATCTAAACAATTTCGAAACGAAAGAAAAACGCCACGATAAATTATTTATGAATGGCCCTCGGCTTTAATACACCAACCGACGTGCCAAATACGTAAGAGCGCATGCTTTTATTTAGCTACTTTCTCGGTACAAAGATCTTTTTTCTTTGTGCATATTAGAGGAAGCCGTAAGATGGTACGTGGCGTGTTTCCGAAATGACATTTTCACTCGTAAATCCTGAATAACGATGTGTGAAAACACACCTTTGTCGATGAATTGAGAGGTCGACACAAAACCATCTTTTTGGTGGACGCAGGTGGATTGTAAATAAAGTTTTTAAGCGCCCTCTGCAGCCTGTTTGGTTTTCGACCACACTTTTTTTCCAGAACAACGCGTGCACTTCGGATTTTTGATAATGGCCAATAGGAAAAACGTGCCACTGCAATCTAAAACTTTTCGTACATGCTATACGTTAAGCTGGTGGCAAAAAATGCGTAGTGTGCTAAACTGTACACACAATGTGTATGGAATATTGTAGGCCAATTTTATATGTAGTTTTACAAAGTTTTGTGAGCCAATAAGTTAAATTTGTCGAAAAAACATAAACTGTATATTAGTAAGCAGAGCTAATTAAGATAAAGATCCGATTACCAGCGATGTGAAAGAACAATGTTGACACTGTTTCTTTATGCCATAGGTTAGTAGCACTATCCCGGCAGCAGCCGCTATACAGCATCCGCTGGAGGTCGCAGGTGGTGCGCGCCAACACCCGGCTGGGCCCACCCACCCCCGCGCCCGCCGCCTCCGCCGCCGCTGCCACCATCAGCGTCACCAGGGTTGTTTTGTGCTTAGTGATGTGCTTACCAGTGCTGACACTTTGAAAATAAACGGTAAAATTAACGTGTGTGCAGCTGTGTGTATAGACTTACGCATTTTGGAACCTTACAGATTCGAGTTAAATGGCACTTTCGATAAAATTACGTGAAAAGTGCTAAGTGCTTATTAGTCATCGTCACTCAAATGGAAACTATTGTCGAGAACTGAAATCGAAACTTTGAAATTGACTCCTTAGTGAAAACTAGTTTAAAGATACTGAGTGCTTGATATATAGTTTCGAAGATTGCAGTGATTCGAAGATCGAATTATATGTATGTGGTGTACTATAGAACGGTACTATGTACATGCTGTCTTTAAATTTTGTCTACGAAAATACAGTAGCTACCCCAAGTCCTATTTGTATAGGTTAAATGAGTAGGTAACTGAACTTAAAAAAAAGAACTTGTAATGGAAAATTATAAATTTGCGTGAGAAAAATGCGGAATCAAGGTGAGAAAGTTATTCATTGGTTTTGTATTAGTAGGTGCTAGTTTTGAGTGAACGCTGAATGAAATACCACAGAAAACGTATGATTGACCCTTCTAAAGGTGTCATAAAATATCTAATTAAATTGATTATTTCACCGACAATCTTATTTAAATGCCAAAGGCAGGATTGGTAAAATATTATCAATAATTATCTCATTTCTCAAGTGTGTTACACTAAAATTACTTATAAAACAAAGATATAAAGCAATTTTAACATCTATATTAATTAACATGGATTAGAACTCAGACCCAAAACGAGTATAGTTTCAATTTGGCTGATTTATCTTCGGGTATAAATCTAACTGCAGGGTGTAGCGCTCCGCTACATGAAAACAAACACATGAATCAAACGCTATGTCGAAAATATTCTGACGGTTAACCAAACCGTAGTGCTGAGATCAGATATTTATTAATTTAGCACTTTAAGGCCCGTATGAATACATCGCTTTCAGCATTATACTGAACTGTAGATGCATAGAAAATGAACTCAAGATTTCAATGCTGATTTTCAGAACTGGTATTTTAATGAAATTGATCTTTTGTAAGAGACGTAATCAACAGGAAAAGCCGAGGTTATTTTTGAAAAGGTAATGCTCATTAATTTATTGAGAGAATGTCATTGTTTTTTTTAATAAATTAAGTGTTAAGAATAATTAATTACTTTATGATATTTTTTCTGGAAAGCTTTTAACCCTTTCGCGAGCATTGGCAGAATATTTGCCAAACCACTTTTTAAAAGTTGCGCCAAAATGTATGAAGTATATTGATATTGTGCAACTATAGACAGCTAACACCATCTCTTAGAATATTGTTACAACGATTTGAATTCCGTCAATCAAATTGTAAGAAGAAATATTTGACATATTCATGACAACGTGCAAAATGTGAGGTTGTTTTTCGGTGTTCTAAACAAAATCCATCATAATCAAGAAAATTACCGTGTAAAATGTAAGTAACGACATGTTTTTTTTTAGCTCTTGATCTAATTTACTGAATAAATGTAATATTTCTTTATATTATGCAATTATAATACCTTTTACGATATAGGAAAGTTGACATTGCCGCTGCCCTATATAAACGGCAAAATAGTTGCCTATGCTCGATAAATTATTTGTTATGGATAAATAGCTGCCATTGCCCGATTTTGTTTTTTCTTTTAGATGTCGCCGCGAAAAGTCAAACGTCTTATACCCCTAAGAAGTACGGAAATTGTTGAATTGGTGAATCTCCCTGATGGAGATGAATCAGAAGATGATCTAGATAACTATGAATCGGAAGAAGGTGTCCAATCTTCAGTTAGCAACTTATCAGCTGCATCAACTTCGTCGTCGGTCTCAGTAACAAAGAATCCGTCAGAAGCCTTTTATAAGTTTAGTTTTTCTTTTTAGATAAAGTTTATGATCTCAGATTGTAATAATATTACAATATGTTAGTTACATAAGATATCTTTTGCCTAAAAATTTGTGATTTCAAAAGATTTTGAGCCTATAATAATACCAATGTGATTGATGTCGTTCCTAATCATTTATAATTAAACTTTTTCAAGCTAAAAATAGCGTTTTTATTTTTATGAGAATTAAAATAAATAATATACTCAGGTAATTAGGTGAAAACAAGGCATTGGCAACGAAAAAACTACAAATTCAATCTGGGCATTGGCAATTACTTTGCCAAATAAAAAGTCACGAACGGCCATTGGCAAAGATATTGCCGTGGCCCAAAAAAAAGGGGGGGGGGCTAAGCAAGGGGGGAAATCTATTAATATTGTTTTACAAATGTTATTTCACAATGTTTAGAACAAATACAACAAAATCGGAGGTGTAAATAGTATTGCTCGCGAAAGGGTTAATTGAATATTTTACAAAATTTAACGATCATATTTACTTTACTACTGCTGTTTTTCAGGATGACTTCGTGATATTTTAATCGAGTCTTTAGTACAGGCCTAAAAGTAGTTCTCATATCGATACGTATATTCTCGATTTCTTTAATATTTATAGATTTGTAAATCCGAAACAATGAAGCGAGACGAGTAATGAATACTGATCCGATCTTATGTCAAAAGAATTTTTATAAAAGTGTGCCATCGCAAGAGATCGACTTTTAATCACGTGAGGTTTGAAAAGAGGGAGAGTGTGTCAGAAAAAATCACGAGTTATCAAGATGGGTATAGCATGACTATCACGTGTACTTTTTCGTGAAACGAAAAAAAAATTTTTATGTGTGATGTGTAAATTTTTTTTACCATATTTGTGTCAGAAAAATCCGTATTTGGTTCGTTTTAAAACAGATTCTAAAACTATGTGATCTTTTCACTAATAAAAAATACACGTGATATTGAGAGGGGGGAGAAGGGGTATCCCAAAAACTCACGACGTATCACCAAATGAGGAGGGGGGCATAAAAGTGGCCTAAACAACCACACGTCATTAAAGGACCCTAACTAAAAGTATCTGGAGCGAAGCTGTTACGATAACCTATGTATAACGATGCAAACCACGTGCGAACAACTACGAATGAACTATGTAAATATTGGATATACAAGCTACAACAAATCCCCTAGAATAGTATAAAGTAACACCTCCAAAGACTTTTTGGATAAGTAGAAAACATAATGTCGCTTCAATAAATTGTGCTCATACTTTTTCGAATGCTGTTCTGTCATCGTTTTATTTATTTTACTGTTATAATGTAGCATTAATGTGAGTATAAATGGCTATTAATTAACTGTCTTACTGTCAATTATAAATATCTAGAAAGTAATCTGAAATTGTTTTATCTAAATTCTTCGCTATTTACTGCTGGTCTGCAACATTAATACGGTATGCTTGAATTGTAAATCTTATTTTTAAGTCACAAATACTAAACTCATATTTCGACAATGTATGTCGAAACGGGGATTCATCGAACAATAAAAAGGAAATCACCTAGAATAATAAAAATAACTGAAAAGCAATTGAATCGTTGAAAATCAATTAGTATAAAACTATAAATGCACAAAAAAATATTTAAATTTCTGTCACACGCAATTCAGGCGACGAAAAATAAAATTTAATCGTTCGGCTATGGATTTCGAGCACTTCACAGGAATTGAATTTGAAAAATAAAAACGAGGGGGGAGAAGGGGTATCCCAAAAACTCACGACGTATCACCAAATGAGGAGGGGGGCATAAAAGTGGCCTAAACAACCACACGTCATTAAAGGACCCTAACTAAAAGTATCTGGAGCGAAGCTGTTACGATAACCTATGTATAACGATGCAAACCACGTGCGAACAACTACGAATGAACTATGTAAATATTGGATATACAAGCTACAACAAATCCCCTAGAATAGTATAAAGTAACACCTCCAAAGACTTTTTGGATAAGTAGAAAACATAATGTCGCTTCAATAAATTGTGCTCATACTTTTTCGAATGCTGTTCTGTCATCGTTTTATTTATTTTACTGTTATAATGTAGCATTAATGTGAGTATAAATGGCTATTAATTAACTGTCTTACTGTCAATTATAAATATCTAGAAAGTAATCTGAAATTGTTTTATCTAAATTCTTCGCTATTTACTGCTGGTCTGCAACATTAATACGGTATGCTTGAATTGTAAATCTTATTTTTAAGTCACAAATACTAAACTCATATTTCGACAATGTATGTCGAAACGGGGATTCATCGAACAATAAAAAGGAAATCACCTAGAATAATAAAAATAACTGAAAAGCAATTGAATCGTTGAAAATCAATTAGTATAAAACTATAAATGCACAAAAAAATATTTAAATTTCTGTCACACGCAATTCAGGCGACGAAAAATAAAATTTAATCGTTCGGCTATGGATTTCGAGCACTTCACAGGAATTGAATTTGAAAAATAAAAACGGCTGGTACATCCCTACCATACACAAATCTCATGGATGGATTTTAAGAGATTGTAGTAATAGAAAATAAAACAATTGAAGCTGAATAGAAAATGTTTTTGCACGATGTGTTTATTTATTTTAGATGGTGACAGCGTTATGACGCAGTAGATATGGAATACGGAGAACTATTTCACTCCCTGAATATCGAAGCGACATACTGTGACATTCACGTGTGGATATTTGTTACTACGAAAGTCACAGTTCATTTTGCTTTGATTTATTTAACGAATTTGGAATCAACTTTGTTCTTTTTTTTAGCGTTGTATGTCCCACTGCTGGGCAAAGGCCTCCCCCATATCCTTCCAGGTACTCTTCTCCTGCGTCACCTCGAACCAGTCTTCGTGATGTGCGTCTAGATCATCTCGCCACGTCTTTCTAGGCCGGCCTCAGCGGCGCCGTCCATCCTCAGGCACCCATCTAATGAGACTTTTGCCCAGCGGTCGTTATGCATGCGGCTCACGTGACCCGCCCAATCTCAATCCCTTTGTTTTCAAAATAACTATTTTTAAGATTGAATAAATCACGTTTCGCGCGCTGTGAACGCAGTCACGCTTCTTCAATATCCATCATACTCCGATATTCATTGAAATATACTGTATTCCACATCGAATGCT
Organism: Eurois occulta; assembly: GCA_950022335.1. Classification (NCBI taxonomy): domain Eukaryota; kingdom Metazoa; phylum Arthropoda; class Insecta; order Lepidoptera; family Noctuidae; genus Eurois; species Eurois occulta. The sequence continues at coordinate 14,448,856 of OX465479.1, read as the reverse complement.
GATACTCTTATCTTCGCAAGCTACGCTTTACCATATATTTAAATAAGTTCACGTTGATCATAGCGAATTTGTGTAATATTTAAATTATCAATTATGTAACTAGATAATAATTTAGCTTAGATGTAAATAGTTCGGACAAAGTCGGCATTATCCCTAATGACTTCGTAAAACTTCGGTGATAACCCAAACTTTGTCCTTGTTAGATTAACCGAAAAAAAAGCTAACTTTAATAGGTAGGTAGATGATTCTACGTATAAAATAATGAATAATGTTTGTTACACTGAAATAGATAAAATGAAAGCAATTTATGTGTATTTTTTACTCCTTTGAAAGCTTACCTACATCATTATAGAAATGGAAATCTTAGATTCTTAAGAGGAAAAAAATAAAGTAGGTAAGTCATGAAAATACAGATATTTAAAGAGATCCGTCTGTTTTATACGAAACCTTATAAATTAAGTCAATTATGCAAACACAAAAACATCAATCAACACAAAAAACTTCAAAATAATATTTTCAATCTAAATAAAATGAGGTTTCCTAACTAATAAATGGCAAACCACTTTTCCTGGAAATCACTGCGATTGATGTTTTAATTAAAAATTGAAGGAACAGCGATGCCTTATATTTGGTTATCGTTATACGTAACAGTCTACGGAGACCTGTGCCAAGAACTGATTACACGCCGTCTTTTACGTTTGATCCGATCCACTAGACTTAACAAATTTATAGGAGCAAACATTGAAGGCTTTATCAGTTCGATCGAGCTTCAGTTTAAACTTTCCATTTGAAATGTTCGCCTCTGCCTTTCTTTAAACTTCCTCTTTTGCCTTTGAGGTTTCTAAGACGGAAACTTCTTTTTAGATAGGTTCCGAACCAGTACTTTTATTTTTCTCTTTTCTCGCTATTACGGAGCTAGCTAGTGTTTGGTGTGCGCGAGGATTTTATAGTGCAAGAGTTTACGTGAGCACAATGTTTTGTTAGTTACTGACTGGAAATATTATTCGTATTTTTATTTTACTTGAAAATAAATGTTGTGTTTTATAAAAACGTACACGTTATACTTGAGATGGTGAGTACATTTTTGATTGAAGATAATATTTTGTTCCTATTAGATTCGTATTATATTTAACAGAATAGTAACGTGGACGGTATTTACTCGCCTGATTCCGCACGAATGACCCAAGAACTAACAAGCATAGTTTCACCGTGTAAGCTACGTCAACAGAATTAATTCACCAAACTGAGTATTAGCGAACACTGTTTATTTTAATAATAGAAGCATAAAAGGTCTGCTGCATGAAGATTATTCGCAAGTTCCGAAGATTTGTTCTTAAACTAAAGTAAGTTTAATATGAAGTGAGTTATGAAGTTGAAGAAAAGATGGATTCGCAGTCGGTTGCTAACTTAGGAGATTTTGAATCGCTAGCACTGCGCCAATCGTAAAGTTGTGTACCCTGGAAAAGGCTGTTGGCAAAGTCTTCAGTTAGATGAAGTTCCCCGCATCCAGCGTCTTTGTGCTTCACTCAAAGGAAACGCAATTTAAACTACATGCGGGCACACCAGATATTCACCCCTTAGCCCCAAATCTTTCGGAGCACAATTTGCAAGGTTACCAAGGGATATCATAGACGCTCCAGACTTTCAACAATAACGATTAAACAAATTGGAATTAAGTTGAAGTTGCTGTGAACTGTGTGCAGTTCGTTAAAACTATATAATTGGGACTGGGTGAGCTTAAATACGAGGAGCACTAACGGCGCGCGCTGTAAAGGATTAGCAGACGTGTTGTATTTTCCACGTCACTGGTTCTCCACCGAGAGTCTAGTGTGAAACCTGAGTTATTTCGAAAATGTTGGCTGCATTTGTTTCTAACCAAACAGCAATGTGAATATGGCAAGCTTGACTAAAAATAGTAGAATAAGTATCTCATTAAAATCAAGATAGAATTAATATGACTGAACGAAAGGAACTAACTAGCATGTTTCATTTTAGAACTGGAATCGAAATTCTTGGTATTGAAAGTCACTGGTATCAATCTTATTGGGCATGTGATGCGGAGGAATGAGGAAAATGTCGTGAGGAAAGTTTTGAATATAACTGTGGATGGGTATAAGAGTAGAGGCAGCCCAAAAAAAAGATGGATGGACTGTGTGAAGAATGATATGGCACGAAAAGAGATATCTGATGAGATGACGAATAATAGAGAAGTATGGAAGAAAAAGACATGCTGCGCCGACCCCAAATGAATTGGGACAAGGGCAAAAGAAGATGAAGGTGATGATGAATCTTATTTACTGTAAGACGGTTGGTGCGAAAAATTCGAACAATTCGTTACGAAACAGAATATACTGAATGATGGCAAATATATCTTATGTTTCATTCATTAAGGGGTTCCTTCTAAACGGAGGGTTAAAAATAAGCCCAGTTTAAATTAAACATCAATCTAAAGTAACTCAATTACTGAAATGAGAATCCATAAAACTTTTAACAAACATTCACGCTAATTAGTTTATTTTGGTTATCAAATTACATTTTGTCATCTAAACAACAGTTAGGGTTGCAGTAAAAGTTGCTGGCGGCTCCTTTGTAAACAATAACAATGACTTCTATTGTCTCCGCCGGCTCGGCATGTCCACGGGCGTTCATTGCTGCCATAATTAAGTTTTTAACAAAGATAAATTAACAGTGAGATACGTTTTAGCGTAGAGATTCGCGAGAATATTAAAGCTATGGCATGGTGTTTACCCGAAGATTTGACGTTGTATTAATTGCTGTAAATTATTTAAAAATCTATGTAAGCCAAACATGGCAGAAGGCAGAAATACAAAATGCCTAAATTATTTTTTGTGGCTAGCTAGCTAGCCCTTAGTTACCGAAATAGCTATGCTACAAAATGTTAAGTTCAACCTTTACTGACAACGATTTTCCTGTGAAAAACCCGCCTATATTTCATAATTGATCTAAGACAAGTTTTAGATATCAAGTAGATGTCACAGAATACTTATTTTACAATTATAAGGGGCTCGTTCAGGCATCTTCAAAGGTTTATCTCCGTAATAGAAGCTAGGCCCCGGTAGATAAGTCTGTCATACAACGGATACTCATTTTGAGGACTCAAAGCCTTCAAACGACCTCGACGCGTTTGCTCGTCATAAGCAAGATTGGAATGATATTTACGGTTTCATTTCAGCGTTATTAAAGACTTCATCATTTTATAACAAGGTTAAATCGACGGATATCTAATAAATAAATCAATGTTTGATTCATTCATCATTAGATAACCAACACGTCTGTTAAGTTTCTCTAGTTAGTTTTAACCTTCTAGATTCTTTCCAGGTAATTATCATCTTCCTAGCCTTTTCCCAAATATGTTGGGGTCGGCTTCCAGTCTAATCGGATGCAGCTGAATACCAATATTTTATATGGGGCGATTGATACTTATTCTGACCTCCAAAACCCAATTAGTACTGGGTAATACGGTACCCCTTGGTAAGACTGGTTGTCAGACTTTCGGGCCACTGACTAGCCACTACCTGTAACGACTGTCACAGATCTACAAATGACTTAACGTGCTTTCCGAGGCATGGAGGAAACTCTTTATGTAATGGGCGATCATCCATCCACGGTTATTATTTAGTCACGAGCTCCTCTAGATTCTTTCCAGGTATCGAAGTTTATTACGGTGTAAAAGATCAAGACGACGTGTGATGTGTGTTACTATGACTTAACCGATTTCTAAATAACTGCATTCAGCTCGTATTTAATCTCCGTAATTACGACCATGTGTCCGCACATCGGTCGCGCTTAAAATGGTTACCCATCAGACAGCGCAAAGTGTTAAGGGCTTTGACAACCTTGTTTTCTCTTCTATACAAACCCACTTCTCCTTCTTATTTGACTTCTCACTTCCAATATTTATACTCTGCGCACAGCAAGAATCTTCGTTCTTCCAATAATCGTCTTCTACGATGTCCTACTCACCGCTCTGGTTTTCTTAAATCTTCTTTTCTTGTCCAGGCGGTTTTCGGCTCCCTCTGAATATCAGGACGGCGACAAATCGGTTCACATTTAAAGTAAAAGGTCGCGAACTCTTACTTAAGAAGTTGGCAGACTCGTCCCACAATTAATTTGTTGTTTTTCTTTATCTATGTGTGATGTTTCTATGTATTTATATATGAATGTGTGTGTTTGTATGTGTATCACTCACAATGGTCCGCTTTAGGGACTAAGTGCGGAAACCAAAATCCCTAACATGGAATATAGATGTATTATATGTATTTATTATTATATCTTATTCTTGGTAATTTTCTGTACTATTGCACCTACTATTTTGTCTCTGCATAACCCTAAGGTAGACTGGTGGAAAATGCCCTTTGAATTAACACTAGTCCCTCGCCCTAGCCCACACTAGTCTCACACTAGCACACTAGTTCCACTACTAGCCTAGACTAATTCGCACTAGTCTCTAGCCCTCGCCTCTTACCGTTACTCGGGTTCGGCGCCACTCACTTTGCTGGTAAGCATTAATACTAGTACAAAAATCAATGAATAAAAAGTTGAATTATTATCAATTTTCCGGTCATTAAAATCGGAACAGGTGACAACATTACAATGAACCGTAACGATGACATTAGTATCTCAGTAACTAATCCGTATAATTTGTGTCTACTTAAATGTTCCTTAATGTGACTTGTGAGAGACGAAGTTAAATTAGACTAATTGCTGTACTTTTCATGGCTTGATATTTCTTAATTGACCTTCCGTGACGACGCAGAAGTTCCACATTTGTTAATTGGAGTTAGAATTAGAGTCCGTCTTCTTCTTGAACTGCTAATGAAGCAAAGAACCTCTCAAGTGTGTCGCTAAGTTAATTTCACTGATTAATTATTTCTTTGTATACATCTGTCAGTGAACAAGATTAAGTACTGAGTTTTGTGTGATCCTTTTATTTATTAACAGTCTTCCAAAGTCTTCTAAGTCAATACAGGGAATTAGAAGTCTGAGTAATTTCACTCTGTTTTGTCAATTTGTTTTGACTTTCTGCACGTGAAGTAAAATAAATACGACGCTGTGCTGACAAAGTAAATAAAGTTAAATGGTTCAAGGCACACTGTGTACAGAAACCTCTGTTAGCTGCTGGGCAAACTTAAATTCTACCATACAATAGTTCTATTATTGTATATAGTTTTTAAAGACGCACTTTCATTATTTAATGGCCATCCGATCTTAAGGATAATTATTCATTTAGCCTTTCATATCATCAGGATATTACAGAAACGTTTGAAAGAGCACTTTTCACTACAAGAAAGATAAATTGCTCAAATCAAATCAAATCGTATATTTGTGATACATGGGTAACATGCAGGTGTTAATTACATAATTATATACTAAAACGTTCATTCCATGATCAGCCACTTGGACAAGTTGGACATACAAATATTTAAAAATGTAATTAATGTGTGTAAAGATAAATAAAGGAAATAATAATTTATTCAATTCAAGTGAGATGCATACATTACATAATTTAAAAAACCTTTCTTAGGTGAGCTTATGTAAACAGAAGTTTTGTCGATATTAATTAATAAATTATGATTTTGTAACCATTGAATTACCTATTGAATTTAAACTACTTTTAATATTTTCATCATTGAAATAGCTCGTCTTCTATACGTATAACAACATTCCAGTGTGCGTGTGTTCGTAATTTTTGTCGTCCTAAATGGCTCGGCCAATTTTAATGATTTTTACTTTTGTACTTATAAGGGGTGGAAGGGACTCCGACGCGCAAACGATTGCCACGTATTCAGTACATCATTCTGAGCCCCTCTACATAGATATACATCGGTTATTAAAAAAAATCTGCTGTTTCCTACAATAGTGTAATACCTACACGGTCACAATGCATGGAACAGCTGATTTTTTTTCACACCTTGTGGGGTTTCGGACCTCAGCTTAGTGCGTCATTGACGGGACGACAGCAAGGGTCAGGCTGGGTCGAATTATTGTGAAAGCAGTGTACAGCATTTTAAAAGGTTGGGACATTTTGCATACAAAAACACAGATAGTGGACATAGCTCAAAAAACTGTCAAAATAAAATGAAATTCGTCGAACCACGTCGGCTGCACTCCGGATTTTCTATTTACTAAAATCACAACATGGTACCCTAAAACTGGGGGACAATTGTAAGTAATGGAAACAAAGCCCGTTTTAGTCCCCGGGAGTCATCAAGTTGCGTGGGAACCGACAGAGCTGGCTACGTCGTGTTCCCTGAAGTTGGATAACACTGCAGTCAACCCACGTATGTACTAATAAGCCTCCACCATCGGGATTGTTTGTGGTTTACGTTCATAAGTGGAAACACGCGTTTCAAAGTGCATTTATAGTTTTACTAGCTTTTGCCCGCGGCTTCGCCCGCGTGCAGTTCGGGAATTGCCCACGGGATCTTGCCTACTTCTGGGATAATAAGTAATCTATATCTATTTGTATCAGACTATAATCTATCTCTGTGCCAAGTTTCATCCAGATCTGATCAGCCGTTCTGGCGTGATTGAGTAACAAAGATCCATTCATCCAAACTTTCGCATTAATAAATAGTTTATGTAAGATATATATGTAATATTAGTATTTAGGGTTCCGCACCTCAAAGGGAAAAACGGAACCCTTATAGGATCACTCGCGTGTCTGTCTGTCTGCCTGTCCGTCTGTCACAGCCAATTTACTCTGAAACTACCGGACCGATGGAGTTGAAATTTGGTACATATAATATGTAGGTAAGTCATTGATTCAAAGACGGACGTATAAATTAATTTTAAACAGGGGAGCCACTTTTGGGTCGTAAATTAAAAAATGAAAATAAAAAATTGATTCAAAGACGGACGTATAAATTAATTTTAAACAGGGGAGCCACTTTTGGGTCGTAAATTAAAAAATGAAAATAAAAATATTTCTAAACTACATCGTGTTATATCAAAAACTGTGATACACGTGTCTCATAATTTTAATTGAAGAGTGATGTGTACATTAAGTTTTGAGTCAACCGACCCAGAGAATATTAAGTTTCACAGAAAATTCAACCCCCATTTCAAAACAAAGAATAAATCCTTCAAATTTCATGTCATTAAGACCAGTGGTTGATATATCAGTCAGTCAGTCAGGACTTTGATTTTATATTGTGGGATGATTTTGGAAAAACTGTAAGTAGAGTATGTAGACTTTCAAGTCTACATACTCTACTTACAGATAGATAATAGAAAGTTTCACAGAAAACTCAGCACCCCATTTTGTCCTCTTAGGGGTGGAATTTCGGTGCTATCATTGCGAGGATCGCCCGGAGGACACGGTGGAGGTGGCGGTGCTCCGCTTGGGCGGAGCACCGCCGTGTCCTCGTAGCGGCGATTGGCGGCGACGACCTCTCGCGTCCGGCCCTGGTTCAAGCCATGGTCCGGGGCGAGAGGGAATCGAAAGCCGTCGCCTCCTCCTGCGAAGCAGTCATGCTAGCGAAGGAGGCGGCGGAACGTGAGAGGGAGAGAGCCTCACGTCCCAGCCGCCGCGGGAGGAGAAGCACCGGGCGTCGGGGGTCACGCCGTGATGGCTCTCGGCCACCGTAGGCGCGGGCCTGTGGACGGTGAGTAATGGGCTAGCTCGCCGTCCGTCCGTCGTATGACGACGGGCCGTGTCGACGGCGCGTTCGTGTTCCACGCGCGCCTCAAAGAGATGTCAGCAAACGGGAGGGGCCCGCAAGGGCCGATGCCTGCCAGGGCTGCGGGACTGTTCGAAAGAGATACCGCGGCCCTGGAACATAAAGGGCCAAAGAAGGAACATGGGTGGTTTTTAGTCAGGAAGAGTCTGACACTCCCTTCCGCTCCGCCCAGAGCGGGAGGGGTCATTTGATGATTTCCCACCCTCCAAAAAAACAACAAAAAAAGGGGTGGAATTTCGAAAAACCCTTTCTAAGTGGACCCTTTGTCACTGGTAGGTACCAGTGGCGAAGAGTGAAAATTGAGTCAGGGGAAACCGAAGAAAAAATGAGAATTGTTTTTTTTTCCTATGTTTATTTGGACCTCATTTTCGTTATCAGTGACCTCAAAAACTATGAAAATGATAACCCTGATGAAAAATCTAAAAAAAATGGTTGGTGCCATTTAGAATTTTCATTTTGACCTTATTTTCGATATCAGCGACCCTGAAAACCATGAAAATGACATCCATGACGAAAAAACCAAATATTTTCGTCCGCACCATCTTGGATTTTCATTTTGACCACATTTTCGTTATCAGCGACCCCAAAAACCACGAAAATGACATTCATGAAGAAAAACCAAAAATTTTCATCGGCGCCATCCTGAATTTCATTTTGACCTAATTTTCGTTATCAGCGACCCCAAAAACCACGAAAATGACAGTCATGACGAAATAACTGAATTTTTTGCTGGCGCCATCATCGATTTACATTTTGGCCACATTTTCGTTATCAGCGACCCCAAAAGCCATGAAAATGACACCCATGACGAAAAAACCTAAAATCTTCATGGGCGTCGTCTTGAATTTTTATATTTTGACCTCATTTTCGTCATTGGCGACCCCAAAAACCACGAAAATGACACCCATGACGAAAAAACCGAAAAAAAACAGGACTGAATTTCATACTGGGGGGTGATTTTGGAAAAACTGTGATACACGTTTCTCATAATTAATCTCTTCTTAACTGAAGAGTATGTACACAAATTTTCAATTCAATCGACCTCGAGAATAAAAAGTTTCATAGAAAACTCAACACCCATTTTTACCCTCTTAGGGGTAGAATTTCGAAAAACCTTTTCATAGTGGATACCTACTCTTCACAAATAATACGCCCTCCAAATTTCATTTCTCTAGGACCAGCGGTTTGGGCTCTGCGTTGATATATCAGTCAGCCAGGACTTTGAATTTTATATTGGGGGATGATTTTGGAAAAACTGTGATACACATCTTTCACAATTTTAACTGCAGAGTATGTACACAAACTTTCAAGTCAATCGACCCCGAAAATAAAAAGTTTCACAGAAAATTCAACACCCCAATTTACCCTCTTAGGGGTGGAATTTCGAAGAACCTTTTCTTATTAGATATCTACTCTTCACAAAGAATACACCCTCCAAATTTCATTTCTCTAGGGCCAGTGGTTTGGGCTGTGCGTTGATATATCAGTCAGTCAGGACTTTGAATTTTATATTGGGGGATGATTTTGGAAAAACTGTGATATACATTTCTCATAGTTTTAACTGAAGAGTATGTAGACTTTTAAGTCAATCGACCCGAGAATAAAAAGTTTTACCGAAAATTCAACACCCCATTTCTCCCCTTTAGGGGTGGAATTTCGAAAAACCCTTTCTTAGTGGATACCTACTCTTCACAAAGAATACACCCTTTAAATTTCATGTCTTTAACACCAATAGCTTAGGCTGTAAGTTGATATATCAGTCAGTCAGTCAGGACTTTGAATTTCATATTGAGGGATGATTTTGGAAAAACTTTGATACATGTTTCTCATAATTGTAACTGCAGAGTAGGTACACAAATTTTCAAGTCCATCGACCGCGAGAATAAAAAGTTTCATAGAAAACTCAACACCCCATTTTACCCTCGTAGGGGTAAAATTTCGAAAAACCCTTTCTTAGTGGATACCTACTCTTCACAAAGAATACACACTCCAAATTTCATTGCTCTAGGACCAGCGGTTTGGGCTGTGCGTTGATCTGTCAGTCAGTCAGGACTTTGAATTTTATATATATAGATTAAGTTAAGTTATTTTAATATTTCGTTATTATTTCAAACGGATACCAGGTTACCCAATGTTGAAGTGAGATAGCGCAACAACACTCCTGTATTTCTCGAACACCCACATTTCACCAGTTATGTTTAAGTCCCACGTAATAGGGGGTGAGCCTATTACTATCAACCGAAATCCAGGCTCCGTGGCTGCTACTGAGAAATTACTGATGGAAAAACCCATTCACACTTTGCCCGACCCGGGAAACGAACCCAGGACCTCATGCTCAGCAGTCGTGCTTGCGACCACTAGCCCGACGAGATAGTCAATCAGTCAGTCAATTGAAGTGTGATGAACGTTTAAAATTGGTTCAGATATTTTCAGGACCATCTACGGCATTTCAAATACTTACAATTTTTTATAACTGAAAATCAAACAGTAAAAATGTTCCTGCTCCGCATGGTGTTGTCTACGAGCTACGAGATCGCCGCTACGCCGTAGCACTGTCGTAGCACGTCTGTATTTCTTCGCAACGACTTGAAAAAGTGGAGTTTTATGCTTCGTTGGGTTTGTTTATTGTTCAATGAATATCACAGTACATCTGCAAGGCTGTGCTCCTACCTACTGCCAAAAGAAACCCGATCCATCTTAGTAATACCTCATACTTAACTTAATAAAGAAAGATTAAAAGGTAATATCGTCGACATGCATTAATAATTTCGCTCAGTTTTTATCATGTTTACTTCACGTCTTGTTGTACGTTCCTAAACACACAGTTAATTTCCGATAGACCCATTCGAACTGCACACATCAATTTCACCGAGTAAACAAAAATGTACGTGCTCTGTTACATACTGTGTTTATTTTTCGTACATTGTATGCGTGTATCAGTCGCCATTGTTTTTTTGAGGTCAGTCAATCCCATTGGATATTGTTATTTTTAGGGTTCCGTACCCAAAGGGTAAAACGGGATCCTATTACTAAGACTCCGCTGTCCGTCTGTCACCAGACTGTAACTCATGAACCCTGATAGTTATACAGTTGAAAATTTCACAGATGATGTATTTCTGTTGCCACTATAACAACAAATACCAAAAAACAGAATTAAAAAATATTTAAGTGGGGCTCCCATCCAACAGACATGATTTCTTTTTGCCGTTTTTATAGATAATGGTACGGAACCCTTCGTGCGCGAGTCCGACTCACACTTGGCCGGTTTTTTTAAAGCACGTCACACTTTTTTGTTAGTCGTCACATGACCCGATAATGAATATTTGTGCCACGCTGTGCTAGTTTTGGGTCTATCAAAACGCAGAAATTCTAAGTTCGGCGCGTTTACTTCAATTTAATATTTTAAGGCACTTTTGAATTTTCAAGTAGTGGGTCAGTTCGTTAAAATTAGTAGTAGTAAAAAAATGTGAAAAAGGTATGGCCACACCAAAGAAAATCGAAATGATGGGGAGACCAAGTGCTTTTCAGCTTCGTGAAAGGATTTTTTACACCCATTTTGTAAGAAAAATGTTATAAAACAATACAAACTAAAACGGATATGACGCGTGGATCAGTACCATGCAACTCAACCAATTTAAAGGGAACTGAACAATGCAACACACGCAACGCCATACGTGACCATATCATACTGCTATGCGAAATACAAAATAGCATAAAAGGCCACGGTGCTCAACTGCTCACATTTACAAAATTATTTATTTGCTTCTAAATTATACAAAACTATGGCTGTCAACATATTTAGTTTAGGAGATGGATGAATAAAAGTTTACAGTCAAAAGAAAGTTCCTTTGGTGTGCTATTAAAATCATCAGTTGAGTTAAAAATAAGATATTCCGGAAATACCTTTAAGTAAAAAAATATATATATATATATACCGGCCGAATTGAGAAACTCCTCCTTTTTTTTGAAGTCGGTTAAAAATCAGTTCCAGACTATAATCGTTCTACCGTTACCGTTCCTGGAATATCAGAAAAACTTCCATGTTATTTTTACAATTAGTGCAACACGGGAAAACTTATTTTTTTCAGTATGTATATTTGTTTCGTTTACTGCACGTTGGCGTTTATTTATAAAAAGTTGAAATAAAATATAGTGCGAAACACGGTTAGTTTACTTTGGTGTCGAAGCAATTTCAGCGTGCAATGGACCGAGAGAACCCTTGGGCGTCGCACCTGCCCACAATCATTACATTTTATATCTAGGTTTATATAAAACGTTGACACTAAACCCACTCACATGATGATAAAAATAACATTTTGCATATATCTATCGGGAAAATGCGCGTTATTTGTTGAATTTCAATACTGTTATAAAATAAAATTGAGGGTATAACTGACGGCGACGATATGAAGATATGATAAAATACTATCTCAAGCATCTGTATATTAAATTTTAAAGAGCACTCCAACACATGTATAACTTAGATTGAGTTCTGAAGTTCAGACGGTTTTAAATAACAATGAGCCCTCATCTCAGTTTTAATCAAGATTCTAACTCATTACTTAAGTAGGTACAATGTACATATTATTATGATTAATATGAGAATAGATAATTAATATTTCTCTCATGTAAAATCAGTTATTATTTGTAGAAATAGCATTTTTTTTTCAATCTCTTCTGATCGTGATCTTACCTAGATATTTAAGTAATTGATTTCAGTTTAATATTCTGTTATTACCATGGTTAAAATTGAGGTTTATAACTGCAGTTTATTAAACTATAGAATATCAACATGTATATCCCGATAAACTTATTTAAGTACTTAAGCTAAATAAGCTTCTACATTAGTCATTATGTACAATACCAATTAGATGGCACCTATCGGCCTAAATCAATTTGCCGGGACGCGATTCAATCAGCAGGTATGCGGAACGGTTACTGGCGAGGGTTAATTATGGAAATCCAACATGGCGGGTGTTAAGACCTAATTGAAATTTGTGAAATGAAAGGTTGACTTTTCTTGCTTGATCTTTTTGCTACCTATTAACATTACCGTTATGAGTAAAGTAACATAACATCACGCCTGTAATCCCCGAAGGTTTAGGCAGAGGTGTACCAATAGTACACCTAACTTTTACCAGTTATGTTGAAGTCCCATGTAATAGGGGGAGAGCCTATTGCCATCAACCGGGCACAAATCCAGACTCCGCGACTGCTACTGAGAAATTCCTGATGGAAAAACCCAATAACAACTTGCCCGACCCGGGAATTCCACCCAGGACCTCATGCTCAGCAGTCGCGATTGCTATATACAATGTATTGATAATCAATGTAATGATTGTTTTAACATACAATCTTTATATCCTTTAGTTAACATTTTCTGAATGGTCTTTTGAAAAAGTGCTACAGATCGTATTAAATCCGGAACACACAACAGCCAACATGTTATAGCATTCCACGAATGACAATTACTATAAACCGAAAATTAACTGAATACTAGTTAAAATTATTAATAAAACAAAAAATTAAGAATGATGAGTAGTTTAATTGGAAATCTGATTTAACCTGCATTGAATGATTAACATGCCCGGTTCAGAGGTTTAATTAATATTATCTCATTATTGTAATTGTTTGTATATGATTTTTTCTATACTTAGATAATTTTATTAACTCGAGTTGTAATTTATGAACGAATATTTTCGCGAATTATAATTCACAATAATGAGTCAGGCGGTGAAATATAACGTTTTTTTTTTCTGTGTAGATCAATAGTTTGTTGACATATTTCCTATTATCGATGCAGTGCCCATATGAGCTGTAAAGATTGTGCTTAAGATGGCAGCGCCATGGTAGCCCGCGAAATTAAAAATTTCTTACGTTTATTTGCAATTTGCAGGTCAGGTGTCATTAGTACAACCCTCTTAAGTTCATTTAATCCCATTGTATGACTATTTCATGAAAAGGTTATTCAATGGGATTAAATGAACTTAGAACTGAACTGGAATCGTTTATGCATCAATGTCCCTTCTACCCTGTTAGAGAGTGTTCTTAATATTAAGGTTTCAGTAGGATATTAAACACAACTAATTATACGCTGTAACGGAAACCTACTTTAAAGCATATCAACAACTGATTAAAAACACCAACGACAGAAATTAAAGTTGTACGTGAATATAACGCATTCATGCATGCATTCTATGCATGAGAAAGCTGGTGTTACGCTGGGGTACTCACTGGAAGAATCTTTATTTTACAAATGAATGTTCACTTGACGAATGAATGTTCGCCGAGTAATAAAAGATCGCGCAATGAATGTTCGCAAAACCAATTCTTGAAACAAATGCTCATGGTGAGTTCCCACCATTAAAGTGAAAGTTGCAATTTAATTTAATTTGAAAATGTCTAGCAGCCGGCCATCCAGTTATATCACGCCCACACATTGTTTACCTCCCTTTTTCCACATGAAAACACATTCAATAACAAAATTATCCCAATAAACGATAACAGACGGGCTCACTCAAAAACTTTGTTTATAATGTTTAAATTGACGCAGTATCTATCATACTTACAACATCAAAATATACTTAAACATTTTCAGACTCCGAAAAACAAGCCGAAATGTTTGTATAAACGCAAGTTCGTGAAAGTGATGGGTGGCTCACCAGGGAATAAAGAATTTACTAGTATCCTACCCAGGAGCAATTCCAATCTTGTGTTCCTGGGAGCACAATTAATTCCCTTAACTTAGATACACCGATTTATCATTTGCCTTTTTGTAAAAACTTTTCGAAGCCTGAGGTGAAAGAAAAATAACTTTTTGTCTTTATTCTTTAATACTTTGGTCGTTTTAGCGCTAGTTTTATACTGCTTCGTCTCGTTTTGATGGCACGTTGAAACTTCAGTTTTATTACTAACTTTAAACGTAAATGTTATATAAGTTTGCTGGGGATGTTTATGATTATACGTACATAATAGATAACAGCAGATAGATTTGTAATAGTAACCATTTATTAAATAACTGGTTGTTGTCCGTGACCTGCGTCGGCATGAGATTATTATTATTATAAAAATACTACTTCTCTACTTCTTTACTTTTATTCTTTACTTTATTTTACTTTTTTCTAAAATAAAAGCCTAAGTTGCTTCTTATAATATCAGCTATCTTCCAGTAAAAGTCCCGTCAAAATCAGTCCAGCCGTTTCGGAGATTAGCTGCAACAAACTGAAAGCCAAACATAAATTAAAAAAAGAGTTTTTTTGTTATTTGTTCTGTATATATACTTTTATGTGTTTAACAGTTCAATTTTATTATTCGTATAGATTATTATGTTGAATTTTCAACTAAGTTGCGACACGGAAACCACCTACCCGATTTAATATATCTGTACAACTAATATTATGCCGATTTCAATCTAAATCAGACTCCAAACAATTGCTTTTACACTTCGAAGCAAGAACAATAAGTCTGCAAATATTAATATCACATAGAAATTACAAAATGTTCTAAATTTAATCAGATGATGAATTTACGAAACAAGAATATTTTGAAAGGACAAAGGTCCAGCTATTTTGGGACTGTTAATATCGTTCTATTTGATGGAACTCATGAGGAAATAATTATAGAAAAATAGTTACAGGGACATTGATCATTGAGATGGGTTTGTGTGGAAAAATGTGAAACTATTGGTATAATATATTTTACCATTTGACCTAGTTATACTTAATTCCCTCTCTGCTCAGCGCCCGATCGGAGTGGACGTGTTTTGTGTGTTTTTAAGTCACTTCTGTTTAACTTATTTTTAAATCATTATTTTAATTAAATATTACCGAAACTCGGACCCTCCTCTTTCTTCTTGGGGATTTGTCCGTAAGGTGTGGCGGACATATTGGTTGGTGTCGGAAGTCTCACTTTCTCATGAGTGAGCACGGGAAGGCGGGCGCGGACGTCTCTCGCTTCGGTGAGTCGAATAAATCATAATCAAGATTTTGTAAATCTCGAAAAGTCAACTACTCCACTGAGGTTCGAACTACGGACACCGAGCACCGAGACAGCGTACTCAGAGGCCACGCCAAATCAACCTTGACGTCATCATACGAAATTTGTGTCCTGCTGCTACGTTGCTACGGAGCGCGCACTACATCGTTGACGAGCATCGGCTACGCGCTTGCTGCTACGATCGCTACGAATGTTTTAACTGCTACGCGCTTTTGTTTTGCTCGCCACACTACAATACTTGTTTACCATTGTTGGCTGAATATTTAAATAAGTTGAAAGTACACTAACATTTTTCTAAAATGCCTAAAGTAAACATTACGCAATCATCTTCTCAGTCTGCCGCTACGATTGAAAAACAGTGCGCTTCATCAACCGCTAGTATTGCGACTACACCATGTGAATCTGAGTACATTAATACACAACAAAGGTCAACAAAGCGTCTGTGTTTAGATTTTAGTCCAACAAGCGAATTTGATGACTTTAAAGAAGAGATGCGAACAATGCTGGCTAAATCAAATTTAAAACAGGAAAGTATTGTGGAAAATTTTATGTCCAAAATAACCCTTGAACTAACAGAGTTGAGAACTCAAAACGAAGAGTTGCGTAACATCAGAACTGATCTGGAGGAGTCGGCAAAACTAATGAACGCCAAATACGAGGATATGAGAATTAGTATGGGAAGGCTAGAGAGTGAACGTTCAGAGCAACGAAAATATATAGACCAGCTGGAAAAACAAATTCATGATATGCATGGAAATCATAGGCCTGCCGTGATTGAGCTGCGTAATATCTCCACTAAGGACAAAGAAAATGTCAGCGACTTGGCGGAAATAGTTATGGGTGTATGTAGATCCCTTGCCGTGGAGGTTAAACCAGAAGAGATTCGGGACGTTTATCGAGTGCAGAGTAACCAAGGCCCTTCAAAACAAATAGTTGCCGAATTTCAATCGGTTGTTACAAAAAACACAGTACTCCGTGCTGTACGAGATTTTAACAAAGGGAAGCCTCCATCCGAAAAATTAAATAGCGAGCATGCCGGTTTAACTGGTCAACTTACCCCTATATTTGTCTCTGAACGTCTCCCAGCAACTGCCAGGAAACTCTTCTATGATGCCCGAAAGTTTGCTAAAAGCAACGGATGTCAATACTGCTGGATAGCAAACGGAAAAATTTTTATTCGAAAGAAAGAAGGGGAAAAACCGGTACTCATCAATTCGGAATATAGCTTTCAAAACCTACTGCATGAAAAAAAGTAATTTTTTAACTTGTCGAACTTTTATGTTATGTAAGCATGATCGCGTTTCTTATTGTTTAAGTATTATCATCTCTTTTGTAAAGGCACCCTCACACATTTCACACATTTACGAAAATTTATTAAGTACACAAGTATACAATTCACTCATATACATTAAAAACATTCACAAATCACAAAGTTTATTGATAAATTTAGGCAATGATACTTATCTTACTATGCGATATAATATGGGAAAACAATATCGGACATGTTGTACTGCTCTGATTATTTTTGGGAGCAATAATAATCGGTTCGCTTATGATATCTTAAGGGTAAATGTGGAATTAAACTTTTTGTCTAGTGCACAGGACGTTAATCTCAGTAAAAATGAATAATATAAGTGAAATCATTGATAATCTAGATACTTTTGGGTCCCACGAATCGTTCATTTGTCCTCCTGATAAATGCCTTCAGATCTTGGGAAACCGAAACAAAACGATTAATGTACTACATTTAAATATACGTAGTATTGTTAAGAACTTCGACAGCGTCTTGGTTCTATTGCATTCCTTGGGTATCAGGTGTGACGTCATTGTATTTTCAGAGTGCTGGCTCAGTAAAAGTATTAATATTCCGATATTGCCTGGATACACAGCCTATTCAACGACTAATAGCCTGAATAAAAACGATGGTCTGGTTATCTATGTTCTTTCTGATTTACAACATGACATAACAGAGCCGGAGTTTGTTGACGCTAACTGCCTTATTTGTAAACTCACTGACATTGTAATTGTTACTATATACAGGCCGCCATCTTTCCGGAAATTAGACAACTTTTTAAACAGTCTCAATAATATATTAACGTCAGTGTCCTCCTATAGAAATATATTTATGGTAGGAGACATGAACATTAACATTAGCCCAACAAGTAATGACCCTAATTATAATGAATACATGATTGTGACTGCATCTCACGGACTCTTACCGGCCTACACCTCACCTACCAGAGAAAAAAACTGCTTAGATCATGTCATGATTAGAACAGTGAAATCTGTTGTGTCTTTCATTGTGGACAGTCATATTACTGACCATGTCCCTGTACTTTTTTGTGTTAAAAATAAATCAAAACATCAAACGAATAAATTCCTCTCAAAAGTAGACCTGAGTGAAGTTGTTTTAGAAATTGCAAAAACAGATTTCAGTGCCATTCTTTCGTCTAACAACGCTAATTGGGCTACTGAATTTCTTATTAATACTATTGTGTCCATCATAAAAAATAATACCATCACCATTTGCGTTCCCTCTAGGCTGAGAATAATCAAGCCCTGGATCACACCAGGACTCCTCAGATGCATTAGACATAGGGATAACATGCATAGAGAACACAAAAAGACACCAGACAACTATGTACTAAAATTAACCTATTTACGGTATCGCAATTTCTGCAATAAACTTCTGCACAGGCTTAAAAATAAATATGAAAAAGATGAATTGGAGAAAGCCAAAAATAACCCTAAAAAGACCTGGAAAGTAATTAACAGTATAATTAATAAACAAACATCCAGACCTCCTCCTAGGGAGTTGTTGTCTATTTCCAACCTAGACTGCAAGGCTTCATTGAATGTAGTCAATACCTTTTTTGGAAATATTGGTAAGGAGCTCGCGGCTAGGCATGCACATGCTGGTACGAAACATGAGTCATATGTGAGGCAGGATAAGCAGGTCAACTCAATGGCCCTACTTTCCCCTGATGATGCCGAAGTTGAAAACATTATTATGGGTCTTCGTTCTGATTCTGCCCCGGGATGGGATGGAATCAGTTCTAAACTTCTGAAATTGAGCAGAAAAACTCTTGTGCCCCTCGTCACTCACATATGTGATGTTTGTTTCTCTCAAGGTGAATTCCCGAGAGTTTTAAAGAGAGCGGTCGTACATCCTATCCACAAAGGAGGGGACAGAGGCAGTGTCAATAATTATAGGCCGATCTCGGTCCTGCCAGCATTATCAAAGGTTCTTGAAAGGGTTCTCAACAACCGTCTTGTGTCTTTCTTAGAGAATAATAACATCCTATCCAACAATCAATTTGGTTTTCGTAGGGGGAAGTCTTGTGAAGACGCATTTGCGACCCTGATTGACGATGTTGTTGAGATACTGGATAAAAAGTCTAAGTGTCTAGGCTTATTTTTGGACCTTTCCAAGGCATTTGACACTGTCTCTGTTCCTATTCTTTTAAAAAAATTGGAGCAAATAGGAGTTAGAGGTCCTGCACTTGCAGTCATCGCGAGTTACCTATCCGAACGAACGCAGTGCGTTAAAATCGACACATATGATAGTGACGAGTGTTCATTGTCCTTCGGTGTGCCTCAGGGCTCCATCCTGGGGCCTACACTTTTTCTTGTGTATGTAAATGGCCTATGTGATTTAGCACTGCCATATTGTTCAATTTATACTTATGCTGATGATACGGCCCTTCTGGTGCATGCTGAAAGTTGGGACGAAGCCAGGAGGAGAGCTGAGGTTGTCCTTAGCATTGTCATGTCTTGGCTAACGGCGAATAGTCTGACCCTAAATGTAGAAAAAACTAATTTCATCACTTTCTCATTGAAATCTCCCTCGCAACCAGACAACTCATTTACAGTTAAGGCTCACATTTGCGATACACACCCGAACCACTGTGCGTGTCTTCCCCTGACAAGAGCCACCAGTGTAAGATACTTGGGTGTACTTATAGACAATCACGTTTCGTGGAATGCTCAGGTTAGGATGTTATCTGGCAGAGTTAGAAAACTAATAACCGTGTTCAAAAGCCTGCGGCATAGTGCTGATGCGGATACTTTACGTATGGTTTATTTTTCTCTTTGCCAGTCAATATTAACTTATGGCATTACGGTCTGGGGTGGGGCTCCGAAAACAACCATGATACAACTGGAAAGGGCACAGAGAGCTGTCCTCAAGGTCATGACTTTCAAACACTACCGGCATAGTACCGCACAACTGTACAAGGAATGTAAGGTCCTGACCGTGAGACAGCTCTTTGTGCTAAACTGTACGTTGCGTAAACATACCAGCCTGCGGTTGGATCCTACTCGTCCGGCAATGCGTAGGATTGCTAACGTCTGTCCCTCCGTAAGACATAGAACCACGCTTGCACAGCGTCATTATACGGTGCTTGGTGGTCGTATATACAATTTAGTCAACAAACAGTGCAACATTTATAAATATAATAAATTTGACTGCAAGGCTCTAGTCACTGAATGGATCAACACTCTTTGTTATGATGAGGTCGAAAAAATTCTAAATACATGACCGTATTACCCCCCCTTTCCCAAACTCTCCTCCATCCCACATATCCTCAGACACATACACACATTCCTACACAAAACATAAACACAATACACTTTTTTATGGTTTGCCTTTCAATTAATAATTAATTATTTTTAAATGTACCTATTATTATTATTTTTATTTTTTTATTTTTTCATACCTTATGTCTTTGTTTCCCGTTTGACGTTTACCAAACTCCGAATTGTATGTATTTACTGTCCTAGTGAACTTAGAGAGCCCTGACACTCATAACACAAGTTCAATCTTAGCTTGGGTGTCAGAGTTGTATAATATTGTGTTAAATGCAATTCTCAACTTAAACTTAAATAATTCTTTGTTGGAACATGTAGTAACATTGGAATTGTGTGCTGGAAATAAAGATTTTTATTATTATTATTATTATTATTAATTACTCGGATTCATCCACCGCACTATGGAAAATATAGGTCCGTATCGGATCAAAAATCTGTAACTTCGTGAATTTTTGTCGTATCGTGATGAAATTTGGCACAAATATGCAGTAAAGTTTGGAGATTCGAATGATGTGTAGTTATAGTGTTTTCTTGTATATCTATGTATGTTTTTTGCATAGAATGAAAGAAATGGGAAAAAAAAACAGGAAAAAAAATTGTTAAAAATTTATTTCAAATGGAATACAAGTTTATAGTGACTCAAAATATTAAACTATGGTTAATTACAACAAGGAAAGTAAACAAAGTATATATATGAAAACAATTTACTAAATTAAAATCATATAACTAATAGGTAGGTACATCCTATACTCCGGCTTCAGGGAATGAGGGACAAATATAAGTAATAACTAAATATAAATATAATTTTTAACTTATACCACTTCAGGATCAGGGTCAGTAAATGTGGGTTCACTTTCAGGTGCCACGTTTAAAAGACTTAGTGCCTCTTCTTCAAGATCTTTCACATTTCTTACGTACGGTTTTCTCAAACTTGTTATATATGGATCTGACGTGTATAAAATCGTTTTAAAGACATCTTCATTTGTAGCAGATCGGGAACATTTTCTGGTATGATGAAGTCGTATGTTTCTGTAGTCTTTGTTGCGAGACTCTTGTGCGTCTTCCGATAGCTGTCCAATAGGAAGCATCGCAAAATGTTTGATAACGTTTTCTCCGTGTATGAGTATTTTATGAACGGAGGATGGCATATAATACCAATCGTAATTACTTACATAGATTCTTGCAGTTTCTATAGCATATTCCCCAAATTTAGTGGTAAACCGCAAAAGATACCAATTTTCGGGTTCTGACTTTTATCAGTTTTTTTCTCATATCTTCTAAAACCGCAAATAAATGCAGCTGATTTTTTTTGTATTCTATTTATGAATAGTTAGACTACTAGTCAACACAAAAGTAACGCTTGGGCAGACGTGGGTAACATTGAAAACCTTTGACGGAAAAAAACATAAGTGAAAAATAAGGTATGTCACTTTTTAAGTAATATCTGAAATATTTTTCTTTACTTTTTAAAATCATTAAGCTGTATCGCAAAAGGCATAAAATAACCTTTCTAAAAATGTATAATACTGCATATCTGTACCAAGTATTTTTTTCACAATATGGTATTGAAACATGTATACGCAAAGACTTGAGTTTGGCACTTCTGTTTTCTATGTATTTCTATCTATGAAAAAAAATATAATTTCGCGCATTAAGTGAAAAAATCCAAATGAATATTATAATTCGACTATTAGAGAAACTAATAAAATAGCCATATTAGCCAAATTATGATATTCGTAAAGAGCATTTTTGATATGCGCTTGTTCTACCATTTTCCATAGTGCACCGCACCGTTTTTCTTTTTGTTCGGTTGCGCAGCGTGATGTTAAATAGCATATAACGCTCCTCAAGAATTAGGCTATCAGTTCTAGTGATTAGCGCGTTCAAACAAACAAACTCTTCGACTTTATTATATTTATTAGTATAGATATTTCAGTAGGTGCCAACTGTCTATTAGTATCTAAATTTATCTTCAAAAGTCAAACTCAATGCATTTAGTTCAATTAGACCATAAACACTTTTGAATGTCAGAAAAACAAAGAAGGCGAAGCTACAGTCACAGACACAAGGCATTTAATAATAACTTGTGAAAGTAACGTAGACCTCTATAGAGAAGAACAGGCAAGAAACTCCATGGACACTCTTTTCAATCAAAATATTGCTACAAGATCTTGGTTACAGTCATCATGTATGTTGAGATTATATATAATGTGAGAACGATGTAGACACACGTGCATATTATGAGCGTCCAGACTAAAAGATTATATCAATAATTTAATAACAAAGTAGTTAAAATAAACCGTGGCAGTTAGGAGATGACCAATCCCAACTGACAGCGCCTGTTCAAGAACACGACGGATGGATCAGCCCCATTCAGCTCAACCATATTGAAGGGATCTAAATGTCCGACACACCCGCCACCATCAGCGTCAGACATTTGAGTGAGCATGACATTCTCTCAGTCACAAGGGCGCATTCGAGTCAATTAAAGATAACTATATGTAAATGGTAGCTTTACATACATGTGCTATGCAATTATATAATATAAAGAGATGGAATCTATACAATGCAAGGATATTTCTCTTATATATATATCTTCTTCAGCTTCCACAATAATTTCAGATGTTAATCAATTAGTTTGCCCCTATGGGTGTGGCGCAGGACCAGCATATCAGGACTACCTAGCAGCTACCTAGGTATCTTACTTATAAGACCACAGATATAATATACCTAAGTTGTTCACCATCCTAACCTATGGGAAAATGCTAGACAAGAGAGATATATTCCATCGAACTTACGCCATACCTGATAATATTGAAAGGTGTATGGCAGCCATGTTTTACGAACTGGGAAGGTATTAAACAGTTCGTTGCCAAAAAGGCTTGTTATTGATGATCCACAATGAGAGAAGAATAGTTTACTATTTGTTATAGCCGACGTGTCTGTGGCACAAGTGGTTGCTGATGTGCTCGGCTACATGCGAGAATTCACTGTTTTTTGTCTTCAATAGATACTAACATGTGTTTGTAGGTATAGTGAGTATCTAGAAGCTGCGGTGTGTGGGATGTTCTTTGATAAAATAAAAGATTCTCTCAGGTGTGATTTTTATAAGTTAACCTTTAAATATTAAAAATATGTAAAGAGATACAATCATATTTTCAATATTTGCGATTAATAAATGCAATATTTACAAACAAACGTAAAATAAACACAACGATTGTAAATTTCATAGTACGCAATCATCATTTACACTCGTCCGTGATAAAATTCTTTCCACGTAAAATTTTCAAATCTAAATACGAATTTTTGGACCAATTAAACGGTACGTCGATTTCCAATCGAATCTCAATTTAAAACTCCAAAAATAATAGTTGAAATTGTGGAACGCATGGACGAGCCGGCCTGCCAGTCACTTGGGGCCGAGTGCTATGAGAGATTAAAGGCTTACGCGCCTGTAGCCAAACAAATTGTCCATCTAATGGCAGAGTAGTGCGGGCCTAGCCTCGGTTTCATCCCGCCACCGTAATCCGGAACGGTTAAGTGGCATGCCATTTTTGTTAGCTCACTTCGATTAGATTGGCTCTATTTTAAACTCGCCAGGCCCTAGCTATTTGAGCCTTTTGTACTTTATATTTTCAGATTTTAATAATATACCGGTAATATTTATGAAGCAAATAGAGTTTGGTATATTATGTTTATTATTATTTTTAAGTTTATTTTTTAATGTGTGTTTGTTTGTGTGAGAATAAACAGTTTTCTTTCTTTCTTATAATCGCAGCCGGCGGCGTTCTGTAGTTTTGCTTATACCCATGGTTGAAAGTGTAAGTTAATGCGCTCGTATGTATGCTTTATTTACTTAGGAATAATCTGACTGAAACAGTTTTTCAGTAAGATATCAGCACTACACATAAAAAGTTACCGAACGCGTAATTGTCATTCCTTAAAAACATCACCCAACTCAAGGAAATGATTATCTTCCATCTCTAAGTTTTTGGTACCAAAATAAGCTATCATACTAACACATTTATATGTAAATATCATAGACCCATAATACTAAAAGTAATGTACTGTATTTATTTCCAATGGGCGCGCAGTGCGTCGGCGGCGGTAAAAGGCCCCCTAATGTGATTAGGGTAAACTTATCACGCTTGATCGGATCCAATTGCACTGCCGTATCTGTGATTTTATAACGGAAAATCCATTGCAACATATTTATTTAACGGTTTATTTATATTGGGAATAATACTAGTAGAAATCCATTAACTCATCAACTACTTATGCTTAACATTTTATTATTTTCAGTTTCATATTTAATCAATTGTAAGGCTAGCATTACTTTTTAGCTAGCATTGGTTCAAATAGTTTGTCTGTCGCAATAACAACAACAGTTACAAAAGAAAAAAAAATAGTAACAAGCATAGCTAGCAGTATAAAGTATATGTTTTGTTCTCATGTAATCCAATTACCAGTGCAAAGGAGCAGACACATGATTGCATCGATACGTAAAGGACAAACGCGCTTCGAGACAGTTGGCAATATCTCCAGTTCAACTCCCCTACCACACGTCTCCCGTCATTTTAGATAACATCGAGGGCCCTGCCATGAATTAAATGTTCGCTGAAATGCCCAGGGATCTGGAAGGTTCAAATGCGAAGTGAGCGAATAAATAAACTAGCAGTAAAGCAATTTTCAGTTTTTCTGTTACTCAATTTCGCTTTCGTAGGCATGATTTTTTAAACAGCTCTTTAAATATTTTGGATAGCTGGAATCTCCCTTCATGAAAATATAGTAAATTATAGCTTAAAGTGAATAATGAAACAAATTCAGATATCTCAGTTAAGATGAGATAAGAACATAGTTGGGGCGCGCCAGTCTCATCAGCTCGCTAAACGACAAAGGACTCTGATCCTTCTTCCCTTTTGTCTGACACCCAGAATGAGCAAAAAATTGTTCACTCAGTTTCCTCCCGTATTACTGTGACGGGATATGGAACGAAGCTTTAAATCTCAAGAGAATACGGGCAATTACGAACATTCTGATTTTATCTGGTTTCTACAATGTACACATGTATTCTCGTTTAATCCTTGGAGGAACAAATCTTTATTTGATAAACCAGCTTTACGAAAATGAAAGACAAAATGTTTATGATTTCAAGCTGCGTGTTCAGGAAACGTTTCATTGTGTTCTTTATTTATAGTGGTTCTGTGTTATAGTAGTGTGGGTGGATGTTGCTTCATCCTGTTCCTTAACGGTTGATTGCCGATCAAATCCATCATACATTATCCCTTGACCCGTAAACTCGTATCCCGGAAAGGTGACAAACTTCGACCCTATGTAATGTACCCATTCGGTTTTTGGGCGTGTGTGGGTAACAAATTCCCGTCCTCGATCGCCGCTACCCTATACAATTAGATTAATTAACACTTCGGCAAAGTGAGCGGTATTACTTTAGCTAAAGTTTACAGTTGTGAGTTCAGGAATTATCAAGAGCAGAGCAGACGGGAAATTTATTAAATATATCACCACGTAGCGTCAATAAATCTAAAGGCCTTAGCAGCTCCTGCTAAAGTGGTCGGGCGACATCTCGCCATTTACCATGACTTATGGACACAGGGCGCAACGTTTTTGTCAAACCATATGCCACAGACTTCATCTCGATCTTCGCTACATTCATCTAGTTTAACAGTGGGACATTACTTTTATTTTGAAGTATATTTTCTTATCTCAGTGCTTTTTTTCTGCATACTGAAAACTTTATAACATAAAATATCTTCAGTAGTAGGTACTTGTTATATTGTTGAATAAGAAACTTCTTTAACGTCATTGAAATATCGGTGCGACGGTTCAGTAGGCCCCATTTAATGTTTTACAAAAATATATTGATGAAACATTTTCTGCTTAATTGTCAGACATATATTTAAATTCGTTACTATCTCGCCCGTTCGAAAACTAAAACATGACATCAGAGACTCAATGAATCGTAAAAATATAAAGCGTAAGTTGAAAGAACATTACCTCAACTCGATTACAACTTAACTGCTAATGCGTTGATCAAATCTCAGGCCATGGCATGCTAAGACAGACCCCAGAGGTCTAATTGTGTGCTTTTTTTAAATAAATAGAACTTGTAATTTATAAAATAAAATAAATAAATGTATAAAGGTTAGTTTTACAGCTTCACTTTTCCTAATAACATGGGAAATTCTAAATTTTTATTCCATCTCAACCAAAGCCGAACAGTTAATACAAAATTAAGACTTTACGGTCGCGCGGATTGAATGGTTATTCGTGAAGCATTCTTCTATCTTCATTCGTTCATTATTAGAACCGCATTTGTTCAATTCAATTTACTTTTGGACATTGCTACAAGAGATTCCATTACGTTTCCATTTCAATTTTGAATGAATAAAAGGTTTTCGTCGTTTTTAGTGAGAGTCATTGTGTTAAGCCCATTAAATATACACGTAGACATATTATTTTAAGAGAATTTTGCAGAATTGAGGTCATCATTCTCTTGTACTTATCCCATTTATTTGAGGTCACACAGTCCATTCATCGTCTCTTTGGTCTTCCTATATTCCTATACCCATCCATATTCATACTGAAAACTTTCCTCGCGATATTTTCCTCATTCCTTCGCATTACATGATACCACGACATTATGTTTATTCGTGAATATTTTACGAAATTAAATTTAAATTTTTAAAGCCGGTAACTAATAATTTTCCATGCTGTGTTTTATTTATAACTGAGTATTGGTAGATTTATAGCGTACTAGAAAAAAAAAAAATTAAATATAGTTATCACATAATAAATATTCCCTCCTCAACGACACAGAAAAAAAAACATGGTTCCGTTGTACCAAACAATATAATAAAACTATTTTGAAGGGTCATTCATAAATGTTGTATTGTATTTACATTCAACAGCAAAACTAAATTTGTTTTTCATAGTATGTTAATGAAAAACAAAGTTACTGCTACAGTTTTATGAAAAAAACCCATATCGCAAAAACTAAACATCAAATCTCATTCAAACCAATTTTCGTTGAAAGTTTGTTTTACGTTTTACAATCCTCCATTTTTTCAGAAGTTTCTTCTTCTTACTTTAGAAATTACACATTTTGCCACTTTGGAAGTGTCTATCTTTCAAACGATTGACTTTGAGAAAAAATGGAGAAAATAAGAAACCTCAATGTCATTTTTAAAGACCTATCTACAGACACACCACACCTAAAGGTGTGATGAAAAAAATGGATTCAGTTCCATGTATAGGGAGCCCCGGGAGTTTCAACTTTGTGTAGTCGTAATAGTTTCGGAATAAAGTGGCTGTGACATACGGATGGACAGACAGACAGACATGACGAATCTATAAGGGTTCCATTTTCTCCATTCGGCTACGGAATCCTAAAAATAACCATGTAAAACATCTCTGGTCCCTAACAATCCTGCCCCTTGATATATGACGAGTCCTTCGCGCTCGGTTAGCACCGTACGAAGTGTGCGAATTGTACGAATTGTCGCAAGACGAGACGCAACCACTGACAGATTGTTCAACTTATGTTGTTGATTCGGCACACACATCATACGGCATGTTACTGGGGATATTGCGGTGCTAAATAACCGGCTTTTGGAAGATCTTAATTGATGGTAAGACTTCATCACAAGCTTTTCTATTGTTGCAAGTTACTTGACAAACAAAAGTATCTTTCCCAGATAATATTTTCCTTCTATTTATTGCATACCACTAGTCTTGTAATACCCGAAGTGTTAGGTAGAGGTGTAGGTTCCTAACCGAACACTCACATTTTGCCAGTTATATTTAACTCGGGCGAGCCTATTGCCATCAACCGGCCACTAATCTAGACGCCGCGGCTGCTACTGAGACACCCCTGTTGGAAAAACCGAATGACAATTTGCCCGACCTGGGAATCGAACTTAGGACGTCATGTTCAGTAGTCGCGCTGGACTGCGATAATAAACATGAATGATAACATCATGTACTGCATGTCAGAGAAATCCATGGGCACAAACAATGCAAAAACCGTTGCTAAGTTCTGAGCTTCACAAAACCTCCGTCTGACAGTTTCATCGCTATAAAATATTTAAGCCATACTAATGAATTCACAAAATACTGTAAATATCTTTCTACTTAATAAGTAATGATAATAATGTTTTTGTTTCAATCATCATCATCTGCCTAGCCTTTTCCCAACTATGTTGGGGTCGGCTTCCAGTCTAACCGGATGCAGCTGAATACCAGTATTTTACATGGAGCGACTGCCTGTCGGACCTCCACAACCCAGTTAGTGCTAGGTAATACGATACCCCTTGGTAAGACTGGTTGTCAGACTTTCGGGCCACTGACTACCTGTAATGACTGTCAAAGATCTCCAAATGACAGCCGGGACCAACGGCTGTCATTGTCAATGTTTTTGTTTCAATATTGCAGGTAATAAACTGAAAGGATTTACCTTCAGTACCTACCAGTAATTACTGAAGAAATAATTACAAATTACGGGAGTCTGGGCTTCATGTTAAGTAATATAGGTAGCCGTATCGGTACAAGTAAAGTTTAAAAACCATTACTGCATTGCTCTTATACTAATTAGAAAGAGCCGATAATAAACGAAGATAAACTTTAATAAAATTATACGTTTCATTCTTTAATTACGCAACTGTTTTCATGGTTAAAACCACAGCGCCTCCGCTAAAGAGGCAATTATAATACAATTTCCCCCAAAATGAAAATTTCAATTAAGTACCTACAAGGTAAAATGAATATTCATATCAAAAGACGCTTTAAAGGGTTGTTACGAAATGTTATCGATACCCGACCTCTAGTTACATGAACACCAAAGTTAATAGCAAAAGTAGTCCCAACTTTGTAAACAAGAAAATTAAACAGGATTAAGGCGCTTTATATTTACGAGGTAAGACGGTACTCCTTATTAAGGAGGGAATACAATTACGCAGTTCCAGCAATTTAAGAAGACCTAGCACCGTTTAATTGCACTGGCATAAATTGTATTTTGAACAGATAATTTCTTGGTAGCGTTTTATGGGCGACTCGTAAAATTCGCAAGATTTTGGCTGCGGGATATATCCATTAAGTGCTAAGTTGGGTGATATTGTAATCCTTTCTGGTAATTAAGACTCTGATTTAGAACTTGCAAATAAAGTAGCTAACGATATCGTTAGCTTATTTATTATGGAAGCTATTTTGTTAGGTATTACATCGTGTTTATGATGGCGTAACGTCCAACTGAGTCTTTGCTATAAATACGTATAAATAAATCAGATCGCGAACGTATAAAATCAATTATATAAATATATAAATAAAATTCATACATTCCCCGTCCAAATATGTACGTGTGTATATTCCTATTAATGGACCAGTCAACAGCAATTTGGAATAAGAAATTATATTCGCAGAAGGCGAAGCTTTCTGATTAAATACCAAGACATTACCATCCATGGCTTGTTAAATATTTACAATTTATACTGATTCCGTATTAAATTTGCAAGGAAACAACTCTGCCTTGCTTTATATATCGTTTTAATCTGATTATACAATACAGATATACTCATAAATAGGTGTGTGAATTAATTTACATGAAGAATTTTAATAGGAGACGCGTGGAAGAGGTTTCTTAGTCGGGAATTATTTATGTGGGGCGTAAGTTGTGTTTTGCTTAAGGCTATGCCTCTGAATCTTCACAAAATAGAAATTATACGTAAATATTGTTACGAAAGCACATTTCGTAAAAATATTTACGTCTTTATTGAAAATTTATCGACGCGTCGCATGTTTGAAAACAGTAATCAAAACGCCAAAGACTTTTAATAAATGTCAGGAGCGGCTCCAAAGTGATATATGACTATTTTGGGTGGTCGAACACCCGCCACGTAAACCGCTTCGTCAAGAGCCCTTCATAAAATCGACCTTTCTTGTCGAATCACGATCGCCATCGTCGCTATAGCGCTTATAATGATCCATAAAAGATAAATATTTCACCATCGTTCTTTGTTGTATTATTAAAAAAGCAATAACCTCATCAAAAAGAATGCTCGCCCGCCGCAACTCTTTATCCGAAATTGAACAATGACCCGAATGAATAAAAACCCTTTATCTCATAAATAACGCCTCTCTGCAGAGATAAATCAACTAAATCATTTTTAAAGTAAATGTTATCAACGGAATAACTAATTGTCTCATTGTAAATGGAGTACAATCTCTCGCAGTTCTTTTGTTCCAGTGGAAGCATTAAGTATGAAATAATGGCGAAGTTCCGTACACGGTAGACAGTTACTTGTCTCGACAATGTTATTAAATCATACACAGAGACGCCGCGACTGTAAAGTATGTAGTGCAAAGCATCGTATTCTCGCGAGTTCGCGATACCTTCATAAATATCTACTTTGACGTCACATTCTTATAAGACGGAACTAAAATCAGTGTGTTGCGAAAATGTAAATAGACTTTCAGTAACATGTTGGTTAGTGTTCGCAATTTCACATGTTAACTTTTGAGTGATGTATTAAGTTAAACTGTTGTATTTTAAACATGTAATTAGTTACCTTTCGTTAATTCTGATAATGGAGAGATGATAGATTCAGTGCAATAATACAAAAAAAAAACTTTGGTTTGGATCATAGATAACGACGTGATTAAAATGTCAATAAACGAAACAGAAAAAAGGCCTTAAAACTTTAGGTTTTCGTCCGTCACACACAAAATAAAACAACTTTGACATATACACCATCCAAAAAAAAAAACATACAAATCGGACGTCCCTGTAAAAAGTTATGCATGGTCATGTAAAAAAAAATATAAACGTGTCGAATTGAGAACCTCTTTTTTTTCGTCGAATGCCATAAACTAGAACTGTCGGAATTTTCTATAGGAAAATGCTGTTAAAGTTCCATTTAAAATCACCAGTTTGAAATTGCAAAAGAATATCGAAGGAAAGGCACGCGTCAATAACAAATTCTAGGCGTGTGCAGTGCCTTGAGCGGTGCGCGATAAATAAGGCCATCTGTCACCTCGTAGATAAACGGATCCTCTCGCATTGACACTCTATTAAGCCTGCTTACTCTGAGGTGTGAGCTGCCATACTAATGTGGGAAAGGGTTCTGTTTTACTGAAGATAAATTAATTTATTTAAATAGTTATTTTCTGGGGTAAGAATGTTAAGTGGTGATTTTGGTATACCTAAAACACTTTTAGTATTAAAATATCTTAAAAAGTTTTGTTTATCCGATAAATAATCAAGTTATAAACTAAATGCTATTCGTTTGTCTTAAGTAAGTAAAATAATAGTTTTACAGTTACAAAAATATACATAATTTTGATCGAAGTTTCATTTCTTACAAAATAGAAGAAAATTTTGCAGCAACAGCAAATTTTCTTTTAAAAAGAAAGACTGACCCTAAAATCATATAATTTAACATAATAATAGGTATTGTAGAACTCGCTTAGTCAGCACTCAGGGACTACGAGCATTTATCATTAGGTAGGTACATTTCTTTTTTGTGAGAGGTCGAAAATGCCAGGCATTATCTTTACCTTCCCTTTTGAGAAAATTATGTCCAGCTGAAAGTAAAGTTTCCTTAAGTGTATAGTGAGGATTTTCTCACAGGAATACTCGTATACTTATATACTTAGTAAAAATATACCACAGAAAAAAAAAATAGAGTAATTGAAATGGAAAAAATGTCATGAGTTACTAATAACGGCAAAAAGCATTCGTTTAATTCTACTTCAAATATTTTATATGCTCCACTTCACCCACAATATTTCATTAAAAAAAAAATAGAGTGACTAGAGTTAGCGGCCCACCTGAATGTAAGTGATGTTATAAAATGAAAGAAAGCTTAGATCCGTTTAAGATTAAGGTGTTATTTAAGCTTCAGACCTTTTTTCTTTTTCTTCTCCTGTTGGAGACTCGGTTTTGTCCAAGCCGTACGTAGTGACCTGGACAACTCTATCGTGCATTATTTAGGGCCTGGAGGATGCAATTAGGGAGGTTATTAATGTAACGTATCCTTTATTTAGTACTTTCCTGCTTCGTTGGTCTTGTTGTCACAAGCGTTATGGCTTAGCAGGTCCAAAGGTTTGATTGCCAGGTCAGGCAGTGTTATTGGGTTTTTCCATCAGAAATTTCTCAGTAGCAGCCACGCTTCACAGTCTGGCTTTGTGCCCGGTTGATAGCAATAGGCTCGCCCCCTATTACATGGGGCTTAAACATAACTTACGAAATGTGGGCATACTAATGGGTACACTTATGCCTAACCATTCAAGGATTATGTTTACTAACTCCATTTTAAGAATAGTACAGGCACAAAACAAAACAGTCTTCGTAATCACCTGTTACTATGTCACAGCACCATCCACAACAACATTATTTCTCGACAAAATACAGATATTGGACGTAAAATGACGGGGCGACATCA
This sequence comes from Eurois occulta, assembly GCA_950022335.1. Lineage (NCBI taxonomy): Eukaryota > Metazoa > Arthropoda > Insecta > Lepidoptera > Noctuidae > Eurois > Eurois occulta. The sequence continues at coordinate 14,416,113 of OX465479.1, read as the reverse complement.
TACTTTATGTACGCCCGTAGTCATAAAACTTTACATGTGAAACAAAATAGCGATATATTTTCGCAGATAGGTATTTTCCGCTGAGAGCCCGTCGATAGGTGATGGAACAGAAAATTGACACTTATACTTTTTTATTGAATAAGAAATGATAGGTACTCCGTAAAAATAAATTCATTTATATCTGGGTAAAACCTGGTTAAGACTCCTGCTTGGGTCATAGTACTCACTAGTTTTGAGCCTAGTGTGTAACTATGATTGTATGCATGCATAATCAGCCTATAAGGTTCCCACTTCTGGGACACACGGCCTCCTCTCTAGAGAGGGAATGGGCTATTATCCACCACGCTGGCCCAGTGCCGGTTGGAATATGTCACATATATGTCTTCGAATGTTTGGTTCTAGGACAGGCCGGTTGCCTCACGATTTTTCCTTGACCGTTTTTGAGAGCAGTGGTAATGTAATAAATTACACAAAGTAATGCGCCTGTCTGGGTTCGAACACACGACTTACTGGACGTGAGTCGGGACCGCCACCACTGGGCCACCGCTGCTCTCAAAATACATAAATACAGTTAAATAAAGAATTAAACAATTATGATGTTGATATCCGGTCAGGTACAAGTAAAAATTTGCGCTACAAATGGTACTAACATTTTGATATGCAGTATTGTTGATTAATTCTAAACCCGTCCACTTAGTATGAGTTTGCTGCTCCTGATCAAACCATGTCCTACTTGCTGGAGTGTCTGAAATGTCCGCTCACCTGCACACTTGATGTTCTGATCAACGCCTCTGGCGGTGCAATACACGAGGCCAACTTACTGGATGGTTGGGCCCAGTAAGTGGCCACGGCTGGCAAGGACAGGACTTGGCTATAATATAGATGTACTGTCAACGAAAAGAAGAGGAAGTGATATTTTGTCTATCGCATACTAGGTACAGGGCCACAAGTTTTGCATAATATATAAGTAGCTTTAGCCCGATTCTTCTAACCGCGCAATTTTTGTAACACAATATTTTATCAATTACAGCCTATGTATTATTCTGAAGTAGTATAAGCATGTAACGTTTTATAAGCCCGTAAAGATATAGATTCATCAAAATTCATTCAGTAGTTTATGCGTGAAAGAAACAGTAACAAACACCCATCCTTGCATTCTCACAAACTTCCACGTTTATAGAAGTAGGAAGATTATCATAACTACACCACCGATAAAAGCCATCTATTTCAAACCTCACGTTTTCAAACATGAGATACGTGTAGTTAGGGTTACCATCTGACAGAAGCCAACCATTTACCACCAGTCCGGCTTTTTAGAACTCCTTCCGGACTTTGTCCAGCCTTGTCATAGTCCGGACTTCTCAACTTAAGAGGAATTAAAAAAAAGGTTAACTATGACTACCGAAAAGGATAGACAAGGACTTTTCAAATTTCGAAATGGTAACCCTACGTGTAGTGCGGGCGTAGCACTGACTTGTATCGTTCATAGAGAGGACACTCGGACACACTCGACACGGCAGCCCGTCGCCGCCTGTTTGCAGCCAGTCGAGTACCACTGCCCGACGACGCCCGCGCCAACTATTGTCACTCTATGACGAACAGTACGACTGAATATGTACAGATTTTCAGTTTTCTACGTTTTTTTGTGAACCTTGCATGTTATGAATGCCGTTCTTACTTAGAAGTGTACTGATTAGCTACTGTTACTATTAGTCTGCGTCTGCGACTGGGCAAAGGCCTGTGTCATGACTTCCAATGAGCTGAGGGTCAAAATAGTTACCCTACTATCGTCAATATCTTCTACGAGGTCACAGCAGACCTCGAGATGATGTGACGAGCTGGGCAATATCAACGAGTAATGGTCCATATTGGCTCTGGATCGAAAGAACTGATTAGCAAGCTACAAAACAATAAAATAAACAAGACCTATCCTTTTTCAAGAAAACTTCCGATTTAATAAAGAAAATTCTATCTTCGGTAACAGAGTAATTATTTTATGAAAAAAATCATAATGTTAAAGAAGATCAAGTTATTTTGCTTTTATAGGAAAAACTGTATACACGTTTTGATAGACATTTATGAGACAAACAATAGACTCCGCTAACATAATCCTACACGTCACAGCGCACGACATCCCACCGACTTTTTGCTCGGGTCGTGGTTATCTAGTACTTTACCAACTGATTTGAAATTATGTATTATTTATCATATTATGGTACATCAGTATTAATATGCAAGTTAAAGGAAAGTATAGATATTAATGTGAACAATTGTTTGCGCAAATACAGGTGCACTCTCACTTCCTTAACTCTCATTGTCCTCATAGGATGGCATTCCAGCACAACCGGAGTAATCAAGCACAGGATTAAAAGATTAACGTGCTATCCGAGACACGGATTCCATACCTACTTACAAGCTCCGAGCTGATTCTAAGAAATTCAAATAAGATACAACATATTCGAATATTGTGGGATTACACAACATTTTATGAAAAGAGTTCCTTTTTAATTAAATCTATTGTTGTGAAGCTCTTTCAAAAGAAATTAAAAAAACCGGCCAAGTGCGAGTCAGACTCGCGCACCGAGGGTTCCGTACAAACCTGTAGGTATATAAGTAAAAGTTATGGTATTTTTATTGCTAAATGAAATCCATAACAAATAAATCAATTTATTATTATTATAACATAACAATGTGGAAAGCTGACGGTACCTTGTCAATACATATATGAAAACATTATGTATGTTCGGAAAAATCTTCATCTCTTTAAGAAGAGAAGTGATAGACATAATTTTAATACTAGAAATAGGCACAATTTGGATCAATCTCGGTTTAGATTGGCTAAGGTACGAAATTCTTTTATGGGGAATTGTGTAAAATTTTATAATAAAATACCACTGCGGATTCTACAACTGAACGAGACAAAATTTAAAACATGCATAAAACGCACACTATGTAGACAAGCATATTATAAATTAGAGGATTATATCCTTGATAAAAAAGCTTGGCTTAATGCTGGTCCTGCTCCACAGTCACAGCCACTTGGGTCCACTAATTAGTTTTCTTTTATTTTATATTTGGAAGAGATGCTCTCCCTTTTATTTTTATAAACATGGTTTTTTTTTTTTTTTTTAAATCGTATTTTTTTTTTTTTGGAGTAAATGTTTAATCTTTTTATTTTTAACTTTTGAAAAGTTATAGTATTGTATAACTTCGAAGCATTTATTATTTATTTTGTAAATATGAGTACCACGTGTAATATAATGTAACTGTTTTTGTTTTTTTTTTTTTGACATGAACGAGCATGGCAATTGAGAGTTTGTCATGCTCACTCAAATGTCTCGCTGATGGTGGCACGTGTGTTGGGTCATTCGGTTCTCTTCAATATGGTTGAGCTGAGTAGTGCTGATCCACGCGTCATGTTCGTGAACGGGCGCCATCAGTTGAGACTGGTCATCTCTCAACTGCCACTAGCTTATTTTAATTTTATTGTTAATGTAATTTTTAATTAGCATTGTTCTCATATATTAGAAGTAATAAGACATGTAACCAGAATTTCTGTAATACATAATCATGGTTTAAAAGAGTGTCCATGGAGTTTCTTGCACGTTCTTCTCCATCGAGATCTACTCCTTGGAATGTGCAACTAGCTTCCTTTTTCTGACTGACCGACTTATTGACAATTCAAAAGTGCCTGTAAATGGTTTATTTGAAATAAATGCTTTGAGTTTGAGTTTGAGTTTGAGCTGGAGGAGCATAAAATGTAAGACAAAGGTCTCTCAGTAATCCTTTATTTTGTATTAACATATAGGTATTTATTAATATTTTTTTTTATGTAACTAAAAATTTAAGATTTTCGGAATTTTTCCTATATGTGTACTTTATAACGTTGCTTCATGCCAAATTTCAAGATTCCAGGTCGTCTGGAAGTATCCTTTAGGTTTTGATTCCCTTGCGAGTAGTTGCGAGTTTCAAAATATGCGGCTTTAATTGCTGTATCTTTTGATTGCGTTGACGTAGAAGTTTGATTTTGTTACAGCTTAAAGATATTATAGACTTGAGTATTTGTTAAGAATTTCAATATAATACCACTACGCGTTCATGAGTAAAGGGGTAATAAGTTTAAAATTATTAAAAATATTTTTATTATATGATGTAACTAAAAATTTATGCTTTTCGCAATTTTTCCTTTATCTGTGTTATAAGACGTTGCTTCGTACCAAATTTCAAGATTCTGAGTTCACGGGAAGTACCCTGTAGGTTTTGATTCCCTTGCGAGTGTTAAAAATTATTAAAAATATTTTTATTATATGATATAACTAAAAATGTATACTTTTCGCAATTTTTCCTATATCTCTGCTATAAGACGTTGCTTCATACCAAATTTCAAGATTCTGAGTTCACGGGAAGTACCCTGTAGGTTTTGATTCCCTTGCGAGTGTCGAAAATTTGCGGCATAAACGGGAGTATCTTTTGATCGCGTTGACTTAGAAGTTTGATTTTTTCACAGCTCCAAGAGACCATAGACTTGAGTATTTGATATGAATTTCAGCTTGATACCTCCACGCGTTCCTGAGAAAAAAGGTCTTGACAGACAGACAGACAGACAGACGGACAACAAAGTGATCCTATAAGGGTTCCGTTTTTACCTTTTGAGGTACGGAACCCTAAAAATGATGAAACGACTGATCACCAAATTATAGTAACGAGAAACATATTTGCAAACAGACTAGACGAGCTGACTGCAGCAGCATGATTTAAAAATTAAGCATTTAAAGTTACAAAGTAAATTACAAGTACAGTCATGTTCTCATATCAGTATGATCTGAGTACAAGAAAATGCTGCTTCACATCCACTACATAGAATTTACGACTCCCGAGGGCATAGTGAAACTTGCCTATTCAGAATCTGGGAAAATGGCATCTTCATAAAAGTATCATATTATTTTTACATACATTATGTGTACATGCTCGAGTCGTGTGAATCGAAGCATAGGATTGGCAAAAACCTTTCTCATTCTTTTATGATAAGATTGCATTGGTAGCAGCATCCTTCTGCATCTGTCTATAATTAAGCGAGAAAAACAGTAGATATTACTTATTTTACATCAAATTTAGAGTTTTGTTGGAGAGATTATGTTATATCCATACTCATTTAGGTACATGTGTACATACAATTAATACCAAGTTGCCTTGGTGACAGAAGGAACTTATTTCGAACAGTCCCGCAGCCCTGGCAGGCATCGGCCCTTGCGGGCCCCTCATGTTTGCTGACATCTCTTTGAGGCGCGCGTGGAACTCGAACGCGCCGTCGACACGGCCTGTCGTCATACGACGGACGGACGGTGAGCTAGCCCATTACTCACCGTCCACAGGCGGCTGGGACGTGAGGTTCTCTCCCTCTCACGTTCCGCCACCTCCTTCGCTAGCATGACTGCTTCGCAGAAGGAGGTGACGGCTTCCCATTCCCTCTCGCCCCGGACCATGGCTTGAACCAGGGCCGGACGCGAGAGGTCGCCGCCGCCAATCGCCGCTACGAGGACACGGCAGTGCTCCGCCCAAGCAGAGCAGACCTCCACGGTGTGCTCCACCGTGTCCCGCCCGATTCGGTGCAGGTACCTCCCGAAACAACCGTGTCCGGTAAGGACCTGCGTCAAGCGGAAGGTGAGGGTGCCGTGGCGCCTCTCTAGCCACTCCTCAAAGAGGGGACTTATCGCCACTATCGTGGCGTGCCCTGCACGGGGTTGCGATAGTCGCTCTCTCCATGTCGCCATGAGATCGCGCCGGAGGTCTGTCCGCTGAGCGACAATTTGCCGCGGCAGCGGAGTTGCCCCCCTGCGCTGTGCCTCCGCGCACCACTCACGCAGGCGCGCGAGGACTATGGCCTCTAGATCCCATGGCGGCAATCCGGCAAGGAGGCTCGCCGCCTCACGGGAGATCGCGCGGTACCCACGGATCAGCCTTACGGCTTCCACCTTTTGGGGCGCGTTCAGGTAGTGCGCGGCGCGCAGCCTCAACGAACGCGCCCACACCGGGGCCCCGTAAAGGGCCATGGACCGCATGATCCCCGCGTAGAGCCTCCGGCAGGAGGCGTTTGGACCCCTCAGGTTGGTCAAGAGCCGCTTGAAGGCAGCCCCGGCCCGTTCCAGGTTGGGAGCCAAACGTCGGAATCGACGACATACTTTACGTACCCATCTATTTACTTCATCATCATCGCTCTTCTGCCCTTATCTCAATTTATTTGGGGTCTTCTTTTTTAATACATACTTCTCAAATACTCGTCTTAGTAGAAGCTACCTCTTTTCTAGCCATATCACCCTTCACACAGTCCATCCCTCGTTTCTTTGGTCTTCTTCTACTCTTATAACCATCCACATTCATACTCAAAACTTTCCTCACAGCATTTTCCTCATTTCTCCACATCACATGACCTTGCCATGACTACTGAAAACCACGCAACTTTTCAGTCACCGGCGCCACTTTCAGAGTTTCTCTTATGTACTCATTTCTTATTTTCTCCATTCGTGTTCCACCACACATCCCCCTTAGCATTCTCATTTCATCTGTACCTGAAATTAGGTTACTACATTGTTCGACACGAGTAAATAATACAAGGAATAATTACACGCACGTCGTTGTATTACGTTCCAGTTTTGCTTTGCTCGATTATTTCTGATCGTAGTGCACTGGAGAGAAAATGTCAGTGATACCTAGAAATAAATACGCAGGTTACAGGAGAAATAATAAAAAACATACTGTTTGTACTTTACATACTGTTTTTATTTTGCCTTTTAGTATACGTATAGCAATTAATTGGTATGAAATTAAAGATAAACTTAAGAAACAAATAATTAGTAATAAATACATTAATAAAACTCTTATTAAGAGAGCTTCATAATTGTTTCATGCTTCAATGCTCACAGACGGTATAATTATATAACGTATGCTTTCGACGAATTTTCCTCAAATAATAACATTAATATAAACATGATATTATTTAATGAAGGATACGTGAAACACACGTCAATATTATGTATTCAATATTAAAGCCTAAAAGCTCGAGTTCCTTTCAATAATAATTATTTATCCATCATAAACATACATTCCAGCAGTGAGGGACGTGATGCGATACTTATAACATGTTGTACATTTTTATTTTTTTGAATACATGGTTTTTAAAGGTCAAATACATTTTTATTAAAGAAATTACAATATAGGACTACCTACAATAAAAATATAGCAAATAATAAAAATAAAATATAGCAGTGATAGCTATATAGGTGTGACCGTCGGACTGCCAAGTCATAGGTCTCGAGTTCCAACCCAAGGCACCGTGATTTTTCGGATTCATGTGCGTGTTGTATAATTATCACTTGCTTCGGTCAAAGAAAACTTCGTGAGGAAACCAAATAAGCATGCCTAAGAGATATTGTTCGACGGCAAGTCAGAGGCCCATGGGCGGCATAATAACTCTGACACCAAGTTAGGCACTAACCACACGAAAAAAAAGAAGATAAAAATATAAACTGTATCTCTGGTTTATTATTATCAACGAGCACCAAAAAGATCATCATAGCATAAAAATACTTAACAAAGCAAATAAAAGTTTGTAGACAGTGGGTCAACCAGGTCAGTAGTCCACGATATACAATTACAGGCGACGGTTTTCTGCCCGCGGCTCACGGCCCTATGTTCTAGCTCATTTCACTGCCACCCCTAACAGGATAGACGGAACTTAATTTGTATGACGCCATCATAATTATACGTCTCTGTCGCATTCAAATGCAGATAAATCATACGTTTTATTTAACTTTATTACGCTGTTAAATGTTGATGAAATCGTCGGTTTATGACCAACGACCGCGGTCAACAAATATATCTAGCGATGTACAAACTCTGTATTCATAAATTGTAATTCATATTGATATTTTATGAAACTTGCTTCTATTTTTAACTGCCTCTGGTCTAGTGTTCGTAATCGCGACTGCTGATCATGAGGTCATGGGTTCAATTCCCGAGTCGGGCAAATTGTTATTAGGTTTTTCCATCAGGAATTTCTCAGTAACTGCCACGGAGTCTGGATTTGTGCAATTTTTGCCATCAACCGGGCTTGTCTGGTAATAGGCTCGCCACCTATAACATGGGACGTAAAGATAACTGGCGAAATGTGGGTGTACTATTAGGTACACCTCTGCCTAACCCTTCGGGGATTACAGCCGTGATGTTATGTTGTGCTTCTTTTTTTAGAAGAAACTGGTTGTTCAGTTGCTTGTTTAGATTTTGAAGAGTTAGATTTTCAAAACCTTTGAATGGTCTGCAAACTAAAGCATTTATTTTAAATAGGCAATTTATTACAGACACTTTTGAATTGTCAAAAACAAAAAGATGTAGTTACATCCCAGCCACAATGCATAATAACTATGCACAGACTGTAGTTGCCCTTACTAAAGCTGTCTATGAGAAATAATCTCCATGGACACACTTTTAAATCAAAATATTGTTTATCGTTCATCGGTGGACTAAGCCGAACCGTATGCTATGCATGCTATACATGTTCTCATAAAGTAATTAAGGATGACCTCAAACACTACCTACTCTCATATTCTATGGGTACTGCATATTGCCGTGTTTCCACTTAGGTGTGATGAGGGGTTCGGGTCGAATTTAATTCGAGGAAAAAGGCAAGTCATGATGACCGGCTGACGCCTGACAACCTAATGAATACCGGATGATGAAAATTTTATCGAACCCGAATTGTTTACGTTAGATAAACGACAATAAATCTTGTTGATTTATCTATACTATCACCATAGCATTACGGCCGTAATCCTCGAAGGGTTATTGTTTTTTTGTTCTTTTGGACAAGCCCGGCACACTATTCTCAAACCACTGTAACTCTTGAAAACCAGAATCAACAGTGGCAATCACCAGATAAGTGCCGAGACAATGAAGCTCGACGAAGTCCCAGAGAAACAATTTAACTATCTTGAATCCCGCAACGAAATTAATCAGAAAGTATAGCGCAGGAGTAGGAAAATCAAAATTTCCACTTCCCTCCATATCAGCAGGAGACAGAACGAAACAAGGTCAATAGGCACAAAGGGACGCTTACAACTGGGATAAGCCCAGTTGCTTAGGCTGAAGAGTTTGACAAAGGTGTACCTAATAGTACACCCAGTCGCAATTGCGACCACTAGACGAACGAGGCAGTCTGTCCTGTAGATTTGTCTAAACTATATATATTATAAAAGGTAAAGTGTGTATGTTTGTTAGTTTGGATGTAATAGGAGTAAGGGTAATCTGAGGAATTACCGATCCGATTCCAATGCTTTTTCTCACTACAAGCTACATTATCCCCAAGTGGCATATTTAAAACGTTCCCGTAAAATAATTACTGACCATAATGCGACTGAAACCACGGGCTAAAGCTAGTAATAATAGGGAATATGCATGTCATTTTTTCTTCACTGAAATCAATACAGTACTATCAACCGAAGAAAAGAATTAAAAATTAAGTTCACTACTGGTTGTCGCTTAAAAAAAAATTAAACTCCTACAATTTTCTACCGCGGCAGTTCAAACGCGACTGTATGTCGCGGTCATTCATGTCATGTTATGTGACGTCACTTACCTCTATCTGCCTTGTTTACATCAATTTTTTGTCCTTATATTAATTTAGTAATTGTATGTGCTATAATCAAGAAAAAATTGCAATAACAATGTTATAATAAAATCTTAGTGAAACTTTAAGTACTTTCAATTAAAAGTGTTGCTTTGACACAAAGTATTTGACGTCACTACCGGCGTTATCGAGGACGATGCTATTTCAGTTTGCATTCCGTTTCACCAAAAACACGCTACATTAAGTATTAAATTGTAAAATAAGTGTTGTATTGAATTAAACAAGTGTACTACAATGATTTTATGGGCCAATATAAGGCATTTTTAAGAAATAAAAAGTTTTCTATTTCTTGCATACCTATTCCCTATTATAAATTTCTGTATTGTATCCTCAGATGAAAGGTCCGACTAATAGACAAAGTCCGGACTTTAAAAGAGACTGGCCTCTAAATGAGTTTCGATGTTTTTTCTCAGAATAGTCAGATAAAAACACCATCGTCATCTAGATTTTTAAAATTTATTGTCGTAATATCAAATATGAACCTACTTCCAGACATGAATATCTTTAGCGTTTATAGAGCAACAATAATAACACCACCATTGATCATACGAATATTATTTACCGAAATAAAATCACAAGCGCAAAATATAACAACAGCACAGAACCGTTCACATTCCTTGTTTGTCTCATAGATTTATTTATTCAATAATTTAGGGACAAACAACAAATTCAGATGATATTCCATCATTGTTCGCAATAACCGAACAATGCAAACACTTGTAAAACAACACAAACAATATAAACGACACCTGTTACTATGCTCACTTTCACTTAGCTTTTTTTTACACGCACGTGACGTTATGCAAATATTAGATATTTCGCGGCACAATATTCCGTGGCAATTTGCAGGGAAATTGGGCAGGAAAGCAATTGATATTCCTATCTCGTTTGGGAATTTTCGCTGGGAATACTGTAGAATCCACTTCTGATTCACCATTTACTTTGTAGCTCACATATCTGTGTCTATGGAACGGTACAGGCTAAACAAACGCGTTAGTAAACGGCAGCACATGGTGCGTACTAAATCCTAGTACCTACTAGTATAGTGTACTAGTATCTGCCAATAGTGTCCCTCGTTAGCTTTCGTTTGTGAAACTTTGCATAGTCGATTTATTGTAATTTTGTTCTTTTTGTAGACTGTTTGTAGTTTATTTGCACACTTATTTTTTTATGGTAGGTAGACAAATGAATAAGGTAAACTTAGAAACTAAACACTTTTCTTGAACACTCGAACTCTTCGTGCTACATCAAAATTACGGTTTTAAAATTTCAAAGTTCCACGTACAAGAAATCCTTTTGAATAGTTAAACATCAATGAATATGAGAGTGACCCACTTCTACGTTCATTCACTCTGGTAGCTATCACTATATTTAATGTTATTGACTTTGCCTACAGCCTGTAATTGTACACAACGGTTGCTCCACTCCCTTGTTCCGTCCAATTAATTTTAACAATATGCGTGTAACGTACATAAGGAAACTTGGGTTCAGGAAAAATTACAGGGTGTGTACCTATCTCTGTAATCGCGATACAGATTTGGGACTCTCGGGCTCGCAAACATATTAAATTTCGTGTATTTAATTATACCTAGAACATTATTATTGTACCAGTACATTAAAATAAACCTTTACGACTTAAAAATTAAAATCAAATATGAAATAGAGAAGTAATGTTAAGATATTTTAATATTTATCAGAAATTCAAGCCTAAGGCTCACCTAAATTTTTTCATGAATATGTCACGTAATATAAAACCCAAATCACGTCTGCCCAACAATTCGTATACAACACATAAGTCAAGTACACGACCTTATTAAGCCTAGCTCAGTCCCTAACAGTCATAATAAGATCATGGAGGAATTTATATAAGCAGAACTATTTCAAGAATACCCTTATTACCCCATTACTAGAGCTACCCACTGTTCGCCCTGCTTAATATCGATATCGGCTAAAGATGTTTGTTGACAAATGAAATGCCAATTGCAGAGACGACTATTCCTTATTGAGAAGCGGCGGCTTCAATATCCTTTGATTAATGTTGTTGTATATATTATTATTTACTGGAAGATCTAAGATCTTCTGGCAGTTCAACGATGTCAGAAACATTTGCTTTCCTTCAATATTTTTGATTAGCTATCAATTTTCATGCTTATTTAAATACAAATTACCTATCAATGTGCCTCATTAATTGATCAAGCCTTTTGAAGTCCACGGTTGAAAAAAGGTTGTACCTACATACCAAGTTGAACCACGTCTCGTATTCTGTGACCTTTCTTCAGTAGTTCTGTTCTGTGCTATAACTAATAGTTTCTGCCCGCCTAAAAAAATCTAAATAAAATGGACGTCATTCATTATTTTCAATTATCTCATCTCACATCTATACCAAAAGGAAAAATCGTTTAAAAACAGAATATATAATAAAGGAGATATTCTTTATTAAAAAACTCGATTGGAATTTCTTCTTTCTATGGCCACACATATTATGAATTAATGTTACCTATCCACTGAAATATTATGTAGAATAGGAAGCTTTTATGTTAGCATCTCCTCTGAGGAAGTTGCAGTGCTTCTTTTCAATATCCCAGGTTCGTATAATACCAGTAATAGCATCCGAAGCTGACACAAACCTGCGACAATTTAATACCGCCAAGAGAAGTCTCTTTGCATGGCATTTTTCATACATTCATGAGCGATATAAGATTCGGTTGATTTGTTTAACATATGTACATAAGTCGATTTGTATGTATTTCAAGGCACTTACCGGGTAATTGAGAATGTCTTAGAATTGACGTGATATTTATATTTCATTGAAAATTCGTATTTATGTTTCAAATGCTCTCTCCCAGAAAAGAAATCTTTGAATAGGATCATACTTATATCTCATTTTTGTGTCTGTTTTTGAAGCTATCCTACCTTATTAACCATCGTTTCAAACGACGGTTAATAACGCAATATCGTCAATATTTATAGAGACGATTTAAAACAATTATTGGAAAATTGAAAAGTGGTTTAACGGATCGGTCTGGCGTATTATTTGTTGTAACAGATCGACTCGGCCCCAGGGAGCGGTTGGAGAGCTCGCAAGGCGACGGATTTCACGCCAGGCGTGCCGTCCTTGTTGCCTCCCGCCTCCGAGCTACCGAGCCCCGGCGCTCACTGTCCAGTGTCCAACACAAAACTCGATTGGATATCGATTTGATAAATAGTGTGGCTAATCTCGCCTGTTATTATATCAAGCACGAACTACCGCGCCATTTAATTAACGTCTAAAGACACATCATAGTGTTTGTCTACGTAATTATTTCAATGGAAAACAATCATGATCAAACAATTTCCTTTTTCAAAGACACAAATAAAACCTTCATAATGAAAATGTTTTACAGTGAAAATGAATATTTTCGCTTACACTGAAACCGAACAAAAATGCTGAATGCCGCACTTTGCGAACTTAATCAAACGCTGAGCTTCGTCTATACAAAAACGTTTACCAAACGTAATATAGAAAGAACGAGTTTTAATTTAAAGAGTCAATGAAGAGGAAGAACATAGGTTCAATCAACTATTGTGAGTTTAAGGCCATAAAGTCTGCTTGAAAGACCAGCGACGCAGATGCATTAATGTACTTGGATAAAGTTTGTACACAATTTATATAACAATAGAGTGTACCTATTGGAGCAAAATACACAAACACGGAAGCCTTTCATGCCGACGTTCAGTATTTCGTGAGCATTGTTCGAAACGAGGTTACTACAGTTAGTGCCACAATTTAATAAAATACACTATCACGGGACAAAAGGCTAAACCACTGACTATTCACAATTTTTCTAACATTTCTATGACTGCCGAGCATGCAATAACATATTTAAGTGCACTCGCCAAATAAAATCACCAGAAATAGTTCGTGTAGCATCTATGTTTTAAAGTTTTATGCGGTATAAAATATTATTCTACACATTCTGCCTACTCCAGGAAACAAACACACACACAGGTTTATGTACGTAGAATTGTAGATATGTAAATCAATCAATCAACCATGTAACCATGTTGTAGGTATGTAAATCAATTGACAATAGGCATAGAAGATAAATCATCATCTGCCTAGCCTTTTCCCAAATATTTTGGGGTCGGCTTCCAGTCTAACCGGATGCAGCTGAATAAAAGTATTTTACGTGGAGTGACTGCCTATCTGACCTCGACAACCCAGTTAGTCCTGGGTAATACGATACCCTTTGGTAAGACTGGTTGTCAGGCTTTCGGGCCACTGACTAGCTGTAACGACTGTCAAAAATCTACAAATGACAGCCGGGACCAACGGCTTAATGTGCCTTCTGAGGCACGGAAGAAACTCAGTATAGGCATCGCAGATAAATAGGACGTATTGTTTATTATATTTAGATTTTCTGGTGAAATTAATTATTGAATGCAAATAATCCGGCTAATTATGCAGTAAGTACAACAAACCAAGCAAGCGACAATTTTAATTTACTATAGCTTATTTCGACCGTAACATAACAGCGGACTCTTTCCGGACCCATTAGTTCATACAGGATGTCCTTACCCTCCACCCGTACGTTCACGTCATCAAAATAAAATGTATCCTCATCAGAACGCTAGTTTAATGGCCGTAAGCCCGCTCTTAAACCGGAGAGCGCTCCCTGTCCCAATGAAAACTGTTCGTCTTACAAAACAAACTAAATACCAGGGATGTTTGTGCTCCACGTCAAACGTTGTTATACGTTGTTATCCGATGTTTGTTGCTTCTACAATACATTTAGATTCTCTCCATGATAAATATTTGGTACAGCTAAATACGTCGTCGTATGATGTTTATCTTGACGTACTGTGTATTTATTAGCTACAGAATTACATATTCATAGTCTCATATTCAATAAGTTTACTCGGAAAAATACTAGATTCACTGATATTTTTCCAAGAATATAATAATGCAGGAAAATGTGAAATAAGAAGTAAATGTTTCAAATCGATGTTTGTATTCATTAAAATATACGTAGGTCCTAAAAAAAACCGGCCAAGTGCGAGTCGGACTCGCGCACGAAGGGTTCCTTACCATTGTCTATAAAAACGGCAAAAAAATCATATCTGTTGTATGGGAGCCCCCCTTAATATTTTTTTTTAATTTTTAGTACTTGTTGTTATAGCGGCAATAGTAATACATCATTTGTGAAAATTTCAGCTTTCTAGCTATCACGGTTTATGAGATACAGCCTGGAGACAGACAGACAGACAGACAGACAGCGAAGTCTTAGTAATAAGGTCCCGTTTTACCCTTTGGGTACGGAACCCTAAAAACTCTCATGAATCCGTTCCACAATACTTCTAACATACCAATAAACTGATTGAATGAAGAGCTATAGTAAGTATAGTAACCAACACAAGCCAAAGCGCCGCCGCCGGTTTTATCAATTTGATACCAGATACGTTCGGGAATCGATAGCTCGAGGATACCATGCGTTAATTTCAATCGTGGTAACCTAGGAATAGTTAACAGTTTGCGGCCGGCGTGGGCACTGTGGCCACAGGGCACTGATTTTAGCTTACAACTGGTAACTCGACACAGCAGAATACACGTAGGTGTGTCGGCCGACGTTCAGCCAATAAACGATGTTCATTCAGTGATGAATGTCGATTCGGGTTCATTGTTTATTGCAAACGTACGGATTGATAGTGTGTACTCGTCTTACGTAGACTTCTCACATAACATCTGTGTTTGTAATCAATCTGCCAATCCGCAAGCGGCACCCGCGGGCGGGCGGTGATCATTTTGGGCCCTCCAGCGCCCAGTGGGTCAATGTTAGCCTGAAGGTTAGCTACGGTAGATGTGCACTTGTGCAGCCATTGAGTACCATTCGAGGATTGATATTGGGGCTGAAACGGCTGTATGAATTTTGGATGAAATTTTGTACGCAGACTATGACCTGGAATAACACATATAGGCTAAAATAGAAGCGTAGTTGTAAGTGCACTTACCTACCTGGTGTTTATCCACACGGCTCGTGTGACTGTTTTAGTAGATACCCTAAATTACGATATTAATATAAATCAATTGTATGATCATTTCTTTTCAATAGTTCACACTGAATACAACAAAACTTTTGAAAAGAAGACAAAAAGTATTTGCCCTAAATTTATATTTAGTGATTGGGCAACTAGAGGTATCAGAAAAAGTAGGGAAAGACTATTTGAGCTTTATGACCTTAAATCTTATATAAACACTGAAACTTTTAATAAGTATGTTGCTAAGTATTCAAACATTTTTAGAAATACATGCAAGGTTGCCAAAGCCCTGCACATTAGCAACAAGATCAAAACAGCAGAAAATAAAATAAAGACAGTTTGGAAAGTCATAAATAACGAGACTAACAGGAAGAAAATACGTAACACTAGCTACACCTTAGATACAGCATGTGGTCCTAAAAGCTCTAATCAGGAAGTAGCTCAAGAATTTGTGAATTTTTTTACCGATATACCGTTAAAAACTACGGAGTCTCTTAATTCCTCTCCTGAAGTAGCAATTGGTTTATTAAAGGCGAATGCGTCTGGCTGCCCGGCTGAATTTAAATTTAAACACATAAACCCTATGATAGTTATTAAAGCTTTCCGGCAAATAAAAGTCAAACTGACCGAAGATCTTTGGGGAATGTCTATCAAAGTTTGTACATCCATAGTTGAGACTGTAGCACCATACTTAGCTTTAATTTTTAATTTGTGTGTAGACCAAGGAGTTTTCCCTGATTTAATGAAATACAGTAAAGTCATACCTCTTTTCAAATCCGGGGATAGTAAAGATACTAATAATTATAGACCTGTATCCGTGTTGCCAGTTTTTAGCAAGGTGTTTGAAAAAGTAATGCCTAATCAAATGCTCAATCATTTTAACACCAACAGAATCTTACACGACCAACAGTTTGGTTTCACTAAGGGACGTTGTACAACTGACGCCGGTGTAACCTTATTAAAGCACATATTTTCTGCGTGGGAAGCATCCCAAGACGCAATAGGAATATTTTGTGACCTCTCCAAAGCATTTGATTGCGTAAATCACGACACATTGCTTTTGAAACTTGAGCATTACGGACTAGGTAAACTTGCACTTAGTTTGGTAAAATCTTATTTAAGTGATAGACAACAATATGTTCAAATAAATGGTGTTAATTCACAGGGTTTAAAAGTAAAAATAGGGGTTCCGCAAGGCTCAATATTGGGTCCTTTCCTCTTTCTAGTGTATATAAACGATCTACCCTATTTATTGAAAAACCAACCTCAAAATATGGTGTTATTTGCTGATGACACTTCTCTAATTTTTAAGATAAATAGACGGGCCCAAAATCTAGATGACGTAAATAATGCCCTACTTCAGGTCCATAATTGGTTCACAGCAAACAATTTAGTATTAAATGAAAAAAAAACGAAATGCATAAGATTTGCTTTACCAAATGTTAAAAGTAACGAGTGTGATATAGTATTGAATAAAGAGAAACTTGAATTCGTAGATAAAACCGTTTTCCTGGGGCTTACGCTTGATTCAAGGCTACAATGGGGTTCTCATTTGAAATCTCTTGCGGGGCGCCTAAGTTCAGCAGCATATGCTGTTAGAAAAATCCGTCAATTTTCTGATGTAGATACCGCTAGACTGGTCTATTTTAGTTACTTTCATAGTATAATGTCTTATGGCATTCTGTTATGGGGACGGGCTGCAGACATTGAGTCTATATTTATTCTGCAAAAAAGAGCCATCAGAGCCATATATAATCTTCGTAGGCGCGATTCTCTAAGGGAACTGTTTAAGGAAATCAAAATCATGACGGTACATTGTCAATACATCTACGAAAACATAATGTACGTTAGAAAAAATCTACATCTTTTTAATAAAAGAGGTGACAGACACAATTACAGTACGAGAACTAGAGACCAATTAGTTCAGCCGGGCTTCAGACTCGCTAAAGTAGACTCATCTTTCATGGGGTACTGTTTAAGATGCTATAATAAAATTCCACAAAGTATTCTTGAACTGAATGAGACGAAATTTAAATCATGCATTAAACGCACACTATGTAAGCAAGCATATTACAAGTTGGACGATTATATCTCTGATAAAAATGCTTGGCTCAATGCCGGTCCTGCTCCACATGGACAGGGGCGCATAAACTGATTAATGGATAGCATTAAATAGTATTGTTGGAGCTGCTGAAGATTGTACAACTATCTTTGCATTGTATAGATTCAATTTCTTTTGGTATTATATAACCGCATAGCCCATATTATGTGAGTACTATGTAATAGAAAGCTATCCTTCGTTGGAAACCTACGTAATTTTTTTTTTTTTACTTGAATTTGCCCTGGCGGTTAAGTGTATGTCATGCTCACTCAAATGTCTCGCTGATGGTGGCGCGTGTGTCGGATCAGTTAGTTCCCTTCAAAATGGTTGAGTTGAATGGTGCTGATACATACGTCATGTTCGTGAACGGGCGCTGTCAGTTGTGACTGGTCATCTCTTGGTTGCCACGGCTTATTTGAATTAATTATTTTATTTTGTGAATTGTTCTTTTCCTTGTTTTTACTATGGACACTTTAACGTGCACATCTTGCTACATCGCTCTCACATAATGTACCATCTAAACATGAATGATGTAACCAAGGTTTTGTAAAAATATTCTGATTTAAAAGAGTGTCCATGGAGTTTCTTGCCCGTTCTTCTCCATAGAGATCTACGTTAGGGAATGGGCAACTACAGTACTTTCACAGTTTTTATGCCTTGTGACTGGGACTGTAGCTAAATTTCATTGTTGTCTTTGTTTCGACAGTTCAAAAGTGCCTGTAACGGGCCTACTTGAAATAAATGCTTTGATTTTGATTTTGATTTTAAGTGTAAATATGGCTTCAATCTTTATTTGTTTAGTTGCTATACATATACTATACTGAACCATGAAAAAGGGTTTGCATGCTCACACTACACTACGACCGTCGTAGACTGGACCTGTCACTATAAATGCAAATATACTCTAGCAAGGATCGTTAAATCCTACACGCTTCCTCTATATTAGCTTTAAACGTTAGCACATATTGGTTTCTACCGCAAGCCGATTTATAACCAAAGCATATCTTCAAGAAATAGAAGACGAATATTTATCAATACATTATAGAATAGGTTTGATAATTATGATAGAATTAGTGATTTGTTTTTTTTAACGTTCCCCCACACTAGGAATTTCTCCTGTATCTTGGGTACGTTTACAAACATTTAAACTCAACTCACATACACGGTCAAACAGCCAACCTGGAAAAACTACCCGTAGGCCATCCAAATATTTGTTCCGTGCGGGGATCGAACCCACGATACGCATCACAGCAGCCAGTCGCTTAGTCACTGCGCCAACGGTGCCGTCGAGTTTATAAGTATTCTATTTTCTTTTCTTCTCTTACACACTGGTCAGTGGGGCTTCGTTTGTTGTGAAAACTTCGTCGGTTTGGAAATGTTAATATTTAAATAAAACTTTATTATTATAGACTCGTCAAAAATACATTGCGATTGTGTGTTACGTAATAACTGACTGCTTTTTATTGCTGTCCAAATTCTTGCGAAGGATGAATTGGTACGAAATCGCTCGGATCACTTTCGATTGGCGATGAAACTCTCACACATCAAAACGCAGACATAACATAATTCACGCATACACTGTCCCTACAACATAACATAACATCACACCTGTTATCCCCGAAGGGTTAGGCAGAGGTGTACCTAATAGTACATCCAAATTTCGCCAGTTATGTTTAAGTCCCATGTAAAAGGGGGCGAGCCAACCAACCGCGCATAAATCCAGACTCCCAGAATCCAGAATTCCTGATGAAAACCAAATAACAATTTGCACGACCCGGGAATCGAACCCAGGACCTCATGTTCAGCAGTCATGCTTGCGACCACTAGACCAATAAGGCAGTCGGCAACATGAAAATAGTAAAAATGTAATCAAAATCGGTTCATCCGCTTGGAAGCTACGATACCGCAGACAGATTCACAGATCCACAGATACACACGTTAAACTAATAACACCCCTCATTTTTCGTAAGTGGTTAAAAATAGATCGAACCAAAAACAATTTTAAACACAGCTACACTTGATTTAACCAAACACTTACCCACTGAACGTGGTAGTAAGAACTTAATACTCACGGCAGAACCACTTCCGACGTTCAAGGGGCGAAAATTCTATCCCAAAGAATGAATTCCTCAACAAAATAAACTGGCTGAGGTACTTATTAATTAAACTTCTGCGTTCCGTCTCTATTATCTTTCTGTTGGTTTATTTAATTACAGCTACCAAATTGCTGAGCACAATAAATACGAATTGTAATATTGAAAGGCGTCAAAATACTTGTGAAAATCAGTCATAATATAAAAAACCGGCCAAGTGCGAGTCGGACTCGCGCACGAAGGATTCCGTACCATTATCTATAAAAACGGCAAAAAAATCATATCTGTTGTATGGGAGCCCCCCTTAATATTTTTTTTTTAATTTTTAGTATTTGTTGTTATAGCGGCAATAGTAATACATCATTTGTGAAAATTTCAGCTTTCTAGCTATCACGGTTTATGAGATACAGCCTGGAGACAGACAGACAGACAGCGGAGTCTTAGTAATAGGGTCCCGTTTTACCCTTTGGGTACGGAACCCTAAAAAGAGGTACTGTTACTAAATCATTTTGGGTTTTTAAATCCCAATTTATTTAAGGACGGCGCAGCATGTCTTCTTCATCACAACATAACATTACGCCTGTAATACTCGAAGGGTTAGGCAGAGGTGTAGATAGGTGTGTGATAGTACACCCACATTTCGCCAGTCATGTTTAAGTCCCATGTAATAGTATCATTATTTCTTCTTCATCAATACTTCTCTATTAGTCACCCCCTTTATAGCCATATATATTTATAGCCATATATATATATGTCACGGGTTTTCCCGTCTAGTTATTAATTTCACAGCTGCCCCACAGAGAGACAGACAAAGCAGTAATTCAATATTATGATTGTTCCTTTTTCCTTATAGAAAATAGTCCGTTAAAGATTCTAGGTACATTTTTCCTTGATATTGTTTACTTCATAGAAGCTACTTGCCAGGACATAAAATTGATAAAAAAATCAACGGGTTGCACTCCGGGAGTGCCGGCAGAAGTGAAAACTTGAATATTAACGTTGTGCATTTTTGACTACTCTCCCATACGTCTTACGAATTTTCGATCAGGTCACGTGTCCTGACGCGAGTTTAACATTTTTTACCCATCGCAAAAAAAGTGCACAACGCCGCTAAAGAAGTTTTACTTAAAAAAATTTCGATCAGGTCACGTGTCCTGACGCGAGTTTAACATTTTTTACCCATCGCAAAAAAAGTGCACAACGCCGATAAAGAAGTTTTACTTAAAAAATAACGTTCGAGACTCCTGCATAAATATTACGTATTTCGTAAAACAATATATACGTTGTCACGTAAAACACAAATAGATGGCATTTTTTATGAACACCCATAAAGATAAATGCTGAACATAAAACATTGCAGTTAATGGTTAAAAGAATATTTAACATTGTTATAATTTTGTGTAGGTCCTCTTTGGTCTACTCTTTCAGTTTTTAACCAATAAGAGTGGCTCTTTCAATTACGTTCACATCTCACCCAAGAAAAGATATTCAGTACTTTAACACTGGAAATAAAAACTCTGATATACTACTACATTATAAGAAAAACTCCAACTCCATTGTTTTGTCGGCTCAAATGCATTTTTCTTAAGTTTATGTGTTATAGAAGGCTCACAAGAGTGTCAAATATCTTGTATTTACCATAGTTACTCCTGTCATACCTTAACGCAAATAATATGAGGAAATATAATATTAACTTTCTGATTACAGCAGCTCAAGAAGACCCCGTACAAATAAAGGTACGATTTCACGCAGGTTTCGTACATACCTAAGCGTTCGTCTAACTAAAGCATTCCGGGAAAAATAAATGGGCTGCAGATATTTTCTCGGATTTCGGTACTGATTTCAATGGTTTTCTCACACAAAAGATCTAAATTAAGTAATCGCTATGACTTTTTTTTATGAAAGTAAGTTATAATGAAAGTCTTTGATTTGAGCTAAATGAATACTATGTCACGGTAGGTAACATTAAACATAATATTCATTTAGCTCAAACCATATCGTATATTATGACTTAATTTCTCATGAAATATAATGCCATAAATTATAACAACAACGAGTAACAGTGTAAATAAGTTTATTTATGTTAAATTTTAATGTTGGGTATCGGCACCCAATTACAAATGTGTATTCATTTCAATTCGAAACATTTTAATAAGCGCCCCTTGAGCGCGCCAACTTGAAATTGCTTATTAAAAGGTTCGCAAAAACCTATAATAAGAATGAAAAATATTTTTGCATTCATTCGCCAAAGTAGTAGATGAGAATTTCCCGACGATAATTGACGGTCCCGCCGAGAAATATCGTCTATAAATATAGTGGACGAAGTTTGACGACTGTTGGAAAAAATTTCAAGCTCCTTTTCAAGACATTTACTTGAGAATACTGAGGAGGTTCGAAAGCAGACATAGCAATTTGTTAGTTTACGCTGCGTAGCAGCGCCGGGCCGCGCTCAGCCAGGCGACGAACAAGTCATCTTTTATTAAATACGTACACAAAGCGTCAGTATGTGCTAACCCCTCAAGTTTTAAAATGTTACACTGCTACAACATTGAATTCTTTGCGAATAATCTAAAGAATACTTAAAAATGAGTTTAGTTGGATTCGATCCATCGCCATCACCGAACGTCGTCATAACCATACCGGCGTAGTTTGACGAACTAGCCAGCGAGCTCATATGAATTGCGACGAAATTGTTATCTACTATCGTCTGAGTGACTTTATCTTTAGGTTTCTTTCTAATCGATAGATGTTTAAAAAAAACTTTATTTCTTAACCAAAAATATTTATATTAGTTGGTAATTGGAGCCTGTAATGCTTGTGTTAGGAGACTCCGCTCTACAACAGCAATATACAGTAATTTATTTAGTACCTACGTTAGATATAAACAGTATATTTGTGTGCGTGTGTGTATTTCATTTTGTATGTTATTATATGTTACTAAAACAAAATAGAAAAATGCTTTATTTAAAAAAATATATTGCATCATAAAAAGCACATTTCGTGCCAAGGATTTGTACCTCCAATCTTATGCACGGCAAGCGGTCTTGAAACCGCCGGTCAATTTAGACGTTGAATAACTTCTCGTAAACGTTGACCCTAGTAAGGTAAAAGTACGTATTCCCGTTAGTGTACCAGTACCCGTTAACAAGTCAGTTTTTTTATTATTGCATTTTTCTACCAATAATAAATTAAAGTTTGTGAAGGGCAATACCTTCTCGGTAATATTTTGTACAATTGTAATGGCATCATTGTCCAAAAAGTTTAATGGCCTCAAAACCATGCGATAGCAAAAGTTTGCTGTAACTGAATATTACGAAAGTTCAAAGTTCTGTCAGTGAACTACGAAACCACCACGTCGCATTCATGAGCTAGCCATAGTGCGACGGATAACATTAAAGTAAGAGTGTTGATTTTCTAAGATATGTAAGTATATTATTTTGCGATATAACTTATAAATCGAGGTGAATCTAATTGAGAAATAAATATTTTTGCCGTTCACATCTATTGGTACTAACAAACCCTTACTTGACCTAGTACCCGTTAAAATCGTATTTTTTTTACCGGACATTGGTACACGATCAACCCGGTAATACACGTTGTACCGAAACCCGTTATTGTGTACTTATTGCCTTGAAATAGGTCTCATTTTCCTTTAAAACTGTAGAATACATTTCTGCCTGATATTGGGACTTCAAATAACAGTTGCATTTAAACCCGACAGCGTCCTTATTGCCTTGTGTTAAGTCCTCTTTTCTTTCGAATCAATAGAATGTAGTTTCTATGCTCCTTGTTTGTTTTGTAATCACTTGGATTCGATTGCCTCTTTAGTTTTCTTTATGATTTTCAAATTTTTGCACGTTTCGCGTTACTGCTCTGCTGTTCTGAAACCAGGTTTTTCGATGCGCATCGTGTGGCGCGCTGCTTTTTTAGTATGGATATCAATAACCACGCAGTAATTTGAAGCAAACTTCAGACCGGCAAACTTACATGACTCGATCTGTGGATACCCGACTAATTTTCTCGTTGTTTTTTTTTTGGGATGGGTAATCATCAAATGACTCCTCCCGCTCTGGGCGGAGCGGAAGGGAGTGTCAGAGCTTTAGTGACTAAAACCCATCCATGTTCTTTCTTTTGCCCTTTGTGTTCCAGGGCCGCGGTATCTCTTTTGAATAGTCCCGCAGCCCTGGCAGGTATCGGTCCTTGCGGGCCCCTCCTGTTTGTTGACATCTCTTTGAGTCGCGCGTGGAACACGAACGCGCCGACGACACGGCCTGTCGTCATAAGATGGACGGACGGCGAGCTAGCCCATTACTCACCGACCACAGGCCCGCCCGGTGGCCGAGAGCCACCACGTGGCCCCCGACGCCCAGGGCGTCTCCCGCGGCAGCTGGGACGTGAGGTTATCTACCTCTCACGTTCCGCTACCTCCTTCGTTAGCATGACTGCTTCGCAGAAGGGGGTGACGGCTTCCCATTCCCTCTCGCCCGGGACCATGGCTTGAACCAGGGCCGGACACAAGCCGCCAATCGCCGCTACGAGGACACGGCGGTGCTCCACCCAAGCGGAGCAGACCTCCACGGTGTGCTCCACCGTGTCTCCAGACGATCCTCACAATGATAACACCCTGGCGTTTCCTCCCGCCCGATTCGGTACCGGTACCTCCCGAAACAACCGTGTCCGGTGAAGACCTGCGTCAGGCGGAATGTGAGGGCGCCGTGGCGCCTCTCTAGCCACTTATCAAAGAGGGAACTTACCGCCACTATTGTGGCGTGCCCTGCACAGGGTTGCGACAGTCGCTCTCTCCATGTCGAGGAGATAGCGCGAGAGGAGATAGCGCCGGAGGTCTGTCCGCTGACCGACAATTTGCCGCGGCACCTGAGTTTCCCCGCGACGTAGTGCCTCCGCGCGCCACTCGTGCAGGCGCGCGAGGACTATCGCCTCCAGATCCCATGGTGGCAATCCGGCAAGGAGACTCGCCGCCTCGCTGGAGATCGGACGGCCTTACGGCTACCACCTTTTGGGGCGCGTTCAGGTAGTGGGCGACTCGCCTCCTCAAGGATCGCGCCCGCACCGGGGCCCCGTAAAGGGCCATGGACCGCACGACACCCGCTTAGAGCCTCCGGCAGGAGGCGTTTGGGCCCCTCAGGTTGGGCAAGAGCCGCTTGAAGGCAACCCCGGCCCGTTCCACTTTGGGAGCCAAACGTCGGAAATGTTCCACGAAGTTCCACCGGCTGTCGAGGATGAGTCCAAGGTACTTCAACATTGACTCGACGCCGATGGGAACCCCTCCTACCATCAGCATGGTTCATGACGGTGGCGCATTCCGAGGCCCATGTAAGCACATGGCCTCGGACTTGTGCAATGTCACCTCGAGACCCAATTACCGGATCCTCTCTATGACTATCGCAACCCCGCGTGTCATAATTTCGGCCGCCACCTCGTGCCACCTCCCTTGTGCCAGCAACAGCGTTTCGTCAGGAGTGCCTCCCTAATGCAGCTCCAGGGCATGGTGTTGAAGGCGTTGGCGATGTCAAAAGACACCGCCAAGACGACCCCACCGCGGGAAACCGCATCCCCCGTCGTGAGGGCTCTCACGCGCATGATGGCGTCCACCGTCGAGCGCCCCTTGCGGAAACCAAACTGGTGGTCCGCAAGATCCAGCCCCATCCCCGCAAGGTTCCCGGCGAGGCGGTTTGCAATGACTATTTCAAAGAGCTTGCTCACCTCGTCGAGGAACACAATGGGCCGGACGGAGAGTCCGCAGGGTGCCCCGGCTTCCGAATGAGGACCAGCTTCCCCGTCTTCCAACGAAGCGAGAACTGGCCTCTCTCCAAGCATGCGCTTAGGAGAACAAAAAAATGTCTCTTCTTTGGATAAGCCGTTTTTTATTTATTTTACACAGTTCACAGAAATGCAAAAATAGCATTTCTGTGAACTTTAACGTAAAGCAATAGAGTTCAAATTCGCGGTGAAAATTACCGGATTCAGGGACAATTTAACGTTTACTAGTACAAATCTACCGGGTACTGGTACAATTAGCCCTTTGTTTAATTTTTTTGTATTATTGTTAAAGAAAATATAGACTAATAAAAAATAATAATATTACACTAAAACTAGTTTAAATTATCTCTCTAGTCATGTAATTATTTTTTTTGTAAGTCTTCTAGTTTTAGCATAGCAGACCTGCAAATTCAGTGAAGTTCAAAACTTCACGGTTACTGGGCCCTTTACCTTATTGCTTGCCGTTCTAAACAATAACAAAAGTATTGACGACTTGTTGAAAAAAAAAAATTGAAAACAAACTTTTAAAAATAAATATTAACATAAACTTTTTACTATTATTACACTAATACTTATTTATTAATTATATTAAAATGTTTTTGCAAAATACAAAACCCAACTTGGGCCTATCACGGATTTGAGCGCACATGTCTTTTGGGGGGGTTACCACTTAATGGAGCTGTGTGTACAAACATTTGCATTTACCTACCGTGTACACTGTATTGTAAAATTTTAAAGTATTTTCCGTGTAATGCATTCAAATGATAAATGTAGTCTCGTATTTTGAATAGGATAAACAGCGTTTTAAATGGATAACCGGAATGGTACAGAATTTTAATACGTAGCAAGACAAAGCTGGGAAATATTAGGAACTAACAGAAGTACCTACCTAAGTTAGAAACAGTATTCACTTGCTTTTATGAAGTATTTTAGTTGTAAATGCATTTGCTCGTTTATTTTCCCTTTAAGAGTTAGTTAGTTTAAATTCGCAGTAAACGATATAACAGCTTTCTATAAACTCTTTCACACAACAGTAGTGTGCACTGTGCATGTGGCACAGGCGCCCATTAGTCGGATTTTGCTTCAACACCATTATTTAAATCGATATTTGTTTTATTCATGTTGTGTGTCAAAAAATGATTTTTTTTGCATGCTAGTTATTATGGCGGAATATGTCCTGCTCTATAACACTTTTATAATCCATCCTGAAATTGAATACATCCTGTATACATCACATTTTATGCAAATCAATATATTTACTTACCAAAGCCAGATATTTTCTTCAATAGTGATAACAGGTATTTTAATCAGATATCATTACCATCTGCCTAGCCTTTTCCCAACTATGTTAGGGTCAGCCTCCTGTCAAATTAGATGCAGCTGAATACCAGTACTCTACATGAAGCGACTGTCTAAGTATTTTAATAAGCACGTGTTTCATTTCCAAACACCAACTTTACGTGAAAATTTAACCGAGCTAGGGTACGAGTACGTCTGTCCAGTTGCTTATACACGTTTTATGTCCCGTTCAAAGCCATCTCCATTTATATGGACCCATATCAATGACCATAAACATGATCATGAATAAGAATGTAGGTTTTATGGCTCCCTATATAAATCCGGAGGAGGTGGTCATTACACCCGCCTCGAGGAGTCGCTCCAAGGAAACACGTTGCTGATAATAATGACATGTGAGGACTTGATTATTCAGCGTCTAGGATGTGAATATTGCGTCTCTTTTCTGCACCTAAGTGTCGTAAAGGTAGCTGGGGATTTCATCATGAGGATATAGGTAGGCACTCCAATCGCACGCTGATAAAAAGAAAGAAAAACGGCCACCAAGCGTGATAGTGGAACAATATACTTAATTTGAAACATAAATAAACATATGCCAAAAAACCCAAGTAGACTTAATAACTATTAAAAACCGGCCAAGTGCGAGTCGGACTCGCGCACGAAGGGTTCCGTACCATTATCTATAAAAAACGGCAAAAAAATCATATCTGTTGTATGGGAGCCCCCCTTAATATTTTTTATTTTTTTATTTTTAGTATTTGTTGTTATAGTGGCAATAGTAATACATCATTTGTGAAAATTTCAGCTTTCTAGCTATCACGGTTTATGAGATACAGCCTGGAGACAGACAGACAGCGAAGTCTTAGTAATAGGGTCCCGTTTTACCCTTTGGGTACGGAACCCTAAAAACCGGCCAAGTGCGAGTCGGACTCACGCATGGAGGTTCCGTACCATCGTAGTACTTTAATTTTTAATTTATTTTTATTACTTGCTGTTTAAGCGGCAACAGAAATACACATTTTGTGAAAATTTCAACTGTCTAAATACCAACGTTATATCGTCCTTCTATTTCTCGCTAACACTGTTTTT
Organism: Eurois occulta; assembly: GCA_950022335.1. Taxonomy (NCBI): domain Eukaryota; kingdom Metazoa; phylum Arthropoda; class Insecta; order Lepidoptera; family Noctuidae; genus Eurois; species Eurois occulta. The sequence goes on along the minus strand of OX465479.1, from coordinate 14,388,059 downwards.
AAAAATGATTACTCCCTGAGTTAAAGCAATATTTTTAAATTAAAACTGTTGCTTTTGGTGTGGTTTTAGCCGAGTTTTAAGCTACGTAGCCTCAAAAAGCGCGAGTGGGAAAAATAATGCGATTGCTGGTCGTAAAACAACTACGCAGCTGTCCTGTGTCCTCTTTATTTTATTACTCTTTTCCGTGTGCCCGTTTATAGTGGCCCTGTGTGGTGCCTACGAGAACGGGCGTAGGATATGATAATGCTAATGCCAGCAGTGAGTGGGCTGGGAGATAGCTGAGAAATTATTAATAGAATTTTATCTGCATTTTTAGGGTTTCGTACCCAAAGGGTAACCAACGTCCGTCCGTCCGTCCGTCCATCTGTCTGTCAGCGGGCTGTATCTCATGATCAGTTTCACAGTTGAAATATTCACAGAATGTGTATTTCCATTATTGCCACTATAACAACAAATAATAAAACTAATTTGAAAATTAAAGGGGGCTCCCCTACTGCGATGGTAAGGAATCCTTCATGCGCGAGTCCGACTCGCACTTGGCCGGTTTTTATGTTTTTATTGATATGTAAGAAAATCTACAGTTTCTCAGAGAAATCTGTAAAGAGTATTAAACATTCCAGTCAAAATAACACATTCAAACAAAATTAAGCCGATGCAATAAAGAACGTCACGATTCTGTTCAGTGAACCAATCACAAACTTGTCAACACTAAAATTTTATTGACCTGTGACAATAAGTACGATCACTGTGTTATATACAAACTAGGACACTTATCCTAAAACAGCGGTAATATCAAGTAGAAAAATGTTCGTTCCAAATCTGTCGGTCGTAGACATGAATCTGTTATTGCACTGAGCGGCCATATCGATTTCTTAATACAATTTACCTTGAGCATGGATTTGGCAACAACAATGTTGGCATAAAACTATAGAGATAATAATATCATGGTTGTAACAAAGTACTAAAGGTTTCAGGCTCATTTGAGGTTTACAGTTCTCTGCACTACTTCCTATGTAAGTACAGTGGACAAAACGGATAAGTAACTAAGTAGCTATTATATTTCATAATTACAACCAGCTATTGAAAGACACTGTCACACAGGCAAAAAGTACAAGAACCTAACTTCACCTAGAACACGATAGCTGAATACATTGCTGAATACTGTGTCAATCCTTCGCGCGCGTATGTCATCTGAACTTATATTATAAAGAGGTAAAATTATTCGTTTGTTTGTTTCTGGTCTGCAGTCCGTGATTACAAAAAATCTATCACTGAGAGAAGGCTACTAGTTTTATAGCTTGAATTCGTCACGGACGGAAGTCGCGGGCAGAAACTGTTTATAAAACTAGTACTAAGTAATAAAACCGAATTTCTTTGTAGTAGCAGGTCACATATCAATTTTGTTGACTGTACACAAGAATGACACAACTTTTTATACGTTGGAGATAAAAATGTAGTCTCAGCACCCCTAGAAGCTAGGTGTTGAGAAAACAAGTTAGTGTCGACATACAATAGTTTGTGTGTGCGTATGTACGCTTGAGTGCATCGTTCAATGTTTTTACGATTGTGGCAAGGAAAGCTCTAACAAAGTAAGACGGTGTATAGCGTAACCACCAATGTAAAAGAGCTCATTTTGTCCTGACCCGTTTCCATTCAGTATTATATTTTTAGGGTTCCGTATCTGAAGGGAAACCAACGGGACCCTTCTACTAAACCTCCGCTGTCCGTCCGTCCGTCCGTCTGTCTGTCGGCTGGCTGTACCTCATAGTCCGTGAGAGGTAGACAGTTGAAATTTTCACAGAATGTGTATTTCTATCTAAGATTGGCAGCCCAATCAAAACTGGTAGTACCGAGATACAAGAACTATTACGGGAAACAAACCGTCGCTTATTTAATACCTACTCTAATTAATGATGTTCCAACAAAAATTCAATCGGAAATAACAAATAGTATTATAAAAACAAAATACAAACAATTATTTGACTCTCTCTGAAAATGTCCTGAAAATCCTGTTTAAATTTCATTCAATCAGTAATTACAATCGACGCGATGTCTGACCCGCGCTGTCGTTTCTGTAATATTTCTTAGTTATTATTTATGAACTACATCACAATTTGTTATAAACTATGTGTTAACCATAAATTAACAATGATTATTTGCTACGTTAGTGATAAGATTGCTTAAAAGTGTTTCAACATCCGGACAAACCTATTGAGGTTTTTGTGATGTTTCTGTATATATTTTGTTTTGTCTTAATTTAATAAATGATGATAAAAAATTTCTATTATAATAAAAATAAATTATTTATCAAAGGGTACTCCCCTAGTACGATGGTACGGAACTCTTCTTGCTCGAGTCCGGCACGTACTTGGCCGGCTTTTTTTCTACATTAACTGGAAATACAGATTGACCTTAAACCACAATAATTCTTTCACAAATAAAAAATAAATTAAAAAATCTTTTATTGCAGACCACAAGTCCATTTAGTTAGTACCACACACGACTTAGAAACTAGTGTTAGTAATACATCTACCAGAAAAACAAAACATTTATTCATTATAAGTACGGCACAGTCGCATGTAGGCGTACCCAATGCCCCAGTATGTGACTGTCCCACCTGTCCACTATAGTACTAATAAAGACATCCAACAAATAATCCATAATACGTTTAGCTTTGATCCACATTAACCTTTTGACGCCATTGTCACATATACGTGACAAGCAAGCGCGTACCCTGTACGCCAAATGACACAAATATGTGACAAAAAGGTAGGTGAAATTGTGGCTTGTCGTGGAGTGCACGCGCTTGCCTTTATGCTCTGGCGTTCAAAAGGTTAAAGAAACATTTAGTTCGCCAATGGCATTACTCACCCTAAAAATATAGGAAAATCCGTGTCAAAGTAATGTTCTACACAAAGAGTACACAGTATCTTCGATTAACCTCGATGGATACAAGCTACAGCTTGTTAAAGTTAATGATCGGATTAACAAGCTGTCATTACACGAGTGAATGGAGCGCAAATTGTAAATTCCCTCAAACCGAACGCGAATCAAAATGTTTCGTTGCAAGATGAAAGGAACATTATGTGTTAGCTGATAACGTAAGGAGATTTAATCAGGTCATGGTTTCATTGCGCGCAATGTTCTACTAGACTAATTATTGCTAAGAATATATTATTGTAATTAATTAAGACATAACATCACGCCTGTAATCCCCAAAGGGTTCGGCAGAGGTGTGTACCTGATACTACGCTCACATAGCGTCATCTCATGTTTAGATCTCATGTAATAAGGGCGAGTCTATGGCCATCAACCGGGCAACGTGGTTGCTACTATTAATCAAATCGTAGTAAAGCACGTTTCATTTAAATTAGCTTCAAACTATTCTAATTTGATACAAAGTGTAAAAGGAACCTTCACGAAGACGTCAACGCAAAAATTATTGCTAGGAAATTACTTTTTTTTGGGTGAAAAATCACGTTTTATAACAAAACTCAATGTAACGCACTCAAATCATTGTGCTGATGAATGCCTTGAATATTAAACGGGCCATAGAGGTATTTAAAATAAAGTTATAACATAAAAAGTATTATTAAAAAAAAACTTGTGAATGGAACTTTGACCTCCAATAGTTCCGTAAACAAAGGTACGGTCCAGATCAAAAAATTATCGGATGACGGGGAAAACAAGTGTCTTTCAGCTTTGTTAAGGGTCTTGTTACAGCCTATAAAGGGTATGCCTATAAAGGTTTTTCTTAACAATTTAATGATTCAACTAAAATAAATGCACAGAGGTGTACATTGTCCTTGACATCTGCATCTAAACATCACAGTAATGATTTCCCTACTAAATGAACGTCACGGTGACATATATTTTATTCCCCAAACAGTAAATGATAGACTTCTCGTTGTCAAAGTATCCTAAAATAATGTTATTGTCCGAGTTGCCCTCGTGTTACACATGGCTCCAGCTTTTCGCTTTAAAACAACTGAAGCTTTACTATTCAGTTTCTTCCTTATGCGGCGCAGCCACCGCTGACTGAAATCATATAAAGCGTCACACATAGAGTAGAATATTAAGTTGCGAGGTTGACTGCTTCGTTGATCTAGTGTCGCAAACGCGACTACTGAGCATGAGGTCTTGTGTTCGATTCCGGGTCGGGAAAATTGTTATTGGGTATTTTCATCAGCAATTTACCAGTAGCAGCCACGGATTCTGGGTTTGTGCCCGGTTGATGGCAATAAGCTCGCCCCCTAGTACATGGGACTTAAACGTAACTGGTGAAATGTGGGTGTACTATTAGGTACGCCTGTACCTAACCCTTCGGACCCACACGCGTGATGTTATGTTATGTTATAAATTTGCAACGGAATAAAATGATGCCAATAATGCCTGTGTACTAGCAGGTAGAAATAAACTTTAATTTACCGTTTCAAATAGAGTTTATTCAATTCCGAAGAGACTGGATTTAAACAAACAATTTTCAGAGACGTAACCTACATTTAGTCAGGACGGAAATCGCTTCCATTGCAAAATAAATTGATTAGACGTGAGGCAAAAAAATCTTAAAACTTTCTCTCCTTTTTAACTTTTCGTGTCCGAAAGCTTTGTCCTGGAGAGATTCATTTTAATTACGATTTCCACGAGAAATAACGAGTCAGGGAAGTACGGCCTTCACCTAGCTACCAATCTTCATTAGCTTCATTATTTCCGTGTAAAATTGTACATTATGTGCCTTTTTATACTACCTATAAGTATTTACGACGCAAGGTTTTTTAGACCGTCGACTAAAGGATTTAAAATAGAATTTTATTTAAAAAGTATACCTTGCACGTTGTCTCGTTTATTCCTAGAATTTATTGTTATCACTAGAATGGAATGGATGATTTTCTACCAAAGTCTACGAACAAAAATTGAGTTATATATCTCAGTTTTTCTTCGTAGACTTTGTTAGATAATCATCCATTATCTTATTTTATTGTAAGAAAGTTAGTATAATTATTTTTTGCGGTTAGCCACTACCAACACAAATATCATTGAGTTATTGATTTTCCCTGATATGTCGCCAAGCACCGTGGATAGAGACGTGAGAATACACGAAGATAGAGGGTAGAATTTGATTTATTCAGGCCGAGAGCGGTCGGTCGCCGCGGCCGTACGTTACTAAGTTGAAGTTCCAACGACATAAATCTACGGCCACTCCACACAAAGTGAACGAATTGGACCGAATGAATAATTCCTAATACATTTATGCAAGCGCAAGTATTTCCATAGGATAATCTTGTAGGATCACTGAACAAATACTTTTAGAAGATTTGTACAGGACAAAGATATTGAAGAACGTAATAAATTCTCCCAAAATATGCTCTTTACATATTAATACGATTAAGTGAAACGTGTCGCAGAGAATTTTAGACCTTTTATTCAACCACAAATAAATATAAAAGTCTCGATAAAATATTTTGATTACAATTATCTACTTTTCAATATTGAACAGTACACAAGCACTTTGATTGAAGTTTGCTTCTTCTAAATAGAAAAGTTTTGATTTGTTGAAAGACAAGACGAAACTAAAAGACGATGGTAAGAACAACAATCTGCTAAAAGTAAAAACTTTTGCTTCAGAACTTTCTATTTCATCTGAAAATAACAGTTAACGTTCAATTGTTTTTTTTCGTGAGGTGATCATTTTACGACCGTGTTTTCACCAAAAACTAGAGCACTCGTCATAAATGACAAAGGGAAACAAAAAAAATCTTTCAGTAATATGAAGAAATATCTGAAAGAAATGAGAACATACAATTGATTGACGTAAAAACGACAGAAAATCGAGTTTCTCAATCCAATTTTTAACATTTGTATGTAAACCTAATTATTGAGAGAATTTCTACGAATTCATACGCTTCATCTCCGCCAGACGCGAAGTTTAATAAGATATTTCCGGTTCATGATGCTGGAAAGCGTCTGCCACCTACGTGGAAAAGTATTTCATAAATATACCTGTGAACATTTTCATTTATTTTTAAATAAATTCAATTTTTTCGTTAAACTGAATCGTGGCTTTTTTATTGTTCAGTAAGATAAAATATGTCATATACATTGCGGTCACTCGACAATAAAAGACGTAAAATTATACGTGTAATCACGGGCACTAATTATGTATTTATATAGGCAATAACTTTTAAAAGTCATTTTCTTTTACGTTTTCGCGAACTAAGATAGTATTTTGGAAGCCATATTACGAAATAGGTTTTATTCAAAGTAGAAATCGTTATTCCACGAGAAAATCGCTTTTGAATTTTGATAAGTGTATAAATATTAGTGCTTGTGACTGTACATTGTATAGTATTGTTCATACTCGTAAAATATTTTAAAGTAAAAGAATGTTGGAACATGCGACATTATATTCAAGTCGGGATATTCTTGCCATAAAGGCGGAAAAAGAAGCCTTTTTCTTCGAGCCGGTATGAGATATTATCTACATATTTTCATAGGATTATTGAGAATTATTCCTCTCAGCCGTTTGTTGTGCCAGTCTCAAGAGCCTGATGTTCAGTAGACGTTTACATGAAAAGATAATCTTTGGAGGGAATTGACTTGGCAAAGTATAGGACAAAGAATAAAAAGCAGCTTATCTAAACGAAGGAGGCAGCTATTAGTGTTTCTATTAAGATATTGGGTGATAATAATTATACTGTCACTTACGGGATATCTTCCGTGATTGTTCATGATTTTGAGCTCGGTATTTCGACGCTGTTGCAAGCGCCATGATCGCGGGTTGACTGGAGAATGCAGGTGATGGAAAATAGATTGTCAGAGCAGACAAATCTGTCTACCCTCTTTCTTTGTCTTCCTTCTTCTTTGCTGGTGATACTGTGAGTGTGTTTTGCCGTGACTTAGTGTCGAGTTCCAATAGTACGTGTAGCAAAAGACAAAGAAAGAGGGCAGACAGATTTGTCTCCGCTGTGCTCCTAACAATTTATTTTCCATCCACCCGCATTCTCCAGTCAACCCGCTATCATGGCGCTTGCAACAGCGTCGAAATATCGCGAGCTCAAAATCATGAACAATCACGGAAGAAAAGTATAGTAGATAAGTGACTGTATAAGTATAGTTTTAAATCGTGAAAGCTTAAGACAGTGTTTGATAATAATTATGTTTAACATTTCTGTGCATCTGTATAGATACTTACAATCGGTTTCAGAATTTGAGATTCTGTGAACTCTACATCAGCACCCTTTCCCCCCTTTTATCCCTTCGCCGCCGTCAGTGATTCGAAAATCAAAATGTATGCTAAAGTAGACTTTGGCAGGTTCTCAACTTCAAACACGACTGTTCGATTACCCCATATTTTTCCAATCTTACCGATATCATTTGATCGATTTCTGGGCAAAGGTTCCACCATACTTTTCCAATCCTACCTATGTCTTGCGATATCGCATTACCATCTAAAAATTTGGCAAGCACAATTCTTACACCTAATGGCCGTTAGGGTTAATTTTTCCCATTTTTATACTAAGCTAACAAAAGTCCAGGTAATAAAACTTCATATTGCATAATTAAAACATAAATCAGAACATGCAAATCTCATAAAATATTATTTACGTTGGTCATAAGTTAATATGAGCGTGATCAAATTACCCTAATTGCGGATTAAGGACCTCCGGGGGTTGGTCTATGACGTTCTTCATGATGTTAACTGTCTCCACTTGGCGCTTATCGCAACCCTCACAAATTCAATTATGGACCTTCGTCGCAGCAATGTTGACCTGCCCTGAGTAAATACCAGCGAACCAGACTCTGCCACAAATCTTGGACAGTTTGACCTTCGCTGGCTCCGTTGTTGTATGAATTCGGTTATGTCAACAGTGTTGAGTTCATATAGTTGAGAGTTTTGTTGTTTCTTTTTGTTGTCCCTACTTGGGTGTCCCCTGAGTTGTGTTTATTTAATCTCACATACATTAACTCTTACTGTGAGGAATGATATGAAAGAAAAAGGAATAAATGATACCGTAACGGTTGACAGGGGAGAGTGGATGAAAAAAACGTGTTGCGCCGACCCCAAGTAGTTTGGGATCAGGGTGGGAAGATGATGATGAAGCATAAACTCTTGCTCGACAGTTTTTTTGTTTGCATTTGTCAAGTACTCCAGTGAAAACCGCACTATTATGAGTTACCTAGTCTGCAGATTGCCTTCCCGTACAAACATTCGAAATCGGTTTTAATTCATGTGAACTCGCAAAAAGTTAGTAAATTATCACACAGCAAACGCCTGAACAGGCTATATGGCAATCATCATACTCCTGCCATTATACCAATTTGTTTGGAGTCGGAGCAGAATGTCTTCTTCTTCTTCCATATTTCTATATTAGTTGTCATCTCACGAATCACCATCTTTCGAGCCATATCAACTTTCAAACATTAAATTCATCTACTCTTATGGCCATCAACACATAGGTAAATGAATAAATAACGGTATATACAAGTTATGGGCTATCTTATAAAAAAAATTACGCCCTTGGCTTATACGTGCAGGCGCTGGTTGTCGGAGTATGTTACTAATTTACTATCTGGACGGTATAAATAATAAATATCGCACTATGATAGGGATTAGTGAATAATAAATATCAGCTAATGTACCTAAGGATAGAAACAAATTTATGCTGCTTTGAGTTCAGCCGATGGAATTTTAAGTATCTACCCTTGTTTCCCATTTAGAACATATTTTGTTTTATTAATCCGACTACTGAAGTATTTTTTCTGTATTTCAGCCAGTACTTATTTTCTACATTAATTATTAATTTTAAACGAGATATACTTTTCATGTTGGCAATTTCCTAAAAATCCTAAATGAGCCTTTAACTATGGCACAGTTTCGTGGAATATAAACTTCACTTGTATTTTCAGGCTAAGTTGAAAGTTAAATAGAAGTAAATGACGTAACACAGAGCGCACCACGTCGCCACTTTCCTGAAATTTTGGTTAACTTACCTGCCTTATCGTTCTTTAGGAAAGTTCTGGGTCCCGTTCTCCTGTGGATTTAGTTTTCACTGAAAACTGTAATAAAACATTTTGTGAAAAAAATACCTTCCAAGTATAAAGTAAAGCTTTATTAGTAAAGGGGATAAATGATCACAGTGGTTATGTATATGACTTCGCTTTTTATGAAATTCGGGCTACACATTTTCAAAAAGTATTTGTCTTCGTATCGCAAATCTTTTGTGTGCCACAACGACAATCGTTTCTTCTGTTGCTTGAAAAATAAAGACAACTAAACAAACAAACTCTCTTACACAAAGTAACTAACCAGATGTAAATCTAAATAAACGAAATGAAGCTTTTGAAAACGGACAGAAAACAAATTAGACACACACACAAGGATCGGTTGTACCAGATTTCCATTTGGATGTGGGAACCCAATTAATGAGCGCGCTTAGTAGTTCGCAGTTTGTGGGTGGCGCCACTGGAAGCCGCTGGAAGCTACTGGAAGCCACACAGAACTATAATGTGTGGGTTTCAACGATCGCACTGGCTTATAAGTTCTACGAACATTTCAGAAGCTGACCACTTTCTGAGTAGCAGTTTGTATAAATTCGTTCAGTATTCATTATTATTTAGATATAATTTTAAAAAGTTATAGTGGGCTTCTTTAACTTTTGTGATATGGTGTATGTTAGTTAGAATCCATATTAATATTATTAAAACGAAAGTAACTAACAGCTGACATCTTAACGGCTGAACGGATTTTGATCAAATTTGGGACAAAGGTAGACTAAGACCTAAGTTAGGAGAAAGGATATTTTTTATTCTGGTATTAAGTTCCTGTGGCATAATTTCCGACCTCCCCGCGCGTAGCCCCGAGGGCAGAAGCTAGGGAGTTGCGCCTTTTTTTTTTGGGATGGGAATCATCAAATGACTCCTCCCGCTCTGGGCGGAGCGGAAGGGAGTGTCAGACTTTTACTGACTAAAAACCATCCATGTTCGTTCTTTTGCCCTTTATGTTCCAGGGCCGCGGTATCACTTTCGAACAGTCCCGCAGCCCTGGCAGGCATCGGCCCATGCGGGCCCCTCATGTTTGCTAACATCTCTATGAGGCGCGCGTGGAACACGAACGCGCCGTCGACACGGCCTGTCGTCATAAGACGGACGGACGGCGAGCTAGCCCATTACTCACCGTCTACAGACCCGCGCCTACGGTGGCCGAGAGCCACCACGTGGCCCCCGACGCCCGGTGCTTCTCCTGCGGCGACTGGGACGTGAGGTTCTCTCCCTCTCACGTTCTGCCACCTCCTTCGCTAGCATGACTGCTTCGCAGAAGGAGGTGACGGCTTCCCATTCCCTCTCGCCCCGGACCATGGCTTGAACCAGGGCCGGATGCGAGAGGTCGCCGCCGCCAATCGCCGCTATAGTGAGTTGTGCCTAAGGTATGAAACATAGTGCAGCGAAGACCGCCCTCCAAGAGGCTGTCCAGCGGGCCAAGGATTTGGCCCGCGAGGAGATGCTGGAGACTCTCGACAGAGATCCAAGGGGGCGCCCTTACCAGATGGTGCGGAACAAACTCCGCACCTGGGCCCCCCCGCTGACGCAGAGTCTCCGGCCGCAGCTCGTAGAGGACGTGGTGAGCGCTCTGTTCCCTTCGCGAGGGGAACATCCTCCCCCGGCTATGGCTCCGCCGCTTGCGGTGCCGGAAGCGGACCACGATGACGATGACGACACTCCGGAGGTGACTGGGGTAGACCTGAGAGTGGCGGTAAACCGGCTTAAGGCCAGGAATACCGCCCCGGGACCCGATGGCTTACCTGGCAAAGCCTGGGTCCTGGCCTTGCAGGCTCTCGGGCCCCGACTGGAGGGGCTCCTAAGCGCATGCTTGGAGAGAGGCCAGTTCCCGCTTCGTTGGAAGACAGGGAAGCTGGTCCTCATCCGGAAGCCGGGGCGCCCTGCGGACTCTCCGTCCGCATACCGGCCCATTGTGTTGCTCGACGAGGTAGGCAAGCTCTTCGAAAGAGTAATTGCAAACCGCCTCGCCGGGCACCTTGCGGGGATTGGGCCGGATCTTGCGGACAACCAGTTTGGTTTCCGCAAGGGGCGCTCGACGGTGGACGCCATCATGCGCGTGAGAGCCCTCACGACGGGGGATGCGGTGTCCAGGGGTGGGGTCGTCTTGGCGGTGTCTCTCGACATCGCCAACGCCTTCAACTCCATGCCCTGGAGCTGCATTAGGGAGGCACTCCGGTATCACCGGGTGCCGACCTACCTTCGTCGTGTGGTCGGGGACTACCTGACAGACAGGTACGTCATATACCCTGGTCACAACGGAGAGTGGAACCGGCGAGAGATGTCGTGCGGTGTTCCACAGGGATCGGTTCTGGGGCCGCCCTTGTGGAACATCGGTTACGACTGGGTGCTGCGTGCCGACCTCCCTAGCGGCGTCAGCGTAGTTTGCTACGCGGACGACACTCTGGTGCAGGCGCAGGGGAGGTCGCACGAGGCGGCGGCCGAATTGATGACACGCGGGGTTGCGATAGTCGTTGAGAGGATCCGGCAATTGGGTCTCGAGGTGGCATTGCACAAGTCCGAGGCCATGTGCTTTCATGGGCCTCGGAGCGCGCCACCGTCGGGATCCATACTCACGGTAGGAGGGGTTCCCGTCGGCGTCGAGTCGACGTTGAGGTACCTCGGACTCGTCCTCGACAGCCGATGGAACTTCTTGGAGCATTTCCGACGTTTGGCTCCCAGACTGGAAAAGGCCGGGGCTGCTTTCAAGCGGCTCCTGCCCAACCTGAGGGGGCCAAACGCCTCCTGCCGGAGGCTCTACGCGGGGATCTTGCGGTCCATGGCCCTTTACGGGGCCCCGGTGTGGGCGCGTTCGCTGAGGTTGCGTGCCAAGCACTACCTGAACGCGCCCCAAAAGGTGGTAGCCGTAAGGCTCATCCGTGGATACCGCACGATCTCCCGCGAGGCGGCGAGCCTCCTTGCCGGATTGCCGCCATGGGATCTGGAGGCCATAGTCCTCGCGCGCCTGCACGAGTGGCGCGCGGAGGTACAGAGCCGGGGGGTAACTCCGCTGCCGCGGCATATTGTCGCGCGGCGGACAGACCTCCGCCGTGATCTCATGGCGACATGGAGAGAGCGACTATCGCAACCCCGTGCAGGGCACGCCACGATAGTGGCGATAAGTCCCCTCTTTGAGGAGTGGCTTGAGAGGCGCCACGGCGCCCTCACCTTCCGCCTGACGCAGGTCCTCACCGGACACGGGTGCTTCGGGAGGTACCTGCACCGAATCGGGCGGGAGGAAACGCCCGGGTGCTACAACTGCGAGGATCGACCGGAGGACACGGTGGAGCACACCGTCGAGGTCTGCTCCGCTTGGGAGGAGCACCGCCGTGTCCTCGTAGTGGCGATTGGCGGCGGCGACCTCTCGCGCCCGGCCCTGGTTCAAGCCATGGTCCGGGGCGAGAGGGAATGGGAAGCCGTCGCCTCCTTCTGCGAAGCAGTCATGCTAGCGAAGGAGGCGGCGGAACGTGAGAGGGAGAGAACCTCCTCACGTCCCAGCCGCCGCGGGAGAAGCACCGGGCGTCGGGGGCCACGCCGTGATGGCTCTCGGCCACCATAGGCGCGGGCCTGTGGACGGCGAATAATGGGCTAGCTCGCCGTCCGTCCGTCGTATGACGACGGGCAGGCCGTGTCGACGGCGCGTTCGTGTTCCACGCGCGCCTCAAAGAGATGTCAGCAAACGGGAGGGGCCCGCAAGGGCCGGTGCCTGCCAGGGCTGCGGGACTGTTCGAAAGAGATACCGCGGCCCTGGAACATAAAGGGCCAATGAAGGAACATGGGTGTTTTTTAGTCAGTAAGAGTCTGACACTCCCTTCCGCTCCGCCCAGAGCGGGAGGAGTCATTTGATGATTTCTCACCCCCCAAAAAAAAAAAAAAAAGGTATGAAACATAGTTAGTTACAAGAAGCAACAACCATCGCAATAGACGTCATTATGGTTCACTGGATGCAAGAAGCACATGAACGGCCATGTGACGACGGTTGTGGGAATGAGACGAGACGTCCAGATATTAAAAGAGAGTAAAAAAAGATTTTTTACCGCAGAATACATAAACATTTAAATGACATTGAAATAGATGGTTCTTTTCCTGGCATTACCTATTTTATTACCCGGTAACGAATTTAAAGGAAGAACAATCTTATTCGCACCTCAGTAAAGTGTGTGTGTGTGTAATTTTATACGTTCAGCCTAAACGCCGATTAGAGCAAATGATGTGTCATTCGATTCGTATTGTTTTTTGTTCCCTGCGATTTGTGGGGTAAATGTATGTGAGGAGTATGTCTCCCTCATTCGAATGTTGCAGACGTTAGCAGCCATTTTCTTCTAGGGATCATTGAACTGCTGGAATCAAGCTCAAAGGAATCGTATGATTTAGTAATTAATATATTTATATTAAGTAATTAATATGTGAAAAAATGAATAAATGAACAGTTACGTAATAAGTAATTTTTAATTCTAGAATCTGTGATGATATGGCCGCCACATTATTCACAATAACTGAAATTTATAGAAAGGCAGAAAATCGTCGAGACAATGAAGCTGGACTAGGCCCGAGAAACGAAACTATTTGGATCCTGCGACGAAACTAAACAGAAAAGAATCAATGATGACAGATTGCATCTACATTTTTTTAAACCCGTCTTACCCATCCTACCTAAAAATGACGTGTATAATTGTTTGTAAAACCAAATATATCATTTATTCCCCAAGGCGTTTGATACTAAGTTTTCGTTCTTCCCACTCACACAACTACAATTTATTACCTACCTACCCTCGAATCTAGCTATCGAATTCCATTGTTATATATCATTATCAAAAGTTAGGGGTTAAACCGCATCTATTCATCTAGTGTAACCGCAACTCATGTTACAATCAGAGTGATGAATGTTTGAAAGTGGAGCTATCAACGGCGCTAGTTCGCGGGCGACACGACAGGTGGCGACACCGCACTCGTGCATACGCATGTTTAGAATATATTATTTAGCAATTGTTGAGCGCTTGAGATGTTTCGCTTTGTTACTTCTAGAGTAAAGTAGTTGAGAATTCACACCTGTCTAGGAGTTTAAAAAGAGTAGTCAGGCTTACTGTGACATTAAATATGACTAAAGGGGGTCTTTTCTACTTGTACATATGTATTACTATTATAGTTTTGTAGTTTGAAAATAATTTAATTATCTTTGAAATAAAAGACACTATAATCTAAAGGGTACAGTTGATTGGTGTAAAGTGTGTCTGTTACTTGTAATGCTAGAAGAAGTAAACCTAGGTTTGCTTCTTCGCTTGGGTAAACCTCATATTACCCAAGCTTTTTGGGGCATGTCTATCTAGCCTTCTTTTTACTGACGATTTGATGCAACCAACTTGGATGTAGTGGTCGCCGGCCGCTGCCGCGGTACCGCTCGCTACGCTCGCTTGGCTCGCGCGCGTTGGTCACAGTTCTAACCTATCCTAACCCATTTGGTCGGTGTGTGCTAGCAATAAAAAGCATACAGCTAAGTTTAAACAACACCTAGCGGCCGCACCTAGGTACAGTTGGCCAGAACTTGATGTAACCGTATTAAAAAAAAAGTACTAAAGTAATAAAAAAAAAAAACAAAAAAAAACTTTTTTGCAAAAAATAAAACCGACTCCAAAAACACAAAAAAAGTGAAAAATAATTTTAGCTTCAGAAGTCGGTGACTTTTGTTTATTTGATTCAGTTTTTTGTCACCGACTTCTGAAGCTAAAATTATTTTTCACTTTTTTTGTGTTTTTGGAGTCGGTTTTATTTTTTGCAAAAAAGTTTTTTATTTTTTTATTTTTAGTTGTAATGTTCCATTCCATAGAAATATTTTTCATCATCAGACCTGTAATGGCACTTGTAACCCAGATGCGTGCAAAGTTTTGATCAATATACATGAATTCAGTCCAAACGCAAGGTAGCTACTGTAAACAGTTGAGGAGTTCCCTTAACTGTCCTTCGTCTTCATCATCAGACCCCTTGTGACAGTCACAACCCATCTAGGTGTAAATTTCTCATCAATACAAATTAATCAAACCCAAACACAAGGTGACTGCTGTAAACCGTTGAGGAGTTCCCTCGACTGTCTTTCGGTTCCATCATCAGAGCGACTCCAGACCTTCTTTAAATTATAGTGCTGTAAAATACTTAATCAAAAAATTTACAAACGCACTAGTCGCCACTACAATTTTTGAAAGCTCCCCTCAATTTCTCTTGGATACCATCATCAGATCCCGGTTTCCTTATCATGGGACCACCCTTGAAGTATTTCCTTTCCAACAAAAAAATTTTTATCAAAATCGGTTCATAAACAACGAAGTTATCCGCGAACACACATAAAAAAAAAAAAAAAAAAAAAACATATATACGGTCGAATTGAGAAACCTCCTCCTTTTTTGAAGTCGGTTTAAAAAGTAAAAGTGAAAAATAAAAAAAGTAATAGAAATTAGAAATAGAAAAAATAATAAAGTAAAAAGTAGGAGTAGTAGTGTAGTAGAAGTAGTAGTAAGTAATAGTTACTTTTCAAACTTTAGTCAAAAAGCTTAGGTACTTAATACTAAGTTTACCCAGGTAAACCTAGGTTTACTTCTTCTGCCATTACCCGTAACATATTAATATGGTATCGATGACAACTGTCTTAACGGGTAAACATGAGCGGTGTCCGCTCAATCAGTAAGCTATATGTCAGTGCCTCGAGAACAAGCAAACTGTGAGGCACTGATTAAGACGTTTTGCTTAGCAAGCCAAAATTAATGAAAAAGAAAATCAAACAAATCAGTCACTTATTTGAAATGGGAGCACAAAGAAAACCATATAGACCGATAGCGCTGGGATATTTTGATGTAATAAGGTTAAAAAAATTAAAAATTACTTATTTCTTGCCTGTGGATACAGTCGTACCTATGAAGCTTATTATTGTGTTTTGTGTCACATCTGTAACTTGCATTTTCAGTAATTCGATGATTCTTTTTATTCACTTCAAAACTGGAAAAATTAATTTAAAGTTTAAAATAATTATGGTATCATATCGTTTTATGTATGGTAGCCAGTAGACTTGACTGTCTGTACATGAATCGATGTATTAATGCTCACATGAGTATTGATACCTCGATTCATGGGTCAAGTAGGGGGCGAGTAGATTAAGTTTGTATTACTAACACTAGTTATAAGTCGTTATATGTACTTACCACTAACAAATTGGATCCTAGTTTTCTTAAATAAATGTTTATTATTATTATCTCTTTATTCATTTTTTTTACACATTAATTACATTTTTAAATATTGGAATATAAAATAATATAAAAACATTTAAAAAAAGTAGCCCGGCATCGGGAACAGGGTCCGAGCTACCGGTGGTCAGGGCTCTTGAGAGAGGAACCTCCTAACAATACGTGCCGTGTCTAGAAGAACTGCCTTCTGAATCAAGCGCTTGATCCAGCTGCCCAGCGAGAGCCTCCTCAGATGTTGGTCGAGGCTCTTGGCTATTAAGCCATTGGCCGACACGACTATCGGCACAATGACTGCTGTACTCACGTCCCACATGTCGACAACCTCGCGAGCCAGATCTAGATATTTGAATTGTTTATCTTTCTCTGCTTTCACGAGGTTCTCGTCATGCGGAACCGTAATATCAACAATCATTGCGCGACGCTCCAATCGATCTATCACCACAATGTCAGGCTTATTGGCAACAATAGTCCTGTCAGTGATGATAGGTCGATCCCAATACAACGTGATATTACCATCATCGAGAACTGGGTCGGGCGCATACTTATAGTATGGCACTTCTGATTCCACAAGTTTGTACTTCAAAGCAAGTTGCTGGTGGATAATCCTGGCAACGAGGTTGTGTCTATGCAAGTACTCTCCGTTAGCCAGACGAGAACACCCAGAAATAATGTGTCGGATCGATTCTCCCGGACGGTGGCATGCCCGACATATGTCAACCGTGCCATCCTTCACAATGTATTTCCGGTAGTTATTCGTCATCATAACTTCGTCCATTATTGCACAGACAAAACCTTCGGTTTCCCCGAATAGGTCACCGAAACGCAGCCAAGACACGGACGCTAAGAAGTCTACATCGGACCCATGTAGTGCCCGGTAAAAGCGTCCGTGAAGCTCCTTGCTCTGCCATACCTCCTTGCGGTCATTAGTGTCTAATACTCTAGGCTTGCGCCAGTTCTCGTTAGCCAGGGAGAGCGGGGTGAGGCCCTTATCTACTGAGACCACATCTCGGTGCATCCCCACGTCGGCTTCTAGGAAGTATTCCCTGAGACTGCATACCTCGCGGTTGTGCAGGGTCTTAGCATTTAAGAAGCCACGACCCCCGCATTTCCGCGGGATATATAGTCTCATCACCGACGACCGTGGGTGATGCATTCGATTTGCGGTCAACAGTGCGCGGACCCTCCTATCCAGGGCATCAAGTTCCGTCTGAGTCCATTTGAGTATGCCGAAAGAATACATCAAAACCGGCATGACCCAACCGTTGAAGGCGCGCACCTTGTTTCCGCCTGACAAGAGACTGTTTAGCACCTTATTCAGGTGGCCAAAAAAGCGCTCCCTCAACGATTGTTTCATGTCGGCAGTGTTGATACCTAATGCTTCCGACATACCCAAATACTTGTAAGTTTCTGTTGAGGAGAGGGATCTAAGGTGTATGGAATCCGAGAGTTGAGTTCCCACGGATTCCATAATCTCCCCTCGCTTCACATGCATGACTGCACATTTGTCCACACCAAATTCCATCCTGATGGCGCTACTGAAAGTTTCTGTTACCTTCAGTAGCTTCATCAGTTGCAAATTGTTGGGGGCAAAGAGTTTCAGATCATCCATGTAAAGAAGGTGAGATATGACCTGACCACCTCTCCTTAACCGATAGCTTAGACTTGAACCTTCCAGCAGTGTACTGAGAGGGTTCAAGGCCAGACAAAACCACAATGGACTCAAACTATCACCCTGGAATATACCGCGCTCTATCCTTATCGGTTCGCTGTTCCCCTGGATCTGTCGACATCCTGGATAGCGAAGGACCGTTCTCCAGTGCCCCATACATGACATCAGGAAGGTACGCAGAGTTGCATCAACTTTATACAACTCCAGCACCCTCATGAGCCATGTGTGAGGCACAGAATCATAGGCCTTCTTATAATCTATCCAACATGTAGACAGATCCCTTCGGGAGCGGCGAACCTGTTGGCTAATGGCCATATCTATGAGGAGCAGCTCCTTAGTACCGCGGGACCCGTTCCTACATCCATTCTGAGAGGCAGACATGATACAATTACTATCAATATGTTGGTTGATTTTAGCTCTCAAAATGGATGTAAGAACTTTATAGACCGTTGGTAAACAAGTAATTGGTCTATAATTTTTGGGCTTCGCAGTACTACCTGATTTATGGAGCAGGTGGGTAATTCCTGTCGTCAAGAACTGGGGCAGCGACCCTGACTCTAAGGCTGATTGAAACTGGGACGCCAAGCGAACGTGCGATCTCTGAAACCATTTGATCCAGAAGTTGTGCAGTCCATCCGGCCCTGGAGATTTCCAGTTAGGTAACGGACGGACTGCACGAGCTACGTCTTGGGGGCTGATGGTGATTGCCCCCATTTCTGGTATTGGATCACACGCTCGTTCAACCTCTCGTGTCCAATCGCCCTCAGTGTGACTGACAGGCACCGACCAGATGTTGCGCCAGAACGAACACATGGCGTCATCATCCGGCAGACGTGTGTCAGTCACAGCTTGGTCCGGTCGTTCCCAAGCCCTATATACCCACCTTTCATCGCTTTGGAAAGTGCGATTCTGAGTGTATCGTTCCACTCGCCGCTTATACCGGCGAATACGGCTTGCCCATGCACAGATCTTCTGCTTCAGGAAGTCGATACGCTCTGTGACGCGGGCCATTATTATTATTATTATATCTATGATAGCCTGTGGAGTGTGCAAACCCACTTTGTGTCATCTTCGTCCAGTGCAAACTGACATAGGGTCAGTATGTAAAAACAATGCAAAAAGAAATTACAATTGATGTAATAACTGTTCCCTTTCTCAGATCACTTAGGTACATATGCCTCTCAAAAAAATTTCTGCCAAATTAAGCCATGTAATTTTAAGATTTTTAATAATTATGTATTTCCAAGCTGCAAACGCTTTAAAAATATTGCAATCATTAGAGTTCACATATTCAATACCATAAATGCATGTCGTGGATAAATTCGACACAAAATATTTTAAACAACAGATATCAGTATTCTAAAACGCGTAACACCTATTAAACGTACATGAGTTACTGCTTCGTTATTACGAATATTATCATGAAAGTAAAATTTTCATCTCTAATTTTCTTTTCCTACAATGCTGATTAAAAAGAAAAATACTTAAATTTTAATACTATGCAAGTACCTAGGATGACACAAACTAATGTATTAGGTTGGGCACATGATCCTGAAACTATACGCGAAACACAAACAACTTTAATATTTTTGAAACCTCAGAACCTACCGCTATCGGTCTATATATTGCTGCTACCATAATCAAACGTAACTGAAAATTACAGTTCTATAGAATCCAATCATTAATAATTGCTACTCCGGGCACAATTAAGTTCGTTATTAGAAACATATTAAATTATTTGTTCTATGAAGATTAATTAGAATTGGATCTTTGCAGCTGTGACTCGGTTTGTTTGTTTAAGAGTACTTTATAAGATGTAATGATATTCTGGAGGATTGACGCATCAACCCTTCTGATTCTATGAAGATAAAAACGATAACTTTACTGAACAATTACAATTCCGCGCCATAGATCTTAGAAACCATGGACAACGACGTTGATGATGTTTATATCACATAATTAGCCGAGTGTGTCTGTAAGGAAGAATTTTCGAAAAACCCTTTTTTAGTTGATACCTACTCTGCACAAAGAATACACCCTCCTTTCATGTCTCTAGGACCAATGGTTTGGGCTGTGCGTTGATTAATTATCAGTCAGTCAGGACTTTGAATTAGATATATATATGATAAGCTGACCAGGGTGGTATTATCGTAACAAAACCCACTTGCCAAAACAAAAACTTGTTGATCTAGTAGTCGCCATCGCGACTGCTGGTCCTGGGTTCGATTCCCAGGTCAGGCAAATATCTATTGGGTTTTTCCATCAGGAATTTCTTTGTAGCAGCCACGGAGTCTGGATCTGACCTCCAGCGATGGCAATAGGCTCGCCCCCTATTACATAGGACTTAAACATAACTAGCGAAATCTGGGTGTATTAGATACCCCTCTGCCTGACTCTTCGGGGTTTATAGGCGTATAATATCACGCCTGTAAACCCCGAACCCCGTTTATGTAAAAAATAAACTAGGTAAAATAAATATCAATTCCCATTTAAATTTTTAAAAAGAATATAAATAAACATTTACCTCGTTTAAAGTACAAATGGCATCCATTTTCAGGCTCGCTTGCGTTCAAATATGCAGACAGTATGTAAGTTCACACTTATTCGTATTTTCCAGGGACGTGACATTGGGGACAGATGCACGGCGTCGTCGTCGCGTCCTCTGAATTGGTCTGGTCACGTTGCACGTCCACGTCGTCGTCCCGGCGACTAAGTTTAGGAGTATGTCTGTAAATTTTAATATCAGGAGTGAGACCACCGAAAATGGAACTTTTAACGTATATGTGTGTATTTTTTCAAATGCATAAATGCATTTGAAAAAATACACAATGTTTAATAAATGGCATTATCAGCACTGATGTGTCCACAGCTGAGACAAAAGGCTCCTCTCGAAGAGAGAGAGTGGGCCATAATTAGTAATCCACCATTCGGGCCCAGTGTGGATTGTTACATGGCGCTGAATTTTTGGTTCGAAGACCTTGACATTATTGGTTCCTTCACGATGTTTACATTCACCGTTTTGAGAGCAATGATAACTAAATACATACCTAAAATGCGCTTCCATTGGTTCGAAAACACGATTTCCATTTTTTCGATTTCGATTTTTTTTTGCATGTCGTGCCGTGCCGCTGCTCTAACTAGCACACTATTTTGCTTATAATATAACATTTTTTGCATCTTGGATTTCTAATCTTTTCAAGGAGATCTTCACAACAGTGTAACGGGTGACCATGATACCTGTCATTAAAATTGTGTTGTTAGTCAAACCGAATAATCGAATTGTATCTCTAAAATAAAACATTTACAAATCAACAACAAAAGTTAAGTAGCACCAACTCTTTTACAACTTTTCCAAGTCACGTCTGAAAGTAAGGTTGTATGTAACTTGTAGGCATAGACGCGTACTTCATAAAAATGAAACGTTTTGCAATAAATAGA
Organism: Eurois occulta; assembly: GCA_950022335.1. NCBI lineage: Eukaryota > Metazoa > Arthropoda > Insecta > Lepidoptera > Noctuidae > Eurois > Eurois occulta. The sequence continues at coordinate 14,366,669 of OX465479.1, read as the reverse complement.
ATCCCTGGGGTAATGCCGGCTACTGAGACTTGCCACTAAACAAAGGAGTACTTACTACTGCGTTTGGATGTTGACTTCTAGAAAGTCGCAAGAATCGTAATTTATGGTGAGATAAAAAAACTGTGAAAGAAAAAAACAACTGAAGATGGCTAAACATAACATGGTATAAACATTATCTTCTTTTTAGACAAATAAATTAATCGACTACGTTGGTATAGTGGTCGCAAGCGCGACTGCTGGTCGGTCTTGGTTTCGATTCTCGGGTCGGGCAAAGTGATATTAGAGTTTTCTATCACGAATTTCTCAGTAGCAGCCACGGAGTATGTCTTTTTGCCCGGCTGATGGTAATAGGCTCGCCCCCTATTACATGCGACTTTAACAAAACTGACGAAATCTGGGCGTACTATTCGCTACACCTCTGCCTAACCCTTCGGGGATTACAGGCGTGATGTTATGTAATAAATCCATTCGAAGAAATTAAAAATGAATAAATGAATGCGCAATAGAAACAAACGTCAAGTTAATAAATAATAACCTACCGTTAAATTTCTTTGAAAAAGGGAACATAATAATTATTGGACGACATTATAATATTATAATAAGCAATAAAACGCACGCTTTGCGTGTAATAAGCGTGCATAGCTTCCGTTTTCATTAAATTTTCAGCCGCAATCAAGGTTTCACTTAATCTCGACTGATTAATGAAATATAATCAAAATTCCTACGCGATGCTCATTATTATAAATTACAGGAGTAATATTAACACCGTAAAATGTTATTATAAAATTCTTTTCTTTTTCAGTTTTAGGTAGATCAAAAGTTATTTTCTTTTCAGACGAAAAGTAATCCTAAACTTTCAAATATAGAGCGCGAAAGTCTGAGAACTAGTCTCACCAACCGGTTATCCTGTTACATAGTAAATGCTCAGGTAAATGTGCAGGTGAGGTGGGCAGTCGTTCTATGTACAGACGCCAGCACATCAAGCTACCCGAAACTGTCAATTTTTCCCAATCAATCTTGAACCTAATGCTTTAGCGATAAAGTTGAAAAATTATTAAAGTTTGACAGATTGTGGTAGCTTAATGTGCTGGCATCTGTACATAAAATACTGGTATTCAGTTTCCTCCGATTATGCAAAGCCGACCTAGTTGGGAAAAAGATTTGACGATAACTTGCAAGTTCACTCATGAAACGTCAGAATTTAAAAACATGATTACGAATAATCGTTTCTATGGTGAATAACTTTTCTCTCAGATTTTATTCGACCGCGTTTGGTTTTCGCTTATGTAATCAATTCATCATACAGTCGTCAGGCAATTTACAAATACGTAATGATGAGGTAAACCATGTATCTATTCGACGAATATTATTCTTTTTACGAGTAGGTATGTATGCTATAATATGCCTCTATAGAAAGAATTGTAATATGAAATATGACCCGCATATGCTCTCATGGCTAGTATGCGTGTAACAAATAGCTAGTCACAAATCACAGCAGCTTCTTTCTATTTTAAGACAATAACGTTATCTGAAGTTAGTACCTAAGTTAATTTCAACGTAATTTTATTTTGTTTTCAGTTTTGTCGAATATTAAAGTCATTCATTTCAATTACACCATTATATAAACTTTTGAATCGTCAAAAAGTCTGTCAGTTAGTCAGAAAGTTAGACGACTGACGAAGCGTCTATATTTATCAACTAGCTGTTGCCCGCGACTTCGTTCGCGTCAAAATTTTGGTGTGTATGTGAGAGACTGCCTCGTTGGTCGAGTGGTCGCAAGTGCGACTACTAAGCATGAGGTCCTGGGACCGATGCAGAGGTCGGGTAGTGTTAAAAAATGGTTATTTTAATTACACAAAGTTATAACGCACATAATTTAGAGATCACCTTTTAAGCAAGGAGATGCTTGTGTGACTCCGCTCTTCGACTTGACATTAAACAATGTATGCAATTGAAAAAAATACTATAAATAATAGTGTGATTGGGTTATTCTATCAGGAATTTCTCAATAGCTGCCACGGAATCTGGATTTGTGCCCAGTTGGTGAAAATAGGCTCGCCCCCTATCACATGGACTTCAACATAACTGGCGAAATGTGGGTGTACGATTAGGCCTAAACTTCTGCCTAAACCTTCGGGGATTAAATGGCGTGATGTGTGAGAACTGACTGGCTGATCAAAGTGTGATATTGTGGGTGATGACTACAAAAAGAAGTCCCAAACAAAATTGAATGGCGAGTCATTTTTTTTTTTTTTGTTTATTGTACTGACCCACTCGTTCTTTGGCGACAGCACTCACTCACACAACCACTCTTAATTTTTTATGTTAACCTCCAAATTGAGAAAAATGTGCATGTCCTTTTTCTTCTTAGCCCTTTGTGTTCCAGGGCCGTGGTATCTCTTTCGAACGGTCCCGCAGCCCCGGTAGGCTTCGGCCCTTGCGGACTCCTTCCGGTTTGCTGAGTTTGATCTCTTTTAGGCGCGTGTGAAACACGAACGCGCCGTCGATACGGCCTGTCATCATAAGACGGTCGGACGGCGAGCTAGCCCATTATTCACCGTCCACAGGGTCTAAAGTCGCCGAACGACGCCACCCATGAGCGCCTGGTTACCGCGGATGTCCTGCAAGCTGCGGTTGAACGCCCCTAATACATGTTTCTGTGCACTCGTCATACTATTAACTTCCACTGCTGCAAAAGGACTCCCCCATTTTTGGTGATGTTGCATGTTGGGGTATCTTCGCTTGCAAGATTCAGCGGCAATTTGAAAATGGAATGTGCAGTCCGGCCACCCTTAAGCAAAGTTGCAGCAATGCCCCGAGGAAGCCATAACCACAGTTATATGACGGCACGGTTGGCGCAGTGGCTGAGCAATTGATTGCGGCGCTTCGTGTCGAGGGTTCGATTCCCGCTCGGAACAAATTTACAACGTCGTGGATTTTATCAAATTTAAATTCTGTTTTGATTTTTAAACTTTTTAGAGATTTTATTTCGTAACGGGTTTTAAGTAGTACTTATTAATTCCATGCAAAGAGTAAACACAACAGGAAAAATAAAACCAAATTCATTTACAGCCATTCCGACTACACTTCGACTAAAACCTATTTACGTAAATAATTAAATTTATCATAGGAATCGCTTAAGTCGCGTCTGTAGGTCCATTTTGATGAAATTAACGCTATATGTAAAAGTAACTCAAACTCAAAGCATTTATTTCAATTAGACCATTACAGGCACTTTTGAAAGTCAAAAACAAAAAAGCTAAGCTACAGTCACAGTCACAAGGCATAATAACTTGCGAAAGTACTGTAGTTGCACATTCCAAATCGTAGATCTCTATGGAGAAGAATGGGCAAGAAACTCCATGGACACTCTTTTTAATCAAAATATTGTTACAAAATCTTGGTTACATCATTCATGTTGAGATTATACATATATATATGTGAGAACGATGTACAAAGACGTGCACATTAAGACCGTCCAGAGTAAAAGATTAAACTAACAATTTAAAAATAAAGTAATTAAAATAAACCGTGACAGCTAAGAGATGACCAGTCCCAACTGACAGCGCCCGTTCACGAACATGACGCATGGATCAGCGCCATTCAACTCAACCATATTGAAGGGAACTAAATGACCCGACACACCCGCCACCATCAGCGAGACATTTGTGTGAGCATGACATTCTCTCAGACACCAGGGCACATTCAAGTCAATGAAAGATAACTAAATGTAAATGGTAACTTTACAGTACATAGTACTCACACATGTGCTATGCGATTATATAATACTAAGAGATTGAATCTATACAATGCAAAGATATTTTTACTATCTTCTGCAGCTTCCACAATAACTTCACATGGTAATCAATTAGTTTGCCCCTATGGTTGTGGAGCAGGACCAGCATTGAGCCAAGCATTTTTATCATCAATGTAATCCCCCAACTTATAATATGCTTGCCTACATAGTGTGCGTTTTATACAAGATTTAAATTTCGTCTCATTCAGTTGTAGAATGTGGGGAGGTATTTTATTGTAACATTTTAAACAGTACCCCATGAAAGATGAGTCTACTTTAGCTAGCCTGAAACCTGGTTGAGTTAGTTGGTCCCTATTTCTAGTATGATAGTGGTGTCGGTCACCTCTTTTACTAAATAACTGCAATTTTTTCCTAACGTACATGATGTTTTCATAGATGTATTGACAAGGTACTGTCATGATGTTAATTTCCTTAAACAGTTCTCTTAGAGAATCGCGTCTACGTAGATCATATAAGGCTCTGATAGCTCTTTTCTGCAGAATAAATATAGACTCAATGTCTGCAGCCCGTCCCCATAGTAAAATACCGTATGACATAATACTATGAAAATAACTAAAATAGACTAGCCTCGCGGTATCTACATCAGTAAATTGACGGATTTTTCTAACAGCATATGCTGCTGAACTCAGCCGTCCTGCAAGAGAAGTTATATGCGGACCCCATTGAAGCCTTGAATCGAGCGTGATCCCCAAGAAAACAGTTTTATCGACGAATTCTAGTTTCTCTTGATTCAATACTATGTCACTCTCACTACTTTTGACATTCGGTAGAGCAAATCTTATACACTTCGTTTTTTTCCCATTTAATACTAAATTATTCGCGGTGAACCAATTATGGACCAGCAATAGGGCGTTATTTACGTCGTCAAGATTTGTGGCACGTCTGTTTGTCTTAAATATTAAAGAGGTATCGTCAGCAAACAACACCATTTGTGGTTGGTTTTTAAATAAATGGGGTAGATCATTTATATAGACTAAAAAGAGGAAAGGACCTAATATCGAACCTTGCGGTACACCCATACTTACTTTTAAACCCATTGAATTGACACCATTTATTTGTACTTGCTGATGTCTATCGTTTAAATACGATTTCACTAAACTGAGCGCAAGTTTCCCTAAACTAAACCGTAATGTTCAAGTTTCAAGAGTAGGGTTTCGTGGTTTACGCAATCAAATGCTTTCGAGAGGTCACAGAAGATTCCTATGGCATCTTGTGCCTCTTCCCACGCCGTAAATATGTGTTTTAATAAGGTGACACCGGCGTCAGTCGTGCAACGTCCTTTGGTGAAACCATATTGTTTCTCATGTAAGATTTTATTGGTGTTAAAGTGTGTGAGCATTTGATTAAGCATTACCTTTTCAAACACCTTGCTGAAAACCGGCAACACGGATACGGGTCTATAGTTATTGGTGTCTTTACCACACATAAATTAAATATTAAGGCTAAGAACGGTGCTATAGTCTCAATAATAGCTTGACAAACTTTAATGGACATTCCCCATAGATCTTCAGTTAATTTGATTTTGATTTCCTTAAAAGCTTTAATGACTGTGATGGGGTTTATATGCTTAAATTGAAACTCAACCGGACAGGCTGAAACGTTCGCTCTTAACAAATCAATAGAAACCAAGGGTGAGGAATTTAAGGTTTCAGTAGTTTTAAGTGGGATACTAGTGAAGAAATCTACAAATTCTTGAGCAACTTCGTTTTTAGAGCTTATAAGACCACGTGAAGTATCTAGTGTGATATCATTATTATATTTTTTATGTCTATTAGTTTCACTATTGATAATTTTCCAAACCGTCTTTATTTTATTATCGGCGGATTTAATCTTGTTGCTAATGAATAAGGCTTTAGCTACCTTACAAGTGTTTTTAAAAATTTTAGAGTAATTTGCAACATATTTATTAAATGTGTATTATATATTACATATTTATTAACATTTATCGTTTATTTCATCAACAACAACGCTTCGGAACAATGCTTCTTATGTTCCAATATTCCGATTTTGAATACAATGAGGGTTTTTTACGTGATGCGCGCACAAACTAACAGACAAACCGTCAAACAGACAAGAATTCTCAAAATTGTAGAAATGAGTTCTGTGTGTGATTCTTTAACACTAACCTACTATTTTTTTACTAAATATTTTCAATGTACAGAAACACCACGTTTACAGATTTATTATATGTATAGATTACCGAATTAGATGGATTCGTAAACTTATATTTGAAACTACCTACGCATTTTTAGGTCGGTATAATTACATGTAGTTCGTATTGATGCATTAACAAATGCCCACGCGAATAAAACGACGTTTTTCACTCTATTCCGAACTTGATTTCAAAAGAGTGTTCATGGAGTTTCTTGCCCATTCTTCTCCATGAGATCTAAGCTTTGTAATGGACAACTACAGTGCTTCCACAGTTCCACATCTTCTTGCTTTTGAGTATTCAAAAGTGCCTGTAACGGATCTATTTGAAATAATTGCATTAACTTTGACATCTTCAAATAGCGGCTCATCGTAAGTGGACAATACTCCTTTGATAGCGGCTGCTTACAGTAGCCAGCACATAAAGTTACCACAAACTGTCAAATTTCTCCTCACCAATCACCACACACCACCTCAATGATTTTAAACCATAAAATATTGTTAGTTAAGTTGAAAATCGAATGAGAAAATTGTACCTAAAACTTAGCAAGCTTAAACAGCTCACGAGTTGTTACAACAACTTTAATGTTTACGACTGTTTGATTAACTGTATCGTTGAGACGCATGTTTTAACATTCACTTAAGTTCCTAAGTACACTTTAGCTTGAGGCCTGCCTTATCATAGAATATTATAATTATATTAATAACGTGCTTTTTACATTACTGTGATATATTTTAAACTGTTTTTGAGTCTATTTTGATAGTTTTGGTGATGCATTCAGATTTTTTTTATTAAAAAACTGAATTTTCATCAGCCATTAGCTCAACGATCATCCTTTCATTTCCCACTAGCGACCCGCCCCGGCTTCACATGGGTGCAATATACATATTTAAAACCTTCCTCTTGAATCACTCTATCTAGTGCTAACGGTTAACTGCATTGAAATCCATTGCGTTGTTTAAAAAATCTAAGCGTACAGACAACGGGAGCGACTTTGTTTTATACTATGTAAAGATATACGATATTGAGAAGAAGATAGCTACATCAGCGCAGATAAAACCGATTGTGAAAGTTCTCCGAGAATTTACAGTGCTTCGCGCTCAAAGTGAAAATGCGAACAAACTCGAAAACACTGCATTTCGCCAAAGCTAATTGCGAATTCATAGCAAATTTAAAAACTCCAGATTGTATTCTTTTTTTTAAATCACTCACATAATCCGGGTGAAGCGTGAGGCGTGTCCATTGAATAATCCCATTCCGTAATGAAATTGCTGAAATCATCCCGGCATTTTTGATATTTTTGCAATATTCATATTAAATTTATTGATACATATTTTTTATATTGCTTCGCAGTGAAAGGCTGAATTTTTAATTTTAGCACCCAACAACGTAGTACGCGTGATCGCGTGCGTGGCGTGTATAATTACTTCACGCGAATAAATCTTGACACTTTATTTCAAGTAGAATGAATATCAATTTTGGGAAATTTTTGGGACTTGCAATTTTCCATCACGAACATCTCTTTTTCAATTCCAGAAGATCTACTTATGATAAGAAAATGATATATAATATCACAGGTTAAGCTAATAATGATGCTCATAATGATAAAATAATAGGTATAATCTACTCTTCTAAACCTTCCTCCAGTTTTCACATTTTTTTCTTAGAAAATAAAGCAAATTCTATCGTGCAGCGAAAGGGGCGACCAAAAATAGCCCTAAGGTGTCGAAGATATAAAAGACTTACATTACACAAAATCTTTCGAGTACCCTTTGACATAAAAAAAAACATTTTATACTCCAATGTCGTTGCCCTTAATAGTGAAGGTTGTAAAACGATATCCGCTTTTTATAACAAGACTTAAAGGTAAGCTCGAGGAAAATATTCAGCGCAGAGTACGCAGGTAATAACTCTGTAGCGGGCCCGGCGGAAATTAGAAGCGTCTGCAATATCCCGCGGGTTGTTTCACCTATAAAAATAAAATTGTTAACTTTGCCTGCTCGCAAATACCACTACTTCAGTAATGGGTGTGCTCCTTTTATGTGACTATTCATTACTTTGGTAGTATGCTTGTAAACATTTTCGATTTAAGTACTTAATTAACATCTAATTCCCTCTTTTAATGGGCACCTGACGGATCTGCTGGTACTGTTTGCGAGGCTAACATGGCGAGAGATCCCACGAGATAGAGACGTGGAGACCTTTACCAGCAGTGGGGCACTAGGTAGGCTAACAAAAAAAACTTTACTCGAGCACTTGCCGAAACCTTTAGCAGAAGTCAGTCCGCACGGTTTATGGTTTAGGTCAGTCTTCACCCTGTTTCTCATGAACTTACTGCAAATACCAATATGATTTCTTAGCGGTAGTCTTTCTTATGTCATCATCATCATCAGCCTATAGCAGTCCACTGCTGGACATAGGCCTCCTCAATCGCACGCCATTCAACTCGATTCTCAGCAACTCTCATCCAGTTGCTACCAGCCGCCCTGCGAAGATCGTCACTCCACCGAGCCTGAGGGCGTCCCACCTTACGTTTGCCGATTCGCGGCATCCACTCAAGAACACGTCTACTACAACGGTCATCGGTCCTGCGGCTAATATGACCGGCCCATTGCCACTTCAGCTTACTTATTTTGTGAGCTATGTCGACAACTCTGGTTCTCTGTCGGATCACCTCGTTCCGGATGCGACCGCTCAGAGAGACTCCAAGCATAGCCCGTTCCATAGCTCGCTGAGCGACCTTAAATTTATGGACCAGCCGTACCGTCAGTGTCCACGTTTCGGCTCCGTATGTCATAACAGGCAGGACGCACTGATTGAAGACCTTAGTCTTTAGTCTCTGTGGAATACGTGACGAGAACGCTTTCTTATGTAAAGGGAAGTAATCATAATATTTATACAACAAATATAAAGTGAAAACTATTCATATCCCGTTTTCAGTTCCTTTCATGATGGACTATCTCGTTTGTCTGGTGACCGCAAGCAAGACTGCTCAGCATGAAGATTCCCTAGTCGGGTGTTATCGGGTTTTTCCATCAGGAATTTATCAGTAGCAGCGATGGAGTCTGGATTTATGTCCAGTTAGTGGCAATAGGCTCGCCCCCTATTGAATGAGACGTAAACATAACTGGCGAAATGTGGAACCATTAGGTGCACCTCTGCCTTATACTTCGGGTATTACAGGTGTGAAGCTATGTTATGTGAAATATCATTGAGAAATTGAAACTATGTCATAAACTAATAGATTAATTAGATTGTAAACCTTAATAGGTTTAATACTCTACTACTCTCTACTAGTTAATACTCTACTAGGTACTATTTTATTAGTAATTTATTAGCAGAGGTCGGAATTAGGTAGAGTTATTTAAGTACTTGCATCGAAATATTGATATTAATAATATGGATCTCCCCGGCATTGCCCAGGATTTCAAAATCTAGTACACTTCGTTAGGCGGGGAGTGCTCCGCATTTCCACTATTGTTTTCTTTTTTTCTCACAAGCTATGTTGTGCGAACTACAAATGTGGCAACATCGCGCGTGTGCGCATTGGAATTTTGCAACTTCGGACATCCGATGATGTCGTTGATGTAAATTTGGCAAAGTCGCGCGTGCAGTGGTTTAAATTGTGTAAAAGTAAATTACTTTTTTAATTAATAAATCACGGGAATTTTCTGCTCTTTAAAATTAATCCCGGGATTTAGGGCATATCCACTTTATTCTTTCGCTGTATGAAATCAGTGTAAGTACATGAATAACTCTACTTAATTCCGACCTCTGTTTATTAGGTATCAGACAGATTCACAGGACTCGAACCACAGCCCGAATTCTAGATACGAGTCGTAGTCTCCTTTGTTAAACGAGATACCTGTTAGAACAGTACAATTACAGTGTCAGTTCGTTTCATTCTCCGAAAATTGAACGAATCGAACGAAAACTGCTAAAAACAAAATAAAATCGAAACATGTGGGGGTCTAAAATGGCCGCTTTAGCAGGATCATAATATGAATTACGTTTAAATTCGTGAAAAGGTGACAAGGTGACAATTTATAATAGTAGGTACGTCTATGACCATTTTAAGAATTTAAACGTAATTCATATTATTATCCTATTATGATTCTGCTAAAGCGGCCATTTCAGACCCCCAGCACCGGTCAAAGTGACAAAGCAATTCGATATCACCAGTAAATACGGGACGATTAAAGATTTGAATTGAGGCATGTGGATTAAATTTAAGAACTGAAATCGAACGAAACTGAACAAGGGGATAACCGTGACTTCATATAACAGTATTTATTTCTTTTTAAAAAAACAACATTAGCCCACACTAGTAAGTTTTTTTTCTGTATTGGTTAAATGGTAATGGAGCAAATGTCATCTTATTGTTAAATGACGACTGACTAAAATTGATTATCTGAATATAGTTAATACCTACCTCGACTGACTGACTGCCTCAATGGTCTAGTATTTGCAATCGCGACTGTTGAGCATGACGTCCTGAGTTCGATTCCCGGGTCTGGCAAATTTTTAGGGTTTTTCCATCAGGAACTTTCAGTTTTGTTTGTTTGTTTTGAAAAATTCTTTATTGACATAAACATATACATAGCTGTAGAACTTAAAAATAAGCAACAGTAACACAAATATAATAACAAACACTTTTACAGGCTAGGAGCACCTTTATAAGTTTATAATAGTAATGCTTTTAAAACTTATCACAACATGAGGTATTTATCAATTAATCCTAAACATTATTATATGAAATTATTGTGATAATTTCATTTATATAAAATGAGGGGGTAGCAGCAAATAATTAACTACGCGCTCAGCGTAGCTGCGACCGATTCAAGCGGCAACTAGCTCAGGTGATTGCGCGTGGCCACCATCGACGTACGAGCTACCGCGCCTCCCGCGCACTCACCTGTATACGGTGAGAGCGGGGAACCGCTGGCGGATCGCACGGGCCCAGCTACGACGCGTTATCAGTATTGTGTGCGAACAACACGTAGTGATGGGGAAGCTTGTATGTACCGTATCCATCGATATTTCGCAAGTCTTTCAACTTAATTTGACCTATGTTAGCAATCAATGTATTTTGATGACATTTATTTTTGTTGTAGAATTTACGAGTTAATTTTAATATGAATTTTGTAATGCTAGGTAACTTTGCTTTTTAATATTTGTATGTAGTGCTTTAAGGTTAGTTTTGAACGGAGTATTATAGGCAATTTTAACTGCTTTATTTTGGATGATTTGTAACTGGTTATAATTAGATTGACAGGTGCTACTCCATAAAGGAATTTTTCAGTAGCAGCCACGAAGTCTGAATTTGTGCCCGATTGATGGCTTGGCTTGCCACCTATTACATGGGACTTAAACATAACTGGCAAAATGTGGGTGTATAGGTACGCTACGCCTCTGCTTTACCCTTTGGAAATTACAGGCGTGATGTTATGACCCACTCCATTTTTTATAAAAATGTAATCGTGTTATGGGAAATCTAAACACAAAAATCATAGCTATATACCTAAATAAGTCAGCATAGAAAGTGTGTAGGCGCCAAACATTTTTACGCACCTAACACATATTGGACGCTTTCCACTACACTAAACGATAAATCCCGTGAAAGTGAATTACATTGTTTGTGTACAAAAGTTATTTTGAAACTGTCGCCCACAGAGCTGGCTGTTGATACATACATGCTCCACTGGACCGGGGATGGATCAGTTTTCCATACGATTAATACACAGTGATCATTTTACGTTAACATTGAAAATACAAGACAAAACATGAAGTTGTTTGTGCCTTCAGAATAGCTTGAAACCTTGTCTTACTCGTAGCTAACTGGTAGATAGACAACACGACTGAACTGAACAAAAAAAGAGAATCAAGCATAAGAGCTGAGAATGTTATCTATCTGTAAAAAAAAACCAGAAGTAACATGCATATTTTTATTATAATTTTTTTTAATAAGTTTCATATATCGTGCAAGTTTTGCCGCACGTCGCGTGTGTTACGTGCCCTTGCCTACACCAAATCGGCTAAATAGCGACATGATAGCTATTTATGTTCAACGGATGTTTCCCACAGAAAATTACAACACATGCTGACTCGACGCCTCGTGTCGCCGCCGACCACCTACTTCAAATCTGATGATGCCCTATCCGCGTTTCGCAATCGTCTATAATTGTTTGTTTAATAATAATTAATTTGGTACTTCGGCACAAGCATCGTCCATGTCTAGACTTAAAGTCAAATCAAATCAAGCCAAATTACAATATTAAATCTTAAGATTTAATATTGAGACAGACACAACAGAACACGACGACGCGGTAGGCCCAGAAGGAGACTGCATGACGAGTTGGGCTCTTACCAAAAGGATTGAACCCAAAATAGCCTGTGTCATAATCTGCCAGTGCTGCAGATTAAAAAGAAAAGAGGGAAGAGACGCCTTTGGCCTACAGTGGGATGCATCAGGCTCATAATAGATAAAAACTTCTGAATCATTTGAGCCTGAACAGATATTTATTTAACTATTCTCTGAGGAATGGCAACCGACGAAATTCCCTTTAACATGCTCTTTATTATCATAAACCAACAAAAGCACTTCATCAAAATTATTGTACAGTCAATAATTTTGATGAAGTGATTTTATTGGTTTGCCAAATCAGATAGGAATTACAGATTTATATTCCCTGTGCTCTTATCTACTCTCCGAATAACAACATTCAACAAATCCCAAAGGTGTCGTAAGCTTGGACGAAGGGGTTGTCTAATGATAAATGTAAAATACTTTGTTGTAATAAGATCTTTTCTCAAATCTGAAAGAAGAGATTAAATTAATGTTTGTTGAATGTATGTTTTTATATCATAATATCAATTACTTGGCCTCGAGGTTTGCGTCCACCAGGAGCTGGACAGAGACACAACTTTTATTCCTCTTGGGCACCACAGGTGGACAGTGACACGACATTTGTTTTATATTTCTGTTGGTGTTAAAAATCGTGTCTCTGGTGGTGGATATCTGGAATCATCGGAGTTTTGGGCACTCCACCGAAAACAACCACGAAAACAAACCCAAAGATAAGGTTTAACACGCGCTGAGCGAGTGAAACTAGCGAGTGACCACTACTATATCAATTGACTATAACAGATTAAACTTCAATACATATTGAGCTGACCGTTTAATCATAGCCTCCTACACGCGTTCCTGAGTCTAGTTTTATGAAGTTACATTTTAATTTAATCCTTTTTTTAACAACAAACACAGTTTATTTGAATGGAATGGAGCTGCGTCACAGAGGCCGAAAACAAATTTGACACTTCATATATATTATTATTTTAATTGTGTAAGTGAGATTATTATGTAAACATGTTTAATCTGCTGCAATCTCCGGTTGAGTACGCGGTACTCTCATAAGTTGTCAGTAATTAAATCATCTTGAAACTGTACACTGGTTACCACTTTTTCGGTGGCTACCTACCTACTATCTACCTTTGGCACATACAATCAACCTTTATATGACTGATTAAAGGTTAACAATGAATTATTTTGCGGCTACAGGATTAATATGGTTATCAGGTATGTAATTTATAATTATTATTCTTTAATTGACCTGTTTTTTCCCACTGCTTTGACTCAAAACCAGGTCTCGCCCATAGCTTTCCACTAACTTTAAGTGAGTGACAATGCCTCTAGGTTTTTTTTGTATATTTATTCATAGAAATTTCACTAATATAACAACACAAAACTCCTGCCAAACAACAGAACAGTTTGTCGGCAGAGGTATCTCCCAGTAATGCGCCTAGGTCATCATACCAGCGTTTTCTAGGCCTTCCTCAGCAAAGACGCCTGTCTTTTGGCACCGCTTAACGATTCAGGCCCATCTGTCCTGATGCATTCTGTCTACATGACCCACTCAATCCCTATTCAGCCTAGCAGGTCCTATTGCCTACATCGGTCATTCGTATTTAAGAGCGTATCGTGGTATTGTGAATTCAATCGCCTAGTTTAATAACCAATACGATTCGCTTCTTCGTCCTTTGGCAAACCTTGAATTTCTTAAATATACATACATACGAAGAGCCACACTTGTATTATCGGAGCAATCACAATGTAATAATTATTGCTCAGAATGCTCGAATCTCAAACACAGTTCGGATTATTCCAGATTTTAAGCTACACAACCCCCTGCACATGATTGTTAAGGTGCAGATGTAACTACCGTTTTTATAGCACTCCGTTTTTTGTGATTGGCGTGAGGCGTCTCACAGGTCAGGAGCTTTAGGAGGTTGTCGTCTACTTAACCAGTCTATCCTGTGGGTGCTTTGACTGTAAGACCTCCAGCCCGAGGCATAAAAACTTAAAAGCTAAGACTACACGCTACGGGTATTCCGTGATGGGTACGTACGAGCCTCGGTTTAGGGCGCCACTGGGGTAGGACAGGCTGGATCGGAACAGTATAGCATCGCGTCGTGCTAATTAGTTTATTAATATGTACTTGTATTGCAGTTGTAGGCATCTCCAGTTACAAGATGTTTTCAGCACTCAACAGCATTGTCTTCACGAATATTCCTGCACCAATAGGTACGTTTTAAAATTATTAAAAAATAATATTTAGAATAGAAATGGTTTAGGAAGTAAGGTTGCGTAGGAATTCGGTTGATGTATTACAAAAAATACATAAATAATATAATATACTAGTTTTGTTTTAGTTAATTATGATTTGCCTATAACCTTCGCACAAGTGTAAGCAATAAAGTTTTATTGCAATCGGATGAACGGTTTGGCAAATAAAATAAAATACGAACAAACAAACATTATTTTTTTTTAATAATAGATTAGAAAAATACCGTCTTAAGCTCTACCATTTCCAGGACAACCCTGGTTTGGTATTGTGAGTGGCGTGGCGATAGCAACGCGGTATTGCGGTGATGAGCAGTACCAATCGGACCCGCGTGCTCCCTACGTGTGCTCCACGACCGTCACACATAGGAAGCGGAGGGTGTGTCATTTAAACGAGTCTCCATCTCTCTCATGGAGAGATAGGGGGGGGGGTAGTTCTTGTGGAGTAACACCATAGTCCACATAGGACGCCTAATTGGCACTTGACTGCAGAAAGCTCCCACTTGGGTTCGGGTAAGGCCCAGTGTTACCAAACCGGAGACGCGGAAAAACCGGACCTAAGTGGCTACTGTAATAGATCGTGTATTGTAATGGGTGATTCATATAGAGGTACTTTATGGCTAGGGACTTTTTGACAGATGAAGCGTGAATAGTGTCAACCTATCATGGTATTTTATTCAGTATAGTTTGACATTTCACCGTGGAAAGACTTAGCCCGGCACAGCGTCTGCAAGTTATTCAGTTTCTGTATTACGAAAATCAATGTTCTGCGATGAATGAAGGTTGACTGGTAGAGAATCCCTTTTGGCATTAAGTCCGCCTATGTACCACTATTGTACGTGAAGTTTAAATAAATAAATGTGGATCGTGCACTTAGAGCAACTTATGGTCAACATAATCGGCCTGCCGAACGCACGCTTCGCTATACGAAAAGTTTGAAAGCCATTGCCACCATTACTTGCGTTATTCGCCAAATATCGAATCTTGGAACTGCAAAATGAACCATGTTAACCGCAGTTACGTAAAACATTTGAAAGAACTAATCTTTAAAAAAACAAATGTCAAGTGGTTCTGTTGTATGATAATAATGATAACCCGTTCTTTTTTACTTTTTGAATTTAAAAAAAAAGTACCTCCAAATGAATCGCCCACTAGATACATCTCCATACGTTACATTCTTTAAATCTAAAAATTTCTTTAAGTACTTTTATTTTTTCAGAAAAAGAGCATAGTGAATATTTCTTCGGAAAATGTGCAACACTAGACAAAAAACTACTTGTACACGATACCTTAGAATACGCAAATATATCAGGACAATTGATAATTCGGGTAAATGTTATTTATACCTATTTTTATCCTCGATTCCTATGCCTTGCAGATTAATAATGATATACTCTGACAACCAGTCTTACCAAGGGGTATCGTATTACCTAGCACTAACTGGGTTGTGGAGGTCAGACAGGCAGTCGCTCCATGTAAAGAAGGGAGACTTAGACTGGAAGCCATACACATAGGTTGGGAAAAGGCTAGGCAGATAATGATAATTATATTCAAGCCATCATCATCATCTGCCTAGCCTTTTTCCAACTATTTTGGGGTCTGCTTCCAGTCTAACCGGATACGGATGATAATAATTATATTAAAGTATCAACACGATGTCATTATTAAAGAACGATTTTATTCAACGGTTTATTTTCGTTCGCGATACAGACTCAATATTATAACTATTTATACGGTGTGTGTTTCATATAAAAAGTGCAATACCAACAAAATGTATGGAACAGCTGTTTTTTTAAGGTTCCGTAGCCAAAAAGTAAACGGGACCAACCGTAAATGGTTACTAAGATGTCCGCTGTCTGTTCGTCTGTCACCAGGTATCTCATGAACCGTGATAGTTACACAGTTGAAATTTTCACAGATGATGTATTTCTGTTGCCGCTATAACAACAAATACTAAAGCAGAATGAAAAAATATTTAAGTGGGGCTCCCATACAACAGACATGACTTTTTTGCCGTTTTTACAGATAATGGAACGGAACCCTTCGTCCACGAGTCCGACTCGCACTTGGCCGGGTTTTTCCTAATCGACTACAAACAACACTGGTGGACCTAGAATCATATACCCACTGAATCATGGTTCCATGGTGGAGTTCCATGATTCAGTAAGGCATCGGCCTCACACCCTGTATATATATGCAAAATTGCACACTTCCTGTAAATTACTTGACACAAGACAAAATTACTGTTCTGTCTACGATAAAATAAACTGTTCCGACAACAGGAGAGGGAGAAGGCCAAAGAAAAGATGAATGGATTGCGTGAGGAATGATATGAAAGATAAAAGGAGTAAATGATGACGCGACGCCTTATAGGGGAGAATGAAAGGAAAAAACCGGCCAAGTTCGAGTCGGACTCGCGCATAAAGGGTTCCGTACCACCGTAGTAGCCCCAATATTATAAAAACAAATAAAAAAAATATTTTTTTATAATATTCTTTGTTGTTATAGTGGCAACAGAAATTATTATTTTCTTCATAGATTCCGTGAAAAGGTCAACTGTCTACCTATTACGGATCGAACCGATTACGAACAGCAGAGGCTTATTAATAGGGTTCCGTTGGTTACCCTTCGGGTACGGAACCCTAATAAGTGATACACCGACCTCAAGTAGCGCGGGACAAGAGCAGAAAGATGCTGATGATCCTATCAGGATAAAAATATTTTATAAATAATATTTATTTATTTATTCCAGGGTCACCTCAACTTAACCAAGGACACAATACCAAACTGCGTTTACATAAAGGCAACCTCAGACCAAGGCGACATGGTTAGGTACAACGCGTACAAATTCACTGTTTGCTTTATAAAAATCGTACACACGTATAGCGCAAAAAGGTTTGAGCATTATTACTATGAATGGTTTATACCGGTACAAATGCAAAAAGATGTTATTTGGGATTTATATTTTTATTTGGCTTAGCTTGCATAATGTTAAGCGAGTGCCTACTTAATTACGATAAACTAACGTTTCCACGCGGCTTCGCTCCCTAATGCTTTTCTCCCTAATAAAATAAACAGATAATTGAGTAGCGTGTCTATGCTACTAGAAACTTAGTTTAAAGTTAACGACTGCTGCGTCAGTTCAATATGAATATACCTAATTATGTATGTATTTATCATTTGCCTTATTCCTTACCTACTTCGTTTAAAACAAAAGCTAAAACTAAAACAAAACCGGACAAGTGTGAGTCTGACTCGGATACCGAGAGTTCCGCACGAATTTGTATTTATTTATTTAACAGTTTATGTACACACTAAATACAGAAAACAAGAAAGGAACAGAAAAAATAAGTACAAAGGTGATGCTTATTTTTATGTTAACGAACGAATTTGTATGTTAATTGTTTCTCAATCACGGAAATCAGGTCTTTCATAAGCTTTTAAGAAAAGATAAGTCTGATTGAAGAACAATTTAATTTTGCAGTTAAAATAATACTCTGCCATACATCGATATTCATACATCATGTTCAATTGTCCAACTGCGAAAGTAGAACTGGAAATCGCAATTTTTGTTTTTTATTATTACACGACTGCCCAAAAAAAAGGAGTGTTATGTTTTCAGGGTTCATGTATGTATGTATGAATGTATGTATGTATGTGAGTTTCTTTATTACACCATAACTTCTAAAGGGCTTAACCGATTTCAATGTATGTGGCATCGTTACAAGCATTGAGTTATTCCGGGTAACATAGGCTGAACATTTAAAAAAATATAAAGGGGGAGCCATGGTTCATGAAAAATGTTCATCATGTGGGCAGCAGATGGGTTTCGTGAAATGAAAATACATTGGTGCGATGCACTGTTTCTATTAAAGTAACAAATTATTTGAAATTACACTTTAACACAATAGCACGGGGCACAATGAATCGGGGTACAGTTCCAAGACGTCTCAACTCCTCTGCGATCATACCTTCAACTGTCGTTGTCGCCTCCGAGCTGTAAACATCAGGGCTCTGTAAAAGTACGCTGTGTTGGGGGTAAACTTGTAACTAGGTCACGTGATGTCACCACTGGCGTACTTGCGATTCATTTTAAGTCCGTACCAATGACCGGTTCCGACATGCTTATAAGTTAACTATAACTGAAATATATTTAACAGTTGCTTGTAATGTCAAATGTCTGGTAGCGATAGATGGTCATATCGTTTATTGCCTTAACTAATAAGCTTTATTTATTATACAGCTCCAAGGGACCGTAGACCTAAGTACCCATTCGATATTAATTTCAACTTGCCAACCACGTCGCCTTCGTGAGAAACAGAGTCTTAATGGACAACGAAGTGATCCCATAAAGGTTCCGTTTTTCCTTTTTAGGTACGGTAACGTGCCCTAAAACCATCACGAATGCCATCTAAAATAAACGTAGTCGTTGTCGGGTAAATACAAATAAACATACCTAATATAATATATTTATGTACTTTACACATTTTTTTTATTAATTTAACGTAACTTTTTTGATTTATAAATTTATAACTTTTTATTTTATTATTTATATTTTTTTACTTTGACATTTTTTTTTTTATTCTTTTAATTTTTGACATGATTGTATATTAATTATACGAGTATGGGACTGAGATGATATATTTAAAAATCACGATTTTAGTATTTCAAAACATTTGCACGCCATATTATGTAGCAAACATGTCTGAACGATTTTTTTCTTTTATATTTTATCCTAAATGCACTTTTATTATTGTATGTGACATTTTTGAGCAAATAAATATATCTTATCTTATCTTATCTACAGCCCTAACTTGATCTTCTTAAAAGTTATGACTACTTAAGTGTTTTAAGAAAATACCAAAATTAATAATAAATAGGCAATTTGAGTAAAATGGGTATCTATTTTAAAACAAAAAATTGTGTTTAGTTGCTTCTAGGTCTGCTTTTATTAGAGTTGGTACAGACGCCAGCACATCAAGCAGCTACAATCTGTCAAATTTCTTTAATAGATTTTCAACTTTATCTCTAAAGCACTAGCTGTTGCCCGCGACTTCGTTCGCGTGGAAATTTTGTATGTACCTATGTAAGAGACTGCCTCGTTGGTCGAGTGGTCGCAAGTACGACTATTAAGCATGAGGTCCTGTGTTAAAAAAATGTTTATTTTAATTACATAAAGCTATATCGCACATGATTTAGAGATCACCTTTTGAGCAAGGCGATGCTTGTGTGACTCCGCTCTTCCACTTAACATTAAAAAATGTATGCAATTGAAAAAATTACTATAAATAATAGTGTTATTGGGTTATTCCATCAGGAATTTTGCAATAGCAGCCACGGAATCAGGATTTGGACCCAGTTGGTGGAAATAGGCTCGGCCCCTATCACATGGGAGTTCAACATAACTGGCGAAATGTGAGTGTACGATTAGATACACTTCTGCCTAAATTTTTGGGGATTACATGGCGTGATGTGTGAGAACTGACTGGCTGATCAAAATGTGATAATGTGGGTAATGACTACCAAAAGAAGTCCCAAACAAAATTAAAAACCGTTTATTTTAGCGCTATACAACTTTATTTTCAAAGTGAACCATCACACGCCTTGATGGGCACTATTTATTCTAGTACCGTTTTGTATACAACATTAAATGACTTATTATTTTTCGTAAGCACGTGCAAATTTTGGGCACTGAACAACCAACACATAATTGACCGTCTGAAAATCATGGAGTGCACAATTGAATGCCGGTCACTTTTTCACGGTTTTTTGGTTTGGCCCTGGGATCTGTTGATCGGTTGCATCAAGGTTTCGCATCACCAGAACTGGAACAACTTTAAGCTCCAGCTGATGGGACGCCTCGCCTTTTAACTCCACGGAGTTGAGAAATTCAACGGAGTAGGCAGTACTATCGTCATTAGCCATCACAGTGTCTAGTGTTTTAGTGTTCTGTCGTCATAAGACGGTCGGACGGCGAGCTAACCCATTACTCACCGTCCACAGGGTCTAAAGCGGCCAAACGACGCCACCCATCAGCGCCTGGTTGCCGCGGATGTCCTGCAAGCTGCGGTTCAACGCCTCTAATGCATGCTTCTGCGACATTGTGCACTCGTCCTATAGGCTTAACTTCCACTGCTGCAAAAAGACTCCCCCGTTTTTGGTGATGTTGCATGTTGGAGTATCTTCGCTTGCAAGATTCAGCGGCAATTTGAAAATTGAATGTGCAGTCCGGCCACCCTTAAGCAAAGTTGCATCAATGCCCGGCGAAGTCACAACCACAGTTATGTGACGGCACGGTTTGCGCAGTGGCTGAACAATTGACTGCGGCGCTGCACACACACAACGTCGTGGATTTTATCAAATTTTAATTTTGTTTTAATTTTTAGAGTTTTTTTTTCGTATTGTGTTGTACCTAGTACTTATTACTTCCATGCAAAGAGTAAACACAAAAGGAAAAATAAAACCAAATTCATTATCAGCCATTCCGACTACACTTCGACTAAAACCTATTTACATAAATAACTAGCTTCCGCCCGCGACTTCGTCCGCGTGGAATAGTTACTTTGGGCTAACATGACTGCCCGGCTTTGCACATTGTGCGCGCAGTACCCGATCATTATTTTGCTGTGATTTTATTTTAAAACTGCGACAGCTCCTAAGATATTCACTTAAATCGAAAGATGTAAAGGGCAATTTTGTTTTAAATGAAATACTTGTGATGAGTAACGTATTTATTTGGATAAGGATTAATATCATGTTTATAAAAACACCTCCGTAAATAATGCATTATTTTAGAACAAATTTGGTTAGCATAAAAAAGGTTATAGTGAGCTAATCATAAAAGATAGACATATGCTGTCGCGGACTTTTTTTTAGAACTTTTAAAGAGGAATAATTCTGTAATACATGATTTTTGCGAAACTTTAACCGTTTACGCAGCGCACGTAGCGGAATCTCTCAATAGGAAAAAATATCTCCCGATTTTGAAACATTCTTCATTAGTGCTCCGCTCCTATTAGTCGTAGCGTGATGATATATAGCCTATAGCCTTCCTCGATAAATGGGCTATCTAACACTGAAAGAATTGTTCAAATCGGGACAGCAGTTCCTGAGATTAGCGCGTTCAAACAAACAAACAAACAAACAAACAAACAAACTCTTCAGCTTTATAATATTAGTATAGATTAGGTTCAAGGTTGGTTGGGAAAATCTAACAGTTTCGGGTAGGTTGCTGGCCACCATTTTAGGTTGTCATGCTGGTCTGTACCATAATTTATGAGTATTGGCACTTTTTTCAATATCTTTTAAGTCTGATGAAAAAATTGGTTGTCTGTAAAGTCGGTTTACGGACGATAGATTTACGTGATAACGTCATAATCATTATTTTATGTAATACAAAAAAGGATTTAATTGAAAATTACAATTTTTTAGATAAATTAACATTAAATTAACCTTACTATTTCACGCGAGAAGAGAGATACATGTGTCACAAGCCAACGCTTTGACTCTGGCCTCACTGCTTGGGCCTCTCTATCGATTGTTGCGCGCTCTCGCTTGCACGCACAGGCTCAGGGGCCCAATTCTGCTATTACAATAGTGTCAGAATGGTCTGTCATTGATTTCATAATGGTTGATTTTGACTTGTCAAAACTTGTCAAAATCAACAATTATGAAATCAATGACAGACCATTAGAATTACCATTAGAATGGTCTGTCATTGATATCATTATTTTTGATTTTGACTTGTCAAAACTTGTCAAAATCAACAATTATGAAATCAATGACAGACCATTCTGACACTATTGTCGTCTATTGTAATAGCAGAATAGGGCCCCAGGTGGAACGTTACTATGGAACGTTACTATTTTTCATGAGTGTTGCTGGTATTATCAATTTATAAGACGTTATCACGTCAAAAATATTTGTAACTTTAGAATATTACTGTAAAAAAATATGTACTATCAAAAAAATACCCTGATAACCCCAACTATCGGCCTGTTTCGTTTGATCCACGATTTTTACCCACCAGCATATTACTTACCCATTATTGTTACCAGTAATCTCGTTTGTTTATCTTCTACATAGCAATTCCACTAAGCTATCAAAGTACGCACCACCACAACCGGTCGAGTTAGCAACTTGACACAAACGTAGCAATGTTACCGTCTAAGACAAGCAATCAATTCAGCGAAAGTGAATTATATTGTTTGTCTAGCAAAACTTCTAGCCAAACTGTGCTAATAGCAAAAGCTGGCAACACACATTCAAAATGTTGATCTATGTACACACGGTGACACATCAATCTGTAATATCCAATATAACCTGACCTCGCTTTGTATGAGCTTCCGGTACAATGAGAGATCAGTTTAATTTAGTTTTGCATAGGTTCACTGGTCCTCGTGCGTACCGTGCCGACTCCTCGGTGGTTCGTGCCATAGTCCCACATCGCAGAGCATGTCTTTTTTGACAGGATGTCAGTTACTTAGATAAGAATAAGTCATGGATTCAAACAGGACTGAGTACTCCAAAATTCGTAACATACAAAAATGAACCATAATATCACGCCGGTTAAGATATTTCTCATAAATTATTATTTCACTATTGCCGTAACCGTTACAAAACGAACTTTCTTATTATTTTGTTGTAAAAGTTTGATCACACTAATAGAAAGAGATAAACAGCCTCTGTTAAAAATATATCACTCGTCTCGTTTTTCTGGTATGAGTGCTCAGTCCAGTTTGTATACTAAGTCCACGGAATAAAGTTTCAGATGACTTCTATAGCTCAATTGCCAAAGAAGAAAAAAACTACTTCTTGTGTGATATTCGAGAACCTCATCAAATTGTAACTATAACGTTCATAAAATACTGCGTCGTATTATTGAGGCTTCTCCCTCTGGTCCAACAACTCTGGTGGATTAATTAGAATTGAACCTTGCATTCCAATCCTAAATAGGAGTAAAATTAATTAGCCACATATGACGTGTCCAGCCAAATACCTTGGCTTGATTTATTAGCTGAGTCAATTAGCAAAATCACGGTAATAAAAGTGACAGTATCTTAGCAAATAATAATTAATTTGCAATTAACTTGCAACCCCAGAATCTTGGGTAAGCATTTCCTTACATTATGAGAATATCCATACCTATTTCTCATCCATTTCATTTTGGGAAGTGATGTATCGGGGTCGTTTCGGGGCTGCCTTTTTTGTAACTTTGACTAACAAAAAGTGCTGCTGGCTCTCAGTCTTCATTTTATAGGTTTTAGAAGATTTTTTTTTACTATAAAGGTTCATTTAGAAACTTAAATAAATAATAAAAATATTTACACTTATCAAAAGGAGAAAAGAATAGTACGGCGTCAAAAGATGAGAAGAGTGCCCAGAATGCTGGCAGCACGTTGGATGGCTAGCGCTGGTTCTTTTGCCCCGAAAACAACCAGCCCTTTAGTCATGTGAAGAGTCAACCAACCGCTTGGCGATATCCCTCAAGATTAGGTGGGCTCGGACCCCATAGCCTTAGTGTTTCAACCCCAAACGGCTCAAACACATAGCTAATTAAGCTGTCGTATTTGTGCCGTTTTAGGTTTTCAGCGACTGTTCACAAACGAAAGTTACTGCTGCAGTTTGATGAAAAAGTCCCATATCTAAAAAGCTTAACATCAAATCTTATTCAAAGCAATTTTCGTTGAAAGTTTTTTTACGTTCTTCGTTTCGTACGTTCGGTTTAATCCTTCATTTTTCAGAATGTTCCTCCTCTTACTTTAGAAATTAGAGGGAGGACACACATTTTACCACTTTGGAAGTGTCTATTTTTTTAAACGATTGACTTGAAGAAAAAATAGTTTTAGGAACCTCAATGTCATTTTCAAAGACCTAAGTATTTATAGACATGATGTATAATTATAGATATATAGGTTTGATGATTTTTTTATGTTTCAGTTTCATGTACGCCCCCCCGCCCACGCTTAATCTTTTTTTTTTGTGTAAGAATCGTAAAGCGGTTCACAGAATACAACTATCTATCAAGATTCAACTGTGTAGTCCTAATAGTTTCGGAATAAAGTGGCTGTGACATACTGATAGACAGACAGACATGACAAATCTATAAGGGTTCCGTTTTTTTTTTCCATTCGGCTACGGAACCCCAAAAAGTGGGAGAAGACCCTTTCAAAGAATTATAGAATACTATCTATCAAGATTCAACTGTGTAGTCCTAATAGTTTCGGAATAAAGTGGCTGTGACATACGGACAGACAGACAGACATGACGAATCTATAAGGGTTCCATTTTTTTCCATTCCGCTACGGAACCCCAAAAAGGGGGAAAAGACCCTTTTAAAGAATTATAGAATATTTCGCTCCTTAACCACGTATACAAGTTGTTTTCCAGAGCCGTCTCGAATCGTCTTACACGGGGACTCGATGAGTTTCAACCACCGGGGCAAGGAGGATACCAGCACCATAGACCCATCCACACAGTGCAACAAGTTATACAGAAATCTGAAGAGTATAATCGCCCTCTGTATCTCACATTAATTTGTGGACTATGAGAAGGGATTGACTCTATCGAGACCTGATCTGTTTTGGAGTTTCTGCAGCGATGCCAAGTCGGTATGTAACGCATCAGAGTGCTTAGATGTCTGTATTAACACGCTACAATGTCCGTCCAACTCATGCCAGCGAACTGAACATGAACATATCCGACTGCGTCAAGGGGACAAGACATATTCTTCTTCTTACCTTGATAAATCTCCAATTAGTAAAGGTTAGCCATCAACTCCGAAAATTTCTACTTGCATTAAAGTTCAAATCACACAGAAAGCGGTGGCGGGTAGGGCGCGTGTCGGGTCGGGCCCGTCGCGCTGTTCATGGCCTTCACACACAACGCGGGCGCGTGGCGGGCACGTTTCGGGCGTACTCAACTAGACAGTGACATCGTTTGCTATCAAAATGCAGTGAGATATCGGTTGATTCGAACACGCACGAAGAATTATTGTCTAGTTATTAAAAATAAAATTACAAAGAAGAATTAGAAAGGGAAAGGAAAAACAAGAGGAGGAGGATTCACGAAATTAATTAAATTAAGTATTTTATGAACAAAAAGGTTGTCGATTTGAATATGGTTTATGCTTATCATTAAATAGTTGTATTATTATGTAAAAATGCATGCAGTTTTTCATAACGAAAATAATCGAGTTTTCCACTAAAATCGTTTTTTTTTTCAAATCGATTAATATTGAAAAGAGAATTATCGATGTCTCAATTTCACGTCCCTAAGTTCGACTGCCTATTGGGAATACGTGTATTATGACGCAATGGCAAAACAAAACAATTAAAATCATTTCTAACTGACAAACTATAGTGTTAATGAATTTCTGTCAGAACCATTTACTGTGACATAGATTTAATTATAATTTTTATTAATAATTTTAGACATTACTGTGTATACTTAGACATTTATTGATTTATTTTGACATTTATTAATTTATTTTTGACATTTATTGATTTATTTTGACATTTATTGATTTATTTTTGACATTTATTGATTTATTTTGACATTTATTGATTTATTTGCTTATTATTTTTAATTATGATTTTTATTTTTTTTCGCTTTTGGCATGTATCATTTTGACATTTATGTACTAGTTGCTAATTTTATAGACATAGTTTAAATTATGATTTTATTTTTGCAATGTTTAATTTTCTCATTTGGTATTTTTTTGTTAAATAGACTTCTCTCGAATTGAAATGATATTTTAAAAATCACAATATTTTTGTTAAACATTTGCACGCCCTAGTATGTGGCAAACATGTCTGAACCAATTTTCTTCAATTTTATCCTGCATGCACTTTTTAATATTGTATGTGTACACATGTTTGGAGCAAATAAATTATCTTATCTTATCTTATCTTATCTTATCTTATCTTATCTTATCTTAATGCAATGGTGCTACACCCACTCCCATCGAGCTCCCGACACGCTCTGCCACGTGCTGTTTATAGTGGCGGGAGACGGGCGCGGCTCTCGCGCGTTACCCGACCCGCGCCTTTCCCGCGCACGCTCTGTCCTGTATCTTACTGTGTCGTCCATGTAAGTACATGAAACCCACCGTACTCCCGACCCGTCCCGCACAAGACCCGCGCCTGCTCCCTGTGTGTGTTGCGCTTAACGACAGAGCATGGAACTAAGTACTGAGATAACGCATGACGTTTGATCTCCCTACAAAACTAAGCTGCTGTGAACAAGAAGATTATATGACGTTAACCCTCCAACTCACTATCAACAAACCCATACAACGATAACTGTCCCTACTATACTAAACTACTGTGAGCTAAGAGATTGCACAATGTTAAATCTCACTGCGACTATTAACTACTATAGTAATATGCCTAACTCTTCTTCCTTTCGTTGATCTAGTCGCAAGCGCGACTGCATGAGATCCAGGGTTTGATTCCCAGGTCGAGTAAAATGTTATGCGGTTTTTCCATCAGGAATTTCTCAGTTACAACTACCGACTCCGGATTTGTGCCCGTTTGATGGCAAGAGGCTCGCTCCCTATTCCAGGAGATATAAACATAACTGGCGAAATGTGGTTGTTGTATCTATCTAGGTATGTACAATAGAAGAATATAAATGAAAATATGTGTGGAGTTGGACCACCCTGTCCGACCAGTAGTAGCAAGCACGACTGCTGGCTGAACATTGATTTCTATGTTTTCTGGTCAATCAAACCGTAATGTATGGTTTTCAGAGATTTCTCAGGTATAGCTCGTAGCCTCAATACATGATTGATTAATAGCAACAGGCTCAGTCTCTGTAAATGGGATTTAATCATTACTGGAAAAATATACATACTTTTGTAAAAGTATGTTGATGCTATTAATCAATCATGGGTACACCCAAAAACGTATTTATTGGTAGGACTTTTGGCATGATGTGATGTTATGTTTCACAATACCTATGTACAGATCAACACTTGAACTTAACCATTTACAAGGAAAAATATAAGAGAGAGAGAGAGACAGACAGAGAAACATGCGCACGCCGCACCGCTTACAATAGCTTACTATAGCAAAAACACATTATCCTCCTTTGCGTCGCGCAGTCGAGTAAAAAGTGTCGTTACAACTTTTCGTCTGAATTTTTTCCGTCTAGCCCCCTTTCGCAACGCGCGATAAGGAACTTCGTTCCAAAATATATATGGCACATGCATGTCAGTCACATTGTTTGTTTTGATGCAACCATTCAGGTAAACAGATGAGATCCGCCACAGCGCACAGACATCGTCGCCCATTCCTCACTGGTAGTACCTACTAACACAGTACAGAAGTTGACAATGAATTCTTTTGTTGCATCAGTTTTATTAAGTGTGCTAGGTAAGTATTTTTTTTATTTTTTATTCTTGAGTATCGTATTACCCAGTAACTGTATTGGAGAGGTCAGATAGGCAAGCTCTCCATGTAAAGTACTGATACCTATTTAGCGGCATCCGCTTACAGTCGAAGCCCACTTCACCATGCCATAGCACCGAGCGCGGCCGAACTCTGTCACGTTCTTGCATTTTTTAATGTACTAAATTCGCTTGAATCGGTTGCTATAAGCTAATTAACTCTATGATACGGGTTACCCTTTGGGGTTTTCTACCTAACCCTAAAAGGAACCCGATTAAAACCCCTAATACGCGTATACTTTTCAGTCGCTGGGGATTACCATGACGTTTAACAAAACAACATTATACTTCTAGTTACGAGTAATGCGGGGAAAGTACGAACGTTTTATAAGATTTGTGTATTCCCTGCTATAATATAGAAGAAACAATTAGTAATAAAAACTGTATAGTCACAAATAAGTGGTCCGAATAGTATTCCGAGGTCATAGTCTTGAAGCAAAATATAACTTAACTAATATAAAAAAAATATTATTTCGCATCAAAATTTCATTTGTAAGGGTGGGTATAGTTTTCATAAAAACACATCAAACTCTTTGAGGTTTTTCCTTTGGAAAGTAAGAAAATGTTTCAAAGGAGGTTGTGGCCTTAATTAGAACATTAATAGGAATCGGAACTGAGTTTTATAACTGTTTTTATAAGTGGCTGGTATCATTACCTTTTTCCAAAGACATTCAAATATTTACAAGCGAAAGGCTTTTACGCTTTTAGTTCTCTTTGTCTTTTTCCTTTTGGTACTCGTACAAGTATTATACTCTTTGGCATCCATGTCAGTGCATTATGACATTTATACTTGGTAGTGCAAAAATCAATTATCTACTTATGTTACATCGTAAATTAAATAATAATTGTATTTTTCTTTCTCCACAGTCCTCCCCAGGACCATCGACATAGGCACTAAAAATCTTCTTCGAAAATTTTATTCTGTTCTGTTATATGATGGACTTCAATATACTACGACCTACCGCTGAAATGGCTTGAAATGTATATTTCATGTATTTTCCAATGGCATTAACTTTCAACCCTGTGATGAAAAAAATTCTAAACTATGGTACTATCAAAATAAACTCATTTCCTATAAGGATTCCGTTTTTCAATCAGGTGTACCGTAAAAACGATGTTTTGTTAAGTCGTAAAAACCTCGCAAAGCAGGGATGGATAGCTAATTTATACTAATAAAGACCTACACCAACTTGGAGTCCAATTTAACTTTTAGTCTGATTATCGATGTTATTGGCCGTGGACAACTTGAGAAGTTTATTTAATCTATCGAGTTAATGTAATCTGTAACATCATTTAATCCGATAGGGTTATTTACTGTTGATACATTTTATATCAGTATTTACAGTGATCCTGAGTTAGTACCTTATGAGCGGTAGTAATGTTTCGGCGGGACGTTGGCGACTTGCGTACTGGCAGAGTAGATTGCTCAGCGACACTGAAGCTTTAATAAAAGTAAAAATTAATTTGTCGTGCCGCCGACAAACCACCGACAACAAAGTCACTGATACATGTCGGCGGCGGGTCGGGCTTTGGTGTGTAGAGCCCGTAATAACAACATAAGAGCTTTACGAATCTAATAAAAAAACACAAACCGACAGATAGCCTAGAACAAATAATAATTATTTATGCACATTGGGTTCCGAAACTTAAAAGTAAACATGTTATACAACATTACTTTTAGTATATCCGAAACACGTGTCTAGTATTTTTATGTAAAGATTCTATGTACATTTCAAAACTGTATCATGAGAAATCACAAAGTTATAAGCTTGTTATGTTAACTGGTAGTCCGCAAAAAAACGTTTGAACGTGTCGGACGTCGTGAAAAAAGCATACTTGGACTACTTTTGGTACGCCAATACCTAGTTCGGTATGTAAAAATTCTGTTGAGTCTTTGCGATTATGGGAAAACAAAACAAAGACCCTCTTTTAAGTACAAAGGTCCTATGATCTGACGTAAACTATCCAATCATCACTATGACTGCCATTTCTGTGTTACGAAAATCATAGGAATTAACCATAAAAATTGCTCAAAGTGGATATATTCCAACTTAAAATCTGCTATAAAATCAGCCATGTACATCTTTGGAACGTTCAGACGAGTGCAGTCAACAAATCGATAATAACGACAGTAGTAATGGCAATGATTTTCATTGCTTCAGTTATCCCAGACCACTAAATCAAGATGATTTAAATGACTTAATCAGGAACCTTGGACTGACTAAGACTGCATTATCATGGCAAGAGTTTGTTTGGGTAGTGAGGAATTTTTTGGGTGATGGAAAGTCTGGCTACATTCAACATGTTGAACAGTTGCTGATACACTTTCAGCAGCTTGGATGCAATATGAGCTTCACTACCTTCACAGTCATCTAGAATATTTTCCTGAAAATCTCAGTGACCTGCGCGAGGAAAAAGGGGAGCGTTTCTACCAGGATATTCGCAACATGGAGGAGAGATATCAGGGATATTGGATCGTAAATAATATTGTAGCTGATTATTGTTGGATCATTAAAAATAGTAATTCTAACACACCTCACGCGAGAAAATCATATAAAAGAAAATTTCATTCAGAATAATTATATTTAACTAGCTTTTGCCCGCGGCTTCGCCCGCGTGCAGTTCGGGAATTGCCCACGGGATCTTGCCTACTTCTGGGATAATAAGTAATCTACATCTATTTGTATCAGACTATAATCTATCTCTGTGCCAAGTTTCATCCAGATCTGATCAGCCGTTCTGGCGTGATTGAGTAACAAAGATCCATTCATCCAAACTTTCGCATTAATAAATAGTTTATGTAAGATATATATGTAATATTAGTATTTAGGGTTCCGCACCTCAAAGGGAAAAACGGAACCCTTATAGGATCACTCGCGTGTCTGTCTGTCTGCCTGTCCGTCTGTCACAGCCAATTTACTCTGAAACTACCGGACCGATGGAGTTGAAATTTGGTACATATATGTAAGTCATTGATTCAAAGACGGACGTATAAATTAATTTTAAACAGGGGAGCCACTTTTGGGTCGTAAATTAAAAAATGAAAATAAAAATATTTCTAAACTACATCGTGTTATATCAAAAACTGTGATACACGTGTCTCATAATTTTAATTGAAGAGTGATGTGTACACGGACTGAATTTCATACTGGGGGATGATTTTGGAAAAACTGTGATACACGTTTCTCATAATTAATCTCTTCTTAACTGAAGAGTATGTACACAAATTTTCAATTCAATCGACCTCGAGAATAAAAAGTTTCATAGAAAACTCAACACCCATTTTGACCCTCTTAGGGGTAGAATTTCGAAAAACCTTTTCATAGTGGATACCTACTCTTCACAAAGAATACGCCCTCCAAATTTTATTTCTCTAGGACCAGCGGTTTGGGCTCTGCGTTGATATATCAGTCAGCCAGGACTTTGAATTTTATATTGGGGGATGATTTTGGAAAAACTGTGATACACATCTCTCACAATTTTTACTGCAGAGTATGTACACAAACTTTCAAGTCAATCGACCCCGAGAGTAAAAAGTTTGACAGAAAATTCAACACCCCAATTTACTCTCTTAGGGGTGGAATTTCGAAGAACCTTTTCTTATTAGATATCTACTCTTCACAAAGAATACACCCTCCAAATTTCATTTCTCTAGGGCCAGTGGTTTGGGCTGTGCGTTGATATATCAGTCAGTCAGGACTTTGAATTTTATATTGGGGGATGATTTTGGAAAAACTGTGATATACGTTTCTCATAGTTTTAACTGAAGAGTATGTAGACTTTTAAGTCAATCGACCCGAGAATAAAAAGTTTTACCGAAAATTCAGCACCCCATTTCTCCCCTTTAGAGGTGGAATTTCGAAAAACCCTTTCTTAGTGGATACCTACTCTTCACAAAAAATACGCCCTCCAAATTTTATTTCTCTAGGACCAGCGGTTTGGGCTCTGCGTTGATATATCAGTCAGCCAGGACTTTGAATTTTATATTGGGGGATGATTTTGGAAAAACTGTGATACACATCTCTCACAATTTTTACTGCAGAGTATGTACACAAACTTTCAAGTCAATCGACCCCGAGAGTAAAAAGTTTCACAGAAAATTCAACACCCCAATTTACTCTCTTAGGGGTGGAATTTCGAAGAACCTTTTCTTATTAGATATCTACTCTTCACAAATAATACACCCTCCAAATTTCATTTCTCTAGGGCCAGTGGTTTGGGCTGTGCGTTGATATATCAGTCAGTCAGGACTTTGAATTTTATATTGGGGGATGATTTTGGAAAAACTGTGATATACGTTTCTCATAGTTTTAACTGAAGAGTATGTAGACTTTTAAGTCAATCGACCCGAGAATAAAATGTTTTACCGAAAATTCAGCACCCCATTTCTCCCCTTTAGGGGTGGAATTTCGAAAAACCCTTTCTTAGTGGATACCTACTCTTCACAAAGAACCCTTTAAATTTCATGTCTTTAACACCAACAGCTTAGGCTGTAAGTTGATATATCAGTCAGTCAGTCAAGACTTTGAATTTCATATTGAGGGATGATTTTGGAAAAACTTTGATACACGTTTCTCATAATTGTAACTGCAGAGTAGGTACACAAATTTTCAAGTCCATCGACCGCGAGAATAAAAAGTTTCATAGAAAACTTAACACCCCATTTTACCCTCTTAGGGGTAGAATTTCGAAAAACCCTTTCTTAGTGGATACTTACTCTTCACAAAGAATACACACTCCAAATTTCATTGCTCTAGGACCAGCGGTTTGGGCTGTGCGTTGATATCTCTGTCAGTCAGTCAGGACTTTGAATTTTATATATATAGATAAATAATACGTTAAACTATGTGCATTTGTAAAATCCCGTCACTTCATAGCCGCTAAACTAGATCTGCTAGATAAAAGCCGCATATTTTTTGAAATCAGCATACAAAAACTATTAAGATTCATGAAAAAAAAGTTCATGCAACAGACATGCTGTTTTCCTGTGTAATTTAACGAAACTCTTTTCTAAATTACTAGAGCAGAATGAGAACAAACAACAATTTGTCACTATTAAACAGAACTGGCAATAGGAAAAAACAATTCAAAACAACACAATAATAAAAAACCGATTTGGCCAGTTTTTTTTATTGTTTTGGTTTGAATGCGAATTGTACTCACAAGCACACAGAGTTCCGTAACACCAAACAATACTATAAAAATATTTAGAAGGCTTACTCATGTTGTATTCAACAGCAAAACTATTTTTTTTATTTCATAATATGTTAATGAAAAACAAAGTTACTGCTGCAGTTTGATAAAAAAGACACATTTCTCAACAAAAAAAAATGACGTTCTATAATCCTAATTTTTTTCAGAATTTTCCTTTCTTTACTTTAGAATTTAGAGGGCGGGGGGGAGGCCTTATTTTACCATTTTGGAAGTGTCTATTTTTCAAACAATTGACTTTGAGCAAAATATAGTTTTACGAACCTCAATGTCAATTTTAAAGACCTATCTATAAACACATCTCACGTATTGGTTTGATGATTTTTATTTTAAATTTCAGTTCCATGTATGGGGAGCCCTCCCCATACATGGAACTGAAATTTAATTTTTTAATTTTTGTATAAAAATCGTAAAGCGGTTCACAAAATACATCTACTACCAAGTTTCAACTGTGTAGTCCTAATAGTATCGGAATAAAGTGGTTGTGACATACATACGGATAGACAGACGTGACGAATCTATACCTAAGGGTTACGTTTTTTGCCATTCGGCTACGGAACCCTAAAAATGAACTCGAAGAGCAGCGACACACAGTAACAGGTTTTCTGGAAAACAGGTCGCTTCGTTTTGTTCAAACAGCCGAAAAATTATTAATTACAGAAGCTACATATGCCGCCGCCATTGATTGGGGTTAACATGTCAACTTCACATAATGAGGCCAAGGGCGCGGCGCAGTTGACTTCAACAGCAAACATCAAAGGCCAAGCTCTCGACTAGAGCAGAAGAGCCCTCAGTAGCTAACGAACGACTGGATAAAACCCCGCCACTTGTACTAGTTAGCAAATGAACGAAAACTCATTGGACTAGTAATTATGTTGACGTTTTGAAGTGTGACTGCTTAGCATATTTACTATGTTGACTGACTGCGACGAAATCTGCTTTGTGAATAGTCAAACAATCACATTGGATGGATTAATTTATTCTTTGTGTAAACTGCTATTGTTGATCGCACGGTCCAGGCTGACCCCAACCACCCTTTTGACCGCTTCTGACCATCTTGCCTGTGCTCTGCCTTGCGTGCGTTTACCGTCTACCCAGCCCAGTGTCATTGCCTTTCCAGTCGATGCCTAGGCTAACGCATAATATCTCCGAAAAAGCTGAGGGCACGCCCAACTCGCTTGTACAAAGTTTGTACAATGTTTACTTTCAAATCATATTGATATTTTTTCGTAAAGATCTAAAACCATATTATTCGTTTAAAATACATTTTAATGATTTTTTATGGAATATAATCGTAGTTTTTCGTAAATAAAGATAGAAAAATTGTGAAAAAAAATTACATGGTGTATTTTAACTTCCAGATGCCGAGAAACGCATAACATGAAAAACCCCGTAATAGGTCATTACCGGATTATTCGCGGGGGACGTCGAAACTACTTCTACTCAATAAACAAAAGCCTACAAACAGACAATTTCTTACCAGAAAGCAGTTGCGCGGAAACTTTAAATTGCAGTTTGTATTTACAAAAAAATTGCTTGCTGGAGAGCAAGCAATTTTTTTGTAAATACAAACTGCAATTTAAAGTTTCCGCGCAACTCATTTTAACACGGTGGAAAACCGACTCGCAAACACGAAAACTCACGTTTGTTGACCCCGGTAACTGCACTGCCCCTTAAGAACTCAATTAATACTTTAGTTCAGAGACATTAATAACCCCAGTTCACACATTCATTGCTACAGCGGTATTCATTAGAATGGGTACGTTGGGCCCTCGATGTATCTAACTTAGTTTATTTGCTCGCAGTGACAAATGAACGCACCTAGATCCTCGTTGAGCGTTTCTGATACTGTAGAAAGGGTAGCAAAGCGGTTATTGTTATTTTCTAACAGCACCGAACACTTTTATTATTTTCCTAAGCAGAAGTAAATACATAGGTACGTAAGTATCTCTAAAACAAACCCTTCAAAATATGCGTATAACTCTTCTTTTTGTTTCCGTTTGGTTTTAAAATGAGAAGAAGTAGTTTTTCCTTTTATTATTTGTAAAAGGAAAAACTTCTCATTCTAAAACCAAATGGAGTACAATCATAAACAAAACCACTTATGAACAAAAAAAAAACATTTCTACCAATTCAACTCGTAAGTACAGCTAGCAACAACAATGTACATACCAAAATTCGTTTGAAACAATAATTTGGAGTGCATCACGGCGAACAGCGAACTTGTTTATGAGTTTAGTTAGATGACCTCGGTTCTTCGTGATCACGTACCCAGGGTTGACATAAAATTCTAACGTGCCTCGTAAAGTTTACGTTAATAACATTGTCTTCAAGTTCTGAGTGACTCGACACTCAGATAATATTAAAAGGTTTGTTGTACTGATGCAGAGATATGACATAGATTGTGACTGTATCGAAATCTTTTCTTCTTGAGATGTTTTTAAATTCAGGAGTTACCGATGTTCCTTCGGGTACTATGACTCAAAAAGACTTTGGGCAAAGAGTTGAAGTGATTTAAAAAAATGGCAAATATTGACAGGTCTTGGACCCAGTTGTATGCTTAACTATGACGTCCATGCGTCACATATAAGAAAGAAGAAGAAGCATATCTATTAAACTAAATTAAAAAATTTCACATCTAACAACTTGGTTTCCAACCACTGACTGCTGAACACATAAAAAACAATAAGTTACTAACATCGAGACAGACTAACATCATTATTTAGGCACATAACGTTCATAGCAAAATCTTGTTAAAATTTCCAATTAAGTGATATTCAGAGGAACTCATTATAGTTCAAATAACAAAGATATGAAGCGACAAAGTTTGAATTCTATCTCATTTAATAAAGGCGTATTAATGAGTAAGAAACTGGAACTTTGCAAGTTGAATCGAAGATCGGTAGCAATTTGACACAGTGATGATACATATTTATATTATTGAACTTGTAGAGTTTAACTTATTCTGTGTAGTTTATAGAATAATAATTAAATATTTACGAAGAATTCCTACGCTGCGAAATTCTGTCATCATTACAGTAAATAAGTATATCTACCAGCTTACTTAGAAGTGATAATCCCTGCAAATCTGCGATAGTCATCAGATAGCACCACTGGGTTATGACTGCCGCAGAATTGCGTAGAAACGTAGAGCTGATTGATAAGAGACACACTCTGGTTTCTTAATAACAAATAATAATTAATAAGGCCAAGCTGATTTGTGCACTTATTTATAGGAAACTCTATTCACCTAGTCTCGCCTACAAACACTTTTAACTTTCATGTAGCCAAAGGACCAAAGTAGCAAAAACAACCAGTATTGCGACCCCTCGAAAACTTATAACGGCCCATCAGCACAGCAATCACAAGAACAAACATAACAGGTGGCCTTTGCAATAGATGTATAACTATCAAAAGGCCATAGGGAGTTTATTGCTCATCTCGACGAAACGCCTTGACTTATAGTCGCCGTAAACGCATTGTGTGCACAGATATCGCAATAAAACGAATATATCTGTGATGGACATTTTTAGGACCATTAAGAGGTTGCTTTGTATTGCGGTTTATAGAGCTGAAGTGAAGCATTAAGAATCCGGTTCCAAGGTGGTCTTTGGAACCGGATATTTAATGCTCCGCGGTAAATCTAACATGCTAAATCTAACAAGAACTATTTGGTTTGTGTACAATCATGATCGTTCTTGATAGATCAGATTAGATTATTTTTTGTGATTTTTCTTTCTTAATCATAAGTAACGATCAAGTTCAGTTAAACGACTTTGTTGAATCACTTACCTACTTTTATTTTCGGTGTGTTATGTTAAAAGTCCTAAAAACTTAAAGGATCCAGTAAAAAGTAAGAAACCTTATAAGTTTTAGTCAATACAAAAGGACCAAATGCTATAAATAATATTGGCAAACCTACTAGACTACGGTGATATCAAAATATTATAGAGTAAATCAACAGCTAAATCTGTTGAAATCGTATGATATAAATGTATGTCGTACCTGACCGAATCATACGTCAAGCAAGTCTTAGTAAGATAGTGAAAAATTCTGAATAAAGAAGTGGTCTTTTCACCCTGAAAATAAATCTCCGTTAAGTTTCCGGAAAAATAAGGCTGTTGATTCTCATTATAAAATGGCGCCTTGCATTAAAATTTTCTCAAAGATTTCCATAAACATTATTTAAATAGAAACATTCTGCCTTCCCAGCTCCTGACTTCTCTGCGCTTCCCAGCTTGCGGTTTCTTGCAAATTGCACAAAGCTCCTGAGCGAAATAGGTCGCCATAGTTCTCGTAAACAGGGAGCTTGCAAGTCTTGCAACTTGTCACTACTGGTGTTGTTCCCAGACATTGTAGTGCATCAGCACAACTGTACGAAGGGACCTCAACAAATTGAATCACACATCAACGTTCATTTTAAGTGAAGTTTTAATGTGGATTGCTAGCATTTTAGCTGATTGTGTTTGTTGCAACTTTGTCTCAATTTGACTGTAACGAAAAGGCTAGCATACTTATTGAAAG
Organism: Eurois occulta; assembly: GCA_950022335.1. Lineage (NCBI taxonomy): Eukaryota > Metazoa > Arthropoda > Insecta > Lepidoptera > Noctuidae > Eurois > Eurois occulta. Next base: position 14,328,895 of record OX465479.1, on the reverse strand, counting down.
CGGAGTATTTAACTAGCTAAGTTACCAGACTACCTCTATAAACACGAAACTAATCATATTTTGAAAGTTCCCTAAATCCATAACACTATAACCATACAATTCAATTACATAACACTTACAAGATAGTCGGTTTTCACGGAAGACGGATATTATGCGTCTTTGTAGTTATACTTATCTTCATAGCGATAACAAATTCGTAGCAAGTTTCCTCAAGCGACCCCTTCCTGAGGGTTGAACACTGAACTTTATGGCAGCTCCTCGCGGAATGCTTACAATTTATCAGCCTTTATGACGAATATATTCTATTCGATTATGCCTCTTGAATTGTTCCATTGAATACCCAAGTTGGTACACGCTGCGTGGGTTTTGTTGGGTTCAAAATTATTGATGCCCGCTTTTAGTGAATTTAGTTCTCGGAGAAATGTGACTGGTACAAGCAAATCTTTGAACCAAGAAAAGAAATTTATTCCCAGTTAAGAAAGGCCTGGAATAGATTAGGTGGTTAGTAACAAAGTATCACGTACGCTACGATACGATAATGGACCTATAATTTAATCTTTCTAAATAAAACTTCGATCTACATACCTTAACAATTGACTAACTTCGATCAACCAAAAACTAGAAGCAGCTTAAACCATCGCTTACGAAAACACAATAAATGATCAAACGGGGAAAGGCTCACCAAAACAAAGCCAAAGATAAAAAGCTATCTCATTGTCTCGATTTACATAGTGGGCCTTTACCGAAATTAACTTAGCTACATTGAAAAGGTAGTAGGCGAACAAAGCCTCGCAGTACCTTTGACTAAATTGAATTACTACGAGTTGGTGCTTGTATGGCGACATGCGACCCGGCAGCCGGGAGCCCCGGCAGATAGCGCCTGCCATCAGGGAACTGTCAAAGCATGTAACTGTATCAGTGAATGCGGTTCATAATTGATTTAAGAGAACCGCAGCTCCAGAGTGGCTTCGATTCAATTACCCCTCGTTTAAACTCAAGTTAGACGAACAAGTTTTTATAGACCTACCCTTGTTTATTGTCCCCGAGCAAAATAATTATTTCCTTGTTCAGGTTAATGGAGATAATTAAATTAAATTGTTCTGATATTGTAGAAATGAAATTAATTTTGTGAAACCCTGATGGAACTCGAACCCGAATGGCTTCCGGGTCTTTAAGTTGAGGATAAACATGTAGACGTCGGATTTATGTCGTCATCGGAATAAGTGTCAGATTATGATTTCGTCATGTTGTTATAACATCCTCGATATTTTGAAGAGCATCATCCAATATGGTTTTACTGCTCTGCTATCAGTAAAATTATGTTTCTGGTAATTTCTCGCCGAGGCAAATGTCGTCAAAATTTTGCAATGCATGTCATTTCTGTAGATTTTGTACAGAAGATTCATTACAGTAATAGATATCTATTATCTAAAGCATGTTTTGCAGACAAAGTTTCAACTTGCAGACTCAAAAACTCGTAAGACAAATCTACTCAATAGCGGAATGTTCCCGAAGCAAAGTATAAAAACTTAAACGAATTTGTACAAGACAACAGCTGTCCCAGACAGTTTTTATTGACATTGTAACACAAGCAAATCGTCTGCTACAACTTAGTCCACACACTTGTGTAGATACCACTACACTTATGATCACAAAGGAATTTAATAAATTCTGTATGAACTTTGCCAATCTTAGATACTAGTTTCGGGTGTATTCAAAAATATATCAGCATCATTTCAGCTAAAACATGTCCAGAGGACCGGGCTAAGACCGTGAATACCTTTTATCTGATAATGATTCTAGCCAAAAGATCTATGATAATTTCTGATAAGTAAAATATTTTAATACATACATCCCAAGTCTTTTGATTACGCACAGTAATTTGATCACAGCAATCAATATACTGAAAGAAAGCCATATAATGGACTGACACTGGACAAAAACATCTAAATATTTTTAAATCCATCTGATTAAACTAAAAGCCGTTTCCAATTATTGTCCAACATAAATTAAGAAAATCGGCCAAGTGCGAGTTGGACTCGCACATGAAGGGTTCCGTAGTAGGGAGCCCCCTTTAATTTATTTTTATTATTTGTTGTTCTAGCGGCAACAGAAATACACATTCTGTGAAAATTTCAATTGTCTACGTATTACGGATCATGAGATACATACAGCCCGCTCACAGACAGACGGACGGACGGACAGCGGAGGCTTAGTAATAGGGTCCCGTTGCTTACCCTCCGGGTTCGGAACCCTAAAAAATGCCAAGCAGATAAATGATTACCCATCCAAACTCTGTATACTAAGTTTACTAAATACCTACAAAATGTATCTTCAATATTTTTTACCACCCATAAAATACCTACATCAAGATGTGAATCAATTTCCTAAACGACGTCCTCTTCTATTCTATTTGCCAGCTAAGGCCTAACACAAGTCTAGACAGGCGGGCAGAATCATAAAAATAAAAATGTCAAACGGGAAATTGTCGATGGAAATATCTCTGTTCGCCAATAATACCCTATGAAATATTAGATACTTAATAAAAATGATTTTATACGTAAAACAAATTTTGTTGCCATCATTTCGTTTTTATTGTGGCCATAATCGGCGCGGTTAAAATTCTGTGCACGTGTGAACACGGTTATTGCTGAGTTTTTTGTTAGATATAAAATACCTGTACCTTTTTTGGCAATTTCAACATGATTCCAACTTAATATCGAATAGGATGACCTACTGGAAATTGGGGCCATTTGTATGAATCGCTGTGTTTTCTTCTATGAGCTGAACAGAACTTGGGTCGTTTGACTGTAAAACGAATATAGTTTAGAAACGTATGTACCTAATGCTACGATTTCAAGCGTGTAAGTATAAAAAAAGCGGCCAAGTGCGAGTCGGACTCGCCCATGAAGGGTTCCGTAGCAGCAAGTAACATAACATAAAAGTTCTTGTAGTTCGTTGTAACTTTGATCGATGTTTTTTTTTATATTTGAGTTGTTTGAGTGAAAGGTAAATTGCGGTTTACGATTTATGAGGTATTAAAAAAAAACTACTTACTAGATCTCGTTCAAACCAATTTTCGTTGGAATTTTGCATGGTAATTGTACATCGTATATTTTTTTTAGTTTGGTTTGAGAGTAAAATTTATCTTTTACGATCTGTGCCCCGCGACTTCGTCCGTTTGAAATTAGCGGTGTGAAATATACTTTACGACCTATTCCCATACCTACCAAACATACATAAAAAAATTCATAAAAATCGGTCGAGCCGTTTCAGAGGAGGTCGACCACAAACACCGTGACACGAGATTTTTTTATATAAGATTTTAATCTTTAAATGTAGTAAATTTTTTTTATATCGAAAACAAAACCTGATGGTCTTTAGTGGTCTCTTTATCCGTATTTTAGTGATAAAGATCAAAATCACTTGCGCTACCTTCAATAATTTATGAACACAGTATAAAGGTAGTCACCCATAGCCCAAAGAACACATAATAGGTAATAGCGGCACGGAAGATTGATGAATAATACATTTCTGTGGCGGTACATTATTCACGATATATCACGAGAACAGCTGAAGAGGCCACGTGAAGCCCAATTAAAACTTTTACCGACAACTTCCTACGGTTTTTATTGTGAAAAGATAATGTGATGGTTTTATACGTTAGTTAGGAAATTGTGTGTGTTGACTTCATCTACGTTTTAGGGTTCCCTACCCAAAAGGTGCTGACGAGACCCTGTTACTAAGCTTCCGCTGTCTGTCTTTCACAGGGCGTATCTTTTGAAGCGTCATAAGACACTTGATTTTCGAATTGCGCATTACTATGGCCGCTATAATAAAACAAAATAAAGTTAAAAATGAAAGGGAGTCCCCATACAAGAAACGTGTTTTTTTCGGCGTTTTTTGCTTGATCTTAATAACGACGCTGAACTCCGATGCCAAATTCCGATGTGCCATAAGTATTAACTGCCGGGTACAATATTCGAGAATAGAAACGACTTATCACAACTAGAAATAACAGGCTATTACCGAGTAAAATTCCAACCGTAAATGAAAACGGATGGAGTTCAAAATAGTTCGAAAAAGTTACCCTGATCTTGAAGCTCCGTGGCATAGGTATGGTTTTGAAGTATTTTGTTAAGCAGAGCCCTGAAAAGTGGCCAAACACAAAGCCAGAACAAAAAACTATCAAAGACAAAAGGTTGAGAAGTTAAAACATCTCTCATCTCTTCTCTATTTGTACATCACTTTTACCATTACAAAATTTGTCATTGAACAGCGGGATCTCCAAGCACAGGTATATCTTTTACTCAAAAGGAGTTCCCTATATAACATTTACTGTCAAAATTGTACAAGTTTCTGTAATAAACCTTTTATTATTATAGTTTATTGTTAAAACAACAAATACTTACTTAGAAATACAAACATTGAGATGATACTGTTTTCTAGAATTTGTGAAATGAGTTTTCGGAAGGAACTCATATTCATGCAAGGCTGTTATTGTACAGACGCCAGCACATCAAGCTACTACAATCTATCAAATTTCTTTAATAGATGTTTAACTTTATTCCTAAAGCCTAAATGTTCATGGTTGGTTGAGAAAATCTGTCAGTTTCGGGTAGGTTGAACTGTTGGCGTCTGTACTTGAAAATAAAAAAAACTTTTATACCCTACATACTCTATAGTTCTATACTATATCGGGTGGAAGGGACACCGACGCTAAAACGGTTACCACGTATTCAGTACATCATTCTGAACCACATAGATTTTTTTATCGGTAATTTAAAAAAAACAGCTGTTCCGTACATTTTTCCTTCCACCTTGTATAATGGTATTACTATCATAATTGCATAAGTTTGTGATAATGGATGTACCAATGCATAGATGTTTGTTACTCTTTCACGCAAAAACTACTAAACGGATTTGAATGACATTTGACACACAGATCTGGATTAACAATTAAGATACTTTTTATCCCGGTATTACGATCCCGTGGGACAAATTATCGAACTCCAAGCGGGCGAAGCCGCAAGCATTTTAAGCTAGTAATTTTATAAAGAGGTAGTGTGTAAGTTTTGATGTTTGTTTCGTTCGGAAATACTGACAGGATTACAAAATTATTTCACTAATGAGAAGCTACTTATTCCCGAGTCTCATACGCTATTTTGGATAAACTATATAAGTATAATATTTTCCTTGAGATCCCAAATTAAAAACTTCTGCAATATTTATTTTAAGAGAAGAAAAACAAAAGTAAAAGAACCAGCAGCTCTCATAAGGTATGCACTCTATTCCCGATATAGGAACAACTTCCTATTAGATACGTTCTCGCTTCGATAAAATATTCATAAAGGAAAAACAATGACACGACACACTTCTATGGACGATACCGCTTCGATTTAAATTTAGTTTTTCTGAAATTGTAGGGAAGCGCGAACGCAGCGAGCGCGAGGCGGTGACTCCATTATAACACAAATTGACACTAAGCGACGATGAAGATAGATACTGTGGCTGGTAAGCGCGAACTTTAACTTAGCTGGAGTTTTTCTTCTTTTAGAGTTTTCATGTTCTGGAAAATCACAAAGACTTGAATGTTGTCAATCTACACATTCAATCGCCCAAAGCCAATCTTTTTTAACACATCTGCACGCCAGATGCGTGCTAGTAGCGCGCTAGATACAACAAACCTCCCATTTTCACGTCAACAAAAACATCAAAGAAACTTCGCACGTATTCTGCGCACAATTCATGCGAATGAAAGTCAACAGTTCGTAGTTCCAATATCGACACAGCAACCGTGCAGATTGCGTTCTACGCTGCAGAATGCTAGTTTACCTGCTCCGATAAATCCACTAGAGGCCGTGTTGCCCTTGCTAATAAAAGGGCGACATCAGCTTTTTGATTGTCTATGCCTCGTTTGTTCCACGGATAATTCAACATTTCCGACCTAAAAGCCCCACCGCGAGGCAATATATTGCCGTTGACAACGTATGAAATGGAACTCATTGCGTGGTATAAAACGCGGATTAATTTACATGTTGCATTCTGAAAATCAGGTGTATTATTGCATATGACATTTCGCGTCAGAAAGTCGGAACGCAATTCTTAATTTCTGTAGAGTAATTCCTTGTACCTAGATAAAATGTTCCCGGTTGAAAATTAAAATAAAAATGAGAAATTCTTTATGTATCGCAATAACATATTACAATACTTTGACATGAAGAATTTCATCGAACACTGCGTCATCAACTCGACACATTTGAATCTAGGAAAAAATACAGTGAAATCAAAATTATATTTCACTTACTTATTTATTACACGACCGTTTATTTATTAAAATAAACAGATGTGACAATAAATCATGCAATTATTTTAAACATCATTTTATAAAATTGAGCAGCGAAACACGTAGGTATTTGCGGGAAATGTAATGCGAATTATTCGAAAAGCTCATTGTGAAAGCTGGATCCGATTTTCATACGATTCCCAGTTTGTCTGCCATTGTCCGTAGTGCAATACCAACGATGGGGGCAACACAAGTATTTTATTACCAGCTACAAATCTTCATTTAGCAGCAATGCCCGAGGCCTTTCACAGTTACGGCACACACGAAAACGAAATGGAACCATTCACGTTTGATTTACGATAACCAATAATTATCGTCATCCGATTAGTCCTCCGACCGTTTCACTTTTTACACAAAGCAATCATAGGTAACAAATGAACATTTTTATCTTATCGATGCTTTCACAATTCTGTGAGAGTACGAGTATATTTCGGATTCGGCCAATCCAAGACTGAGATTTTGAAAATGTTAACTGTTGTAGTGAATGAATCCTCTTTGATATTATTTATTGAAAATGTTTTTCTTGCTACATATTTTAAAATGTGACATTTTAGATTCAGCTAGCAAAGGTTTTTGTACCAGATAATAAAATAAGCAGGAGCTGACAATCTATTGTTTTGTTTGCATGCATTGATCATTGAACCCGCCTTGTAACGTAGCTAGAGGGATAAGCCTAAAATTCAATACTCTTAAATAATTATTTTTCCTAAAAATAACCTTCTTTTGATACCATTTGAGACCGGACGAAAAGGCACAGTCCCTCCTCATTTCTTTACCTTTCCAACTATATATTTCGTCTCAAACAGACAAAAATAGTATATTTTAAAACAAGTGGGGAAACTTTGTCACTGCAGAAGAGGCTGAATTCACATTCGAACCGTAGGCGAGGGTGTTATGGAGCCGAGAACTGCAGTGACAAATGACCACGTGTATCAATCGACGTTTTTCAATACACTTAGTATTTGTGTCATTAATTATTAGGAACCTATGATTTAGTTTGATTTTTTTTAATTCCCTTGAATTTCGTCTTGGCTGCAATGACAAAGTTTCCCAACTTGTATCAAAATGTACTTTAATTGGTGTGTATTTCCTTCCTATTGATCCCGTATCTGTTGTTAATAGGATAAATACGATGGTGCCATGGCAACGCCAAGCGTGTCGCTGTGACTTATACAAATTCAAACGAAGATTGAAAAAAGCAAACGCTTTCAAAAGATAATAATTATTTGGTATTTGACTTTCGTCAGATGGTGCCACCGTACCTCGATGTATTTTTATTCAGTATAATTTATTATAAGTATACCTACCTTTTTGCTTACGAAACCTCATGGGTGTCGTCCAAGAACCAGCCTCATACAGACTAAAACCACACTGTGTTTTTCACCTACCTTTAACCAGGCCGCTCAAGAACTTGTGCAGTTTATCAACAACAACAACATTAATTTATTGTCAGGCAACTTTCGCCCATAGATATATACCTTACAGACTAGCATAAAAATATAATAAAATACAATTTTAGTTAGTAAACCCTGCCATGGCCAGATTTATGCATATTTACAGTGCACTTAGGTACAAAATTACTTGGAAAGCTATTTTCCTGTAATTCATAAAAAATCCAGATTCGGTGACGAGCCATTTAGTTATCTACTTTAGATAATTTCTATGATACAAAGTAACGTCCTTTTCATTCCATCTCTATCGTAATAAACATATACCTACCTGCCTAATATTTCATATAGGTATTACCTACAGCCATCAGATACTTCTCAGTCATAATTTTCTGTTTAGTTCTTAATTAATAGTGTTTTGTTTAACTAGCCTTATCATATCAAATTAGTATAATACAATACAATATTGCAATCTGTACAGTCGCCAGCGCATCAAGTTACTACAAACTGTCAAATTTTCTCATTTGATTTTGAAATTTAACCTCAACATTTTATGGTTTAAAATTATTTCTCATCTAATATTCAAATTTTATTTTACCTGTTTTGATTCTGAATAAAGATTGATTTATTTAGCACTAACTTTTGCTGCGTTAATTTAGAATTTGACAATCAACTTGAGTTGTACTCTGATACTGATAATATAATTCAAGAATGATTCGAAAGACACGTAGCGGCATCTATTATCTTAAGAACGTTATTGTTGTTTCCTCAGGAACAGTACTTTTTTTCGAGATGAAAGTTACCCCTTGTCCGTTTCTGTACACCTGAAAATGTATTTGCAAAATTTCAGGATGATCGGTTCAGTGGTTTAGACGTGAAAAGGTAACAAACAAACTTACTTTCGCATTTATAATATTAAGTTAAGAAGTTAGGATTAGTAGAACTACTTGCTAGCTAGTGAATATACATTTTTCATTTTTTATCCTTTAAGCTCACCATATAAAATTTAAAGTATAAAGACTCAAGAATTAATGTTATCTATGCTATAATTTTGGGTAACATTTTGTAGGAGATCTGTAAAAAAATTAATTAAATAAATAAATAGTTGTATTCCAGTGCCGTTCAAAGGAATGAGTCAAAGAGAGATTTAAATAGCGGGACTCAAGACGAGTTGCATTTTGATGCCGATCTTATTTGAATCTTCTCTATACAAGTATTTTATTATATTCCAAAATGGTCTTTGAATAAAAGATTTTCAAATAAATGCTGGAAGTTAGTAAGAAAATACAGTTAAATAAAAAAATATCTAGAGCTGCATTTGTTACATATAACTTCATAATTTAAAATCTGGTTGTTTGATCCTTAAGCGACCGCATGAAAACGTTTATTTCGTGGTAGGATTTTAAGAACATTTTTATTTGTACCGCATTCATGCATGCAAAACAACAAAAATATTTGCACTGCTTAGTAGTTTAACTGGCGAAATGTGGGTGTACACACTTTTGTCAAATCTTTCTGGAAAATAGAAATGTGTGATGTTCGGTTAAGTAAGTATCTAGTACTTGAATACATTATGTAATTAACTTATCTAATTCAAACCTAACTACACATTGCAAATTATAGTCTAGCATCCCACTTTTCGGGTATATATTTCATCTTATAGGAACATCGGCATCGAAAAAGCCAGGGATTGCCTCGAACGGCGGCGAAACGAACTCGGAGCGGCTCTGAATAAATAAATAGCTGAGCAACTTCGTGAAAAAATCTTTTAAACTTGATTGACATTCTTGCAGAGTGTTATCAAGGACAGGCCTCATTATGGCAACTTTTTTATCGTTTTGGGCACAGATTTTGGATTCCAGAGTAAGATACCAAGACGCGAATTTTAAAACTGCCTAAACACGTTTTTGTTTTAAAAGCATATTGTACGGAAAATAAAAAGTGTTTTAAGCAATTTCTGCAGATAAGAAGTACTACTAAAGATATGGTCAAACCGACCGGACCTGACTCCGGACAGGCTACGGACACTTGACATTGACAGATTTTTTATTACATTATCTTTTAAACTGCCTCGACCTGCTTGCGACCGCACGCAACTGCGCTGCTGCTTGCGCTTGAGTGGTCGCAAGCGCGACTGCAGCAAGTAAGCATGAGGTCTTGGATTCGATTCTCGGGTCGGGCAAAGTGTTATTGGGTTTTTCCATCAGGAATCCCGCAGTAGCAGCCACGGAGTCTGGATTAGTGCACGGCTCAGCCCCTATTACGTGGGACTAAACACATAACTGGCGAAATGTGGGTGTACTATTTGGTACACCCACCCACATTTCCTAACCTTTCGGCGATTACAGGCTTGATGTTATGGTTTTAAAGTCCATTATCTGGATTTGGATCTAGTTAGTTTGACCGAACCTTTACTGGAAATTCAAACATTTTGAATGGAACGCAAGTTCTGCTAAATGCCACTGCTGGCTCACGTAATGTGCAGCAGGAGTATCATATCACACCTATATTTCTAGGAGAGGTAGACAGAAAGCGGATTGTTAGTACATAATTTGTTGCCAGTTCTTTATCCAATATTATAGGGGCCAGCTGATTTCTATGAACGTGGCACGAATCCTAACATTTTCAGACGGAAATACTTTAAGCTCTTTACACAAACTAGACATCACATAACATAACAACACGCCTGTAATCCCCAAAGGGTTAGGCAGAGGTGTGCCTAATAAGTAGTACCCACATTTCGCCAGTTATGTTTAACTTCCATGTAATAGGGGGCAAGCCTATTACCCTCAACCGGACACAAATCCAGACTCCGTGGCTGCTACTGTGAAATTCCTGATGGAAAAACCCAATAACATTTTGTCCGACCCGGGAATCTAACCCAGGAGCTCATCCCCAGCAGTCGTGCTTTGCGACCACTAGACCAACGAGGCAGTCAGACATAGGCATCTAAGCATAGACAACAACAATTAGACATCAAACCCTTGCAAACCAGAATAAAGAGGCATGGAGTCAGAGAGTACCTAGAAACAGAACGAAATAAATACACTCATCTCCAATGCTTCATAGCTCATTCTGTACTACAGGCATGCTGGCTGTATAGCCAAGCCTTACATTCCCATACATCATTCGTGTCCAAGCTACTAAGTGGTTTAACAGTTGGACTGAATTACTTATGGAGTGTAACACTTAGTTGGCCGTGATACACTTACCTAACTAGTGGGACACAGCTTGACTGGACGCTACGAACTTTACAAAGTATCTATTTCGCCCCATATGCTGTAAACATGATGAAACCTGTCTGGGCAACTCAAACTAATATGCGGAAAGATTTGCTAATGACGATTAAGTGATTTAACAGGAATTGATTTTAGACGAAATATCCTCGATGCATCCACAATTTCATGTACAGACGCTAGCACGTCAATCTACACGAAACTGTCAGATATTTCCAACCAAACTTGAACCTAATGTTTTAAAGTTATAGTTGAAAATCTATTAAAGAAATTTGACAGATTGTTGTAGCTTGATGTGCTGGCGTCTGTACATTTTATTCTGTTAGGTGAACAGACAAACATGAAATGACGTCACGCCTGTACATGTTGTTAATAGTACAGCCACATTTCAACAGTTATGTATGATGCAGTTGGTAGGTGGCGAGCGTAATAATATCAGCCGGACAAAAATCCCCACACCACCTCACCACCTACTGTTTTGTCTCTGCATCACCCTAAGGTAGACTGGTAGAAAATGCCCAAGGCATTAAGTCCGCCTTTTGTACATTATGTGCATAAAGTTTTAATAAATAAATAATAAATATAAATCATCTGATAAATGAATGATGATACTGAGAAATTCCTGATTGAAAATCCCAATTGGGAATCGAACCCAGCACCTCATGCCCAGCAAGTCCTAGGCACTAGCTATAGAAGACATAGGCATACATCGAATATGCTGTTATATTCAAAATTTAATACTTTCTTCACCAGTGTTCTTTCGTGGAAACAACCTTATTTCCTCTTATTACGTATTGTATAATTATTTTTGTTTTGCACTTTTCCCTTGAAAATAAAATCCACTCAAAACCTACCCCTTTTACCTGTCTCAAACGGGCAAACCCGACGATGAACAAAACAGGAACTCTTATGCAATTTGCGGAATCAGTGCTTATCTTCTGTTCGAGACGTAACAAGGGAGTTTAAGTAAATTTAACAGCAATTTGCAGTATGTTAACTGTAGCGCCGGCGCTTATTGCCACTCCACTCTCGTTACACTCTCAGGCCGGATGATATTGCTAATTGGGTTCCCTAGTTGCCGGAAATCGTATAAAGTTTCGCTAATACGACAGAAGCTGATGCTAGAATGTTAAGAACAAATTATATCAGCGTGAATGGTGTTGTGTGGTGCTTCTAAGGCTTCCGCTCGGGTAAGTCGCATACTTTCGGGTGTCTTCGGCTGTCGACTGTTGTCGTCGCCAACGTGATAATGGTATTGTAGCTTTTCGCTCGGTTTACTCTGTGTTTCGTGCTCAATGTGCAATTTTTACTGCTCTGTACTGCAAGTGTGTTGCTTGTATCTGCCGCTTTAAAATTGAGTCAATAGAATTTTGGTTCGATCTTTTAACATAACCATCATTGACTTTGACGTAATCTCCGGTATGTTATGGTGGTTTATCTCGACAGTCTGTTACCGATTCTTTCTCTTTTTTTAATGTCTAATTGGATTTATGATTCTTTCTTATAATAGCAATTTCCGCAAGACAATGTTTTCTCAGAAAATAAATATTCTTCCTCAGCTTTTATTTATTGCTTGGTTATTTTTAACGTTCATAAAGGCAGTATTTTGTTGAGTTTAATTTTATATTATTTCTAAAAATAACTGCTGAAAAATATTTACCTAAAATTGCCTCATAATGATAAATATTTGTGCCCTATATTAGCAAAATGAACCGCCCCGTCAAGAATCGTACCGAGTCGAATTTAAATTAAAAGAAAGGATTATTTTAGCAATTAATTAACTTAATGGCTTTAATAAGTGCTCGAGTCGAGAAAAACGGAAAGTGAATAAATTATAATGGGTAAAAACAATGACATTGAATAAAAGCAATAAAAATAGAGAAGAACGACTTCGTTCTTTACACAATGAAGTAAAAATTATTGCGAATCCGTACAAAAACCGTCACAAAACTATTCTGAGATATAAAACTGTCTCTTCATTTTATTCAGTCATTGGTCTTTGGTCTTTACAATATCCAGTCGTTTTGCACTAGAGGGTTTTACGGTTGTGTTGATGTTATTTTCATATAAAGTTCTGTAAGTACCTAATGCCTAATTTTACAATTAAAATGTCTCCAGGAAATGTTAATGAGTGATCAATATGATTCATAAATATTATCTCAGTACTCCTGATTTTATAACAATTACCAAAACCTTTAGGTAATTAGGTATAGGTGAATAGTGAGGGAAATGATTTCGCATAAAAATCAATAACTGATAATCCACTATTGATGATAGCAGATCCACTATCACAATGGCTATCACGATCTGATCCACGTCCATGCACCACACGTGAAATTACTCAAAACTTGAAACGTGTTAAAGCTTTTCCCTCTTATCACATTTTCACTTTAGTATTTTACCACAAAATGTTAAATAAGTAAATAGATTTTCGTACAACGCGTTCGTTACAGCGTAACGTAATCCTAAAGAAAAAAGGACAAATATGATGAAAAACAGCGACTTACTTTAAAGAAACCTCAAAGTGGTTCACAATTTTGTGTGTTCAGGATGAAATAATTAAATTTGTTTCCGCTAAGCTCTATTTTGTTAAGGTTTTGATTCGCATCAACAAAGCGGGCGACTGCCGCCGCAAATTGCAGACTCATTGTTCGATTCAAACAAACATCGCAGGTCCGCTCCTTCGCACAAAGGAACTCCATTTTGTGCGCACAAATCATTTTCATTGTTTTTATTAATTTTTTAATTACTTATTTATATATTTATTATTCCAGTTTTTATTTACTCTTGGCCTCAATTTCTATAATAGGGTGGATATATAGCTGAATTAAGGTAAAGATCAAAGATTTCGTGCTCCTTTGTGAGGGACTATGCTTAGTATCTAATTATTTCAGTGCCTAATTGGTTTTCCTCAATTAATACTGAAATATAATTTAGTCTTAGAAAGTAAAAATGTTGGAATTGGGAAACTTTTCGTTTAAATCTTTTAATTAGAAAACTGAAGCTTGCGCGAAAAACTATCGCTACTCTAACGTTTTCCAAAGTTATTTTTCTTCTCTTTTGCCAAAATTGATTAGTTTGTTTTACCTAGTAGTTTTACCTGAATCCAGCAGTTGAGATTGGTTTCCAAATCAAGTTTTTAATCTAATTTAAGCGTTAAGTATTTTAATAATGAAAATCCATCACTAGGTAAAGCTATTTTACTTAGCTTTTTAAATTACTAGCGACCCGCCCCGGCCTCGCACGGGTGCAATGCTGATAATAAATACACTACAGAAAAACAGCCGGCCGGCCGGCCGGCTTTTGGCCGGTGCCGGCGCAAACGCTACGTCCCGCAATTTTTAAATCTGTAATATCTTCGAAAATATTCATTTAAATCATATGCTGTAAAGGGCCATATAGATCTATATTAAATCAACAATGTATTTAAGGTATTTAATTGGATAAGGATTAATGCCGTATTGGTTAAAATCGCTTCGGAAATTAGCCATTATTTGGCGTAAAAAGTAAATGACAAAAACATGTTATTGTGGGATATCCATAAGAGATAGACATATACCATCGCGGAGTTTTCTGTAGACCTTTTTAATGTGTACAATACTTAGTACATTATTTTGATAAATCTCGTAGGGTTCAGCCTGCGTTTGCAACGTAAGCAGAAAAAAATGAAATTATTTACGACTTCACAATAGAAATCTTGAAATTATCAGTGGTTCTCTAATATATTAAGCATATTTTTATACATATAGACCTTCCTCTTGAATCACTCTATCTATTAAAAAAAACCGCATCAAAATCCGTTGCGTAGTTTTAAAGATTTAAGCGGTCAAAGGGAAATAGGGACAGAAAAGCGACTTTGTTTTATAATATGTAGTGATTAAGCATATTTTTATACATATAAACCTTCCTCTTGAATCACTCTATCTATTAAAAAAAACCGCATCAAAATCCGTTGCGTAGTTTTAAAGATTTAAGCGGTCAAAGGGAAATAGGGACAGAAAAGCGACTTTGTTTTATAATATGTAGTGATAGTGATTTTTTCATGATATGATCGAAAACGTCTCATTGGTCTAGTGTACGGACGCACTACTGCTAGGCATGAGGTACTAGGTACGATTCCCAGGTCGGGCAAAGTCTGACTACATTTCCATTTGGAATTTCTGAATAGTCGCAACCCGGAGTTCAGATTTTTGCCCGATCGATGGCAGTATGCTCGCTCTCTTTTACGGAACTCAAAAATAACTGACGAAATGTGGATGTACTATGGTACACCTCTGCATAACCCTTGGTGGAAATAGAGGCGTGATGTTATATTATGTATATATAAAAATAAACTAAGTTCTAGAGAATCCTGTGACATCATCATCATCATTATCCTGTCCGTATCTTAATTTATTTGGGGTTGGCGCAGCATATCTTCTTCTTCCATACTTCTCTATTACTCGTCATCTCAGCTATCACCTCCAGTGTATTACAAGTAAAACTGTTATCTAAAACACAGACATAAGTTGAACGTTACATTTTTATTCAGCGCGCACCTTGGACCACCAGCGACAAATACGACATGCTCTTGCCTTCCAGGAAAGTTCTTGAACTCTTTGTAACTGACGCATTTAGAAAACCATATTACCGGCCAGGCACAAAAGTACCTACCTATATTTTAAAAAGCCTATGTACTTACTGTAAATGTGGTGCTGTTCTACAAACGATGGGGCACTTAATATCGTGTCCTACGTGTCCTGTTGTTTGTTCACTACAGGAACTGATGGACGCTACCGAAAGCGCCAAACTATAGTAGCTTAGTTCTTGGCTGACAGAATTTAGATTGCCATCGACGCGCTAAGAAGATGTACAGACGCCAGCACATCAAGCTACTACAATCTGTCTAATTTCTTTAATAGATTTTCAACTTTATCTCTAAAGCATTAGATAACTGTCAGATTTTCCCAACCAACCTTGGAAGTTGGTTGGGAAGATCTGACAGTTTCAGGTAGGTTGACCTGCTGGCGTCTGTACTTATATGATCGAGAAATGTTTTGTTATCCACAAATAGATGAACAGGGTCCCCATTGAATAAAACGATAACCATGTTTTACGTAATTTAATAGTTCCACTTTCATTTTGGCAAACACTTTAAACTTCATTTTTAGAACCTTTCTCGAGAATTACTATCTACAGTTTTCGCTGCTCTATTTTTTTTTCAAATATTCTTTGAAAAATCCAAAATCGTTTGTCAAATATTAATCCATTTACTGTATTTCGTACCGTTTCTGCAAAGTTCTGGGAAACACGGACACAAAACAATTTTAGGCAAAGCTTTTAGAAAGGTCACAAAAATTTCACTAAAATATTTCGTATTTCTTTTAAAATATCCTCTCAGATTTTTTGAAAGTAGGTATTTCAAAACTGGATAGTCGAATCCTCGGACGTAATCTCCGATCTCCGAGCATCTGCAATATACGATGGAAAGGCGCTTGATTGTGCTCACTTGACAACTAAATTCGTTCACGTGGGGAAAAATGTCAAAGGCCAGAGAGAAGCAGAATCGAGCGATAGCCGTGCTGCTTTCAAAGATCGGTCTACCTTTGTATAGTTACGTGTAGCGAGATAAAATACAGCGACACATCAACAGTTCCACACACATACTACCAAAGTATTTGACCATTTCCAAGCAATGTTATTTATGTATTTACTTCGATATTCCCAATTGGACATTACTGGTATTCGATTGCAGTATGTAGGTCACGTCTGAGTATATTTCTCGATTTGTTTGCCATCTACATAATTAGTGGTACCGTTCTCATGAATATTGGTACATGAGGATAAATAGACTTTAGGAATCGTGATTTTGTTTACTTATTCAACTTGACTTTGTAGCTTTCTGTTTACACAAATAGTAAAGTTTTATGACACATATTGTGCTGACACTGAAAACGATATTCTACATCATTATCGAACTGTGAACCGTTAAACAGCTACACATGTGTTACAGCATTTGTTGGCAGGCAATAAATCGCAACTGTTCATCTGGTATTCGTGCAATCTGCATGGTTGCCGATAGATTGGAACTGCATCTCTCTATATTACAAATTGCCCGTGCACACTCCCAATGAATTAACGGAACGGTCCGCGTCCGCTCTCAAGTACAACAATCCGTCGCCACTTGCTTTGTTGGCTGTACCATTGTACAATGTACATGCTCTTTGTACTTAGGTATAATCAACGTTGCCAGCCAACCGTTTGTCTTTGTAGCCAATCCGATATGTGAAAATTTCAGATACGATCTCGATTCAATTTCGGTTTCGAATCACGTCAAGAAATCGTCAGATTTTATATCTTGAACAAGTGTCGATTGTGGCCGTTCTATTCAAGTTTCTTGCCGATCGGGGAATAAAAGTATAACACAGTTATCAACTGCCTATCACTCCAAAAGTTGGAATAGTCTATTAAATGGGACAGATTTTCGCCCGTAGATGTCTGTGGGCGCCTGAGGAAAATATCTCCGAACTCGTCACAAACTCTAGACATAATAAATCTTTCCAGGCTGATCGATGGTAGTTTATAGATAATAATTCCTTTAGAGTGTCGATTTCTCTTTACCAACCCCTAGTTGGTATGGTTTCCGAATATAATGGGAGTAAAGGGATACGTGAGCACTATTACTATTAGTACTTACTGGAGCAGATTATTGTGTCCAAATATAAACATAGCTGTCGAAAAAGGAGAGAAGTATTGATTTCGTCATACCTACAGCTAGAAAATTGAAACCATTGTTGTTTTAAAAAAGGGGGTGTCTGACTAGATGACGAGTAACAAAGAAGTATATAAGGAAAAGACATGCTGCGCCGACCCCAAATAAATTGGCATAAGGGCAGGAGAAATGATGATGGTGATGTTGTTTTAAAAAAGAAAATAGATTTTAATAAAGTATTCGACTAATTGCAGCATATAGGTGAGTACTTATAGATTAGAACATTTACTTGCAACAATCTAATTCAATCAATTCTACTTGCAAAAAAAACATCGAATCGCTCTAGCGTATTGGGTACCCTTTCACGAACCTAAGAATGTGCACGACACTCGTTTTTTACTAGTTGTTTTGCAACCAAACGAGTGAATTGGTGTAATATTTCATCGAGAAAAGACCAAATCAAATCAAATCATAATCATCATTCAAATCAGATCAAATCGGAGATTTCAACGAAGGGAAAACGCAAAATAGTAAGGAATGTTGCAGGATGAATGTTATGCTCGCTCACCGCGAACATTTCCTCCGCTCACCGTGTCGAGCAGGAACGTTACATTACATGGAAATTCTACTTTTGCTTGTGTTGTTCTACTAATCTTGGCATGAAATGTAAAACATGTTGAAACAAATCCGCATTGATAGACCGGACGGCTCTTTTGTGCTAAATTTCATAATTATTAAGTTTCACCAATACATATTAGTGAAACGTAACACGCAATGTTTCACAAATATCCGTCCAGACTTATGCAATGTAACATAAAATGTAACACAACAACTAAGCGAGTTTGTTTCAAAGTGAAACGTGTTACCTTAAACGTACTCGTAATACACTGTGTGTACCTGTGATAATCTGTACCCAATTAAAATGTTACATGACATAAAAGCGTTCAAGAAAATGCTCTAGACTAACCATAAAGCTAAACAACGAAAAGATCCATTCGAAATAAGAACAAACAACTGAACTCACCTGTCACCTGCACAAGCTCATGCTTATTCCCACAAAAGTATTCTGAACGTGCGGACGTTGCATCGTATATTTGCGATAGCTGGTAATGCGCTGAACAGCGTTAATTAAACCGGACGGGCATCGACTGGCCGGTAATTAGGTTGAGCAACAGGCTCCTGCGGGTATCCCCACGTACATACGCGTGAGCAATACTCCTGAGGCGTGGTACCTATGTATAGGGTTGCCATCTGTCCGGATTTATCTGAACTTGACCGGATTTTTATCCGTCTTTCCCAACTCTGCCATTCTCCTTTATCCAAATTTTAGAAACTAAGGAGATTTTATGAAAATAATAAAATAATTATCGGGAAACAGTAAAATGTGTGGCTTTTTGTCAGGAGCTGTCAAATTTCGAAATGGTAACCCTATCTATGTAGCTTTGTACCAGGAAACAGAAGCAAGTTAGGTTATGTAACATGTGTTTCGTATTCCTACAAGGGTCTTTGATTTGATTGTATGTTCTAAGAGTAGTGGCTCGAAATAATACAAATCAATTTGCTGAAAGTTGCCGTACTTGAATACTTGGAACTGTCGAGAAGTACAGATAGTCGTTGCCCAGTAATAAAATTTGCGTAGACTTTACAGTTCGATGTGCTTCGTGAAAATTCCGTTTACACCTTATATATTTATCATATCTTTAATAAAATACCCAACTCTAGCAAGAAAATAACGCCTATATTTCCTCGCAGGGTTAGGCAGAGGTTACATTTCGCCAGTAATTTTCGCAAGTTTCATGTAATAGGGGACGAGCCTATTGCCATCATACGGGCACAAAACACCGGGTTGCTCCAAAAAAAATCATATTAGAAAAACCACTATACCAACGAAACTCTTAAAGCCAAACAAGAAAATACCAAATCTAATTTGGATAACACGAGAAGTCTCATTATTTGTTGACTTATGTAAATTATGAGTGAAATACTCAATAAGCTGTATTTAATACGCTGTAAGGCTTTATCAAGCGGGCGCAGGCATAGGTGTCTCGACGGCGGCGACTAAGGACAACGACGTCGCACTTTGATACACTCTGGAACAGAATTTAAGGGGCATGATACTGAAATGTTCATGCTTTTAGGATATCAACACATATACTTAGTGTTTGTTTATGGCACAGTCCGCAAAAAATCCTCTGGTATAAGCTAAGTTTTGCTATTACTCAGTCCCTGAAATATTTATTTATTTCCTTGACACTTCCAAGCACAGAGTACAGAGGTGGACTTAATGCCACAGGCATTTTCTGTCAAGTAGGTGTAAATCAGAAAACATTTTTTATTTTATGCAAAGATATAAAATGCTAAAAATATATATCAAAATACTATAAATATATATCAAAAAACTATAAATATATATCAAAATATGTACTCACTTGAAAAATTTACTTGCAACGGAAAATGTCGACGGTCTCGGAGTTGCACAAAATTAAAAAACACGCACATTCCAACAGTCGACTTCTAAACAGTTGAAAAAACGATAAGTACTCATCAAAGGAAACATTTTTGGTAGACTCCATTAATTATAACATAATTTATTTCGACAGGCTTCACAAGCATCGGCCCTTTGAAACCCATTTACAAAATAATTGGATTCCCTCATTTAGAGCAATTTTCTGATTTGATTAAAATTGACTTAGACATTGGCAAGATCATTAACAAACTTATTCTGGCGTCCCTGTGCGTTTGGCTAACACTTCTGTTGAGACTTTCATTACAGTCGAATTTAATTAACGACTCCAGCGATTATTAAATATTTATAAAGTTCTTCTCATAAGATTTCGAATCAATATTGACACAGTTAATAGATTCTAGAACGAGTTCAATTTGGAGCTTGTTATTTTAGCCTGAATGTTGAAACAACAGGAGTGGAGTGATATTCCATGTCTCAAGTTTTAAAGCGAGTGAAATGTAATGCTAGTAGAGTGGTACAGTATAGTGGTAAGAGACTAACAATTTGTGCCTTGTTGTGCAGTGTCACGACCCAACAATCAAACGGGTAGGTTACTGCCAAGCCATTCCAGAAGGTTACGACTATGTCTCTATCTTGATACGTGGTCACATCAAGTGCCCGTCATCTCAGTATTGCTGATACATAAATAAATGTCTTGGCATACAACAAAATACTCAACATCCTACCCGCCTACCCTTAAAAGTATTTTATTGGGATTACGTGTACCCGAATACACATAAATGTAGATGTCCCCTCATTTAAGAGCTTCCAAACTAATGAACCGATTTAAATAAATGAGGCGTCAATCCATTTACCTGAATAACACCTTTTGATGCTTGTTTTTAAGGGTTCCGTGAGGAAGTTCTTAAGATTTTTGCGTCTGTTAAAGGTACTCAAGGCAATTCACAAAAAGTATCTACTTATGAGATCATTACGGACTTTTTCTTACTAAGGTTCTCTTGAGGTCCTGGTTCATTTATCCCACAATGTCTCTAATAAATAATACAAAAGTTGAAATGCCCCATCTTAATTGCACCAAGTCTGTTTGACCCTATCAGGTCGTACATGCGCCAAACTAGCCGCTTAAATCCCTAAACATCCTCCACATTTACTAAATATCGCTACAAATATAATATTACACTCTCATCATAGAATTATGAATAATCTAGCACCAAACATTTACCATTCACTACGCTGTATTAACTATTTAAGTCGTATTCAAGCTCGTAAGCTCGTAACTGCCTCATTAAACCATACCTCATGCTATATTATAATTGGATACCTAATCAAGTTCCTTTTGTTTACAATACTGATTGCAGGTGTACACGAATACCTTCTCAAACATATAATAACATAGTGACCGGAAACCAATAATTGTATTTTAACTGTAAACCTTTGTACTTCCAGTATAGAAAGGAGATGGCCAGTTTTGGGCCAAAGTATGTACAGAAACGATATGTATATTAAAAAAGACTAGATTTTTTACTGATTAAAAATAACATGTAACAATAATAACTTTCTACCGGAATGAGCTAAAAATTATAATTTGAAATATGGTTTTAAATTGAATGTAGTTCTAAAACTAGCTCCGTAAACAAGCTGTCAGGTCATTACGAGTTCGTTCTAAAACTAGTAGTTCTAAAGAAGTTACTAAAAAAACGATATCTATTTTGTTTTAGCATTGGTCATGAACATTATAATCATTTATAAAAGAAAAAAGGACATTTGATGAAATTATTGTTGTTTTAGTAATAGTTATTTATTTATTTAACAATAACATCGTTCAAAATCGTGTACCGGTTAACTGTTTCAAAACGAAAAAACATCGATGTTTGTCAAAATGTCAATGTCACGTCACTCCCGTCAAGTCCCGTCATTCGTTTTCGTACACGTGCGGATGTGCTTATTATTCGATTTCTGCTATTTTTCTGACGACTTTGGTTTGGATTGATTTTACGGACTTGGACACCGATTGCTTATCGACTGGATAATGGTGAATTGCGTGAGTTGTGGTATCCCTACTGATCGTAGCAACGCTACTGGAAGTGTGCCTTTACATGATGAAGCAGTTCTTTCCATAATAAGGGCAAGGACTGTCGTCAAACAGTGGCAAGGTACCAAAATACCATCACACCTCCAGCACCATTCCTGTATGATATATTAATTGAGTATGAAAATGAAGATGAATAAAATATTGAAAAAATAACTTGTGTTTATTCTACCTAATTCCTTTTTTGTGCTATGCAATAATATGCTAATAGTAACACAAATATGTTTACAAACAATTAAATCAATGTGTTTATTTGATTATGGTATTTACAATACATTTTGGCGTTTTATAGGTACAATTCTTACCATCTGCCGCATAACCTAACCTAGTGACCCAGAAACTTATTTTCTTCCTAATTCCCATAGAATTAAAAAAAAATCTTTCTGATATGAACATGTTTGTGTTTTATCTATTAAATAATACATAAATGATTACTGTTCATATTTGGCCCAACGATGTATGGATTTCTGGCGATCTCCTTTACTTACACAAAAATCACGCCTATAATACCCGAAGTGTTTAGCAGAGGTGTACCTAATCTTCTCTTCTTAGCGTATCGATGGCAAAAAAAATAAATCAAATATGTTTAGCCCAAAATTCAGCCACGTTAACCCCGCTCTCTGATGCAGTAATTAAATCATCAAGAGCGCAGGTGATAGGGCATGCAGTGCGAGATGGAAGGTGGGCCATTGTTTGTGGGGAGACACCGCATACGCACTTGAGGTCTGAGCCGTCCACGAACCCCCATCTGTAGAGATTATCTTTGCTTCGGCCGACCTGGGTTCGAAGTCTGTTTAGGGATTTCCAAGTCGGCCACGGCAACTCGTGCCCAGGTGGAAGCCTCTCCATTGGATCGCCGAAGCTATCAGGGGGTTTAAACTGTTCTCGCCAGAGATTGCATCTTGCTGTGCAGGCGTTGAAATTGACTGGGCCAGTCGGGCCCACGCACCCAAGAAAAGTTTTGCGACTTTTCAGCCTCTGGGGCACTGAGCCGTAGTTGTGCATTGGGTGGCGTGAGTCAGCTTGTAGTTTCGTCATTTCGATACGGCTGGCTATAGTCCTACGAACTTGAGGAGGCGCGATGCCGGAAAGTGGATACAGCATTCGTACCGGTGTCGGTTTAAGACAACCAGTAATTATTCGGCACGTCTCGTTTAGAGCTGTATCCACTAGGTGTGCGTGCGCAGAGCGGTCCCATACTGGGCAGGCATATTCACCAGCAGAGAAGCAGAGCGCCATCCCTGTGGTTCGCAGAACTCTTGGAGAGGCCCCCCATTTGGTGGAGGTTAGGCGGCGTAGGTGTACCTAATAGTACACCCACATTTCGCAGTTACTTTTAAGTTTATTACATGGATAGGGGGCGAGCCTATTGCCATCAACCGAGCACAATACCAGACTCCGTGGCTGCTGCTGAAAAATTTTTGATAACGACCTCATGCTTAGCATTCGCGTTTGCGACCTCAAGACCAATCAATCACGCTATAATTTAATTGAATCAAATCCGTAAGAAAACTGAGCGCAATGAATGCTAAACTGAGCGCCTTTTTGTGATTGAAAAAATGGTTGCCGTATGATTGCCAGAATATAATTTAATATGAGGACATAAGCCAATTTGTAAGTTTTTTCTCTTTTCTTGTTAACTATTTGGATCTCATCCTCTTTTTACCATGGTAAAAAAAGGATGAGATCCAAATAGTTAAGACACCTTTTAACCGTTAAAAACTTCTGTCACACCAATTTGAATTAAATTATTAAAATATGGAATGGATCAAGCCTGCTTTCAAAAAATGTGCTGGTTTTCAGTTTTCTTTATCTGGCTTCTGATTGTTGCTATATTGCATTTTTGTTACAGTAATAAAAAAGGGGTAGTATTTAAACGCAAATCAAAAAATATTCTTTTTCTATGCAATAAGACTCCGAATTCCCATCAAAATTACTGATTGCACAGCAAAATATTCAACTCAAAATAGCAAAAGCTTTTTCATCAATGCACAGCTAATAATCTTAATGCACATTATACTGGGGGTGCCCCTGACGTCGACCGTCTAGGGTTAGCGTTTCCGTCAGCAGGTCGACGGATCTCCGCTGCGCGGGGCTCCTATTTCTGTCTGCAGGGTTTACAGGAACCTAACTAACCGAACCTCGGGGTGCCCCTGACGTTGACCGTCTAGGGTTAGGGTTTCTGTCAGCAAAAATTTGCTGTGCAGTCAGTATTTATGCTATGTATGTAGTATTTTTGTACTGATGTAAAAAAGAATATAAATGATGTATTGATAGGCGATTATTTATTTGATATGCAATTTATAATATCCCATAAAAAAGTATTCAAGTCTTTAGTGACACTCGCAAAATTAGACAAATGATTGACGTAAGAATCATCAAAATCGGCCAGCGCGTTTGATCTCTGGAGCGCCACAAAGGAACAAACAGACATTCTCGTACATAGGCCACACATTCCCCTCCTTTGCGTGCGCAGTCGGGTAAAAAAGAATAATATTTTAGTATCCAGTAGGCACGAACTTGGGAAAAGGAATGAAATAGCCTTGGTAAAAATATTCACGAGTCACCAATGAGGTTGCAAGGCTGTGGTTCATCGCCTATCTTGACATTAATTCGGGCACTAATCAAAACAACCGATCGTTCATATCGTAAGACGAACCCGCCTACTGAAAACTATTTATTTACTTATTTAAACTTTATATACAATATGTATCACTGTACATAAGCAGATTTAATACCACAAGGCATTCTTTGCCGGTCAAGCTTGGGGTTAAATAGGACAACATTGTGACAGGGACAGGATAGACATAAATTTATTATTTATATTTTATGTTGTTTTCCAAATAAATGAGTACAAAATGAATACAAAAGATCGCTTTCTTTCGCGATCGTTTTCATGCGACCAATCACAATGGTTAGAACATGGGTATATATGCAAATAGCTTTTTCCAATTTCAGATTAGATAAACGCATCGCTGTCTTAATATCTTTCTAAATTACGTCCAAATTCGTCAAAGCCATAACACGATATATTTTTATTACACATCAACACTGGATAGATTCTTCACCGTCACAACTTTAATTAAGTCTCTCGAATGTACAAACGAGTTGCCGAAACTAGTTAACGTGTTTAGTAACTATAATTAAACTTATACCAACTTATGATGAGGTACAGCCATGTTATTTCATCAGCTATCGATTCTATCTCGGTTCCTTTAGAACAACGAATCGTTTGTCTGATTTTCGAATCGTTTGTAGAACTTGGTTGATCGATCGTTTTAAATAAGTAATGCAAAATCTGTTGGTTTTTCTACAACGGATGTCGATTTATGATTAACATTAAATCTACATGACTGCCTCGTCGGTCTAATGGTCCAAAGCGCGATTGCTGAGCATGAGGTCCTGGGTACGATTCCCAGGTCGGGCAGTGCTATTGAGTTTTCCCATCTGGATATCTCAGAAGCAGCCACGGAGTCTGGATTTGTACACGGTTGATGGCAGTTGACTCGCTCCCTATTACATGGGACTTAAATCGCAAGAGATATCTAGCAGTAATTTTCAGAACGACTGATCCAATTCCGAAAATTCTTTTACTAATGGGAAACTACATAATCGCCGACTGGGATAGGTTATAACGGGTATAAAAAGACCTTTAACAAAGCTGAAAGCGACTTGATCTTCTCGTTATCGTGATATTTTTTTCATTGTGGGCCATACCTGGAAACTTCCTAGTCACGGAGACATTAGAGGTCAAATTCCAACTTTTTCAAAGTTGTTTTCAACACAACTTCTTTTAGCTATAATTTTACTTTAAATATCTAAATAGCCCTGGGGTCTAAAATGGCCGCTTTAGCATTTGACTATTTTAATAATTTAAACGTAATTCATATTATTATCCTATTATGATTCTGCTATAGCGGCCATTTTAGAACCCCTGTAGTATCCAATGCATCCATTAGCACAATGTTGTGAGTGTGCTACATGGAGTTGTATCATAAACCGTGATTTTTCACCCCAAAAAAAATGTTTGTTTCCCAGCAATATTTCTTACCTCGGAGTTACTTAGTTTGATTTACAGAATGCTGGGTTCAACCAAGCTTCGTGAAGGGTCCTTTTTTATTTACACCTTGTATTTAAAGAAAGCTAGTAATTTATAAAACCTTGTAATCTCCTTACTTTCTTAGTGATGGTATCTAAGTACCTACTTACTCACTTCAAAGAATTTGTTCGTTATAGGATTTTTGCATCCCGTCTTTGATATACTAATGCCTTCTTTTCAGCGTTTTTATTCCATTTTCTATACGATCAGAAAGATTTATTTCTGCCGCGTTGTGGCTTTCATAGCCAAGTCTTTTATGTAGATACCTCTCTGGCAATGTACCTACATTTAAATATTGATTAACATACCGTCGAGATATTAAAATGTTAAAACAACACAGAATCTTTTGATTACCATTTTGATGATGTCGTATTTTTTGAGGATATACTGACTGTTTTCAGACTACGAAAATTCTTGTATATAATTATTTACTGGAGAGCTGAAAATAACAATTTTAACATACATTTTTTATGTTGTGCCACATAAAATTTTATGTAAATCGTCGGAAAAATCGATTCGGAGATATGCCTTCATCCAGCAGTAGAAGATGATGCAGGCTTACGGTAACAGAAGGGCATGGTTGCTAAAGTCGTAAGGGAGAATTGTTGTAACTGTTGGATTATGAAACGAATATGTCACCTTTTTAAAGAAAACACGCTGATTGCTAACCTATCATTCATAATGTTCACGTAAGACAAATCTTGGGCATGTGGACGGTGAGTAATGGGTTAGCTCGCCGTCCGTCCGTCTAATGACGACAGGCCGTGTCGACGGCGCGTTCGTGTTCCACGCGTGCCTCAAAGAGATGTCAGCAAACGGGAGGGGCCCGCAAGGGCCGATGCCTGCCAGGGCTGCGGGACTGTTCGAAAGAGATACCGCGGCCCTGGAACATAAAGGGCAAAAGAAGGAACATGGGTGGTTTTTAGTCATTAAAAGTGTGACACTCTCTTCCGCTCCGCCCAGAGCGGGAGGAGTCATTTGATGATTTCCCACCCGAAAAAAAAAAAAGACAAATCTTTCAGAAGAAGGTACATACCTACTCTACGCTATGCAGCTCAAACAGTCTCTTAACAAATCACCAACGTTTCAACACAAACCGACTACTTTGCTCACAGCGCACAAACATTCCTCTATTCTTTCCAACAACACGAGCAATAAATGTTATCAAAGTAACGTCTTCTCATTTCATTTGTGTAACAAAGTAGTGAATAGCGTGCAGGCGTATCTTACAACAATGCACGGGAGCAGCACTACAGGTGCGCTCCGAGTCTTGTCTCGCGACATTACACGAGAATTGTTGTACAATACATAGCCATAATATCGTTAGCTAGATACCAGACGCTAGTCTACCTCACACACATACCACGGTTTTAGAGACCAACTGCACAGCAATGAATAAAGTATACGAGCAGTCCCAGAGTTTAATCTTGTCTTGGAGGAACATGACTATGGTCCTAATAGTGTTTCGTGTTGCTATTGTGCAAGGAATTAATTCAATAATTACGTCAATGTACACTCTAGGTACCTAAGTAGCAACCATTTTATTTTATACCACTAATAGTGACCAAAAGTCACCTATAGAATCCTAACCGCTTTGGCCCGAATATGGTTTTAATTCCATTAAATTAGCTGCAACCTCATGCGGTTGATTTTGAAATCATGATTTTAATTTCAGCTTTACTTTAACGGCTGCTGCGGTGTGCGCCATAGGGGAATGATATATTATTTAATATTTTAAACATAGATAATAATTAATGTTCCGGACGTTCCGGTACGTATATCTCTATAGCTAATGCAAGCATATTCAAAACACTAGACATTATTTAAACTCCGCTTAGCTGGTAAAACGAGATAAGAAGCGTACTATATTCTTGCACGTTTTACGATGATTTGTTACGTGTCTCCTTAAAGATAAAAAATATAAATATTTTAAAAAGGCTCTGGCAACATGTCTAAGTGGCCCCCTCGCCTCACGCCGTTAGCCCGACAGTTCCGAGTGTATGGGGCGTAAACTCACTGATCGCACGAGCCAAGTGCCTTCAACGATCCTTTTACGCGATGTAATACGCGAGCGAGGATAAATGCCGTTTTGAAATATATCGTACTTTTATTTCACTTCAACGTCCATGAAGGATTGTAGTTCCCACCCGGTTAACACAACTTATTGCATCAATTCCACTCCATTTCGTAAATACTCCGCTGAACTTTAAAGACACTTCCAAAGCAATTAAAGTGGACGCACACCAAGAAGGTCGGTTAAACTTCTGCATATCAAATCAAGCGAGCCGCAGGTACAGCGAGTTGGAGTCTCGTGGCGGGCTAGTTTGTCCCCAGTGTTTGCCGTTAAACCACATTCCTGCTCCATTGAAAACTTAATTATGAGTGTTCCGTTCGAGCCTTCGCCATACTAGTGGAACTGTAATGCGGCGTGTCCTTGTTACAACGTTTTCTTAATAACAAGACGATATCAAGTGGAGTGACCGGTCCACAAGCCCGACCTTTTCAAAAAACACGTGCGGCTTTTAGGAATCCCGCTAGTTTGGCCATCTATTTATTTAGAACCTAAGTAAACAACTTCGATCAACTAACCATCCACGTACCTACAAATGGCTACCGTAAAATATATAAGTCTCTTAAGAAAGTTAAAACATTAAACGTTACATAAGAGTATAGGTTTTGGATAGTGGCCAATTTTAAAAAGTTAATACTTTTCGTGAGTATCTAACTCTTGAGTCTTCCCCTGCAAAACGCCTTTAGTTTTGAGAAGTTTCTTGTAATACTGCGCCACCAGCTGATCCGGAATTTATAAACTGAACTGCAGTACAAAAATTGTCTGCATTAACAATTAATTTGCGAACATAACATTGTAGCAGTAAATGCCATTTCATTATGGACTATTCATTAGCCTTTTACGAGCCGTTAGTCATAGTGACTTTATAGCCTATTTGAGGCAACTGAATTTCACGTTCTGCATCTGAATACGAAATTGAATTGGACTCAACCAGTCATACAGAATGGGCTTATTGAACACGATTTACTGGCTCACAATGAATAGGTGCCAGTAACCATGACTAAATCCATTAGACTTCAGCTCAAACATTTGGTACCGCTAGAAATGCTGTGCAAATTGTGTCAAGAAATACCAGATCGACCTCGTACAAATTCTATTAAGCAGTTTCCAATTAAACAAATTAAATGTTGGAACAACTGTAAAACGTATTAGCTAAACTTGAAACATAATTTATCGAGCCAAAACCAGCTAACTTTATCTCACCTTCATTTTATTTGTTCGTCCGCTGTTAGTAACTAGGGCTTAGGTAGAGCTAAGCTCGCACTTGTCTAATTAAACGGTAACTCGTAGTTTTCGTGTAGGTCTAAATTATTTTTAACAATGTACATATGTTAGAACTAACGACCAAGCTGGGTCGGTATCATCACAACAGAGGTATCGTGGTATCAATAAGACTATTATTTAGCAAAGTACGAAGTTGTGGAGTTTCCAAACAACGAGAACTTTGGAACAAGCGCCTGACTCTCATTCTACGTTTGCCGTATACGTTGTTATACAATATAAGTGTGGGTAGGTAGACTTGTATCGTGCCCCGCCACAACGAATTAAAACTTTTCTATTTAGAAGAAACATGGTTCTAACGGAGCACTGCCATTTGGGAGTAGAAACACAAGTAATAATGCCGTCTCTCCCCTAGAAAACATACGTGTTTTTGTTCGTTGAATTATTGCTCCGTCGAAGTTGGAACATAATGTATTTTCAGCTTGATGTAAGCTATCTTAGTAAACGTTTCGTTTATGTGGAAGGTCGTACATAAAAGTCTGAAGTTAAATAAGGGATAACAGACGAAAGCTTTGAGTAAAATTTTATGGAGGACTTATTACATATTAAGCTGAGGTAGGTAGGTACTGCAGGTAGCTTTAATCTGGTTCACCCACATTTCAATTTATTCTGAACTTCAGGCTGTTTAATTTAGGAACCCCCATCACTGAAACCTTTTCATTTTCGCCATTAAAGTAATAATATTTCATAGTCCCGAAGCATACTTACGGGAGTTTACAATTTTTACGAATGGTCATCATCATTATTATCCTTTATTTGGGGTCCGCGTAGCATGTTTTATTCTTACATACTTCCCTATTACTCGTCATATCAGTAGTCGCCTCTTTTCTAGCCATATCGATATTAATAAATAATGATTTTCGTGACATTCCTTGAAAACCATTTTCCTTATATTTAAAAAAAACCAATCCTGCGTATTATTTTCCACCCAAACCCCTAAAAGCTTACCTACTAAATACATAAGAGTATCTCCCTTCTCCATTGATATTGAGCCAGAATATTTTCCCGGTGACGTAAGCTCCACTAGATATTATACATCATGCATTTTCAGTGGCGAGTAAAACTTTCAGGGGCAAATACATTCGTTCCAAACAAACAAGTTTTGTACTACGACTTTATGAAAGCAGCATACGAGTAAAAACACCTTTACTAGCAAAATTATTTTGTTAGTATATAGAGAAAAGTCTAAACAGTTATAATTTTCCTTTAAAAAAGCAAAATATTGCCAGAACTCAATAGCATTTATTGAGAAAATCGTAGACACAACTAGAATTCGGTTGAAAAAACCGGCCAAAAGCGAGTCGGACTCACGCATGAAGGGTTCCGTTCCATTGTAGTTGGTGAGTCCCCTTTAATTTAAAAATTATTTTTAGTATTTTTTATTATAGCTGCAACAGAAATACACTGTTTGTGAAAATTTCAACTGTCTACCTATTACGTACCGATCATAGACGTACAGAAGAACAGTGGTGACTTAGTAATAGGGTCCCGTTAGTTACCCATCGGGTACGGAACCCTAAAAACCAAGTTTTACTAACACACAGTTTACCACATCCCATATTTAATCTGGAACCATTTCGGAAGCCCATTATTCCTTTAGTTTAACTACGTTAAATAAAGATTGTATTTGCACAGAGCCCTTATTTGCAAAGGTTTTACTTATTCACCAGCAGTTTGTGCGGTGGACAAATAAAGTTCTATATGTTCCCTCCATGATCCTATTTATTTTTCACAAAGAAGAAATTGGACCGCCATATTGATCTTCGCTTGTGAGGTTGCGGATAGTAAGGGTACTGGTTTGTCTCTCCAAAAAAATCAGTGCTATAAAATTTAAAGCTGTAAGATGTTAGCTCCACTAATAATCATGCTCACTGGCTGGTCACTGGTTGCTGGCTTTCACCACCGTGATGACACGATCCGCCGGATCTAAGTATTCACGGTCAAAAATTCAACTCTCATTCTTCTAACACTGTTTTAAGCTTTCACGGTTTAAACTAACAACAACAACTAACAACAACAACAAACAACAACAACAATCAACAATAACAATCAACAATAACAACAACGATTACAACAAAACAACAATTTATTTTCCTTCCACCCGCATTCATGGCGCTTAAAACAGCGTCGATATATCGGGAGCTCACAATCATGAACAATCACGGAAGATATCACGTAAGTGACAGTATAAGTCTCATTCTTCTTTTCAACAATTCAAATATAATGTGTTTTCAATTTAAAAGAAGTTAATAAACACCAACGAGCATTCGTTTCCACACGACTTCCCGCTAAAGTGTTCCGAGGCTACCATGCACCTGAGTAAGACAAATTGCAGTTTTAATTAATTCCTGTGACGCTTGCCCACTGGTCAACGGCAGGTAAAATTCTCTGGGCCTAAGCTTTAGCATGCAAATTAACACCACCACCGTATTGATCCGATGAGTTAATTTCTCGCCTTATTAAAACTTGACACGTTTACTCTTGGCTTGGGGAAATGAGTTTAGCAGCTAGCTGGTTGGCTGGTAATAGTAATTACTGCTGCGTTTTTTACTATGCGGTTTTAGAATCTGCTGAAAAGTATTGCATTTGAAGGGAGGTAGACAGACCAAATTCAGTAATAATATAATTATGTAGCTCTTTGTTTGGTAGTAAAAACACTATCGTTGGATTTTTTTTAATAGTTGCTAATTTGAAACGCTGGGCATGGGGTCCTCAGTACAATTCCACGGTCTGCCGAAGTGTTATTAGGTTTTTCTATTTGGAATTTCTCAGTAGCAGTCACGGAGTCTGGATTTGTTCCCAGTTGATGGCAATGGGCTCACCCCCTATTAAAAAGGTCGTACATAACTGGCGAAATGTGTGTGTACTATTAGGTAGGTACACCTCTGCCTAAATGCCTGTTAAGTTTCCGTAACTATGATTTTCAAAGCTTTATCTTACTGCAAAATGTGGTGCAAGCTTCCGAAATAATGTGTGAATATTCCGTCGTGCACCGTCCCCCCAATTCCCTCACACTTGAAAGTATTTAAGGGGCTTACAGAGTTTTGGCATCACGTAGGATCATGACCAGCTAATGACGTTAACCGCGACTGCGTCTTAAGCACTTTCGGAAGTATGTCGAAGACACATAAACGGCTGGCGATCTCTGGCCGCAATATCCAACGTTAAGCGAACTAAGTTGAGACTTTGTGCATTAAAGTGAAGGTAGATTCATTAAGACTATGAGTTTGAGAGGTAAAGAAAGTGTGTGCTGGTATGAGAATGAGTATCTTAATAAATCATACCTTATCGCTTTTACAATGCCTCGCTGACCTCGGAGCTTATAATTTTCAGCATAGCGTAATCATAGCAGACACTGCATGCAAGAACCTAGACATCGAAACCACTACAATCTCAGCTAATTTTTTTCTTAAAGTGCCTCAAATGTTCTTCACAATCACAATACACTCAGAGAACAATCAAAGCTTTCAAATCATAAACGTACATTAACGAAAGGTAGGTAATATCACTTACAAATACGTGCACGCATAAATATCAAGTCCTTTGTAGCAATGCTTTTATGCCGCCCGCACTCTTTTGAAGAATCTCGACTTTGTGTGAGCTTCGCAAGTTCACGACAATACATTCCACGACACGTTTCTACTTACTAACTATAGGTACGTTTCATGAAGCACTACTCAAGAACTACTCAATGTTATTGTACGTACTCGGGTAAATACGACTTCAACTTTAGGAGGCTTCAATGTCACCCGAGATCGGTCTTGTTCATTATTAATTTCTAATTTCGAATTTATTTCGACTGTACCCTTTTCGGATGAAGTGATTACTTTAATGAGAAAGCATTAACATTTTAAACGAGGATTTAATAGTAGAAGAGATTTTAGTACGTAAGTACCTACAGTTTTTCAGAGAAACAGATAATACCTCAGCCTACTGATCGGATTAAATGAGATTCGTGCCATTATCTTCGGCGCTAAATCTTTTTTTTTTTCTGGGCGAAATGTTCGCTTGCATGGAATTAAGGGGGTAATTAATTGAAGATTATATGGCTTTGTGACTTTGAGCGTCTTTTTCCCTTGATCAGTTACCCCTTCTATCATGGGCCATTGCTGATATTTTTGCCTTTTTACTTTATATTAGTGATTTCTCAGTAGCACCCGCTAGTCTGAATTTGTGCCCGACTACATCCCTATCATACAATATCACATAGGACTTAAACTTAACTAGAGTTAAAAGAAATTAAAAAAAGTTTATTTCAATTACAATGGGCATTCAGAAATGTGAAATGTGTACCTTTGAGAACACTGGCCTAAAATGAGTTGGTGTCATTGAATTGGTTAAGATGTGCTGATCACGTTCAGTTTCATCGGTGAATTCGCTCTTCAGTCATATCTCTAAAGAAAGGAAAAAAAATTGTCGCAGAGACATGACGTGCATCATACAATTGACAAAAAAAAAACAATTAACACACCGCAGAACTAGAAAAAATAAAAACGGGGAAATAGGTTATAGGACTAATTAAAACCCTTGATTACCCAACTATCAATAATTAGTAACATCAAGTCTTGCGACAAGTTGCCAAACCGCAAGATTAAAGTCTTCGCATGATCCCAGAACAAATTGGGCGTTTAATGAGAAGCTTGGGGAGTGGGCGGCCGGATTAGGTCCAAATGAATCAAAGTTGCCTCCACCTCGCCTCCCATCGATCGCCTTCCCGATCAACTATACGTGTTTACTGTTGTTTAGTGGCCATTCAGTTAATTAACTAAGTTGATTGTTCATTAGAGCCAGAGGGTAGATTTCTTTTCTACCTTTGAAATTCAATGAAGAAGGTAAAGAATTGAGTTGGGATAGCATTTGAGGAATCTTTTGTCTTTTTGCTGTTAATAAATTAGTCCTTTGGTAGTTGAACATTGATATATCTTCAAGGCTCAAGAGAGATTGAAATCAATGCTGTCTGAAAAAATATCTAAATCTAAAGACAGTAAACTTAACTTCAGAAGCCATATCGACAACATCGTCACGAAATCTGCACGGTTGCTAGGATTTCTTAAGAGAAATACTAAAGGATTTAAGCTGGTAAGAACAAAAACTGTACTTTATAACGCCTTAGTTCGCAGCCACGTAGAATTTGCCAGCGTGGTGTGGAATCCCCACTATGCAGTACACTCACAAAGAGTCGAAAGCATCCAGAGGGCCTTTACAAAACACCTAGCATATACCTTCAGTGAAATATCTCCCCGGTGTCCATATTTTATGAACAACGTCTTCAAACGTATAAAATAAATAGTCTGCGCGACCGTCGACTGATACAAGATCTCATGTTTTTGTACAAATTAGTAAATAATAAATTGGACTGCAGTGAACTAAAAGTACCATTCAATATGTCTAGATATCCTATAACCAACTTGTTCAATACTCATGGATCAAACACAAATATTGGGGTAAACTCGCCACTTAACAGACTCAGTAGAGAGATGAATTCTATTATTAAATCCTCACCTGATCTTGACATTCACCATGATTCCATAAAAATCTTTAAAACCCAATTACTTAATTCCCGAAAATCACAACAGAATATTATCTTATGTTAGTATGAATGAATGACAACTTTTTATCTTATTTTACTAATTCTTCTTTATTTATGTCTTTTTTATTCTTCTCATATAATTAGTTAGTTAAATTATAGCGATGCTGTTTTATTCATGAATTTTATATTTCGTAAGCCAAATATGCTCTTAAGTTTAGGGAGTTTAATTGCGTAGTTGTTTATTTTAGTTTAGTTATTTCATTTCTAGAGCCACTCGGTTTCAATTTTATACTCTTTTGTGTTATTAACTTATCACTTTCTTTGTGAATGCTGGTTAACCTGTAATTGGCGACTGTGTAAGTCCAAGACTGTAAAACCTGTACTCAAAATATTTTGTACACACAAGCTGTTGGTAAACCTTTATTAATAAATAAATAAATATCTACTGTTTTTTTTATAAAGTACCTAGTAATTGTTTTTTTAAGTGAAGTCCTCTCACACTAGTGCTTTGTGACTGGACTGTAGCTTTATTTTTATTTTTATTTGACAGTTAAAAAGTTGATTAAAGTGACATATTAATTATTTTAAAATATCTTTAGCATTGGTTTAAGCAGAATGCAACTATGGGTTTGACAAGGATTGGCTTGTGTGGGAGGCAACGTACACGTACCGAGGAGATACCTTATTGGAAAATCCGCCATTGCTACCATAATTTCAAACGTACATTTAACTGGTCTATTTGAAATAAATGTTTCGAGTTTGAGTTTAAAATGGGAATAATAAACCACAAAAAAGAGAAAATAACAACAAACGAACATAAAACAATGCTAATTTCATAAGAGATTAACGCCTTTGATACACACTGGACTCCCGCATAATTTCTGTTAGAAACCTAACGGGCTGGCAAAACTTTATAATGCATGTTTTAAAAGTGGGGGTATTTGGGAAGCGGTATATAAGCCAAAGGGAAACTGAAAGCCCGAGGAAATCCCAAACGTGCTAAATATACAATGAGTTGTGGTTTGTGCTATGGATACAAGGAGCCCAACACGTAGAGGTACTCGAACTATCTACCTTTATCTCTAAATGCGTGTTAAATATTTCACTAGCTTCTGCGCGCGGCTTCAGAATTTGATCCGAAATCGATCTGAAATCCCAGACGAAGTCTTGGATTAACACAGAGGATCATTTTTAGGGTTCCGTACCCAAAGGGTAAAACGGGACCCTATTACTAAGACTTCGCTGTCTGTCTGTCTGTCTGTCTGTCTCCAGGCTGTATCTCATAAACCGTGATAGCTAGAAAGCTGAAATTTTCACAAATGATGTATTACTATAACAACAAATACTAAAAATAAAAAAAATAAAAAATTAAGCGTAGCGATTTTTTTGCCGTTTTTATAGATAATGGTACGGAACCCTTCGTGCGCGAGTCCGACTCGCACTTGGCCGGTTTTTTAAAGTATCCTTTGTGTTAATATAATTTCATATATCAATGTGTGTAAGTAGAGTGCAATGAGTTGTCATTTTTGCATGTTTGAGTAAGTAACAAACATAGACACTTTCACATTTATAATGTTATATTAGGATGTTCTGTGCAGCTCACCATCGTGAT
Source organism: Eurois occulta (assembly GCA_950022335.1). Taxonomy (NCBI): domain Eukaryota; kingdom Metazoa; phylum Arthropoda; class Insecta; order Lepidoptera; family Noctuidae; genus Eurois; species Eurois occulta. The sequence goes on along the minus strand of OX465479.1, from coordinate 14,292,085 downwards.
TCTCCTGCCCTTATCCCAATTTGTTTGGCGCCGGCGCAGCATGTCTTATATTTCATCCGCTGGGGTCGATCTTTTCCAGGGCTGCGGGACTGTTCGAAAGAGATACCGCGGCCCTGGAACATAAAGGGCAAAAGAAGGAACATGGATGGTTTTTTGTCAGTAAAAGTCTGACACTCCCTTCCGCTCCGCCCAGAGCGGGAGGAGTCATTTGATGATTTCCAAAGCGAAAAAAAAAATGGGGTCGATCTTTTGGTTAAACCGTGCTGGCCTAGGTTGGTCCGTGGATGGGTGACAACCCCATTACATTCTTACCAAAGAGTATCTTATTAACCCAGTACTAACTGGATTGTGGAGGTTAGATAGGCAGTCACTCCATGTAAAATATGGTATTCAGCTGCATCCAGTTCGACTGGAAGCTGACCCCAACATAGTTGGTAAAAGGCTAGGCAGATGAAGATAAGTATTAACATCTTTTTTCAATGCAAGAGCACCTTGGCATCTTTTTAACCGACTTCAAAAAAAAGGAGGAGGTTCTCAATTCGGCAGGGAAAATATTTTTTTTTTTATGTATGTACACCGATTACGCCGAAGTTTCTGAACCGATTTACGTAATTCTTTTTTTGTTTGATGCGGTATAGTTTCGAATTGGTCCCATAAAAATTTGATTCAGGTAGGCCCATTAGTTTTTATTTTATGAGCATTTGACTCTGAAGTCTGTTACTTGTTTGTTGTTGTGGAGTTACTTTCGCATTTATAATATTAGTAAGGAAGTAAGAATAAGCCTATTACCATGAAATGTATGGTTAACAATGTAAAATGAAAGCATAGAAAATATTTGTATAGGATATTGCCACTAAAAATGAAAAAATAAAAAAACTTTTTGCAAAAAATAAAACCGACTTCAAAATCACAAAAAAGTGAAAAATAATTTTAGCTTCAGAAGTCGGTGACTTTAGTTTGTTTGTTTCAGTTTTTTGGCACCGACTTCTGAAGCTAAAGTTATTTTTCACTTTTTTGTGATTTTGAAGTCGGTTTTATTTTTTGCAAAAAGTTTTTTTATTTTTGTTCATCACAATATCCTGTTTGTCAACCAGCTTCAAATCAACCATTTAAATAGTGACAATAACTAGAAGATTTAGGAGTCAAACTTATCTACTAAACAAAAATTTATGAATGCACAGATAGACAGAGATAGATAGAGATTTGTTATAAATATGTTGTGTGAGCCGTTTTTTTTATGCATGTGGTGTTAACCTGTAATTAATTGTTGCATTTGAATATGTTACTCTAGTCATTAAATCAGAAATGTATTTAGTGTAAACAATTGTTGGTTAACCTAAATAAATAAATAGACACCGCTTGGCCTAAATCGCTAGTTCAGGAAGCATGTTATTAATTCATCATTTATTTTTTTGTAAATTTATCCCCCAAAAGGTTTGAATACGGATTGATAGTTTGTATGAAAATGATTTTGAGAGCAGCGGTGGCCCAGTGGTGGCGGCCACGACTTACGAGCGGTAAGTTCGAACCCAGGCAGGCACATTATTTTGTGTTCAAAACATCGAAGAAAAACATAGCATCGTGAGAAAACCGACATGTCCTAGAAGAAAATTCGAAGACATGTAAAATCTACCAACCCGCACTGGGCCCGCGTACAGCCCATTCCCTCTCATAGAAAGGAGCCCTGTGTACCAGCAGTGGGAACATTATAGGCTGATTATGCTATGTATGTCATTTTACCGATTTCCCTGATATATCGTCGAGCGTATGGCTTGTCTACACTAATATTATAAAGAGGAAAAGTTTGTATTTTTGTGTGTGTGTATGTTTGTAATGAATAAACTCAAAAACTACTGTGCCGATTTCAAAAATTATTTCGCCATTGGAAAGCTACATTCACCCTGAGTAACATAGGCACCCATGCAAAGCCGGGACGAACCGCTAGTTATAAATAAACTCATCTACAATCTGAAACACAAACCTACAGCTACATGTTCAGTACTCGCCCCTGCAACATTTTCAGGTTCATAAAACTAGCTTACTCTATATGTTCCCATTTTATTCAGTACAACATCAACTACAAACAATAACACCGACTGCGTCAAAAGGTACAAATATTTCACGAGGAACATTTCCTCAGAGTTCATAATCGAAATACTTTTGTAATGTCCACGTACCTGGCTTCTACTATACATTTTACGATCGGGCTCAGTCGCCTCCAATATTACTTTTTTACAACCAAACCATCATAACACAGGCCAATGTTTTCTCAGATACATATTAGAAAAATGATTTTCCTGTAGGTCTCACTGAAACAGTAATCAACATGAAACATTTTTATTGTGTTCTTTATAACCATAGCGAAACGGATTGCTTTGATTCGCACTGTTTCATGCTATTTTACGAGTGTCTCGCGGTATGTTATAAAATTATGGACGTTTTATTGATATAGAGACTAATAAAGACTAATTTTATTGTGTCGTGCAAACAGGTTTTGTTAGGAGCCATTAATATTGCCACATAAATGGAGATTGAGTTCTAACCAGAGTAGAAATGGGTTTTGTCGACGGAAGAATCGACAAAATGACAGATCAACACAAGAAATCTGTCATTTTGTCGATTCTTCCGTCGACAAAATGTTTCTACGGTGGTCATGCTACGCGTGCAGATGGAAATTTATAACAAAAATCAACTTTATTTACCTACCTACATGTACTCTAGTTTCATGAATAAATATGTGGCTTTAAACCTCACTAACACAAAAGTTTAAACTCAAACAAAGGATTTAATTGTTTAGTTCGTCAAAAAATACAAGCTCACAATGCTAGAAAAATACGCGTTTCCACAGAGAATGTGTTTTCCTTTACTCAAACAAAGAGCCTAAAAAGTCTACATTTAATATATTTCACACACAAAACTTATTATTTAACGAACGTTCATATCTGAGAACAAAACCGCACGTAATTATCCGTACAGAAAGGGTAATATAAAGTTAGTGGCTTTTAACATGTTGAAGCGTTCACAAACTGTGGTATTTTCCGTGTGAAACTTTCATGTAAACTCACTCGTTCTTATTACACTCGTCCTATGCAAAATGGCGATGATTTGAATAATTTTCAAACAGGAACAAAGATTGTGGGAACTTTATGAGCAATTCATGTTTATTTTGTAAGGTTTTACTCTCGAGTATGTTTCAGGATAGCACGGTCAGTTTTGGACTCGAAATAACTGAGCATGTTTTACGTTGTTACAAGGTATTGTCGAACTTTTCATGAAATCCCGAAACACGGGTACGTGCCTGACAAGAGAACAAAGTTAGGTACATTAAACTAAACAATTCAGTCTATGTTGTCATCATCATTGTTGTCAAATAACTTCAGGAATGTTTGTCAGTTCAAATGCAAAGTGATTAAGTTAAAGTAAGTTACAATCAAATGCTTGAAACCAAAGTTAATTACTACTACAACGTGGTGGTCTAATTGTCAGCTGAAAGTTACAGGGTAGATTTACTGACATTCCTATTAAACATATGAGAAACTTCCAATAGTGAATGTGAAGCGAACTTATACCTGAGAGTGGCGGTAAACCGGCTTAAGGCCAGGAATACCGCCCCGGGACCCGATGGCTTACCTGGCAAAGCCTGGGTCCTGGCCTTGGAGGCTCTCGGGCCCCGACTGGAGGGGCTCCTAAGCGCATGCTTGGAGAGAGGCCAGTTCCCGCTTCGTTGGAAGACAGGGAAGCTGGTCCTCATCCGGAAGCCGGGGCGCCCTGCGGACTCTCCGTCCGCATACCGGCCCATTGTGTTGCTCGACGAGGTGGGCAAGCTCTTCGAAAGAGTAATTGCAAACCGCCTCGCCGGGCACCTTGCGGGGATTGGGCCGGATCTTGCGGACAACCAGTTTGGTTTCCGCAAGGGGCGCTCGACGGTGGACGCCATCATGCGCGTGAGAGCCCTCACGACGGGGGATGCGGTGTCCAGGGGTGGGGTCGTCTTGGCGGTGTCTCTCGACATCGCCAACGCGTTCAACTCCATGCCCTGGAGCTGCATTAGGGAGGCACTTCGGTATCACCGGGTGCCGACCTACCTTCGTCGTGTGGTCGGGGACTACCTGACGGACAGGTACGTCATATACCCTGGTCACAACGGAGAGTGGAACCGGCGAGAGATGTCGTGCGGTGTTCCACAGGGATCGGTTCCGGGGCCGCCCTTGTGGAACATCGGCTACGACTGGGTGCTGCGTGCCGACCTCCCTAGCGGCGTCAGCGTAGTTTGCTACGCTGACGACACGCTGGTGCTGGCGCAGGGGAGGTCGCACGAGGCGGCGGCCGAACTGATGACACGCGGGGTTGCGATAGTCGTTGAGAGGATCCGGCAATTGGGTCTCGAGGTGGCATTGCACAAGTCCGAGGCCATGTGCTTTCATGGGCCTCGGAGCGCGCCACTGTCGGGATCCATACTCACGGTAGGAGGGGTTCCCGTCGGCGTCGAGTCGACGTTGAGGTACCTCGGACTCGTCCTCGACAGCCGATGGAACTTCGTGGAGCATTTCCGACGTTTGGCTCCCAGACTGGAAAAGGCCGGGGCTGCCTTCAAGCGGCTCCTGCCCAACCTGAGGGGGCCAAACGCCTCCTGCCGGAGGCTCTATGCGGGGATCTTGCGGTCCATGGCCCTTTACGGGGCCCCGGTGTGGGCGCGTTCACTGAGGTTGCGTGCCAAGCACTACCTGAACGCGCCCCAAAAGGTGGTAGCCGTAAGGCTCATCCGTGGATACCGCACGATCTCCCGCGAGGCGGCGAGCCTCCTTGCCGGATTGCCGCCATGGGATCTGGAGGCCATAGTCCTCGCGCGCCTGCACGAGTGGCGCGCGGAGGTACAGAGCCGGGGGGTAACTCCGCTGCCGCGGCATATTGTCGCGCGGCGGACAGACCTCCGCGGTGATCTCATGGCGACATGGAGGGAGCAACTATCGCAACCCCGTTCAGGGCACGCCACGATAGTGGCGATAAGTCCCCTCTTTGAGGAGTGGCTTGAGAGGCGCCACGGCGCCCTCACCTTCCGCCTGACGCAGGTCCTCACCGGACACGGTTGTTTCGGGAGGTACCTGCACCGAATCGGGCGGGAGGAAACGCCCGGGTGCTACTATTGCGAGGATCGACCGGAGGACACGGTGGAGCACACCGTCGAGGTCTGCTCCGCTTGGGAGGAGCACCGCCGTGTCCTCGTAGCGGCGATTGGCGGCGGCGACCTCTCGCGCCCGGCCCTGGTTCAAGCCATGGTCCGGGGCGAGAGGGAATGGGAAGCCGTCGCCTCCTTCTGCGAAGCAGTCATGCTAGCGAAGGAGGCGGCGGAACGTGAGAGGGAGAGAACCTCCTCACGTCCCAGCCGCCGCGGGAGAAGCACCGGGCGTCGGGGGCCACGCCGTGATGGCTCTCGGCCACCGTAGGCGCGGGCCTGTGGACGGCGAGTAATGGGCTAGCTCGCCGTCCGTCCGTCGTATGACGACGGGCAGGCCGTGTCGACGCCGCGTTCGTGTTCCACGCGCGCCTCAAAGAGATGTCAGCAAACGGGAGGGGCCCGCAAGGGCCGGTGCCTGCCAGGGCTGCGGGACTGTTCGAAAGAGATACCGCGGCCCTGGAACATAAAGGGCCAATGAAGGAACATGGGTGTTTTTTAGTCAGTAAGAGTCTGACACTCCCTTCCGCTCCGCCCAGAGCGGGAGGAGTCATTTGATGATTTCTCACCCCCCAAAAAAAAAAAAAAAAAAAAAGCGAACTTATCTTTTTAATTGACTAAAACTATATACGCAGATGTTTGTATTAAATGTTGTAAGTATGTCTTTTGGTAAAAATAATAGTCTCTTTTTGCTAATAAAAATGTTTTAACTATACTATACAATTCGTAGTCATAAAATCAGAGGACAAATCACAAAATCCTTTGATATATAGATTCTGACAGTTTCTTTTAAAATATATTGATTCTAAAGTAGACTAAGTTCTGTTAAAATGAGCCATCCCACAATCGCTTATTAATTCAGTTAAATACGTCAAACTAATCCAACAACTTTTATGTTACTATCAGTAATGAGTCCCATATACATCAATCAATCAATTAATCAGCGTTATCTATGGATCTTCATTGTTTTCCGAAATAAATCTCGTTTGGATAGTTAATATCCAAAATCATTACAGTTACTTCGGAAAATGGCTACAACTTATGGTGGGCCATACAAAAAAAAATGTCTCCTTTGCTGTTGGTTAGTACGTTTTGATAGAACGATGCTCACGCTCAGTTATAATACTCCAGATTGTCTCACATACGAATCGCGAGTCGTGATTCGTGTGTCAGACATACAACGACAAAGACATATAACAGAACATTCCGGGAGTATGTTAACACACAGCTATTAATTAGAACCACTAGATTATTGATAGCGGATTCTGAATTCCTCGGATTGTGTTATCAACCCACTTATACATAACTTCGGGAAAATTACCCATACTGATGACTGTTGATTAATATCTGACACTACACGTAATGACTTAGTGAAGATATCATTAATTGATTCATCATCCAGACCCAGGAGGCAGTGATAAGTGAATAATAAACCTGATGAAATTCATAACACCACATCACATAAAACCCTAAAGGGGTAGGGAGAGATAACTTGGCTCGAACATTGCCTTGGCACGATTTTTTCTCGATCTTATATGTAATTTATAAATTTATTTAAAACTAGCTTGTGCCCGCGGCTTCGCCCGCGTCTATTTCGGTACTGCCGGGATAAAAGTAGCATATGTCATATGTAATAAACTATGCCAAGTTTCATCCAAATCGGGTCAGTAGTTTTTTCGTGAAAGAGTAAACGAACATCCAGACATCTATACATCCTAACAAACTTTCGCATTTATAATATTATAAGGAGGAAAGAGATAGGATAGGTACGCCAACCTGACATACATTTTACATTTAACAACAAAAGTTTAAAGGTTAGGGTTCTTATGTAGGGTAGTTATGACAAGTGTACACAAAATGAAATGAATGAGATACCACAAAACCTGACAAAGTAACAGCTAAAGCCATGAGTATGATGGCCCTTACCTCATTTTTTTACGAATATTCAGTTTTACAGCGAAATAATTAATAAAAAGAAACCTAACTTCCTCAAAACATTTTTCCGCTTATCTACATATAACACAAGGTCGCAGAGCAGGTAATAAAATAATCAGTACGTATAAAAGCGGATGAAACATCAGAATTCTCGCTCGCGCCATAACTTCACGTCTAAGAAAACATCTTGCCATATTATGCTTTTTGTGGGACGCTCTCAAAACGAGAGCAATTTATTTAATGGACCTGATAGTTGTTTCCCGCAATTTTCACGACATGTGAGTGGTTCACACTGGCCAACACTATTCTTTTAAATATTTTCTACCTCGTGTTTAACGCTTTTCAATGGAGCTTTTATTTCAGAACGCTCGACCAGATTTATAGTAAAGGCGCAAATTCTATATAAATGTTTAGTGCGAGGAAATGTACAGTGTTACTTTTTTTTTTTTTTTTGGAGGGTGGGAAATCATCATATGACTCCTCCCGCTCTGGGCGGAGCGGAAGGGAGTGTCAGACTCTTACTGACTAAAAACCACACATGTTCCTTCTTTCGCCCTTTATGTTCCAAGGCCGCGGTATCTCTTTCGAACAGTCCCGCAGCCCTGGCAGGCATCGGCCCTTGCGGGCCCCTCCCGTGTGCTGACATCTCTGTGAGGCGCGCGTGGAACACGAACGCGCCGTCGACACGGCCTGTCGTCATACGACGGACGGACGGCGAGCTAGCCCATTACTCACCGTCCACAGGCCCGCGCCTACGGTGGCCGAGAGCTATCACGGCGTGGCCCCCGACGCCCGGTGCTTTTCCCGCGGCGGCTGGGACGTGAGGCTCTCTCCCTCTCACGTTCCGCCACCTCCTTCGCTAGCATGACTGCTTTGCAGAAGGAGGCGACGGCTTCCCATTCCCTCTCGCCCCGGACCATGGCTTGAACCAGGGCCGGGCGCGAGAGGTCGCCGCTGCCAATCGCCGTTACGAGGACATGGCGGTGTACCGCCAAAGCGGAGCAGACCTCGACGGTGTGCTCCACCGTGTCCTCCGGGCGACCCTCGCAATGATAGCACCCGGGCGGTTCCTCCCGCCCGATTCGGTGTAGGTATCTCCCGAAACATCCGTGTCCGGTGAGGACCTGCGTCAGGCGGAAGGTGAGGGCGCCGTGGCGCCTCTCTAGCCACTCCTCAAAGAGGGGACTTATCGTCACTATCGTGGCGTGCCCTGCACAGGGTTGCGATAGTCGCTCTCTCCATGTCGCCATGAGATCACGCCGGAGGTCTGTCCGCTGCGCGACAATTTGCCGCGGCAGCGGAGTTTCCCCCCGGCGCTGTGCCTCCGCGCGCCACTCGTGCAGGCGCGCGAGGACTATGGCCTCCAGATCCCATGGCGGCAATCCGGCAAGGAGGCTCGCCGCGGGAGATCGTGCGGTACCCACGGATCAGCCTTACGGCTACCACCTTTTGGGGCACGTTCAGGTAGTGCTTGGCACACAGCCTCAACGAACGCGCCCACACCGGGGCCCTGTGAAGGGCCATGGACCGCAAGATCCCCGCGTAGAGCCTCCGGCAGGAGGCGTTTGAACCCCTCAGGTTGGGCAGGAGCCGCTTGAAGGCAGCCCCGGCCCGTTCCAGTCTGGGAGCCAGTCGGAAGTGCTCCACGAAGTTCCATCGGCTGTCGAGGACGAGTCCGAGGTACCTCAACGTCGACTTGACGCCGACGGGAACCCCTCCTACCGTTAGTATGGATCCCGACGGTGGCGCATTCCAAGGTCCATGAAAGCACATGGCCTCGGACTTGTGCAATGCCACCTCGAGACCCAATTGCCGGATCCTCTCCACGACTATCGCAACCCCGCGTGTCATTAATTCGGCCGCCGCCTCGTGCGACCTCCCCTGCGCCAACACCAGCGTGTCGTCAGCGTAGCAAACTACGCTGACGCCGCTAGGGAGGTCGGCACGCAGCACCCAGTCGTAACCGATGTTCCACAAGGGCGGCCCTAGAACCGATCCCTGTGGAACACCGCACGACATCTCTCGCCGGTTCCATTCTCCGCTGTGACCAGGGTAGATGACGGTCCTGTCCGTCAAGTAGTCACGACTACACGACGGAGGTAAGTCGGCACCCGGTGATACCGGAGTGCCTCCCTAATGCAGCTCCAGGGCATGGAGTTGAAGGCGTTGGCGATGTCGAGAGACACCGCCAAGACAACCCCACCCTGGGACACCGCATCCCCCGTAGTGAGGGCTCTCACGCGCATGATGGCGTCCACCGTCGAGCGCCCCTTGCGGAAACCAAACTGGTTGTCCGCAAGATCCGGCCCCATCCCCGCAAGGTGCCCGGCGAGGCGGTTTGCAATTACTCTTGCTTGCCCACCTCGTCGAGCAACACAATGGGCCGGTATGCGGACGGAGAGTCCGCAGGGCGCCCCGGCTTCCGGATGAGGACCAGCTTCCCTGTCTTACAACGAAGCGGGAACTGGCCTCGCTCCAAGCATGCGCTTAGGAGCCCCTCCAGTCGGGGCCCGAGAGCCTCCAAGGCCAGGACCCAGGCTTTGCTAGGTAAGCCATCGGGTCCCGGGGCGGTATGTCTAGCCTTAAACCGGTTTACCGCCACTCTCAGGTCTACCCCGGTCACCTCCGGAGTGTCGTCACCGTCATTTGTGTGGTCCGCTTCCGGCACCGCAAGCGGCGGAGCCATAGGTGGGGGAGGATGTTCCCCTCGCGAAGGGAACAGAGCGCTCACCACGTCCTCCACAAGCTGAGGCCGGAGACTGCGTCAGCGGGGGGGCCCAGGTGCGGAGTTTGTCCCGCACCATTTTGTAAGGGCGCCCCCACGGATCACTGTCGAGAGTCTCCAGCATCTCCTCGCGGGCCCGATCCTTGGCCCGCTGGATAGCCTCTCGGAGGGTGGTCTTCGCTGCTCTGTATCCCTCGTACAGCTCCGCCTCAATGGCTGCCGCATCCGGAGATCGGATGCAGAGCCTGCGATGCGATGCGCGGCGACGCACGCCTCACGCAGAGACGTCAGCTCTCGCGACCACCAGTACACCTGACGCCGGGCGCTTCCTGGCCGAACTCGGGGCATTGCCACGTCACAGATCTCGGACATGGCCTCCTGGAACCAACCCGCCTCGCTGTTGACATCGGCAGGCCTGCCCGGTGGTGTCACCCAGGCCTGCACGATCGAGGCTTCCAGGAGGAGCTCCCGGTCCAGCTGCTTCAGCGCCCATCGCGGACCACTCGGGGCCTGTTGGACCGGCGCGCTTGAGGGGGCAGAGACATCGAACCGGATATACCGGTGGTCGGAATAGGTCTCCACCCCCTCCATTACGCGCCAGTCAAGGACACGCGGTGATAGAGCGGGGCTAGCGAACGAATGTACAGTGTTACTGAAATGAAATGACGATAGAATTTTTTGAACAAGTAAATGTTAATCAAAGAAAACAGATTCTATACGTCATAAATACTTATGAAATACATTCTCTTATTCTTTATTGCACACAAAAATAAAAGATATATACACATCATTACAATATATAGATGTACAACGGCGAGCTTAACCCAAAATTGGGTTTTCTTACAGCAAACCACACACACACACATTTCACATACACACACACACACACACATGTTTTCATGTTTTCACATTGTGTCTATTTAATTATAAATTAAGATATTATTATTTTATTTTGAAATTGTATATGTAAAACCTTGCTTTGCCTTGCCTTACCTGTTGCTTCCATGAAAGCATTTAGAGGTTTTAGGCAGTTCTTCGCCGTTTTAGGCCTTTTTTTTGGGATGGAAAATCATCAAATCGCCGGGAGGAGCGGAAGGGAGTGTCAGACTTTTACTGACTAAAACCCATCCATGTTCTTTCTTCCCTTTATGTTCCAGGGCCGCGGTATCTCTTTCGAACGGTCCCGCAGCCCTGGCAGGCATCGGCTCTTGCGGACCCCCTCCGGTTTGCTGACATCTCTTTAAGGCGCACGTGGAACACAAACGCGCCGTCGACACGGCCTGTCGTCATAAGACGGACGGACGACGAGCTAACCCATTACTCACCGTCCAAAGGCCCGAGCCTACGGTGGCCGAGACGCCCCTGGCGTCTCGCGCGGTGGCTGGGACGTCAGGTTCTCTCCCTCTTACGTTCCGCCACCTCCTTTGCTAGCATGACTGCTTCGCAGAAGGAGGTGACGGCTTCCCATTCCCTCTCGCTCCGGACCATGGCTTGAACCAGGGCCGGACGCGAGAGGTCGCCGCCGCCATCGCCGCTACGAGGGCACGGCGGTGCTCCGCCCAAGCGGATCCGGGCGATCCTCGCAGTGGTGCCGTTTTCGGCCTGCGGACGTAAACCCCAAATTCTACGCATTGACGAACTTGTATAAAGTAGGTATAATGTAATTATATCCTATCTATCGTTCACTTCTAGTAACATCACGTTGCATTACCTCTTTATTATTACGACTCACAAGCAACCATTTTTTTTAAGTGTATTATTTGCTTATGCTTAGCTACCACTAACGACCATCGTCCAACTGATATTATCGACCCGTACTGATGTTAAATTACAGTATGTTCCACTAACGTTTCCTCGAGAAGCTATCAGGAATAATTAATCAAATAGGAGCCATTGTGATAAAGGCTTGGCACTCGGCACCGCTCGAGTTTGCGCCAAAAGGACGGTGCGCCGATGCGCTTCAGACAGGCATTACCTACACAGAAACACACACAGTTCATTTATTACGTTCCAGTGAATACACGTGTTTCCTTCTTCATTGGTAGCTTGCCTACTTTTATTTCAGTCCCCTTTTCGTGTAACATTTTAGTAATGTACCTCTTACATCAAGAAATGGAATCTAGTCTAATTATTTTAAAATGTACATTGAAGTATGTGCTTGCCTCTAAAATAAGGCAACCTGCTTCTCCAGAGAGAACAATGCAATATGTACGGATGTTCACTGAAAAACTAGAACGAAATATACTATATAATTTTACGAGCTACTTCGTATTGACCCAAGAAGCAGCTCATGAAATAAAATTTCCAAAAAGGAAAACAAGGAAAGGCTTACGTGAATACTTTCTCAAAAAGTTTATAAAAGTAGTTACTATTTAGTGGAAGGAGATTGGTTCTATGCTCTTGACGCCAATCACTTATCCATTATGGCAGCTTTCAATATTTACGCGGTCTGTATAAGGTAGCCCGCTGACCCGATTTGATTCGGATATTGACTGAATATTATAGAAGCGACTTCCTGTCGATATGGGTCATAAAAATGTGGTACCTAAAAATGGAAACGAGATCGTCCCCTATCGCACAAATATTTAGTGGAGCTATACACAGCCTTCCAGAACTTGAAGTCACCAACATCCGTGTCTGTCTACGAACTTCCATTTGACCAAATATTGGCGGATGCAAAACTATCACCACAGTTGTCACCAATGTTGGGCAAACAGCCGTTCTACGCCAGACGGCGCAAGTTTTTCCAATTGTAAGTATACCTGGGTAACGGTAGATGCATAACAACGACGCATGCTTCATGCACGTCCCACTGCGGTGGTTTATGCTACATTATTTCTCGTGCTCTGGTTAATATTCCGACGGTGTCTAGCGAACAACCTCACGGCGAATACAAATATTCTAGCCAACCATTTCTAGACTAACTATGAAACCTTGGCAAACGACTCAAATATACGTATATAATTTGGAAATAGTGGAAGCAGAAGCAATGCCTATTATGGTAATAGAACAATAGGTTATGTTTGGCTGCATGTTTCATAAGTTTCTAGGTCTTTCTGCTCGTGTTCTCATTCATGATGAGCGAACACGACACGGTTAGAATTGTCTAAGCTATGTTAGGAGGTTTAAAGCTGAGGTGCTTTTCGCGCAAGTATACTTACTGCAAATCGGACTAGTTCTGGAAACGATATTAATAATTTGAACACAACATTAATGGTAAAGTAATATTCTATGCTTCTTTGTTTTTTATCCTTAATGATATTTTAGTGCAGTATAATTCACCGTGCAATTGTTTTATCACCCTAAGGGTGCGTTCCCACTATGTCGTGATGACAGATATCATGCCGTTTAAAGCGGCGTGGCTTGTGTATTTAAATGGAGGTGTTCACATATAGGAAGACATGATTAACCGTCGCCGTCATCCAGGACGTTTCGATATATTAACCAACGATAAATTAATCGTCACGACTTAGTGGGAACGCGCCCTAAGGCTGAATATTACTGGCACGTCAAAAAACAAGTTACTATTTACAATTGTTTTGGTAAAGCAATGACGAGGTTAACTATCGAAATTGACATGGCAACCGTATTTACAATATTTACATGACCTGTTATAATGTATACATATCAAAATAAAGGATGCGTAATCAAAACAAATTATTATTTTTCATTCTTTTATTTATTATTCTACTGCAGGTTTTGCTTTTCTAAAACATACAAAAGTATATACTTGCTTAGGAAATAAAAGCACATATGGCTGAGTTTATGATTTGAGTATTTGATTTTTAAGATCGTTCCTTCAGTTTAATGTAGCGAAATTCAAAAACCTAAGGAAGTCCTCAACTTCAGCTACTCAACTCAGAAACCGGCAAATAGTGACTTTTGTCGTGCGGAAAAGATGTTTAAATTCGTTTACCTTTTAGGAAAAATAATTTCCCATGACCAAAATACAACCTAGGCACAGGCACGTTCACTTAAACTACTAATAAATACCTACCAACATAAATATTTCAATATTAGCTACACGAGTGTTATTCCCTAGTAGTTCCAATGTTCCGAAAGCTCGCCGATACACACTCAGGGCAAAATGAAAAATATTTCTAACAACAATACGAACAAAGTTGGAAATTTCTCTGTCTGTCCCTTTTATGATATTACTAGGGAAACACGATTTATCTTGAATTCAATACTTTTTGGAACTGTTCCCATGTCGTAACCTAATTTACTAGGCAGACTTACCTACTTGTATAAACGATTCAATATTTTGACACTTGAACTTAAATTATACAACAGGTAAAAGAAAGGTAGGTACCACTAAACTGAACAACTTTCTCTGTAGGATCAATATTAACCGCAAAAAAAAACCGTCCCATACATTTGGGTCGTGTAGCTTTTGAAATTTTGTATGGACCCGCTGAATATTTTATCGCGGTGGTGTATGGTAGCATAAAGTACGTTGTTCAGTTTCATGATATAATATGACCACACCTTTTTATATTAACACTAGTACATAAGTTGTACATAAGTTATACATAATGGGTAATGAGTTTGTTCATACTTCAGAAATAATGGATACAATGCTGTGAAGAGATAGCGGGAGGGCAACCTAGAATATTGACTCATACAATTTTACGGTATTCTCAAAGAAAACCTGTATTAAAGTCTATGTAATAGGAATCATAATTGCTTACTTAAAACGTAAAATATTATGCATACAAGTAAATATAATTGTAATAACGAATTTCAATTGACCGCTGCCCAATGAAATTTGCAGTTTATTAGGTTCCAAATAAACGAGCGGGCCCGAATTAAAACTCATTTATAAAGAACAAATTGTTGTTGCCCGAATTTTGGAGATTCGCCAACCAAATCAACTTCCCATATAAATTGAAACTCTCGTTATTTAGCGGCATTTAATATTTTTAACGCTTCAACTAAAATTCAGCAGCCGAATGAACTTATTAAAAATTTATCACTCGTTTCTAAAGTTCTGCGAATAACAGTAAAAGCCTGTTCACACAGACACAGTCCGGTATATTATTGGACAGATTATTGCATGGCAACGAGTATTTTTAGGTCTTCATATTAATTCACAATTTAGTCAATTCAATTTTAATTAACTAACATTGCATCGCTTCATTATTATACAAAATGAAAATGCGAACGAGCTTTTCAATTGTACTCGGAAAACTCTCAACGTCTGCTGAAAGTGGTTTATCACTTAGATAATACCTACTGTATTGAAACTTGAATTATATCTACTTTAAGTTTATGGAATTAATAATGATTCTATGACAGGTGATACCGTATGAAGCAAGTTTTCACCAACGGAGCCGTGTTAATAATTAACATCGGTCCGCGGCCGCGAACAAAAATGGACCACCCGTAATAATTTCTTTGAAAATTTAATTTATAGGCGAAGTTGGCAAAGCGGGGTATTAATATTTTATCGTAATTCATGTTGGGTCACCGTCCCCCAGTGCGTAGGGTTTCTCAGCGTTTGTCCTGAGGTAGTAAATACCATCCTTCCTGAAACGAAACAATGAACGTTGATCTCCAAGATTTAAGCTAATGTTGTTACTGCTTAACAAACGAGTGTTCTTTGTTTAATTAAACATAGAAGCGACGAAAAGTTAACCGTGTTCATGAATACTTAAAATAACCTTCTTTTGTTGTTTCGAGTCGGTGGAGTGAATGTTCCCCGAGAAGGAATGAACGCTGGGGAATCATAACTAAATGTTAATTAATTGGAACATAAATATCAAATACCGACTTTCGGTAGTCAAATTTTAAATGTTCTGGAGCATTAC
Source organism: Eurois occulta (assembly GCA_950022335.1). Lineage (NCBI taxonomy): Eukaryota > Metazoa > Arthropoda > Insecta > Lepidoptera > Noctuidae > Eurois > Eurois occulta. The sequence goes on along the minus strand of OX465479.1, from coordinate 14,276,442 downwards.
TGACTAGGGATCCTAATTAAGCGTTTACAAATATTCTTAGAAGTAAATTCGCTATTTCTTAGTTCAAAATAAATTAACTGTTGAATTGTCGTTAAAGACTTCCAACATCAGTCGTTAAAAATTAAATAAGGCTCTTAGAATATTCTGTATACAGCGTGTATCAGAAAGTTTGACATATATTTAAGTATATGATTCACACCATCAAACAGAAAAACACAATAAAATCAGCTTCCCCATACATTTGGATGGAGTGGCTATTCAAATTGTAGGTACCATACCCTTAAATATGACCACATATTTCTGACACTCGCTGTACATTTGCAAACTCACCCATAATGTATATCAAATCCGCCCATGATCAGAGTCTCGCCAGTGCCTCTACAGGACCCTGTGTAGTACAACTCGTTGTAGCTGGTGCAGCGGACTGCCGTGAAGGGTACATCAGATATGATGGACTCCGCGAAGAACATGTGGGCACGGTTGTGGGCACACAATCCTGGTACAAATAAAGAATAAACATGAAAATCAGTGCGCTTGCTGGGTTTGAACCCTACCTACTGCTTTCAAATACGGTGAAAAAAAAAATTTTATGTAGCGACTGCCAGTATGAATTCCCCAATCCACTTACTGGACGATAATACGATACCTTGTGATATACTATACGATACGATACTATAAGACTAATAGTATTAATCAAATTTTCTTTTGAATTTTCAAAAACAAAACTTCTTTATTTTCTAGTGTTAGAATTCCCAAAGAGACTCATTATAATGAATGCGACTTATCAAGAAGTTCTTTTGTGTTTAAGTCTCGATTAATTTAGCTTTAAATCTGATTGGATTTCAATTTGAAATACAAACATAAAACTCTTATCAAGATAAAAAGCGAGCAGATTGTTTTTTTTGAACGCAAGTAAATAAAACATCTTAGTGCGCAAACGTATTTTTTTAAATATAATCTGGGCTTAGATCAGATAAGTACATTAATTCTGATAACTTAAAAAAATCTTATAAAATAAAAGCCAAAAAAAGTTATTGCTATCTACAGTTTGTGCTAAAATTTAAATAAACCACTTATATGACATTATACTAACAAGTAGGTATAAGAAAGGGAGTTTCAATTTCAATCGCCCAAACGAGCGAGAGGAGAAAAACTCGTCATCACTTATGATGATTGAATGATTTTTAGTAGAGTGGGGGGTATTATCTACATGTAGTATAGACGTATGGTAGGGGGGTATGTGTGTGTGTGGTAGTCAGTAGCCCGGAAGTCTGACAACCAGTCTTACCAAGGGGTATCGTATTACCAAGTACCAACTGGCTTGTGGAGGTCAGATAAGCAGTCGGTCCATGTAAAATACTGGTATTCAGCTGCATCCGGTGAGACTGGAAGCCGACCCCAACATAGTGTAGTAGTGAGTGTTGTGAAAAGGCTAGGAAGATGATGATCAGAGATTGGTGGCTTACGTCTCTATCTAATTCTATTCCGATCTCTTAGTAGCCTTAACTTTAAGGAAGTAAGAAACTTGCAGAACCCCCCTATAAAATGCCTAAATGATTTTTAAGTTTCGAAATAAAGCTGTTAAATTAAAGGGAGGGTATTATCCCCATTTCACTTAATTCCAAAGTATTGAAGTTTAAGCAAATCACTACGTATTCCGATTGACGATGATGATACATACCTCTGTAATCAATCCCGCATCCAGGCTGCCTTGTGCCTCCATTCGGATAGAAGTCAATGTGACCCAAAGGAGATGCGAAGCCCAGGTATCCTCCACAGGTATGTATGACCTCCACGTGACGAGCATCGTGCTTATCCAACCTGGCATCCTTGTTCCCAAGAGTAAACAAAGGCAAAGCTGGGTCTAAACCTAAAAAAAGTAAATCAATGTCTTTATTTTATTGTGTTTGAGTGGCTTACAGCTAACAATACAAAAGTTTATTACGAAACCCTCCGTAAGATTTTTTCACTCAGCCATTAAATTCTCGAAATCTGTTTTCTGGGAATTTGGATGATTAAGAATGTTCATTTAGTTTGTTCAATGGGGAGTTTTTTTCTAAGTGTATTTCTTGATATAATTAGCATATTATTGAAGGTTAAGAAACGACGTTGTTTTTTTTTAACATAAAATTTTGGCCTATTTTAGACCAGAAATTTAATTTATGAAAAACAATATTTCAACAACTAGCTATTAATAGATTCAGGATCCAAAATGTCATGTTGATCTTGTGCCCATAAATCCAAAGTTTCCTAATATTAATTTTAGTTACATATTATCCAAACAATAACGATAATAATATGGTATACGCAAAATTAGCAAACAAAACAATAGGAGTCTTCACAACAGCCGCAAGAGTTTAACTAACAATAGGAGCTAATTTGCTGCGGTTTTGTTATAAAAGCTAACAGAATCGGTTGCGTAAACACCTCGACATTCAACGCAGAACGGGGAGTTAAAATTGCCAAATTATTTGCCATAAGCACGTAATTAAGAGGCGATTTATTATGTCCTGCTGCCTGTTGTCCCGCTTTGAAGGGGTTGGGGCGAAAGGTATACTGTTTCGGGTTACACCGAGGGATAATGGAATACTTGATCCTGCATGAAGTTCGTAATAATCGTTAATCTTTCTGTACACTTAGAGAGGTTAAGCGGATTAAGATATCCGCCTTGTCTTATCATGCTGAGATCGGGTTTCAGTCTAACTAGACACGTTGCTATTTAATTTTGATCTCCACACCAATATCCTAAATTACTCTTAGTGCTGTAAAAATGAGAATGTTGATCCAAACGTACGATAGGTACTGAGAATTTATTTAACCTATATATAAGTAAAAATTACGTCAAACCCTCATTCATATTGTTACGTCGTCGGTTGCTTTACGAGAACATTTCGGATTGCGTCCGAATCTCGAATGTTCCACTATGGAACTGTCTAGAAGCTTCTAGTCTAGAATGTTTCACTATGGAACTGTCTCGAAGATTCCAGAGTAATCCTAGAATGTCCCATTATGAAACTGTCTAGAAGACTCGAGAAAGTTATGGAACTTTCTCAAATGATCGCTCGGAATATAAATAGCCGTCGAGCTTGCGGGAGAGTCAGTCTGTTTTTGGCTAACAACAAAGCGAATCGAAGTGAACTAGAAGTGCGATATCAAATTGGATAGTGATCAGTAGAGTATTTGTGATTAAGTTATAAGTGTTATGTGTTTAATAGAGATATTTCGGGTTTAATTTATCCCATACCCAGCTCATGACAGTATTTTGTTTGTCTATAAGTTGGTAGCCCTATATCAAGTAGAAGAGAAAGTACCCCCTGTAAGGAACGAAGCCCAAGGGTAAAAGGCATTGTGCTCAAAACTGCAGAATATGAAATGTAGCTCCTTAAACTTGACATTGATTGACGCTTCAAACGTGCAACGTTTACTTAACTGACAAACACATTAGTTGTTGTCTTAACTGAAAATGAATATTAAGCTCACGGTAACTGTTTTTTATTAAAACATACCATCCTCTGTAACATAAAATTGCTAAACAAATTACTATATCCAATTCTGTAACCGGTAAATTAAAAAGAGATAAATCAACTTGTAACGTGTTCCAGGGCAAAATAGAAAATAACAAGCCATCGATCTTTCTCGAAAAACGAGTATGTCGGAAAGTTATATCAATACGTTATGATTTTTTATTGGCAAGTAAAAAATACCACTATTTCTTATTATAACATCTTCTTGTTATAGTCTATATTAATAACTTAAGACATTTTCACGCCTTTTTCCATGGGTATAGGCAGAAACTATAGAACGCAGCTGCTACGATCCTTATACTTTTCCTACATACTCCTTTCGCCTCGTCCACGTTCTTGCATTAGGTCATACACGCACGCATTTCCACATGAATTCCTCCACCACAAGAAGGTGAAAATGAAACTCACCAGTTATAGTATCAATAGGACCTTTCTTCACATAAGCGCCAGCTATGCCCACTACATGCGCCCCAAGACTATGGCCAATAAGATGCACGTCATCCATAGACACTCCCTCTCCTATGAGGAAGTTAAGGAACTCGGTGAGGAGGCGGCCTACTGAAGCCACGTTGTAGCTGGCCAGGACATAGTTGACGTTGGCTGCGACACCCCAGTCTACCACGATGATGTTCAAATCACTCACGTTTAGGTATGCTGAAATGAAAATGTAAATGAGTTAATTGTGGTAGTTTTATTTTCTGAAGAGTTTGGTCTTGTGACCCCGATGTTGAGCAAGTTTTTGTGATCATCCAAAGCATGGTGGATATCGTAATTCGTAGTCACAAGCTGTTGATGATTTAATGTTTTTTTTTTTGAGAATTTATAGGTAGGTACAACAGATAGATTTTGGAATTACGACCACAGCTGAATAGTAGGCGTTAGACAGGTTTAATCCAAATGAAGAAAGGCTTCTTGACTAATGTCACGACACACGTTTAAAACTAAGCCTTTGTTTGAAAATGGCCTACAACAGAACATTGAATTAAATTGGAGCCTTGTATTCAATGAACAAAGAAGGATACCATCAATCTATTCCACTGGTTCTTTCCATCAGAATAGCACACATTTTTCTCTGGCAATGTAGGTGTTCGAGAATCGAGATACATTGACCTCGCTTGGAATTCAGTCTGGCATCGACGTGATGGATTTCAAGATCTCATTATGCAGATACAGGCGGAATAATCGCCTGTAACCATTGCAGTTCCCATTCCCCGGTATCGGGAGTACGTCGACATTTAGATACGAGTAGGTACTTCAATAAACAGAAAAAAACCCGACACGAAAAATACTTTTTACTGTAAAAGCTTTTTGAATGAAGTAGATGTGTATTATGTATGCATAATCAGCCTATAATGTTCCCACTGCTCATCACTGCTGGGACACACGGCCTCCTGTGTATGAGAGGGAATGGGCTATAATCTCCACTACGCGGGCCCAGTGCGGTTTGGTAGATATCACATGTCTTCGAAGTTTTGGTTCTAGGATATGCCGGTCACCTCACGATGTATTCCTTCACCGTTTTTGAGAGCAGTGGTGATGAAATAAATTACCCAAAGTAATGCGCCTGCCTGGGTTCGAGCCCACGACTTACTGTTCCTAAGTCGGGGCCGCCACCACTGGGCCACCGCTGCTCTCTATAAAGTAGATTCGATGTGTATAATCTAAAGTTATTATAAAAATGTATATTATAATCTTCAGATTCAGATCTGCTGATCCGATTCTGAAAATTCTTTCCCCAATGGAAAGCAACATTATCCTCGAGTGTCATAGGCAGGCATATATTTAAACGTGGATGATTTCCGACCAAACGCGAGATAAGCCGTGGAAAAAAGTTAGTATAACTTAAACAACTAATTTACTGTTTTTGAAAGACTTCTTACCTTCTTTAATTGATTCAGGCATGGGGCTGTATCCATGATTGAGCCAGCCGTGTGTAAGCACCTTTACTTTCTTGCTAAAATCGAAATTTGATTCTTGAAGAGACGCTGAATTGTTGGTTATTAAAACTTGAAAGTCGAATGGGTTTCTCCTGAAATTATATAAATGTTGTTACCGTAAGCCATATTTTTCAAATGTACAGGGAAAGCAGTATAAGGTATCAAATCCAAGATACACATGACATGGACAATAGTATTGACAGTTTCTCATGAATTTATTTGCAAATGCTACGACAAATTAGATAGACGGATCCGTCTATCTAATTTGATAATTAATACACAACCCTCCTAGGTATTTCTGTACGGAACCACCTAGTAATTAAACGAAATAAGTACACTTAAAAATAATGTTAGTAGGAAATCGGTTAACGGTTTTTTTTTTTTGTAATATTATAAAAAAAAAACGGTAGAAAGTCGTAAATCAAAATTTAAGAAGCGATTAGTGAGTGTGTTGGGTACGTCTAGTGAGATTGACGGGCGATTTAAAGTAGCTGATTTAAAAGTACCCTTACTTATCAGTCATGTCCACAAAGACACCACTGAGAATGATATTATTGAGTATATTCGGCAGAAAACGCGGGAGACTGTTTCCCTGCATAAAATAAACACAAGGAACGACACACCATATAATGCCTACAAGGTGCTTGTTCCTAAATATAAATTGCAAGTATTTCTGGAAAATAAACTGTGGCCGCAAGGTATTTTATTCCGGCGTTTTGTAAGTTTTAAGCCCAATTCTTTTGTGGATAATGAACGTAAATAACCAGCTAATGGATAGTTATAATATATGTAATATGGTTAGTTTCAACTGCAAAAATGTCAAGCGGTCAAACGAAAGTATTAAGGATTTGTGCAGAAGTTGTGATATTATAGCCCTATGTGTGTGTTTATTGTTTTGTGTTCTATTAGTATGTTTAATGTAATGTGTTGAATTTTGTGTGCATTAATGAGTCCTTGTTACTTGAATAAATAAATGAATTATTATTATTATTAATCGGCGCAATTGCTAGATGCACATTTGCAACTATGGCTAAAACTGAACGGTAAAAACAAATCATTGCCAAAATTAGACGGTGGACCCAAAACATTCGCACTTCGATTGAGTTGCCCAAATAATGTGGAAGCTCTAGATACCAAACAGAATTTCGCTCACCACGCTGTGACTAGACGCACAACATACATACACAATAGCTCATTTCAATATAATTATAGTCTTATGACTCTTACCACACATTACATACGCTACGAGAACAATAGTGAGTACCAAAAAGGTGGCGTTAAAATTTTTGTCAGCCACAACGATAGTAAAATATGTTGGAATCAACGTTTTGAGAATTTTAATTCTGTTTCACAATTTCCCTTCATGGTGAGAACATTTTTTACAAAGCGGAACACCACATGTTTGAAAACATCTAAAGTAAAGTTCTTTAATAGTTTGTCAACGAGCTATTTCGTGGGTCTCTGACTTCTAATCGAGCTAGGTACTGCCGTTATTTCAACTGTTCTTGCATTTTGCATTTAAGACTTCGAGAATAAAACCTTTGTCACTTAAAAGAGCTTCGGAAATATTGACCAAAAATACCTAGGACGTGTCAACACAGCTTATAAGTTATTTCTGAGTACAGTCCCAAACTCCAGTACGTTCTAGAATTTCCTAAACGGTTTTTTTGCCAGCATTATTTAAAGTTTCTGCCGAACTTTCGTGCTGCCAATATCAGGTCGGTCAATACCACTGAAAACCACATCCAAGCTATACATCCGAGTAGTTGAAACAATCAGTTTTCGTTTGCACTCACAACTTGGGAGAAGCAACTTTAATGTTAAACACTATGTTCTCTCTATTTCTTTAAACTAATTTTGAGTTTTGGTAACCGCAAGGTTGTAATTTCTACGGACCACTGATTGATCAAGTGACTTCTAAAGTCAATCCAAAAAAAACTAGGGGAAATTACTTGACGCTCGAACGACGTCTTTCAAGATAAAATCGGAATTTCAATTACAAAATTAACAAAATACCGAAAACATTTTCCTGTTTTCATTGATAAAACCAAACAGGAAAATAGATTTTATTGGCGGTTCTTTTCTTTTGGCTTTATTATAGTAAGGCACCCTTGTCAAGGGGGCTTTGCGTACTTTGAGAATTTTAACTCTCTTACCTAGTAAACAGCCTGAATTCAACATCGGACTCGTACACCCATCCGAAGCCCCAGAAGCGGGTCTCGTTGACAGCGGGAGCTGAAGGGTACATCTGCACGCTGGCCAGCCATACCGGGTCGTACGGCGTCGGCGCATCCCAGTCCACCGCCGACACAACTGCTGGGACAGGAGTTGATATTGAAGAACGCTTACTTTGCTTTGCTTTACAATATTAATGATTGAATGCGCATTGATTTAATTGGCCAATTGACACTTCTAAAGACAACATTAACAGATAGCATAGCATAAGAAAATCAGCCTTAATGTCCCCATATGCACAGCAAGAACGCAGGACTGGAGTCTCTATGAGAGGGAGTAGACTACAGTTCACCACACTGACCCAATGTGGGTTGTTAGATGTCACATGTATGCGTATTTTTAGTTCTTGGACATGCTAGTTTCCTTTCGATGTTTTCTTTCACTGTTTCGAGAACACTGGTGATGAAATACCTACGACCTAAACTAAAATTTGTCGGGTAAGTCGGGGCCATCCGCTAATCTACCACCACTCTTCCCGTCTAATAAACACTTCTAAAGACAATGTAACAGATAGACAACGCAGGAATCAAGGTAGGTACAGCTGGTACAGCATAAGTAACACGTATGTATCGTTCGATATCTATACAAAAATCATCTTTAGATCCATTCAATATTTAAAAATCGTCTAGCTAATAAACCATCTCATTTCATTTTAGTCGTAAAAGGAGACAAATATCTCAAATAAAGACATTTGCAAAGTATTCTTAGTCGATACCAAGAACTAGCATTTCGCTTTGGGCTATGGAGGTCAGATAGCAGTCAAACTAAGTAGGTAACAATCTTGCTTGAAAAGCATTGACATTGCAAAAGGTAATAAAAGGGTGACACCATTCAGATAACCGCTACGTGAGAATGAAGAGAGTACTAAACTACTAAGTTCTGGCACGACTTCGTCTGCATAGTTTACCGGAATAAAATCTCCATTCTATAAACTATTTGTGGGCCAAAGGACATGGCCAAAAAAGTACATTCCATATACACTTACATAGTAAATATATTATATTAAGAAAAATAGAGAAGTGAATTGTTGCGTAGTTTTTAACCTCTCTGCACTTATCAGTATTGATTACAATATAATAAGTAATGCAAGTTGAATTCAAAGTCTCATTTGTCAACTTTCGCCACTATGTACCGTTCGTAGACGAACACGTTCTACACCACGCATACTACTTGTAGACATGTATGTGAAATGAACGACAAATGCTCTTACCTGAAACATTTGATTTAAACAAAACTGTTTTCATTGGTATTTCTTACATGTAATTAAATTATATTTTGAAGTGTTGATACGTAAGATATATTTATTTCACACAATTACCTATAGTAATAACGTAACCGTACCATAAAACGGAACGCGTTTTACAATGTCATTGTTTAAGTCAAAATGGCGGTACTGCGATTGCACAGATCCTCCGTTGCGTACGAACTGTTTGTTTTTTTTTGCGATTATCTTCTAATATTTTTGACTCCTGCTTATCTCTACGGAAATAAATATTTTTACTTATTTTTACCAAGAAATGAGTAATTATTTATAATCTTTTGTTTTATTTCGTATTTCCCTTGTTAATTAGTAGTTAAACTGTTGAAGAAAAACGTCACTTTCGGAGTCTCAATAAATGTGACAATAATAACATATACTTTGTCTCAGTTTTCTATCAGACTTTCTCAGTTCAGTAAATGTTAATCAATATATGGTTAAAAAACCTTAGTTCAGGTAGAATGACCACCTGAAATAAGGATTTTGGATCTTGTTGAAATGCCTAATAATTCACAGCACTTCGTTATTTTAAAACGCCTTGAGGTTTTTAATAGCAAAATCATTATATCATACGCTTTGCCAGCAATCTAATAGAAGGTAACATGAAACTGTTTACGTCTAGTTATTTGTAATGAGAAGTTCTTTGAGCTTTTTATTTTTTGCAATTTAATATGGCAATATTCACGAATATGAAACACCAAAAATTATTGTTGTACATTAAATTTGATAACTATGCCAACGCCCATACAGAAATTGGCCATGTACTTTCATCCAAATCCGTTCTGCCGTGTTTGCGAAGATACAAAAGTTCCACATTTGTATAATATCAGTAAGATAGCTATCCAGTATTCATAAAACGACGTATGACAATAGGTAGGTATACTATGAGTAGCCTGTACGTTATGAGGTTATGACCATGCGACTCTACCTACCCCCTTGGGAAATACAAGCGTTATGTGTAAATACAACCTTTATCGCAAACATTTATTTTTGTGACAGATTTTCGGTTTATCGAACAAGATTTCTCCAGACGATAATAATTCCTAACACTCAATGATCTGAAACTTATTCATAACTTTAATGCTGATCGAAATCGGTTTTATTTTGCGTTAGGGAAATTTAATTTAAAAATAAACACGGCAGGGTTTGCAAATCAGGCTGTTTTAATGTCTATCTTTCCCGATTGGCAATTGATATTTTATTATGTAGGTAATAGGTAAATAAGTATTTCGTGAGTATTTTACTTTTGTTTTTCCTTAAATATCGGAAAATAATTTAAATATCAACGCTACTTCCTTCGACTGGTCACCAAGAGACTCCAACATAGTTGGGAAAAGACTAAGCAAGATAATATAGCTAAGTACATCTATGTTATACAATATGTTTATCATCGTACACATTAAAATGTATGTACAATTATGTAGACCTACATAATTGTACGTGTTAATGTGTAATTTCATACCTGTATGAAATATTGAATACATTTTCCCCTCACCAGTCAATCTATCTTCAAAAACATCAATTTGCGTAACTCGTAATCAATAATTCAAAAGCGTGTTGAGTTGCTTCGTTAATTTAATAGAAGTCAGTCAGCCTTCCCATAATGGTCTCGAGGATTCAGATTGTTATCCTCGCTTTAGCATTCAATGAATGCTTGAACATTTACTTCACCTACAAACACTGTGAAAGTTCAATAGCTCCAAACAATTAATATCACTGTTTGATTTAGAGACAACGTTGTTGTTGCTTTTACCAATCTACTTGACCCTAGGGACCCTCCGTCGAGACTTTAAAGAGGTCACAGCTTTTAAGACTGAAGCTGCAATATTGCCGGTTACTGAATAGTGTAATTTTATTCGAGTTTAGAACTCCTGAAGGTACTTGGGTGGACAGAATAAAATATAGAATATTAAAAACAAGTGCGAGTCGGGCTCGCGCACGAAGGGTTCCGTACCATTATCTATAAAAAATACGAAAAAAAACACGTTTATTGTATGGGGACCCCCTTAATATATTTTTTTAAATTTTTAGTATTTGTTGTTATAGCGGCAACGGAAATACATCATTTGTGAAAATTTCAGCTTTCTAGCTATCACGGTTTATGAGATAGGTACAGCCTGGAGACAGACAGACAGGCTTAGTAATAAGGTCCCGTTTTACCCTTTGGGTACGGAACCCTAAAACGGTTAGGCATAACTTTTCTAATAAATTCTTAATTTCCAGTGCTACATTACATTGAAGGAAGTAAGTTTACAATGAAGGAAGTTTCTACTCAAATCAGAACCAAAAAAATTACGAATTTTTGCAGGCAAATTTGGAGCTTTTTTAGGCGGTGTCTGCAAGCTATTCTAGGTTTTTATCAAAGTAGGTCCAGAGTTCAATCCCCTTGAACTTACCCATTCCTAATTTCTACGGTAAACCTGAACCGGTTTGTATGTACATTATTCTAAAGGCAAATCAAAGCCAAAGTAGCTGTGTCAATGCTATGTGGCGAAATAAATTTTGCAAAACAAAACATGCCTAGAAAAATATTGAAGCAGATAAAATATAAGTAAGGGGCACTGTAGGCCCTGGTTAACAAATAAATGTATGTATTTAAATGTTCCACGAACCTGTAAACAGAACGAACAGCAACGAAATCATTCCAACTCCTCTTCCTGGTTACAAACACCGGACTCACTGAGAGCACAACCAACTTTCCACACATCGAACAAAACTTTGCTGAACTTTGAACTGACTAGAACGCTCATTTTGAAGCTAAATCTAATTGAAGGACCGGCATCGAGGGCTCCCACATTTTCACTGCCCGCACGAAACAGAGATTGAATTTAAATTTACGTAGCGGTATCGGGCTCCATTACGATTCATAGTACGATCCGCTGGGCCAGTCCATCGATCATATTAATCAAACTGGACCTTATTAACATTGCATACGGCATCCTGAGGATTCTTCGTAAAATGGTGACGGGAGAAACTGTGAAACTTGAGTCATCTATGAATAATTTTAAAAGGGAAATTTTAATGGAAATTAACCTGTGGCTTCGCCCGCATGGAACTTATTCCAAGGAAACTAATGTGTGCCTAATTTCTTTAACTTCATGGTAGGTACTTACAACAGCGCCAAACTATCGGGAACTGAAAACAAATAGTAAACATGGTAAATATCCCATTTTCAGTGTTAATGATAGTGCTAGTGACCAGACCATGTCAGTTTAAAAACGTATAGTGCAATAATATAGGCTTTCAATTAACTGGTGGTTAGTGTTAAATCAGGTTCAGTTTATGCGTAATCAAGTTCTACAGTTTCAAAAATTTCATAGGTTAATTATAATACCTTCTAGCTTATGCCCGCAGCTTCGCCCGCGTGGAGTTCGGTAATTGTCCCACGGGGTCGTATTATCGGGATAAAAAGTATCCTATGTGTTAATCCAGGTTATAAACTGTGTTCCAAAATTCATCAAAATCCGTACAGTATTTTTTTCGTGAAAGAGTAACCAATAAACATCCATCCATCCATGCATCCATCCATCCATCCATCCATTCATCCATCCATCCATCCATCAATCCATCCGTCCATCCGTCCATCCGTCCATCCTCACAAAACTTTTGCATTTATATTATTAGTAGGATTAGTAGGAAGTATTCGTAAGTCAGGATAAGTAAGTACTTATGATGTATATGATTTTAACAGAAATTTATCAACTTAGAACAAACGCAAGATAACTGATTGGTAAAATAAAATGAAAATCATGAGTTCGACCGCAACACATTTATTTGTTGGTACTTAACCTCCCTACTGAAATAATGTAAACGTGTTTTCGCTATCAAAAAAATCTTCACATAGAATCTTACGGATAAGTTGAAGGAAACATAAGTTCACAAAATAGTGAATTTTGCCATTTTACGTAATAAAATAATTATTGAAATATACTTTGCCCACTGGGAAATTTAAAAAAAGCCCCCTTGAAGAATATTGTATTACCAGATAAATTCTTCCACTAGGTGTTGCAAGAAAAAAAACAGAAAAACGAGTCGGTGTTTTAGTTACTTTTATCTGATAACTCTAAATTGAAAGACTTTCTACAATCATGAAGTAATGATTTGTTCATCATGTTCTATGATCACCTAAATTAACATACACAAAGCTTTAATTATAGCTTAATTTCTTTTTCGTTTTAGTTCTTATCTTTTCCACTTGCTCTGATACGCTTGGCACTCAATAAATATCCGGATTTTGCTTGGCCAAGCATCAAGGCCTTGCTCGCTATCGAAAAAAAAACAGTCCGATACAGATAAAAAAATCCCATTCCAAACTTCGCAAACTTGCGACCTTCCGACTTCCGTTCCGTATTATTGACGTTTGACGTGTTTTATGGTATTGTGTTTTAGGGTAAAATAAAATCAATTAATATTTGAATAGCGTATCGGAGCGTGCGTTACTAAGGAAAAAGGAATTCAAGTATCCATTATAGTTGAACACAGCAGTGATACAGCTAGTATTTCATACAAGGTTAATACGGAAATAAATACGCACAATGGCACTAGCCCTTGAAAGCACAAAAATCTTAGAATTTTTGGAACTTGTCGGACGTCTGAAGGTAATTAAGAGTTTCAATATTTTAGTAATTGTGATTTTTCACAGAAGCTTATCGATTTATTTCAGATAATAAAGAACTAACTAGCTACCTGCTTTTCTTGAATCGTAAAAGTATTATCGATTTAATTATAAGTCGTTTCAATGTTTTGTCAAATAATTTATTTCAGTAGCTTAAACAAATATTAACTAGGATATTAGACACAAAATCCATTATTTCCCTGAAACATTCACTCAATTATATTTCATATCAAGAATTGTATTCTTTGCCCTTGGTTTTATTATTTTTTTCTTGATTTGCAGCATGTAAAAAGGACTGGCTGGGTGATATGTGACATAAACGAGTGTGAATCTATTGCTGGCCATATGTACCGCATGGGACTCATGACCTTCTTGCTCACAGATGAGAACAACCCCACCAACCTCGATAGGTTTAGGTGTCTCCAAATAGGTATGTAAATGCTGTCCTTTGTTATATTATTTCTTATTTTTTTAAATCATTATATAGGCCTGTATCCTAGGAATAGGAACATCATGTTATTTCTAATGGATGTGTATGAATCTGACATACTTAAAATTATTTTTGTCCTAAAACTTAATTTCTTATAAATACCTATAATTGGAAGCCTTTTTAATAGTTGGTTGCTGTTATGTAACAATAATGCAAACATACTGAAACTAAAATACTGGGTTACATTTGCATCCGGTAAGACTAGAAGCCGACTCCAACATAGTTGAGAAAAGGCTAGGCAGATGATTATGACTAAACTTATTTGTTGTTTCTTTGTTAAATTTGCAAATTTTGCTTCGTATATTCTTTCAGCTCTTGTCCACGACTTGGCAGAGTGTATAGTTGGGGACCTTACGCCACACTGCGGAGTGTCTCCTGAAGAGAAGCATCGGCGGGAAGATGAGGCTATGCAGAAAATTGCAGAACTCACTGGCATTGCTGGCGATAGAATGTATGATCTGTACAAAGTATGTATCAATAAGAATTATATTTCGTTTTTGTTTGATTGTTAGCAGCACACTGCAAACTGCTAATAACAGTTTAACTGTTAGCTTTAGTAATGATTTTTCATCTGCTGGATGTCTGGATTGAAGAAAATATCTATATAAAAAATTGTGGTGATTATGGATTTGTTTGTTCCGTTAAAGATTAAAAAGTGTTCAGGTTAAAACTTGACTGTGGTATCTTAACTATCTAGAAATACATTCTGGTATCAAGTGCATTATTGCAGTATTGATTACATTGAGTAATTTCTTAAAACGAGATAAGATAATCAATACCGGGTATTGTTTATCTTAACATAATGTTTCAACATGTACAATGATTGTAAATGATGATGAAGTGCAATTTATTGCATTATACATTTTTCAACATCTCATTCTGAAGCTATTATCTTGTACTTTGTTTTTATTATGCATGGTTAGCAAAAGTACAAAATAAATGCTTCCCATCTGTTGTGGCTACTGATAGCCAGCATCATCCCACTGCTGGTAACAGGCCTGTCCTCATAATTTTCAGTTTTTTTGATCCAGGGCTAATGCGGACCATTCATTGTTGGTTTGGTCCAGTTTCTCCCGCCATCTTCTATGAGGTCTGTCGTCACGCCTTTTAGCTGTGGCAGGGCTCCAGATAGTGACTATTTTGGTCCACAGCTCAGCTGTGCCTTTTCTTTGGGATGGTATATCATCAAATGACTCCTCCCGCTCTGGGCGGAGCGGAAGGGAGTGTCAGACTTTACTGACTAAAAACCATCCATGTTCCTTCTTTTGCCCTTCATGTTCCAGGGCCGCGGTATCTCTTTCGAACAGTCCCGCAGCCCTGGCAGGCATCGGCCCTTTCGGGCCCCTCCCGTTTGCTGACATCTCTTTGAGGCGCGCGTGGAACACGAACGCGCCGTCGACACGGCCTGCCGTCATAAGACGGACGGACGGCGAGCTAGCCCATTACTCACCGTCCACAGGCCCGCGCCTACGGTGGCCGAGAGCCATCACGACGTGGCCCCCGGCGCTGTGCCTCCGCGCGCCACTCATGCAGGCGCGCGAGGACTATGGCCTCCAGATCCCATGGCGGCAATCCGTCAAGGAGGCTCGCCACCTCGCGGGAGATCGTGCGGTACCCACGGACCAGTTGGGGCGCGTTCAGGTAGTACGCGGCTCGCAGCCTCAACGAACGCACGGACCAGCCTTACGGCTACCACCTTTTGGGGCGCGTTGAGGTAGTGGGCGGCTCGCCGCCTCAAGGAACGCGCCCACACCGGGGCCCCGTAAAGGGCCATGGACCGCACGACCCCCGCGTAGAGCCTCCGGCAGGAGGCGTTTGGACCCCTCAGGTCTTGAAGGCAGCCCCGGCCCGTTCCAGTTTGGGAGCCAAACGTTGGAAGTGCTCTACAAAGTTCCACTGGCTGTCGAGAACGAGTCCTAGGTACTTCAACGTCGACTCGACGCCGATGGGAACCCCTCCTACCTCCTACCGTCACTATGGGTCCCGACGGTGGCGCATGCCGAGGCCCATGAAAGCACATGGCCTCGGACTTGTGCAATGCCACCTCGAGACCCAATTGCCGGATCCCCTCCACGACTATCGCAACCCCTCGTGTCATTATTTCGTGCGTTTCGTATTTTGTCATGCACCCGGTGATACCGGAGTGCCCCCTGATCCCTAATGCAGCTCCAGGGCATGGAGTTGAAGGCGTTGGCGATGTCTCTTTTGCCAGGTAAGCCATCGGGTCCCGGGGCGATATTTTTGGCCTTAAGCCTGCCTACCGCCACTCTCACGTCTACCCCAGTCACCTCCGGAATGTTGTCATCGTCATCGGCGTGGTCCGCTTCCGGCACCGCAACCGGCGGAGCCATAGGCGGGGGAGGATGTTCCCCTCGCGAAGGGAACAGAGCGCTCACCACATCCTCCACAAGCTGAGGCCGGAGACTCTGCGTCAGCGGGGGGGCCCAGGTGCGGAGTTTGTCCCGCACCATCTTGTAAGGGCGCCCCCACGGATCTCCGTCGAGTCTCCAGCATGGACATGGCCTCCTGGAACCAACCCGCCTCATTGTTGGCGTCGGCAGGCCTGCCCGGTGGTGTCACCCAGGCTTGCACGATCGAGGCTTCCAGGAGGAGCTCCCAGTCCAAGCTCAGCTGTGCCTGAGTTCAGAATAATTATTATGCCATAAACCATTTATAGACTGAGGCCAAAAAGAAGTCATTTAATCTACACTAATATTAAAAAGAGGAAAAATTTGTATTTTTGTGTGTGTGTATGTTTGTAATGAATAAACTCAAAAACTACTATGCCGATTTCAAAAATTATTGCACCATTGGAAAGCTACATTCACCCTGAGTAACAAAGGTACCCGTGTAAAGCCGGGACGAACCGCTAGTGTTTAATATTTTTCTTGTTTTTTCAGGAATATGAGAACCAAAGTTCACCTGAAGCCAAATTCGCCAAAGATTTGGACCGCTACGATATGATACTGCAAGCATTTGAATATGAAAAACGTGAAAATACGCCACAGAAGCTGCAAGAATTCTTCACTGCAACTGAAGGAAAATTCAACCACCCATTTATTAAAGATTTGGTCACAGAACTTTATAAACAAAGAGAGGAGTTTGAAAAGAAATGCCTAACAAATGGCCATGCATAATAATCGCAAATTTTCTCTTCCATGCTCATTTGTTATAATGTTAATAATGCTAGCATTGTTATCTAGCTAAGCTAGTTAGTATTCTATTTGATTGCACAGAGTGAAAGGAACAATATTAAACTGTGCACTTCTGCAGCCACTACCACTTGCCCAAAGTGTGACTCATTTGATTATAATAATTATATGCATAATATACCTACCAGTCCTGATTCATCATGACCATTTCTGGCTACTGTGGTGCACATTTTAATAAGTTAAAATATTATGCTGACAAATAGGTATAAAATACTTTTTGTTTGGTTATTTATAGAGACTGGATTATATGCAACTTAAAATCGAATCGAATTTCTAGTAGTGTTTCAAATTGTCAATAGTACGATTGAGACTTCTATTAATTAAAATATTTTGTAGTTCAATGGTTCAAATTTTTGCGAGTCACTCCTGGCACATTTTTCCATTGTTGTGGTAAGATAAAAGTTACAATTAACGGGAATATGTCCAAAAAATGCATGATACAAAAATTTTAGCTAAAATAATCTTTAAAACAGCCATGATATGCACTTGCGTATAATCCGGTCTAGTTATTTATAAGGATTTAGTGAAACATGTTTGAGATATTTTAGTAGTAGTTACTACTAAAGAAAAACATTTTATTTTTAAATAGGTTTATATTTTTTCAGTGTCTAAATTTTATGTTCCTTTTAAATTATTTGTTTCACTCATAAATATTCGAATAAACACACAGTGTTACCAAATTAAAGGCTAAATTTTGAAAATTGGTAGGTACTTAAATATTTTAAGTGATTTATTCCATTGCATAATTTTAAGTACATAACAATATTATTTTATTAACGAAGTTTTAGAAAGAAGTGGTACAACATGATATATTTTACAATTGTTTTTTTTTACTACATAAGATCTTTAATGGCGTACCTAGTATTAAAATGAAAAAATATACGTATTGATAAAAATACTAAAGATTTTATAAACCATTTCTAATGAGTTAGCAGTAATTATTACCTTAGTTAGATCTACCAAATATCATTCCCACTAGTCACTAAATGACATCTATTTATTTTAAAATATTACAGATGTTATAACCATCTTTCCTATAAATAGTATAGTTAGTATTTATTTTTATATACATATGTATATTTACAAGCAAAACAAATCACTACTACATTTACTTGGATGTTGTCAACTAACTTCCAGTAGGATTCACAGATGCATGCATAAATGGATCATCACAGACAAGTGGTGGTCATGATGAGGATTTCAACCATTGTGATTGTTTCCTGCAAGTCTCTTATCCCATTCGCTTGACACCAATTTAGTGGACAAGCACCCTAACATCGTCCTCTGGTTTTATCTTCTGGCTTTTGTGTAAAGAAGCTTTTAATAATGTTGATAAGTGTGCCATGTCTTGCAAGTGTGTTAGTGTTTTTTTATCTAATAATATCTAATTATTCATCATAATAATTCAAAATATTGTTCCCGCAGCCTACTTAAATTACACCTTTTATACGATTTGTGTTTTTCATTTATGGTTTAAAAAACCTACCCAAACTTTTGAGATCTAATTTATTTAGTAAACTAGAACAAAGACACTTGCAATATTTAAATATATTTATTTATTACTATAATACTTAAAACAAAAGCAGAACGATGGTAGATCATATTGATATAGGATCAATTTACATTGCCAAGCAACGGAATGGAAGCGAATTTGTATAATGAAATTTTACACAATTTATTGAAATTTATGACAATTGGGTAACATATTTTATAGGCTCTCCATGTACAACCCAAAAATCTGGTTGTGAGACCAAATATATGCAGGAAATTCTTGCAGCTAGCACCTCTGAATCTAGTTTACACTTTACAACAATTAAAAAGTTAATTGTGCTTGGAGCAATTTCGTTACAAAAATGTGCTTCCATTCCATTCCATGGCAAGGTAAATGAGCCTTAGCTAACCCCTGAATAATCAGACGTCACAACGTCAGTACATGTTTTTTTGTATACATAAAATTCAAATTACAATACAGCATGAGACCTGTGTCTTAATCCCATATATCAAAAATTTTGAGTGAGATTGACATAACAAAGTAGGTACCTAGTCAACTTGAGTTTCAACTGCTGCAAACATTAGTGAATGGAGGTAATTTTGAGACTATTTACACAACACAATCTTGTGTTGGACTTTGGAGTGAAATCAAATAAATCACAGGTCACCTTCCAATGACAAATCATAACACAGTTTGTACTTTTAAGATTTTATTGTACAAAAAAGGGTAGTTGAGTATACATACAAACCTATTCAGTCAAATTAACATTAAGATTTGCATAAATGCTATGACCTATTGCGACAAAATCTGTTCCCAATTTGCCATTGGAACTGTGATAATTGAGTCACAGTCACAATTTATAACTCTTCAGATCATGCTAGCTCAAATCTTGGACACCCAACTTTAACTTTAACATAATAAAATATTTTATTATTTGAATTTATAGTTAAATTAGGCTCTGTTTAACGAATTTTCTTTAAAATGTTTTTCTAGTTTATAGGATTGCATTGAAATCACATAAACAATTTCTGTTCTCCACTGACAAGCTCAAAACTTTATGTGAGTATCATAATTTGGAGCAGTCGAAGAAAATTTCGTATTTTATATAATATTAATTTCATTAAGCAGTTTGTTTTTGGTTATTCATATTTGCTGCTTGTTGTTCCTCTTTTTTTCGTTGCTTTTCTCTCATTAGTTCAGCATCCCTGCAACAAAAAAGAATAAATAAAATTACAATGTTGTTGTCTTATTTTGATGAATCCAAGATCACTCACCCACAGAGGTTTAAACCACACACTAAGATCACTCTGAGTGTGAAAGCAGCTTATAATGTTAGCTACCAAAATATGGTAAGAATACTTTTCACTTTGGTCAATTTGGTCACATCACCATCTACCTAGCCTTTTTCCCAACTATGTTGGGGCCGGCTTCCAGTCTAACCAGATAAAGCTGAATATCAGTATTTTACATGGAGCGACTGCCTATCTGACCTCCGCAACAGCTCAGCTAGCACTGGGTAACACAATACTCTTTGGTAAGACTGGTTGTCAGACTTTCGAGCCACTGACTACCTTAACGACTGTCAGTGATCTACAAATGACAGCCAATACCAACGGCTTAACATGCTTTCTGAGGTATGGAGGAAACTCTGTATGTAATGGGTGGTCACCCATCCACGGACCAACCTAGGCAAGCGCAGCTGAACCTGAAGATCGACCCGAGCGGCTGTTTTTAGTTAGCCACAAGCTCCTCTTTTAGCAGTCACATGGGATATTTCATAACAATGTGGTTATTTGAGAAAGCCAATGTCAATGTTAACTGGAAACCCTATGAGAAACTAATCATTGAAGCTCACACTCTTTGTTTGTTTATCATTCTGAATAAATACCAAATCTTGATGATGTGATTTAAATAAAATTTAGGTTGAGGTTATAAAAATGTACCTATGTTTCCTTTCTTGTAAAGACATACCAGTCTTTTCATTGGCATTCTTTTTCTTTTGCTGTTCTTGCAGTTTCTTTTGGTTTTTGGCGCGAGCCAAATCCCTCTGGTTTCCACCTGCAAAAAAACAACACTGTTTATCTGTCTACCTCACAATAACTATGCAGAGAAATATGATAAGTCAATTCGTAACTACAGCATGCTTTAATTCTATCAATAACACGTGAAGTGTTAATTATGGTTCATTAGAGCGAATAGAATCAATTTTCATGGTACAAAGCAAAGCGTCACCCAAATATGACTCGTGTCATGGATATAGCGTTGACCGTAGTCTAATCTAGAATGTTCGATGAAATTTGTCCTTCTAGGAAGACTCTGAATTAAGATTGATGGGTAAAATAGATGCACTCAGTTGTATATTGTAATTGTAAAAATTGTAAACATGATTATTTATATGTGTGTCACTGTACTCACGGGTCATCTCGAATAATTAATTACTCAACGCTAGCAGGTTTGATCTTGACGAAAGTCGCACGCACCAAATTTTTTGTTGTTTTAGCGGTATGGAAGACCGGACGATACGCTAGCCCGGCCGAAACCTAGGACAACGCACCGCCCTCCTTACCAATACGAAATAAACTTTGAAAACAACTAAAAGATAACGCTGGCTCCTAACAAAATGCCTCAGCCAGCTGGCCACAACCACAAACAAATTGTCAATGACGCCACTATGTTTTTTTTTTAATATTATCTTCTAGAACTTGGACCTTTTAAGATAAAGCTGGGACCAGACGTTTGTTAAACTACATAACAAACGTGCGTCGCAAGATTTCTTTGATTTGTGCTTAAAAAAACGTACACATAGTGTGCAACCCATGAACCAACTTGGTAGATTCAGAACTCTTGCAAATTATTTATTGACTGAATCCGGTGACACCATACTGCACACTGATTGTTAGTTTTATTTTAGGCAAGGATGCGAGTAGTTGTTAGAAATTTCGTCCTAGGGCTCGGAAAGAGGGGATAGTGTTTGTTGTACTGCAACATACATAAATCGTTGATAAATAATTCCTTGAACTTAAATGATAAATTTAATAATTTTATTAAATATTTATTTAATAATTACTTGTACAAAACTGTAAAAACAGGCAATTATTGCCGGTTTTTACAGCCTCGCTGTATATTTTATATTATATTAGTCTATGGTCCGTACACACAGTACGCGGTTTGGAAGTGGTGTTGCGGACACTAGCCCGCTATAAAATATAAATACAATATTCCTTGTCAGTATGCACAGGCTTAATTCGTGAGGGCTAAACCACAAAATATGCGTTTCGGTTTTCCTAAGTCATGTAAATATTAGCATTAATCTCGGTTTTTATGGCCTTGTGGGGGGGTAAGCCAGTGTCGTCTGTTGGCAACACAGGTTAATTTCTTCAACATCTGCATTGTTCTGCATGAACAAAAAAAAGTAGCAACTCAAACTGTCAAAGTGTCAAAATGTCGGTCAATGCACAAGTTCACTTGAGTAGCAACGAAAATAATAAAAAGAGTGATAAAACACTGAAACAGTTGTTTCCTAAACGAGATGAGTGCTCACATGTGTCTTGTTATTGGCAAGTTTTTTTTTGGGATTCCGCAATTCGGTAAAACAATAAATATATTCAATTAACTTGCCTTTGTTGTGTTTTTTTCTGCAGCGAGGAAAACGTTTGGAAACTATGTCAAGATGTATCTTTGAGAATTCCTGAGGAACTGGATAGATGCTACATCGTTTTTATATCCAACCCTTGCCGCACGGTGCCTCTGTGGAAACAAAGGGCTGGGCGCGAGGAGGATCGTCTCGTCATATGGGTGTGTACCGAAATTATGTCACGCTATTATGTACTTATTAAGTTTTATTGTTGAGAGAACGTAATTTCTACTTTATTGTCACATAATTTGTGCCCATCCACTTCCTCATTTTTATTCATTGTTCTTAGGATTGTATTTCACACATAATAACTATGAGATTTGTTTACCTACTCTTCAATTTTATCTCATTAACTGATAAAAGAACCTCATATTTTATTTATGAGCACCATGTTGTAATATGATATTAGCTTTATAGAATTTTTATGTCTATTGATAACTGGCAGTTTTGAAGTTTATGGTTTTTATAGTGTTAAGAAGTTATGATTCAAATATAGAAGGATGTTTGATTTTTGAGAAGTATCAAAGAAAATTTGTAACAGTCGGTTTGAAGTTTAGATATGAGGTTCTAGTAAAAGGAAAAATATGTGTAGTTGAATATTGTGTGTTGGGTTATTTCAGTTATTTGGATAATGTTTTAATTTTGGTAATATACAAACAAGATAAGTTTTGATATGTTTTATTGAGTGAAGATCCCAAGGGCAGAAGAAACTTTCCACCTTACAATGATGGTAAGATTTTAGACAGATACCAACAACAGGTTATGGGCCCTCGCCACCGATGAAGATATGGCATGAAAAGGTAAGGTGGAACGTGGAAGAATAAAGAACCCTTAAAAAATGTCTGGAGAAAAAGTGTAAAATTTAATTTAAAAAAATATACAATAATTTTTGAACATGGCGGAAGAAATTACTATTTCAAAATTAAAAACAGAAGAAGAATATTTTATATGGAAACAAAAATTAATTTTACTTTTGACTGCAAGAGATTTAGAACAAGTTTTGGAAAGAGATGCTGAAAAAACAGTTAAGGATTTTAAAAAGAAAGACGCAAAAACAAAATTAATAATTATAAGTGCTATATGTGATAAATATATGGTCTATGCAATAAACTGCGAAAAATCAAAAGATATCATAGACAAATTTGACCAGTTATTTCTTGGACACAAAGACACACAAATTTCACAGCAATTGGAAGATTTTTATAAATACAAAATTATAAATAAGGATATAATGGCAGAAATTGCAGAGATTGAAAACAAGGCTACAAGAATCAGAGCATTAGGATATAAATTTGATGACGAACAGATAATGTCAAAAATACTATCAAATTTACCGAAGGACTTGATTCACTTTAGGACTGCATGGGAATCAACGTCAAAAGAAGACAAAAATTTAATAAATTTAATTTCAAGAATAAATTTAGAATTAAAAATGAGGAAAGGCAGTGATGAAGAACCGAAACCAACAACATCCTATGAGAATGAGACTGAAAAAGAAAACATCTTTCATGTGAGGAGTTGCTTCAAATGCGGAAGGAAAGGACACATAGCGAGATTTTGCCATGATGATAGGAGAGTTAACAACAACAGCTTATGCTATAAATGCATGAAGACTGGACATAGACATGCAGATTGCAACTCACTATACAATTGTGCACACTGTAAGGATAATTCTCACTACACGAAATTCTGCCTAAAGCAAACTGTAAGTAACTTTTATACAGATCATTCAGAACAAGAGGAAATTGAATTCATTATAGATTCAGGAACAAGCAGTCACATTGTTACATCAGAAAGGTTTCTTGTACATAAGGAGAAAATAAATTATAAAATTATGACAGCCGATGGAAACATACATCATGTTAACACAATGGGAAACTTATATTCTAACAATATTACATTAAAAAATGTTTTATGTGTTCCCCAACTTAAAAAGAACTTGATATCTGTATCTAGATTAGCTGATGATAATTATTTTTTAAAATTTTTCAGAACAAGCTGCCAACTCGGAGGTAAAAACTCTGAATGTATGGAGTCTTGCGAACGGAGGGAGGATGGTCTATACTATTTAAAATTATTAATAAATACGACAAAGCCAGTCGTACCTTCGAGGTCAGTCAATGTTTTTCAAATAGATAGTAAATTCTGGCATCGTGCATTAGGACATGTACCTGTTAACAAGACAAAGGAAATTGTTCGAGGGATAGATGGAGGCCGTGTAAAGGAAGTCGACATCTGTGAAGTCTGCACACAATCAAAATTATGTAGAAAACCATTTAAAACAACTAGACAGAGAGCTAGTCAACCATTAGAAATAATTCATAGCGATATTTGTGGTCCTATTCAAACAGAAACATGGGATGGTTACAAATATTTTATAACATTCTTGGATGATTATACTCATTTTGTAAAAGTTTATTTAATCAAAAATAAAAGCGAGGCTTTTTCAAAAATAATTAACTATATAAATTTGGCAGAAAATCATTTTAAAACTACAGTTAAAACATTTAGATGTGATAATGGAGGTGAATATACTAGTAAACAATTAAAAATGTATTGTAATAACAAAGGTATTAATATTGATTACACTATTCCATATTCTCCACAACTAAATGGTAAAGCTGAAAGATTAAATAGGTCTTTAATGGAACGAACAAGAGCGTTGCTTTTTGATATGCAGCTACCACATGATTTATGGGGTGAAGCTGTGTTAACTTCTGCTTATTTATTAAACAGGAGTGCAAATACCATTAATGTTAAAACACCAGCAGAAATGTGGTTCAATAGAATACCGAATTTAAAACATTTGAATATTTTTGGATCTTTAACATATTACAAAAATAATTATCAGTTAAATAAACTTGACTCCAGGAGTAGTAAAGGGCTTCTAGTAGGGTTTACTAACAATGGTTATAAGATCTGGGATCCTTCAAATTTTAGAATTATTTACTCGAGAGATGTGGTGTTTAATAATAGTAAGAGTGAAGTTGCAGATTATTTGAAAATGTGTAATTGTAGAGTGGAAAAGTGCGATTTAGAGAATTTATTTAAAACGGTTAAAGTTGGTATTGGTAGTGATGTTATTAATGGTGATAGTTTTCGTGGTGAAAGTGGTGATGAAGATAGTAATGAAGAAATTAGAGGGAGAACTGTTGAAGATAATATTTTTGAAGATAGCGTTGAAGAAATAGGAGGCAGAACTGTTGAAGATAATGATATTTTTGAAGACAGTGTTGAAGAAATTCGAGTCGATGTTGAAGAGAATAATACTTTGAGAGGGGACGGTAATGATAGAGTAGTTGAAAGTAATGATGAGTTTGAAGATGCAATTGAACCAGTGAATAATGATGGATTGAGGATTTTACCGAGAAGAGAAAGGAAATTGCCATTTTGGTTGAAAGATTATGATTTGGAGACTTCGTTTTTGACTTATACAGATGTTTTTAATAGTTTTGAAAAGGATTTATGGAAGATAGCAATGAATGAGGAAAAAGATTCATTAGATAGAAACAAAACTTGGGAAATTGTGAATAAAAGTGAAGCGAAAAATAGGAAAATAATTTCAAGTAAATGGATTTTTACTATAAAGCCTGGCGGAAGATATAAGGCTAGATTAGTGGCAAGAGGATTTCTACAAAAATATAATATTGATTATAAGGAGACATATAGTCCAGTAGTAAACACAAGTAGTGTAAGATTGTTGTTGGCGATTGCAGCACAAAAAGGGTTTAAAATTAAACAATTTGATGTAAAAACGGCATTTTTATATGGAGAATTAGATGAAGAAATTTTTATGGAAATACCTTTAGGATATGATATAAAAGATAAAGAGAATAAAGTTTGTAAGTTAAAGAAGAGTTTATATGGATTAAAACAAGCACCACTTATGTGGAACAAGAGATTAACGGAGTTTTTAAAGAAATTAGGTTTGTTACAATTAAAATCGGATCGATGTGTGTTTGTTAATAAAGAAAAAGAAATATACTTGGCTATTTATGTTGACGATGGTATTTTAATTGGTGAAAATGAAATTGATTTAAATAAAATTATTAATAAATTAGAAAAAGAATTTGAAATGCGGAAATTTGATAAGACAGAAAAGTTTATAGGGTTTGATGTTAAAGTAGAACAAAACTTTATTAAGATTTATCAAGAAAGTTATATAAATCAAATTTTGGAAAAGTTTAAATATGAAAACTTAAAAGATAGTAGTCAACCAAACATTTTAATTGATACACATCAAGAGGGGAAAGTAAATGTTGATGATGTGCATCGATATAGACAATTGATTGGTTCATTGTTGTATTTGGTGAATAAAACAAGATTGGATATAGCTTTCCATGTTGGTTATTGTAGTAGGCATCAAGAACATCCTAACTTAAATGATTTTGGAAATATTAAGAACCTTTTTAGATACATTAAAAATACAGTCAGCAGTGGTATACAGTATGTTCGTGGTAACGATTTGACTTTGAAAGCATATTGTGATGCAGACTTCGCAGGTGATCCTGATACTAGGAAAAGTACGACTGGCTTCGTAGTATTTTATGGTGGTGGTCCAATTCATTGGTGCTCACGTAAACAGTCAGTCACTGCTCTTTCCAGTACTGAGGCTGAATATATTTCTGCGGCCGAATGTATAAAAGATCTATTATACATTCAGAGTCTCATCTTCGAGTTGACAGATAAATTACCAAAAACTGAATTGTTTGTTGATAATCAATCTGCGATAGTTCTGATTAAAAATGGAATTTTAAATAGAAGAAGCAAACATATTGATGTTAAATATCATTTCATTAAGGAGAAAATAGACAAAAATTTATTAGATATTTACTATTGTCCGACTAAGAACAATTTGGCAGATATACTGACTAAACCATTGGATAGAACAAAGTTTTTGAGATTGAGACAGTGTATAGTGAGTGATACATAAGTGAAGAACATTCTATAATGTGATGAGTTATGTAGGTTAATTAAAATATAAGGTTGTTTGGGAATTAATTTGAAATTGTAATGGATAAGTTAGTTATGTAAGGTGTTTAGATTAATTAATTCAAAAGTTTGTTTGTTGTAGTCAGTTAAGTTGGGTGGGTTAATTAAGTTGGGTTTTAAAGTAGTTGATGAGAAGTTATGTGATGTTATTCAAACTGTAATAGACATAAAATTCAGAGGGGATGTTGTAATATGATATTAGCTTTATAGAATTTTTATGTCTATTGATAACTGGCAGTTTTGAAGTTTATGGTTTTTATAGTGTTAAGAAGTTATGATTCAAATATAGAAGGATGTTTGATTTTTGAGAAGTATCAAAGAAAATTTGTAACAGTCGGTTTGAAGTTTAGATATGAGGTTCTAGTAAAAGGAAAAATATGTGTAGTTGAATATTGTGTGTTGGGTTATTTCAGTTATTTGGATAATGTTTTAATTTTGGTAATATACAAACAAGATAAGTTTTGATATGTTTTATTGAGTGAAGATCCCAAGGGCAGAAGAAACTTTCCACCTTACAATGATGGTAAGATTTTAGACAGATACCAACAACACACCACTCAGTCCTTGGTTTAAAACTATGAATCATGTCTAAGTATAGTTGAACTGTAAGCATATTTTCAAAAATTCATAATTATGTATTAATAATAATGTATTAATATTATTTCAGGATTATCATGTGATATTTCTATATTCATGGGATAATAAAACTTGCCTTGTTTACGATCTGGATTCTGAGTTGCCTTTTCCAACGTTTTTCCACAAATATGTTACTGAGACATTTCGTACGGATCAAGTGCTGAAGTCAGATTTTCACAGGTAAATACAATGACGAACAGTGTTGCTATGGCCAAGTAGGTATATCTATCAAGCATGAATTCTGGATAGGCTCGCTGTTGCACGTAAGCTTAATTATTGCAATTTGTGTGCAAATCTTTTAATTTTGTGTGCTAAAGAATAATATAATTAATTATTTATTAATAAGAGACAAGCTATAAAAATTACGACATTCAACAATTTTCAGATTCTTCCGTGTAGTGCCCGCAAAACAGTTCTTGCAGAACTTTGCATCAGACCGACGTCACATGAAGAGACCGGATGGCTCATGGATTAAACCACCACCACCTTACCCAGCAATATGCACATCAAGTAAGTACATGTTTTCTTTTTCCTAGCCTGCTCTGTCCTCCCACATTCTTATTCTTATTAAAGTGGCCTATTCCTCGGTCAAAGAATCAGCATTGCCTCAATTGCCATCCAATGTGGCAATGCTACCAGCCTTCTGGGCACTTTCCACATTGATAACAATATGGATGAATTTTTTGATGCCCATTATTGGCAAAGAGCCAATAGTTTAATCCACTCAAGTAATGGAGAACATTAATTTACAAATGTAGCATTCTTAAAGCATTTTGTATAAATGTACTTTTGTTATTTTTCTCTGTTCTTGCTGGACAAAGTGTTTTGTTGAAAGTTAGGAAATAGGTCACTGGGGCGTTTGTGTCATAGACTGTCTATAGTACTGAATAGGTATTTGAATACAGAATGAATAAAGTTTTAATTGTAATTTTTATTTCAGTATTTAAAAACAACTAATTATTGTTAATGGAAATAACATTCAGACAATTTTGTAGCATATGAAGGTTTTAAGTTTAATTACTTAATAGCATGATAAAATATTGCTGTTTTTTCAATATCACAAAAATAAATTTGTTTCTGACACACAGGTTGATTTACATTTTAATATTATTATTTCCTACTCATTTTCAGCTTCCACTCATAACCTAGATGAATACATCAACATGGAGCAAGGAGTTGGCCCCGGTCAGGTATTTAACCTAACAGACTTCGTACAGCGGTTTTACAAAATGAACAAGTAGTACAAAAATAATGTACTGATAGATAGTCAAATGTTATTTTAGAATTAATTTCATGATCCTAATGGTTTGTGTTTTCTGTTGATTATGTTTTAATAATCCTTGGTTGTACTTTACCTATAAATCCTACAATTGTCCCAATGCAGTGAAAAATTCTGAAACCATGGTGCCATACCTGCTGCTACGAAAAGATTTTAGTAAGAAAAAAAATATTGCTTACCTTGTGTATGAATTAATTAGTGTTTCAATTTGAAAATTATTGTTATAATTTATTTTATTGTTCCCAAGTTCTAATATTGTATTTGAGGGACCTTTAAAATTTGAAAGCACAATAAATTAACAAATCTTCCCACAAACGCAAAGAAATGATTATGCACAAATTGTTACCTTATATGGAATAAACCCATATATTATTTATTAAGCTACAATAATTATATTTTTATGTAGGTTTAACTGAATAAATATTTAGATTATACATTATTAGTAGTTATTACATTTAAAAATTGAAATTATGCCGTTAACAGTTATATAATCAGAAACCTACATAAGAATATCTAAGAAAATTATATATACCTACTTTAGTCTAAAAATAATTTTGAATAAAATAATACCTACATATTGAATATGGCAAATTATATAATAATTCAGGGCACTTCTATTCCCCATAAAGATTAGCTGATTTTGATATAATTAGATAGTAAAATATTAAGCATAAGGAATTTAATCGAGAGGCTAGTGCTTAAAGTTTCAATTTTATATGAGTAATGAGTGAGTAGTATTTTAGAAGTTCTGCATTTTCTTTCTATTTGTCGTTATTGTGGAAGAGTATAATATTATTATGTAGATCGTGTTTATTCTCATTTTGACTGAGGTAATCCTTGTTTACGGATTGTGTGTTAACTTGAGTGATAAATTAACATTTAAGTAACTTTATAGTAGTGTATATGGTCGCAAGTAGCTTTTGTATGTTGTTAAACTATTTAATAATTTTGTAACAACTTTTATACACTCTTTTTATTCTTCCCTAGCACCCTTAGAAAATTGATAAAAATACCAAAAATAAATAAGAATATTTGCTTATGGTAAGGGTTATCCAATGTATGAATTGTATGATTCATTTCTGAGGAGAGTCAGTTCGTTTACGTCCTTCCACTTCCACCTATGTATGTATTAATTTAATTATGCAAACTTAAGGAATCCTAACTATTGTATTGTATAACGGACTGATGTCCGCAACTCCACGTCTAAGCGCGTATTTTAACTATTGTTCTAAATCTTGAAAGGTTTATTTTACCTGATATATTTACACTATTGTACCTAAATATTTTACATTTTCTCTAAATTTATGATGAGTAAAAATATAACTACTTACTTATATAATATAATTATATACTTATTGAATAAGATTAGGGATACTACAATAGCACAGATGAAAAGAGTTTATAACATTAGGTTTGTGAATAATTTTACTGTTAATGAAAAATTTGCATTTATTACCTTTTAACTACCTACATACTTTCAGCAGGGTTTGTGATCTGTGTTTGTAACTTTTAAAGTTTACTAGTCCAATGTTAATTATTTTTTTAAGGTTTTACGACATTCTTCAAAGTCCCTCAAATCTTGTTTGAAGCTGCTTCTACCTAGTATAATGTCAAAGAAAAAAAAAACTTTATTATAGTGAATATAAGACCTAGTCATTATTATTAATTATTCTTCTTCCTAACAGTTAATCACTTGTCACATTAGTATTTATTCGAGGCGTAGCTGGATATTCTATGGGACCAAACTCTTTTGACTGGATGCGGTGGAACCCGGAGTGCGCGGAGCGATTATTATAATCCCTGGGAGTGTGTTTATGTCCCATTCGTTACGCCTTTGTCTTTATATATTATCCACATGTTACCGACTCAATCGATACCTTCCTTCTACGCCTTTAAAGTTTTATCTATCGACTGACATATGAGTGATAAATTATTGTGCTTGTGCTTTTAATGTACCAAGTTACATGTTTTTAATTTAAAATTTATCAAGCAAAATAAAAGAAACATTACACGCTATTTAGTATTTTTATTTCCTTGATTATATCAACAACAATTTACTTTTACTACAATTAACCCATGTCAACCGTAAAATTATGCTATTTAATTAAATACAACAGGAACAATTCAACTATTAATACTAATAAACAGAGAGAATTATCACAGTTAAAACATAGCCTCGGATTACATAAATGATCTAATACTACAACACTATCTTTAGTTAACATTTAGTTAGTATTTCGGCTCCACCTTCAGTGATCAACACTGTATGTTCTGTCTGGGCACATCTGGAGCCGTCCTGCGTCAATAACGTCCAACCATCGTCTTGTAGCACAGTGAACACACTACCATGAGTTATGGCTGGCTCTATCGTAAACGTCATGCCGGGCTGCATTTTCCCGGCGTAGTTATTTTCTAGAAAATAAAGATTTTGATAAATACTTAGGTCGCAAGCGTTAGTGCTGAGCATGAGGTTCTGGGTTCGATTTCCAGGCCAGGCTGAGTTTTATTGGGTTTTTCCAATGGGAATTTCTCAGTTGTAGCCATAGGGTTTGGATTTATGCCCAGTTGATGGCAATAGGTTCGTCCAGTACTGTCTTCGTATTACACGAGACTTAAACATGGCTGTTTAAATGTGGGTGTACTCTGGTCCACCTCTCACCACAGCTTCTCAATTTTATAATTCATTTATTGAGGTCATCTAGTACACATGTACTCATATATGTACAGATACCAGCACATCAAGCTACCCGAAACTGTCAAATTTTCCCAATCAACCTTAAACCTAATGCTTTAGCAACAAAGTTAAAAATCTATTAAATAAATTTGACAGATTGTAGTAGCTTGATGTACTGGCGTCTGTACATACTTTTCTGGCTATCTAATGCAGTGGAAGCGATGCTGAATAAAAAACTTACTTGAATGATGAATTTCAGGAGGTCCATGGAAATATTCCCCAATTCCATGGCCCAACACAGAAGGAATGACTGTCAGGCCATGCCTTTTTGCATGTTTATGTATTTTATTGCCAATTTCTGAAAATGGCACTCCTGGTCCACACCCTTTGATGGCCTGGAAGTTATAGAAAAATGTATGTCAGAAAGAAATCTTGGGTCTTATCACTTGCAAGCAGCTTACAAGGATGGATCCTGTGTAAAGCACCCAACCCCTCCTGCCAGAAACAAATCTGTACTCATAAAATTGTTTAAGACTACTAGACACTAATCACAGATAGCTATAATGGATTTTAGAAAATTCAACCCTCGTGGAATAGGAGTTGAAAGTTTGTATCAAAATTCGTCACCGGGCAAAGCTGATGGGGGTCGGATATATATATATACAGTTTGTACCAGTAAATATTTACAGCACTTACAACATCCAAACACTCCTCAGTTACTCGTACGAGTTGTAACCCTCTATCATCCACCGCGTCGCCGACAAGGAATGTTTTTGAACAATCTCCATGGAAACCTTTGAAAAATACCTGAAAAAAAATATGCATAAGCAATGGATCAAGCTCTGTGTAATTCAACAAAAGAGAGCAATGTGCAAGCATCCATAATGATAAGTGATGCCCTATTTTTCTGTTCCTTCCTTCTTTTCTGTATTTAGAGTGTATATAAATTGTTAAATAAATAAATAAATAAAGTGCAGCATTAGAAGGCTTCCAACAAGGTGAACCAAATACATGGTGCAGGTGGTGGAGAATTTTTGTATGCGAGACACGGGGCCAGTGGCTCTTTGGCAATGCTTGAGGAGGACTATTTGCAGCAGTGGCTTCCTTTCAGCTGATATTATGATGATATGCACAACCAAGATAAAAGTTAGATCATCATCATCTTCCTGCCCTTGTCCTATGTTACTTAGGGTTGGCGCAACAAGTTTTTTCTTCCATTCTCCTCTGTCAACCGTCATGCTATCATTTACTCCTTTATCATCATTCACACAATCCATCCATCGTTTCTTTGGTTTTCCTCTCCCTCCATCAACATTTGTATTCATCACGCTTTTAGTCACACTCACATGCGATTCGTCCCTGCTCATCACATGTCCATACCAAGACAGTTGACTTCCTTTCAACCTTTCTGTAACTGGCGCAACTTTTAAACTTCCTCTAATATACTCGTTCCTTACCTTATCCATTCTTGTCACACCACACATCCACCTCAACACTCTCATCTCCGCTACACGCAATGTTTTTTTTTATCCATTTTCACAGTCCAACATTCCGATCCATACAGTGCGACAGGTCTACTAATCATGGACTTGTTTATTTTGCCCTTTAACTTGAGGGGCATCCGTGGTGGTTGTTCTTGTTCTTTCTTTCAGGGTCCACCACAAAACCTCGCGAGGTACCTGGTTGTATGCCTTTTTGAGGTCGATGAAGACCGTGTTTTTTGTATGCAATTCTGTAGAAAAGTTATATACTAACCGTTATATCCACATTAACAATGTCTCCGTCTTCTAATGGTCTTAAGTCAGGTATACCATGGACAACTACATTGTTGACAGATGTGCACACGCTTTTTGGGAACCCATTATAATTTAATGGTGATGGATAGGCCCCTGCTTCTATAGACAAATTGTGGGCCACTTCATCTATTGCATCTGTTGTGATTCCTGGCTGATGATAAAAATAATGTGATAAATAATGCATCATACGGTACAAAATTATGGAAAAAAGTCTAATGGCAAATGATGTAGGCAAAGGCAGTCTACAGTAGTAGTCATATTTTTATTTGTAGAATTTAGGTAAACTAAAAGTACAGATGTCAATATTAATAAAATGAATACTGCGTTTTGACTTCTAATTATATTTTCTAATAAGTCTTTTTAACTCTTTGACCGCCAGAGCATAAACTCACGCCAAGCCACAATTTCACCTACAATTTTGTCACGAATTTGTGTCGTTTGGCGTACAGGCACGCGCTTGTTTGTCACGTATATGTGACTATGGCGGTCAAAAGGTTAAGGTAGTAAAAAAGTGTGATGAATATGTTTATTTTTGGACAAACTAACTATTGTTCATTCTTTAGTTCAGAAATATTTAACAAATTCGAACAATACCTGTATAAATTGCCCTAGTTTCTGTAATATATTTGCAGCTAGTTTACAGCTTATCTCCATGCCTCTTATCTGGTCTACATTTTTGATTTCAGGTACTCTTGGCACTGCTAATGATATGTAATTTGGCCTCTCAATGTGATCCGGTACTACTCTAATAGGTGTTGTTTCTTCTGGGTACACTTTACTGTATACACCAAAGCGTTTTCTAAAACATTTATAATAGTTATATAAACTTTGGCTTAAAGTAATGGCACTTTAACAGCAACTTACCTGAGCAGTCTCTGCTTCCGGAATCGACATCATGCCACTTCCTAATACCATACACACAGAAATAGCCAAACAAGCACAGGAAAACAATGTGAGTGCGCATGCATATGAAATTAATTACAAACAAAGACAACATAAATTGTGTTAGTATCCTCTTAAATTAAATTGGCATAGTACTGAGACCAACTTACAATATCCGCTTCTGAATCCTTGGGTTGCAGGCTTTAGGTACTCTCATGGCTGAGGGATTTTTGTACTACGTATTTATTTAAATTCGCGATCTCTATGAGGAAGTTAGGCGTTAAACTGAAGTGCAACTTAAATAAAAAGAAATCAATCGTTTAATAAAAATTGGTGCAAGGGGATAATGGTTTAGCATGATGAGATGAATGATTTAATGGGAAAAATCGATAGAAATCAACAAAAACATTTTCAATAACACATCTGATCTTACACATTTGCTCTCCAAAATCGGCCAATCGACTGCATTTTATAAATAATAAACCAGTTAAGATATCAATCTACAGAGTAATGTTGATAACTTTATTCATCAACGTACATAATTGAGTAAAAATATTATGGTTGCACTATTTTCATCCTGAAATGAATGAGTAACTTTTATTAAAGTTTAGGTTAGCTGTCAATCAATCAATTGAATTTTCATTTTCAAATTGCCCGGCTTTTTGACAGCTGTAGTGCTGTGAATGTCACCAGCAGTACTTTTTATGGTGGGGCCGTGGGGCTACATTAGCGGACGAAGATTCGTGTCGCATTGGCACGCCAAAAATTTCGTGTACGGGTATACATTATGTTCTTGTTTACATTAGATCCATGTCGCGTTGGCACGCACATCGTGCTGGGTGGTGTCCAAGTCTGACTGAAGTGACGCAGGTGTACGACGTGTAGCCACGCAAGCGAATAATCGAATATAGCCCGCCAAAGGGGGCCCGCCAAAGGGCCCCCTTTGGCGGGCCCTATGGCGAATATTCGCATTATCACGATAACTGTGGCCGGGTAGACCGTTGCATCGCGTAGTAATCGGGTGATGACGAATGTTGATCGGGGCACTGTCGGTAAAGACAATATTCGCTTGAGTCATTGAGTGACTACACCTACGTCACTTCAGCGCAGTCCAGATTTTGAAGCGGGACGGACGTGCTTGTAATTTTTTGTACAGTATGAACTGGAGCAACGAAAAAGTGTTAGAGTTTATTAAATTTTATGAAATTAAGAGTATTATATGGAATCCTAGTTACCCCGACAATAAAAAGAAACATTTAGTACAGACGCCATGTATGTACAGACGCCAGCAGGTCAAGCTACCCGAAACTGTTACATTTTCCCAACCATCCTTGAACCTAATGCTTTTGAGATAAAGTTGAAAATCTATTAAATAAATTTGACAGATTGTAGTAGCTTGCTGTGCTGGCGTCTGTACATACTACATACATGATGCGGTCAGAATTAAAAAATAACCTCAGTTGGCCTACCACCCACGGTAGAAGAAATTAAGAAAAAAAAGATGTTACAGAGCCCATCTCAATAAAATTTTTAAATCAGCAGGCGTCGAACACCACCCGGCACGATAGGCGCGCCAACGCGACCTGGATTTAATGTGGACATGAACAACGCGTAAAAGATATTTTGGCACGCCAAGCCAAGGCGACACGAATCTTCGTCCGCTAATGTAGCCCATAGACATATTAAACACTAGCTTCCGCCCGCGACTTCGTCCGCGTGGAATAGTTACTTTGGGCTAACATGACTGCCCGGCTTTGCACATTGTGCGCGCAGTACCCGATCATTATTTTGCTGTGATTTTATTTTAAAACTGCGACAGCTCCTAAGATATTCACTTAAATCGAAAGATGTAAAGGGCAATTTTGTTTTAAATGAAATACTTGTGATGAGTAACGTATTTATTTGGATAAGGATTAATATCATGTTTATAAAAACACCTCCGTAAATAATGCATTATTTTAGAACAAATTTGGTTAGCATAAAAAAGGTTATAGTGAGCTAACCTTAAAAAATAGACATAAGCTGTCGCGGACTTTTTTTTAGAACTTTTAAAGAGGAATAATTCTGTAATACATGATTTTTGCGAAACTTTAACCGTTTACGCAGCGCACGCAGCGGAAGCTCTCAATAGGAAAAAATATCTCCCGATTTTGAAACATTCTTGATTAGTGCTCCGCTCCTATTGGTCGTAGCGTGATGATATATAGCCTATAGCCTTCCTCGATAAATGGGCTATCTAACACTGAAAGAATTGTTCAAATCGGGACAGCAGTTCCTGAGATTAGCGCGTTCAAACAAACAAACAAACAAACAAACAAACTCTTCAGCTTTATAATATTAAGTATAGAAGTATAGATATGTAGCCCCACCTGTTCCCACCATTACTGAGAGAGTGTGGCAGAGCCTCTTGCTGTTGCACATTATAAAGCTCCCCCGACCGAGAGCTGTGCCCGAGACGATCCAAAATCAAAGTGTTTATTAAAGATATTACTTTGATGAAAGTTTCATATTTTTGTGCTTGACATGCAGTTTGATTGTGTCTAGCTAGACACATGCAGCTCTTTTATGAAAATAAGGTTTGAAATTCGACCAAATTCTATTTTAGCAAAATAGAATTTGGTCGAATTTCAAACCTTATTTGCAAGGCCTGTGGCTGGACGACATCAGCCTGCTGAGTCCGCGAGTACTGTAGCATAATTACTGGCACAGCAGCCAGAAGAACCGATAAAATTAAGTTACTAAAAGGTTGATTATAGAGTAAACATATTATTTTCTGAAGCCACCACAGGATAGTCCGGTTGACCAGTATTGAAACCTTATCCAGTTGAACTATAAGTGGCCCTACCCAAAAAAAAATTGGTGTTAGCACAGGGTTTGGTAGATAGATGGGGAGCTTTTTCAGTTTTGGTGTAAAACGTCCATAAAAACGTCAATCTTGATAAAAAAGTTACAAAGTCCCAGAGTCCCAGGCATAGAGGTCCCAGGTCTATGAGGTTGAGGTCGTAGTAACCCCCCTACAATAAGTACAATAACGATTGTTTTTGGATTGTTTGTAAATGTAAACTAAACCGGAACGTCAGAAACTTTCAATTTCTGCAGATTTCTGCAATAATAAAGTGATCTGCACAGAATAGGTTTTCACATCAAAACCATGTCGCAGAGTAAGTAAAACAAAATTGTTTCCTATTAATCTTTGTTATTATATAGAATGTCCATATGAAACTTATTGATTTTATTGCAGACTCAGAAAAACCACCTCCTAGCCAAGATGTTGTGGATCCAACAGGTCCTGCTGCAAGAAAAGGGGTCCTCATATCTTTTAGAACGGGCAAAACTATGGAAATACCTGAGAAAGATATTGTATGTAAACATAACCTTAAAAGCACCAGTTTATTGTACTGTTTTGTTGTTACGTTTATTATTTGAAGCCTTTTATAACTTTCATGAATCGATTTCTGCATAATATGTGGTCTTGCTAAAACAATTTGCACAGTTTGTGCATTTCATTTTAATAATTTTTTAATGGTTGTGCACTCAAAGATTGAACTTCTTCATTCACTAGAAACTAGAAAATGGCATATAAAATGCGTTAACACTATGCCTACTGCTAACAAAAACATATGTAAAAACTTAAAATTCATTGATTGATTGATTCCAGCTCGGCAGATGCAGGTTTGTTGGTGAATTTGAAAAGATAAACAGAATTGGCGAAGGCACTTATGGTATAGTATGTAAGTTTGGGCATTGCTTGTTATTTTCTTTAATAAAATCAATAAATACTAACCTACATATAGTTTCTGCTTATAAGTTTTCTAATATGGGAAACACATTGAAGGAAATCTTTGCTAGAAGATATTTCTATGACAGTACAACACCCTTATCCGTCCACTAAATACACAATGTTGTTTACAGACAGGGCAAAGGATAAGTTAAATGGTAACATTGTGGCTTTGAAAAAGGTGAGGATGGATGTTGAAAAGGATGGCTTGCCGCTAAGTGGTCTCCGTGAGATTCAAGTTCTGATGGCATGCAGGCACGAGAACATTGTCCAACTTAAAGAAGTACTTGTTGGGCGTTCTCTCGAGAGGTATATTTCATATTGCATACATTCTGGTTTCTTACCATCATCATTTTACTTAAAGAATAGAAAAGGTCCCAGAATTGAGCCTTATGGCATTCCAGTTTCTCAAGACCTTCAATTTATTAATAGTTACAGCATGTCATTATGCATTTTATTTTCTGTCATGGAGAATTGCTATCAGTTATCCCTTTAACAGGCATAACGATCTGGGAATCGGAAAATAATGCCAAATAGGCAAAGGTATTATTGGTAGAAAATAAATTTCACTTTTTTAAACCAAAAATTATGTTCTTTGAATATTTAACGAGTAATTGATGTCTTTATATTTTATAACCTTTATACAATAATGGAATACCTACTAGGAACTCATTATTGAATTAATGAGCTGAAAAATATGGTGGGGAAAATATTCCCTTTACCTTATAAACGGTTATAGTGAGTAAAAACAAGAATACCAAAACTGTTCCTCTTTAACAACTGCCTACCCCATGTGAAAAGGCGTGAGTTTACATAGGGATTCAGGGATGTAATGTAATGTAATTCCTCACAAAAAGAAATTGTTGTGTACTCCTTAAATATATCTTTTTTTTTTTGCTTTTGAATTTGAATGTGTAGGTATTTATTTTAACCAATTTTACATCAAAATATTTTTCTTTAACAGTATATTCCTTTCAATGGAGTACTGTGAGCAGGACTTGGCTTCACTGTTAGACAACATGACGTCACCATTCACGGAATCGCAAGTGAAGTGCTTGATGCTGCAAGTGCTGAAAGGACTCAAGTATCTACACTCGAACTTCATAGTGCACAGAGATTTGAAAGTCTCCAATCTGCTGCTGACTGATAAGGGATGTGTGAAAATAGGTAAGCAAGTGATTCATAATACATCACGCTTGTAATCTACATAAGGATAGGTAGAGATGTATCTATCTGAAATATGTAGTTTTACCGCTGACATTTCACCAATGCCACCAACCAGGCACAATTCCAGACTCCATGGTTGTTACTGAGAAATTTTTGATGTAAAAACCAACATAATAACATTAACACACAACTGTCCCAACATCAAACATTAGAATACTACAGTTGCAGTAAAGCCTAATTTATGTGGTGCTATTTAATTGCCTATGGCATATCAAAAATTAAAGAACAAAAAACAATAAAAATCATTTGTAGCATTCTCACTGCATGCAGCAAGCAAAAAATGCTTATGTTAACAAACTGACATTTTTTAACTCAAAATACAGCCGACTTCGGTCTCGCACGCTGGCTAGGCGCCCCTGCTCGCAGCGCCACTCCTCGCGTCGTCACCCTGTGGTACCGCGCCCCTGAACTCCTTCTGCAGTCGCCTCGCCAGACTCCTGCTCTCGACATGTGGGCCGCAGGTTGTATACTCGGAGAACTATTGGCAAACAAGCCTTTACTGCCAGGAAGAACTGAGATTGAACAGCTGGAACTTATTGTGGATCTTCTTGGTAAGTCAACCAGAAAATAAATGAAGTTTATGAGAGTGAGAGTGAACTTTTTTTAACCAATAGATAGTGGTACTTTTAGATAATTTCATGCTTCAGACTTTCGAGTCTTTTTATAATTAACGAGGCAATTTTAATTTCCAGGTACACCATCAGATGCAATTTGGCCAGAATTCAGTGCTTTGCCAGCTCTCCAAAACTTTACATTGAAGCAGCAGCCGTACAACAATCTGAAGCAACGGTTCCCGTGGCTGTCGGCCGCGGGGCTGCGTTTGCTGAACTTCTTGTTCATGTACGACCCTAACAAGCGTGCTACGGCCGAAGAGTGCTTGCAAAGCTCGTACTTCAAGGAACAGCCGCTTCGTAAGTAGTTAATATTTTAGAATTTTGCACCTAGCGTTTAATATTAAAAGACGTACTTCGGAACTTTGACACCATAATTTTTTATATATTGTTTGAGTGCTTTCCTTCCCACTGAACTGATGATGGCTGTAACTGATAGTCATTCATAATTTCTCCACTGCGAGGCCAAAATGTTATAAATAACCGCACCTCAAACACTTAGATGTATTATGAAAACCATAATTCACTGGTAAACGGACGGATTCTAAAATTTGTTAATTTCCTTTTTACAGCTTGCGACCCAAAGCTAATGCCAAGCTTCCCTCAGCATAGAAACATGAAAGGTCAACAAAAGAGCTCTTCGAATCAGTTGAACATCCCTCTGTCAAACTTGAACACGGGCGCTAACGACCAAACCAACAACCTGCCGGCTATTTCTGACCTCCTGGGGTCATTGGTCAAGAAACGAAGGCTCGAATGACGCCCAAAAGATGATGATGATGATGACGATGATGACGACGAAGTCATAATATTATAACTATAATAAGCTAATTAAGATTACCAATAAACGGCGTCAGATATGCAAAAAAAAAGTTTATTTTAAATTAATTGAACACGTATTTTTCTAATATTTTAGTGACGTTTTTTTACCAAGATTACTATTTTTTTTATCAATTTAGATATTGTCAATCTGTCGATGCGTCGTCGTCGCCTGATAGTCCCATGGCTTGTTTAAATTTCTCCTGATGCTTTTGATTCATGACTGTGTCGTTGATCTTAGCTTTTACTTTCTCTTTCTGGAATAAACGCACGTAAATACTCTTGAATTTGTGAACTTCTAAGCAATGTGACTAAACTCACATTCCATACAAGAAACGCAAAGTCTTTGCATTACGAGATGAAGGTGCTGTACTCACTATTTCTTTTTCTGATTTTTCTATTGATTTCAAGGTTCTCATACATTGTGAACAAAGGATTACGTCTTCCATGTGGTTCACGGTCTTTTTACGATGATGATGTTTTAATCTGAAGACAAATATTGAGAATGTTTAGTGTCGAAGTGACAAGTAATGCGATAGTTGCGCGCGTGTGTGTGTGTGAAGCGTTTAAGAGGGAACATGGGCTGCAGTTCTCCATACAAACTACAAAATCAAGGTGGGCTGCAGACTCCAGGTCATTTCCTTTTTTTCAGCAACTAATAAGTTAAGCCAAAACGACAAAGCGCACTCTTCGGGGGCAGATTTGAGGT
Organism: Eurois occulta; assembly: GCA_950022335.1. Lineage (NCBI taxonomy): Eukaryota > Metazoa > Arthropoda > Insecta > Lepidoptera > Noctuidae > Eurois > Eurois occulta. The sequence continues at coordinate 14,234,642 of OX465479.1, read as the reverse complement.
AGCTCGATGGCAATAGTTTGTTCAAATACATATTTTTCAAATTCCTCGCAGCCCCTGTTCCCTCGTAACAACTGACAACTCGTAACAATGGATGTCATAAATCGCTTTAATTTTTTTTTTTTGCGACGTTGACGTGCTTAAGAGTCAATTCACACCGAAGTGGCAGCGGTCGGCAGCGGCCAGCAGCGTCTAGCACTTTGCTGTAGTGCGCTGCTTTGAAGGGCCGCGTGTCCATCCCGAGTCTTTCAAACGATACTATGCATTTCCTCATGGAGATAAAGTTTAAAATGGTTTGACAGTGAAGCCTCTGCGCTGCCGACCACTGCCACTTCGGTGTGAATTGACCTTAACGCGACAATCTATGCCGCTCAAATTGAGTTTACTATTTCACCCGAAGTAAAACTAGTCAACTAATTAGTAAACTAGTCATTCGTGACTTCTTGACTCACTGAGATGAGTGAAAACGAAAATTAAGTTCATTTTGAGCGACGCAAATTGCGTTCCCCTCTTGGTGCTGTCCACCCTTGCCCTGCAATTGCCATAGGTAGGTATACATAAGTAGATACCTACTCTATGGACCGTAGAAGACAGTGTGAATACTTAGAAAGTATAATTTACGGCTCATCATGAATAAAGGTGATGTAACTGCAACAACTATTGAGTGGGTAAAGCTATGAACGTCAAAATGACGGGACCCCGCCAGGTTTTGCAATATTATGTGAATAAGATATAATATAATATTTCTACTATTTCATACTTTCATTGTAAAATTCTACACCCATAAAATTTGAAAATATTTTACAAAGAAAGTGGTCCCGCTATTTTGATATCAAAATGACGGGGCCACCATTCTGTTGATGAAAAACATAGGGCGTGATCTTAAACTGAACACACAAAATTTTAATACGATATATGTAGTACGACTACGTTTGAACTGTTAAACTGTAATTTCAATACAAAAAAGTGTATTATATTTACATCAGAAAAGCGCCTGAAGAAAAAGTATCATTTCAAGCCATGAAGTATGTTATGGCTCATACAATTTAAGGGTCTAGTTGTTACAGTTTTACTTTGGGATTTATTTTAGTTTGTTTGCCTAAAAATTAAAAGTGATTTGAATACTAAACCAAAATATTGAAAAAGATATTATCTTTTAATTTTGTAAATTAATGTAAAAGAGAATGCTCATGGAAGTATGGAATCCCGTACCATGCTGCATCAAAATCAAACCTTGTTTTTTATAGACTACACTGATCGTATTAACTCCTACCAAAATTATTTTTGAAATAAAAACCCGCGTTTCAGAGTTATTTTATAAAATCGAAACTAACCTAAAAAGTAGGTCTATTTTTTCGACGCTACCAACGACGTATTTTAACACATACATTACATTATTGCTCTAAAAACAGCGTAATACTAATATTAGTAAGAATTACGAGTTAAAGTAACATCCACAGTATGCTTGACTGAAACTCGATTTTATTTTAGACCTTTACATTGCCAATAGTCAGTCAGTACAGTACAAATGTCAGACAGATGCCACAGATAAGATAACTATAAACCATAGAGTATAGTAAGTGCTATAAACTAGTCGGGATTTAGGGATGTAATCGATAAATCAAAATCTTTAGGCTGAGAAAATCTATTTTGTTGCAAATAGCAATAAACCAAACTAAATCGATTTGGTGTACTGATCTTACTTAATTGTAATTAATTTTAGAGTCCGCTCGACAGACAAGGGTTTGTTCAATTGAAACGGAACGTCATTTATATTCAGTTGAAACGGAACGTCATATAAAGGGAGTAAAACAATATTCGTACTTTTAAACTCGAAAAGTATATTTCCAGTTCAAAAATCAAATCCCCGACGCGTAATGCCGTAAAAAAATATGAAACTAATTACTATAATATTTTGGTTTTGAGGCGCGAGACTTTTTGGTACCAACTTTGGTCATTGTCCTTTAATTACTTCTATTATTATTAAAAACTTGTCCCAAGAAAAAAGACATACTTAGTTAACCTTTTTCCGACAATCTGAGAATATGGTGTACGTTACTCCAGCAGGAAAGTGGCTCGCTAGACTGGTATGAGTGGAACGTATAATTAGTGTATAATGTGCTGTGAATGTGCACCACATAAAAATTGTTGCGCTTTGTCGTTTTGGAAAAAAAAAAAAACGTATAAAACGATTCCTGCTGGAGTAACGTTTTGCACAATCGTGTACAAGGACCTCTAAAACCATTGTATGTGCGCCTGTTGAATAAACATACACGAGTAGCTCTTTATTTGTGCGTATTTGTGACAGAATTAGATTTAACCCCTAAATTGACAGAGTGTAACCGGCTGGACATTAATAAAAAATAAATTTGTAAGCTAGTATACTGATTATACCAACATTTTTTTATTCTTGTAACTCCACAATCGGGTAAGCATTTGGTAAAAAAATAAATTAGATGCCTGGCAACATCAAAATATGTCAAAAATCAAAATGATGTCGAAGCAACGGTCGGTTAATGCGGTACAGGTAAGTTGAATATTTTTAAATATTTGGAAACATTTATATGGGTTCGCTATGCATTAGATATTATTTCAAAGTGACGGTTTATTATAATGGTACCAAATAATAACCTAGTACTGTGACAATAACGTTGTAAGTTGCACTTAAAACTAGTTGTCCACTATACTTCACACTGCCAATTGCTCACAATTCATTGTTTTTGTTTGGGAAACTGGCTGGACAATGCAAACTAATTAGTATTTTGGTTTTGTATGGGTTGCATGTATCAAATGAGCTTTTTCCTTTTATTTTAGCGATTGATACGCTCCCGCACGAATAGGCTAGTTGCTTTGATGCCGCTTGAACATGCATGCTCCGATTCCAGTGACGCTTCATCTACCGAAGAACTTAAAATTACAAATAAAATTTCGAACAACCATGGTTCTTCGGATGAAAGCAGCTTGATATCAGTAGATTCGGCCTTGGAGGCACAGAATATTTTAGAATCTTCCGAAGATGAAATTACAGACAACAATGCAATTAATTTACCACTTACACCAATATTGCAAAATGTTTTTCCGTCTCAAAACGAACCAAATTACTATGCCATCCCTTGGTTCAGTGCAAACTGACCTACCGACCATTGACACATGTTCCACTAGAAAACGTAAAAAAGCGCAGAAAAAGAAAGCAGTTTCAAAAAAAGTTAAAACATCTAAGAAGTTTGTTCTGAGTTACAAGTGGAAGAAGAAATAATTTTTTCATCGGGCCGAAATTGATGAAAATACGCCGCTGATGCCGAGTGAAGATGATCAGCAACCTCTTTCGTTATTCTATCGTTTTTTTCACCGAATATAATAAAAGATATAGTAGATCAATCAAATGTGTACTCTGTTCAGGTAAAAGGAAGATCCATACAACTTACTCATGAAGAGTTTCTAACGTTTCTTGCCATACAAATTTTAATGGGTGTTGTACATATGCCTAGCTACACTGATCAAATTATTGGAGCCGCAGGCTTAGGTTTATAAATATTGCCGATCTCATGCAACTAAAGCGATACCAAACAAATAGACGTTACAAAAATTTTATCGACAATAATTTAGACGACGGTGATATTATATTTCAAAGTTCGGCCAGTAGTGGAAAAAATTAGGCAAAACTGTCTGAAGAAGTACGAGGAACAAAATTTCAGTATAGATGAGATGATGATTCCCTACCCTATAAAGGGACTAAAGCGGGAAACAGAAGACAGTATATACAAAATAAACCAAATAACTGGGGTTTCAAAAACTGTCCGCGCGGGAGCTTCAGGCTTAATCTATGATTTTATTTTTTATGGAGGGGAGGATACATTTAGAAATTATACTTTCACAGAGATTGGAGATTTCTATAGGTGTGGAAGGTAGTTGTTCTTGCTTTGTGTAAAACGATTCGCCAGAAACCTACAAATGTATATTGTGGTAACTTTTTTACATCATCTGAGCTCGTATATATATGTTGCGTGAAAACTATAGGATATTTTGCACTGGTACTATAAGAGGAAACCGGCTAAGAGGCTGTGAGAGTGTACTTCCTCCATATAAAGACCTTAAAAAGAAACCACGAGGCAGTTTGTAACCAAAATAAACTGGCAGTGGTAAAGTGGTTAGACAACAAATGTGTTACCCTTATCAGTTCCTGTGTCTATGCTCACCCCGTGGATAAAATAAAACGTTATAGCAAAGAACATAAAGCAAGAGTTGATATCGAATGCCCAAAGATAGTCAAAAACTATAATAAAAATATGGGTGGCTAACAAGTTAATTTGATATCCCTTTACAAGATTCCTCTAAAAACACGAAGATGGTATCTTTCTATTTTTGCCCAAGTTGATTGATAAGCATCAATAATGCATGGCTTTTGTAGCGACAAAATAAAGATAAGGAAAAGTCGTTGAATGAGTTCAGGTTAGATATATTTGAAAGTCTTGTGAAAAAAGGAAAACCAGCCAAAGAACGGAGTGACATTACGGGAGATATAAAAGAAGATAGAAAAACTAATAAACCTGTGGTAGCAAGACCGATTGAAGATATACGCTATGATCAAGTAGGTTATTTTCCCGATTCGTGTAGCTATGGGAGATGCCGTTACTGTAAGGATGGTAAAACAAACGTTGTATGTATTAAATGTAACCAAAGTCTATGTTTTGTCGCAGGAAAAAGAATTGTTTTTTTTTTTTAATTTTCATCAAAAAAATAATACCTACTTAAAATCAATTTTTCATTTATCTTCCCATTATTAAATTTATCTTAGTAAACTTGGCACTGTCCAGTATATTGCACATACATTCCAGCCTGTTGATCACTATTATATTTGGTAATGTCCAGTATACCTACTTCACATATAATTTTCAGAAAACTGAAAGATTTAGATTTTTATTTCTATTTTTTACCATGTCTATGAAGTACTAGAAATTGACTCATGGTGTCAATTTTATTATTTTGATTGTTCTGCCAATTAAAGGGTTAAGAAAATATTACCTAATGCTCACGGGAACAATCTGCGACTTCCGCATTCCCCTTAAACTTAAGGGGAAGATTTATAAAACAATGGTTAGACCTGCTGATTGTATGGATGAATGTTGGGCCACAATAGGGATGAATGAAAGGCATTTGCATCTGGCTGAGATGAGAAATAGTAAAATTGAGTGGACCTAAAACAAACTTACTGTTTCCCACAGTAGTCACACTGAAGTTTATCGCCGCGATGTACTACGATATGCTGGCCCAACTCGTGGTAAGTCGGGTAGCGCTCCGAACATCGTGGACATAGGATCTTGCCTTCTGAACGACCGCCGTTGCTTTGATGTTCGAACAACTCCTGAGAAGTTTGGAAGTTTTGGTGGCAACTTGGACACCTGTGGAATAAGTTGTCGGTTTTTTATTGACACAGCTAACGTTGTGGCCTTGTGAAGTTAATACTCCATTAAAATAATCTATTAATTTTTTGGTTGTTGAACTTAGGGTTAGTAATATTCTCTTACATGAATATGTTGGGTTGCAGGTGAAATGCCATGTGTTCGATAATTTTCTTGGGATAGAAGTAGTGAAACTTTTTGTCGCAACAAGTCACATAGCCTGGCACACCGTGCCTTTCTTTGTAATGTTTCATGAGCGACCTGAAGTGGAATCCAGTTTCGTGGCAAATGCAGCATTCCATTTTGTAAAATAGTGTTATTTGTCGGTCCAAAGCGGCGCCTTGTTTTGCTGGTTTGCCGTCCTGCAACACCGTGGGATCAAGGCAGTCAATTGTACTCGTTAAGTCTGGGTCGGCTTTTTTAAAGTGGTCATTTTGTGCATCTTTCTTAGGTGACGGACTGTTTACCTTAGCGCTTGTAGTGCTTAGAAGATTCTTGTCCAGCTTCTCAATGTGCGCGAACTCTTCCAACGTCATCGCTTCCATGTATTTCATATCCGAAGGCGTCTTTTTTCTAGGCGCTTTATTACTTTTCGCTACTTTTGTGTCACCTTGCTGAAGTTCTGCTGCTGGTAATTTAGAATTTTGTGTAGTGTGTACCTTCTTTTGTGCTTCAATCATGTTTTGGTTAGACAGTGCAGCTATAATTGGATGCAATATTTTATCAACAACTGCCATTTCCCGCTTCTCCTCTTGCATTTTCAATTTATGGAATTCCAAAAACTTTTGTGTTTTGTCTACTTTGACAGCGTATAGATGTAGTGCCGAGACTTGCTGTAAACAGTCGTGACAAATAGCTTTGGGCAAGGTATCATCTGCGCGAACCTGAAAAAGGCAAGTCAGAGTAAAAGAGTGTAGGTATACCTTTCCCCCTACGTACCTAACTATCAATTTAAGACGTATCAAAGAGCAGACAGGTATTTCTGAAGGTACCTAATACAATGGGATGACAGAGGATTTGAGAGAGATTTGATAGAGATTTTGTCTGATAAGGGTTTATTAGAATTAGTATCTTACTAACTATTTTGATTAAGTTTGAGTAACCTTTACCAGAATATCAAATAGTCTCTTGATCTTGCGCTTCACCTCAGTACTCAGCGGCTTTAGTTTCACCACATCGGTGCAAAGACACAAACGACACGACAGCTCACGGACAATACCTTTTTCCAGATTCGCAAAGTCGTTCATATTGATGATTTTCTTGTAAAAACGATGAAATACATAATACAAATGTACAAAATAAATATAATATTGAAAATGTTTGTGTATGATTATTTGTTCATGACAAAATACTATTTTAGGAACAAACTGATAATTTCGGACTCATTGACAGATCCATGACTGATTGTTTTACTTTTATACCTATCAGTAGCGGCCAGCGCGAAATAAATTGGATTTCTTCTCAGCTTACCTACCTTTTCAAATAAATTCATGAACAAACATTTAGTTATTTATTTAATTTTTTTTTATTAAAATACTTCGGCGGGTAGACCGTATTGTTACCGGTAGGGTATTTGTGTTGATTTTATTGGATCAGGATCGACGAATTAAAGAATGAATAATATGTGTACCTATGCCCATGTCTACCTTAATATTTTATCACCTTTTACGGGTGGGTAGACGTGTGGAGACTGCGTATAAATAACATTACGTAAAAGATACAATGGAAGCTCCACTATAATACTATCTAGCACTGTTACGATTTAATTTGGCCTCAAAACAAGCGTGTCTTATGGCTTAGCAGGCGACCACGTGGGATCACGTACAACAGTTCATCTGCACAGACGAATAAAAGTGTTTAAGATGAAAATGATGAAAGAATTTTAAACCCAGCTTGGGTTTAAAATACTTTCAAATTAAAAGTTTAGGTATCCATCCACTTTAAATTTCAAACAATTTTAGGCCTACTGGTCTAACTAACATTAAAAGCACACGAATATTAAACGGGCCTGCGTAGGTAGGTAGGTACATACCTAGGTACCTACGTGGAAGGCACTTAGCCTGTACAAATAATTTCTAGTCCTGACCTAACTAAGTACATAAAGTTATTCAAGTAGGTACTTACGTACCTACTGCTGTATAAATGTCCTAGTGGAAAGTTAATATATAAAATATGTACTTAGGTTATTTATATGATATTAGGTACCTACCTATCCCATAAAATTCTTAAGGAGTAAAAGGAATTGGGTTATTCTCGGCTCAATAAGTATTGTTGTGAGGAAAGGACTCGGCATACACGATAATAACGTTTAAGAATTAATAGAATCCGTGCTGACCGGACTTTTTGTGTGATCGCGTGACCGAATTACAATATTTCATCTACCACCCACTAACAGAGGTCAATATTCGCTTTTGGCACGTCTATCTTTATACAGTAAAAGAAATTCTGATACATCTTTTATTAACTATCTCCGTACGTACTGTCCTGGTTATGAATGGCGTGCCAGCTGCTTGTTATTCCGCTTAAGTTGTAGCAATCAATTGAACGGAGGATTCATACGAGACGGAGGCATTCACTTCGATGTGCTTTAATTTTAATATAGCTGGTTGAATAGGACATTATTTCGCTTCATATTTAAGGGTCGTAGACAGAAAACATACTTAGCAGGTTAAAACAGTTAAGTATTGGCTTATTCAACCGTAGGTATGAACTATGTCTGTAATATAAAAACCCAGGCAAATTGAGCAAAATGTCACCAAAATGAACCTTTTTTTGTTCTCGATGTGGAAATCCTCGATGGATCTGTCAGACTCTTCGTGCTGACTAAAACCGTCCGCTGATAGTTGACTGGTCGCGCGTTTGCTTGTGTTTACATAGATAGGTACGTAGACTGCGTGATCAGTTAACTATTAAAATATTTTCGACTTACCTACATACAAGCAGTAAATTATTATTACTAAATAATTTACATTTTTGTTTTATATACCCATATATTGTGTGTTAAGTTTATGTTATAACCAGCTTAAACTACTTGTCATAAAAAAAGCTTTGAATGGCGAATTCCCAGCCTAATAAAGTGTCTAAATTGTAGTGTGTTAATGTAGCTTAGGGTAAGTGCATTTTGTTAGGTATTGTGTATGATAAATAAAGATATTTGAAAATGAAATGACTGACTAAAACCACACCGGTGTTCCCTCGCACACTATGAACCTAACCTAACCTAACCTATTAAACCCCTATTTATTGTAAATCAATCTTACTTCCAAACCAACGTATTCGACCCAAAATGGCCATTACAGCCACATCTAATACATTACAAAAGACGGATTCAAAGCCGGCTTTGATTCTAGATACTCACGTATAGATCTATCAACGTTAAGATTACTAGGTAGATCTGAGATCAATTCATGTAATAAGATAATGATTAAGAGGCGAACTACGACCAAGTAGTCAGGCTTGTCAGACCAAGTTTATTGAGATCAGCCTAGCGAAATGAAAGGGTGGCTACAACTCTACAAGATCGTGAGAGAGTCTGCAAGTTCAGCCGATAGGTAGATAACTAGCGAAACTACCCACTTTGGAGCTTCAGTGAAAGTTGGGGGAAATTATCAATATTAATAGGTACCTAAGTACTTACATAAACATAGAGTATACGTAATATGTTTGTGCTTCAGCGGGGCTGATGAGGTTAGAATCTTGTTCCCTTTATTGCCAATGTTTTTTATGACCTCGAGTCTTAGTGCTTATTAATTAGCGAGCTCACAATTAATTTTCTAATCAAGTCAGGAGTGATTGGGGTTTCAGGGAGGTAAGTAGGTTTCTACTAGGGTTTGGGAATTCCCGACAATTTCAAAGTCCCGGTACACGAGACAGCCTACAATCGAAGTCCCAGGAATTCCCGGGACTTCGAGACTTTTAAGAATTAAAAAAAAATGTTTTTTGAAAAGGGGTAAGCCTTTTTTGAAGTTTTTTTTTGTAAAAATCTACATTTATTAATCAGAAAATGAAATCGTTAATAACTTTAACGTTAATTTCAGTCTTAATAATTGCTTTGTTTATTTCTTTTAATCACACACAGATTCACTTTTAAGCAGTTAAATCTTATAATCTTAAAACGAACTTAGCAAAAAATCCTACTAATTCTTAATAACTTTACTATTATCTAGTAATTCACATTGTTAATTCTCATAACCACAGATTTCTTTCATAATTAAATAATCTAAATATAAATAATAAAACAGACTTATAAATCGGTCTTTTAAATAATCAACTAACACATTAATTAGACTTTTTTGCTGATTTAATAAAATAGGCTTTTTAAAAAACCAGAGCGTCAACAGTTTTGTCCTACAATCTGTTCCTGATTTTTTTAATAATGCCACCGGACAAGGTGAACACTCTTTCGTTTTCAACAGATGTCGTTTTAATTGTGTTTAAGGCTTTATACAGTAGTTCCAAATTTTTCTGCACGTTTTCCGGTTGCTTCAAACAACTGAAACTTATAACTCCGGGTACATTTTCTTGGATATTTTTTATTGCTTGTTTCATTTGATTTATAAAATACTCTACAGGCTCGTTGTGTACTTCAGAGCTACTGGTACTAGGTTCAGCGCCCATTATTTCCACATCTGGTGTCCGGATACTAGAGATATTTTCGAAAAGCCTACAATACATTTCTTCCGCAAAGCCAGTGCAGTTTTACTAATATTCGAGGTAAAAAAGTCCATGTTTTGTTGTTCTCGTGTCTCGAAGTCCCGGGACCCAAACCCTAGTTTCTACCTACCTACACCACCAAAGGTAGGTTAAGACTGACTCTGAAAAAAGGGTGAATTAATTTTCAAATTAAGTTTTTCTGCATAGGCACCTACAGTTTGTCCTAAACTGAAAGTTATACTTTTGAACAAAGTTGGTTTTAATTAATGTTACTTCGAAACACTGACAAGTTTCATAATTTCTTTAATCAAGTTAAGTTTTAAAAGCCACTTAAATCTTCTAAATATTTTAATTAAGCAATACTTAGGTAGGTACCGTACAACAAACTCTGAGGATTTCTAAATGAAAACAAATAAAATATTATTTATTGTTTAAACATTGAGGGACTGATTTAGATTTGGAGCTTCTTAGATCTTAGCAGCTATCCCTTGCCTAGTATTAAAACTGGTTATCAATGTTTTCGAAACTGAACAAAATTGTTAGGATAGGTACATAAGTTTGTAGAAAAATGAAAGAGTAGCGCTGGTTATTTATTACTTAGGTAACATGTCTTGTATTGTAAGGCCGTACGTACAGGCCATTTTTTCACGTCGTTTTATATCGCGCCCTGGGTTTTCAACGATAAAAGAGAGATTTCCAAATTCGTTTCCTACTTATACCTATCCTTCACCCAACTATGTAATCTATGACAACTTTTAAAGCCAACACGCAACCAAAGAGTTGCCAACTTTGAAGAGGTTAAAACCGTTTGGAAGCCGACTAATCCCTAGAGAAAAACACGTGACGTGAATTTTCACGATGCCTGCTCGTGTTTGATCATTTCTGTACGTAGATGGGTTCTAATAGAATGCCACAAATCCGAATAACTGAGGAAACGGTCGTTATATGAATCCTTGCTGAAATCAGCAAGCTAAGCTAGTTAATGGCCGTGGATTAGTTTCATAAGTAGGTAAGAGGAAACGGTGCCTCATTCCATGCGCAGATTGTGACCACCGGGCTGACTTTAAGAAGGTAAAAATCCCACAATCATCAAAGACCGGTCGCTCTTTGAAGGTTTCACCCGGAAAACAAAAAAAAGGTAATCAGTACCTTTTTTACAGGTACAACGGTATGCGTATTCAGAAATTCAGGTAGTTACAAAATGTGGTAATGTGGTAAATGTGGTAGTGGCAAAATGTGGGTGTACCATTAGATACAGCTCAGCCTAACCCTTCCGGTATTACAAGCACGATATTATATTAAATTATAATCGTAGGCCCCAACAGCAGGGCTGCGGGACTGTTCGAAAGAGATACCGCGGCCCTGGAACATAAAGGGCCAATGAAGGAACATGGGTGGTTTTTAGTCAGTAAGAGTCTGACACTCCCTTCCGCTCCGCCCAGGGCGGGGGGGGCCATTTGATGATTTCCCACCAACCAAAAAAAAAAAAAAAGGTAGTTACGCATCTATGTGTAGTACCTAGTAATACCTAGTACTTAGTATTACCTACCTAGTATTACTTAGTAGTAGTACTTAGTATCTATTGCCTACCTATCCTAGGTACCTATCGCTTAGCTGTAAAGTTTTTTTTAATAATGGCGAAAGTGTGTACCTACCTATAGGACATAAATAACTTGGCTTGTTTACATTGTAATTTAACAACACGCCACAAAATACGTGTCTGAAAGCTTAAAATTCGATACGTTTACCAACGCCATCTTTAAGCTTTTTAATAAAAATATTTCTTGAGGTTCCCGCCAAGATATCGAGAGTGATTGATGACAAGAAGTGAAAGTAATTTAATACAGTATTATCGTAAAAAAACAGGTATCACCCGGACTTAATTTATTACCTACCAGCTTTTGCCCGCGTCTTCGCTCGTGTTAATTTTGAATTTGAAAATCAATTCGCACTACTAGTTTCTTTAATAATATTATGTAAATATAATTTAATCATGATTCGAAAGACACGTGGCGCCATCTATTATCATAAGAACGTTATTGTTGTTTTCCTCGAGAACAGTAACTTTCTTCGGGATTAAAGGTACCCTATGTCCGTTTCTGTCCAAACTACTTTCGAATTGATAATATAATATTATATACCTACTATAAATTATATTAAAAATATTAAATATTATAATAAATTATATTAAAAAGATTTAAATATTAAATACTATATTATAACATTATATATTATACTAGTGACTGGCCCCGGCTTCGCACGGGTGCAATGCTGATACTAAATATACTACCCTCGGCCGGTACCGCCGCAACCGCTATGTCCTTGCAATTTAAATCTGTACTAGCTTCGAAAATATTCAATTAAATTACGTGCTGTAAACAGCCATATTGATCTATATTAAATGCACAATGTATTAAAGGTACTTAATTGGGTAAGGATTAATGCTATATTGCTTAAAATCGCTTCGTAAATAAGCCATTATTTTCTCGTAAAAAGTAAAGGATAAAAATGGTTATTGTGGGTTATCCCTAAGAGATAGACATATACCATCGCGGACTTTTTTGTTGTAGTAAATTATTTTTATCTATCTCGTAGGTTTCACTCAGCCAGCGTTTGCAATGTAAGCGCAAAAAAATGTGTTTATTTACAACATCATATTAGAAACCTCTAAAATTATCAGTGTTACTCTACTATATTATGCATGTATTATACATATAAACCTTCCTCTTGAATCACTCTATCTATTAAAAACCGCATCAAAATCCGTTGCGTAGTTTTAAAGATCTAAGCATAAATATGGACAGACAGCGGTAAACGACTTTGTTTTGTAACTATGTAGTGATAGTTAGGATATTTTAGTATATTATAGGGTACCCAGGCAAGTCAATAGGATTTTTTTATTTAATAATTAGAATTTTGTTTTTGGGTAGTTATCATAGCCCGAGTTTTCGTATTACCCAGTACTAACTGGGTTGTGGAGGTTAGATAGGCAGTCGCTCCATGTAAAAATACTGGTATTCAGCTGCATCCGGTTAGATTGGGAGCCGACCCCAAGATAGTTGGGAAAAAGGCTGGGCAGATGATCATAGATCGAGTTTTGGATTTTCCTACCTGCAAAGAAATGTAAATAGGTAAGCGTAAAATGGATCTTTCCAATGATTACACGTGGCATTCAATTTACAAAAGGCAAAATTGGATTTCAAAGGTTTATTTGAGTTTTCAACAAATTTATTTGCAGGTTGAATAAATTCACAATAGGTTCAATTAAATTCAATTAACCTCCTATTTGAAGTTGAAACCTCCGAAGACCTTAACCGGTTAACCCTTGCGTTTCCTAATAGATTTGTCTGATACCCGTACCGCAAAGTTCTCGCTTCTTTGGCTGTGGGTGAACAAAGCCTTGGCCTAATTTTGTATTAAAAATTTCGTAGCTACTTTAAAATAGAAGATAAGAAATTTATTACTTTAGACGGTGTTTTAGCTGTTAGATTGGCACCTATTGGACCACTAGCTGCCATCGGGCTACGGAATGTGGGCTGAACCGGGTTTTTCTTATAAATGTCACCTGACTTGAGATAGGTACTAAGGTCAAAGGAATAATTGTTTTTTTTTGTCAAAATATGCTAATTCTTTTATCTACTTAATTATTTTATCTCTTCGTGTGTCTTGCCTTCAAAATACAATAAAAAAATAGGAAAAGAAAACATTTACAGAAAAAAAATTAACATCATCCAAGAGGAATAACAATTTACATTTCTTTGACGGATATTTTTACTTAGTATAACTAAATTTTTTAGATGTTGCCAGCGCCCCAGCGAGCGCTGGCAACATCTAAAAACAACAACGGGTACCTAATATTACCTACTTTATTATTTACTATGTTATGAGAAAGTTTGGATGGATGGATGTTTGTTGCTCAATCACGCCGGAACGGCTGAACGGCTCTGGATGAAATTTGACACAGAGATAGATTATGGTACACACATAAACATCATAATTTCCACGCGAACGAAGTCACGGGCAAAAGCTAGTATACCTAAAGTAAGTACAACTCATACCAGGAAAGCCGTACGGATTTAACGTTTCTCGTAAGATCATTAAGTAATGCTAGAAATATTTGGTGGTGGCAGACGGCTACTTGATCGTCACATCTGCCACCACTGGTGAAGGATGCTACGAATTAAAGTTTCACCTGACTCTAGTGGTGGCAGATGGGAAATATGGTTGTAACTGCCACCACTGGGAACAGGAGGGTGGGGGCAAATGAGAATAAGGGTCTGAAACATTGCTGAGTAATTAAATATCCGCTACTGAAAGGATCTAAAACAATTACTAAAGAAAAATAATGGTCAATAAGTTACAAAATCTTTTCCGGACGCTTGTAAAACTTATTTCAGTCGATATACACCTACTAACATCAGGTACATGATTTCATAACTTTATAGCATCGTCGAGATTTAGTAATATATTGCGCGTAGGCCCAGGTGGTATAAATTGGCAACTAAAGGTGAATGTCAGAGTAATATAGCTGAATTAATTTTGTTAGTTTTAGTCTTAATATTCTACTAAACATTGCGATGTTATGGAATGCGATGTTATTTAGCACGAACAAAAACACAATTATCAAGGGAAACTCATCTAATCAGTTCTAATAAGAATAACCCCTTGGCCACAAGCTATGCGGCCAAACGACACGCGTGTTGCGACTTGCGACAGCGACTGCAGAGAGAATTAATAAAAGAAACAGGTCCACGACTCAACGCAACGCCCGACGGACACTAGACCACGGAGCTGACCATAGACGATTGGTTATACTGCCTGAACGTATGTACGTGTAACATAGAAAATATCGAAATAGATATATTTTTTTCGTTTGTGTGGCAAGTCAAATGCACTCAGTTTTGAGTTGTTTTCAATTTTTTTATAACGAGTAATAAACCCACTAAAGCAACCATATCGTCGTGTGTTGACGCTGATGCCATGCTTGCAAATGAGCCAACCGACAGGCTTGCAGTTACGTGTGTGTCCTCTATGGAAGGCGGTTTTGTATGAAGGTTTTGCATGCACATTTAAAACTGTCATGCATAATCTAGTTGCTTGACGCTAGTCTTGTTGCAAGTCGTATCACCAGAGGTCGTGGCTTTACTTACAACTTTACAAGCCTAGATTGCCACATAATATTTCTTATTCACCAGTCACAGTTTATGAGCAACGCGAAGAACGAAGGTACTAGGTAAGGTATTAGTTGTTAGGAATTTTGGGTATTGATTTTGTTCGTATAGGTACTTTATAAAATAGTAGCTTTCTCTTAACAAATATTTTTACGAATTTTATAATGCCTAAACAGCGTTGCTGAAATTGCGATACTCGACTCGAATCGCCTCAAATCGCTAGTCAAATATTTTAATTGTTTTAAGAGAGTTTCATATTTCTAACATTTGTTATGCTTAGATAATTTTATAATCTAATTCTAAGAGTAACAGAAGTAGGAAATATCTGTAAACTGAAAAAAACTTAGTTTATTATCTTTTCGAGGTGATAGCTTTCATTGGGTCCCCATAAAGTCTACATCTATACAAATACCTAAATAAAATTGAAGTATCTGTTTGTAATTTCAAAATAACAGCTTTATGAAATGTGTTTGAAAGTATACGGTACATATAAATATATATTTTGTCTGTCTTTGAGTCGGTCTATCTGTCTGTTTGTTCCGGCTAATCTCCGAAACGGCTGGACCGATTTTGTCGGGACTCTTACTGGCAGCCTAGATAGCTGATGTTATAAGTAGTAATAAGTAACTTAGGCTACTTTTATTTTGGACAGAGGATTACGCTTCCGTGCAAAAAAATTAAAACCCGTGAAATTGTTAACAAAATCCTATTCAAATAGAGAAGTAATATTTTTATAATAAGTTAACTTCTCAAACTAAGTTACAAGACTAGCTCAAACACCTGTTATCACTTCGTGCAGAAACGAATTAAAACCACATTTCATGCAATCTTTCGCTCATTTGTTCTTAGCTCTCAGAGGTCGATTGTAAAATACTTTTTAAACTAAGATAAATTTTGAATGCAAATCCGTCGGTAATCCTCAACTTAACGGGGAAGATAACAAGTGACCTGACTTCGTCAGAAAACGTATTTTTAAATCGTTCGGCTTTAACTTGATGCCCGTCACCATAGCCCTAATTGAAGATTACTTTTCTCAAATATAGTTACCGCCATTACTTAATTTAATGGGATTTTTGATGACGGTACAAATATTTATAACGTTGGTTATGGGTAGGGTTGTGTTTTTAGCTTCTACACAGTAGATTATAAACTGCTACGTAGCTTGTGGATATCAGTAGGGATCGTTCAACCTGCTAAAATGGCTGACCTGGATGTCTTTATATAAACTTCCGACCCAGGTTGGCTGCAGCAAGGAAAACGTGTTCAGGTGGAGATAAATTCATGACATTGCCCTTTTTTTCTGGATTGGAAATCATAAAATGAACCCTCATGCTCTGGGCGGAGCGGAAGGGAGTGTCAGACTTGTACCGACTAAAACCCACCCATGTTCCTTCTTCGCCCTTTGTGTTCCAGGGACGCGGTATCTTATTCGAACAGTCCCGCAGCCCTGGCAGGATCGGCCCTTGCCCCTTCCAGTAATGACTCTGCCCTGGAGTGTAAATGTGGTGCTGTTCCACAAACGATGGGGCACTTAATGTGTCTTGCGTGTAATTTTGTTTGTTCATTATACACTCGAGAGCAATGAATCCGGGTCACTTAAAGAATCCTAAAAATCTCGGAAACTAAAAATGCTAGGTTAATGCAATAAATTGTATTTAATAGACAATGTAATACTCCTTAAATTAAGGTATTAAAACTTCTTAGTTATTGTAAAGTTATATCATAAAAAAATCAAATTTGAAAAAGGACCACTTTCGAAGATGGAACTACGAAATTACAGCATTTGGTTTTGCTTTTGTTTGTAATCTGTCATTTATGTGGGTACATAAACCATGTTGATAGTGCTCTATATTCATTATTCAAGCTGAAATTATGTCGCTTACGCCTGAAGAATGCACCAGAATACTTACAATGCTGGAAACCGGCCGGAGTCAGCGCGATACAGCCAGGACTGTCGGTGTGTCGCTGTCAACAGTACAAAGAGTTCTCCGACGTTACGAAGAAACTGGTTCTAACCTACGCAGACCAGGAACGGGCAGAACCAGGTGTACCACAGCACGAGAAGACCGATACTTGGTGAACACCATGCTTCGAAATCGCTTTCTCACAGGAACTGAACTCACAAATCAGTTTCGACGCCTCGGAGGAAATAACCCAAGTGCATGGACAGTAAGACGTCGGCTTGCTGAATCTAACTTAAAACCCCTTAGACCTGCAAACGGCCCTAAACTGGAGCGTGGGCATCGTATTTCAAGACTAAGATATGCCCAGAGCCACGTAAATTGGAGTATTGAAGATTGGTCAAAAGTTATGTTCTCCGACGAATCAAAATTTATGGTCTACAAGCACGATGGAAGACACAGAGTGTATCGAAGACCAGGGGAAAGATTCAAGCAAGCATGCATCGAAGAAAAAGTAGCCTACGGTGGTGGGTCTGTACTTGTGTGGGCCGGAATTTCTTCTGAAAGTCGCACAGAGCTGGTGATCATAGAAAACGGCTCTTTAACTAGCGTAAGATATGTGGAAGAAATCCTCAATGATCACGTTGGTCCATTTATGGTCAATTTAGGTGAGGATGCTATATTTATGCATGACAATGCCCGACCTCATACAGGTAGGATTGTGAATGACTACCTTCAAGAGATGAACATTACTCGTATGGAGTGGCCAGCGCGCAGCCCGGATATCAACCCGATCGAGCATGCTTGGGACGAGCTAGGCAGATGCGTAAAACAACGAAACCCTCCCCCAATCACGCTTCGTGAGCTCAAAATTGCTCTCACAGAGGAATGGGAGAATATTCCCCAAAATCGTATAAGGAACTTGGTGTACAGCATGCCAAACCGCGTAAACGCAGTAATGGAAGCACGAGGAGGCAATATGAAGTATTAAAATTCAAGAAAATCGTAACAAAGTTCAAAAATTTCATGTTTCCTATTTTTGTTTTAAGGAGAGATCAGCAGTTTTTTTCTTTATGTAATTTTGTGTTAATAAAATGTATGGCGACTCATATTTTTTTTTACTTTCATTTAAGGAGTATTACATTGTCTATTAAATACAATTTATTGCATTAACCTATCATTTTTAGTTTCCGAGATTTTTAACATTCTTTAAGTGACCCGGATTCATTGCTCTCGAGTGTACTAGGGACTGATGGATGCTACTAAAGGCGCCAAACTAGTACCTAGCTCAGTTTTGGGCCGACACAATTTAGATTGCCATCGACACGCTAAGAAGAAGTAGGGATCATAAGCTGCTGAGTCGTAGCTAGTGAAAATTAGTAGGGATATCATATGCTGCTACGTCGTAGCTCAAAGATATCAGCAGATATTTCAAGCTGCTTCATGTACCTTGCACACAAATCAGTAGGCGCTACGTCGTAGCATGTGAGCATTTGTGGCCTATAAGCTGCTAGCTCGTAGCACATGAACAATTCGTAAACTATTGTGATTTTTAAATTAGCTAAGTATCAAGCTGGCGACTTCACATTTAAAATAATAACAAAAAAATTGTTATAATAACAACATCACGTTAGAAATAATACGATATAAGAAGCCACATTGTAAATTGATGGGTTAAGCATCGTTTACGAAGAAACCTTTGAATGACTAGTCGTCAAATGTTCCCACAACATTTCACATTCTCCTTCAAAAGGATTAATTAAAGTGTTTCCGCCCGATGAAGCAGAAATTGCAGTTTCAAAGCGTTATTATTAATTTATGATAAACTTTCATCTAAATAAATTCTGCGAAGAGTATTATTAATGTACATATCTAGTGGAAATTCTTTCACCTGTGTTGTATTGTATTGTATAACGGGCTGGTGTCCGCAACTCCACGTCCAATGCGCGTATTTTGCGTGCGGGTTTTTCACCTGTGTTATTGCGTGCATTTTAAACTGGCAGCCATTTTGTTTAAATATCTGTTTAGTATCATTTGTTTAGCTCGCTGTATTATGAAATCAAATAATGTTTTATGATCGTGACTGAAAACGATAAGACTTAGTCAGTCGCTCCATGGTATTCAACTGCATCCGGTCAAATATACATATATAACTAGCTGCCCAGCGCTACTTCGTTCGCGTGGTGTCCTACCCCTTACCCTACCCTACTCCTACTCTACTCCAACACTACTCCTACCCTACTCCTACACTACTCCTACCCTACTCCTTCCCTACTCCTAACCTACTCCTACCCTACTCCTACACTACTCCTACCCTACTCTTACCCTACTCCTACACTACTCCTAAACTACTCCTACCCTAGCCCTACTCCTAACCTACTCCTGCACTACTCCTACCCTACTCCTACACTACTCCTACCCTACTCCTAACCTACTCCTACGCTACTCCTACTCTACTCCTACACTACTCCTACCCTAATCCTACCAAAAAAAAAAGTATCCTAGTGTTGTTTTTAGACTTCTACAGGCAATTTTTAATTTTTTCTCGCCGTATAAATCATCCTTGAACTTCAACGAACATTAAAAAAAAAGAATCGGCCAAATTGGTCCACGCGTTGTTGAGTTATGCGCTTACCAACACATTTTGCGATTCATTTTTATATTATAGATGATCGTGACTAAAAAGCTTAGAAAAGGCTTATCATAATCGTGGTATGACAGTCCCACTGCAGGGTCATAGGCCTTCTATTTGAGAGAGACAGGGCCGTTACCCACCACGCAGGCTTAATGCAGGTTTGGTTATAATTTTTGGGACACTGATACAACCATCACTGTCACACCAAAGTGAAGCCAAAATGTTGTATTTATAAAGCGTATGTTCATTAACTTTCCGCCCACAAGGACCACAATCCAACCTTTTCCCTAATTGAATACCATGAAATTAGCAAAAGTATATCGACGTTCGTGGTTAAACCTTGGTTAATTGATCGGTTTTCCACTAGACTGGCCGGCACGGTACACGGAACACGGCATCGCCTCTCGTTGCATTAGCGGCTCTTTTCATGACTATGAACAAACAACATGTAGTATGAATTCTTTTTCGAAATTATTGTGTTTAGATTTAGGGCCTCATAGTTTAGCGATAATCATGACGAAAATGAGAATAAAATTGTTTATTATAAACGGTATTCTTTTTCTTCCTCTGTAATGTATTATTTATTTTGTATCTGTGCCAAAATATTCAATAAACACTTGAGCAAAGTTGTGACTGGTGTGACAAATTGCTGGAAAATACAAGGTCTTCTTTTATTCTACGTGATTTGTATCGTTTTCAGTGTTATTATTCACGTTGGCTTTGATTCGGAGCAGCACAGTTGGAACCTCGTTAGCACGTGTACAGAGGATAAATTTTATATTCGTTTTGGAGTGACGACCATTCGTTTGTCCGTTAAAAATTTGTTACCAGGATCTTTTCTACTTAACTCAGAATTAAATGCTAACACGAGGTTAAAATGACAATATTGTATGATAAACTGTCTATTTAACCTCGTATTAGCAACTAACTCTGAGTTAAGTTTTTCGTGGAAGTGGTCCTTAATAAACCAAAGTATGGGGTTATGATATTGTACGCACGTCGAGTAATCAAGCCATACAAACCCAGTTTATGGGGATCTCTCATTGTGCGGGAAATCTATATAAAAGGAGGCAATGTTGTACTGGAAATGCTTTATTTGTCGCCGTGTGTACTCTATGCATAGATGATGTTTAACTTGAACTCAGTGATTAGCTTCTTATCGGTTGGATGAGAAACTTGACCCCTGAAAGGTTGAGTGAACAAATCTGCGATTAAATCTCTTGTACATTGGTCGACCGGAATAAGTAATACACTATCGTAACTATTTTTATCAACCGTTATGAATTGTTAATAAAAAAAAATCCTTTAATAAACCATCACTTAAAAACTCTTTACTGATATTAATGACTGTTTTAATAGTAAATAAACAAATGCAAGCATTATCATTAACACTAGAAACGGGACATTTACCATGTTTACTGTTTATTTTGAGTTGCAAGCAATCTGCAGGTGGCCATATTTTTATAAAAACACTCAGACCTTCAAACGACACCCGGGGGACGGATATGAGCGAGCTTCTAAAGGACACTATCTGTCATATCTTTTTATAAAATGTAACCCATTTATCACGGCATATTACTGTGGTAGGTAGTACATAATTATTTGATGTGATATTTAGAAATATTGATACATTCTCTGAACGAATGTACACGTACCTGAGTGTCGCAGATGTTTTTTTATCCAATACTACCATTATTAATGCGAAACTTTGTGAGGATGGATGGATGTTTATAACTCTTACACGCAAAAACTACTGAACGAAATTTGACAGTTAATTTAGAATCTGGATTAACACATATGATACTTTTTACCCCAGTAGTACGATCCCGTGGGTCATTTAGCGAACTCCACGAGAGCGAAGCCGCGGGTATAAGCGAATAACCAATATTTACATATCGTGGTCTTATTCTACGCAGGTATATCTTAAGGTACATTTACGAGCTACAATCCAGATGCTTGACTTTCCAAATGTTATTGGTAAACTCACAATTTCGCTACACGTTGGGTTCGTAAATCCATTATATTTTAGTACGGGAACGGCTGTTGGGTAGGATTTCTTTTTTCCACCTTAGGTATATTTAATGGGCTGGTGGACGGATTTATATTACTTTATTGGTGTTACGCACATATTTATTCGCTACGTGAGTGTGCTGTGTATTGGAAAACTGATTGAATAAAGGGATTTTTGTCACGTTGCTCTTGTATGAAATATTGAAATCAATTTCAACTACATAGGTCGGTTTTCTGATATTATTAGAGAGTGTTGATTTATTTATTGGATTATTAGATAGTTCGGGTTAGTTTAGGCTTAGCCTGCTCAATGAATTTATTGAAATTAACAGGTAACTGATAATTTAAATAATCTTGCTGTTAACACGGGTGCAAAACCCGTATTTATTACTACAAGGTTTTAAAATGATAACAAAATAAAATTAATCATGTACCCATTACGAAATGCTCAAAATGAATCTATACCAGTTTCTTTCCCTTCTTTTATAAAAAATAACTAGCGAGTAGTTCTACCAACGGCTTTCACTGACTTCACGGACACACTGCTGGCATACCTACGCTTGGAACCACATTGATGCAAGAAACTCTATGGAGGCGATATCGAGAATTCATTAATAATTTCCTCTCATAAAAAGTACCTATCATGTTATTTCTCCACCCCTTGTGGTTGACCGGTAGAGAATGACTAAGGCATTTAGTTCACATTTGACCCTGTTTTATTTTTTTAAACGTTTATAGGTATCCTATTTTTAGTCCCCATGTGGTGACCTAGATTTTGTCTGGACTTTAAAAGACATTACGACTTGTGAGCCCTGAGTTCTGTGAGTGGCGACCCCAGCGATACCAGGTGGACAGCGGCGCTAAAACCACGTATTCAGTACATCATCCTGAACTTTTTCATCGGTACTTTAAAAATAAATCAGGTGTTCCATACATTTTGACCGTGTAGCTAAGCAATGAGCATTTTTTTTTTATTTAGCTTCGAAACACACCAGCAGTACCTTTGGGCTCTTATATCTTAATGTAATGTCCTGTTAAGTATTTGTGTGTTTATAAATAAATAAATAAAAATGTATACTTATGGGTTCAGAATGATGTTCTGAATATTAAGTGGTAACGGTTTTAGCGTCGGTGTCCCTTCCACCCTGTTAAGTTGTAAAACATAATTAATTTTTGTCATGTAAAAGATTTTTAAAACCTATTTCCTGATTTATTGTTTTTCTACCAATAAAAGTAAAGCTACATCCTCACTACACCTATTTTGTATTGGCATCCTTTTCATAAATAAAAAAAAATCCTATTCCTAGAAAAAAATATATCTCTGAGACATTAATGTGTCCGACGAAGCGTAAAATGAATCGCGATTTATCATAAAAATGTTTGGCTTTGGTAACGTAGGATGCCTACAGTAATTAATCATCAATTGATAGAATTCCAAGCAAAAATAACGTTATTATATTTTAGATACAAGGAAAATGTTATCACGCGTAGCTAATGGTCGGAGAAAGGCGATATGTGCTATTAATTACCGGAAGTTGACCTTCAAGATAACGAGGAGGTATGACGTTTACCATGAAAACCGACTCCTAAAGTGATTTAGGTAATAAAATATGACCTGAGCCAAAAATATGTTTGATTTCGGACTACGGGGTGTTCTTACCGTGTAGATCATCATCTGCCTAGCCTTTTCCCAACTATGTTGGGGTCGGCTTCCAGTCTAACCGTATGCAGTTGAATACCAGTATTTTACTGTGTGATTTTCTGTGTGTGTTTTTTGTGTGTAGGTATTCTTACTGTGTAGATACAACATTATATTTATACTTTTCATATTATTTAATACCTATTATAAATGCGATAGTATGCGAACTGTTTGTTTGTTACCTTTTCGCGATTAAACGGCTATTGGATCGTTATGAAATTTGACAAGGAGATAGATTAAATCCTGGGGAAGGACATAGGCTACTTTTTATCCCTGAAAACACATTACCAAACACCACGCGGACGACGTCGCGGACCTGATGTGACAAGATGATAAAGATGATTCTTTCATGGTACAAATGCAAATAGAGAAGAAGATAATCTCGTTTCAATAACTTTCATTAGTGTAAGTTAAAAATAGGTAAATTTGCAACAATTTTTCATTTACACCGTTGAAAGCCTATATAAGACTTAACTGTCATCAAAATAGAGTTTAAATGAACTCTATTCAATAAATATCAAAAGATCATTGATAAAAATTGCCCAAAAGAGCTTCAAACGAAATTGAATTTTACGTCCAATTTTATATTACTTCGCAAAATAAATAGAAAAAGGGTTCGGTTACCATTAATGGAATTGCTAGGTGATACAGTACCTACTTAGGTACATACATAGGTAGATTATTCTATTAAGTACACACAAAAGGTTCTTTTGTCCATTTATTATATGTATTTAGCCTTTAGTAGTAAAATATTTTTATTAATAATATAATAAGTAATATTAAAAAAGATTTGAATGAAAATACGAACATAAATTAAGTTTAAGTTCGTATTTTTATTCAAATCTTTTTTTGCATTCTGTTTGTTTTTTTAGTAATCTTATTTGTGTCATTAATCTGATAAAAAAACGAAGTGGTGTGGGTGTACTATTTGGGTACACCTCTGCCTAACCCTTCGGGGTTCACAGGCGTGATTTTATGTTATGTTAAACGAAGTAGTACTATTTTTAAAACTCGAATTAAAATTACTTAATATTATGACGTCATATTTTAATAAATGTATTTCATTGTTGCGTGGGATGAAAACAGAAACAAAATTGTGAATTCGAAGAAAGTTTTCAAAAGCTATTAAATCCTAACAAATGTATAATATTTACAATTCTGAAATTAGTTTTCGAGGCCTACGTAAGGTCGTGTATGTAACTACATATTTTGGGCATACAATTTCACGTCTAGAACTATTTTGGTAAACCTACTCATACAACCATATTTATCTTAGATGAAGGGACGACAGCTACATTAATAATGGTTAACAATAATACCAAGAATATTCAAAGTTCGAATCTCGCAACCTAGTTGTATTTACGTAATGAGACTTTGTAATGGACCTCACCTCACCTAGGATCATTCTACCTACATAACAAGAATTTTTGTGGTATACAACAACTAAAAACCCGAATACTGAAAAATCACGCTCTAATTAAATTCAGGGTTTACAAGGCAAAATCAACTCCTGCTATTGTTGAATTCAGTTAAAATGTAGCCTATGTTACTCGGGCCATAATAACGAATTGATTGACACATTATTCATCAAAATCGGATTAATAGTTTAGGCGCTACGGAGGAACATATGTAAATACATACACACATACATAGACTACTAAAATCATAACCCTTTCTTTTGGCTTCGCCGTACTCGGGTAAAAAATGTGTCATACTGGTTTAAACCGTGTAGTAAAACGTAATAAAGCACATAATTATACAAGCCACTTATTTCTAAGAACACTTGTTTTTTTTGTAAATGTTTTTTGCTTAGTTAGTCAGTAGAAACAAGGGAAAAGTTTACATTTTCATACTTGTTTTCTCGCAAGTTCCTTACACGTGTTCAAAAAGTACTCAACATAGTGTGTTCACATGCAATAAAATGTGACCACATGCAATAAAATATAGCATGCGAGCTCCACGGAAGTCACGTGGCGTACCACAACTCTGTTAAACTTGAGTGTTGCAACTTTCGTTTGGTTCGTAAAGTTCATAATAATTCAGGATAAAACCGCTGGGCCGAGTGATCCCAAAAGTTCTGGAGTGGTGACCGCGAGCCGGAAGGCGTAGTGTAGGTACAGGCCTCCACAAGGTGAACCGTTGACCTAGTGAAGGTCACGAGAGCCCGCCGGTAGCAACGCAGGGCTGGTCGTTCTGGCGATGTTGAGGAGTATAGGATATTTCATCATTATACGTCTTTTGTTTCGGCTAAGATGACGAAAACCCACCCATTGTCTCTTTAAGCGTCCAGTTCCAAATAGGTAGTTTAGGAAATCGCCAACGAAAAATGACATTCTAAGTAAATTTGTCATGTCAGACCATGAAATCAAAGATCTGAAACTTATATTGAATTACAAGACTCGGTGGAGTTCGATGGCGGACATTATAACGCGTTTAGAAAAAATTATAGACGCTGTATCGCTAACTTGCAAGTCTTTGGTAGATCTTAAGGTGTGAGTCTACCTAGCAGGCCCCAACGAGATTTATCAACAGATGATAGCTTTTCATAAAGACAGTATTTTGTACCTAAAGAAAATAAATAAGATATATTTTGTACCTCGACAGTTTTTGATTTAATGACGTTTCTATGAAGTGTCTAGCTAGCGGGCCCCTTATGATTTTTTTTTTATTATACTTTCAGATCGCCTAATAGTGCTCGAAGTTAGCAACTATTATGAACCTTACAAATCCAAAATTTCAACTTTCTGTGAGCTATACTTTAGAAGATATTCGTTATTTAGACAAAAGTCCAGCCAGCAGGCCCCTTTTTTAAATATTAGTCTTTTATATCATACAATAGCATTAGGAGTTGATACTACTATGTACCTTACAAATCCAAAATTTCGACTTTCTGCGAGCTATACTTTAGAAGATATTCGTTATTTAGACAAACGTCCAGAAATCTTCCCAAAAATAAATAAATATCTCCAAATATCTTCAAAGGTATAGCTCACAGAAAGTCGAAATTTTGGATTTGTAAGGTACATAATAGTATCAAGCTCCTAATGCTATTGTATGATATAAAAGAGTAGTATTTAAAAAAAGCCCGCTAGCTGGAAGTTTGTCTAAATAACGAATATCTTCTAAAGTATAGGTGGCAGAAAGTCGAAATTTTGGATTTGTAAGGTACATAATAGTTGCTAACTCCGAGAATAGCAGAAAGTATAATAACAATAAAAATAATCATAGGGGCTCGCTAGCTAGACACTTCATAGAAACGTCATTAAATCAAAAACTGTCGAGGTACAAAATATATCTTATTTATTATCTTTAGGTACAAAATACTGTCTTTATGAAAAGCTATCATCTGTTGATAAATCTCGTTGGGGCCTGCTAGGTAGACTCACACGATCTTAAGTCTAATATCCAATTTAATGATGCAGAGTTACTGATTTTCACCGAATTAGCTGTTTTTTTAGCCTTTGTAAAAGCCACCGTAGAAGCTTAAGGCGAGGTATTCCTGCAAAAGTAGGCATTTAGCGCTGTAGGCTGCGCGCAAAATACTTCTCGTGGACACAGCGCGTTCGTGAACTCGCGTGACCTTGCCTAGCGACACAGCATAGAAATATGCAGTTGGATAAGTAATATTACTTGACTTTTATGAAATATTTTTTCTATGATCATTACTATCTAGTAGCGATAAATTAGAGCTTTGTTAATAAATGAAATAATTGTCTATAAAATATAAGAATATAAAATAATCATAATTGGGCAGTTTGAGTAACTAATTGAAAATAAACAGCCAGTTCGCTATTAGTAGGTTCGAGAACTGTAAAGATAAAATTTTGATTTGTTTATGTGTTTTTGTGTAAATTGTAATAAGTGTATTTTTATTGAACCTTCCTATTTCATTCAAACAAATTTAATTTTTTTTAATAAAAATATAATATTAACAATCACAAAACTAGAAAGAAACTCAACTAAGTAGATGAAATTAAAACATTTACTATAGGCCCGGCGCAGCCCTATCGCGTACGTACCACCCGGCTGTAGGTAATTATTTCAAAGACAGGGCCGAGTCACAATACTGTATATATTTGTACTGTGACATATCTTTGGAGTGCATTCTTTTTATTTGTTACTTTTATTTCTATACACGACTTTTTTCGCTTGCGTTGTTTATTGCCCATTATAACTTGCAACAATTATAATAAACTTGGTCATAAACAGACGGTATGGTACGCGAAATTGTCGCGGAAAAAACTGACACAGGTCCGTCGTCGGTAAGCGCCAGCGCGCGACTAATCGGGCCTGTCCGAGCCGCCGCGAACGCTTTTAATTCATTTTAAAACATAGTAATTAAGAAAATAATGTTATCAAGTTAAACTCTGCCACTTTGTCTAGAACTAATTAGTTTCTTTAATTTAGTATAAAAATTAAATGTAAAACATCAGTAATTTAGTCATAATATTGAAAAAAAGTTACAAAAAGGGGTAACTTTGCGATTTTTTTCTATCGAGTGAAGTTCATCAGGTCTTGCAACTGAATGCGACTGTGACTAGATAATATCCTTAACTATAACATATATTTTTTTTAAATTTTTAAACACTATATTCTTTGTCTCAGATGGTTTTAAAAAACTCAAATGTGCGCCCACCTCGCCTTAATGCCAGTGGAAGGCCTTGGCACATTGCATGCCTTTTCCCAGTCCGGCTGACAAAAAAAAAAACATCTAACTAGCTTCCTAGATCCAAATGCGATAATAACCCGTATCAGCTCAGCGATTAAGAGTGGTATAGGAGTGCGGCAGCCGGCAAATCGGTAAGTGGACGGGTTTGCCGCTTCGACAACGCGAACTCCGTTAATTGGTTTCTAGCTTTCTGGAGTTCTAGATCTCGCTATTTCACGCTCACTACACTGAAGTTAAGCGGTTCCATTTTCTTTGGGATTTTTCGAAAAAATTTGAAGTTGGACAAAAGTGCTTTATTTTTATTTCGCTTGCATTTTTTGGCAAAAAAAAAATAGATTTCGTCGTAAAATGCCTTTTGGGGTTTTTACGTGGATTTCATATTGCAAATATCGCGTAAAAAGTAACAAAACAAAATCCAGTCTAAACTCGATCTACGAGTATCGTACCTACATATAACGAACGTAAAAAAAGCAACGTAAAAAATCGAATATCGAATATTGCCTTTTAATCGGATTCCAAAAACTAATTGCATTGGTGTTGTTTTCTATTCCGTAAAAACCAAATTAAACTGTTTTCAGGAAAATACTGCGATATTTTTCAACAAATAATTTCAATAAAACACTAATTTGATAGAATCCCTAATAAAGTAAAAATATCACATAACATCACGCCTGTAATCCCCGAAGGTTTAGGCTGATGTGCACCCTAATAGTACACCCAAATTTTACCAGTTATTTTTAAGTCCCATGTAATAGGGGGTGAGCCTATGGCCATCAACTGGGCATAAATCCAGATTCCGTAGCTGCTACTGAGAAATTCGATGGAAAAACCCGATAACACTTTACCCGACCTGGGAATCGAACCCAGCACGCGCGCCTCAAAGAGTTGTCAGCAAACAGGAGGGGCCCGCAAGGGCCGATGCCGCCAGGGCTGCGGGACTGTTCGAAAGAGATACCGCGGCCCTGGAACATAAAGGGCCAAAGAAGGAACATGGGTGGTTTTTAGTCAGTAAGAGTCTGACACTCCCTTCCGCTCCGCCCAGAGCCCAGGTCATTTGATGATTTCCCACCCACCAAAAAAAAAAAAAAAAGGACCTCATGCTCAGCAGTCGCGCTTGTGTGTATCAATGAACGGACTGTATCTGCATGCGGTCTGTATTTAGCCTACGTTCACACGACGTTGAACTGTATGATATTTTGCTATACAGGTAATCTTACGATAGGGATCCCTTCTTTTCGCATAATTTTCTTTGTCCTAATATACTTCGGCATAACGATTTTGGCACAATTTGTTTTGGCATAATAATACTTCGGCATAATTTTTTTAGGCGTACATTTTATGTTGGCATAATCATCTTAAAGACTAATTTGTTTTGGCATAAATTTGATTCGCATAACGTTAGTAGGCCTAATGACTATTAGCATAATAATATTTAGGAATACAATTAATATAAATAACGTCAGGGGCACCCCGAGGTTCGGTTTGTTAGGTTCCTGTAAACCTTGCAACCAGAAATAGGGCTCCGTCGACCTGCTGACGGAAACCCTAACCCTAGACGGTTGACGTCAGGGGCACCCCGAGGTTCTGTAAGTTAGGTTCCTGTAAACCCTGTTATTTTTGAATATTATGCTTAAAAAAGTTATGCTTTAGAACTTTACGCTTTAGAATATTATGCTTCATCATTATTATGGTTAGAGAAATTATGCTTAAAAAAATGATGCGTAAGCTGTTATGCGTAATTATATTATGCGAAAATATAATTATGCCAAACAAAATTATGCTAAGTTACATTAGGTCTTAAAATTTTATGCAAATGGATAGGGAACCCTTACGATAACATGGAAATTTCATACAGCATTAGTTTTCAACTATATGAGGAGCTCGTGGCAAAATATTAGCAGCCGCTCGGGTCAATCTTCAGGTTAAGCCGCACTTGCCTAGGTTGATCCGTGGATGGGTTACCACTCATTACGTACCTATCGAGTTTCCTCCGAGCTTCGGAAAGCACGTTAAGCAGGTAAGCCTTTGGTCCCGGCTGTCATTTGTAGATCTTTGACAGTCGTTACAGAGAATGTGGGTAGAAAGTCTGACAAGCAGTCTCACCAAGGGCTATCGTATTACCCAGTACTAACTGGATTGTGGAGGTCAGATAGGCAGTCGGTCCGTGTAGAAAACTGGTTGAATACTAGTATTTTACATGGACCTGCGTCCAGTTAGACTAGAACCTGATTAGCCGACCCTAACATAGTTGGGAAAACGTTTGGCAGTTGATTAGTTGTTAACTGTATGAACATAGTTGTTGACGTGAGGTTCCAGCGTCGTGGAAACGGCCGCTTAGCGCAAGAACAATACAAAACCAAAGACAACCATAACGAGGGATCCCATCTTTTCGCATAATATTTTTTTCCTAAATACTTTGGCATAACTATTTAGGTATAATTTTTTTTGACATAATAATGCTTTGCAATATTTTTTTTGGCATACAGTTTATGTTGGCATAAGTATCTTGTAGGCTAATTTGTTTTGGCATAAATTTAATTCGCTAATTTAATGATACTAGGCATAGTGGTAATAGGATGAACGGAAACAAATTTGAGTTTTTTTTTACGTATCTATTCTGAATTTTCATGCAAGTTTTATTATACATAATATTGTTTAACTGTCATGCATTACAAATTATTAATAAATTAATTAATAGTCACGCATGTGACAAAATTGCTATTTATTTAACTAACAGTTAACTATGTATTTTTATTTTAGGTGTATATTTTTTAGCAATTGCTTATAAATATGGGTTTCAAAGTATATTCATTTTTTTTCGCAATAATTTTTTCAATCCTTGTGTTTGTCCGTGTATTTTTTCTAAAATATTGTCTTAAAAATTCAATATGTTGTGTTACAAAAGTTAGTGACAGAAACGAATCGCTCAAAAACCGACTCCACGTGGTCTTGTCTGCCCTACCCTTAGAGTGTGATTTAAGTCCGCGTAGTCGCGGAGGCGGCGAGGCGGCACGTAAGCTGAGAAGCAGGTGGTGAGTGTAAAACACATCTTCGACGATAAGCTCGCGTGGGACCACTGGAGCCCCGCAGTGCCGGAGCCGTGACAGAAATCATGACTGCTGCATGTTGCATGCTGCATAATTGCTTGCATGCTGCATGCTTGCTTGCATGCTGCATACTTGCTTGCATGCTGCATGCTTGCCTGCCTGCTGAATGCCTGCTTGCATGCTATATGCTTGCTGCATGCATGGTCTTTGCTTGTTTGCATGCACAATATTGTACAAAAATGTGTATTAGTGCTTAACATTTTAGGAGATAATTATTATGGTTATTTGTTATGCCTACAAAAAAATAAAAAAAAATAACATAATCATAAACAATAACAACATAACAATATATGTATATTTTTTATAAATATTTATGCCTTAGAATGTAATGCTAAATCATTATTATGATTAGAGAAATTATGATTAAAAAAATATGCGTAAGGTGTTATGCGTAAATAATGTTATGCGAAAATATAATTAGCATAAACAAAAGTATGCCAAGCTATATTAGGTCTTAAAATTTTATGCAAATGGATACATAGGGAACCCCAGAACAACAATATTCACAACAGTTACATTACAGTACCTTTTCACAATGTCATAAAAACAACAACAATTGTAGTTAAAGCAATTACCAGTTTATAGCTGGAGTAAAACTATTGTTTGCAGATAGTGCATTGAAAACTGTGAAACGAGATATCTTGATCATTAAACGAGTACAAGTACGAAGTAATCTCTACAAACTTGAATTTATTGCAGCGAGTACAAGAAAAAAGTACAGTAAATTGAAAAAGTAAATAATCCGATAGTGACTCGAGAACACTGAGACCTTAACTTTTTTATTTGTGTGAAAGAATCTTTAAAGTGCTCGCATAACATGATTAAATCCGATTTATTTCTTTCTTTCATAACTTTAATTTATTTCATCAACACTGTTCTCAAAACGGAGGAGCGCGCACTAAATAATAACAGCCGCGCTTGCCTAGGTTGGTTTGTGAATGGATGAACACCCATTACATATGTACCAAGTTTCCTGCGTGCCTCGGAAAGCACGTTAAGCGGTTGGTCCTGGCTGTCCTTTGTAGATCTTTGATGGCCTGAAAGTCTGACCAGTCTTTCCAAGGGGTAAGGATATTGTGGGGGCTGCCTCGGTTGTGCAGTGCATCGGGCATGTTTGTGGAAGCGCGAATAGATGACTTTCATGCCATCATATGCACACGGTGTGCATCGATGTTGCGGCGATTCAGGGGTAGCCCTAACAGTATTTTAGCTACACTGGCGGACAAGGTTGACGGACTTTTTGAAGTGAAAACTTCTTTAGCGGCGTTGAGCACTTTAAAAAAATTGTTCTGTAATGGGTATAAAATCTTAAACTCGCGTCAGGACACTCGCGTCAGGACACGTGACAAAGCGTAAGACGGATGGATAGTAGACGATTTTGAACTTAACCTTCAACATTTTATGGTTTAAAATTATTTAAAGAAATTTGGAAAAAGCGTAAGACGGATGGAGAGTAGACGATTTTGAACTTAACCTTCAACATTTTATGGTTTAAAATCATTTAAAGAAATTTGGAAAAAGCGTAAGACGGATGGAGAGTAGACGATTTTGAACTTAACCTTCAACATTTTATGGTTTAAAATCATTTAAAGAAATTTGGAAAAAGCGTAAGACGGATGGAGAGTAGACGATTTTGAACTTAACCTTCAACATTTTATGGTTTAAAATCATTTAAAGAAATTTTTAAATGTTTCCAATCAACTTTGAACCTAATGCTTTAGGGATAAACACGGAATAGAAAAAACCGTAGACAGAGTATTCTATAGACTGCTGGATATCTTCCTTTGCATTCGCACAAGAAAAAGAAGAACATATAAACGTCACTAGCAAAGAAAAGAGACAGAGTATAAATATTTCTGTCCCTTATCGCGTGTCGGCTGAGCACATCATTGTCAGTGCACAACAAGTTTGACGTTTGTGGCGGTGCCAGATTGACATCCAATTTGTTTATTAACAATTGCATCGAAATTATACACATTATATGATCTTTTCGAGCTTAATTCGACAACAGTACATTTGTGCAACTGTGCAAAATGGTAAGGTGCAGTGTAATAAACTGTAAAAGTGATAGTTTGATGAAGATTGCTGGACTGTCCTTTCACTCGTAAGTATTAGATATTTTTAAGTATTCAATCGCTTTGTGTCCTATTATTTCTCATAAAATAGTCGCAGTAATGTACCAACTAATTCGTTTAATGGATAAATCTCGTATAATCGTGATTTTTGCAATAATTTTATTATCTTACCTCAAAATTCAGTGTTGCCACTTTTTGACGGGGAATTTACCCTTTAATATGGGTAATACCGAATAATGCAATGTCTATAAAAAAATACTCTTCCGACCTTGATTCATATGATATTAGTAATACGCACTACTTAAAATCTATGTTAGTAACACACGTATTATACGATTTTAATTCGTATAACTGCACTCACCTGACGCAAAAAATGAAAGATAATAAAAAATCTTATTAAATTTTCAGATTTCCGAATAAACCCGAAATAAGAAACTTGTGGATTGCTGCTACCGCATGAATCTTTAGGATGTGATCCTATGATCAACATAGATCATGATTATTTAACAGATCCTTCTAGGCTTACTCTTTATTCTAAAGAAATAATAACCTATATTGCTGGTTTTATTGCAAGAAAGTTGAGGAAAGTTATTAAATGTGAGGATTGTCTTTTGGCTTTGATCACAGATAAGTATCACGGAATCATTACGACTGAAGGACATGTATCCATGGTCATGAATAAATTAAAAAAAAAAATCACGGAATCATTGCTAGAAGAGACAAAGGAGGTCTTATTTATCCTTCTACTGACTTAAATAAAGTCTGTGAATTGGCAGAAAAGATATTTCGAGCGCGTTCACATAAAGGAAATTCATTTTTTAATGAGAAAAATGTGATGTCAACACTTATATTATCGTGTTACAAGGAATGCACACGTACCAATATTAATATATTTATTAATGACCATTTCGACAGTCAGCCTTTTATAGGGAATCACAGAACTCTCCTCATTAAATCAATCGCAATGCATTACTTCGAAACCCGTATTCACCATAGTACCAAACAATGTTTTGAACCACAATCATATATACATAATAAGTTAGTGCTTTTTCAAGGACAGTAATTTGTTTATAAATAAAATATTACAGTTGCATCATTGCTATGTTTTATCGTTTTCTGTGTATTGGAATGTTCATTTTAATTTGCAAGTGTATGAGTTTGGCGACACTGGTTCCCGTACTAAGGCAGTCTAAGGGCACTTCCATAAATGATAGTACTTTTATACTGATAAAGCAATTGGTGCAAAATTATTCCCTAACCATTCCAAAATATCAAACATGCTCAACGTTAATAATCAAGTTTTCACTTCTGCCGGCACTCCCGGAGTGCTAGTTTTTTTATTTAGACTCTAGGCTGGCAGACATGTTCAAATGTGCAGTTCATGTAGCCAATTAATGTATTTTTAAGTTATTGTTATTTGTTATTTACTAACATAGGATATGTTCATACTAACACTATCCATGGATCCTAGCCTATCCTAGACCAATGGTATGTTTTTTTTTTTGAATTTGAATTATCCAGTACTGACTGGGTTGTGGATTTCAGGGCGGTCGCTCCATGTAAAATACTGGAATTCAGCTGCATCTGGTTAGACTGGAAGCCGACCCCAATATAGTTGCAGATGATGACCACTGTTCTCAAATCAAATCAAATCATTTATTTGCTTGAATATGGGTAGGTACATGAGGTGATACATAAAACAGAAGTTCTTTAAGCCATATCCTACCTTCTCAAAACGATGAAGGAAAATATCGAGAGGAATACGGCATGTTCTAAAACCAAAAATGCAAAGACATGTATAGTGACATCTGCCAAACCTCACTGGGCTTACGTGATGGATTACAGCCCGCTCCATCTCATAGAGTAGAGGCTAGTGTCCCAGCAGTGGGAACATTATAGGCTGATTATAACGGGTGTAAAAGCATTCTTCACGAAAGCCGAGAGCTTCTTGTTCTTCCCACCATTGCGATCGTTTTTTTGTTTTGGGCCATATCTGGATACCTTTTAGTTTCGGAGACATTGAAGGTTAAAGTTTCAACTTTTTACATGTTTTTTTTAAATGGTGTAACTTTACTTTAAGTACCTCCATGTCCCCTGTATTATTCAATACATCCGGTGCATTCAGTGCTACCGTAAACGTGATTTTTCACACCGAAAAAACAGTCGTTTCCAAGACAAAAAATTTGCGCAGTGTTACTTAGTCTGATGTGCAGAAGGCTTGGTTGACGTGTTTTTGATGGGTCTTTTCCGACTGCCAAGGAAGGGTTATGTTTTTCGCGCGTATCTTATAATAGTATCTTTGTAAATTTCTTTATTACCTCACATGTTCCAAATGGTTGGATGGATTTCGACGATTAAGGCATTAGATTCGTCTCAAAAACCCAAGTGTCCTTAGATAGGTGTTTAAAAAAAAAATGGGGGATTTTTGGCGCTAAATTCTAAGTCGTTAATTTTTTTTTTTCAAACAAACCTATCGAGTATCAACATGAAGGAAATTAAAAGGAGATTACAAATGTATATAACATATAGGTACATAATACATTTTGCAGTCGGGTTTTTTGATACTTTTAATGAAATGTTACTTGTTACACCCTGTGTACACAGGTTTCCGCTAAAGACTAGACCAGAATAGTCACCATACCCACCGCAGCCTGTTATGAAAAGTGTCTAAGGGATATGTCAAGGGAATTGTTAACACTGTCTTCTGTTCCACGGTTTTCTACTTAAACTATTCTGTTTACTCAGCCTGTCTATCCCTATTAGCCATGACTTTCTTCCAACTAGTAGGCCTTCATTCCAGAAAACAATTAAAATAGGCCGAATAAAACAAACACTCCAAAATAATTCATGGAATATTAGATACTTTCCTTTTTCCGACACGTAGCACCATTAATGTTATTCGACCCTTCAACATTTTCCAACACGACACTCCATTATCTAAAATCCAACAACAAAATTTAAACAATGCCGCTTATTAAACAGACCTTAAGAATGTTTGTTTTACAAAACCGTTTATTTATCGATAAAACCCATCGGTGGTAAACCCCCACCGTAACCGTAGCGTCGTAGGCTCGTAGCGCGGTGGCCGCGTAGCGCCGTAGCAAGTTTCAGTACTCCGCTCGACGCGCCCGCTGCCGCTACGCGATGCCGTCACAAACGTCATACATACGCAACTTAAACTCGCGTCGTTAATCACATATTTTTATGTACGTTGTAAATACTTTATCGCCTAAATCGAGTTATCTTTTTTCGAGAAAAGAAAAATAACTTTAGACAATAACTTTTTTATTGTCAAATACAGAATATGTTCACCAGTTTGTTTAAAGTTTTAATTATTGCAGAATTACTTAAAGAAAATGATGAGTCTATGTATTATTGAAATGAAATAAGTGTGTCAAGTTGAGTTTTATATTATAAAAGTTTAAGCTTTGTAAGCAACACGATGCCGCCGTTGTTTGTTCGCTACTTGAAATGCGTTGTTGCAACGTTTTTAATAAAAGGTGAGTTTTATATACTTAATTAAAACTGTAATTACGTAGTTTAGTATAGACAGAAGATTTTCTGACACGAAATAATCCTTAACGGCTTAAGATTTAGTATAATTTGACAAATATAATACAAATCATTTTTACCTAGACGCTTTCTTAGGTTCAGTAACATAAAGTTTAAATAGGACATTATCCAACGAAATACATATCATACTCGTACAATTAATACCATAAATAAATAAACCCTCGCCTTTGATCCCCTATAGCCTATGGATAAGCCTACTGTACATAAATACATATTAAGCGGGAATGTAGAAAAATTACCCTCCTCTTTGCGTTATTTGGTAGTAAAGTTAGTGTGGTTTACTACCTTCTTTGAGGATTTTTTTACGATATATTTGTGGGTTTAGGCAGCTGAGATATTCTGGTTTTATTATCTTAAATCCCAGATACAGTAGAACTATGTTCATTGGCAATTTGTCACATATAAAAAAGCTTAATTAAGAAAAATCTCGCCTTCAGAATTTTTCTAACCTTTTAGTGTAGTTATGGGGATTACAATGCGCATTATAATCTCAGAGTCAGAGTTCTAAGTTCGAATTAATCCTTATCTTTTAGGCCGTATGGTCAAACGAAAGCCTATTTAGCATGAAAAAAGGAATCATTCTGTCATATTTTTGACAGTTTTTGACATTGATTGTCGCTGAGATGACAAATTGTGACTAAGTTTTAGACGTTATTAATTACTAGGAATGAAAGGTATTGTCTTCACGAGTTTTGAGGATACTGTGTGCACAATAGGTAGCAAAGTTCTATTTTTGCGCCCTTTAATTGATTTTACAAAATTCTCTAAAAATGGTTCACTGAAACGTACGTGGATTTTGTTTAAATCCTACGTTTACATATGGACGTTTACGGTCTAATATGATGTTTTCATGAGTGACTTAGAAATATACCAATCTATCTTTAAATGGAGTGGTGAAGATATTGAATATGAGACCAATAAATGGTTGGTTCAATTGCGCGTTGTTACTTGGGCGACGCCATGTTCTTGTTGAATGTTCAAGAGTAGATCGCCATCAATGGAAATAAATGATAAATCTTCTTTGTGGTGGGTAAGGATTTAATTCCTTAGTTCATTGTGAATCTTACTTTGCTGTCAAACTTTTGGTTACCAAGGTAGTTCAGGCCATTGCGTATCCCAAGCGGTTTTAGCGCAACTATTCAAGTTTTTACAAAAGGGAAAAATCATTTGAGCATACGATTTGATAATAATCAACTTTGAAAATATACACAGTGATCTCCATGACAATGGATAAATACTTCATATATATGTGTGGTGGGTGTACTATTAGGTACACCTCTTGCTTACCTTTCGGGAATTACAGTCGTGATATTAAGTCCATTTAGTTTAGTGATAGCAAATCACTCGCAACTGCCATCTTGCACCTGTGATGGTCTGCATATTGTCTATGAGGGTAAAATATCGAACTGAAGACACGACTTTCAAAACGGACAAAGTGATTTTATTCATTTTGAAGTCGTTTTTAACTTTTTGAAGCTAGCTAATGGTCGTACTGTAAGCCTCAGCCAAGTGCACATTGAAAATAGGCCAAAAAAAGTCTAGGACGAATAAAAAGACTATTAAAAATTACTAACGACTCAATAACCTAGTTATGGAAAGCGTTCCGATTCGTACTTCAAAGAGCATCACAATAGGATTAAAATGTAAACATTTAATATTGAGTTGTACAGTGAGCTTTAAAATTGTGTATCGGACAGTTTCAACAAAAATATTGTCGTATTGGTTTGTCCGCCTACGGTTACGTCACTGGGGGTACCTATGTTTTAGCAAACTCATCAATGCGGTTCTAGTGAGGACTTAGGTAGGTGCATACCTCTTCAAATTCTGTTTTATTTTGCGGCTTACCAGTGTCTACTTGTGTTTTATAAAACTATAACTCATTACAACTGAAAAGATAATGTGTAATGATAATTCATTAGTGCTGGAAAAGGGACATACGTTAAAAAAAAGACTTCTGTGTGAATAATATATACTTTTCCGCAGCGTGGCAGGTAAAGCCTCGTACTTATTGGTACAAAGACTCATGGCCAAAATGGGCGTAAGTCCAACAAAATTAAAAAGATATTTCTAATCATACCTCAATGACTACTCCAATTCGTACTATTTCGACAAGTACCAAAATCGCCGGAGGCCAGAGGTCGGTTCAATTGAAATGGTGCTATATTTTGTATTTGACTCCACAGTGAAAACATTGTCTTACGCTAAGCACACAGTAGTTAATCCAAGTTAGGCCGGAAAAGTCCTAGAATCGATTAAGTATTGTTAAGGCTGTGTAGCAGAAGATATTTTAAGTGGCTCTATTTCTGTTCTCCGGCGACTTAAGTACTTGTTACAACAACAAGTATGAAGTGTCAATTATAAAGTCTTAACTATAAGATTCTACTTCAGATAAATTTTTTATAAATTTTTGTAAGGTCCTGAAAGGTCAATTGAAGGTCATTGACATAATTTGTAAATATTTGTTTTTTTTTAATCGGAATAATTGCGTAAAATATTCTAAGTGAACCTACGAAATTATAAAAAAATAAGCATAGACAATCGGTTAAAGATGGCCTTCCCATTTATTGTGCCATGAAACTGTAAAAATAATTTTGCCAGCTTTTTGCTTAAAATGTAGTATTCGAAAATTAAATAATAAATCCGTTTAGCGTAAACTACACAAAAAAAAGAAAAAGTTTTTACCTTGAATGAAAATGGTTTCACTGGAATGGTTAGTTATAAGGTTATTATATTGTACCTCGGAGCTGTGTCAATTTAATTTATCCTACACATGTTCAAAAGGTCAGACGGAAAGGAAAAATGAGGATATTCTCATCTCGTAGGCGTTGTTACTTACCTGTTTCACTTATTAAAACGTCACAAAAGTTTAAACAGGAAAGTGTCTTAAGTTTCTTATCGGCGACGTTAATTCTTCAATGCTAAGTATAGTCATCTCTTGAGACCGTCTAACAAATTGTTCAAGGGAAGTATTGCAATAACGACTTCGCTAAGCGGGCTAATCAAGAATGGTAATATTATCAGAAGTCGGATGATGGTATAATATCGCAATTGTTCAAGTAAATGGATCCATTTTTTGGGTCGT
The DNA here is from genome assembly GCA_950022335.1 of Eurois occulta. Lineage (NCBI taxonomy): Eukaryota > Metazoa > Arthropoda > Insecta > Lepidoptera > Noctuidae > Eurois > Eurois occulta. The sequence continues at coordinate 14,194,671 of OX465479.1, read as the reverse complement.
GTCTATTTTTAGATAACCCCGTGAGGTCTGCCGTTTTTATTTTGTGTTTTGAAATATGCAGTACGGATACTTGGCATTTGCTTTTCGGAGCCGTCTGTTTCTTGACTGTTAAAATGTGAATGTTGCTATTTTGTTTTTGTTATATTTTTATTTTTTGGATGTTACATACATAAAACACAACACAAATATCGATCGCCATGTTCGATTGTCAGGTCGAGTACAGAGTTATTGGGTTTTTCCTAGACATTTTTCAGTAGCAGCCACGGAGTACGGATTTGTGTCCGGTTGTTGGCAATAGGCTCGCCCCTTATTACATGGGACTTAAACATAACTGGCAAAATGTTCCTTCGGGGATTACAGGCATGATGTTATGTTATGTTTGTAATTTATTCGTCTTTTAAAACGCTCGTCAACAAAACATTAGAATTTGATAAATTAGTATTCTAAGCCCTGTACAGAACTGTGTGTGAAAGTATCTTTAGGGAGCCTACTGTGGTGTCGAAGCAAAGTTTGGAGCCTCATTTACATGGAATTTGGTCCTATCACGACGTGTAACATTTAACTCCATGCATATTAAAAGAGCTTTAGAAATTGAATTTCACACTATTAGCACACCCTATCTAAAGATTAGGGTAGGTATTGATTTAGGATGGGTTGGCTACTTATGATTTAAAGGCTGCGTTGAAATTGTTTCAGTAGGTTCTGCTTAATTATAAAAACATAACAACATGCTTATAATCCTCTGGGTAAAGTTGTACCTTGTAGTACATTTCGCACGTTATGTTTAAGTCCCTTGAAGTAACGCCCAGCTTATTGCCAGCAACCGGACTCAACCCGCTACTAAGTCATGGAAAAAACTAAATAACATGATAATGATGTGTCCATCAAAATTAATTGAATCGATTATATTATTTTTGCATAGGGCAATGTGGTCGCTTAGCGTAAGTCCTTCAGATAATTGAAACGTCAGTTAGTCCAGGATATTAAAAATACTTTAGTTACATGTAAAAGCTGTCTTTGACAACTTGATTGCAACAGCTTCAAGTACAACGAAAGCTCGAATTAAAAATTCGTTGTGAAAATGCAATAAATATTTCCGTATGCTGAATTGACAGCTATTATTTTCTAGCTTGCCTAACAGCTTCTCGAGTCAGCAAAATCGCGTTGTCGAATGCTCGAAGGAGATTCGTATTCTTTTTCGATTTCCACGAATATTATTGAGTAGGTACAAAATATTGAAGAGATAAACCCATATGCAGGCATTTGTATAATCTGTTATCAAAAGCGTACTTACCATGTAGGTATTTTTTGTCAAAATTTTTTTGCATTGTATTTTTGTCGCTTTTGATGGAGATACAATGATTGATGTTATGTAACATTTTTCTTTTCTATATCATTAAAGGCTATTTATTCTGTAGGTCATCATCACTTGCCTAGCCTTTTTCCAACTACGTTGAGGTCAGTTTACAGTGTAACCGGATGCAGATGCATACCATCATTTCACATAGAAAGACTGCCTGTCTGACCTCTCTCTCTGTTTATTCTGTGGGTACGGCTGAAAAATAATAAGGAGTTATGTATTTTGTTTGAATAAATCAGAATACCAAGCTGTACCCTCGTCATGTCTTCAAATCCTCACAGAGCTTGTCATAATCCAACCCGTCTTACTGTTCCCAGTCATGTTTCCGTCTTTTTACATACTGCAATATGTTAACTAGTGTATTACTGTCACCTCAAGTCGAGGTTCATCCTTTGTAAAATGTATGGGCTTTATGTAACATCAATATACTAGATTACGGCGCGCTGTCGGCGGTGAAAATCTCCGGTATTTCTTATTTGTATACCGGTTTGAATGTGAAAGATATATTTTCAGTACATTCAATGTATTCCGTACGGGGCGCGATGAAAGCAGACGTGTAGATCCCGGTTTTTCATCGCTGGTATTGAGACTTTTATCGGAGCGTAAGTAGTGTTCGGATCGAGTGGAATTTTACTCGTTCTTTTCTTCAGATATAAATCTTTTTCTCAACAAAGACTTCAATTAGACAGTGCTATCGGAACTTCGCTTTGACAGTTAAATGTAGACTGATTGTAGACATTAAGTCGGGTTCTAAAGATACTTAAGTATTTTTAGAAGGGTAGTGATTGAGTTAAGTTGTTTCCGTCATTACCGTTCATGTAACATTCAATTGCAAGGCTTTTATCAAGCAGTGATACGATGATGTGATATTAATTAATTGCAAGTTATATCGATCACATTGCTGTTTTGACGATATTAAAAGCTCTGGTAACACTGCATTAATCCAGCTGTTACTTTATTAGCTATAAAACCTCTTTGGTTCATTATGTCGATAGGTTACTACCGCATAAATTCGCGTGATAATACTGGATAGATAATATTGAGGTCGACAGATTATAACTAAGTTAACTTTCATTTTATAATTATGAAGAGGGGTCAATGCTTAACTAAATTAAGTAATTGTGGAATAGATAATATATATTTTTCGATGGGATGTGAAGCCAAGTCAGAAGCCCATGGCCGGCATAAATACTCTGACACCAGGTGGCTTACCATCATCATCTGCCTAGCCTTTTCCCAACTATGTTGGGGTCGGCTTCCAGTCTTACCGGATGCAGCTGAATACCAGTATTTTACTTGGAGCGACTGCCTATCTGACCTCCAGAACCCAGTTAGCGCTAGGTAATACGATACCCCTTGGTAAGACTGGTGGACTGTCAAAGATCTACAAATGACAGCCGGGACCAACAGCTTAACGTGCTTTCCGAGGCACGGAGGTAACTCGGTATATAATGGGTGGTCACCCATCCACGGACCAACCTCGGTAAGCACGGCTTAACGTAAAGATCGACCCGAGCGGCTGTTATTATTTAACCTCGAGCTCCTATCAGATGGCCTACCATGACCTCTTAAAGCAAGAGTAATTCCAGTGTTGGAAAGAGATGGTGCTAGATGACCTGTATAGCTCTGTCTCTTTCCCACACTGGAATTACTCCTGCTTTAAGACATCATAGTAACTCCCCTAGTTAGGCACTAACCACACGATAGACAAGAAGAAGATTGCTGAACAATGAATTTATATCAATTTTAATTTACGAGAGTTTTCATTAAAAATTAATAACTAAAACCCTGTTTTAGCTTGATGTCATAAAGACTAGAATTTTGTGATATCGCCTCAAATAAATCATTATTTGAGGTGATATCACAAAATTCTAGTCTTTATCTTACTATTTTTACTAAAAAGAAAACAAAAATGGGTAGGTCCCCTATTTCTCTAGTCTGTATAAGTAATCTTACTATATTGTACACCATATTTATAGTTAGGACTTTAAACAATCATCAGCATCATCATCTGCCGAGCCTTTTCTCAACTTATTAGGAGTCGGCTTTCAGTCTAATCGGATGCAGCTGAATACCAGTATTTGTCTTAATACGATCATAAATCGTTTCAAATTCCTCTTAACGATGTTCATAATTTCTGGATACCTTCGAACGGGCCGGAATACAACATTAATCAAAACTGAAAAGCATTTTAAAACTTCCCAGTCCGCCCCTTAAGATATTCCCGTCCCTAATTGAATTCAGAAATAAACTTGCATCCACTTCGGAGAGGGAAACAGGGGGTCTACTCTCTAAGCACGAAACCCGTAGTTTCGGTCGAAATTACGGGCGTTTCCTACTCCCTAGCACCGACGGACGGACGATTAGTTCGAGCCCGAACGAAGAATGAATGACAACTCGATTTGACAGTTGTCCCTACTCCCGATGTGTTTTTGCCCGTCCGAAAAGTTGAGTTTGGCACTTCTTAGGACGGATCGTTATGTCATTTGATACGACATCAAAATAGTTATCGTGCTGTCGACGAAAGTTTAAGTTTTTTAGAAAATCAATACAATGGCTGCTTTTTTAATGCTTGAAGAAGCTCTACAAGAAGAGCGGAGGCGACGCCCATTCTACTCGCGCCAAAACTTCCGCTTGGCGCTTATTCCTGACATGGGGTTGCAAGGGCTCACACGGGAATTATCTGAAGATATGTCTTGCCTCTTTTGCCTAAACAAGCGACGAAATGGTGTTGATCCAAGAATTAAGGTAGGTAATAGTTTGATTCAAAATTTAAGGACTTAGGCTAACGATATACATTTTGAAGATTCTGAAAATTATTGAGTTGTATTACTACTAATCGATCTTATCTATTGTTACTGTTGTTTTTGTATACTTTCAGATACTTGATGCTCTCAATTTTTATGCCCGGGGGATCCATCAAGGTGCAGTGGGCCTTAGCAGTGACAGGACATAATGCGTGTTGGGACAGGCGGAAGATTGTGATAAAGTAAAGAACAAATTTGCACAATAAAAGCATTTTTTTAACAGAGTATTTTTTCATTTATTTGGCACCAATCGATTTGAAAAAAATATAAATACATTCAACAATACATTATTACAATCAAAACATATGAGGAGTTCAGATAGAATTCGCAAATAAGGCCAAAAACCTGGGGGTGATAATGGACTCTTACTTATCGTAGACTTCCCAGGTAGCTGAAGTAAGTCGCAAAGTGCACTCCAGAGCTACTTGCCTTTGAAGACCAAAACCTCCCTCGCGCAAACTCTCATCCAGCCCATCAAAGACTACGCCGATGCGTGTTATTTGGATGCCACCGAGAAGCTTTTAAATAAACTGGAGCGTTTATAAAATATCTTTATTCGTTTTGTTTTTAACCTCAAAAAGTAGGACCGTTTCCAACTTTCGCAATATACTCAGATGGCTCCCAATCTGACTTCGCAGGAACTCTCGAGTATTGTGTCTGCTTTTTAACATCCTTCATAACCCTAAAATACCAGCCTATCTGCGGGAACGCTTTTCTTACACCCGTTCCTCTCATGCACCTTGCAGGTCACATCTTAGGAACCTCCTTAAATCCCCTCCCCAAGCTACTGACTTCTACTCCTACTCCTTTACTGTACACGCTTTGCGGTTGTGGTATTTATTCTCTTCCGCCTGATATAAGGGACTGCCAAACTGTTGCAGTTTTCAAAAGAAGAGTGAAAGAACTATATATTTCCAACTTGCCATAGTTGCATAAGTATTTATAAGGTAAAAGTACGTATTCCCGTTAGTGTACCAGTACCCGTTAACAAGTCAGTTTTTTTATTATTGCATTTTTCTACCAATAATAAATTAAAGTTTGTGAAGGGCAATACCTTCTCGGTAATATTTTGTACAATTGTAATGGCATCATTGTCCAAAAAGTTTAATGGCCTCAAAACCATGCGATAACAAAAGTTTGCTATAACTGAATATTATGAAAGTTCCAAGTTCTGTCAGTGAACTACGAGACCACCACGTCGCATTCATGAGCTAGCCATACTGCGACGGATAACATTAAAGTAAGAGTGTTGATTTTATAAGATATTTAAGTATATTATTTTGCGATATAACTTATAAATCGGGGTGAATCTAATTGAGAAATAAATATTTTTGCCGTTCACATCTATTGGTACTAACAAACCCCTACTTGACCTAGTACCCGTTAAAATCGTATTTTTTTTACCGGATATTGGTACACGATCAACCCGTTGTACCGAAACCCGTTATTGTGTACTTATTGCCTTGAAATAGGTCTCATTTTCCTTTAAAACTGTAGAATACATTTCTGCCTGATATTGGGACTTCAAATAACAGTTGCATTTAAACCCGACAGCGTCCTTATTGCCTTGTGTTAAGTCCTCTTTTCTTTCGAATCAATAGAATGTAGTTTCTATGCTCCTTGTTTGTGTTGTAATCACTTGGATTCGATTGCCTCTTTAGTTTTTTTTATGATTTTCAAATTTTTGCACGTTTCGCGTTACTGCTCTGCTGTTCTGAAACCAGGTTTTTCGATGCGTATCGTGTGGCGCGCTGCTTTTTTAGTATGGATATTGATAACCACGCAGTAATTTGAAGCAAACTTCAGACCGGCAAACTTACATGACTCGATCTGTGGATACCCGACAAAGTTTTTCGTTGTTTTTTTTTGGGATGGGAAATCATCAAATGACTCCTCCCGCTCTGGGCGGAGTGGAAGGGAGTGTCAGACTTTTACTGACTAAAACCCATCCATGTTCCTTTTTGCCCTTTGTGTTTCAGGGCCGCGGTATTTCTTTCGAACAGTCCCGCAGCCCTGGCAGGCATCGGTCCTTGCGGACCCCTCTTGTTTGCTGACATCTCTTTGAGGCGCGCGTGGAACACGAACGCGCCGACGACACGGCCTGTTCTTCTTATTCTTATTCTTTATTGCACATAAAATAACAAATTTGGATACAAATTGCAATAACATAGCTTATGTACAATGGTGAGCTTAACCCAGAATTGGGTTTTCTTACAGCAAACCAAATTTTGACTGCGAGATTTGCAGAAGAGGGTATACTTATGGTGCAATAACATTAACAAATTAATTAATTTTATAAACTAAACTACATACATAAAATACATACGCATATACATACCTATAAAATCCTATATATATATACATATATATATATTATACATACATTCATGTTGACGGCCTGTCGTCATAAGACGGACGGACGGCGAGCTAGCCCATTACTCACCGTCCACAGGCCCGCCCCTACGGTGGCCGAGAGCCACGACGTGGCCCCCGACACCCAGGGCGTCTCCCGCGGCGGCTGGGACGTGAGTTTATCTACCTCTCACGTTCCGCTACCTCCTTCGTTAGCATGACTGCTTCGCAGCAGGAGGTGACGGCTTCCCAATCCCTCTCGCCCGGGACCATGGCTTGAACCAAGGCCGGACGCGAGCCGCCAATCGCCGCTACGAGGACACGGCGGTGCTCCACCCAAGCGGTGCAGACCTCCACGGTGTGCTCCACCGTGTTCTCCGGGCGATCCTCACAATGATAACACCCGGGCGTTTCCTCCCGCCCAATTCGGTGACGGTACCTCCCGAAACAACCGTGTCCGGTGAAGACCTGCGTCAGGCGGAATGTGAGGGCGCCGTGGCGCCTCTCTAGCCACTTATTAAAGACAGCACAGGGTTGCGACAGTCGCTCTCTCCATGTCGCCATGAGATAGCGCCGGAGGTCTGTCCGCTGAGCGACAATTTGCCGCGGCAGCTGAGTTTCCCCGCGACGTAGTGCCTCCGCGCGCCACCCGTGCAGGCGCGCGAGGACTATCGCCTCCAGATCCCATGGCGGCAATCCGGCAAGGAGGCTCGCCGCCTCGCTGGAGATCGTACGGCCTTACGGCTACCACCTTTTGGGGCGCGTTCAGGTAGTAGGTGGCTCGCCTCCTCAAGGATCGCGCCCGCACCGGGGCCCCGTAAAGGGCCATGGACCGCACGACACCCGCATATAGCCTCCGGCAGGAGGCGTTGGGGCCCCTCAGGTTGGGCAAGAGCCGCTTGAAGGCAACCCCGGCCCGTTCCACTTTGGGAGCTAAACGTCGGAAATGCTCCACGAAGTTCCACCGGCTGTCGAGGACGTGTCCAAGGTACTTCAACGTCGACTCGACGCCGATGGGAACCCCTCCTACCATCAGAATGGATCATGACGGTGGCGCATTCCGAAGCCCATGTAAGCACATGGCCTCGGACTTGTGCAATGCCACCTCGAGACCCAATTGCCGGATCCTCTATGACTATCGCAACCCCGCGTATCATAATTTCGGCCGCCACCTCGTGCAACCTCCCTTGTGCCAGCACCAGCGTTTCGTCAGGAGTGCCTCCCTAATGCAGCTCCAGGGCATGGTGTTGAAGGCGTTGGCGATGTCAAGAGACACCGCCAACACGACCCCACCCCGGGAAACCGCATCCCCCGTCGTGAGGTCTCTCACGCGCATGATGGCGTCTACCGTCGAGCGCCCCTTGCGGAAACCAAACTGGTGGTCCGCAAGATCCAGCCCCATCCCCGCAAGGTGCCCGGCGAGGCGGTTTGCAATGACTATTTCAAAGAGCTTGCTCACCTCGTCGAGGAACACAATGGGCCGGTATGCGGACGGAGAGTCCGCAGGGCGCCCCGGCTTCCTAATGAGGACCAGCTTCCCCGTCTTCCAACGAAGCGAGAACTGGCCTCTCTCCAAGCATGCGCTTAGGAGAACAAAAAATGTCTCTTCTTTGGATAAGCCGTTTTTTATTTATTTTACACAGTTTACAGAAATGCACAAAAAATCATTTCTGTGAACTTTAACGTAAAGCAATAGAGTTCAAATTCGCGGTGAAAATTACCGGATTCAGGGACAATTTAACGTTTACTAGTACAAATCTACCGGGTACTGGTACAATTAGCCCTTTGTTTCATTTTTTGTATTATTGTTAAAGAAAATATAGACTAATTAAAAAAAAGAATATTACATTAAAACTAGTTTAAATTATCTCTCTAGTCATGTAATTATTTTTTTTGTAAGTCTTCTAGTTTTAGCATAGCAGACCTGCAAAGTCAGTGAAGTTCAAAACTTCACGGTTACTGGGCCCTTTACCTTACATATATGATACGTAATATATTGGAGAGGAGCTCGTGGCTACATAATAACTGCTGTTCGGCCCGATCTTTAGGTTAAACTGCGCTTGCCTAGGTTGGTCCGTGGATGGGTGACCACCCATTACATACCGAGTTTCCTCCTTGCCTCGGAAAGCACGTTAAGCCGTTGGTCCCGGCTGTCATTTGTAGATCTTTGACAGTCGTTACAGGTAGTCAGTGGCCCGAAAGTCTGACAACCAGTCTTACGAAAGGGATTACCCAGAACTAACTGATTTCTGGAGATCAGATAGGCAGTCGCTCCCAGTAAAATACTGGTATTCAGCTGCATCCGCTTAGACTGGAAGCCGACCCCAACATAGTTGGGAAAAGGCTAGGCAGATGATGATGATTCTTATACATATTGTATATTATATTTAAACTTGTCATTTCCTTTATGTTTTTATGTATTCTATTTCCTCTTCTTCTTTTACACACTACGTCTACATCTCCTTTTTCTATTCTCCTTTCGCAGGTATGCTGGAAGAGATTTCTTTAGAAATAAGCATCACCTTTGTACCTATTTTTTCTGTTCCTTTCTTCTTCCTATACTTAAATAAACTGTTAAATAAAATAAAACACATACTTCCTTTTATTTATCTATAGTCGTTTTATATTAAACTAAGTTCGTAGTAATAAGTAACTTTCAATAGATCAATCACTTTTATTTTCAGGCATCGAAGATAGACTACACATAATACTCTTAGAAGTACAATAAACTAAAACATATTGAACACTTTTACGAAAAACTATTAACTGTGTTTGGTCGGCCATATAATTATTGCACTGAGTCGAGGTGTCATGTAGACTTCCGCGAATACACGAGACCCTGCAGCCAAAATTCCGTCATAAAAGTCTCGAGATGGTGTTGGGACCCGCATCACAAAAGATAATCTTGTGGCGCGAACAACCTAACCTGTCCATTCTAAGGGTGAACTTGGTCTTGTTTCTTATATACTCCACGACCTCCTCTGGCGTCGTGATGTGATGTAGATGTGTATGTACAGCTGCGTCGATGGAATAGCGGGATGCAGCAACATGTTCGGACCTGTCAATTCGGAACCGCACTGATTGCGTTTAGGCTTCTTCTTTTTCACACGAATGCCTTCTTCATCAGCTTGTCCTCGGCTTGTTACTGGTGGCAACGAGCTTCGAACTCGCCTGGGCACCACGGTATTGTGGTTGCCGCTGGTGTTTTGCAACTCGTTCTCACTCATAAAATGTTGAGGAGTGTGTCTATTTGCGCCCGTGAGTTGCTGCTAGAACGGTTGAGGCCATTTTACCATTTATTACGGAGTTCCCGCGTCGTATTAATAATGCGAATTACGTATATTAAATAAATAAATAAATTATAAATAAATTGTAAATAAAAAACTGACATTTCATTTGAGACTTGCCGTCAAAAGAAAGAAAAGCAAAGGTAATAACAGGATAAAGCCACAAGTCGGCCAAAAATAGCAAAAATAGTTCAATTCTATAATAATAAAATGTATATTATTAAAATGAGGTAATTTTTTTAAGAATAACTATAATATTTTTTGTTTAAAAACTTTAAAATCATAAAGTTAGTAAACCGGTAATCGACCAGTAAAATAGCGCAACTCTATCGCCATGCGTCATTCGTTCACGAATATTGTCTATGACTCCGTTCGAAAATTATGAATCCGTAATCAATCGGGAGTAGGGTTTGTCCGTAGTAACGGACTACGGTCGGACGAGCCCGTCCGTCCGTCCGTCCGTCGTTGACGGACTTAGAGAGTAGACCTCCAGTTCCGTTCAGGCATGGTTGTAATACCTCAATGAACGGGTAATTAGCGTTGCTTTTAAATTAAATGTTCGTCTTCTGCAATTTGTTTGATGTTACTGTTACTTAAATGCTCCTGCTTTTTCTGTGTATTTTAGTCAAACTTGAATGAGTTCAGAGCATTGGTTCAGAGGTAATCGTTTCTTATTTGTGTGTTTCGCGTCGTGAGGCTATTTCATGCAGAATTATCGAAAGGCGTCCTAGGTTTAATTCCCAGGATGGCCGAAGTGTTAATGTGTTTTGAGGATTTGTGCCCGGTGGATGGCAATAGGGTCGCCCTCTATAAGATGAGATTGAAACATGACTGGTGAAATGAGGTGTACCTCTTCTAACCCTTTGGGGATTGACTTGATGTTATTATCTAATAAAAACTCTTTGTGATAATCGTGCATCAGGATATGAAGTATACTGTTTCTGCCTTAATTTAAGAGGTACCTCTTTATAAGGTCCTTCGAACCTTAAACAATAATAAGCATCCTTAACGTAGAAAATTATTGTTCCTTTTTGGGTCAACTCTGGCCACATTTTCATTAAGCCGATGAGGTTCGATTGAGTCACGTCCCCGCACATTTTGAACGCTTAAGTTATGATAAAGTTCAAGCACTTTACTTGTAATAATAAACATTAGCTTTTACTCGTGGCTTCACTCGTGTTATGGTCGGAAGTTATCCCACGGGAGTGTTTCAAATTAGCCTATGACACTTGGAAATAATGTAGCTTTCTTTTAGTGAAAGGATATCCAAATCGGATCAGTAGTTCCGAGGATTCCCACCTATATCCAAACTTACAAACTGTACCTCTTTATAGATGACTAGCGGCCCGTTCTGGCTTTGCACGGGTGTAATTTTTTTATTATAAATATTGCCTATGTTACTCAAGGATAATGTAGTAATGTAATGATGAAAGAATTTTTGAAATCGGTCCTGTAGTTTTTGACTTTATTCGTTACAAACGTACAAAAATATAAATCTTCCCTCTTTATAATATTAGTGTAGGTGAGATGATATATATCATCATCTGCCTAGACTTTTCTCAAATTTATTGAGGTCGGTTTCCAGTCTTACCGGATGCAGCTAAATACTAGTATTTTACATGGAGCGATTGCCAGTCTCCACAACCCACTTAGTACTAGGTAATACGACTATAATACTTGGTGAGACTGGTTGTCAGATTTTCGGGCCACTGACTACATGTAACGACTGTCAAAGATCTACAAATGACAGCCGGAACTAACGGCTTAACGTGCTTTCCGAGGCACGGAGGAAACTCGGTATGTTATGATGGTTGCCCATCCACAGACCGAGGCAAGCGTGGCTTAACCTTGAAGATCGACCCGTCTGGCTGTTATTATTTAACCACGAGCTCCTCGAGAATATTAGTATATATTAGCCGTTGCTCGCGACCTTCGCTATCGTAAAATTATTATAAAAAATATGTCTTCTCTTTTTGAACCGGATTTTGTTATTTGAAATTATAATTTCAAGGGTTTTTAATTTTTATGCTCGAAACCCTAATTCTTATTCCTAAATAAAAGTAGCTTTAGTTACTCTTTTTAACATCGGCTATTTGCCAGTAAAAGTCCCTTCAAAATCGGTCAAGCCGTTTCGGAGATTAGCCGTTTGAATCGGATTTTGTTAACAATTCTTTTTTTGCACGGAACTCTAATTATGTTTCTAAAATAGAAGTAGCCTATGTTAGACCTTATAATATTAGGTATCTACCAGCAAAAACCCGTCGTAAATCGGTCTAGCCGTTTCGGAGATTAGCCGGAACAAACAGTCAGATAGACAAAAATTTATAAAAATGTGTTTTTGTTATAAGTGCCGTATATAATTTCCTTTTCATTCAGTATAAAGCTAGCTGCTAGCTGTTATTTTGAAATTACAAACACACATTTCAATTATATTTATGAAAATATATGGATATATTCAAGAATAAGTCTAATAAAAATGTAGAGGCAAAGATATACTCCCTTGAAGCTTATAGTTTGTAATAGCAGTTAGTAACTTCTGCGTGTGTATGTTTGGATGTGTTGCAGCCACCTAATAGAATAGTTGACTAGTTACAAACATCCACCACTTTAACAGACGGATGTCCATTAACAGGAACATGGTTATTAAACTCGGTGATGTGTATGCATGATGACTTAGTTGTTCTTCTGCTTCTTCGTAGTTCCAATGATACCTTTAAACTCTAATGATCTTCGACCAAAACTCTGCCTTCTCAATAACGTTAGTGACGACGGACAGGTCCTTTAAGGTGCAGGTAAAGTTGGACAAGGAGCAGGACAAAGGTGGGTCGTCGTTTACGATGTGGCTCCGCAGTCACATTTTATTTCATAGGAATGCCCCCACCGGACTAAATTGTATTGTTAACTAGTTTTCCGCCCGCGGCCTCGCCCGCGTCGAGTTCGGTTATATCGCGTTTCCAAGAGAACTCTTCAAAAGTCCGGGATAAAAACTATCCTATGTTATTTCTCAAGGTCAACTCTATCTCTGTACCAAATTTCATTTAAATCAGTTCAGTGGTTTAGACGTGAAAGCGTAACAGACAGACAGACAGACAGTATTACTTTCGCATTTATAATATTATATATTATATATATAGTAGGGATAATAATGATGGAGTAGACCTGTGCACTACACGCCATGTAGATACCTTCCATAGATAACCTGTTCGTACCTAAATATCATCGATACACATAAAAGAGTGGTTGAGAACTAACGCCCATTAAGTGGCCAGTAATTGGTTTCCAGTTAGTCTGTTTTAAAACATTAAAAATGGAAGCGCCAGGGTAGCCCGCGAAATTCAAATTTTCTTTAGTTTTTTGCAATTTGCAGGTTAATATGTTGATGAAAAATGAGTCGCGCTAGTAACACGTATCTATTTAGTTACAGAATTATAATTATTAAAATCATCAATACAACCCTCTAAGTTAATTTAAACCCATTGAATGACGTTTTCATGAAATAGTTATTGAATGGGGTTAAAAGAGCTTAGAGGGTTTATTTAATGATTATATAATCTTAAGGAATTATGTACTGAAATTGTACAACCAGTTGTGTGAGCCTAAGCATAATCAGACTATAATATTCCCACTGCTGGGACAAAGGCTTTATCTCTACAAGAGAGAATGGCCTGTAATCCACCACACGGGCTGAGTGTGGGTTGGCAGATGGCACATGTCTTTGAATGTTTAGTTCTAGGACATGCCGGTTTTTTTGGGACAAGCCCGCCACACTATTCCCAAACCACTGTAACTCCTGAAAGCCAGAATCAACAGTGGCGACCACCAGAAAAGCGATGAGACAATGAAGCTCGACGAAGTTCCAGCAAAACAATTTAAAAGCCGGTTTCTTCACGATGTTTTCCTTCAGCGTTTTTTAGAGAAGTGATGAAATAAACTGCACAACGTAAAGCGCCTGGCTAGGTTCGAACCCACGACCTAGAACTCGTATGTCTGGGCCATTACCATTGGACCACCACTGTGATCTGCTTGTAAATAGGTTATAGCAAAAATAAAGCCTGAAAATTGATACGTTTTAAATTTATAGCAACTAATAACAGGCTACTAGCCAATGACCTTTGAAACTGTGTCAAACCATAGCCTTCAAACCACTAAGTGTTTTAAAGCGATAGAGATGCTTTCATTTTCCACAGACGGGGTCAAAACGAACACTAAATTTTAATGTAGGTAGAGGTTTTTTTTTAAAACTCAAACATGATTTTTCGTGTTTTACTTTACTTCATTGTTTTGTTCCATTTTCTTTTCAAAAGATTACTTTAAAGACTACTCTATTGTTTTTGTGGTGAAATATGGGTGTACACCTCTGCCTAACACTACGGGGATTACAGTAGCAATATTTGTATTTATATATATTTGTAATCGCGTTCTCGAAAATGTCTCTAACGATTTTTATGAAAGTAATATATGCGTTTACGGAGGCGAAAAATTTATCTAGCTAGATCTCAAATCTGGTAAAATTCGTTTTCCCCATTTTCATCCGAAGCAAAGCTCGGTCGCCCAGGTACTACTGTATGTAGTTTGTATTCACAAAGTAACCACACTGTAATAAAAAATGGTACAATTCTTTACAGCATGAGAACAAACGCCGCGACTGGCAGCTGAGTGGACTCTGTCATGTGTTCTAAAGCCCCGCTCGACTACGGACAACGGACGGCTACGCTATACTTTAGCACCACGATATATTGTTTCTCAGTGTATTCGTGGCGATGCGTCAAAAATACTAAACAAAACGTATGCTTTACAAAATAGTCGTGCTGTTGTCTTTTACGAAATGTATTTTAAGGAGAATTATGCGGTTTTTATACAACGCAAAAATGATAAGGTTCTCAAGACGGCACGTATATTTTTTGAAATTAAAAATGTTATTCAAGTGGATCTTGTGTGGGTTCTAGTTAGTTATCGCTTTGTCATTGATTGGTTCTAGAATCGTGTATTTTGTATGTATGTGGCTAGTATCCGCAATGGCACGTCCACTACTTATATAGGGTGACTGGTAATTAGTGACCGATGGCGATACTTATACACATGATTGTCCTCATGATAACAAACAACTTTCCCAAGGAAACTTTCTTTTTTATACTCATTCATTTTTATCACAATAATACAACATCCGTATGACACTCGAGCGCACGTGCGCCTGAAACCTATCACCTGTTAGATGCGTGACGCCCCTCAGTCTCATTACTATCATACTGTGCAACATTGGGTAGGCAGAGCACCCGCGGGGCTTGCAAGCCCGCTCCGCATGCAGCGCCCGTGCCACAATCCGGCCGCCACGTGCCGTTATCGGCGTATTATTGTAATAAAAGTGAAAGAGCATTAAAAAATACTTGAGAAAGTTGTTTGTTATCATAAGTACAATCACGTGTATAAGTATCGGTCACTAATTACCAGTCACCCTATATATTTAACTATTTATTTTAAGAATATTGCGATCTGATAAATCTACATTCTACACAAACACACACTTACTTTATACATATTTACTTTGTACACACACTTTATTCGTAAGTATATTTCTTCATTTAAATCGATAACCTACTGAGTAGGATTACTCAACCTAATTCACAGATAAACGGTCTTCTCCTCCACTTGGAATTCAATATTAGGTACGTACCTAATACTGTTTCACATGACTACGCATAAAACATCCTTATTACAGTAATATGATATTAGAAGGTTTAGTAACTGGTAATAAATTTTTAGGCTATCATTGATATTTGATCAAGTTTTATCTAAGGAGTAAGTAGTTTTCAGAATAGTGTTGCCGTCTTCAGAGAATAATTATTAGCATAACATCAAGCATATATCTCCCCGAAGGGTTAAGCACAGTTGTATAGTACATAGTACACCCACATTTTGTCAGAAATGCTGAAGTTCCAGATAATAAGGGCCGAGTCGATTGCCATCAACCGGGCACAAATCCAAACTGAGAAGTTCATTATAAATCTAGATTTTCTGACTTAGTAGTTTTAGAATCAAAAGCTGTTGGGAGCAGACCTTACTTTACATTCTGGCCCGAAATCTACTCTTTTATCAAACTATTTACTTAAGGCTTTTCTATAAAAAACCGGTCAAGTGCGAGTCGGACTCGCGGATGAAGGGTTCCGCACCATCGAAGTAAGGGAGGGCTCCCTTTATTTTTTTAATTTAATTTTATTTTTTTTGTTATAGCGGCAACAGAAATCTGTGAAAATTTCAACTGCCAATCTATTACGGATCATGAGATACAAACCCGCTGGCAGACAGACGCATGGACGGACGGACGGACAGCGGAGGCTTAGTAACAGGGTCCCGTTGGTTACCCTTCGGGTACGGAACCCTAAAAATGAGATTGATTATGATAAACGATAAAAACCAAGGGAATATGAAATGAGCCTTCAATCGTGATTTTTGGTCGAACTTCAAGATTTATGAGTCAGCCTCTTCTAACTTTCATACCTAAAAAGATTTCATGTGTTCTTTGTTTGAAAATAATCAAACAAATACCGTCTTTTCACTGTTATTTACGTCTAGCTATTAAGTTGGCTAACCTTATGTGCTGCGTTATGAATTTTGAATGATTCCCCTGTAAAACATAATATTCAGGTTAGCCAACCCAATAACTAACGGTAACATAACTGTGAAAAGACTTTAGGTACTGTTTCAGCAATTGGTCTGCGAGTTTGTTTTATTATTTTCGTCGGAACCGTCTCGCGTCTGTGCAAGTTGTTCATTTAAATTCGTTCATTCAGAAACACGGTTTTTAATTAGCAGAAACTATTTATAAAGATTTTTTATTAATCTAACTATGATTTCTAATACAAACTTTTAAAGAATCGCGATTATTATGGTGGAGATCGCGATTCTTTAGAAATTTGTTGCATGACCCGTGATTGATAAAAAAGGTTAAGGATTCTTTCGTGGTTCATTTTGTGTAAACTTAACTAACTAGAAAAGTAGGTTTACAGCTACATATAAGAATCACAAAGAAATAATCAAACATATAATTTTCTTACACAATTTTATGTCATCTTTGTTGTTAAGTTACCAAAACTTAAATTAATTTTATTTTTCTTGTTACAAAATTAAGTGCACATGCAAGAATTACACTTCACAGCGTGGGCTGCAATTCATTAGAAGCATGAAGGCGACACTGCCTTCATGCTTCTAATGAATTGCAGCCCACAATTTGCTTGCCAGCTTAAGTTTTCATTACTCGACCGACTGAGAGAGACTTAAGATTCCTATAACATAAGAACCACCGACTTCTTATCATAGACTGAAGTCAATAAGAAGTAATATTTGTGCTGCAGCATATCGCATTTCAGAATGCAATCTATTTTATCTGACGTAATGTGATATCTCGCGGAGGTATCAGCTTGTATTTAGGTATGAAACAATATCTATAGCTACCTAATATTGTAAGTTTAATAGGTATAAAGTTGTCGTTGGTCGAGTGGTCGCAAGCATGACTGCTGAGCACGAGGTCCTGGGTTCGATTACCGTGTCGGGCAAAGTATTATTGGATTTTTCCATCAGGAATTTTCTCAGTAGCAGCCACGGAGTCTGGACCTGTTGTGCTCGGTTGATGGCAATTGGCAATAGGCTGTGGGTGTACTATAATTGGACACTGACTAACCCTTCGGGGATTAGAGGTGTGATGTTATGTTTGTTAAGTTTGTAACTTTGTTTGTTTGGATAGAGGCGGTAATCTCTGAACCAACTCATCCGATTTCAAAAATACTTTCACTGATGGTAAGTTACACTATTGTCGAGTGCCATAGAGTGTGTTTTTCACGCGAATGAAGTCACGGGTAGAAGGTAGTGGAAAATGAATTGTCACAACATTTATAATTTCGAGCTATATGAGCTTTTCGACATGCTACTTGCATTTGAAATAGAAATGCGAATGTAGAAAGTTTTCCTCTTGATTATTTAAATGGGCGCCAAAACGCCTCCATATTGGAATAGTCATACTGTCTAAGCGTGACTAAAATGTGAACCATGTAGGTCGTTGTTAGGCTTTGTAATTAAATGGAGTAATAAAGTCAAGTACAATCGACCGCCCGTTAGAGGTAACACCTTAAACTGCGAAGCTTCTATAGCATAGGAGGCCAGCTCATACTGGTTTTGTTATTTGTTAACATTGGCGTTTACCCTACTGTACCTATGTTTAAACATAATAGAATTAATTCAAATGGTTGAGCATCGTGCGAATGCTGTCGTGTAAAACTTAAAACGTCTAATAAATCAGTTGGCAAACACTTTAGAAGTGGAAATGGGACCTGCCGTAATAGCCACAACATTAATAGATGTAGATAACCTTAATCAAACTGAAACTATTCCGAGTAGGTTTACAATTACGGTTGTGGAATAGTTTGGTTGCTCGGTTGGTGGGAGAGATGATATGAGTGATAGATTGACCATTTTAGGGCTTAGAGGTTGGGTCAAGTGAAGAAAACTTAGTTCACAGTAACCAAGTTACGACTCAAAGCCTCAGATAATATGTACTAGAATAATTATCTAAATACGTGTACGTAATTCTTCGCGAAAGTATATTTGACTCTTACCCAATTTAAGTTTTAGTTTGAGAACTAGTTAACATTCGATAAGACATTGGTCAAATATCTCCTTACGTTCAAAAGCAGAGTGCCTCCCATCTAGCGTTGCCAGGCGTCCGGCTTTAGCCGGACATAGTCAGGCTTTTTGATTGCCTGTCCGGCCAAAATAAGAGTCGTCCGGCCTGACCGGCTTTTGTTAGGCTTTTTAGATTTCAAAATTCGCGCGCATCGAGACCGAATTCGCGAATGAAAGAAGCCGGCGCTGCGCCATCGCCGTCAAGTTCTGTTTTGTTTTATATATTGAGAATTTAAGACACATAATTTAGACTGATGTTGCATTTAATTTGAATTAAGGAAAGAATTATTGAGACTGATTAATAATAAAGTACTTTTAGACTAATTTGGCATTAGTTTTATTGTAAATTATCAAAAAAGCTTGGTTTTCATTAATTTTCTACATTAATACCAAAAAATCCCCTAAAATGCAAAGTGTCCGGCTTTTTTACCAAAATGTTAGGCCAAAAAAAAAATTATTTTTTACACGAATATTTAAAATTGTTGAAAATGCAGGATGTCCGGCTTTTTGACCCAAATGTTAGGCCAAACTCACAGCTCTGTCCGGCTTTTCGGTATGAGGACCTGGCAACGCTACTCCCATCCCATAGGTACTTACCCACTTCGTCATTTGTATTCTTCGTATTTGGTACTTCCATTCCCTCAGGTTGGTACTTATCTTTTCATTATTCTGTAATGCCTCGTAAATGGAATGTGTTACGACATACGTAGCAAATACCTGAATAATGAGACCATCATATAGCGATCGTCATCTGTTTGCCAAGCAAATCGAGTCTATGATTATCTTGTTAGAATCTTTTGTTGTGGTACCACGTAAATCTGCGACGGAGGTCAGCTGTAATAAGTAGAGGTTTATCGTTGGCTAACGCTATGTTTACGCTCCTCTGCCTGCAGGAAAAACAAAGTTCCTGCCTAATAGCTATAAAAGACATGTCGATACTGCTGAAAGTTTTACGATAACAACCTGTTTGCTACTACTTCATCATCATGTTCTTATTACAAACTTGGTCTTTAGTAAGGAGAAGATTAACAGTTGACAACACACCTATTTTCTTCTTAATGTAACATAAATCAATGATTAGTTAGACGAAACCTTACGTAGACGCTATACCAACAGATGGTACATTTTGTTCTGTAACTTTCATCTCACACATACAAATATGGAGCTCAGAATGTTATTGTGTGGAGTGACGTATCTCAACGTCAGAAATGTGGTTTGCACACACATGTGACACCTAACAAGTGGGTCTCAAGTCGAACCAAACATCCTTACCGCGGATTAAAATCTCTGTAAATATTGCCAGTGACATCCGTGTTGGTTCACGGTCCAACAATGGAGTATCAATTGTGATGGACCCGAGAAGCGTGCGCTGAGAGAATTTATAAAATCTGAACCAGAACTGCTGTGTGACATGGCTGATGAAAACTTTCTAAATAATTGTTTTGTAAAAGGAATGTAAGAATGTTTTAATATTTTAATGGAGCGTAAAAGTTAATCCCTCGACATTTTAGCGCATCACAATCTTCATTTGGTTTAGTAATTCGCCCCGACCCGAGGACCGAGACAATTAGCATCTGCGCTTGACGTCACAAGTGAAAATAAAGCGCTGCGTGCGCTTTATGGGCCGGAACGAAATACACCAGTGTAGATAGGGCACATTTTTATTTCCCTGTAAACACGTGTTACGTAACTTTGCTTCATAAAATGTAAGAGTAATGTTATATTTTGGAGTTTACTGGTGATAAAATGTGGTTAGGACTGTTGTTTGGCTTTAATTCACTAGTTTAGATTACAGAGATTCTTTTTTAGTCGTCACTCGTGCTATGATTTATATCGCAAATGAATATTAGAGTAATTAGTCTGGAAAGTGAGGGGTTAACCTAGGTTTATTAAGACGTAAGTGTTATGTCTAAAAAAAAAACAGACTAGAGAGAGTACGGAGCCTTACGAGCTACCATAAAGATATAAAATATTTAAATAGGTACTAAAGGAAAGCCGTGATTTGCATGATGAAGGCTGGAAGGTCAGATACTGTTCATAACTACATAATGTCAAGATCTTGTATCTTGAAAATGAGTTATCCGACTTGTCGGGAAGCAAGCTGGTGGTCAAACATTTAGGAGTTTGACGTTCAATGTCAGAGAAATACAAACTTTATAATTGAAAACTTAAGTAAGAGCTTTGTGAAGATTTGTCAAGATTACATGGGATACAGATTTAAATTGTAACGTTTGGGAAGATCATTAAAGTGCAGTATATTTTAAATCCTCGATAATATGAATATGCACACGAGTAAAGCCGTTTTCATTCATAAATTAGTTCCTAAGTTACCGCTTTGAAAGCCTTTCCCCAACATTTTGAACTTTTCTTTTTTATATCTTTATTTCTTTGAGAACGACATGCAAATGCCTGTTCCTCGTTAAAAGATAATTTTATGCCGCATTTTTATTTTGTAAATGACTGGCGTAGAATCACGTTTTTTTGGTTTTTTGTTACGAGACGAAAATTGTAAGCAAAAATCGACATGATTACAAACAATCTATACTAGGTTAATATTATAAAGAGGTTAAAAGTTTATAATTTTGGATGTGGGGGTAATCTTCGGAACTAATCATCCGATTCCGAAACTCTTGCACTAATGGGAGGTAACATTTAAGTTCATTTAAAACGTTCCCATGGCTGGGGACAAAAGCTTAAGCAAAAGTAGTTGAGAAAGAATCTTTTCTGCCATGGGAAAATAGTCAGCTGATATACCAATCAATACATACATACGTCACGTATAGTCTATGTATGTTAAGGATTGTTTTCCTATGGCACTCGGACTCGTTAGTGAAGAAAAATAGGTTGGCATGGGAGCGTTCGATTTATCTGGCGCAGCTTGGGTAACGATGACGTTACAGAAAAGAGTTTTTGTACCGACTTAAAAAAAAAGGAAACCTCCTTTTTTTTAAGTCAAATTCGACCCGCATGTGAGTAAAAATACAAATGTAATTTTCAAAACTGACAGGGCTTTCAATCAATTTATTATGCTGTACGACACACTCGCAAATATTTCAGTAAAATATATAAGTAAAACTCGATTATAATCAGTTCAAAAAGTAGGAAAATGGTCCTTATTCCTACGTCAATTTTATTATAAAGAGGGATTTAGTTCAGACAGATGCCAATTAAAATAAATGTAACTGCCTAGAGGCTTACGTGCATGCCGTATCTTTCGGTAATAGAGTTTGATATCGAACATACTCCTATCGCATCGCTGCCCTATGCTCAGGGGGCGCGTGTCAATTAAATGTATCACCTGAAGTGATAGGCCAATATTGAACGTGCTTAAAGATTTTGGTTTCGAAATCCAGTTTCGGATGCAATAACGTTTATGAGCACCCTGAAGGACTTCTTAACTTAACCAAGTAACTTTATCGTTGGTTTGCCGTAGATAAATAAAACATGTAGAAATTCTAGATCCAACCTTTGACAACTTTCTTTTTATTTTTTTGGAAATCGGTTTTTTTTCCAAAAAGGTTTATTTTATTTTACTCTTTTTCGTAAACGACCGCACAAATTATTGTCATGAATCAATTTTAAATTGTAACTCGAAGTCATGAGGACCATCATGTCGTCAACATATTATGCTAAAAGAAAAAATACGTATTAAAGGAGCTAATCAGCTAACTCATGAACTACTCAAGCAAAGTTAATAAAATATAAGGACCACCGCGCAGACTTCCTCTACGAAATGATAAAAGAATCTCGTAAATCGGATTAGTAATCACGGAGTAATCGGTGTACATAATATGTAAGTACATGAAAAAAAAAACAGGTGCCAGTGGCATACATAACCTTTTTAAAGAGCTGGAAAACCATAGTGGTAAAGTTTGTTAGTTGGGAAGTAGGAGGTATTCCCCGGAACAACTAACAGAGATATAGATTTATAGATTATAGATAGATACAGATTTCAATTTTTTTTTTACTGAAAGAAAGAGAGACTATTGCTGAGTGCTATTAATATGTTATACTAGCTGTTGACCGCGAGATTCGTTCGCGTGAAATTATTAAAAAAAAACTTACTTCCCTTTTTGAATCGGATTTTGTTAACAATTTCAAGGGTTTTCATTTTTTGCACGGAACCCTAATTATTTTTCTAAAATTGAAGTAGCCTAAGTTACTCCTTATTACATCTGCTATCTGCCAGTAAAAGTCCCGTCAAAATCTGTCCAGCTGTTCCAGAGATTAGTCGGAACAAACAGGCAGACAGACAGACAAAATTGTAAAAAATGTTATTTTGGTATATGTATCGTATAAAAATTCATAATTCTGCATGTAGTAAAAAGCGGTTATTTTAATATTACAAACAGACATTTCAATTTTATGATGTATAAATATTAAAAAAAATGCACGCGGTCTAAGTCGGGTGTGAAAGCTAGCTAACGATTAATACTTATATTTTTAAGTAGAAATGAATACGAAGAAATTCGAAAATTTAATTGAAACTGAAAAGGAGAATGATTAAGTATTATCGATTTATTTTTTGTAGAAAATTCATTTTTGTTTTTGTATATATGACGTTTATGTGATAAACTCCAGTGGTTACTAATTCACCTTACTCGGAGGCTGGAACGCTCACATTATTTCGCTACATTACAATATATTCACCCTTCCTTGCAATGTTCTGTTTGTCATGAATGAAACGTTTTAAGATCCTTATAGACAAACAGTTGCGATTCTTAAGGAGTTTACACACCAAAGTCGCCAGGCATGTCAACTGAACGCGTACGAATGTTGCCGACATGCCCTGCAGTTTTGGTGTGTAGGTTCCCATAAGGTCATCAAATATTTTAAAATTCAGAATGTGAAAGGTCCATAACATGTTTTTATTACATTGTTGGGTACTGTTTTACAGTCAAGGTTCAGCAGTTATTTAAATAAGCCTCTTTGAATAAATAGTAATTTGATATAAGAAGTCTCTCTTGCCATCTTGGTCTTTGACTTAGCAACATTAATGTATTTTTATCAAAGTTCTTACACTTAAAAATTAAAGACTGTTCTTATAAATTACTACGAGTAACTAACAAATGGGTGTAAAATACCTGGGAACCAAACTTATACTGTCACTTACGGGATATATTCCGTGATTATCCATTATTCTGAACTCCCCCGTAAGCCATAGTAGCCATAGTTTTTGCTATCCCATAAGTGACACTATAAATTTAGTTTTAAGCCGTGAAAGCCTATAGCAGTGTTTACCTGGGAACCTTTTAGTAACGGAGATATTGGGGGTCAAAGTTTCAACTTTTTTTTATATAAGTTTTTAATGGCATAACTTAATGACTCCCTTACTATCAACACAATGTTTTGAGTGCGTTACATTTAGTCTTACCGTAAACTGTGCCGTATTATGCACCCCAAAACAACTCGTATCCCAGCAGTAATTTTTGCGTAGAGTTACTTAGTCTGATGCACAGACTGCTTGGTTGACGGCTTCGTGATGGGGTCCATTTACACCTGGTATATATTTTGGTCTTTGCGGGTGCGATATTTTTGTGCGCATTATGATTACTCAAGTGTTTCATACCCTTACTTTTTTATTACCCACTGATATGCACCAATACCAACAGGGAAAAAATTGGACCACT
Source organism: Eurois occulta (assembly GCA_950022335.1). Classification (NCBI taxonomy): domain Eukaryota; kingdom Metazoa; phylum Arthropoda; class Insecta; order Lepidoptera; family Noctuidae; genus Eurois; species Eurois occulta. The sequence continues at coordinate 14,170,562 of OX465479.1, read as the reverse complement.
TAAAAAGCAATGACCTCGTTTATCTTGCCTGTCTATAGTATTAATGTTTAGCAAACAGCCTAAGAAGAAGACATTTTGATTGATCATCGGTTTGTGATTTTATTGATTTAACATCGATGTGGTTTTCCTAGAGAGAAATAAGGAAAACCTTCACACGAACACGTACACATGTTTCTGTGACAGGTACGAGTATGCCACAGAAACACGTGTATACAAATAAAACCAATTTGAATCATGATACTTAGGTCATTATCTGTCTTGCCTTTTACCAAATATCTTGGGGTCGACTTCCAGTGTAACCGGACAGCTGGATACCAGTATTTTATACGGAACGACTGCCTATCTGACCTCCACAACCTAGATTGTACTGGGTAATACGAAATCCCTTGGTAAGACTGGTTGTCAGATTTTCAGGCCACTACCGTGTAACGACTGTCAAAGATCTGCAAATGACAGCCGGGACCAACGGCTTAACGTGCTTTCCAAGGCACGGAGGAAAATCAGTATATAAATTATGGTCAACCATCCACAGATCGACCTTAGCATGCACGGCTTACCCTAAAAGATCGACCCGTGCGGCTGTTATTATATAGCCACGAGCTGCCCAATGCCACAGAAACAAGTATATACAAAAAAAAACTCAAACTACTCGTATGTACAGTCAATTGAATGTCTTTGTGTACAGTAAACTATACCACGAGTATTCTACGCTTCTATACCAGACTAGCTGGTATCTTGTCACGATTTTCTTTCCTATTTTTCGTTGATCTATATCGCGGGCGGCTATATTTAGGGCAAATGTGGTTTCAAGTGGCGCTTTGGCAGCAGTTGTAAGCTAGCTTTATCCGCAAGGGATTTTCAGAGTGGCATTGTGCCTATGTGAATTTTTAATTGTGGTTTTTTTTAACGTTTACCCTTTACTTAGAGATTTTACCCAAAATACGTTTACATAATTATTAAGATATAGTATTATAGCTAATTTATTTTTTCTGTACATATTTTTTTTTTTTAATATTTCAATCTAAAAAAATATATATAAAAAAAGCCAAACGGTATTGGGAACAGGGTCCAAGCTACCGGCCGGTCAGGGCTCTAAAGAGAGGAACCTCCTAATAATACGAGCCGTGTCCAGGAGTACCACTTTCTGAAGCTTTCTGTATTTTAGAATTGTTATATCCGACAAACTTAATTTGACCTAGTTTTTGGTTCCATTCGTTCAAGTGTTTCTTTTGATCTGCTGAAATTTTTATTGCCCTAAAAAAATGCAATAAAAAATTGGTAATTGACTAATGTCCATAAAGTCAATAATTCTGGATACTGAATATTTACTCTACGCGGAATAATGTGGCTAGAAATATGGTGACTGCTGAGATGACAAGTAATAGAGAGGTATGAAAGAAGAAGACATGCTGCGCTGACCCCAATTAAGTCCTGATAAGAGCAGGAAAATGATGATGAAGATGGTCGTTGTTTGTTCCCAGGTGCAGTATGCTGCGACGAGGAATACCGGCTGATTCGTCATCTGATGACGAGATACGATGCCTCTGTGAGGCCCGTAGAGAACTCCTCACAACCACTGATGGTCACCTTCGGTGTGTCCCTGCATCACATTATCGACGTGGTTCGTATATTTTTATTTACCTTGCAACCAGTAGTGAAAAAAATCAGCTTGTGTCGACAAAGTATTGTACTTTTGTATCCATGGGGCAGCTGAAAATATTTCCGTGATGTCGATCATGATATTCAGTTTGACCATATTTTTCTATCATGCTGTGTATGTTATGCCAAAAATTACCCTCTTTAAGGGCTCCGCCGCAGTCAGGGTAAACATAGGCTCTTGGATTTTTAATAGGAATTTTTAATTTTTAATCTTCGTGTTTGGAGATATTGCGACATTGCTGACGAAGTCACGTAGTTAGATGGCATGTCTTATTTAATACGCCATTATTTTCATAAACAACTTATGAAAATAATGGCGTATTAAATAAGACATAGACAAGACTTAAATATCTCAAAAGCAAAATAAAACATTTATTGGACACACAAAGGAGAAAATATGAAACGAAATTAATAAGACCAACTGACCAAGACTAAGACCAACCAACCACCAAGACCTACTGTTAATTTAACCATTTTTTCTGTGTTTTTGTCCTGTGCGGGCTAATAATTTTTCCTATACCTTTCTTAAGAAAAATGAAAACAAGAAAAGAAAAAATGACATAAATTAGACTAAATTGGTCCTATACGAGGCTAAAGGAGCTCAGCGTGATGTTACGACATTTAGCTTTATTAAGCTCTCATACGTGAATAATACTGAACAAAAATTGAGAATGATCATAATGAAGTCCATAAATCTATTGAACGAAATTCGACGCGTTATTTCTTTGTGTGTAAATGAATGGAATGAAAACCTTTATTGTACTCAGACATAATGCACATAAATAGGTGTCCATTTATTTATTGTAAACAGAGTGAATACGCTGCCGAATTGATCACTGTTCTTTAAACGATTTTAAGGGGTACCATAATGAGAAGTTAATTATACTACTATTATATTAAACTATCTGTGAACCGCGGTTTCAGCCGCCGTTTCTGACTATTTTTCATTTTGTTCAGCTCCTTAGGGCCATAGCATGATGGTAAATAGCCTTAAATCTTCCTCCAAGAATTCGGCTATCAAATGCATTTTTTTTCCCAAATCGGACTAGTAGTTCCAGAGATTAGCACATTCAAACAAATAAACTCTACAGCTTTATCATAGTAGTGTAGATTACAGGCTTCTCGCCTGTCTACACGTTTCTAGTCTAAGTATATATATAGGTTTAATCTTGACTAAGATTACAAAACTAAAGTTATGAAAATCTTCTATAAAATATTCTTCAAAAAGTTATCCTGTATGCTGAGCTCACATACCTACCGCAGCGATTAAACTCCGCCCGTCTTTGGCAAAATTAAAACTGTCTTAAGAACTTTTCATCTAATTATAATTAAATCAAGAAAAATATGGGGCCATGAATTGTGACGTTGGCTTTTCGTATGGAAAAGTTCGTAATTGTCTTTTGGAAAATATTTTTGTAAGGAATACTTGGTTAGCACAAATGTGGCTTTTAAAGAAATTAGGATTAGAAAAGAATACATTTTATTGTACCGCGCAAAAATGAAAAATAACTGTTTTACAATTCTGCTAATTTTATGGTTACAACGGCGGTCTTATCGCTGACAGCTATATCTTCTAGACAACCTTTACAGGGACATTGCGAATATAAAATAAAAAGATTACTTACTTTGTTATAATGGTTGGTGCTAGGAAAAGACACGACAATAATTCGTGCTGTGGTAAAAAAAATAAAATAAAAGGCAGAATGGAACAGGCGTTCAAATATAGGTAGTTGTACTGAAACTGGGTTTAGGTGAGCCAAACCCATTTACTCAATACCTAGTTTAAACACAGCAATATTCCTTTCACTTCGAGGAAAAGTAAGTTTATGTTCGAAGGAGAATTCAGTAAAATCTCGGTACAGCCCGATGTTGTGGCTGTTTGTTTATCCCGTACTTCAAAGCTCTCCCGTGTACATTTATAATTTCTCCGAAAATAAACTTAAGAATTGCGAACGCTTTTGAACGTCTTTATTTCAGAAATTATCTTGGATTACAGGAATTTATCTTATCAAGTATTGCTGAATTTTGCTGAAAACATAACCAAAAAAAGCAAAAAAAGGTTTTTTCTAATAAGATTACAAACATTTTTTACGAAATGAAGGAAAACAGTGAACATCGGATGCTTATCAGACCAGATGTCAGATATCATAGTTCACTCTGATGGTCGACAGAACCAGCTTTTAGAATTGGATTACTCAAATATGATAAATTGGCTTGAAACATTGCTAGCCCAAAAAAGGCATAAGCTATGCAAAACAAAAAATACAAACGCGAACATAACGACATCATCCGACGAGCTCTTGTCACCGGCGGCGTTCCAGCTTTCTTAGAACCTAATGGCTTGGCAAACGACGATGGTAATATGCCGGACGGCATGGCTTTGTTTCCTGGGAAGACTGGTAGGCCTTTAGTGTGGGACTGAACATGTGCCTATACTCCTGCGCCATCACATATTCAAGCTCATCGTGCTGTGAAGCTGCGGAGAACATCAAGCGGCGTAAATATGTTATACCTTTGTGGAAACTATTTTCGAGCCGTTTGGGGTTGAAACTTTGGGGCCGTGGGGTCCGGGTGCTCAAAGATTTTTTTTTTTAAATTTCTAGACGCCTAGTTGACGCTTTCCATGAGGGCTAGTTTTTACCTTGGCCATAGGCTAAGTGTTGCCATACAACGCTGTCATTCTCTTGGGCACATTACTAGCTGAAAGCGTTGAAAAGGAGTTTTTAATGCCCTTTTATAGTTTAGTTATTTTAATTTATTCAAACGTTTTTAATTATGGTAACGATATAGTTTGCTTATTTAATACATTTGCTCAAATTACCGGAACTAAAATTAAAACGAACTCAGTATTTCTATTTGTAATATTTTTCTTGATTTTTATGTATAGGTTATACGATTAAACTTTTGATATAAACCAAACATTACCTGTAGTTAAACTTTGGATTAGCAGGTCGTAAAATAAAACAAATTAACAAAAAAAGTGGACGATATAGGTGTTTCAGTTCATTATCAACTTTTTAGATAAACTTTTAACAACATTAGTTCGTGCAATTGCGTCGTAAAACAACTGAATCAGTGTGGAATCTCGACGCTAAATAGAATATAATGTGTTATTTGTAAGAAGCTTATAGTAAGTATGTCGTCTCCATTATCTTTGGGTAATCAATCAATCTCGGCCAAACACTTCGGATGGTACATTTGCTTTCAATTGCCTAGACACACTTTTTGTCCCAACTGAGTTTTTCTTGGACCTACGCCATTGTTATTTAATTTCATTAAGCCTTGGGAGTCTATTAGCGATGATTTCTTTTTACGTTTGTGGATTAGGAAAGCAAAAAGATAGGGGACTATTGTCATGGCTTATTTAATTGTTGGTTATGGGCGTAATAAACAATAATTATGTGATTTGTGATCCATTTTCACGTTTTTATGTTCAATTCATAAATAACTTTTAGCTCGTGTTATTTCTTCGTTTAAGAATTATGTCTTGTCTTGACACTGAATAAACGCTAATTGAATTTCATGGTCCTTTTTCCTGATTTTTCTATAGTTTATTACGTTAAGTTGTTATATTCTTTGAAGTTTTTTTTTCATCTGTCTTGGAAAAGCAACACCAGTTGCTTTTGTTTCAACAGTACCTACGTAAGAAAACACCATGTGCATTGGCCCTTAAAAGATGATTTCCACCAAACGGCTCGCATCCCATCGGATCGGAAAGGATTTTACAATTTTTAAACGATATTAAATCGTGTATATAGTTTTTAAAGTCTATATTACCAAGCCGCGCACAGTAGCTTGACCGCGGGCGTCTTTCGCGAGACGCGATCGTAGCGGAAGTATCCTGCGACACGCGATCGGCTCCGTTTGCCTGTCGTCGTATCCGATCGGAATCAGAACACGTCAACACGGTAGGAATGATACTATTTGACTAGGCGCAGAAACGGATACGTTCGCAAGTGACGGTACGGTGCCGATCGTATACGTCGACATCCTGCCGGACGCGTTCGGCTGTTGCCGCATTCGTTCGTATCCTTTCCTATCCGATGCGATGCGCGTTTGGTGCAAATCATCCTTATGTATCATAAAAATAAAAACATAAGAAGAGACGTTTCATCAGGTCGTGGCGATTCAATAAAATGTTGCTTAAATTTTCCTTTTTTATTCCTTTGATTTTGTCGAAACTTGACAGTGAATAGACAAAGTTTTTCTTTCATTGGACATGATGTTTTGGGCCCGTTTTCCTTGTCAAGCTGTCTTTGTTCTTGTTTTTAACCTTTTCCATTTGTAATGGCATTACAAAACTCATCTTTGGTAATGTACCTAGATAATACCGAAACATTGCAGTATTTATGAAGCATTTCTTATCAGTACTTTATTGGATTACAATATTCGCATGTATTTTACAGAAAATTTAAATATGGTTTCAACTGACTTCATTTCAAATCAGTTTACATTATGCATTACTTTGATAATAATGAAACACAATTTTCTTAGGAGTTGCATTGTTTTAAACTACAGCGGGAATTTAATTATACTCAGGTAATAACATTCCACTATCGTACACATACATACGGACACACATGAGTACATTCCAGACCACAATCCACATAATACTAAAGTGAGCATAGACACGTAGAAAATCCTCACCTCCGTTCATTTGTAAGTAAAAACACTGGCAGGGAATTATAAGCAAATAGTCTCAAATATGGCAATAGTAACTACGTTTGGGGAATTAGGGGGAGCTCGTGAATTTCCGAACGTTTTATTAAATTTCATAGGCAGGTGAATTCGAAACGAAGTCATTCCTCTGCCGTGCTTGCCTTAATACCCTACGGGAGGCGTTTGACATTACATTTCGCTTGTGCCTTCCCAAAGGATAGGCAGAGGTGCGTTTACATTTTGCCAGCTGTGTTATAAGCAGACCATGTAAACTTTTCATTGCCGATTATTTTGAATTTGGTAACTTTCGGAAAAACCCACAAACGATGGACATACCTACATACTCGTATTTTTTAAAATTCCCGATGAAAAATGTCTATGTTTTTAGGAATGATGTACAATCGCTTGTGCGTTGATGTTCCTTCCACCCTCTATTTGAAAATCTTCATTGAATCATGCTAATAATTAAAGCTTCAAATTGACTATAAATGGTTGCCTCTTAATGGAAACACAATTAAGAAACACTGACAACTTCACTTTGTAATGTTAATTGAGAATTGTGGTGTCTCTTGCAAACTATTTCAAAGTTGTGCCTTATGGTAACAACATATTACCTCGACTATCAACTAGTCGCTTTACTAGATTGAATGGTTCAATCGAGTGAATGTTATTTTTTGTGTCATTCTACGTTCATACCTACAAGATTACATAGAATAAAAGTGCATCCACTCATTCCAATCCATTTTTCAATCATTCGGTAATCCAACCCAATAGGTCGGTTTATTTGTGAATTCATTTTTCACCTTTAGTTAATGTTGTGTCCATACGTTTAAGTGAAAGAAAAAATGGATATGGATATAGTGTGTCTGATATCTGCTGATATAAACTAATACATTAGTTTTATTCTCACGTGCAGCTACTAGATCAATAAAGCGCTTTCTGAGATTGAAAAAATATAACAATACCTCCTAATATTGTGAAACGTCTAGCGTCGAGAATGTCTAGATAATAATGCATTGTTGATCAAATGAGATATTGCTAAGTATTCTAGAACGTTCACATACAAAAGCCCTACTGTAGGTACTAGGGCTTTTGTATGCGAACGTTCTAGGTTCAATACTTAAGGTGAATTCATACAAGTTCACCCTTATAATAATTTTAAATCTAGATTTAAGTAGGTTAGAATAAAATTAAATCACGATTACATTCCCGATATCGATATTCTCACGATTAAAAGTCCAATTCTTTGTTACTGGATATTGTGCTTAGTTATTAATTTGCGCTACAATAGTTTACTACTAACTGTGGAGGCTTGAAAATGGCTTGTAAGCCACAATAAAATTGCATCATCACTAAGAAAATTGCATTAGTGTATTTTATATTCAAAGTTAAATCATTTATTTCAATTAGGCAATTTTTATCTATACATATAATAAAACTGTAGAAAAGTCGTTTTTGTACATCGAAATAAATTCCAAAAAAAATAGCCAGGGTGTTAAAGGATAACCAATAGAACCCATTTCCAGCATTTTTAGAATTTTTGTCTGTTTGTCTGTTTGTCTGTGTATTTGTTCGGGCATCACGTAAAATGTACAAAAGCAATGTAGATAACTTTTATACACAACGATTGAGCGTAACTTGGAGTAACATTTAGTTTTTGTTGCATTGCAATCGGTTCAGTCTATCAAAAGATATTTGAATTTAAAGTGTTACAGAAGTAAAATTAGGGTTATGTGCAGTTGGTCTCACAACTTCCCGTAACTTTTATACACAACAATATGTGCGTAAATTGAAGTAATTGAACATTAAGTTTTTTGTTTCATCGTAATCAGTTCACACCTTATAAATGGAAAGAAAGAAAAATGTAAATTAATAAAATTATAATAGTGTTTCCGAAGTAAAATATTAAAACAGCGCCATCTATCGAACTCAGACTGGACTATATCTAGACATCAACTGCGTGCAGCATTGAATATAGATATTCGATAGATGGCATTGTGCGTGTGACGTTATTTTCTGATTGAGGCATGTTTAACTAAATACTGATGGAGAAATTCCTGACCTCTAGGGTACGTGAAATTTGTCACAACAGGTCCTTATTGGCTATTAAAGAGATAGTTATAAGTATACCAGGGAACCCGATCAGTCAATACGGTTTGCCCACACCGACAGTCGATGGGGAACGTATTAACAGAGAGTACGTATCAGAAATTAGTTATCATCCCGTGGAACTCGCAGAAATTTTACAAAATGGCTGCGCAAAGACAGAGAATCAGCGCCGGACGTTTGATAGGGTATGCTGCAGTGTAGAAAACGCCTCGGGTGAAATCCTGTTTTTAGACGCACCGGGCGGAACAGGTAAAACTTTCCTAACCAAAGTTATACTTTCCTAACCAAAGTTATTTTGGCTCGAATAAGGAACTTTGGGAGTATGAAGAACAGAGTGTAAAGCTCTTCAACCCCCATTGAAAAGGGAGGATCCTCCGACCAGACGGGTGTTATATCTGGTGGGCTACTGCCCTACAGTTGTTGTCGGGTTCTTCTATATAGTCTTAAGTCGCGAATAACTTTACTTGCGCGATGCAGAATTTAGATATATTTAGATTTTTAGTTTATCCTCTGCGTCATAGATGGCGCTGTAGTACTTTTTGTAGTGCCGCTACATCACTCCCCCGCGGAGACTAGGGTCGGTAGAGTGTAGAATGAGTCGTTGATTGCCAGGCCAGTGGAAAGTCGTTGCCGCATTGTTCACGGTGAGTCGGAACTGTCTGCGGCGGTAGTGCGAACCCCTTTAGTCGGGGTCGGCTTGCGTTGGACGTGGTACAGCGCCGCGATGTGGCTGACTGCTCGCATCGACCGGGAGGTACAGCTCTCAACCGGCCGAAAGTGCAGTGCCAAGGTAGCTTGATGAGGCTGAGGGTGCTGACCAGGAATGTGCTTCCGCTGCATGCTGGTGGTCAGGAATACCCATTTTGAAGCTGGCTGGCTATATGACTCGCTGCTCGAAAACTTGAGGAAGTTTGAGGAAGTGATGTTGATGACGTCACGTTGCTCGAAGGCTGCGCTGACGTCCATTTCGGGGTCACTAATTTGGGGGTATGGAGAACAGGGTGTAAAGCTCTTCAACCACCATTGAAAAGGGAGGATCCTCCGATCAGACGGGTGTTATGTCTGGTGGGCTACTGCCCAACAGTTGTTGTCGGGTTCTTCTGTATAGTCTTAAGTCACAAATAACTTTAATTGCGCGATGCAGAATTTAGATATATTTCGAGTTTTAGTTCATCCTCTGCGTCATAGATGGCGCTGTAGTACTTTTTGTTCTATGTTGCTGAAGTACTTTTTGTAGTGCCGCTACAGAACCAAAATAAAATTTCTCTTGCTGTCGCCTCTTCAGGGATAGCAGCCACATTATTGCCTGGAGGAGAAACGGCAGACACAACATGTATAATTCCTATCGACTTAGACCGCACGGAAAGCCCGGTTTGCAACATATCGCGAAATAGCGATAAAGCAAGGGTTTTATGCGATTGTGTTTTAATTTTTTGGGACGAGTGCACTATGGCAAACCGCAAAGCTGTAGAAGCAGTGAATAGAACTTTACAGGACATAAGGCAAAATGACCGGCCGATGGGAGTCATAACGGGGCTGTTCTGCGGTGATTTTCGGCAGACACTCCCGATAGTACCCCGAGGAACGAGAGCCGAAGAAATTGCTGCCTGTCTGAAGAGTTCTGTTTTATGGCGCAATATATCATCTACACACCTGAGTGTACATATGTGTGCACAGTTGCGAGGCTGCAAAAATGCACAGGAGTTTCCCAATTTATTGTTACAAATAGGCGATGGCACATACCCCGTACAAGAAGATGGCAAAGTTATTTTGGTTGATAATCTCTGTTCTTGCGTTACATCACAACAGGAGCTAATTTCTTCTGTGTACGGAGATTCCACAAACATGGGAAATCAAGCCGGTTCTTGGCTATGTCAGCGAGCTATTTTGACTCCTCGCAATGTCCAAGCTACGGCAATTAATTTAAAAATATTGATTCATGTGTCCGGGAATAGTAGAGAATACACCTCTATAAATACAGTTATGGAAGAAGATGACGCCACGCACTACCCGGTAGAATTTTTGGATTCCCTCAACACACCCGGACTTCCAGCCCATAAAATAGTTTTAAAAATCGGTGTACCAATAATTCTCCTCAGAAATTGATGTCCTCCAAACTTTGTAACGGCACGGCTCAAAGTCACAAATCTGCAGCAAAACATAATCGAAGCTGAAATATTAACCGGTTGCGGCGCTGGTGATATTGTTTTTATTCCAAGAATACCTATAATTCCTAACAACTTTCCTTTCTCTTTCAAACGAGTGCAATTCCCAGTCAGTCTCTGTTATGCCATGACGATTAATAAAGCTCAGGGCCAGACATTATCCGTTGCGGGGGTGGACCTAAGTATTGGATGCTTTTCCCATGGTCAACTATACGTAGCTCTTTCTCGCGTAAACAACCCCAATAACCTTTTTGTGTACGCTCCAGATGGTTCCACAGCTAATGTTGTTTATAAAGAAGCACTAGCATAAATAAAAAAAAATGATTTGTATCGGAATCCTCCCATAGCGCTTCGCACAAAAAAATACATTGTTAAGTTCCGACATCCACGCGAACGAAGTCGCGGGCACAGCTAGTTTTACAAATAAATTGAGTTTATTGAATCGGTGAGAAGAAACTCCATGTAATATGTGATATTCAATATGCTATATCACTAACCCACATCGTATATTATTAGTGTTTTTTTATCATAAACGAATACTTCGGATATGGCAGTTTTTTAAAAGTCGACATTCCCTTTATACTTATGTACACAGTAGACATTTCTACGCATACACATAAAGTTACTTTGTCAGCCAAGCTCATGTTCACCTTCATTTATTATTAAGTAATAGTAATAATTTTCACGTTAAGTGGGCCCTGCGTGCAGAGTAAATGCTTCATTATATCTCTCTACATGCCCCCATATAAAATAAGGGTGTCACTTTCATCCTGCCATTTATCTGTGACAAATACGAGGTTGGAGTCAGTACGAGCTATGATTGTGGCTCACTTGTTGACTTGACTCATTTACACCGCGAAAGAGATTTGATGTGGGCCTGTTACCGAAAATAGACTTAGAAGTAAAAAACGACCTTTCGTAATACCATTTTAGTTCTATGAGTTTGTTAGCATATTAAAATTATTTGAATTTCTGCTAGAAGGGTTTACATTGTGTGTACTCTATCAACTGATGAATAAGGATGCCTGGCATATATGTAAGTGCTTATAAGTGTGCGGTAAGATTAATTCTATGAACTTCATACTGCAAGTATGAAGTTCATAGAATCTCAAACGGCTCGAACCGAGGCTCTGAACATCCCACACAGTCTGATACCATGTCATTAAGATTTAACTCAAGTACTTTGTCTTATGCTCATCAAAACAAACCTAAATCTAAATTATTCAATTAAATAATATCCTTTTCGACACCATGAAAGGAAACGGTATTAATGATTGTAAGACAGTTTTTCCCTTAGGCAAAGTAACCGCAAGATGTTGTAGATGTGGTGAAAGCCCTCTTAAGGGTCTCGGGCCTTGGATTATGTATCAGAAACTCAAAGAGGGTTGTATAACTTGGTTGATTTTGCAAACCATCGATTTGTACTTCGTTAATTTGTGTATGTTAGCAAGTACAATGTTGTTTTAAGGCTTAATAAAGTTGTTCAACACCGATAAAGATATAAAGCGCGGTTTCAGTAATATAGAATTAATAAATCATCTATTCTGTATCATGTATTAGTACATTTTAATGTGTTGTGAATGCATATTTTAGTGTACCTACTGTTTATTTAATATTTCTTCCATGTACTGTGTTGTAGGTTAATACTTTGTCCCCGGTTCCGTACGACATTCCGAGCCCCACTAAGGTGAGGGCAAAAAAAAAGGTTCGTTCCGTTATTTTAATTTCCAACGGGGAATTTCTTTCTTGGCATTTCAAGCATAACAGTGCTGAAATCTGGTTTTTAAATATAAAAACAAGAGAGGAAAAATTGTAATGCTTGTAAACAAACTGAAAACTTACGTCGGAAAAGCTTATTCGAATTAATTTTCAGTGAAAACTTGTGAATACGACATGCAGAGCTATCCAGAAATGAATAGTAGTTAATTGAAACTCGAAACGCTTTTCATATTTGCATGTTTTGTTATATGGAAACTTTTGATGTTCATATTTCTATACATATACGTAGGTAGGTATAAAATTTAAGTATATTGAACAGTAGCTACAATCGAATTTAATTCCCCTAATGCATGTTTCAGACCTTCGTTACGAATACGTTTCTAATTTGAGGGCACATCGTCCTCCCCTCCAGGCAATTTCACTCACAATCAAGAGATAAAGTTTTCATAAAGTAAATTCCATTTGAGTCTCTGTTTCCATGTCAGATAACTGGCATACAGAGGGGATAACTCAAACACAGAACGGGGAACTATAAAATTCGTGATATCTGTCGTACTGTTTCCCACTGAGTTAAAAGTAATAAATATCGTTATCATACACTAGCAGCGCCCCGCGGTTTCACCCTCGTAGTTTCCGTTTCCATATGCATACGGGGATAAAATATAGTTTATTATTTGTTGATAATGTAGCTTTCCATTAGTGAATTAATTTTTGAAATCGGTCCAGCAGTTTTTGAGTTAAATTTAAACAAACAAACAATCAAATCTTTTCTCTTTATAATATTAAGTTTAGATAAATACATACATAAACTCACGCCTTTTTTCCATGGGGGTAGGCAGAAAACACAGTCAATTGAAAATAATACATCGCACGCTGGTTGCGAGTTATTATAGTTACCGTGCAATGTAATTCTAGCATCCAATTTACATCCATGCGTGTCTTGTATCCACACAGTGTACAAGATTCATAACTACGTTACCACTATCCCACAAACTTCGCTATCCGCACAAGTTTGGTAACTTAAAGAGTGAATAGTTAACGTCTTATTTTGACGTAGTTTTCCAAACTACAACTTGATAATTATGATAGCAAAGTGTGCTCGCAAGTTAGTGTTCACTTGAAACTCTTTCATTTCCTACTAATAGTATTTTGAAAATTTCAATAAATGGATCAAAAACTTTCACCCGATCGTGTAAGTGCTCTCGTGCATTCCATACGTGAAATGAAAAAAACGGTAAATCTTGGAAATGGTCCGTGAAAGTCACGATTAATGATCGCAATTGTTTATTTCCTTACGAATAAATTTCATATTACCGTTTAACACTTTCACCGTCCGCAAAGCAGACACAATAGCTAAACAATCGCCCTGAACCATATGTGGTTCATGGGACAGGAAATGGGTTAATAGGGGAAAATGTGCAATATTTCGGTAGGTACGGTGTATACTGTAGATACATTTGGCTTTATCGTACATTATATATGGAATTACAAGTCGACTTGGCACCGTGGCCAATTCATACATCAGTGGTGTGGTCGGCGGTCAAAGTTACTTGGGCGTCAAATATTGGGGAAGCAAACAATAAGATTTCCCCAACTCGCTGCTGATATTAGTTTATTTACCCATACGTCGACGTGTCGTTAGAGTGATATTTCCTATAAAATAGTCAAGTTGTCAATAGTTCGTAATGTAACATATGTAAAAGACGTACAAAATAATCGTAGCCTCGTAGCGCTCCTAGTATTCGTAGCATTTGCTACGCCACGTAACCCCTTATTTCTTATATATTTGGCAGTGGAACTCACTCGAACACCTGCTACGCAACATCTTAGATTTGGTGTAAAGGTACACAGAACCCATAGGATTGGGGTCAAGGGGTCACTTTGATATGCGGGGATCTTGCGGTCCATGGCCCTTTATGGGGCCCCGGTGTGGGCGCGTTCGTTGAGGTTGCGTGCAAAGCACTACCTGAACGCGCCCCAAAAAGTGGTAGCCGTAAGGCTGATTACCGCACGATCTCCCGCGAGGCGGCGAGCCTCCTTGCCGGATTGCCGCCATGGGATCTGGAGGCCATAGTCCTCGCGCGCCTGCACGAGTGGCGCGCGGAGGTACAGAGCCGGGGGGTAACTCCGCTGCCGCGGCATATTGTCGCGCGGCGGACAGACCTCCGCCGTGATCTCATGGCGACATGGAGAGAGCGACTATCGCAACCCCGTGCAGGGCACGCCACGATAGTGGCGGTAAGTCCCCTCTTTGAGGAGTGGCTAGGGAGGCGCCACGGCGCCCTCACCTTCCGCCTGACGCAGGTCCTCACCGGACACGGGTGCTTCGGGAGGTACCTGCACCGAATCGGGCGGGAGGAAACGCCCGGGTGCTACAATTGCGAGGATCGACCGGAGGACACGGTGGAGCACACCGTCGAGGTCTGCTCCGCTTGGGAGGAGCACCGCCGTGTCCTCGTAGCGGCGATTGGCGGCGGCGACCTCTCGCGCCCGGCCCTGGTTCAAGCCATGGTCCGGGGCGAGAGAGAATGGGAAGCCGTCGCCTCCTTCTGCGAAGCAGTCATGCTAGCGAAGGAGGCGGCGGAACGTGAGAGGGAGAGAACCTCCTCACGTCCCAGCCGCCGCGGGAGAAGCACCGGGCGTCGGGGGCCACGCCGTGATGGCTCTCGGCCACCGTAGGCGCGGGCCTGTGGACGGTGAGTAATGGGCTAGCTCGCCGTCCGTCCGTCGTGTGACGACGGGCAGGCCGTGTCGACGGCGCGTTCGTGTTCCACGCGCGCCTCAAAGAGTTGTCAGCAACGGGAGGGGCCCGCAAGGGCCGGTGCCTGCCAGGGCTGCGGGACTGTTCGAAAGAGATACCGCGGTCCTGGAACATAAAGGGCCAATGAAGGAACATGGGTGGTTTTTAGTCAGTAAGAGTGTGACACTCCCTTCCGCTCCGCCCAGAGCGGGAGGAGTCATTTGATGATTTCCCTCCCTCCAAAAAAAAAAAAAAAAAGGGGTCACTTTGATAATTTTTAGTTTCGTGTTTCAATTATCCATTGAAATCAATTTTTAATAAATGGAATCCTTGCTTATTGTGGCGGTTGAACCAATTTTTATCATTAATTTCGAAACAATCACTCCACAAACTTCAGTAATAATTTCCATTACTGCGTTATTAATTCCAATTAATTAAATAACTTATTAATGAAGGCTCGTGACTGTCAAAAGTCCTGAACCCTTAAATTATCACAAGTATCAAATTACATTTCGATAAAGCAATTATTAAAATTGCGTCATTTTCAATTATAATATGAAATATGACTGCCTCATTGGTCTTGTGGTCGCAAGCGTGACTGTTGAGCATGAGGTCCTGGGTTCGATTCCCAGGTCGGGCAGAGTGTTATTGGGTTTTTCTATCAGGAATTTCTCAGTAGCAGCCACGGAGTCTGGATTTGTGCTCGGTGGCAATAGGCTCCCCCCTATTACATGGGATTTAAACATAATTGGCGAAATGTGGGTGTACTATTAGGTACACTGCCTAACTCTTCGGGAAT
The DNA here is from genome assembly GCA_950022335.1 of Eurois occulta. Classification (NCBI taxonomy): domain Eukaryota; kingdom Metazoa; phylum Arthropoda; class Insecta; order Lepidoptera; family Noctuidae; genus Eurois; species Eurois occulta. The sequence goes on along the minus strand of OX465479.1, from coordinate 14,154,712 downwards.
TATAGGTGTGATGTTTTGACGTTATGATTTACAAAATATTTGTGACGAGAGGAATAAAGTGAGTGAGTGGAGACCACAATTTGAGCTATGAGTGTACCTAGGGTAAAAGGGCAGTCTTTGACATTTTAAACTTTTCACCAGCGCGTTTATTATTCAGATAGGTCCATGATCTACATACCTACTTTCAAAGTCAGTATTTCCTCTGACCATCCTGGGTACGGTTAAAATATAAATTTATATTTCTAACTTTCCTGATTCCACTTTGTCTTGCTGCGCGGTATATTCTTCGGTTTCAATATAATTTCCATCAAGTTTGGATAAAATTTGTATTAAAGGTTGCCGTGCATTTTCCTGGTGGAAACTCTTTGTGTTTTTGTTTTCAAACCATTGAACTGGTTAATCTTTGCTTCCTAGTAAATTATACAATGAAAAAAGTATACCGGTTATACTTCAAAAATACTGCTATAGAGAAAAACAAATTAGTGGTACTTACGTCCATCCGTAGACTCAGTTTATGAAATTCTCACACTACTAGTTATCGCCATCGAATATATTTACATTTTTTCCAATGGTAAACCCTCGTTGTGTATTGGTGCCCAAGAGGCACGAAGAGGCCAAGAGGTACTGGCTTTATGTAGTTCGGGGCCAATGTAAAAACCTTTTTGTTTTTTTGGCAATAAAGTTTTTGTATTCGTATAACTATGTGTAAGTTTGACGGTATTGCTAAGTTATAACACATAGGGTGGGTCTTCGCGGGATGGGCATGTGATGCGGAGGAATGACGAAAAGGTCGTGAGCAAAGTTTTGAGTATAAATGTGGATTGTTGTAAGAATTGGAGAAAGCCAAAGAAACGATGGATGGATGGACTGTGTGAAAGATGATATGGATAGAAAGGCGGTGACTCATGAGCTGACAAGTTATAGTAGAAGAAGAAGACATGCGGCGCCGATTCCAAATTTTGTATAAGGGCAGGAGAGTGACGAGGGACGTCTAAGGTCAGTCAGGCTACTGGCTGTTATGTCAAACCAGCGCTTAGTATTATAGAGAACTTTATTTTTAACATCATCTTCATCATCATAATCATACGCTCATATTATCCCACTGCAGGGTAAAGACCTTACACGTTTTTTTCCATTAGGAATTTTTCAACGATCGATTAAAAAGCTATTCGAAATTCTGTTTCGCTAGTGTTAATTCTAGCTATAAAAGAAACTGAAATCTTAGATCCTGTTGTGGTAAGGTTAGCGTCAGCAAGGAGGGCAGAAGTACGAATGAACTATCCCTAGGGAGCACTCCGCAACTTAAGTAGGGTTTTGTCGTCATTCGAATGGGTCTTCGAACGCATTCTAATTTACTGTTTAGCACAAATTACTAATTAAGTACCTAGTAATGACTCTGGTCTAATTGAGATTATTTTGACATTAGGTTCAAGTCAAATTCTGAATATGTTACTGGTAGAGTAAAACAAAAAAATAAAAATAAAACAATTGCTTTTAAACCTAAGTATCAACGTACCTTTTATAATAAAAGGCTGTTTTTCTTCCATAACTTCAATAAATTATTTCTTTTCCCATTTTTTTTTCCTAAAATGTTGCCGAAAAATCAGTTTGGTCAATCGTTAGCGAGTTTTGGAACGACAATAAAGGATTCATACCGCTCGCGTTGTTACATGAAGTTTGTTCTGAAGTTCGTCGAGTTATGGTCCTGCCTTTTTTCAGCCAAAATAATGAATGCCTCGTACACCTAACTCCACGTTATGTTTTGAAACTAACTTTTGAACCGTGTTGGATGATTTAAATGAATATTTTATACATAACTAGCTTTTGTCGAAAAATGTCCGACAGAAACGTACAAACGGGATTAAAAAGTAACCTGTAGGTTAATCCAGGTTACGGTAACGAACATAGTTACATACCTTCGTCCCCCTTTTTATCCCTTCTGGGGTAGAACTATCAAAAACGCTGAGACACGTATCAATCAATTTTCAATCGCCAGCCTAAACACAAAATTTGAAGATTCTAACTTCAAAACTGACAGACTTTTATAACTTTCATACCCTATTTTACCTCTTTAGGGGTAGAATTTCCAAAAATTCTTCCTTAGTAGATACTTACTCTTCACAAAGAACACACCCTCCACATGTTTCTAGGACCAGTGGTTTGGGCTGTGTGTTGTAATGTCACCCAGTCAGTCAGACTCCGTAATTCTCTGTATTTCTTCTATATTTTAATTTTAAAGAAGTTGGTGGCAAAAAAACTGGATCAAACCAAAGTCACCGACTTCTGAAGCTAAAGTTATTTTTCACCTTTTTTTGTGTTTCTGAAGTCGGTTTTAGTTATTGTAAAAAATGTTTTTTTTTGGTATTAAGTAGGTATGTCATTTAAGTTTGTAGTTTCAAAACAAACTCTTTTAAAGTGAATGCTTTAAATTAAATAAACCTCAAGGTATATTTTGTAACCGTGCTTTTACCAGAATATAATATAAAAACATGGAAAAGATTTCACGTATGAATAATGTATTCGTTTCAGCATGAATCTGTCGTTAAGTGCTTATAGATTGAATTGCAATGGAAGGCTTCTCAAATTGATAGCATAAAAAGAATATCTAAATTGTTTTTTGTTTATATTGTTCGAGTGCAGGGTGTATAGACGCAACTGGTATTACAGAGTTACTTTATATTATTTATCAATACATAATTTAGTCGTGGGTTAGTTTCAAGACCTTTTTTTTACGTACTACCGAATTCACTGATGGTCTTTCACTTTTTACCCTTATGCCCTAAGTAATAAGGTTGAAAAGTGGTCGACCGTCAGTGAACTCGGTAGTACATCGTGTATCAGAAAAGTTTGGTCATAGATATTAATTAAGATTGTAGACCATCAAAATGAACAACTTTCTCCATAGGACCAACACCGTAATCGCGAAACGATAATCAGCCCATACATTATTCATTAGTTACTTGACCCAAATGAATGGGACAGCAGATTTTGCATCATTGCAAGAACAACTGGATTCTAGAGATACTGGTATTCAGCTGCATCCAGCCAGACTGAAAGCCGACCCCAACATACCTAGTTGGGAAAAACTAGGCAGATGATGATATGTTGTATAAGATATGGGCGTTTGAGACCGACTTTTAGGGTCACGTGTCAAAGCAACGTGTCTTGTTCTATACTACTTACTACTATTACGTATTCTGTGCCTATAATTAAATAATATTGCATTAATTTAGATGGCACTAGCTTATGCCCGCGGCTTCGGCTGCGTGGAGTTTGAAAATTATACCACGGGATCATACTAACGGGATAAAAAGTATCCTATGTGTTAATCTAGGTTATAAACTATGTGTGTGCTAAATTTCATCCAAATCCGTTCAGTAGTTTTTGCGTGAAAAACAAACATCCATCCATCCATCTTCACACAATTTCGCATTTATAACATTAGTAGGAGGTAGGAAGTAGGATTAATCGCAGTATTCAATCCCTTTCTAGCCATGTTAATCTTTCACTCTTCGTGCCTTCCCTTGCTCTAAGAACCTATAGCCATCCAAATTCATAGATTCCCGTTCCCTCTTAAATCCGTATCACTTGATGGCTGATTAAGACGATAAAGAAAATATACGTAAATCAAAATTAATTAATTAAGTTGGTCTTAAGCCAAAATTTTTGCCAATTCATCATAATGTTTTCAATTGGAAATATGATAAATTGCCAAACATTTTAGGTTTCCAATATCATGACTGGCGATAAAGCAACAAATCTATAGACAGTTATTGTTTTTGAATTAACCCACTGGGTTCGTATCGTCACTTCATTTATTTCGTTGTTTATTCTCAATTTAGGAATGGGCACAAAGGACGAGACTTTAAAATGACAGATTATCAAAGTGAACCGCAAGGACATCTGTGAGACAGGGTTTCGATTGACATTTTCGATGCAAACCTCAAGAAATATTTATGACATTTGTTTTTAGGTTTAAAATTTTATCTTTTTACCCTTTTTTAGGGTTCCGTAGTCAATAAAAAAGGAACCCCCTATAGTTTCGCCATGTCCGTCTGTCTGTCTGTCCGCAGCTTAGCTCAAAGACTCTTAGTACTAGAAAGCTGTAATTTGCCATGAATATACAGATTAGCTACGCCGACAAAGTGGTAAAATAAAATCTCGATAAGTATTTTTTTTAGGGTATCTCCGGCACCAATACGTAAAGTGGGGATTTTTTCCCTCGCGTACCCCATAGTGTGGGATGTCGTAGGATAGCTCTTTAAAAATATTGCGAGTTATTTCATAAGGGATTCGTTTGTGAAATTTTAAGCTTTAAAGTGCAAATTTTTGTTAGACTCAAGTGCAGTCCTCTACCAGCTACTTAAACGTAAACAAATGTAAGTTTGTTTTTTTATTATTACAATAAAAATCATCGTTCGGAGGCAAATCGGACCGTAGGAAGTCTGCATATTTTGATGGACAACTACGGAACCCTACATTGTGCGTGGACCGACATGCACTTGGCCGGTTTTTTTTTAATGTTCATTCTGTGTTATTCCGTGTGGTAACAACATTAGCTTAAGTTCTTAGAGAGGACGTCAGTTCTGTTTAAGACTATGTACACATCCTTTAAGCTCAAAACCTTTTGGTCCTAATGCCCAAAATAATCTTGTTTTATAATTAAGAGAAACATAATTTTAAAAATTCTAAGCATAACCCAAATAGGTTAAAAAAAGTATTGAAAAAGAACGTCAGTAATGTTTTTTTGAAATTGTAGAAGAGAAAAAAAAAGAACCACGTATATATAATATGACTATGTTTTCATAGACTAGTAGGTATATTATGAACTCATTAAGAATTCACAATCCGTGAATACACAAACAAATACAATAGGAGGCTGTGGCTGCAACAATGCATGCATTCATCCAACTATACATTTTATTGTTCCCATTTCTTTCGCCACATATTCACAGACTCGTTCAATTAATTTATTCATTAAAGCGTTTAGAGCTCTTAAAGCTTTCAGAATGTGGCTTGAGGGCTTGTGTAATTACTTACAAAAGCTTTTGTCTCTATAAGTAACATTGTATTGATTATGTAGGAATGTGTTTATTTCATGTTTGCGAGAAGTTATTAAGGGTTCATGTTAAATATTTTCAGTTAATTAAGTACTTGGGTTACCAACTTCGTGGCGGCGCAATTTCTCATATAAAGCTTTGATACCCAGAATCTACTAACACCGAAGCACGCGTTTCAAAAGTTACTCAAGTTCTTGAAATTGCGACAAAGTGAAATCGATATCAATCGGGGACTTTATTGAGTAGAAGGTTTATTCCTACTAAGAAGAAAGTGATGATATTTCTTTATAACATTCCAATTTTTTTTTCAGTAAAAAGATGTTTGCGGGAGAAGTATTACGAGAAAGTCTCACAGTTATGGAATTCTCTGAAATACCTATTACGACATGGTATTTATAGAAAATTTATTCTAGTTACCGACCTTTAATATTAAGAATACATTTATTTTCAGGTAACAAAGACCCATATATAAATACCTTAACCTAAATATAAATACTTTAGTATAACATAACATGACGCCTGTAATCCCCGAAGGGTTAGGCAGATGTGTACCGAATAGTACACCCACATTTCCCTAATGTAATAGGGGGCGAGACTATTGCTATCAAACGGGCACAAATCCAGACTCCGTTGCTACTACTAAGAAATTCCTGATGGAAAAACCCTCTGAATAGCACTTTGCCAGACCCGGGAATCGAAACCCAAGACCTCATGCTCAGCAGTCGCGCTTGCGACCACTAGACAACGAGGCAGTCACATACTTATAACATTTAAATAATATTCTGTTTTTATTAAGTTACCGTTTCGCTTGCATTTCCATATTCCTTCGTCTGCATTTCTCCCGTAGTTCATAGTTAAGGTAAATCTTTACCATATCCATTTTAATATCGCCATGTTATATTTAGAACACGAGTCTACAGCATGTCATGTCAACTGTAACAAGATTGATTTGTAGGTTTTCCTCCATAGGAAGTTATAATTTCCGTCAGGTTCCGCAGAAAATGTCATTTTGCGAATCCTGCGTGTATTTCGTACAACAAAGTAGCTGAAAACAGGGTTTTTAAGTACAAAATTAGGTTGTAAATTTTATCTAGATACGTCTGTTGTAAGAGGATGCAATGGAGCGTTTTATGAGGTAATAATATATATAGTGGTGTTACAAAATAAACTAATTTTGGTGTAGTTACTTATGTTTTAAGTACCGATATTCCCAAATTGAAGTACCTACGTACTTGTAGAAGAAATCGAAGATCCTTACATTATTTGGGATATGACAGTTTCACTAAAAAGTGCCTCTTTAAAAGGGTTACATCATAGGTAGGTTAGTACAAAAACTCTCATAAAGGGTAATAGGCACATCCCGTCCATCACAAACACCATTTATCATCATTATCATGGTATCCGGACGACCCGGTAAACGTCCATTGTTGAACACTCACCGGCCTTTTCCGAGATTCCCTTGAGAGATGACTTCGCAACTGCAACCAACGGTTCCCCGGGACCCTTTTCAGAATATATGAAGGTTCGTAAAATAAAGAGGTTATGCTACCATTACTCAAGAAAAAAAACTTTTGTTTGAGTTTATGGGCACGGTGATCCATGGGACTATACACTTTTTTATGTAGGTTAACTGGACTGACATACAAATCATTCTATTATATTGTCTGCAGGCAAAACGTCGGAAACGAATGATAGATTTCTAGAATATTATTGTTTCTACAATACTTTTTTAGCAGACAGTCGTATTTCATCGTGCTACGTCAACTTGGGGTTGACCAGTCCAATGCTAAGCTACGGACGGCTTCCATGATTTATATGACATGGTGAATTATTAATATAAAATATAGCTGCAATCTGTCGATACGTCTCACTGAGTTAGCTTTCTCTTTTTTAATGCACCACATATTTTCTGAACTGAAAAATACTGAAAATGTGGAGTATTTATTAAATTCTCGGTGCATTTTTCCAAATGTGTATTGAAAATCTAGGGATGGAGTAACTCGACCGACGAACCGAGTATTATAAGGTCTTAATTATTTTTTCAAGTTGAATATATATTTTTTTATTAACTAATCCTGGCACGGTTACGGATGTTCAAGGCGTAACACAACTAGCTCAATTTAGCTTTTTCGTATCCAAATATAACTATCTAGCAGTGGTGAAGGGTCCATACAACTCGATTCCTACCGGCTTCCCTTTGAAAAATGGCACAGTCAGTATTTATTAAAGTGATTAAATTATTTGTCTATAAAAAATAATTTAATCACATTAAAGATATGTACTCCGGCTTACCTATTACAAAAATTGACCCTTCGCTACTGCTATCTAGTCTAGGTATATGTACAGACGCCAGCACATCAAGCTACCCGAAACTGTAAAATTTTCCCAATCTTCCTTGAACCTAATGCTTTAGCGATAAAGTTGAAAACTATTAAAGAAATTTGACAGATTGTAGTAGTTGTATGTGCTGGCATCTGTACCTGCCTATGTGTCTGTATACACACCTATGCACATATGATAATATGTGTGCTTTTGTACACATTTTAAAACATTTTCATAAATTCGAATTTTTTAATGTTTGTTTTAATTCTAAAAAACGAAATGCGGATAGCACTTGAACGTTTTTATTGCATTCTCAGTATGTTAAATAACAGCCAGTGAAATACATTTCAGTGTCTCAAGTACTCTTATATCCCTCTTGAGGAACATGCTAGTCCGTTTTAAAGTTTAACGTCACTTGAAGCAGTAAAAGCCGAGAACTAGACTCTTTTATATAAAACGATGTGGTTTTTTTTCTTATAAAAATGTTACGTATTCGTTTTTAGGCCGCGGGTGCTCGTTTAGGCGTAAATCTCAAATTACGTAGTTGCGAATTTGTGATTCATGAGAAAAAATTCATCACGTACTTATGCCTCGATTTTATTTTATTGTGTGCGATGGAAATGTCGTTCTACTTATTTTATTTGCACTACTCGAGTCGGAATTCTATTGCATGGCTGGATAGAGCTCAAGCATAGATTCTAACATGCTTCGTCTGTTTACTCCTCTTTTTACTTTCGCACTATCTTTCCAAAGACTTCCGATTTTTTCCCTGAGGCATTGGTACTTTGCCATTGCTACTGTTCTAGGTTTTTTCGGTAGTTTATTACTTAAATTTTCTTGTGTTCCTCCTCTTTAATGATTGAACAGGATTCTTATTATAAAGGCACTATCGTAGCGTGTTTAAATGTCCTTTGATGTTAAATAAAATATCTTTGAAGTTTAGTGTTTAATATAGTTTAAGTGAAATGTTAAGTTTAAAATTAGCTTATTTCTTATTCACTAGCTTCGATAATTTAGAATTTGACAGTTAAACTCGTAGCACACTACTATACTATAGTTTCTATAATAATAAAATTCAATCATGATTCGAAAGGCACGTGGTGCCATCTATTATCATAAGAACGTTATTGTCGTTTTCCTCGAGAACAGTACTTTTTTTCGGGATGAAAAGTACCCGATGTCCGTTTCTGTTACACCTGATATTGTATAATTATGAAAAATTTCAGGATGGTCGGTTCAGTGGCATAGGCTTGAAAAGGTAACAAACAAACAAATTTACTTTCGCATTTATAATATTATAGTTAGGATTAAACGTCTAGAACTATATTCCAAAAGTTTTTTGTCCAAAGTTGACACCTGGCAGGCAGACATGAAACTGAATAAAAAATGAGTACGTACTTAAGTGGAAAATTTTACCTAAAGAAAACGACACTCTTTTGTATTTTAATCTCAGGTAAACGTTTGACGACAGCCTTCTAATTATGCAAATAAATTTTCGTAAGTCAATTATGAAAATTCTCGTAATTTTTCAATTTAAACCAAGCTTTATTTCGTTTAAAACAACGCGACGCTTTTTTCAGCTTGGGATATTTTCTTACTTAAGCTTAACGTTTTATATTTTGATTGACTACTAGTCGATGGACAGATATAAGAGAATTTCAACGAAACAGGCCTTGTGTCACATTCGACCTAATTTATTAAGTAAATCTGATATTAGGTATATTTATCCTTGATAGAAAATGCGGTCTTGTCATTAGGTAATGGATCTGATTTGGGACACGTGTCGGACTTCGGATTCCTTCCAAAGTTGATTACCTACTCGTTCAACAATATTCAGAAACCTACAAAAAAAACGTGCTCGCTCTCTTTCGCTCATTTGTACGGAATAGAAACGAGACAGACAAAGATAATATAAACTCTGTCTTCCACAAAAATGACAATATAGGTAAAAGGCATTTGTGTTAGATTAAACGGCCTTTCCTGAAACTACACATTCATAATAAAAAAGCCATGTTTATATCCGGGGCAATCCTTCAGTTATGAGTGTTATGACGACATTATTGTTGTCAGAACATTTTGACGCGGGTGCATGACAAACTATCACAGACAACTATAGCCCTGTCATAGTTATTTTACGTTTTAAATAAACCTTATGCCGCGGAGAATAAAGGTCATTGTACTGAAAACTCAGAGGTAAAATAACAATAGTCTAAGTAGTCAGACAAGCTATTTGAACATGTAAATATTACTGGCCATTGTTGTCTGCATCAATTAGTTTTTACTTTTCTTTTTCATTGTTCTTTTTTGTTCCAGAATGAGCATAAAGCTTCTTTGCTAATTTAATTATTTTGATTTCAAACGATGACGAAAGGGTCATTCATGGTCATTAGTACAAAGTTAGGTTAACATTTACCTTACACAATAAAACAATCATAATTTTATTTTTTCACTAGCTGTTGCTACCTTTGTCCTCGTGAAATTATTATAAAAATACTAGCTGTGCCCCACGACCACGACGGTTTTTTTTTGCACGGAACCCTAATCCTTTTTCTAAAATAAAAGCTAAGTACTTCTTATAACATCAGCTATCTGCCAGTAAAAGTCCCGTCAAAATCGGTCCAGCCGGAATAAACACACAGACAGACAAAAATAAAAAAAAATGGTTTGTTTATTTCAAAATTAAAAAAATATGTCATAAGTACCGTATAATATTACTTTCATATGCATTCAGTAAAAAGCTGTTATTTTGAAATTACAAACAGACACTTAAATTTTTATTTATTTGTATAGATTAACTTTTTCCTTCGTCCACCATTCAGAATGTAAATATTCAGAGCAATAGAAGATGATGGAAAATTTCAAATTCAGAACACAGTTACAAAGCGGATATTAGGCCTTCGGCTACAGTGTAGGCCTCCGGCGTTACTTAGTACGCGCCGGCTTGTTACCATTTAATCTGAAATCATATGGGGCTCATAATTGTAAAACGTTCTACCTTCTTGCGAATTCTGAATTTCAAACCATTTTGCATAAACAGAACTTTTGAAAAGCGCGGTAGGAAAGATTTATTAAGAGGTATAGTTTGTATGTTTGGATGTAAGGGATAGGTAATCTTAGCCGTGTCGACGGCGCGTTCGTGTTCCACGCGCGCCTCAAAGAGATGTCAGCAAACATGAGGGGCCCGCAAGGGCCGATGCCTGCCAGGGCTGCGGGACTGTTCGAAAGAGATACCGCGGCCCTGGAACATAAAGGGCAAAAGAAGGAACATGGATGGTTTTTTAGTCGGTAAAAGTCTGACACTCCCTTCCGCTCCGCCCAGAGCGGGAGGAGTCATTTGATGATTTCCCATCCGAAAAAAAAGGGGTAGGTAATCTTTGGAACTACTGATCCGACACCGATATTTTTTCAAAAATTAGAAACTTTAAAATGGATGAATGATGAATCAACGAATAAATTCATGGTACAGCTCGTTTGGCTTGCTTGATAGGTACAAGGTACCTACTTGAAACAAAATAGGTGAAATTAAACTTAACCTGTGAACTATACGCCTGAGACCACCTCATTCGCAATAAAAGGCGTGGTGATCATTTATATTACCTAAAACAAAACACGATACCTACTCGATCTTTTAAAGAATGTTTGCACGCGATATTAATATCTATATTGTCATCGATTTAGTTTCCTACAATAATAGGTATATGTATCCGGTTAACATCTCGTCCTTCCCGTCATCCGAAACATTGTATTGACAAAATGATATATTTCATCGTCACGAGGTTATGCGTCAGCATTTTTCAGGAAGGTTTTCGACCTTTTTGTATCTTACCGGGTTATAAATAGAACATACCTACTAGCGACATTTATAAATATAGGATCAGCCTGTACTTGTAGCTTATGAAGTTCTTTTTAAATGATTCTTTATGTATGTGTTACGGCTAAAGATGGGTGTCAACATAAACTTAAGATTAGCCGGCTAAACTCCGACGTCAGGGGCACCCCGAGGTTCGGTTAGTTAGGTTCCTGTAAACCTTGCAGACAGAAATAGGAGCCCCGCGCAGCGGGGATCCGTCGACCTGCTGATGGAAACGCTAACCCTAGACGGTCGACGACAGGGGCACCCCGAGGTTCGGTTAGTTAGGACGTCGGAGTTTAGCCGGCTAATCTTAAGTTTATGTTGACACCCATCTTTAGCCGTAACATATGTATGTAATAAAAAAAAAAGAAATACAGGTCCAAGAAAGAAAAAAAATATTGCTAAAAAAACATTGTGTATCTTTTACCGAAAAATAGCTATAGTCACTAAAAAGATAATTTATTTAGAACATTACTCATTTATCCCCAAAACAACGTTTAAGGAAAATACCTTAAATGATTCACACGATTTCTCCTAGTCTTTCGTAACATTCAGCAGTAATTCTGGTTAAACTTGGATTGCTTTTTAAAAGTTCAGGAAAACAAATAAGTACTTCCAAGTTCCCGGCAATTGTTTTGGTAAAGTATTATATTCAGTCATGTTCTTTGTATTGGGAATCAGAAACAATTTCATGGGAATATCGAATTACTGAATTTGATATAGCTCATTTTCCTCTTGATAAGGTATCTCATCTCAAGTTCTGGTTGATGTGATGCTTATATTTCAAGGACCACTTATGTTGTGCCATTATAATATTGTTTAGCATAAAACCGAATATAATTACTGTAACATAACATAACAACACGCCTGTAATCTCCCCGAAGAGGTAGGCAGAAGTGTACCTAATAGTACACCCACATTTCGCCAGTTATGTTTAAGTCCCATGTAAAAGGGGGTGAGCCTATTGCCATTAACCGGGCATCAATCCAGCTGCTTCTGAGAAATTCCTACTGGAAAAACCGAATAACACTTTGCCCGACCTGGGAATCGAACCTAGGACCTCATGCTCAGTAGTCGCGCTTGCGGCTACTACACCAACGAGGCAGTACAATGAATGTATTCTATTTTTAATCTGTTTAAGTGAAGGAAAAACTGTTTAGTAGTGTGAAATTTGGAATAGCTAAAGTTCACATGGAGAAGCAGTGCAGAGAAATAAAAATAAAGCTTAATGAATTATGGCGGATTTCGACTACTGGGTGACCATTAGTAATTATTAATTAAATTAATACTGTGGTCAGCAACCGATTCCACAGTGTTTATGCCAGTGACATTAAGTACTTAGAAACATTAGGTATACTAGTTATAGAGGTCTGGAGGTAGCCTCTAAATGTCTTATGTTTCTTCAGTCATGGTACTTACGTGCAATAGGAATCGATACTTTGCCTACCCCTGTAATTTAGATTCCTTTAATATTATAATATGTGGAATTAGAAGCTGAAGAAAAATGCGGAATACAAATGAAATTGATTGATTGAATAAATCAATCATGCTGAACAAAAAATAACACGGTCTTTCTAAAAAGTCCCAGTTATTCCTAATTTTTAAACATATTCCATGTCATCGCAGGCAGGTCGTTAGCATACTTCTTCTGTCGCATTTACACTTTAGCATCCAGCTCGTTCACACAATAATGAGTGTGTATCTGTTACCGGCCAAACCCGATTTCCGGCAAAACTATTTTGTCCTAGGCCAATCACAAAAGAACGATCATAGAGCACCCCGTCTGAATGGGTTAGGTTAGGTTAGAACTGTGACCAACCGCGCGGGAGCCGAGCGAGCCTTGCGAGCGGTGCCGCGGCAGCGGCCGGCGAACGCCACTTCCAAGTTGGGCGCATTGTAATTGCTTTCCTTGGGTTAGTACATCCTGACAAGATAAACCAGTAAACCGGTTTAGCCTAGGACAAACTAGTTTTGCCGGAAATCGGGTTTGGCCGGTAACATATCCAACAACATAATCTCCATGCTTAAAAATATTTCATTACCTTGTTACAGGAAGAAAAAGACCAGCTCCTAACAACGAACTGCTGGATCACACAGATCTGGACAGACTCCCATCTGAGGTGGAACACCAGCGACTTTGACGGCATCGGCGTCATCAGAATACCGTATGAGAGGGTCTGGAGACCTGATATCATACTCTATAACAAGTGAGAGTTAATTTCATCATAATATTATGCATGTGTAGTCCGAAGGATAAGGAAGAGGCGTACCCACATTTCGTCAGTTTTATTTAAGTCCCATGTAATAGGGGCACGCCTATTGCCACAAACCGAGCACAAATCTAGACTCCGTGACTGCTACTAAAGCCAGATGGAAAAACCCAATAACATTTTGCCCGACCTGGTAAGCGAACCCTGGACTTCCTGCTCAGCAGTGCCGCTTGCGAAGAATCTAGCTAGATCAACGAGACAATAATCAGGTTAGAGGCAACGAGGCAGAAGGAGGTAAGAGTAATTTTATTAGTTTACTAGCTGACCCGCGCAACTTTGTCTGCGTCACATAAGAGGGAGAGAGAGAGAGTTAGAGAGAGTGGGTCTTAAGCACCTATAATACAATTCTAAAGGTAGCTGAACTTTCTTTGTTTTATCCACGAACCACTTCTGTGATATCTCCTAAGATAATCATTGAAATCAAATGATGTATGGGAGATTTTGTCCAAAATTAAATACTTGTGATGAATAACGTATTTATTTGTATAAGGATTAATACCATGTTTTTAATTTTTTGACCCCATAAACTTACGCGCGTGCCCTCCACGTCAAGCCAGAATTTTATTTCATTATTAATTTCCTCGTTAAATGGGCTATCCGACTTTAAAAGAACTTTTTTTTCAATTCGAACCAGTAGTTCCTATGATTGGCGCGTTCAACCAAACAAAAAAACTCTTCAGCTTTATAATATTATTAAAGATTTAATTGCAAAATCAAAATTGTTAACCCTAATGGGTTGGTAAAGTTTTAATTAGGATATTAATTCTGTTTTAAACAAAGTTATACTGGAATGAAAAGTGTTACCCGGTTCTAAAATTTAATTGTGTTACCAATTATTTTTGATTTGATTAAGTTTAGTTTTAGGCGCTATCCTAGTATTAGCTGTAAATTATAATATAAGGATGGGTGGGTTACCCATGTTATCCATCCAGTTATTTCCTTGGCCTTGCCAAAAGCAGCTTAACCTCATCAACCGATTGACTAAGGAATGAAATCACAACCATGACTAAAACTACTTATTCGAAATAAATGATATTGTGGAAGTTTGTTCATGTTTACTCCATTCAGGTTGCTTCAATAAACCTATATAATCTACTGTTCCAAACTTCAATCGCTAAGCTAATTAGTCGAGTATTAAGATAATAATTATGTTTTGTTGTTACACAGTATGTATTAGCATACGTAATGAATTCTAAATCAATATTACCTCAATTATCTAAATTAACATTATCTTGTTCCGTTAAACATTATGGTATATTCGCTTTGCCCTGAGTTTGTTTGAATTAAATGACAAAATTGTTAAGTATTACAAAAGAAGTAGGTACTAAAAAACTACGGAACTAAAAATAAAATAAAAAACCGAACTGCAATCAGTTATTATTACTGCAGAAACTTTGTATTAACGTTGGTACAAAATTACAAAGGGAGGAAAAGAAAAATGTCGTCACTAATGACGCGAAAAAAATTAAGTGTTTCTTTGTGCGTTCTGCGAATCGCGGATCATTACGTATCAGGGCTTAACAGCTCGGTGCGCTGTCCTGACTCCGAGTTCGCGATTAATTGAACATATTTATAAAATTAATGGCACCTCCCACGCCTTGGATTCACGGAAAATATTTTATTGTGTACAGTCATAGGCCATAAGTCCAGTAGCATCTCAATGTTCATATTCGCCCGCACGGTTCTGCGCATATCTTTGTGTGTGTGTGTGTGTGTGTGTGATGTTTCAACGCAAACACGTCATGACGAGAAGATGATATTAGTCGGATGTTTGAGGTCAACATTAGACAAAGACAACAATATTACTCGTTTCCTTTTCTATTCTCTTATTTGATCATTAGCGTCCGCGCTGAGGCGATTCAAAAGAACTGCTATAATTCATTAATGTTAATATAGTGACTGATGGCAAAATCGATTGTTACTGAACTTCTGACCGCGACCGTACTTATTTGGTTTCGTAAGCCAAACTAGATTAGTATTAACTTTGAAACCAAAGTGTGTACGCAAGGTATAAGGCCCAATGTTTTGGCGCAGCTGACCATTTCTAGCGGTGCACTGCGAAACATAAATTTGATTGACAGTTAAGGACCAATTAACAACCACTATAGTAAGTAGTTACATAGTTTTCTATGTGAGTGTAGCAACTGTTGGATGAGGCTTACAGTGAATGAAAAGGGTTTAACAGTTGTCTGTCGCCTTCAGGATGATAAATGATTATGACGATTTTGCATTCAAAACAAGTACTGGATTATGCTGAGAAAATGGACATTTTGGGCCTTCCTGTTCCATAATAACAACACAGATATAATTATCACCAACTTCCCCTTTTCTAAGAATAAAGAAAATATTTATTTTACATGGTACCTAATTTATTACACCCATTTTAGTATAAGCTTCCTTCCTGGTTTTAGAAGAATAAGTTCGGACTATAGATTCGGGTCTATGGGATTTGAGATGTTTAGAGTCCTTTCTAAACTGATGGATGTTATAGTTACTTATTGAGGCCGAATACTTTAACTTTTTTGAAGGCGAATATTTCACTTTGATGGATAACTTTTGAGAAGGTTCTCACAACGTCACACAGTTGTATGTTTGTGTATTTTATATTAATGGCGTATCATTGGTTCAATATAATGATAGTGGTATCGAACAAAAATAATTAAGTTTTCTTTTTTCTCTTACTCGGCCTATCACCTTCAGCATTATTCTAAACCAAATGTTTCGTCTCAGGAGACTTCACTTACCAACCTGTCTAGTGTAGAAGTATCAGCTCTTCATTTGTTTTACCTACACAGAGATACTTATACATTTTGAATTTTATCTAGTCTGTGTCTCACAGAACTGGCACCAAAGTCAAAGTCTCCCATAGTTGTAAAACTAAAACAACAAAACATTTACTAAACTTTCTATTAGTATTCGTACACGATTATATTGAATAGCGACGTAAATGGTGCGTATATATTAGCTGTTCCCTCGACTACCAGCTATTAGGTCGTGACGGGACTAAATGCATAATGTAAATGCGCTATTACCAACACAAAGTGCCAAAACATTTTGCAGTTACTGTTTCTTGCCAAATAAGGCTTTGAACAACGGGGTTTAGTGAAATTGAACTGTCAGCTGAATTTATTACACGTCAAGGGGTACACCTGAACGTACCTTTCGGTTCAGACCGTTGTTTACCACATTGAGATTGATTTCACCTTGTTCCGAACTATTAGGTTGGGTAGCTGATGTGGAATTAGGTATTGAGTGTGGTTGATTTATGGCTAAGTAAGATGTAATGCTTCTTATTGGTGAGATGGTTTATGGCAGAAACGTTATAACAATTACATACATTATAAAGACAAACGAGAGCAGCGGTGGCCCAGTGGTGGCGGCCCCGACTTACGAACAGTAAGTCGTGGGTTCGAACCCAGGCATGCGCATTTCTTTGTGTAATTTATTTCATCACCACTGCTCTCAAAAACGGTGAAGGAAAACATCGTGAGGAAACCGGCATGTCCTAGTACCAAAAATTCGAAGACATGTGACATCTACCAACCCGCACTGGGCCCGCGTGGTGGATTATAGCCCATTCCCTCTCATAGAGAGGAGGCCGTGTGTCCCAGCAGTGGGAACATTATAGGCTGATTATGCATAAAGACAAACATAGGGTGACAAGCTCCTATCCGATTCGTGAAAACAAATCCCATGGAACAGTAAACAGATTATTTTGATGCAGGAACGAAAAGATTTTTTTTTAATTTCATTTACCTCTTCGTAGCGAAAGTTGTTAAAGGAAACGGGAAGAATCACATTTTTGACTGACGCAAGGAGGTGATTCTACTACATCGTCACCCTGTATTATAAAATAGTAATTTACCATAAGAAATATTAATATTGAGTTATTTATTTTCATGGAGTTGGAGAAATCGTAACTTCACAACCGTTTGCGACTAACAAGTGCACCCATGCCTTGACAACTAATATGGATAAAGTAGCGTGTTTTATCACCCAACTAATTAGAAATAGTACCTATTAGAGCCTCCTATAATAGGGACGTATGACGTATTGCCAAAATAATTTTCTATTTCTGCTCCAAAGCAAGGTACATAACTTTTACAACCTTGTCCCATGTATAAGATTCCCAACGAAACGATAAATATGTCATTATAAATAGCGCAGGCCATGAAAGTTATAACCTCGGAATTAGATGACTAATTTAATTCTTGTAAAATTCTGAATTGGGTTTGCTAAGTACATGAAATAGAAGGTGGTTTCAATTTAGAAAAAAAAATGGTTAATAAATTAGAATACTTTTTTCATTGCCTAAAAACATGATATAATTGTTTTTACACAAACATTTTCAGTCTTCATTTCCTCGATTTATGCACTATCCGAGCCAACGGCGGGCCTGCAATAATAGTTATATTATTTATAGCGATAGATGACCTCTTCGAGAACTTATGCTCATAAAAATATCATATTTTTCACCAAAGTAACCAATGAAAATTGTTACCATAGTACACGTTGTTATGATTTAATTATTTAAATTTGACATTTACGCGCAAAATAATTAAAGAAGCCTGTAATTTCCTGTTTCGTGCGAAATGTTAATTTAAATGCTTCCCTGCTAAAGTAAACCTTAATTTGATACGAAAATAGATATCTTGAACCAGTATCGCACAATTTATTAGTCGAGCGAACAAAAGTGAATGTTATCTACCAAGGTCCATAGAAATTGAGATTTGAGACAAAGCTCCTTGCCTAGGGGCATCCATTGACCCTTTTTGAAAACACTCACGTGTAAATAATGTTTAACATAACGAAATTAAAAGGTTTCTAAAGTAGGTATTTGGCAACATGTACATATGTAACACACAACTCGTATATAATGTAAATAGACCTGCAAGCACTCACAAAAATGTATTTGAATATTACCTTCGAATACTTGTTTAAAGGATTTGAACATCGCTGTTGGTTTATGTATTCTTATTCGTTTTATCACTTATTTGGATAAGTAGATTTATTCCAACATCAATCCACCTTTTTGCAATATTTGTGTGCAGCATTAATAACTAATTGAATATAGAGTGTTTTTGTTTCAGAAATATATATGTTATAAAAGATATAACGTAGATACTAACTTATTCAAGTGATCATCATCAGTTATGATAATTTCGCAATTTACGTAGTCGTTGCAATTAATTTTAGTTTTGTTCTCCAACAAATGCATATTTATTGAATACATGAATTTACTAAAGCACTGATGAGCTGTCTTGTTATTATTTTGGACTTACCGCTACTAAATAAATGACTAATAAACAAAATTGGAGAAAATTTCACCAACTTCGGAAAATGGGATAAAATATTGGTATATTTTGGTAGAAACTACACTAGGTTTACAAAAAAAGGATTATTGATTAAAAAAATCTAAAATACGTTATTAATAAAGTTGGAATCACACAGCTTTAGTAACTTACCCGTTAGAATTTCAAATCGATCACTGTCCCAAACAAAAAAAAATTGGTCCTGCTGATTTGATTGAGTTATTTTGTTCGAAAAAATTAAATTAAACTTTTTTGTTGTTCTTCTTGTTATGAAACATTTTTTGAATTTCTAACAAATGCTAGGGAAAAACGGCCCTGAAATTCACATTAAAATTCACTACTACTAAAATTTTATAAGTTGCAGGTTGATTTTTATTTTTTTATTCAGCGTATTCTGGACAAAGGCCTCTTTTGTACCTTTTCAATTGCCTCTATAGTTTGCCTTCAAGCACCCACTCTATATTTTTACAAACTTCACTTTTATGCTATCTGTACCATAATAGTTTTGCAACTTTGTATAGGTACTTACCTAGTAGATTTACGCTTCGTTCGGTTAAGACCCTTTTGACCTTCCCCTTATATCCTGTACGAATCAAACTGACCTAATTTGGAGACTGTAGTGGCTGGAGGGAAACTTCTTATTATAATTGAGAATCTTTTCCGAATTGTGTTATACAAATTCGATCATCATAATGCTCCAGGAAGTTACTTTTGCTCGGTTAAATTAATTTCCAGCGAGACTGTGTATTTTCGTGTTATTATTTTGGTGGGTGATATAAATTATTCAATTTGTTTATACGAATTTGTTATTACTCGTTTATAGACGTGAGTTAAATTACTGCTTCGTTGATCTAGCGGTCGCAAGCGCGACTGCTGAGCATGAGGTCCTGGGTTTTCAATTTCCAGGTCGGGCAAAGTGTTATTGGGTTTTTCTATTCATTTTTCAGCAGCTACCACGGAGTCTGGATTCATGATGATGGCGATAGGCTCGCCCCTTATTACATGTGACTTAAACATAACTTAATGATTAATGATCATTAATGACTCTGCCCTGGAGTGTAAATGTGGTGCTATCTACAAACGATGGGTCACTTCATATCGTGTTCTGCGTGTCCTGTTGTTTGTTCGCTACAGAAACTGATGTACGCTACTGAAAGCGCCAAACTAGTAGCTCAGTTTTGGGCCGATACAATTTAGATTGCCATCGATACGCTAAGAAGAAGAACATAACTGGCGATATGTGAGTGTACCATTAGATACAGTTCTGCTTAACCCTTCGGGAATTACAAGCGTGATATTATGGGGATCCTGCCGATTTGCCGAAAAGATTTTGCCAAATTTTCATTACCCAAACAAATTTTAGCAACCTTTTTTATATCAATGTAATATTTGGAATAATTTTAGTACGCACATTTTCATTTGGTCAAATTTTAATGTTTACTTGGCAGATTATTACCAAGGATAATGTCATTAAGGCTTTTGGTCTTTAATCAAATGATTTATTACAGCAAACAAAATTAAGACAACAAACGTTTAGTCAAATGATTTGTTATGACAAAAATTATAAAGGCAAAAATTTTGGAATGAAGACATAACACAAATTGATTTAATATAACGTAATTGAAATTTAACAGATGCTGACTGAAACCCTAACCCTAGACGGTCGACGTCAGGGGCACCCCGAGGTTCGGTTAGTTAGGTTCCTGTAAACCTTGCAGACAGAAATAGGAGCCCCGCGCAGCGGGGATCCGTCGACCTGCTGACGGAAACGCTAACCCTAGACGGTCGACGTCAGGGGCACCCCGAGGTTCGGTTAGTTAGGTGCCTGTAAACCCTGCAGACAGAAATAGGAGCCCCAACTGAATCCAAATAGGAGATTCCAACTAGATAATAGTGCTTTTGACTGAAATGGTAAGTTTAAAATTGACGACACCAAATATTTGGCTTATTTAATTTTGGGATCCCTTCTTTTCGCATAATGTTCTTTGTCCTAATATACTTCGGCATAACGATTTTGGCACAATTTTTTTTGGCATAATAATACTTCGGCATAATTTTTTTAGGCATACATTTTATGTTGGCATAATCATCTTAAAAACTAATTTGTTTTGGCATAAATTTGATTCGCATAACGTTAGTAGGCCTAATGACTATTAGCATAATAATATTTAGGCATACAAAATATTGTTGGTTAAAAATTTAATATGCTGTGCAACAAAAGTTAGTGACAGAACCGAATTGCTGCAAAACCGACTCCACGTAGTCTTGTTTGTCCTACCTGTTTTTAATATTTTTGTGGTCCTACCCCTAGAGTGTAATTTAAAATCGCGTAGGCGCGAAGGGGCGAGGCGGCCCGCGGGCTGAGGAGTAGGTGGTGAGCGAAAGCCGTCTGCGACGATTAGCACGCGTGGGGCCGCCGGAGGCCCGCAGCGCCGGAGCCGTGACAGAAACCCTGCCTGCTGCATGTTGCATGCTCGCTTGAATGCTGCATGCTTGCTTGCATGCTGCATGCTTGCTTGTTTGCTGCATGCTTGCTTGCATGCTTGCTTGCATGCTTGCTTGCATGCTTGCTTGCATGCTGTATGCTTGCTTGCATGCTGTATGCTTGCTTGCTTCATGCTTCCTACAGCGAAAAAAAAACCCACAAAATTGTTCAATACGGTATATTATATTAATATGTTATTTATTACCTGATTCAGGAGATATGGCTTTTTTCCAATCGTCGAAATAAATTGGATCGCCCTAGCTTTTTTGCCCGAAGAGGATAATTATCCTCTTCGGACAAAAAAGCTAGGGCGTATAAAAAAGTTATGCTTTAGAACTTTATGCTTAATAAATTTATGCTTTAGAATATTATGCTTCATCATTATTATGGTTAGAGAAATTATGCGTAAGCTGTTATGCGTAATTATATTATGCGAAAATATAATTATGCCAAACAAAATTATGCTAAGTTATATTAGGTCTTAACATTTTATGCAAATGGATAGTGAACCTTTAATTTTGCGTAAAATATGTTATACCAACTGAAATATTTGACTAGATAAAAAATGGTAAAAGTACTAGTTGGTGAACAAGTTATTATTCAAACGTTCACTTGCCAAACATAGGTTTTCGTAACAATTATTTGTAAAGAGATTTTTTGGTAAGTAATAATTTGGCAAATGAAATTATGCGAAAATTTGTTTGGGAAGTGATAATTTGGCAATTTCTTTTCGGTAAAACAAGGGAGACCCGATATTATGTTAAATTATAATCGTAGGCCCCAACAGCTACTTAGTGGGTAGAGCCTATTAAAGCACACACATACTACACATACTATATGCTACATAGAGAGATTATAAAAGAAACTATAGGAAACCAATTATTACCTAGAAATTAAGATCACCTTACCAACTTTGATTGACAAAATTACTCTTCGAGAAGGTGGATTATTCAGAAGAGTGCCTAAATCTGAGCTGAATAATGAAGGCAACTTAAGATTCACATTACTACCACGACTCTTGGATTACCTACTGTTCTGCGTAACAATTCGATCCTCTAACGAATTCACGTACTTCAGTTACTGGTATCGAAAAGCATTTCATTTGTTCAAATCGATTTATTCGCTTACTGTTTAAATTACATTTACATAATGTCGAAACTATTTCAGGTTTGGTGTTCACCGCATCATTTATTTTACGTCTGAATTTACATATTTCATGCTATTTTGGGTGTTAAGGAGTACATACGCCTCGGTTAAGGAGTACGGACGCTCGAAATGTTATTATAACTGAAAAGTGTAGGTCTCCATACCTAATATAGAAACTTGATTTTTTAATGATATTGTGACATAATAGTGCATGGAACTTCAACTAACTTTAGCGGGGATCGTATCTTGCTGGGCCCGCGTGGTGGATTATAGCCCATTCCCTCTCATAGAGAGGAGGCCGTGTGTCCCAGCAGTGGGAACATTATAGGCTGATTATGCATAAAGACAAACATAGGGTGACAAGCTCCTATCCGAGTCGTGAAAACAAATCCCATGCAACAGCAGACAGACTATTTTGATGCAGAAATGAAAAGATTTTTTTTTAATTTCATTTACTTCTTCGTAGCGAAAGTTGTTAAAGAAAACGGGTAGAATCACATTTTTGACTAACGCAAGGAGGTGATTCTACTACATCGTCACCCTGTATTATAAAATAGTAATTTACCATAAGAAATATTAATATTGAGTTATTTATTTTTCATGGAGTTGGAAAAATCGTAACTTCGCAACCTTTTGCGACTAACAAGTGCACCCATGCCTTGACAACTAATATGGATAAAGTAGCGTGTTTTATCACCCAACTAATTAAAAATAGTACCTATTAGAGCCTCCTATAATAGGGATGTATTGCCAAAATAATTTTGTATTTCTGCTACCAAAGCAAGGCACATAAGTTTTACATCCTTGTTCCAAGTATAAGATTCCCAACGAAACGATAATATGTCGTTATAAATAGTGCAGGCCATGAAAGTTATAACCTCGGAATTAGATGACTAATTTAATTCTTGTAAAATTCTGGATTGTGTTTGATAAGTACATGAAATACAAAGTGGTTTCAATTTTAAGAAAGAAAGTGGTTAATAAATTAGTATACTTTTTTCATTGCCTAAAAACATGATATAATTGTTTTTACACAAACATTTTCAGTCTTCATTTCCTCGATTTATGCACTATCCGAACCAACGGCGGGCCTGCAATAATAGCTATATTATTTATAGCGATAGATGACCTCTTCGAGAACTCATGCTAATAAAAATATCATATTTTTCACCAAAGTAACCAATGAAAATTGTTACCATAGTACACGTTGTTATGATTTAATTATTTAAATTTGACATTTACGCGCAAAATAATTAAAGAAGCCTTTAATTTCCTGTTTCGTGCGAAATGTTAATTTAAATGCTTCCCTGCTAAAGTAAACCTTAATTTGGTACGAAAATAGATATCTTGAACCAGTATCGCACAATTTATTAGTCGAGCGGACAAAAGTGAATGTTATCTACCAAGGTCCATAGAAATTGAGATTTGAGACAAAGCTCCTTGCCTAGGGGCATCCATTGACCCTTTTTGAAAACACTCACGTGTAAATAATGTTTAACATAACGAAATTAAAAGCTTTCTAAAGTAGGTATTTGGCAACATGTACATTATGTAACACACAACTCGTATATTATAATGTAAATAGACCTGCAAGCACTCACAAAAATGTATTTGAATATTACCTTCGAATACTTGTTTAAAGGATTTGAACATCGCTGTTGGTTTATGTATTCTTATTCGTTTTATCACTTATTTGGATAAGTAGATTTATTCCAACATCAATCCACCTTTTTGCAATATTTGTGTGCAGCATTAATAACTAATTGAATATAGAGTGTTTTTGTTTCAGAAATATGGATGTTATAAAAGATATAACGTAGATACTAACTTATTCAAGTGATCATCATCAGTTATGATAATTTCGCAATTTACGTAGTCGTTGCAATTAATTTTAGTTTTGTTCTCCAACAAATGCATATTTATTGAATACATGAATTTACTAAAGCTCTGATGAGCTGTCTTGTTATTATTTTGTACTTACCGCTACTAAATAAATGACTAATAAACAAAATTGGAGAAAATTTCACCAACTTCGGAAAATGGGATAAAATCTATACTATAATATTATAAAGCTGAAGAGTTTGTTTGTTTGTTTGCTTGAACGCGCTAATCTCAGGAACTGCTGGTTTGAATTGAAAAATTCTTTTTGTGTTGGATAGCCCATTTATCGAGGAAGGCTATATAACATTACGGTACGACCCTTAGGAGCCGCGCAGCGTGTGACACCGCGGGGAACAGCTAGTATTGGTATATTTTGGTAGAAACTACACTAGGTTTACAAAAAAAGGATTATTGATTAAAAAAATCTAAAATACGTTATTAATAAAGTTGGAATCACACAGCTTTAGTAACTTACCCGTTAGAATTTCAAATCGATCACTGTCCCAAACAAAAAAAAATTGGTCCTGCTGATTTGATTGAGTTATTTTGTTCGAAAAAATTAAATTAAACTTTTTTGTTGTTCTTCTTGTTATGAAACATTTTTTGAATTTCTAACAAATGCTAGGGAAAAACGGCCCTGAAATTCACATTAAAATTCACTACTACTAAAATTTTATAAGTTGCAGGTTGATTTTTATTTTTTTATTCAGCGTATTCTGGACAAAGGCCTCTTTTGTACCTTTTTAATTGCCTCTATAGTTTGCCTTCAAGCACCCACTCTATATTTTTACAAACTTCACTTGAATGCTATCTGTACCATAATAGTTTTGCAACTTTGTATAGGTACTTACCTAGTAGATTTACGCTTCGTTCGGTTAAGACCCTTTTGACCTTCCCCTTATATCCTGTACGAATCAAACTGACCTAATTTGGAGACTGTAGTGGCTGGAGGGAAACTTCTTATTATAATTGAGAATCTTTTCCGAATTGTGTTATACAAATTCGATCATCATAATGCTCCAGGAAGTTACTTTTGCTCGGTTAAATTAATTTCCAGCGAGACTGTATTTTCGTGTTATTATTTTGGTGGGTGATATAAATTATTCAATTTGTTTATACGAATTTGTTATTACTCGTTTATAGACGTGAGTTAAATTACTGCTTCGTTGATCTAGCGGTCGCAAGCGCGACTGCTGAGCATGAGGTCCTGGGTTTTCAATTTCCAGGTCGGGCAAAGTGTTATTGGGTTTTTCTATTCATTTTTCAGCAGCTACCACGGAGTCTGGATTCATGATGATGGCGATAGGCTCGCCCCTTATTACATGTGACTTAAACATAACTTAATGATTAATGATCATTAATGACTCTGCCCTGGAGTGTAAATGTGGTGCTATCTACAAACGATGGGTCACTTCATATCGTGTTCTGCGTGTCCTGTTGTTTGTTCGCTACAGAAACTGATGTACGCTACTGAAAGCGCCAAACTAGTAGCTCAGTTTTGGGCCGATACAATTTAGATTGCCATCGATACGCTAAGAAGAAGAACATAACTGGCGATATGTGAGTGTACCATTAGATACAGTTCTGCTTAACCCTTCGGGAATTACAAGCGTGATATTATGGGGATCCTGCCGATTTGCCGAAAAGATTTTGCCAAATTTTCATTACCCAAACAAATTTTAGCAACCTTTTTTATATCAATGTAATATTTGGAATAATTTTAGTACGCACATTTTCATTTGGTCAAATTTTAATGTTTACTTGGCAGATTATTACCAAGGATAATGTCATTAAGGCTTTTGGTCTTTAATCAAATGATTTATTACAGCAAACAAAATTAAGACAACAAACGTTTAGTCAAATGATTTGTTATGACAAAAATTATAAAGGCAAAAATTTTGGAATGAAGACATAACACAAATTGATTTAATATAACGTAATTGAAATTTAACAGATGCTGACTGAAACCCTAACCCTAGACGGTCGACGTCAGGGGCACCCCGAGGTTCGGTTAGTTAGGTTCCTGTAAACCTTGCAGACAGAAATAGGAGCCCCGCGCAGCGGGGATCCGTCGACCTGCTGACGGAAACGCTAACCCTAGACGGTCGACGTCAGGGGCACCCCGAGGTTCGGTTAGTTAGGTGCCTGTAAACCCTGCAGACAGAAATAGGAGCCCCAACTGAATCCAAATAGGAGATTCCAACTAGATAATAGTGCTTTTGACTGAAATGGTAAGTTTAAAATTGACGACACCAAATATTTGGCTTATTTAATTTTGGGATCCCTTCTTTTCGCATAATGTTCTTTGTCCTAATATACTTCGGCATAACGATTTTGGCACAATTTTTTTTGGCATAATAATACTTCGGCATAATTTTTTTAGGCATACATTTTATGTTGGCATAATCATCTTAAAAACTAATTTGTTTTGGCATAAATTTGATTCGCATAACGTTAGTAGGCCTAATGACTATTAGCATAATAATATTTAGGCATACAAAATATTGTTGGTTAAAAATTTAATATGCTGTGCAACAAAAGTTAGTGACAGAACCGAATTGCTGCAAAACCGACTCCACGTAGTCTTGTTTGTCCTACCTGTTTTTAATATTTTTGTGGTCCTACCCCTAGAGTGTAATTTAAAATCGCGTAGGCGCGAAGGGGCGAGGCGGCCCGCGGGCTGAGGAGTAGGTGGTGAGCGAAAGCCGTCTGCGACGATTAGCACGCGTGGGGCCGCCGGAGGCCCGCAGCGCCGGAGCCGTGACAGAAACCCTGCCTGCTGCATGTTGCATGCTCGCTTGAATGCTGCATGCTTGCTTGCATGCTGCATGCTTGCTTGTTTGCTGCATGCTTGCTTGCATGCTTGCTTGCATGCTTGCTTGCTTGCATGCTGTATGCTTGCTTGCATGCTGTATGCTTGCTTGCTTCATGCTTCCTACAGCGAAAAAAAAACCCACAAAATTGTTCAATACGGTATATTATATTAATATGTTATTTATTACCTGATTCAGGAGATATGGCTTTTTTCCAATCGTCGAAATAAATTGGATCGCCCTAGCTTTTTTGCCCGAAGAGGATAATTATCCTCTTCGGACAAAAAAGCTAGGGCGTATAAAAAAGTTATGCTTTAGAACTTTATGCTTAATAAATTTATGCTTTAGAATATTATGCTTCATCATTATTATGGTTAGAGAAATTATGCGTAAGCTGTTATGCGTAATTATATTATGCGAAAATATAATTATGCCAAACAAAATTATGCTAAGTTATATTAGGTCTTAACATTTTATGCAAATGGATAGTGAACCTTTAATTTTGCGTAAAATATGTTATACCAACTGAAATATTTGACTAGATAAAAAATGGTAAAAGTACTAGTTGGTGAACAAGTTATTATTCAAACGTTCACTTGCCAAACATAGGTTTTCGTAACAATTATTTGTAAAGAGATTTTTTGGTAAGTAATAATTTGGCAAATGAAATTATGCGAAAATTTGTTTGGGAAGTGATAATTTGGCAATTTCTTTTCGGTAAAACAAGGGAGACCCGATATTATGTTAAATTATAATCGTAGGCCCCAACAGCTACTTAGTGGGTAGAGCCTATTAAAGCACACACATACTACACATACTATATGCTACATAGAGAGATTATAAAAGAAACTATAGGAAACCAATTATTACCTAGAAATTAAGATCACCTTACCAACTTTGATTGACAAAATTACTCTTCGAGAAGGTGGATTATTCAGAAGAGTGCCTAAATCTGAGCTGAATAATGAAGGCAACTTAAGATTCACATTACTACCACGACTCTTGGATTACCTACTGTTCTGCGTAACAATTCGATCCTCTAACGAATTCACGTACTTCAGTTACTGGTATCGAAAAGCATTTCATTTGTTCAAATCGATTTATTCGCTTACTGTTTAAATTACATTTACATAATGTCGAAACTATTTCAGGTTTGGTGTTCACCGCATCATTTATTTTACGTCTGAATTTACATATTTCATGCTATTTTGGGTGTTAAGGAGTACATACGCCTCGGTTAAGGAGTACGGACGCTCGAAATGTTATTATAACTGAAAAGTGTAGGTCTCCATACCTAATATAGAAACTTGATTTTTTAATGATATTGTGACATAATAGTGCATGGAACTTCAACTAACTTTAGCGGGGATCGTATCTTGCCCTACAAATAAAGAAAGTCTTGAAGATTTATGAATTCAATGGGGAAACCAAAATGTATTTGACTCTAAGAAATACCAACATACTTTCCCACTTTTCTCTGTGTTTTTTAGAGATGTTCTCCCTCTATTTTTCCTTGTTGCGTTGACATACGAAAAAGCCCACGATGTAAATGCGAACTTCGATAAAAACGCGATAAATAAATATGCCATAAAGTAAAATAGCTATAGGGTTATGCATGGAAAATGTTATAAAATAAAGATTTTGCACTTAGGTACGTTCCCTTTCAATGTGCCACTTTTTGTAGGAAGCACCTCTTATTTTTGGATAATGCCATAACACATTGAACCCGTTATCATAAAATATCAACTCAACTTTGATATTTGAACGGTAGAAAGTGACTGTAATCTTTCTACCTCCTTCATAATATTACCTATGTGCCTAGACTTCATTTGACAGAAAGTAGGTATTGTGGTTGTGGGGCTATAAGTTAATAGTTAGGAAGATACAGTAGACACTGAAATTACCAACCATTGTGCATACCGCTCATAACTCTGGGAAGAGAACAGTGACCTGAAATACAGGCTCAACCTAGCTTAGGCGCAGCTGCTCATTTATTCTTTGTGCTTAATTTGCAAAACATTTAAAAACCTTTTTTTTTATTTGTTTAAAAACTAAATATATTTAAAGTATTTAGTTTTAATTCTACAGGTTCGGAAGCAGGATGCACTGCCAAAGAAAAGCTCCGCTATCTGTCCGTCTGTCACAGGGGTACACCCCTGTGGACAGATAACGGGGTTTTAGTAATAGGGTCTTGCTGGTACCCTTTGGGTACGGAAGCCTAAAAAAGTAATTTTCGTCACGAAAACTTTTAAAACACGCTGACCTGTGCAAGACCTCTGTCAAACCAAATACAATAAAATGCCATTTATCATTTATCTACGTTAGAAAAAGGGTCGCGACAACCCTGATCGAGTAACATCAACCTGATTGCAAACCTATTGCTCAAATCTTTTGTTTAACCCCTGGGGTGATAGGTAATGCGTTTGGGATCTCTAACGGGTTTAACGAAGATCACCTTGTGGGTTTTGGACCAATTTGTATTTAGATTCATTCGTATTATGTATTCAGTGTTCGTGGTCAACTGTTTGTTTCGTATTTGGTTTCGATTGTCAAGTAATGTAGACGGCAAGAATACCTACTCCTTTAGTGAATGGTCTGACTTTGTGATGCTGATTTGAATCATGAATATTCACAGATGTGAAGGCAGTTTTATAAGATGTTACATGTCCTTCTTCTATTTGTTTCAGGAGTCATCGTTAGTCCAATTAAGTACAATTTGACCGGCCAATAACTTTTCTAAAGAGAAGTAGAAATACGCTGGAATCCTTGCGATGTCCTAATAAAATTACACTAAGATCACTAATCCTAGACGATTTAGTCTTATTTATTTTACTTGGCTCTTGTTTACCGTAATGATTACTGGGAAATCTCTTTAATCGTTTATTTTAGACGTCCAAATGAGAGAGTCAAGTTCATTAGTGTACATTTATAAGATACAAACTAACAAACAATTACGCCCACCCTTCCCATTTTACGTGGGCGACTAGAATAAAAAGGACAAGAACAAGATCATTTACAGTAAAAAATTGAATCATTGGGTAAAGTCGGTGTAACATTTTGTCTTTAATCTTGATTCGATTTTTTTTGTGTTACCTACCTATGTCACATTGCCAGCGTAATACGGACCTCACGCGGGCTTGTTGAGTTTGCTCCACTTGCATGAAATTCACGTCACGCGTTGTATGTGGTCGTCATTTCAGAATACGAGTACGCAAAGATCCAATGCTGGCGATACGCATACGGGTTTAGCAAATAGCTATGTATGTACGTTTCATAAGTGCCCATGTAGGCCTATGTGAAATAAAAATATTTTGATTTTGATGATTTTGATTTTATCACTCTAAAGCAACCTAGTACCTACATTTTCTCCAGCTAAACGTGCATCGTTTACACAGGTTAGCATTTTAAACATTGAATTATCTTCAAAAAGGTTGTACTCCTGAATATAAACAACAATTGCTGCACAATTAATTCTTAAATAAGTTTTATACAAAAATACAACCAAAAAAAGTAGGCCTGACCCAGTTAGGTACTTGGGTACCTAACATGGGATAACGGTAGGAAGATGAGATGAAAATATCTAAAAAGTATTAAAGGTACTACAAGGAGCTCGTGGCTAAATAAGAACAGTCGCTCGGGTCGATCTTTAGGTTAAGCCGTGCTTACCTAGGTTGGTCCGTGGATGGGTGACCACACATTACATACCGAGTTTCCTCCGTGCCTCGGAAAGCACGTTTAGCCGATGGTCCCGGCTGTCATTTGTAGATCTTTGACAGTCGTTACAGGTAGTCAGTGACCCGAGAGTCTGAAAACCAGTCTTTCCAAGGGGTATCGTATTACGTAGCGCTAACTGGGTTGTGGAGGTCAGATAGGCAGTCGCTCCATGTAATACTGGTATTCAGCTGCATCCGGTTAGACTGGGAGCCGACCCCAACATAGTTGGGAAAGGCTAGGCAGATGAGGCAGATGATGATTAAAAGTACAACAAACCTACACCATTTTTTCCTATTTAGAACAATTTGTATTTTTATATACTTAATATTTTAAAGAGGTAAATTTGTAAGTTAGGATGTAGGGGTAATCTTTGGAACTACTATTCCGATTCCGAAAATTCTTTGTTTTCGAAAGTAATTGATAAGCTTATCGTGTTTAACTTTATTTTCTATTTCAGCGCCGACCCCAACTACCGGTCAGCGGTGATCAACACGAACGTCATAGTGAAGCATACAGGCGAAGTGACGTGGCTCAGCCACGGCATATATGTGTCTGTATGTGACATCAATGTGGAGCAGTTCCCCTTCGATGTGCAGCTGTGCACCATGAAGTGGGCTTCGTGGACGTACGATGGGTTTCAGGTGAGGTATATGATTCGTTATGGTCATTATTTTGTTGTGTATTAGCCATAAATCGTGTGTTCCTAAGATACGAATTCTCATAAAATGACATTTGACATTTTGCGGTTCTGAAATACAAATGTCACATGCCGATAGATAGATCGAGGGTTTCCTCGGTCTACTCCGTGAAGTTACCCCGATCCGATCCGAAAGGTGTAGCTGTAGAAGTAACTTATTTAAGTTGGTTTTATAATAGTATTTCAAAAATTTCAAAATAAAGACATGCCCGTAAGACGAAGTGTAAGAGATACGTCTACATATTTAGAAATAACCTACAACTTATCCCTTGTTTTGATTTCATAATTGATTTGAGAACCGCTATCAGTTATGCAAGGTGGAAGGAACATCGACGCCCAAGCGGTTACCACGTCGTGTTCAGTATATCATACCGAACCCCCCCCCCCCCATAGAATTTTACCACCGGTAATTTAAAAAAAAACGGTTGTATCCTACAATAGTGCATTTTTAAATTACCGATAAATTTTCTATGTGGGGGAGGGGTGGTCGAAATGATGTTCTGAATACATGGTTACCGTTTATGCGTCGTTGTCTCTTCAATAATGAAATCAAAATAAGTGAAAGGTCACAATAATTTTAATGTTATTGAAAGCGAAACGAAGATCGTTTCCATTCAAATTTAAATACTGAATCTAATCATTCAACAGTCGCAGCTCTTATGTTACTGTAAATGTCCAAAATTGGTGGACCTTATGATTCACTGGTGAATATCGATAATCACTAATTTCGATAGTTGAAGACCGAAATTATTTATAGCTCGAAGATGTGAAGCTTTAGAAGATTTTGTCTCATACAATACTTGTTTGTGACTGCAATTTTGAAAAAAAAATACGTTAAGATAAGAAGTCCAAAATATTCCAACCCCTTTGCGTCACAATTTCCATTACCTAAGTAGATTTGAGAAGTAAACAAGTAAGTACTTGTAAAAATTGTCAGCTCTCACTAAAGGAAACTGAGGACCTTCTCAAAGCGGGCCTGTGGACGGTAGTAATGGGCTAGCTCGCCGTCCGTCCGTCTTATGACGACAGGCCGTGCCGACGGCGCGTTCGTGTTCCACGCGCGCTTCAAAGAGATGTCAGCAAACCAGAGGGGCCCGCAACGGCCGATGCGTGCCAGGGCTGCGTGACTGTTCGAAAGAGATACCGCGGCCCTGGAACACAAAGGGCAGAAGAAGGAACCCTTCCACTCCGCCCAGAGCGGAAGGGGTCATTTGACGATTTCCCATCCCAAAAAAAAAAAACAAAAAAAAGGAACTTCTCAAATCCTCTGAGATTTCCGAAGTCTGGTTTCTAACGCCCCATTGCTTCCGTTTTATTGCCATATTTAAATCAGGGTTCTTGGTCATACAGCAGTCCGAATAATCCTGGTCGCTGCTATGGCGTTTAGTTGTCTTTTGATAACTTTGCGTGTTCGAAAATATTGTTATGAAAGGTTATAGTAGATTTTATATTGTGAGTTGGTGGAAGTTAGTGTGAGTGAGCGTGAGTTCCAATGTAGTCCAAATACACTCGAGAGCAATGAATCCGGGTCACTTAAAGAATGTTAAATATCTCGGAAACTAAAAATGATAGGTTAATGCAATAAATTGTATTTAATAGACAATGGAATACTCCTTAAATGAAAGTAAAAAAAATATGAGTCGCCATACATTTTATTAACACAAAATTACATAAAGAAAAAAACTGCTGATCTCTCCTTAAAACAAAAATAGGAAACATGAAATTTTTGAACTTTATTACGATTTTCTAGAATTTTAATACTTCGTATTGCCTCCTCGTGCTTCCATTACTGCGTTTACGCGGTTTGGCATGCTGTACACCAAGTTCCTTATACGATTTTGGGGAATATTCTCCCATTCCTCTGTGAGAGCAATTTTGAGCTCACGAAGCGTGATTGGGGGAGGGTTTCGTTGTTTTACGCATCTGCCTAGCTCGTCCCAAGCATGCTCGATCGGGTTGATATCCGGGCTGCGCGCTGGCCACTCCATACGAGTAATGTTCATCTCTTGAAGGTAGTCATTCACAATCCTACCTGTATGAGGTCGGGCATTGTCATGCATAAATATAGCATCCTCACCTAAATTGACCATAAATGGACCAACGTGATCATTGAGGATTTCTTCCACATATCTTACGCTAGTTAAAGAGCCGTTTTCTATGATCACCATCTCTGTGCGACTTTCAGAAGAAATTCCGGCCCACACAAGTACAGACCCACCGCCGTAGGCTACTTTTTCTTCGATGCATGCTTGCTTGAATCTTTCCCCTGGTCTTCGATACACTCTGTGTCTTCCATCGTGCTTGTAGAGCATAAATTTTGATTCGTCGGAGAACATAACTTTTGACCAATCTTCAATACTCCAATTTACGTGGCTCTGGGCATATCTTAGTCTTGAAATACGATGCCCACGCTCCAGTTTAGGGCCGTTTGCAGGTCTAAGGGGTTTTAAGTTAGATTCAGCAAGCCGACGTCTTACTGTCCATGCACTTGGGTTACTTCCTCCGAGGCGTCGAAACAGATTTGTGAGTTCAGTTCCTGTGAGAAAGCGATTTCGAAGCATGGTGTTCACCAAGTATCGGTCTTCTCGTGCTGTGGTACACCTGGTTCTGCCCGTTCCTGGTCTGCGTAGGTTAGAACCAGTTTCTTCGTAACGTCGGAGAACTCTTTGTACTGTTGACAGCGACACACCGACAGTCCTGGCTGTATCGCGCTGACTCCGGCCGGTTTCCAGCATTGTAAGTATTCTGGTGCATTCTTCAGGCGTAAGCGACATAATTTCAGCTTGAATAATGAATATAGAGCACTATCAACATGGTTTATGTACCCACATAAAGGACAGATTACAAACAAAAGCAAAACCAAATGCTGTAATTTCGTAGTTCCATCTTCGAAAGTGGCCCTTTTTCAAATTTGATTTTTTTATGATATAACTTTACAATAACTAAGAAGTTTTAATACCTTCATTTAAGGAGTATTACATTGTCTATTAAATACAATTTATTGCATTAACCTAGCATTTTTAGTTTCCGAGATTTTTAGGATTCTTTAAGTGACCCGGATTCATTGCTCTCGAGTGTATGTCGAATAAAGCAGTATATTTTCATAATTTGAAGCCGATTTCCCTTTGAATTTTTCACTTTATTATTTTATAAGATGAGGTGTGTCTAGAAAAGGTTATAGTTGTTTTTATAGCTTTCATAGTAGCAGTAAGTTTTAGGCTCCGAACGCATTGGTGGCTTGCTCAGAGCGTAGAGGCACCGCTACTTCGAAACACGCTAGTTGCCAAGCGAGGCGCAAACCACGCAGTGCGCCCGGTTGCGAAGATTTTAGAAGCCACCTATCAGTGCGTTTACAGCTATAATTACAATCAATCAATAAACATTTATTTATTACAATTTTAATAAAGCCTGTAAAATACTGAAATGTTACTGTTGTGTCTCAGGCGCAAATTACACAAAAAAAAACCGTTAAGTAGCCAAGCGAGCTGTTTCGGTACTAAAACATCTCAATATTTGCGAATAATATATCTTCGGAGTTATTAATGTTGCGAATCAAAGGGCATTTTATAATGGCCCATTAATTTGTTGGAAATAGGTTTATAGACTTTTAGAAATTCTTTTAAGTAAACTAACTGGATTTTTTTTCCAAACTCAGAATTAAATTACGTAATCAAATTAGTTAGAAGTTTGTTTGACAAATATTTGTATTTCCGGAAATTCTCACGAAATCAATTATATTGGTAGGTAAGGGGCGCTCCACACTTTGTTCGGGTGATATTCAATTCGGCAGTATTTCTTAAACAACAAAGCCAACCAAAAGCAATACTATAGAGGTTCAGTTTCCATTCGGCTCGTACCGATCGGGAAAGTGCGTTCGGCATCTATCATCTCAGAATCCTGTTCTAGTCGGCACGATATCATTCGACTCAGTCAAGCAGACTGTTCAGGGACGTATACGAGTATCTATAGTTATTATCGGTTTTGCCGTCCGGCAATGCCGATCCGAACATGTATGTAAGACCTCTAATAGAAAATGTAAATGTTTACTTTGTTCCTCAATAACTTGTTTCATAACGTTAATAACCCAGCTTAGTTGTAGACACAGAAACTATCTACAAATCTAATAAAGACGGCCTTTGTACATAAATCTTAAAATAACTTTCTAACAGACAAAACATCCAATGAAATAACTCAGTCTCTTGAGTACCTAATAAGGTTTTCACTTCAATACTTCGCCAAAATATTCCATCGTTGAGCTAAATGATATGAGTGTAGATGATACAATTAAGGCAGAGTCTAGAGATGCGTGATACTTGCATTTGTGTCGATATGTTGGATCGACGATGTGGATAAACTAAACGATTTTAATCTAGCATCATATCGAACGGCTTTGTTTCGATTCTCCAAAGTATCGAATCGTAATATATCTTGTTAAGAGATGTACAGACGCCAGCAGGTCACCTACCCGAAACTGTCAGATTTTCCCAACCAACCTTGAACCTAATGCTTCAGGGATAAAGTTGAAAATCTATTAAAGAAATTTGACAGATTGTAGTAGCTTTATGTGCTGGCGTCTGTACGATGCTTGCATTTGCATCATAACAAAATGTGTCAACACGCGCCGCCGCTATATTTAAAACATCAATATTCAGTATTTTACATAAGTATTTTATTAAAATAAACAACTACAATTTTTCAAATTGACTGTACTTGCAATTTATGACAACGTGCATAAGATCCATTAATTCCAATACCGGTACTTTTGTATCGATCAAGCATCGTATTGTATTCGTTTGTAAAGTATCAATAAAAAATATCGGAGTATTGCGTCATGTTGTATTAATACTGTAAAGTATCGGATCGGATTGCGCATCACTACTGTGTGACATGAAGCGCGAAGAGGCTGGCAGACTAGCAAAACGGGATTAACCCAATAATCCGGTTTATCCAGTGCTGGAGCAATCCACGTTTAGATTATCCACGTTACCTTCATTGACCAAGCTGTTACTGACGGATTAACTCGACGACAATTTAATTTAATTGTAAACGTTTGCGACTGCATAATTCTGGAATAAATTGAGTTAAAGATTGCGCTCCCATTTATAAGCGAGTTTTCTAAGATCGCTTTTTCATCAAGATATTGATTGGAAATTCGTAGGGTTGTATTGTGAATAAATTATTGTACAAACAAAAACTGTGTTGGGAAAACGCCATTTTTTCCAATAAAGTCTTAATTTATAATAAACTCGGGAATAATTGTTGTATTAAAATTTAGGGAGTAAAAATACTGCAATAATCTCTTGATTAAAACTGTATAATTCTATTGTTGGCACGAAAATTAAAATATTTCAACTACGCAAAAAAACAAGAATAATGAAACCAAATGTTTTAATAGTAAAATTTTAGCATTTTCCACTCCGGAAACGTGTCACGCATAAACAATGAGCGAACAAAACAAAAGATGTAATGAGCTTTTTCGATGCCAGCGGAAACAACATGACGTCAGTTTTACATTAAATAATATAAGGTTTTTGTTATTGAACAAAAGAAAACTCCTCATTACTTGAGACAGGGTTATTTATACATTTGTATAAAGCGCAGGTCACACCGCCAGCTAGCGAGCGAGCGAGCGAAGCGGGCGAGGTTCTTTTCGTACTTCGTTCGGCTCGCTCACCAGCTGGCGGTGTGGCCTGTAAAAATAAAATCACTTCGCTATCACGGTACGATAAATGCAAACAACGGGTTGGTTTTTTTGTCAGACTTGCATTAAAACAAATGCTATTCGGGCGTTAAGATTTCCTCGGTTCTGGAATTTACTAAAAGCTTTTTGACAGGTTTTTTGTTTTCATCGAGTAAGAAATTGGAATGGAATCTCAGTTTGAACCATTGTGTTTTTATGTTGTTTTTATAATAATAATTCATTGTGTCTTCTTAACTACTTACTTCGAAGTAAGTAGTTAAGAAGATACAATGGGTTTGACTGCACGTCTGCATCTGAGGATTACTAGATAGACACGAAGTTGCCTGACCTTGGAGTTGAAGCCTGTGCTATGGCAAGTCACTGGATGACCGACCAATCAGCAGATGAACATAAGGACAAAAAACAGTTTAATTATGACAAATCTGACAGGTCTCTAACAACGATTTTAAAATAAAGCTAAACAATATTTATACTACTTCATCAATTTTAATTCGTACACATATTAAACAACATTAACTTCCATTAAAGTCCATTAAGACAAAAAACCAACATTTGTTTACTCGCAAAAGACTTACAGAGTAAAAAGTTATCGTAAAAAAGCTAATTTACGTTAACAAAAGAAATTAATTTCCGTAAGAAACGAGAGAACTTAATTTGCAAGCTTCCAGCGGTGAGGATGACATAGTAAAAATGACAATATTTTTGTTTTTATTTATGTAATGAAATTCTTGAAGGTGAGACGTGAGTTACGAGAAATGAGGTCTTATGACCTCAGGTTTTTGATTCTGGGATTATTAATGACGAAGAAGAATTGCTGCAGACATTATATATAACGTGATCTTGGAAAACATGATATTTCTTACACAAATAAACGTATAGTCTCATATTTTTTTAAATAAAATATCATGAAAGCAGTAAGCAATGAGAAAACCTCCACGTGGCCGCGTCCCGATCAAGAGAAATATTCATTTGAGTGGCAACTTCTGGCATTGTTTTAGAATTATCTCTCTGGACTAGCTTCTTGAATCTTTGCCCACATCAAAGTCTGAACTACCCGTTTTAAGTCAGGTAACAAAGATCAGATTAAATAGCTCCCAGTAAAACAGTGCTCGTTAATACAACCTCAAGTCTCAAGATATTTGGGAAAATCTAGAATTATTATGATTACGATCATCCATCCGGCCAGCCGGCCTTTCATTGTGGCAATACCTAGGTAACCACAAGGAGCTTTAACGGCCGCTTAGTGGTAATTAGGAACGAAATTACATTTTCTTTGTTAATATTTATTTAGCAAATAAAGAAAACCACAAGCTTTGTATTTTAGACAAACGTGCCTACCCAAACGTATTTCTAAGGGCTTGGGACAAAGGTTGGTGATCGATTTTTGACCGAACAACGGCACAATACGTTGGCCGTTTTATACAGGCTTGGGTTTTTTATGACTTTGCACACGATCAAAACTGCCATTGTGTCTAGAAAATGACTGGTGGATGCATTATATTTTAATGTTCTGCGGTTACGCTACAGTTACGAGGGATAATGAGAGCTTGCGGATACGAGCCTCGTACGCTGTTTGACGTCTTCACTCAATATAACTGATCAATTCTAATGCGCCCGTAGCACGTTATGTTCTCTATGTAATTATATCTACACACATGTACAGGGTGTAAACGGACCCTTCACAAAGCCGTTAACCAAGCATTTACATCAGCTAAGTAACTCTAAAAATTGTTGGTGGGAAACAACTTTTTTTTTGGGGTGAAAAATTACGTTTTACGGTGGAACTCAATGTAACGCAATCAAAACATTGTGCTGATGGATCAATTGAATAGTAAAGGAGTCGTTGAGGTATTTAAAGTAAAGTTATAACAAAAAGAGACTTGTGAAAAAGTCGAAACTTTGACCCCCCAATATATCTGTAACTAGAACGTTCCTAGGTATGGTCTAGAACAAAAAAATATCGCAATAACAGGGAGAACAAGTGCCTTTCAGCTTCGTTAAGGGTACTTTTACATCCATAATTATAAAAAGCACATTCGTAAAAAGCTGCCAGTATCGTCACAACGTTAATGTTTTTCCTATTGGTTGACTTTCTTACTGTCGTAGTTCCGTGTATTAAATACATAAATATCCTTATAGCTTAACTTAGTATAAACTAAAAATATGTTTTCAGGTTTACACCTACCACAGTCTCTGCATCACCTAACGGTTGACTGGTAGAAAATATCTATGGCATTACGTCCGCGTCTGTACTCTGTGCTTGAAGTCTTAGAAAAATCAATAAATATCTTGTCCAGGTGAAAATTCTAGAATAATTGCTTTATAATGGAGACTGCTGTCTACATCAAATGATTCGTACTAACAAATTTTTGCTATTAATAATTAACGCCCAAAACTTCACACAGTTCTAAATGGCCCAATTAGACCTTCATTTGGAACGTAAAGATACAGGTGAGTCCACAGCCTCTCTGTAACTTCTCACAACGGTAATACGGAGAGCAACACCATTTATTATGTATTCATCATTCTTTATTTAGGTACACACTGTATTTCAAAAAGAATTTGCTAGTCGTTTGTAATATCTCTCTGACTGAAATAGCTAATTTCATTACGTTTGTGGATTTATTCAGTCGTATTTTGATAGATATGTAACGTACTAGAAATAGGTAAAAGCTATTTCTTATGTCAAAATCGTATTAGTTGTAATTATATACTATTAAATGAGCAATATTTGTAAAATTGTAATCATGTTCTCGAAAACTGCTCTAACGATTTCGATGAAAGTTGCAATTTAGGGTTTTATGGAGCAAACACTCGATCTAGCCTGATTTCATATATCTGGGAAAACTCGTTTTCTCTATTTTCACTCGAGCAGAGGACGGTCGCCCAGGTACTTATATTATTAAAAGATCGTGGTATTGACTAAGTATTAGAATTGGTATTTATAGTTATGAGAACCATTTTTACTAAAAATTGTCCCCGACAGATATTAAACAAGAAAGCCGCTGGAGAACCCAATCACAGCAGAAGTAGGTCCGCATTTTAATTTACGGCTTCAGAGGAAACGGCACATTTCGTAAACGCGAAAACAGATTGGAAATCAAGATCGCAATCCTGTAATTTACGCCGACGTCACCAAATTCACGACTCTTTTGTATGGATACAAAAAAGTCTTATATGGCGGGCGTTTATCGTGAAAAAATGGGGAAGAATGTCATTGTATTTAAAATGTGAAACCCTCCGGCGCGGCAGCGAAAGTCCTTTGGAGCACAATAGCTCGCGTTACCCGTATATTACTACATTTTTCATTAGGTATTCACAATCACAAAAGTACATGTGTTTTACATACACACTACGTAGTCTTTAAGCTGTTTTATTACTCGCTCGCCAGCAGAATATAATTGCAAGACAGTTGTGAGTGAAAGGTTATCGTACGACTATTTAACATTTATTTGTTTATAACATTTATACAGGGTACAAACAGACCCTTCACGGAGTCGAACCAAGCATTATGTATTCAAACTAAGTAACTTAACGCAAAAAAATATTGCTGGGAAACGAGTTTTTTTGTGGGGTGAAATATCACGTTTATTCGGTAGGACTCAATGTAACGCACTCAAAATATTGTGCCGATGGGTGGATTGAATAGTACGGGGGTCGTGGAGGTGATTAAAGTAAATATCTTACATTAAAACCATGTAGTAAAAAAAAAACTTGTGAAAAAGATGGAACTTTGACTCCCAATATCTCCGTAACTAGAAGGTTCCCAGGTGTGGTCTAGAACAAAAAAATGATTGCAATGGCGGAGAAAATAAGTGCCTTTCGGTTTCGTTAAGGGTCTTGTTACTCCCTTTATACTTACGCATTTTGAGTATGAATGTGGATGGGTATAAGAGTAGAGGAAGCCCAAAGAAACGATTAATGGACTGTGTAAAGGATGATATGGCAAGAAACGAGGTGTCTCATGAGATGACGAGTAATAGAGAAGTATGGAAGAAGAAGACATGCTGCGCTGACCCTAAATGTATTGGGATAAGGGTAAGAGAATGATGACTTACGTATTATGTACGTGTCATTTAGATTTGAATGTCTTTTTGAAAAATATTTTGATCACTCAAAAAAACAAATAGCTACTAGAAATGTTTTCAGAATTAAGGAGATGATTTAATGAAAGTTACATGAACGTTTTTTATTTAACTTTTAATTTAATAAAAAGAAAGTAAAGTACTTAAACCATTTATTTCTTCGTGATAATCATGATATTTTACACCAAAGTAAGAACCTGTTAAAACCAACTTGAACCTTATGTAATTTAACAGAATCTCATTTCAGTAGGTACAGCAGTTGATAGGCCACTTGCTACTTTTCGGAGTGGGTGGGAACTGACTTCCGCGCTTTATAATTCGTTTTAATGATCCACAACCCCTCCGTTGGCATCTCCAGAGAATGTACTCTGTGACGTATGTGTAGATATTCACATACTTCAATTTAGAACGCAAAAGGTACGTTCCCTAAGAATTTTCCTCGCCATACCAGCGTTTTATGAAAGCACAAATGAATTACTACGCACGGGTTTAGGAATGCGAATGGCCAAACGTATTAACGTTATTGAATAAAACTGATCTTGGCCTTGGGTCTCAGATTACGTCTAATCTGATCTAAAAAGAGATCTTTAAGAAAAAGTGACGAAACAAAGGAAAATTGTTGAGGGATATTAACGGAAATGATCTTATTTCTAAGAATGAAGAGATCTGTTATGCATGAAACGGGTGATGGTTTTAACTTCACTTCCCAAATATTGGGGACCTTCTGCCTATTGGCTCATTTGATTGTACCTATAACTACCGATAAAACAATCAAAATCGTATCCAATTCTAAAAATAATAATGTATTTTATGAGCCTAATATCTACCTTATGTAAACCGACTCAAAAGACAGTTATGAAAATTTCTGGTTTGACAATCGGACCGAAATAAGCCGCCGGATTTATTACCTCGTTTAATTTTAGAAACCTTTACTTTAGGTGCTCGGAAAATTCGCAGCCTATAATAAAATATTTGCACAACAAACCCCAAGAATTTTGAATTAATGATTTAAGATAAGAACCGCGTAACTGTAAAACCTATCGCTTTAAAATTTGATGTCTCTCGGGTCGGTGTTATTTGACTTTTAAATTACGATGCTATCTCGTTTCGAATCGGCTTTCGTCTTATATCTACAATCTAACATTCCCGAAGACGGGATTGGTACATATTTAAGGTTTCGCTAAGTTCAGAGTTGTGAAGTTTACTCCTTTTAATTTGACCTCAATTACCTTTAATTTAACTTCAACATTCTTACCTAAGAGGCTTTTAAGAGGTACCCCACTTGGTTGTGTGGGTAAAGTTCAAAACAGAGTACCTTTCATCTTTTGCTGGTAACAATTAGGATAACATTCCTT
Source organism: Eurois occulta (assembly GCA_950022335.1). Classification (NCBI taxonomy): domain Eukaryota; kingdom Metazoa; phylum Arthropoda; class Insecta; order Lepidoptera; family Noctuidae; genus Eurois; species Eurois occulta. The sequence goes on along the minus strand of OX465479.1, from coordinate 14,112,018 downwards.
CCTCCACGGGTTCCCTTCTAGGTCATCAGCCTCCTGTCTTATGCTAATTCATTTGAATCGGCTCAGGTTGCATTTTAAACGCCTACTTCTTTATCAATCGGCCATCTTAGTAACCTGCCCAGTTCTGGCCTTAACCTCTTTCGCACAAAATCTATCTATTCTTCTTCAATTTAGATCGTATTTCTCTTTTATCTAAAATGGCATAACCGCAGGCCACACGCTAGCTAGCGAGCGAGCGAGCCGGGCGAACCTCTTTTCATACTTCGTTTCGGCACTTTCGGTAATTCGCGGTGTGAACCAAAGTATGAAAAGAGATGAAAAGATGACTCGCCCGGCTCACTCGCTTGCTGGCTAGCTAGCGGTGTGGCTTACGCTTTACTGTCGTCTATATCGCTTCATATTTTTTGAACATTGTTTAATTCAAAACACAATCTTTTTTTTTTCTTTAGCTGGATTTAAAGAAACAGTTTGATGAAGGAGACACAACGAATTACCAAACGAACGGTGAGTTTGACCTGGTGAGCTTCGAAGCCATTCGACACGACCAGTACTACTCCTGTTGCGTGGAGCCCTACCCTGACATCACATACATCATCAAGTTAAGGAGAAGACCCATGTTCTACGTGTTCAATCTAATTCTTCCCTGCCTTCTTATCAACGGAATTGGTAAGTAGAATTATAAATTACTTAGCTTCTTTTACGTTTGTAAGTGACGTTTTTCAACATTTCATTCGAAATTGAATAATTACTTTTATTTGATTAAGCAGATGAGTATGTTCTTATCTTTACAGTAAGAAGTAACAATGTAAACAAATATTATACCATTTGTTTACATTGTTTACCTCTTTGTTAATTGAACCTGTTTGTATAAAACTTCAGAAATCGTACAAGAGCAACCGTTAATTGTTTTGTACGTACCGCTAATTGTTGTGGTTGAACTCTAAATTATATCATGAATAATAAACGTAATATGGGTGGATACCTTTGGTAAACAATTAGACAACGTCGGTTCTAATTAGAAAACATTAGTAGTGTTAATTAGGTGTGTAAGTAAATACATAAAATATATCGCGATATTGTATTCCGTGTGGGTTATTCTCGATACCTATAATAAATAATACCTAGTATGTTTATTCTTTCACATTTTATTATTTGTGTAAACATCTTATTTGCGGAATGTGAGTCTCCTGAGGATGACAGTTTTATTCTATTGTAAATTAAATATAAAGTAAAAATCGTTTATTTGATTACGGACTCAAAAATGTTTAACAAGCCTCAACGTTTCTGTGAAACTAGAATTAAGTTCAAAGAAGTTTTAAACCTTTTGAGGGTGAGTCGAACCGTGATTTAGCTCCGTAACATCGTTCACAACAAGAGACTTTATGTGGATTGGCTTCATTACATATTTTATTACGACCAACCACTGATTGCGGAGAAATTCAAGGAAGTTTCGTCTTTATGAACGAGCACTTATTACCATAGTATACATTCACGTAATGTGCCGAACGATAACAGGGATATTCGGGAAAATCAAACAGACGCTCAAGTAGAATAATACGATAAACAAACACAAATACTTGCTTATCCCTACGATAATCGTATTTACTGACGTCATATTTCGCGCCTTTGTTAATCGTAATTGCATAAATTATTCTGCACAAACTTTTGTACTTGATACATTTCACCATGAAGGAATGTACACTAAATAATTATGATGAGCGTGAAAGAGCGTATTGATGACCAAATGAAATCGACTTAGTGAGCATTGACGGCTATTTACCTGGGTTTATTTTCATTGATAATTATTATGATAATTATCGGATAATTTTGGAAAAGTCATCAACATCTGACTAGATGATGAATTATCGGATTGATCTCTTTCATTTATGACGCAAACCACCTGTTTTGTTTTAACGTACCTACGTAATTTAGTCAAAACAGGGTCTTTATTTTTCGGGTCCTAAATAGTGAAATAGTAACAAACTAAACTAAACAAAAATGTACTAAAAATACTATTTGTTGATTAAACACAATGTTTGACATGTTTTTTTCAAATTGGCACTTTACACTTTAGGGTACAGGTGAAGACACAACAAGCGACTGTTTTATTAATCATTGTTTTATGATTTTGTTATTATCATGATAATTATCAAGGTATAATTATCAAAATAATTATATATGATAATTATCACTTCGAGCTATTTGCATGTGTATAGAAACTAATTACATATATTTAATTAAACATTGTGTGTACCATGAAGGGGAGTGGACCAAATAAAACCTTTTAAAATCTATTTGTCCACTAGCTCTTCTAGTGTTCTACGTGCCGTCGGAGTCAGGTGAAAAGGTGACCCTGGGGATAAGTGCTCTTCTCTCTATGACCGTATTCTTGATGACTATAAGGGACACATTGCCGCCGACGGAGAAGACACCTCTTATTAGTAAGTTATTTCTGTTTTCTAAGTTATTTTAGTATGTTTAGTTAGTGTTAGTTTCGAGGTAACTTGGCTAGTTTCAGAGTGGATATTTTTACCTTTGTTTAACTACGGTTGGATTTGCAGAAATGCAGCGAGATGCTTTTTAGGGTAACTTAGATACTTTTGAGGTTTCTGGCTGAGTGTGAAACTTGACGGGTAAATATGAAATATTCAGTGGACATAAAACCGTGTATGATTTAGAAACATTAAACAGGTGAAAATATCTTTACTTTTGGAAGGCGGTGATATTTATTTATTACTAAACATTCATGTTTTTTTTTGGAAGTCGGTATTTAATTTCCAGAATGATTTTTTTATTTTACTCTATTTAGTTGTGGTGTCTCACACAACGACATAAATTTACATTATAAAGTTTATAAAAATATCTGGGACCACAGCGCGAGTTTCCTCTACCAAAAGAAATTACCACCAACCACCAGACCACCAGACCAGTAATCACTGAAAAATCGATATACATACCTACATGAAAAGAATTTGCTGGCCGAATATATTACCTCCTCCTTTTTATAAGTCGGTTAAAAAGTAAAAAAAAAACTGACATAAATCCTGTCGAAAGTCTTTATTAAAATACTAAAGGCGTTAAAAGTGATTTTTACTTGTCCCGGCCTTCAAGACAGTAAAACCACAAACATGAATTACCATCAACACTGATTCAGAATCTAATTAACAATACTAGATACGTTCTTCGTTGTTTTTATTTATGAAATCCTTTATTTTCTTAGTAACTAGAGCGTAGTTTCCTTGATAAGTATCATCTAATAAGGGTAGTCTCGCTTCGTCCTATTATTCGTCTTGACAAGGGAATGTCTAGCGTGAGCAAAACATAATATCGTTCTGAAAGGTTTTCTGTTATTTCGTATCGAGGAAACCTTTAGTGAGATATAATACAAATAAAATATAACTGAAAGTTCCCTTTGTACCGTAAAACTACGACTGAGTACGTTGAATTGCTCATTATAATAACTTTCTGCTTTGTTTGTTTATTAAAGAAACCTGTGCTGTAAAGATTTCTTTAATAATTTATCAGAAATATAGTAATCTGTTACAAACAACGTAACTTAAATCAAATCAAATAAATATTTATTCCGAACAATAAGGTCCATAAGTGTTAGTGAATAAGTACTTAAGAACTATGTTAGTGGTAAGAATTTGGTGATTTAGATACATTCATTAATTAAAATTCATTCTTAAAATAATTAATCCATCACTTTTATGGTACTCGTTTTAGTCAGCACCCTAATGTGATGACTTAGAATAGGGCAGTCAAATTTGTCCGCAATAACCGCCTGAATGCCATTAGCATTACTGCTACCACGAACTTTGCTCAATAAGGAGGCAACTTTTTTGCGTAAAATAACTGCGAATCCGTCCGTACGAGCCTCCATGAACATAGCAGATGCACTGCAGAAACGTGGGAGCCGCAATAGCATTCTGAAGGCATTGTTATATTGGACGCGCAATGCGTTGACGTTAAATGCTATACACCATTATTTTTAGGTCGTTCTGGAGCCGAATACCATGAACTCGATCATCGAACTCGAAACGATTGGGACTATTTTTTTCAAACAATAACAATAAAAAAAAGTACGAAAGAATAAATTTAATGTTTTTTTGTGAAATAATGAGAATCGATCGATGAATGAATTTTTCAATGGGTATCGTTCGCATATGTTGCCGATCGTGGATACGTTTTACACACACATATGCATTTGAGTTCTTATTATTTCAAAAACAAACATTAAATTTATTTTTTCGTGTTTGTTTATTGTTATTTTTAGGGTTCCGTACCTCAAAAGGTAAAAACGGAACCCTTATAGGATCACTTTGTTGTCCGTCTGTCTGTCTGTCAAGACCTTTTTTCTCAGGAACGCGTGGAGGTATCAAGCTGAAATTCATATCAAATACTCAAGTCTATGGTCTCTTGGAGCTGTGAAAAAATCAAACTTCTAAGTCAACGCGATCAAAAGATACTCCCGTTTATGCCGCAAATTTTCGACACTCGCAAGGGAATCAAAACCTACAGGGTACTTCCCGTGAACTCAGAATCTTGAAATTTGGTATGAAGCAACGTCTTATAGCAGAGATATAGGAAAAATTGCGAAAAGTATACATTTTTAGTTATATCATATAATAAAAATATTTTTAATAATTTTAAACTTACTACCCCTTTCCTCATGAACGCGTAGTGGTATTATATTGAAATTCATATCAAATACTCAAATCTATAATACCTTTAAGCTGTAACAAAATCAAACTTCTATGTCAACGCAATCAAAAGAAACAGAAATTAAAACCGCATATTTTGAAACTCGCCACTACTCGCAAGGGAATCAAAACCTACAGGGTAATGTATTGACAAGGTACCGTCAGCTTTCCACATTGTTATGTTATGGATTTCATTTAGCAATAAAAATACCATAACTTTTACTTATATACCTACAGGTTTGTACGGAACCCTCGGTGCGCGAGTCTGACTCGCACTTGGCCGGTTTTTTTTGAAAAAAATAGTCCCAAGCGTTTCGAGTTCGATGATCGAGTTCATGGTATTCGGCTCCAGAACGACCTAAAAATAATGGTGTATAATAATTTTATTCTATTTTCGATTCAAAACTCGGCGTATTTACGTTACGTTTACACCTCGCGCTCGTGGTAGGGCCTCATTTATGCAGTTGGAGGTAATTGAATCTTTTAAACTAACAGTATCTTTCTTTTCAGGTTTATATTATGGAGTAAGCACGTGCTTAGTATCGTTTTCAGCATCCCTTTCAGTTGTCACGCTCAACATATCTTACAGGCGAGTTTTTTTAACATCATTTACAGTATCCATTATTTTAACACTTAATTAATTAGTAATTATCCTGATTTACATCGTAGTTAATGAATTATTTGATCAAACAAAATGGCTCATACAATTAAATAAACGATACAAAATAATTTTCTCAATTTGAACGCACACAATATTATCAATTTTATGATGGAAAAATATTCATGTTTGTGTAGATTGAACAAATCGAATCGAATTAATTAAAGCTCGTTTTGAACCACCAAATTAGGTATGCAAATAAAGGCGATGTTGAAAGTGAAAATATGTTTTGTATTGAGTAAAAATAGAGTTTTGATTCATTCAGGATAAATATTTAACTGTGAAAATGTAGGGTTAGGGTTAGACATGTTTGCTTTTTTTTTCTCTGCGTGGAATTAAGTTTGCTCGAATAAACGAGAGAGCAATGTTTTTACAGTGAGTGGAAGGACTCTTAATGAGTTTTATATCTCATGTTGTTCTGTACCTACCCTTAATAAAACTGTCCTCAGTTTTTCATTAGGTGCTACAACCGATTCGTAGTTCGTAACTTTATAATTTGATTCCTTCATATAGTTTAAGTTTGTATGTACAAAAACCATTTCAACTCACACTTTAGTGGCCTTTGCTAAAACTCGCGCGAGGGCATGGTCGTGTGTCTATGTTGAAAAATAGTATGAGCAGCACTAGAAGAGATATTTTAGACGCTATGCTTTGAGAGCACTGAGCTTTGCAGAGGTTTGTCTCCCTCACTCATAATAGTGTGACAGTGTCTATCTAAGGCTCAATTTGCCACATTCATTTATGGCGGTATTTTGTATGTTTAATATATAGCGTGTATTCAAAAGGTGTGGTGGTAGCGATTAAGATGTCGGTCACATAGAGAAAATTGTTCAGTTTCATGGATCGTACCACACCTTAAAATTATGACTACACCTTTTTGATCCTTTCTGATACTTGCTGTTTGTGTTGTGTGAACGTGTGGTGTTGCTCGTAGAGGAGTGAGAGGGCAGCCGGTGCCGGCGGTGCTGCGCGAGCTGGTGCTGCAGCGCCTCGCGCGCCTGCTCTTCATCAACCTTGACACTGACGCTCCAAAGGTAACACTCATCGGTCATAAATGTAGCGTAAAAACACAGGACTGCGATACGAAGTCGCATCGTAGAAGTCCACGAGCTCACTGGACGCATCGCAAGAAATTGTAACTTGGTTCGCACCCGAACCGAAAAAGGGACACCCTGCCGCAGGAAATCGCATGGCTTTAATTTGCGTGACAGTTTTCTGTAATGCGAATTCGCATCGCGTCTATTCGCAGTTTTGTGTGTGGACCCATAAAGCTAGCGTCTCACGGAGCGTGATATCACGACAATGTCACTCGAGGCGGTGAGACCAGGTACGTGGTGTGACCGCTCGTACACATGGCACGGCACGTCTCGTGATGTTACGCGCCGTGGGAAGCGATCTTAAGGAGTAAATAACAGCGCTTCTTTAGGCCACTAATGATACTTGTAGGTTACTATGGCGTACACTTGGCACTCAGCCTTATAAACCATGACTACTAGATTTTTTTACCATGACTCGTATGCTGACATGACATGAGATTGGGAGACGGATATAAACGTCAAAGTTAGCAAAAACTTAGAAAATAAGTGTTTCCTTGCGTTTGATCTTGTTCGATAAACGGCAAATTCTTTTGTGGAAAAAATATTACTGTTTCAGACGATTTTTAAGGTAGTTTATCTACACCCAACATCTTATTGTATTCGTTTTTCCCTAACAACAACACCAATTTGTATCAAAATTGATCGATGCTGGCGTTGCTACCTTACAGAAAGGTAGCAACGCCAGCATCAATCAATTTTCAACTCACAGTATTGTTAAATAAAATCAGTAATGTACCGCAAACTAAACTCATTTCTTACTTTTGGAGCGCAATATCATTTGGATTACAAAACTGGGTACGGAACTTTCCATCAGTACCTCAGTATTCTTTTAACGTACTATGGTGCTTCAGTAAACTTTTAATCTACTACGTTTTGGCCCCGGCTTCGCTCGCTTTATGATCGGAAACTAGTCCACGAAAACTTCTTAAATATAGCCAATTCATAGCTCACGAATAATGTAGATTCCCATTAGTGAAAGAATTTTCGGAATCGAATCAGAAGCTCTACATCCAGACTTACAAAAGTTTACGTCTTTTTAAATATTAGTGTAGTTTTATCCCGAGCTATGAAACTCAAAAGCAATGAACCTATGTAATAGTGGGCAGTAGCTACTTATATGGTTACCCTATTAACTGTGCCTACGGCCACGCGCAGCCATCATGCGGTGATTGCTAACTAATTTGATGGACTCGTCCTGTTTACGGACCGAACAAATGTTAGCCTACCTATTTTGAGCTTATACTTGGGTGTGAGCGCTTTGACGTAGTATATTTTTTAACATACTTTTTAAAAATCTGCTATACCTATAAATAAATAAAATTCGATTATCTATAAAAATTGCGGTTTACGATTTATGACGTATTAAAAAAAAACTACGTACTAGATCTCCTTCAAACCAATTTTCGGTGGAAGTTGCATGGTAATGTACATCATATATGTTTTTTAGTTTTATCATTCTCTTATTTTAGAAGCCCCCCCCCCCCCCCCCCGTAACTTCCAAAATACACACACATTTACCACTTTGGAAGTGTTGGAAGTGTGTGAAAGTTTAGAAAAAAATGATATTAGAAACCTCAATATCATTTTTAAAGACCTATCCATAGATAACCCACACGTATGGGTTTGATGAAAAAAAAAATTTGTGTTTCAGTTCTAAGTATGGGGAACCCCCAAAATTTATTGTTTTTTTTCTATTTTTGTGTGAAAATCTTATAGTTTCGTATCTTTCTTATAGTTTCGGAAAAAAGTGGCTGTGATATACGGACGGACAGACATGACGCGAATCCATTAGGGTTCCGTTTTTTACAATTTGGCTACGGAACCCTAATAATTATTTTTTAATGTTTCGTCTTTCTGTCTGTTTGTTCCAGCTAATCTCCGAAACGGCTGCATCGATTTTGGACTGACAGGTAGCTGATGTCTTAACGAGTTAAGTAGGTTTTTATGTTATGAAAAGGACTAGGATTCCGTGCAACAAAAAATCCTTAAAATTATTAACAAAATCCGATTCAAATAGGGAATTATTCTTTTTATAATAATTTAATCAGAGAGCAGATTTTAAAAATCGCTTCTGCAATCTTTTATTACGGGATTTGATTGATCTCATACCAAACGAATTTGACAGATATGTAAACAATCTTTTTGTGTAAAATTCTATGAAAAAACTAACCGTCAGCTTCATTGCCTATTATCATTTTTTTATTTAAATCAGTCGTGAAACTACGACCTCCATATACTGAACCTGGTCCATAAATTCTTTAGTCACATCCACTGACGCATGAGACAGACAAACAACCCAAAAATAGTTGCTCTTCCTAGCCAGTTGATTTACTGCCTGTAAATATCAAATGCCTGTTATTCCCCAGGGGGTAGCCAGAGGCTTTACACGCCCGAAAACGACGGTATTAAATCTCAAATTCTCAATGCAAAACACCTAACACCTTTTCATCTGAAAGACAGGCACTGACAGGGAGTCCCAAGGTAGTTCTGCTGTTAAGTGTACAGAAAACAATACCTTTCCAATATTAACCTTCCTATACTCGTGCGTTGGTCTGTGAGACCGATACAACTGTCTTTCGTGATTTTTTCTGCTTTAATCAATGATGGCATTTTGTACTTCCTGTTAGCTGCATGATTTGTTGCTACGATAATTTCACGACTAGAAGTGTATAGGTGCGAATAGCGCATATAGCATAGATATAGGTGGTACAAAATTTGCTAATTTTTGTTAAAAATTTAATAGCTAATAATGTGTCTTTTAGGTTTGTAAGTATGTTAGAAGAAAGAAAATCACCTTTCCTAACATTTTCCGACCTCTTACTCGTACAAAAATCTATTTTTCAGAAACTACAATGAAAGTATATACTCAGTAAATGATCGGTATATTTTCGGTAAATTATCAGTTTTATGATACTTCGTAGTATATTCTCAGAGAATATAATATTCACGTACAGTTATTTGAAAAAAAAAACTCGAAATTGATTTTTAAACTTTCGGTCTGTCAGACCGTACGCGGGTATAGATGTTATAAAATTTGGCACGAGTATACGAAGGTTAAAAGGGCTTTTAAAAAACTGGCCAAGTGCGAGTCGGACTTGCGCATGAAGGGTTCCATACCAATTATCATCGTAGTAAGGGAATCCCCCTTTAATTTTTAATTAATAATAGCGGCAACAGAAATACACATTCTGTAAAAATTTATTAACTGTCTATCTGTTACGGCTTATGAGATAAAGCCCGCTGACAGACAGACGGACGGACTGACAGTGGAGGCTTAGTAATATGTTGGTTACCTTTCGGGTACGGAGAAGAAGAAAACTTGGTGGATACTATTTTAGGTTCTCTTGGTTTTGACGGCGATGGGCTTGTGTCTTAATAACAGCTACCTTCCCTACCTCTAAAGCATGTTTAGACGTCGGTTGTCATTTGCAGATCTTTGACCGTCTTTACGAGTAGTCAGTAGCCCGAAAGTCTGAAAAACAGTCTTACCAAGTATTATATTACCCAGTAATTGGGTGATGGAGGTCAGATAGGCACTCGCTTCACGTAAAATAGGTACTGGTATTCATCTGCATCCAGTTAGACTGAAACTTGATCATAGTTTGGGAAAAGGCCATGCTGATGATGATGGTTTTGAAGGCGAAGGGATTTGGTCCAGCAGTGGACTGGCTTATGATTCGGACAAAAATAAAAGACAGGCACATTTGTGGAATACCAACAAACTGTAAATTTTTAGTACAATAATACCCGGTCGACCATTACAAAAATTTACACTCTAGTGTTCAGTAAAATAACATTATTGTAAATGAATTTAGGTAATTAGATTAAGTATACCATTTGACTCAGTACTAAATATCTTTGTCGTTATTTTAACCTTAATACCAAAGTGCCACTGGCTCATTGGATATCCAAAGCCCGAAGTTCATTGAATATTATGATGAATTAATTAATAATATCATTGAGTGCCGGGATTATACGGGTAGTGATTATGCAAAATTCAGAGCCAATATTTGTTTATAATAATTTATTATGAATTTTTAATTGGTAATTTGAGTTCGTCAAACTAATTTGGTACCTTCAGGAGGTGTGGTCATGTTATTCTGCCTACATGATCAGTCGTTAAAAAACTTTTGCCATGAAAATGAAAAAAAAAGCCTCAATCAATCAAAAGTCAATCAATCAAAAGTTTTTTTTGAATACTCACGTATTCAAAAAAAACTTTTGATTGATTAAGCATCGTTAAGTATAATTTTTGTTTTTTTACTTATGTACAAAAAGCTGTTTATTCCAAAACTATAATTTTGGTTACCCGTCTGAATCGAAGCCAGGCAGCTAGGTACTTACTCTTGAAGAAGTTCGTGTACCGTGGTACGCGCCTCAAAGAGATGTCAGCAAACCGGAGGGGTCCGCAAGGGCCGATGCCTGCCAGGGCTGCGGGACTGTTCGAAAGAGATACCGCGGCCCTGGAACACAAAGGGCAAAAGAAGGAACATGGGCGGGTTTTAGTCAGTAAAAGTCTGACACTTCTTTCCGCTCCGCCCAGAGCGGGAGGGTTATTTGATGATTTCCCGTCCAAAAAAAGGTACTCTTGAAGAGAATACACAATATCTACCTACCAACAGTAATAATATTGTCTTCTACTTCTACTTCTTCTACTACTTCGTCCATTATAAGAAACTTTAAAGACGAATCAACTTGATACATACAAATCTTAGATCTAGCAATTTATCCAAGATCATCTGCATCTGCCTAGCCTTTTCCCAAATATGTTGGAGTCGACTTCCAGTCTTATCGGATGCAGCTGAATACCAGTATTTTACATGGAGCGACTGCCTATCAGACCTCCACAACCCAGTTAGTGCTAGGTAATACGATACTCCTTGGTAAGGCTGGTTGTCAGATTTTCGAGCCACTGACTACCTGTAACGACTGTCAAAGATCTACAAATGACAGCCGGGACCAACGGCGTAACGCGCTTTCCGAGGCACGGAGGATACTCGGTATGTAATGGGTGGTCAGCCATCCACGGACCAACCTAGGTAATCACGGCTTAACCTAAAGATCGACCCGAGCGGCTGTTCTTAAGAAACGTGTGTGAAATGTTGTCACAGGACATAAACAATGTTGTTCTTGAAAATCCCGAATATACATAACATCACGTCTGTAATCCCTGAAGGGATAGGCAGAGGTGTACCTAATAGTACACCCACATTTCACATTTTACCTAACGTATAAGTCACATGTAATAGAGCGCGAGCCTCTTGCCACCAGCTGGGTACAAATCCAGATTCCGTGGCTGCTTCTGAGAAGCTCTTGGTGGAAAACCCCAATAACACTATGCCCGACTTGGAAATCAAACCAGGACTTCATACTCAGCATTCGCGCTTGCGACCACTAGATCAACGAATCAGTCGTGATTGCCTCACGGTTTCCACCAAGCGGAAACTCCTCGCGCACTTTTTTGATGTCACTGTACTAAAGACTGTATCGGTATTGCCTTTATGTATAAAATTGGGCGATCGCGCATTATCGAGCACGCGCGAGGAGACGCGAGACTTACATATGACTGTGTCAGATATCCAGTGACCTCAAATCGATAAGTGGAAACGAATCCTTAGGCGTCGATTTTCTATGACCTACCTATAAAATATGCGTCAGTGATACATAGGTACCAGTGTACCACTATTGTAAACGCTGCCAAGGGACCAACAAAGCCGAATGAAAATATTATTTTGTTCGTAACAATTGTCCTTTGAGGGATAGTTTTCGCTTCACGTAAAGTTGGCCCATTTTCAGTTTGTTATTTTATTCAAGTGTAATTTATTGGTGTTATTTTAACTCAAGGTAACGAATGAGAAGGCAGGATAGCTACACGTGTTTTGCGTTAGCAGAGAGGCTGTAGGTTTCGGCTTCCGATTAGTCTTAAATTCTTTTTCATAGCCTGTCGATGACAATTCAAATCGCATCAGTCCAATATCTGGAGACGAGTATGACACTATCAGTTGCGTCCATAAGCTCTTGTGATGTGCAAACAATAGGATAGGCAGTATTAAGTATACCATCGTTGATGGGGATAATCGTAACTAATAATGAAATATATTATACTGCTAACGATCTGCTATTATTGGCGGGGTTGACGTGGAAATCAAACAAGATAGAGAAGATCGGAATGAACAAGGGAAGGACTTACCCAGCAGTGGGAAATTCAATGGGCTTACAAATAATGTATACATATATGATTATATATGATTGTATCAATGTTATTTTCATTAGGACGAAGAACGCATATGGCCCTATTCCACGTCGGCAATCAATTCGGGATTTTCATTTAGGTAAAACCAAGAATAAAGAGGGTTCCGAATCAACAGCATTGATCAGCAATTTGTTAACAATCAATCGATTTGTTGGCTCACTTGATATTTGCTGTTCCCGACTAAAAACAATCCCTTATTGTCCCTACCTCAGGGGAAAAATGTAATGTAATTTTTCGCTTGTGTGTACAATTATTATATTTCACTCATCATGAACTCCCGCTGGGCTTGCGTTCGATGGCTTAACGATGTGATTATTTATACTAAGGTAACAGTTAGATTTGTTTGTTTTTTTTTATTGGAGAGTTTTAGTAGGTCTAGGTAATAACGAATAGTGTAGCTGATCCGTGATCAATATCATCCATGTTTAGGATTTCGTGTCATTTTTCAGTATATTGTAACTTCTGTCATTTTGATCGGTAAGTACAATATTGAGCAGTGATAGCATAGTGGTGTGACCGTCGGACTGCCAAGTCTCAAGCTCGAACCCAAAATACGCACCTCTAATTTTTCTAATTCATATGCGTATTGTGTAATTATCACTTGCTTCGGTGAAGGAAAGCACCATGAGGAAACCAGCATGCCTGAGAGATATTTCTCGGTGGCATGTAAAGCCAAGTCAGAGGCCCATTGGTGGCATAAAAACTCTGAAACCAGGTTAGGCACTAACCACACGATAAAGAAAGAAGATGTAGAATATTACAATACGAGTGGTATTTTTTGTTTTGGAGATGATCCATACTAGTACTCGTATTATAAATGCGAAAGTAACTCTGTTTGTTTGTATCTTTTCACGACTAATGGCTGTTCGGATCGTAAAGAAATTTGGCAAGGAGATAAATTATATTCTGGGGAAGGACATAGGCTATTTTTTATTTTCTCACACATCCTCATCACAATTTCCACGCGAGCGAAGTCGCGGACAACAGCTAGTTTCTTATAAATTCCTTTCTGTAGCACAACCGAAGACCTTTGGCAGTTAAAAATAGAGTAAGTCAGCTCAGTTATAAGAACGTAAGCATTATCTAAACATGTAAAAAAAACGTTATCTATCTGTATCGAAATATGGAAATAAGTTCCAAACTCTGGATGTATAAAAAACCTCTGATAGCATTGGGGACTTTGATTTTCTAATTTCAAGTCGCGAACTCGTGACCATTAAAAGTTTTTATAAGCTGAGTGTCAAAGCTGATTTTCTTGTTGAAATTACATTAAGCTTAGGTAGAAAAATGAACGTGCTTTATGTTATTTGGAAATTTAAATAATGTATCTAAGACCAGCAAAACGAATGTAGACACAGTCATAGGAAAAAAATGTTATGAAATCACTATGCTAGAAAAAGGGTTACAAGTTCCATTTCCTAATTTTTTTACTTTTTAGGTCACTTAGTTCATGTTACCGGCTAAACCCGATAACAGGCCAAACTAGTTTGTTCTTAATTAAAGTGACTAGGCTAGGGCTCATGACCAAAAGACGATCATAGGGCTGAACTGAATGGGTTAGGTTAGATTAGAATTGTGGCCAACGCGCGAGCCGAGCAAGCAAAGCGAGCGGTGCCGTCGCTGCCGGCCCATGGTCGCCGGTGCTTTGTTTGGGCTAGTATCTATATAAAATAAACCAGAAGACCGGTTTGGCCTAGGACATAGGTACTAGTTTGGCCTGCAATCGGGTTTGGCCAGTAACATAATATATAAGGTCCCATTAAAATAGATGGACAAATTTTAACACAGCGTTAAGTATTCTAGAATAATCTTTGAAATAAATGTATGTTCACTTCCCAAACAATATTATACTTTAATCAGTGTTTCTTTTGCTTGGATATCTTTGGTTAGACGTACTGAACGCTGTTTTAAAATGTTTCCATCTATTTTAATGGGACCTTATATACTAGGAATTCAAACCAAAACGGATATTATTTCTTTCTATATGTAGGTGCTATTTTTTTGGTGTTGCCATGTAAGATTTGGCAACTTTATAGCTCTGGCCAAAAGCTGGTCAAATTCGAAAGAAACAAACCGAACACTTTCAAAAGGCGAGATGTTTTATTGCGTACATAAATCTCTGTTTCTTTTAAAAGTTCTGGAGTGCATTTTTAGACAGGATTTCCTGTTATGCTATCCGTAGTATGCGAATTTAATACTAAGTGCTGTATTCAATTCGTATTCAGTTATTTTCTTGCATAAACTTTGAAGAGCACATCATTGGGTTTATGATTTATGAAGCACTACACTTTGGCACATTACATTGGTTAGAGCTCGAGTCGGCTAGACAAATGAACGCTTGTGTCAATATTTAAAAGTTCCAACAGCAATGACTTTTGAGAGGTGGCAACCTCTCAAAGATGGTGCATCATTAGTGTTTTGGACACTTTTTTGATATGATAATAAAAGTTTATTTTTCATATTACATTGTTTATAAAGACACCGGTCAACACACTTTGTTGCAGAATCCGGAATCTTTAGACAGTTGAACTTACAGAACTATGGATACAAATACAACTAGTCTAAAAACTAAAAGAAGATGGTGGATGATAAGATGGTGTATGTCTTGAAAATAAAACCAACCAATATCATGCGCATTGGTCACTCTTGTTTTGCTAACTGGATATGGTTCCTGGACCTCTCATCATTATTCCCAACCTTGTTTTCTTCCGCCAGGGTGACGGCGGCACGATGACATCGGCCGGAGTGCAGGTGAACCCGCGCACGGGTTCCAGGCTCAAGGCGGAGGTGCGATGCGATGGAGCCCCGCTCGCACCTGCCTCGCCGCGCTTCGCACGTCACAACCACAACCATCTAGGTGAGAACAAGCACTTAAAGCGCAGACGATGGACTATTTTTCTGGTGGATAGATATTACCGCTTCTATACCGCGAACAGTGTCCATCGTCTGCTCGGCGCTTAAACTTTGAACAGATATGGAGACAAATCTTTGCGAAATCATGTTTGTTGACGACGTGGTCAAAATTATGACAAAATGTAGGGTTGGATAAACATTATTCTACTGGCCTATTTATTTACAGTTAATCTGTTATTTAAGCTGTTTTTGGGGCTGACATTTTTATTTTCTGCAGACTTAGTAAACTGTCGTTAACTTTACTACAGATTAATTAAGATCACTCAAAAAACGGTTGGCAGAAAAACGGGTCACCCGTAGGGTAAACGGTAACACAGTTTGCTTCGCACATCAAAACCGCACTGTTTGAGAGATTACCAGTTACCAACGTACGGACGCCAGCAGGTCAACCTACCCGAAACTGTCGGATTTCCCAACCAACCTAGAACCTAATGCTTTAGAGATAAAGTTGAAAATCTGTTAAAGAAATTTGACAGATTGTAGTAGCTTGATGTGGCTTGATGAATATGTTTTAAGTTAATTAAAAATGGCTATGCCTGGTGGTTCCCGAGCTTGTAAGTGCTCAGTTTTTATGGCTTAGAATAAGCATAATCAGCTTATACTTAATGTTTTAACTGCAAGGATACAGGCTTTTCTTCCATGAGAGGGAATGGGCATACATGGACTCCATGGAATCCACCACGCGGGCCCACTATGGGCTGTCACAGGTCTCCTTGAACCTTTTGAAAATAGCGTTGATGAAATAAATTACAAAAAATAACGCGCCTGTCTGTATTCGAACACATAACCTACAATTTGTAATTTGGGGTCGTTACCACTTGATACAGTGCTCTCTGTTTTGATGGCGAATACGACAAAATCTTTGACACATTGCCGCAAAGGTGCCTGCTAGGCCCGTTTTATTGAAAGAATATGATAAGTAATTCTCAAGTTCGCCCAAGTCATATCCACTATCATCTTGAGGAGATTCATTCCTTTAACGTCCACTTGACTGTGACTTTTTATGACTCCTTCTCTTTTGATAACACTGGTCTTGTGATTGTAGATTCGTCTCAAATAAAAATCTTTGTGAGCTCCAGCTCCGATTACTGCGTTGCATGACGACCCCACAGAGGTGGCTTTCGCCTCCTTCTTCTTAGTGATATCCGGGACCGAGGTCACTTCACCCGACTCATATGACCTCGTGCAATGTGGACGGCAGTTGCCCGCTCTCCCGCCACTGTCTTTTTCCCCCGATGGCACCAATGTCGTCTGTCTGTCTCGCCGGACCATATGTCGTTTGTCGTAACAGAACAATCTGATACTTATCTATATTTTTTTAAACATCTCTTTACCTTAACATTAGTTGTCATAACTATCACCGCAGTATTAATTTCCGTTAGTAAAGTGCCGCACGTATACCCTCTCATATACCTGTTGATATTGCTTCCTCGTTGTAAATTTAATATTCACAGGCGGTGTGCTCAGGGATTTTCTTCCTACTTTATATACACAGCTATGCTTGCTAAGAATGTGTTTTAAAGTGACGGTTATCCCTATTTCACGTTTTCAGATTTTATAAAAAAAGCAATTTAAAATGTCATGCAGTAGTTTCCAACACATTTCAGGATCCTATAAAAACTTGAAAACTTTATAAGCATTGTCTTTATTAAAATAACAACAAAATAATAAAGAATGAATTTCGATAGAATTGAGATGATGACGAAAGCGAGGCAATGGAATTTCCCATTAATTCTCTTTTATGCTATGAACCAATTAAGATTTTTCTGTGTATGTTTCCGTCGCAGCTGGATACAATTTCAATATTTCTCGAATATCGACACGCGTTTCACCAAATCATATTTCATCGTTCTTGGGGGAATAACGAATCCGTGTATCCTTAGATGGGAATAAAATCTTTTTTTCGAAGACAAGCGTATTTAGAACAAATATTCATCATACGATGTATTGTTCCCTTACGAAGTTTATGAACGAGGTATTCCTACACGTTTTTGAAGTTTTAATGTTATTAATTTGGTTACATTCCCTTTGGGATCACCCTTTAATCTGTACTGTGCAATGAATGCTTAATTTCTGGGATAAACGCTGTTGTTAAAAGATGAGCATAGAGTTTTGTTAACGAACCTTTTCAAAATCGATTATTTTATTGGTTGTGCTAAATGTTCGTTTGGCCCTTAGGGTTAGTTAGATCAAAAACAGCCTTTATTTAGCAAAGGCTTTTAAGTATCAAAATCATAAATCTACGATTTAATCATTTTTTTTTTATGAATGTTGTGAATCTATAGGATAGACACCCTTATATTGTAAAATTCTTTTTAAATAACGTGTCGATGGCAACCTAAATTCTATCAGACCATCAGATCCATCAGATCGGCGAAGAGGTTCGCACTTTCAGTAGCGTCCATCAGCTCCTGTAATGTACAAGCAACAGAACTGGCAGGACATGATGTTAAGTATCGCATCGTTTGTGGATCAACACCATTGTAAAATATAAGAAATCTTCCCCCAAAGTGTACGTGACTTTCAACTATTAAGATTTAATCGTGACTTCGTGAGGTAGCCTAAATAAATTCGTATCAATACAGGAGTTTATAATTGAAACGTGCCTCGATTTTGGGCCCAAAAAGGCTATATTATTTAAGTACCTATTTACTGCAAAGTCTCTGGATTTAGTTCAACACCGTTTAATTTAATAGTACACTAGTGTCATTACCCTCATTTTGAAGGGTAAATGTAGCACGAGACATTTAAGTCTTTGGCAAAACTCGACTAATCCCTGTCTACTAGCCGTCCTTTGTAATCCTTTCATCAGGGACTTAGAAAACATTTCTCGCCTAAGTAATTTTAGCATATCCTTCAGGGGATGTCTCCGCCTACGAAATTGTAAGAAGGAGATCCGGATAAACAAATAGGTTTATTTCCTACCTATGTAAGTTTGGGGTTTGGGGCCTCTTACCTGAAATGCTATTTATATATTATAACATTCGTAGTATGTATTAATTTCAGGTGAATTTTCCAACTGCGATTGCTTGTACTGAGAACAAAGTAGTTCAAGTTCTTCCTTCCTGAGTTAGTGATTTGTTGTACAAACCGAAAAACATTCTCATGCTTGCCTTTTATGACCACCGGATAATTTTGACTATAACCAAACTAGGTTACCAGAATAATCGAGTTACCTCATTGAAGTTTTCATATTCCTGCCTTTATCTTAATTTATTTGGGATCGGCGCAGCATATCATCGTCTTCCATACTTCTCCATTACTCGTCATCTCAGCTATCACCTCCTTTTCAGTAACCTCCTTAAAGTGTTGCCAGCTTACTTAATTTGACCATGTGTTTATATAGGTGGAGCTACAGCCACTGCAAATATGGTAACCGTGCCTGGAAACGGTCCCACTGCTGCGAACGCGGTCGCCGAGGCGGGGTGCGCGAGCGCATGTCCTCGGTGCGCTTGCTGTGGCTGCACAATGCGCGAGGCCGCGGCCCGCCACGAGCAGCGGGTCGCTGCCAACGAACGATTGGAGCGCGCTAATATTGAGTGGAAACAGGTAAAAAGTGCACCATTTTTATTCCTAACTAGTCGATTCGCACCAGCTTCGCCCGGTGCCGGATTTCCATACATACTTTCAACGTCTATTTCACCCGGTTAGTTGAATTTTCCAAAATACTTTATTAGTGGATGCTTACGTCATAATAGCTATCTGAATGTCAAATTTTAACCCAATCCGTGTTGTGGTTTAGGCTCTGCGTTGCGTGTCCCCGGGCTCAGAATGATGTACCTACTGAATATGTGGTAACCGTTTTCGCGTCGGTGTCCCGTCCACCCCTATAATATTTTTTTTTGATTATAAAATGGTTCGTATCTACGCAATGGTTACACTACCCGCTCGTGCTAGTGTCTAAGGACAAGACGATCAACGTAATTTACATAGAATGAAGAAGATCTGAGAACAGGTATACCTACCTATGTTATCATCGTCCTCCTGTACCTAGTTGAATTTACTTGATGTCGGTATAAAATGTATTTTTCTTCTATACATCTCCATATATTTTATAGTCATGACCTCATTAATAATCCACTTTAGTAGATAGGTAAGATGCCCCACGGTACACACAGAGGTACCTCCTAGGTATGCTTAAAGAAAAGAGCAATGGAATAATATCAAAATACTTAACAGAAAAAGGTTAAAAAAGTAGATCTTATTGAAGAACTACTCGAATGCCTGTTACGTCTGATAGGGCTTATTAAAGTAAGAACACTAATTTATCGAGAAAGTTACACAAACCAAACTCAACCTTATGTAACAGTACCTAAGTGTATAAATTATTGTTCGTTAGTATTTTCATAACAAAGACATTAAGAAATAACAATAAGTTTTACGATATCTAGCATCTACAGTTACTGTCAAAATTAACTATCTACTCGGTCAGTTTTACAACTTGTCGTAACAATTTAATCTGAAAATCGTGGAAATAACCTGAGCTCCAGAAGGTTTCACCGTAAAATGTTTTAGACGGGCTTAGGTTCAGCTCTATATCGTAACCTTTTTATTGACTTAACCCGTGAAATGTTCATGCTCAATATTATAATGTCACCTTAATGTTTGCGGCAAAATAAACGCTCAATCGTTTCTGATGACGTGAAACTTAATTTACTCAACGGGAATTTAATCAATGTTTACGGAATTACTGCAGGGGTCGTAATTGTGATTGTAATTACCAAAAAATAATTAACTTTGTAATAATACGTAAATGGTTACACCGGTAGCTTGGATCCTGCTTCCGACATCGATGGACTACTATTTATTTTTATTTTTAAATGTTTTTTATTTAATTTTTGTTGATAAAAATATTTAAAAATGTAATTAGTATGTAAGGAAAAGGAATAAACTTAAATGGTTACTTTAATCATTTCAAAACAATATTATATACATTTATATATTAAAATAACCTAAAGTAACTAACAAAAAATAGCGTAAAAAACACCTCAACGCTATCAACTGGTAATGTTCCCAAAAGACTCCCGAAGAAGTCACGTTGTTTGGCAATGCTTAGCCTCAGAAAATGGTTTCAAGTAATTTTTTTTCATGTTAATTTTATGTTATTATTTTAATGCCGTTTCAATCAATGGTTTCAATGGGTTTATTTTCAATAAAAATATATTTACGTAAATCTATTGCATGACATTGTTTTCGCAAATTGGGTAAAAAAAAGACAAAATTTAAGGTGTGTAGCCTGTAGCTGCAATTAAAACATAAATTACACACAACACAAACCCAAACCCAAACACAAACCCAATATTAAAATTGATGATAGTGAAACTCTTGAAAACATTTTTTTTTTGTACGAGCTAGTAATAATTCGTAACTTTTTACTCACTCCGTTTCCAATCCGCAGTTGGTATTGGAAAAAAAAAAGATTAATGATTCTTGAAAATTACTCCGATAGGGCTAATTTTGGCGACAATTTAAAAAAAACTTGCGGTAGGGGCCGAAGTTGTTCGACGTGACTATATTTTATCGTAGTCGTGCAAGCCATTGTAGCCAAGAGGGTTACAGAAATGAGAGGCTCAATGAAACAATGAAACTTGAGGGGTTTTGTGTAAAATTAAAAGCAAGTGTACCGTTTTAAAACTCTACAGTAAGGTAAGGTACGTTGTACAGACGCCAGCACAAACAAGCTACTACAATCTGTCAAATTTCATTAAATATTTTCAACTTCATCGTTCCAAAATGTTTTGCAAGTACCTACCTTATTATATTTTACGATATTTATAGTAATTTCCAAATTGAAAAATATCTAATTCAAATTCAAAGTATCAAGGGATTTTTAATAAATTAAACTCGAAGTTGATCTTTTTAGCAAAACACCTGCATAAGGAGCATATTATTAGGTATTTGCAAACATTAATAAACAAAGTTTTCATTGTTTTACTATCAAAAGTATCTTTGCTATACTTAGGAAATACAGGGTGGCCAGCTAGGATGTGTGTATAGTATTTATTACCACCATTTCGGCTACTGGTAAAATAATGCAGTTGTTTTGTTATCTGTGTGTTTGTCTGTCTGTCCTTTGTTTAATTCAATTAACATTTAAAGTTGTATACAGTTAGAATACACTCAAGCTGGCCACCCTATATTCTAAGTATAGCAAAGAGACTGGTGATAGTAAAACAAATTTATCTACGCTTGTTTGAAGATAACCAATAATTTATGCTCCTTATGAAGGTGTTGTTCTAAAACAAGGCTGCTCAAATTATTTTGTAGGTGGGCCAAAATGTTGCAACCAGCGAGCTATTTAGTAAATAAAACTTGCCCATGGTAAATTTTTGAACCAATTTCTGATGACTGCTGTGGCTGTAAATATACCTACTTTCACTAAGAAAAACAGCTTTTTGTAATTTTTGATAGATATTTGCTTACTGAAAATGGGTTTATGATAAGAAACAATTTTTTTTTGTTCTGGTTTGAAATACTGAAATCTGTTTAAAAAAAAATACTATCGTCAGCTGATCACTTTTGGCGGGCCATATTATGGTCCGCGGGCCTGGGGTTGTGCAGCCTTGTTCTAAAAATATCACATTCATGTTTATTTTATTAAAAATCCCTTGGAAACGTTGAATTTGAATTAGATATTTTTCAATTTGGAAATTACCATGAATTATCGTCAAAAAAAGTACCTATCTGCAAAACATTTCTCGATCAATTTACCGCCAAAAATGTCACGATCAGGTATTTTTAAAAGTTTTAAACTATGTTCGTACAGAATAATCATAATTGTCCTGATATACAAATATGTAGGCACCTATAACAGTAATAAAGGCTTAATAAACATTAGTGTAACGTCCATTTTAAAAGAATCGAGGCTCAGTGTTTTTTTTTCATTAGAGATTAAAAGAAAGTAGCCATTACTTCATAATTTTGTAAGATTTTCCATTTGTTTAGTATAAAATGCCTATTGTTTTTACGGTGTAACGCGTAAGAAGGTCAGAAGATTAATCTTTACCATGGCAGTGTTCAAGACTTTCCCTTGAAAGTAGGAGAATGAGCAAGCAGATTTTTATGAGGGTTAAATAAATAGCGATATTTCACCAAATAATATATAATATTCCCTGGACATTTCACACAGCACCATCTAGTCCCAAGCTAAGCAACCTAATGCTTGTGTTATGGTGGCTAGATGGCTGATAAACTACATATATACATTTTTTTTTTGTAAATACATACATATTATAGATAGAAACACACCCAGACCCGGAACAACTACTTGTAGGTCATACAAATATTTGTTCCGTACGGGAATCGAACCCGCGACATGCAGCGCAGCAGTCAATCGCTTGACCACTGCGCCAACCGTGTCGTCAAATTCCACCAAATCCACTTACGTAATACTATATTTTTATAATTTACCTTCTTATATTGGAATATTATAAATGCTTTTACTCATATTTTAATAATGGTGGACACGCCTCCGCCTCAAGCATTCTCATTCGGAATAACTCCGAGATATTTGTAGCGTTCTTTCTAATATGTTTCCACGCAAATATCAGGGAATATAAATTGCTAGTTTTGCTGTGTAAGGGAAAAATATACTGCACAGAACTCATAGTCCAGCTGACATTTTCATTAAAAATATTGATAACATGGTGTGGGGAGACAGTTTGTGGACTTGGAAAATTTGCATCAACTCTGACGTTCTGTCGCGAAGTCAAAGAGTGGAGAAATTCATTTCCCCACCCAATTATCCCGGAAAGGGAAATTAAGTGAAATCAAAGCGTGTGATATACCTATATATGTCGCAACATGGGTGGCTGAGATGCGAAGCATCGGGTCTTCTTCACGATCCGACATAGTTTTACGTATGAGTAGATGTGGGCACTGTCGTGGGTACTCGAACGAAAGACAATTTAAAACAAAAAATAACTTTTATCTAAACTAACTATTTTACAATACAAGAAACAAACACCTGTGTTGGTACCGAGCGTCTGCCAAGACTGTAGGAGTTCAACTGTCACAACACCAGTCCTCACTACATCCCCTCTACCGACGATCGTGTCAAAGTGGCACGCTGCGCTGGCGTTTCCAGTAACGATAATATTAGTTCATAAAACTAATTGTTAGATGGCGCTGCTTGTTGCACCATGACGCCATCAATCAATCATCAATCAATTTATCATCGTTGGTCAGTGGTCGCAAGCGCCACTGCTTAGCTCGAGGCCCCAATTTGCCGCGGCAGCGGAGTTTCCCCCCGGCGTAGTGCGTCCGCGCGCCACTCGTGCAGGCGCGCGAGGACTATCGCTTCCAGATCCCATGGCGGTAGCTCGAGGCCCCGGGGTTCGATTCCTAGAATGGGCAAAGTGTTATTGAGTTTTTCCATCAGAATTACTCAGTAGCAGCCACGTAGTCTGCATTTGTTGACGGTTGATGGCAATAAGCTCGCCCCTTTACATATGGGACTTAAACAATTGGCAAAATTTGGGTATACCTACTATGAGATAAACCTATGTTAAACCCTTTGGGGATTACAAGACGTGATTTTATTTTTCTGTCTAATATTCGAGCTGAACTAGTGCTGAACTCATATTGTAACATCGATGTAGACGCGTATCGCTCGAGTTTCTTAATTGGCCAATTTACTACGTGCGAACACCATGCAGTTAAATCAAGCGAAAGCAGAACACAATGTATCGATGTTCAGGCGTTCCTTGGACAATAAATAAAGTGTGATGCAAATCGTTCGCTTTGAGCTGATGTTTTAGTAATCCCTAGCATTTGTATCTGATGCGCGACTTGAAAAGGATTTTGTAGCAGGCTTTTCGGCTCATAGTATTTGTTGTCTTCCAAATTAACATTTGTGTACTTTTGTTAGATCGATTGTAGTGCTCTGTTAATAAATTCACTGAGATGAGATAAATAGTACCTAATAGAAAACTTGACTAAAATAGATTTTCAAATTTGACAAGCCTAGGATGTTTTGCAGGTTGAAGTTTGAGAGACATAACTAAATTATATTTAATTTTCAGGTGGCAGTGGTTGCTGACCGGGCCCTCCTGGCGGTTTTCGTGCTCGTCACTGCTATATCCACGGCGGCCATCTTGTTACCCCAGCTCAACAACCTCCACGTCGGCAACACGCCTCTCAAACCTCCCATTTAGAGGCACAGCACCAAACTAGGGTTACTGGAAACAAAGTCTTCTGCCAACGAATGTGTTAAATGAAAATATGTGCCAAACTCAAACTGTGCCGCACTTTTATAGACGTTAATATTTTCTGTATAAAAACTTTGAAAATAGGCCTTTATTACTCCAGCAACAATTGCAAAAGCAAGAAATTGGTAAATATATGGATAGGGCTTTATTTTTGGATTCAAGTTCTAGTGTGATAAGGTCCTATTGGAAATGTATAGTTGTTTAAATAATAAATATACGTAAGCCACATAATGTTGAAGTTCGAAGTATGGAGAGCGCAGGGAACAGACTTTAGCCGCTATAGATAACGGAAAGTTAAACTTTAAATGAGCTGACTTTTTGAATGCAACGACGACCGACTTTTGAGATAGGTAAAACTGTTTTCGCCGTGAATTAACTTTTCGAGATACTACTACTACTTGTACAAACCTTAAAGTTTTGACGGGAAAATGCTGTGGCTGTTCGTGCTCACTTTTGGAGTACACGTTGACTGTCATTGTCTGTGGAAACACGAATAAGTTAGTTAGGAAGTTACATATGTTTAAGTACATTTTTAACATAAGAAATATCTGCTGTTGGTATTTCGAAATTAAACGGATATAATATTCTAAAAGCATTTATGTTATAGTAACTTTAGTAAAGTCAGGAAAATAAATTGTTTAGCACATTGACTTTCAACTTAAATTGCTATCGTTACCAAATCACAACTGTCATTCCATGACAGTTACCTACGTTGTATCAAATGGATGTAACACGGCAAATTGACGTAGTTTGTCAATTTGATAAACAAATTATTGCCCGAACTGTATTTACGTGTATAATTTGACGTTCACTAGAAATGAGCATTGAGTCTTTGATTTTTGTATAAAGTGACAGGACCTCTGTTTGTAAATAATTGTTTAAAAGGTCGAGATTGACCAAAAATAAAATACATCTTGTCTAGCATAATTATAATTTATTTTCTGCTCAAAGGGTTCAGTTTTTTAAGAAACACAATAGCCTGTATGTTTCAGTGAGTTTGTGTAGTATCCTTTCTAAAGTTGAAATCTACTTGACCTTTACCTCGATGTTTTGTTCAATTTTGTATAGCATTTATAAAAAAAGGGTGGTACGTGAAGGATAATTAAATAATCTAGTCATTTGTTTGTGCCAAACATTTTATGATGTCAATTAAGATGTTAAGTATCTATTGCAGCAAGATAATAGAGCGAGTAGGTTGATGATATAGTATATTATGCATATGAAACAGCGTTATAGATTGTTCTCTCTTGTTCACCATATTTAACCAATAGGTACCAATTAATGATAAAAGGGGTATAAATATTATTGTATAAAGCCTGGCCTACCTAACTTTTATAGCTTATATTTCAGAAACGTGACTCTTTAGAATATTTTGTCTTGTTAACGCCACAGGTATTAATTAAAACAGGTTTTATACGTGGCTACTATTTTGAATATATATAAAATAAAATGGCGGACAGATAAACAGGCCAAAATGTTCAAACCCCTTTGTAATAACGACTTAGTTTCTCTAAATAATAAAAAAACAACTCATTTTCTAAGCTGTCTACCAAATTAACCCTAAATTTCTCAGATCTTCTATTGTCTTATTCTAGTTGGCACAAAATACATGTTAACATTAACATAAGATAATTAAAATAAGCTCAAGGTTGTTGGAAATGAGTTAAAATGTTGTAAATATCGTAGCTAAACTATGTGGCAAGTTGTTAAATTATAAGAATATTGATTATATTGTACAAAATTAAGAATAAAGTTTGGGAAGCTGACTTTGTGTTTCTGAATCAACAACAAACTAATGTTATGACAATGCCTTTACATTTTATTTCTACTAGTTTTCTTACATCAGCTACGCGAAGACTTGGGACTATTAGGTATTTCCTAGGAAACCTCCACAGATAGCGACTTCTGCAATTACTTATAAGATGGGTATTTACTACCTCCAATAAGCTGACGTCCTTGTTTTATTGTCATATTTCACAAAGACGTTTGCAGAAACGTCACTTAAATCTATTTATAAATATTTAATGGGAGCTCTGGAAAAAATGGCACAATTTCCGGGAATGAAGTACCTGAGTAATAAAAGATTCAGAAGCTTACGAATTCTTATAAAAGATCAAAAATATCTTTTTCGTAAATAGTAAGCTGATACTCAGAGTTGTCGACCGACATTTGTCGTAAGTTAATAAATCTTTGGTTATATATTATTTGATTAACTGTTTATTTACCACATCCTCAATTAAATCCAACCACAAAACGTTACTGGAATTTTACTTATATATCTTGTTATTTCTAGTCCTAAGTAAATATAAGCTGTGCCAGATAGACATCAGTGGTGAAGACCCCGTTACTTTTACGTGTAAGTAACATAACATAACATCAAGCCGAGGGAGCAGCAGAGGTATACCTAGTAGTACCTATACCCAAATTTCGCCAGTTATGTTTAAGTCCTATGTAAAAGAGGGCGAACCTATTGCCATCAACCGGGCACAAATTCAGACTCCATGGCTCCTACTGACAAAATCCGGATGAAAGAATCCAATAACACTTGGCCCAACTTGGAAATCGAACCCAGGACCTCATGCTCAGCAGTCGCGCTTGCGACCATTAGATCAACGAGGCAGTCACGTGTAACTTGTACCTTTCTAAGCATACGTTTATGAACCCCTGCACTCTTATTTACTGCTAATGGAAAGACGTATACGAAACTAACATACTCTTCACCTCTGATACCTGTATTAAATCTGGCAAAGCTATATTATAGCAAGATTAATACATGTAAACAGAAATATTAATAATAATAATAATAATAATAATAAATTTATTTCAGACCATAGGTAGGTCCATAAAACACACACACACATTACAATTTTATACATAAAACATAGATACATACATGAAAACACATAAAAATACACTAAACAAATTATTTTAAATACTGGAATGACGCACGATGAGTGGTCATCCAATGCCACATCATTGGACTGTCTGTCCTGTCGGCTACTATTGCAATTAAGCTGTTGGAGCTGTCGCGCACTCGCCGCATCAGGGATGCTATACGTGTCCGCATCAGTGCGTAAAAATCTGACACGCCATTCTCCGCGAACATCCCCGACGCACTGCAAAAGCGCGGCAACCCCAATATAACTCTGAAGGCGTTATTGTATTGGACTCGCAGAGCATTGTACGAGCTTTTTGTATAGCTGACCCAAAGGGCACACGTGTACATGGATTGGCAATACGCTCTAAAGAGTGTAATTTTCACCTCCCTAGTACAACGTGCAAACCTACGAGCCAGCATGTTACATCGAACTGCCAATGCTCTGCGTTCCCTCTCCACGTCCACATCATCGGACAGACTATCGGTGACCCAATGCCCCAGGTACTTGAACTTCGTGACCCTGGAAAGCTGAGCGCCCCCCAAGGTGACTGGTGGTACTGTATCATAACATTTGTTACCCGCTTTGAAAACCAGTAGCTCGCTCTTGGTCACATTGTACCTGAGGCCGTGAGCCACCGCATAGTCCTCACAGATGCGAAGAAGCCTCCTAAGTGCACTGATAGATGGGCTCAGCAATACCATATCATCGGCGTAGCTGATGTTATTGACGCAGTGCCCGTCAATGGAGCACCCGATATTTGCATTGCTGAGCTCACAGATCAGCTCGTTTACATACAGGTTGAATAGCTTGGGTGAGCTGATTCCCCCCTGCCTCACACCGCACTCCAACCCGTATGCATCCGACAGGACACCCGCCCACTTAACATAATTGTATTGGTTTTTATACCAATACTTTAGCGTCCCAATGATATCGCTTGGGAGGTTCTTAACATTTGACAGTTTCCTCCATAGGCAGCCATAAGATACGAGGTCGAAGGCCTTGGAGAGGTCCAGAAAACATGCATATACAGGTGTTTTCCTACTTGCATAGTATTGAACAGTCTGTTTGAGGCATAGTATAGCTGTTTCCGTGGATAAATGTGGCTTAAAACCAAACTGGGCATCGTGGAGTATTAAGTGCTTATCCAGCTGCTGATCAATCAGACTGTCCAACACCTTTGCAATGATGGTAGCCAGGGATATAGGCCTGTAGTTGCTCTTGTCACTCGCATCTCCAGTCTTATTTTTAACAATGGGGACAACAATAGTTTTAAGTAAATCAGCTGGAAGGTACGAGTGACTCAGGCACAAGCTAAAAAACATTGCAAGCACTCGCGGTAAGTGCTTACCAGCATATAGCAAATGCTCTATACTTAGGCTGTCATGACCCGGTGACTTGCCTCTCTTTAAGTTGCGTATGACAGTAGCTACCTCCCTGGCTGCAAACCTAATAGGCATGTCTTCGGACCCCCCCACCACCTCCGGCCCGTCCGACGACGTACCTAGGGGAGAGTCAACCTTAAAGGCTCTGCTGAATAGGTTGGCGATATCATTAGGATCACTAAGGCCCTCAACACTCACAGGCAGACCCGACCTGGGATTTAACCTGTTTGTGGCTTTCCAAAACCTACCAAAATTCTTTGCGTCATGATGACTTGCAATGATGTTCATTTTTATTTGGTCCTTATTATTTTGACACCATTTTAATTTATTTTTAAAAATTCTTCTACTTTCCACCATTTTTTCATACAAATCACCATGTTTCGGCCTACCAAACAACGTCCAGGTTTGAAAATCAAGCCGAGCCTGTCCGTGTGCGTCCTTCACATGCTTATTCCAGCCCGTTATGTAACGCTTTTTGCGCTGTATTCCGTTCTCACAGTTACTGGTGATTGCACCTTCACAGAGAATACGCACAATTTCCGCATACATATTATCTAAAATGGTTTCATGTTCCTTAATTCTACATCTACTTTTACTACATTCAGTAAATTCTAAGGGAAAGTCTAAATTTTTCAAGAGATCATTACAATAATTGCTATATAACTCAGTCTGCTGCAAGTCTCTGTCACCCCATGTTACTTTGTTACATATAGGTAGTCCAGGTGCAACTTTTGACCTTAATAAATTGAGATCACACATTACAATTAGAGGTAAATGGTCCGACCAAGACACGTCGTACAGCACACTAGCGTCTCTAATAGTGTTCCACGCCGCGTCCGTCACTACGCAGTGGTCTAACCAACTAGTAGAACCATGTGCATCACTTACGTAGGTATACGTGTCCGACTCACCACCCAACAGGCAAACGTCAGCGCACCGCCACTGTACTTCAGCCGAAAAACTCAATAGTTCTTTGCCAAATAGACTATTCGGTTGAGCATTAAAATCCCCCAGAATATAGACCGCGTCTACACCACTACTTTCTATCACTGCGTGAATCTCACTTAAACATTCGACAAATTCACCAAGACTATCCATAGACTCTGTCGGCATGTAAACCGAGAACACTATAAGAGATTTACCACCTACCGCTATTTTGATAGCCACAAGACGCACACTTTTGCACTGCACGAAAGACACATTTTCATAGGCGCTCTTGCGCCACAGTATAGCAACTCCGCCATAAGGTCGCCCTCGTAGGATGCCCGACGACGTATCTACCGCCGATTTACCCACGAACTCGAACTGAGGGTCTATGCTGCTCAGAAAAGGAATGTCGTGAGGCAGCAACCAGGTTTCTTGCAATGCGATTATATCAGATGTTTGACATAATAGTCTGACATAATCCACCGATCTAGTAATAGATTTACAATTAAAACTCACAAAAGTACTTGTTTTTGAATTAATATCGCTATTGTCGCAATCCATTGTTGATATTTTTGTGAGATCCTTTGGCCCGTTCTTTAAAGTCTATGTATCTACGAAAAGAAATTCCTTCTGGCCATAAATTGTCATCTAAAAATAAATGCAATTTATGCCTTTGTACAAAAATTTTGTAAGCATCGTAGTTTTTCTGTTTTCTCATATTTATTTTTTCAATTTGCACACTAGTTTTTGTTTTTTCCATTATGTACGTATGTATGTCGTTAGCGGACGCATTCTGATCAACGTTATTGATGAACAACGGTATTTTGATGTCAGCTGCTTTAAATTTTGCAATATTATCTATGTTCGCACGACCTTGATTTCCTATAAATCTGTCTCTCAACCTCTTTTTCTTTTGCGCTAAGATCCACCCTTCATTTTGTTCATCATCCTTCTTCGTATCTAAATTAATTTTTGTATTTATTATTCGTGGTGTTGATATTGATATCTTCGCCGCGGCGGCATAAGTAGGTGTCCCTATCCCTTCCAAAAACTCGCTGCACGTGCCGCCGAAGCCCACGCGCGGCATCGAGGCGCACGCATCGACGAAGTGTTCGAGCGAAATATTGTTACACGCGTCAGCTTCGTGGGAAGATGGACATAGCTCCGCGCTTTTATCGGTAGCTTTTTCTACGACGATGTGAGGTAGGTCCGGTGACTTGCTCCGATAGTGCATATTGTTGTTGGATAATTTATTTTTGCTGTGATTTAAGTCGTTAGGACTGGTATGATTAATTGTGTATGAACTTTTAAGTTTTTCTAAGTCCTCTTTAACTGCATGAAACTGCTCTTTGGTGACATATGTTTCTCTATAAAACTTAAGTTCGTTTTGAATTAACAGAATATCTTTTAAAAGTCGGGTAGCATCTACATGGTCAAAGGTGATCGGAGGGAGTTTCTGTAATTCGCGTGCCACAAAAATCGGTACAACTTCGGGATCTGTTTCTTTTAGCAATGTTATTATGTCATATAAATCTCTTTCATTTTTTCCTGTTCCTCTTCTCGTAACTTTACGTTTTGATGACGGCGCCGACTCGAACAGTAATTTCTTGGCATTTGAAACCTCTCCTGTACTAAAAGAGGTTGCACAGATACGGACTAGGCTCTCCTCGTCCATCACATCAATCTTGTTTTGCACAAAGGCAAGCACTTCACTTATCACTACATTACATGCATTACACTTGACCGTAGTCGATGTCATTGTTACTCGCAACTTATGACTCGCGCTCGCAACGCGTACGTGACACGCGACCGCTTACTAGTATATTAGTAGGAAAAGTAGAAATAAGGAAAATCACTTCCTCTTTTACTAATTTAATAAATAATAAAGAGAATTACACATGAAGGAATTTTTCCAGCAAGCGCTAAATGTTCCATGAAAAGATGAACCCAAGCGACATTATGGGTAGGTACCCATCTACCCACCGTGATTTCTGTTAACTCAAGGTGTATAATGGAAATTGTATATGAGGCGGATAATTGGATCTCACGCACATCCTGCCTAGTGAAGACAGTCAGTGGACCGTCTTGAGGTAGTGTTCCACTGTTCACGACCAAACTGTTCGTGTGGAAAATCATTGGACTTCGTCTGCTTGAAGAGAAACGGAAAATTATGGAACTCCAGATAAATAAGTAGGAAGGTAACTAGCAATAAGGGTTAGTATGTGATGAGTAAGTATGTGGGATTTGGTAGAGAGGGTGTGAAGCTGCATCCTTCCATGTGTGTTTCATTTGATAAAACGTTCTCAAAAATGTTTCAATACTTAAATGATCTTGGTAATGTCGCTGTGACCGTTTGCAGTAGATTGTTAACCCTGCTTTCATCCTCTGGAAATCTCAGGTGTTAGTAATCATGAAATAGAATTCAAACGCTATAAACTGTACGCAAGAAACCAAAATAGCGAAACAATTGAGACGAGGCCGTAGAAACCCGAAACTCCAGTCTCCAAGGAAGCAATATTCCAACTGGGCTGCTGACAAAACAGTAAGTGTAAACAAAGCCTTACCAGTGCCTACCACTACGTTTACATTCGCGTATCAACCCATTGTCTCCCGCATAAGGCCAAGGCCATACAACTCTATCGACCCAATTTGGGCCACTCGAAATTAACAAGTGGGGGTTTTACTTGAGCCCGCATTCAATTTGTATGAAGGGAAACCGAAATCTGGATGTTATTATTCTTAATGAGTGTAATTAGTTACTCAGGCATTCAGTAAGATTATAATTTGAAGAAACTTGTCTTTATAATTGGCTTGGGGAAATTGATTTGGGATGATAATGATTGGATTCAATAAAAAACAGCGACGTTTGGCAGTTTAACCCTTAAATGTTTACAATTGTAGGTAAAAGAACCATCAACGTAAGGTAAATCAGACTATAGTTCACCGAAGATTATCTTAACCATTACTTTTGTAGTCTGAAACTAAAGAATATTATAATGTTTTAACCCAAAATACATGAAGCGAGAAATTGAGACAGGAATAAAATCAATTGGAAAAGTGTTATTATTTTCCGAAAAAGTACCCAACTTGAAATAAAGTAATACTCTTGTATGTCGTTTAAAATTAAGATATTTGGCCCAGATGTTACAAGATTGCTTAGAATCACAAAGTGAGAAACCAAGTTAACTGCAGCTAATGCAGCACGTTGTTTTTAACGGTGCATTAGAACTAAACCCAGGTCTTAGCTAACACGGGTTCCATCGCGTTGTGTGAAATGGCCCGACCAACGTCTGAAATAACATGTCCGGAACGATGACCTGAGCAAAAGTGCAAGCATTTTATAAAATGTGTGACGTACCTACACATTTTACACATTCTTGCACTTCTGCTCTGCTATCGTAGGACTACATGAATGAAGGTACAAAAATGGTCTTTCAGTCCTCAATTTCAATTCTTAAATATTTCTAATATCTTAAGTTTCTTAGTATTCAACGTTCGGTTTGGATTCATTTTACGTACCGGGTAAAACGGGGTGAATAGGAACGCAAGGGTGAATCGAAACAAAACTTCGAAAGGGATTTTAACTTTGAATTGATATGATAATATGTTCCCAAAAAGTACTCTATTTTATTTACTTAGTTATACTTAATTGTTTAGAGACCTTGTTGGCAACATAACATATTAGTTCAACGTTAAAATCCCTTTAAAAGTTTTGTTTCGATTCACCCCTGCGTTCCTATTCACCCCGTTTTACGTACTGACGTTTCCTTCAAGTGAGTGACTTTCTGTTTATTTTGTTTTTCATTTGGGTCCTCCCAATTAAAAAACAAAGTGAACAGAAAGTAAAGCATCTGCTTTCGGATACGGTTACGTAATTTTGTTGTTGTTTTAAAACTGCATCTGTTTTAATCTCTAATTGCAGTGCGATGTTGTCGTGTGATCCCAACTTTTTACCGAAAAATATAGTAAGAACAGAACAGTCAAAGCGCAATGTAGTTTGTACGGCATCTAACGTAGACAAATTATTAGACTTTCATCTTATTCGATGTTCTTAATATTATTTCACTTTCACTCAATTTTCTAGGGGACTTATTTAGTCTTCAGCAACGGAATGGTAACCCAAGCCTCCGTTCTAAGATTTCAATTCAATTTGCAAAATGGTCTCTAGAAGAAATCCTCATTGTTCCGTCTGACCTATTTTATTGTTATTCGTAAAATAATAACACAGTAAACGTAATAAAAGTGAATTCATTTAGCTGTATAAACAAAGCTTTATAATTGAACAATTTATGTCAACAAACTCTTAAATTTATTACCCCTAGTCATACCTACACCAATTGGAGAGATTTTGTTTTTAAGAAATGTGAAGCCTTTGATATTATATTCCAGAATTCGATTGTAAAATTAGAGTCCTCTACTTGGAGTAAACCCCAATCTAGATCATGGATTTAATGAGGTGGAACAAAAAATCTCTATCAAGAGGGGACGGTTAAACCCTTCGATTTAGTTACATACCTACCTTGGTACCTACCCTTGGTAGGTATGTAACCCATAGTTTTTTTTTTTGGAAATTATAGTAAACGATCACAAAACCCAATCTATTTTTAGAACAGGAAATTACATGACCGTTTCCGGATTGGCAGCAAATATTGCACAGCCTAGGGGCAAATAAGCATTTATAATGAATTTTAATTATCGTGTCATCAGTGATGGATACAAATAAATTCCATCCTGTCATCTGCAGACGGACAATCGTGATGAATTGTGAGGGATCTGGCATCGGTATTATGTACGCAAAAGTACCAGTATATAGGTATTGGTATCTGAGTAACCAATGATTTATACAGACTGTAAACGAACCTGCGGGAAGCCGTTAACCAAGCATGCTGTACATCAAACTAAGTAATAGTAACACTGAGTAAAATATATTGATAGGAAACTACTTTTATTGTAAAATATCACTAATTACGATAGCGCTCAATGTAACGCACTCAAAACATGGTGCTTGTGGATTCATGGAATTGTACAGGGGTCATGGAGGTATGTGAAGTAAAATTGTATACGTTAAACATAAAAGTGTATATAAAAAAACGTGTGAAAATGTTAGAAGTTTGATCTTCAATATCTCCACAACTAGAATGTACAGAACAAAAAAATTATCGCAATGACGGGACGAACAAATGCCTGTCGGGTTTGTTAAGGGTGTTTTTAACACCCTTTATGTCTCAGCGATCTACATTTGTTTTACATAACATAACATCACGCGTGTAATGCCCGAAAGGTTAGACAGAGGTTTACCTAATAATACACCCACATTTCGCATGTTATGTTAATGTCCGAGGCGAAAGGAGGCGAGCCTTTTGCCATCAACCGGGCACAGATCCAGACTCCGTGGCTGCTACTGAGAAATTGCTGATGGAAAAACCCAATAACACTTTGCCCGACCCGGGAAGCGAACCCAGGATCTCTTGCTCAGCAGTCATGCTTGCGACCACTAAATCAACGAAGCGTTTGTTTTAAATACTATTTATAACCGTGGGTCAATTCCGGATGAGGTCGGCAGCGTGGTGATTGTCACAAGGAAAGAGATGCCTTACCCAGCAGTCGGTGATGATGATGATGGCTGTTAATTAATCAGTGAAAATTGTAGAGAACAGAGGAAAGCATAATTAGTTGGTATGTTAGAGACCTCTTATTAGTAGGAGACTATATTAAAATGATGGCCATATTCTTTTTTTTACTGCATTTATTTAATCCTATAAGGAAACATAATATGGTAAGGTATTCAACATTACACGCCAAGTTCGGCGGTTCAATATTGCCTTGATGGTTACTGAGTGGCCCAAAATGATTTTTTTTACATAATCTTATTACTATGCGGATAAAATGCTATGTAAGCGTAGTCAGAAAGCCATTAAACACTCGACCCGACCTACAACTAAAAGTTAACTTGTATACTTGTTTGTACACCTTTTCAAATCAAGCCATTTCTTTTCAAATCTTCAAGGCCACGTGACGTCACCACTAGATGGTGACAATGACGTAGCGGTTTCATTAACCAGCACCCGGTAATGCGTGGGCACAATATAGAGGTGCTGCTAGTTTCAAGCCAACTGCAGGCGCCTATAGAACGTATTCTGGAACAAACAGCCCACGGCCGCCCACAACACTCTACATCTGTCTAAACAAGTAGGTATGTTAGCATGAGTGATGGGGTGAAGGTGTCGATATGATTTTTGTACATTTTTTTAGGTTGTTTTTTCAATGGGTGAGCTTTACTTGCGGTACAGTTGTTAACTTTTTTTTTTAAATATTTCTCCAACTCAAAGAAGGGGTAAGGGTAGGAAGGGGGTAATTAAAAAAGATCATACAAACAATAGGTAAGTTTTATGTGAATTTTAAAGCATTTTGTGTTGGGTCTCTTGAAACTACACAGTTAAATTTTGTTTAAAATTATTTATATCATTTTAGTAGCTGCGTAATAAAAACTGTGTATTCACACGAGACCACTTCTCTTAATTACTGCTTCAAGAAAACGTAAATGAGTTGTTTAGTGTGGCTCACAGTCACAATGAAAGACATGGCGCTAACCGCAAACAACTGCTCCAATGAGAAACCATTTTCTTAATTAAAGCAGTTTATCATTGTAAAACTTGACATCGATTTGTTCTTTTGCCTTTCACTTTAAATTTAATAAGAAAACTTAACAAAAAAAATCAGCGACCACTTCTTTTGTGGATGGCATCCTTCAAATTGACTATGTTCACATAAAAAATATAGCCTACGTCTATGTCAGAACCCGGACTGTAAAATCAATCGATTGACAAATCGTTCATCAAAATCGGCTCAGTTGTTTAAGCTACGGTGGAACATAAAATTTTTACAAACACACATAGACTGATAAAATCAGAACCATTCCTTTTGGCTTTGCCGCAGTCGGGTAAAATAAAAAAATTATCGATATTTTTGGCCCGATATTTGCAAGCGCATCACTAATCCGTAGTACAATTGCAAGGCCACACGCTTTGTGCCGGCAACGAAGCTTGTAAGTACATTTCGCTGACATTCCTTTGGACAGTTCATAATACATGAGAACACGAATTTTGAACCACACAATATACATATTCCCGTAGGA
Organism: Eurois occulta; assembly: GCA_950022335.1. Lineage (NCBI taxonomy): Eukaryota > Metazoa > Arthropoda > Insecta > Lepidoptera > Noctuidae > Eurois > Eurois occulta. The sequence goes on along the minus strand of OX465479.1, from coordinate 14,074,862 downwards.
ATATTAAAATTCTATGACTGATGATTTAAGCGCTTTGGAGAGGTAAAAGTGCTGATTATTTAAAGAAAACATTATTTCTTGTTGAGGTACTCGTCTCTTTCTTTTTTTATGATCTTCATCATCTATAATTTATATTCAAGTACTATGTGTGTGGGTTTCTGTACCTAAGTTTTATTCTGAAAATTTACATTTTTCACGAACAGAATAACTTTCGCGTTTATAACATTGTAACCTATGGATTTTATTATAATAAGTACCATATCAAAGGGCGTATAATTTTGCGATGTCTTTATTCTTTGTTGTAAATTCCACTGAAACTCCTGAAAATAAACTTCTTTTTCCAAGAAAGGACGCTCATACACTAAAAAGAAATGGAGGTTTGGTGCTTAACTGTTCTTATACGACATAAAAGAATATACCTAGGTTAGTCTACATAAATACGAAAAACTATGCCGTCAGTAACAATTACGAATTTCAAAAAACCGATTTTCATAATTCCGATTGTTTCAAAATTCTTAATATAAGTCAACCTCTAAGTGAACGCCCTGATCGTTGGGCTCAGTAGCCAGCATGTTGGTTGCCATGTGGATGGAGTATGCGTCAATAATGTGAGCTACGCTGACGACATAGTGTTGCTGAGCGCATCGGTCTGCGGTCTTAGGAAATTGATGGGGACCTGTGAAGAGTATACCTTGAGCCATGGGTTGAAATATAATGCAGGGAAGAGTAAATTCATGGTGTTTGGGGCTAGTCTAAGAAGTGTAAATAGTGTACCCCCCTTTTTTTTTCTTTTTTGGTGGGTGGGAAATCATCAAATGACCCCCCCCGCTCTGGGCGGAGCGGAAGGGAGTGTCAGACTCTTACTGTGTACCCCCTGTGAGTATAAATAATGCACCACTTGAGAAAGTGGAACAGTTTAAATACTTGGGTGACATTGTTACAGCTGACCTAAAAGACGATGAGGACATTGAGCGGGAGCGGAGGGCGTTTTCAGTCAGAGGCAATATGATAGCGCGTAGGATTGTGCGTTGTTCGAGAGAGGTAAAAATAATGCTCTTTAGAGCTTATTATACATCCCTCTACAAGTGCAGCCTGTGGGCAAAGTATTCTCGTGCGGCTTACAGTGCCCTCCGCGTCCAGGGGCCCAATTCTGCTATTACAATAGTGTCAGAATGGTCTGTCATTGATTTCATAATTGTTGATTTTGACTTGTCAAAATCAACAATTATGAAATCAATGACAGACCATTAGAATTACCATTAGAATGGTCTGTCATTGATATCATAATTGTTGATTTTGACTTGCCAAACTTGTCAAAATCAACAATTATGAAATCAATGACAGACCATTCTGACACTATTGTCGTCTATTGTAATAGCAGAATTGGGCCCCAGTTCAATAACGCGTTCAGGGTGGTGTTGAGGCTGCCCCGGCCCTGCAGCGCCTCGGGCATGTTCGCGGAGACGCGCACCGACTGCTTTCATGAGACGATGCGCGTCGCTGGTGCGCAGAGTGCGGGGCAGCGCCAACACCGTTCTGGTGATGATTGCCAACAGCCTGGATTGCACTTATATCCGGCAATGCTGTAGCGGACGTATTGTTACTTTGTGAGTGCTCGTTTTTGTCTGTGCTTGTTAACCTGTCTATATCCTTATAAGTATCTGTTTGTTTAAGAGTCTTGTTACTAGAAATAATTTTATTTATTATAATAACTCCGATTTATCATTAATCCTATTTTCATAATTCCGAAATTGTATATGTAAAAGAGAAAAAAAACGTAGAACGTAAAAAGAACTTTCAACGAAAATTGGTTTGAATAAGATTTGATATTTATCTTTTGAGATATGGGACTTTTTAGTGAAACTGTTGCCGTAACTTTGTTTTTCATTGACACACTATATATGAATTTAGCTTTGCTGTTAAATGTAATTTACCTAATAATGAGCGTTAAAAATACTTATTGTTATTATACTGTTTGGTGTTACAGAACCTCTTTTGTGCGAGTCCGACTCGCACTTTGCCGGTATTTTTTATTTATTTAGAACTACTACTGTCGGATTGAAAATCAAAATAAGAAATTAAATCTATGATTTAAATCTGGGTCTCAGGATAAACCCTGTGGTAACCCCTAGAGGGTTAATTTACATGTATATTAAGCTAAACTTGACTGCACTTGTTTGCAACGTGATGGCTGGGTAGGTACCTAGAGCGTGATCAGGAGACTTAAAATGGCCGCTTTAGAAGAATCATAATGGGATAATATGAATTACGTTACAATTCGTAAAATGTTCACATTATTAACTGCATCTGTAGCTACTTATTTTAAGAATTTAACAACACACACACACACACACACATTTTTCAGAGTCAAAGCGCAATGTAGTTTGTACGGCATCTAACGTAGACAAATTATTAGACTTTCATCTTATTCGATGTTCTTAATATTATTTCACTTTCACTCAATTTTCTAGGGGACTTATTTAGTCTTCAGCAACGGAATGGTAACCCAAGCCTCCGTTCTAAGATTTCAATTCAATTTGCAAAATGGTCTCTAGAAGAAATCCTCATTGTTCCGTCTGACCTATTTTATTGTTATTCGTAAAATAATAACACAGTAAACGTAATAAAAGTGAATTCATTTAGCTGTATAAACAAAGCTTTATAATTGAACAATTTATGTCAACAAACTCTTAAATTTATTACCCCTAGTCATACCTACACCAATTGGAGAGATTTTGTTTTTAAGAAATGTGAAGCCTTTGATATTATATTCCAGAATTCGATTGTAAAATTAGAGTCCTCTACTTGGAGTAAACCCCAATCTAGATCATGGATTTAATGAGGTGGAACAAAAAATCTCTATCAAGAGGGGACGGTTAAACCCTTCGATTTAGTTACATACCTACCTTGGTACCTACCCTTGGTAGGTATGTAACCCATAGTTTTTTTTTTTGGAAATTATAGTAAACGATCACAAAACCCAATCTATTTTTAGAACAGGAAATTACATGACCGTTTCCGGATTGGCAGCAAATATTGCACAGCCTAGGGGCAAATAAGCATTTATAATGAATTTTAATTATCGTGTCATCAGTGATGGATACAAATAAATTCCATCCTGTCATCTGCAGACGGACAATCGTGATGAATTGTGAGGGATCTGGCATCGGTATTATGTACGCAAAAGTACCAGTATATAGGTATTGGTATCTGAGTAACCAATGATTTATACAGACTGTAAACGAACCTGCGGGAAGCCGTTAACCAAGCATGCTGTACATCAAACTAAGTAATAGTAACACTGAGTAAAATATATTGATAGGAAACTACTTTTATTGTAAAATATCACTAATTACGATAGCGCTCAATGTAACGCACTCAAAACATGGTGCTTGTGGATTCATGGAATTGTACAGGGGTCATGGAGGTATGTGAAGTAAAATTGTATACGTTAAACATAAAAGTGTATATAAAAAAACGTGTGAAAATGTTAGAAGTTTGATCTTCAATATCTCCACAACTAGAATGTACAGAACAAAAAAATTATCGCAATGACGGGACGAACAAATGCCTGTCGGGTTTGTTAAGGGTGTTTTTAACACCCTTTATGTCTCAGCGATCTACATTTGTTTTACATAACATAACATCACGCGTGTAATGCCCGAAAGGTTAGACAGAGGTTTACCTAATAATACACCCACATTTCGCATGTTATGTTAATGTCCGAGGCGAAAGGAGGCGAGCCTTTTGCCATCAACCGGGCACAGATCCAGACTCCGTGGCTGCTACTGAGAAATTGCTGATGGAAAAACCCAATAACACTTTGCCCGACCCGGGAAGCGAACCCAGGATCTCTTGCTCAGCAGTCATGCTTGCGACCACTAAATCAACGAAGCGTTTGTTTTAAATACTATTTATAACCGTGGGTCAATTCCGGATGAGGTCGGCAGCGTGGTGATTGTCACAAGGAAAGAGATGCCTTACCCAGCAGTCGGTGATGATGATGATGGCTGTTAATTAATCAGTGAAAATTGTAGAGAACAGAGGAAAGCATAATTAGTTGGTATGTTAGAGACCTCTTATTAGTAGGAGACTATATTAAAATGATGGCCATATTCTTTTTTTTACTGCATTTATTTAATCCTATAAGGAAACATAATATGGTAAGGTATTCAACATTACACGCCAAGTTCGGCGGTTCAATATTGCCTTGATGGTTACTGAGTGGCCCAAAATGATTTTTTTTACATAATCTTATTACTATGCGGATAAAATGCTATGTAAGCGTAGTCAGAAAGCCATTAAACACTCGACCCGACCTACAACTAAAAGTTAACTTGTATACTTGTTTGTACACCTTTTCAAATCAAGCCATTTCTTTTCAAATCTTCAAGGCCACGTGACGTCACCACTAGATGGTGACAATGACGTAGCGGTTTCATTAACCAGCACCCGGTAATGCGTGGGCACAATATAGAGGTGCTGCTAGTTTCAAGCCAACTGCAGGCGCCTATAGAACGTATTCTGGAACAAACAGCCCACGGCCGCCCACAACACTCTACATCTGTCTAAACAAGTAGGTATGTTAGCATGAGTGATGGGGTGAAGGTGTCGATATGATTTTTGTACATTTTTTTAGGTTGTTTTTTCAATGGGTGAGCTTTACTTGCGGTACAGTTGTTAACTTTTTTTTTTAAATATTTCTCCAACTCAAAGAAGGGGTAAGGGTAGGAAGGGGGTAATTAAAAAAGATCATACAAACAATAGGTAAGTTTTATGTGAATTTTAAAGCATTTTGTGTTGGGTCTCTTGAAACTACACAGTTAAATTTTGTTTAAAATTATTTATATCATTTTAGTAGCTGCGTAATAAAAACTGTGTATTCACACGAGACCACTTCTCTTAATTACTGCTTCAAGAAAACGTAAATGAGTTGTTTAGTGTGGCTCACAGTCACAATGAAAGACATGGCGCTAACCGCAAACAACTGCTCCAATGAGAAACCATTTTCTTAATTAAAGCAGTTTATCATTGTAAAACTTGACATCGATTTGTTCTTTTGCCTTTCACTTTAAATTTAATAAGAAAACTTAACAAAAAAAATCAGCGACCACTTCTTTTGTGGATGGCATCCTTCAAATTGACTATGTTCACATAAAAAATATAGCCTACGTCTATGTCAGAACCCGGACTGTAAAATCAATCGATTGACAAATCGTTCATCAAAATCGGCTCAGTTGTTTAAGCTACGGTGGAACATAAAATTTTTACAAACACACATAGACTGATAAAATCAGAACCATTCCTTTTGGCTTTGCCGCAGTCGGGTAAAATAAAAAAATTATCGATATTTTTGGCCCGATATTTGCAAGCGCATCACTAATCCGTAGTACAATTGCAAGGCCACACGCTTTGTGCCGGCAACGAAGCTTGTAAGTACATTTCGCTGACATTCCTTTGGACAGTTCATAATACATGAGAACACGAATTTTGAACCACACAATATACATATTCCCGTAGGAATATTAAAATTCTATGACTGATGATTTAAGCGCTTTGGAGAGGTAAAAGTGCTGATTATTTAAAGAAAACATTATTTCTTGTTGAGGTACTCGTCTCTTTCTTTTTTTATGATCTTCATCATCTATAATTTATATTCAAGTACTATGTGTGTGGGTTTCTGTACCTAAGTTTTATTCTGAAAATTTACATTTTTCACGAACAGAATAACTTTCGCGTTTATAACATTGTAACCTATGGATTTTATTATAATAAGTACCATATCAAAGGGCGTATAATTTTGCGATGTCTTTATTCTTTGTTGTAAATTCCACTGAAACTCCTGAAAATAAACTTCTTTTTCCAAGAAAGGACGCTCATACACTAAAAAGAAATGGAGGTTTGGTGCTTAACTGTTCTTATACGACATAAAAGAATATACCTAGGTTAGTCTACATAAATACGAAAAACTATGCCGTCAGTAACAATTACGAATTTCAAAAAACCGATTTTCATAATTCCGATTGTTTCAAAATTCTTAATATAAGTCAACCTCTAAGTGAACGCCCTGATCGTTGGGCTCAGTAGCCAGCATGTTGGTTGCCATGTGGATGGAGTATGCGTCAATAATGTGAGCTACGCTGACGACATAGTGTTGCTGAGCGCATCGGTCTGCGGTCTTAGGAAATTGATGGGGACCTGTGAAGAGTATACCTTGAGCCATGGGTTGAAATATAATGCAGGGAAGAGTAAATTCATGGTGTTTGGGGCTAGTCTAAGAAGTGTAAATAGTGTACCCCCCTTTTTTTTTCTTTTTTGGTGGGTGGGAAATCATCAAATGACCCCCCCCGCTCTGGGCGGAGCGGAAGGGAGTGTCAGACTCTTACTGTGTACCCCCTGTGAGTATAAATAATGCACCACTTGAGAAAGTGGAACAGTTTAAATACTTGGGTGACATTGTTACAGCTGACCTAAAAGACGATGAGGACATTGAGCGGGAGCGGAGGGCGTTTTCAGTCAGAGGCAATATGATAGCGCGTAGGATTGTGCGTTGTTCGAGAGAGGTAAAAATAATGCTCTTTAGAGCTTATTATACATCCCTCTACAAGTGCAGCCTGTGGGCAAAGTATTCTCGTGCGGCTTACAGTGCCCTCCGCGTCCAGGGGCCCAATTCTGCTATTACAATAGTGTCAGAATGGTCTGTCATTGATTTCATAATTGTTGATTTTGACTTGTCAAAATCAACAATTATGAAATCAATGACAGACCATTAGAATTACCATTAGAATGGTCTGTCATTGATATCATAATTGTTGATTTTGACTTGCCAAACTTGTCAAAATCAACAATTATGAAATCAATGACAGACCATTCTGACACTATTGTCGTCTATTGTAATAGCAGAATTGGGCCCCAGTTCAATAACGCGTTCAGGGTGGTGTTGAGGCTGCCCCGGCCCTGCAGCGCCTCGGGCATGTTCGCGGAGACGCGCACCGACTGCTTTCATGAGACGATGCGCGTCGCTGGTGCGCAGAGTGCGGGGCAGCGCCAACACCGTTCTGGTGATGATTGCCAACAGCCTGGATTGCACTTATATCCGGCAATGCTGTAGCGGACGTATTGTTACTTTGTGAGTGCTCGTTTTTGTCTGTGCTTGTTAACCTGTCTATATCCTTATAAGTATCTGTTTGTTTAAGAGTCTTGTTACTAGAAATAATTTTATTTATTATAATAACTCCGATTTATCATTAATCCTATTTTCATAATTCCGAAATTGTATATGTAAAAGAGAAAAAAAACGTAGAACGTAAAAAGAACTTTCAACGAAAATTGGTTTGAATAAGATTTGATATTTATCTTTTGAGATATGGGACTTTTTAGTGAAACTGTTGCCGTAACTTTGTTTTTCATTGACACACTATATATGAATTTAGCTTTGCTGTTAAATGTAATTTACCTAATAATGAGCGTTAAAAATACTTATTGTTATTATACTGTTTGGTGTTACAGAACCTCTTTTGTGCGAGTCCGACTCGCACTTTGCCGGTATTTTTTATTTATTTAGAACTACTACTGTCGGATTGAAAATCAAAATAAGAAATTAAATCTATGATTTAAATCTGGGTCTCAGGATAAACCCTGTGGTAACCCCTAGAGGGTTAATTTACATGTATATTAAGCTAAACTTGACTGCACTTGTTTGCAACGTGATGGCTGGGTAGGTACCTAGAGCGTGATCAGGAGACTTAAAATGGCCGCTTTAGAAGAATCATAATGGGATAATATGAATTACGTTACAATTCGTAAAATGTTCACATTATTAACTGCATCTGTAGCTACTTATTTTAAGAATTTAACAACACACACACACACACACACATTTTTAGAGAATTTTAACATTATTCATATTATTATCCTATAATGGTTCTGCTAAAGCGGCCCCCAGTAGAAGCCAAATAATTTGCGGCACCGAACATTGGTACGTCAGGCCGCAAGATCTTAAATATAGTGATTATCTTTATGACAGTTCGGACACTATGATTTATTGAAAAATTATATTGAAGTTGTCGCTATAACCGCAGGTGTTAGTCTCTGTCAACCTATGGTCCGTTAATATTTCAACAAGATTGATCGAAGTTTCGACTGAACGTTCACCTTCACCAAGGACTGCCCTTCAACCAGAATGTAAAAATTCACGATAATGTACTCTGAATAATTCAATAGATAACGCACATTATTATGAAAGGTGCAATAAAAAGCTTTAAAAGTGAACCGTGAACACAAAGAAAACATAAAATTGAGACCACGAATTTTAATTCAAGAACGTATGCTTTTTCTCCAGTAGACTTTTTTTGTACATTTAGTGCTTTTTATTGAAAAGGTACTTACATTGAAAATGGAGATTGTATTTATTCGAATTAAACAGTGCCCGTTGTAAACTTGTAGCTAAGTAGATTTTGTTTGACGCGTAGGAGATTAAATCCAAAGCCGGCTGTGGGTAAAGCCGTTTAAAGACATTTCCATAAGTCTTGTCACTGCAGACGATATTTTTATTGAATTTATTTTTGCAGGAAAACGATACATTCAGGTTATGTATCGATAAATAACTAGTCACACAGTCACTATCAGTACAGCAAGTTTTTTGTATTCCCGAAGGGTTAGGCAGAGGTGTACCTCCACATTTCGCCAGTTTTGTTTAGGCTGATTTTATAGTCACGCGTTTCAGCAGCGCCGTCGGAGTGCGCGCGCTCGGATATGTATTGGGGTAGTAGTAGCGTTTCAAATTCGCGCGCTTGAGCAGCGCCGTTCGGTGTTCCTGTTCAACAGCGCGCTGCCCAACGGCGCGTCTAGCGGCGTGACTATAAAACCAGCCTTAAGTCCCATGAAATAGGTGGCGAGCCTATTGCCATCAACTGGGCACATATCCACACTCTGTAGCGGCTAGGTAAATATTTTTGTACGAGTATGTAGAGATTTTTTAGAAATGCGTTAAAAAGTTTGATATGTCATAGTCGAATGTGCCTGTCACAAATCCTTAGTAATGTGAAAGAATTTTTTTAAATTAAATAAAAATAAACCAACTAATATTTGCTTAAAATATAATAATAATAAGATGTGGTCTGAGTGGACAAGGGCCTGACCTCGCCCTCCCTGGCTAACGAGAACTGGCGCAAGCCTAGAGTATTGGACACTAATGACCTTAAGGCGAGGTATTCCTGCAAAAGTAGGCATTTAGCGCTGTAGGCTGCGCGCAAAATACTTCGCGTAAAATACTTCGCGTGGACACAGCGCGTTCGTGAACTCGCGTGACCTTGCCTAGCGACACAACATAGAAATATGCAGTTGGATAAGTAATATTACTTGACTTTTATGAAATATTTTTTCTATGATCAAAATTTGTTACTATCTAGTAGCGATAAATTAGAGCTTCGTTAATAAATGAAATAATTGTCTATAAAATATAAGAATATAAAATAATCATAATTGGGCAGTTTGAGTAACTAATTGAAAATAAACAGCCAGTTCGCTATTAGTAGGTTCGAGAACTGTAAAGATAAAATTATTTGTTTATGTGTTTTTGTGTAAATTGCAATACTTAAGTGTATTTTTATTGAACCTTCCTATTTCATTCAAACAAATTTCATTTTTTTTAATAAAAATAAAATTTTAACAATCACAAAACTAGAAAGAAACTCAACTAAGTAGATGAAATTAAAATATTTACTATAGGCCCGGCGCAGCCCTATCGCGTACGTACCACCCGGCTGTAGGTAATTATTTCAAAGACAGGGCCGAGTCACAATACTGTATATATTTGTACTGTGACATATCTTTGGAGTGCATTCTTTTTATTTGTTACTTTTATTGCTTTACACGACTTTTTTCGCTTGCGTTGTTTATTGCCCATTATAACTTGCAACAATTATAATCAACTTGGTCAAAAACAGACGGTATGGTACGCGAAATTGTCGCGGAAAAAACTGACACAGGTCCGTCGTCGGCAAGCGCCAGCGCGCGACTAATCGGGCCTGTCCGAGCCGCCGCGAACGCTTTTAATTCATATTAAAACATAGTAATTAAGAAAATAATGTTATCAAGTCAAACTCTGCCACTTTGTCTAGAACTAATTAGTTTCTTTAATTTAGTATAAAAATTAAATGTAAAATATCAGTAATTTAGTCATAATATTGAAAAAAAGTTACTAAAAGGTGTAACTTTGCGATTTTTTTCTATCGAGTGAAGTTCATCAGGTCTTGCAACTGAATGCGACTGTGACTAGATAAGATCCTTAAATATAACATATTTTTTTTTTTTTGAATTTTTAAACACTATATTCTTTGTCTCAGATGGTTTTAAAAAACTCAAATGTGCGCCCACCTCGCCTTAGGAGGTATGGCAGGGCAAGGAGCTTCACGGACGCTTTTACCGGGCACTACATAGGCCCGATGTAGACTTCTTAGCATCCGTATCTTGGCTGCGCTTGGGTGACCTATTGGCGAAAACTGAAGGTTTTGTCTGTGCAATAATGGACGAAGTTATTATGACGAATAACTACCGGAAATACATTGTGAAGGATGGCACGGTTGAAATTTGTCGGGCATGCCACCGTCCGGGAGAATCGATCCGACACATTATTTCTGAGTGTTGACTTGTTGAGACACAACCTCGTTGCCAGGATTATCCACTAGCAACTTGCTTTGAAGTACAACCTTGTGGAATTAGAAGTACCATACTAAAAGTATGTGCCCGACCCAGTTCTAGATGATGGTAATACCACGTTGTATTGGGATCGACCTATCGTCACTGACAGGACTATTGTTGCCAATAAGCCTGTCATTGTGGTGATAGATCGATTGGAGCGTCACGCAATGATTGTTGATATTACGGTTCTGCATGACGAGAACCTCGTGAAAGGAGAGAAAGATAAACAATTCAAATATCTGGCTCGCGAGGTTGTCGACATGTGGGACGTGACTACAGCAGTCATTGTGCCGATAGTCGTGTCGGCCAATGGCTTAATAGCCAATAGCCTCGACCAACATCTGAGGAGGCTCTCGCTTTGCAGTTGAATCGAGCGCTTGATTCAGAAGGTAGTTCTTATGGACACGGCGCTTATTGTTAGGAGGTTCCTCTCTCAAGAGCCCTGATCACCGGTAGCTCGGACTTGTTCCCGATGTCGGTGGGCTACTGTTTTCTATATTTTTAAATGTTTTTTTTTAAATATAATTTTTGTTCATAAAAATATTTAAAAATGTAAATAATATGTTAAAAAATGAATAAAGGGAATAATAACAATTTTATTTCTGAATCACTTCCACATTTGTTAGTAACAATGAAAACTTATATCCTAGTGTTTGTAACATTAATTCTTAGCTGCGTGATGCACGCCGATCCTGGGAAATTTCTACTTGACTGCGCGCAGTCGAATCCAACGCCGTAAGATCGGAAAGTCCCACATAACAGCCAACGTTCTAAGGATGGTGTTAGGGCTAGCGCGAACACGGCGTAGCAGAGATGCGCATCTCTTGCGCATGATGGCCGGAAAACTATCAACGCGCGCATCGGCAAATATGCGCTGCAAAAACGCGGCAGCCCCATCAACATGCCCTTGTCGTAAAGTTCACCCACAGGCTGCACGTGTAAAAGGATTGGCAGTAGGCTTTGAAAAGCGTCACTTTAACCTGAGCCGTACAACGTGCAAACCTATGGGCCAACATCCCACATCGAACACCCAGTGGGCCTGTGCTCCCGTTCTAGATCAGCATTATCTTTTAAATCGTCTGAGACCCAATTACCCAGATATTTAAAATTTGCTACACTTTTTTAGCTGCTATTTAGCTGCTGCTTATTTAGCTGCCATGTTGGTATAGTGATTGAAAACGTAACTGCTGAGCCTGTGGTCCAGGTTACGATTGCTAGGCTGGGCCAAGTGTTGTTTATCATCGATAGTTATCTATTTATTAGCAGCTTGGAATTCGGTGCCGGTTCTCAGTTGATGGTAATGGTCTCGCATCCTAATACTAAAACACAACTGGCGAAAGTAAAGTTAACATAAAAAATAACTATACCACGTGTTCAACTTTACTTCGGAATTATATTTAAGAGAACTCACATGAATAAATTTTAATATTACCTAAAGTAACGACGTCGACGTTTTAATCTAAACATGAATTGGTTTGGTTAACTTAGATTTCTTTTTAACATAATTTGCCTACCATTTTCTGTATTATCTTTGAAGGAAACAAAAATCTAGTTATTATGTCTAGCTAAAATGACGCAGTCGATGGAATTAGTGTGAACGAAGTAAAATATTATTTTGACGTGACAACGTCTAATAAATCGATGAACGCCGGCTGCATACACGAAAAAGAATGACTCATTGTCCCGTTACGCTCATTGTACGCTTGCGCCGCATGCAAGTATGCAATCATTTCATCGTTTTGTTATGACGTTGTCACGTTAAACTATCGTCCGTAAACCAACTTTCCAGACAACCAATTTTTTGGTCTGAACCGTGTTTTAGAAACATCTAATTTTTGTCAGGCCACTGCTGGACCTAGGGCTCCTCAATCGCACGCCACTCAACTCGATTCTCAGCAACTCTCATCCAGTTGCTACCACCCACCCTACGAAGATTTTCACTCCACCGAGCCTAAGGGCGTCCCCACCTTACGTTTGCCGATTCGCGGTCTCCGCTCAAGAACACGTCTACCCCAACGGTCACCGGTTCTACAGCTAATATGACCGGCCCATTGCCACTTCAGCTTACATAGCTTATAGTTAGGTTCCCCAAATTGAAAATTAGACGGAACATCTTCTATTAATCTTTCATAATTATACGAGTATGTTCCGTAATTTATTCAGTACATTAAAGTGTATAAAGAAATATAGATTTGTAATAACCCTTGGGACTAATTGCTAAGTTTTGAGCTCACTGCTCAAACTAGTTTATTGAGAAGTGATTGGATTTAACGCACAATTTTTTGATAAATCTTCTAAATAAACCAGTGTTTGAATTCATGCCGTTACAGAGCTTTATTTAAATATCGTCTAGTCCCTGGGTGGATTAGTCTGTACCTATTTAAATACTCTTACTAACTTTAAATTCTCTTCTAGTCAGGCCGTCAAAAGTAAGATGGTTTAAAGAGTAAAATATTTCAAATATAACTGACTGGCTTTTGCCCGCGGCTTCGCTCGTGTTAATTTAGAATTTGACAATCAGTATTAATAAAGTTTCTATAATAATATAATTCAATCATGATTCGAAAGACACGTGGTGCCATCTATTATTATAAAAAACGATTCTTGTTGTTTTCCTCGGGTACAATACTTTTTTTCGGGAAGAAAGGTACCCTATGTCCGTTTCTGTACACTTGACAACGTATGTGCAAAATTGGGGTCTCCCTTGTTTGACCGAAAAGAAATTGCCAAATTATCACTTCCCAAACAAATTTTCGCATAATTTCATTTGCCAAATTATTACTTACCAAAAAATCTCTTTACAAATAATTGTTACGAAAACCTATGTTTGGCAAGTGAACGTTTGAACAATAACTTGTTCACCAACTAGTACTTTTACCATTTTTTATCTAGTCAAATATTTCAGTTGGTATAAAATATTTTACGCAAAATTAAATAAGCCAAATATTTGGTGTCGTCAATTTTAAACTTACCATTTCAGTCAAAAGCACTATTAACTAGCTGGAATCTCCTATTTGGATTCGGTTGGGGCTCCTATTTCTGTCTGCAGGGTTTACAGGCACCTAACTAACCGATCCTCGGGGTGCCCCTGACGTCGACCGTCTAGGGTTAGCGTTTCCGTCAGCAGATCGACGGATCCCCGCTGCGCGGGGCTCCTATTTCTGTCTGCAAGGTTTACAGGAACCTAACTAACCGAATCTCGGGGTGCCCCTGACGTCGACCGTCTAGGGTTAGCGTTTCCGACAGCAGGTCGACGGATCCCCGCTGCGCGGGGCTCCTATTTCTGTCTGCAAGGTTTACAGGAACCTAACTAACCGAACCTCGGGGTGCCCCTGACGTCGACCGTCTAGGGTTAGCGTTTCCGTCAGCAGGTCGACGGATCCCCGCTGCGCGGGGCTCCTATTTCTGTCTGCAAGGTTTACAGGAACCTAACTAACCGAACCTCGGGGTGCCCCTGACGTCGACCGTCTAGGGTTAGGGTTTCTGTCAGCATCTGTTAAATTTCAATTACGTTATATTAAATCAATTTGTGTTATGTCTTCATTCCAAAATTTTTGCCTTTATATTTTTTGTCATAACAAATCATTTGACTAAACGTTTCTTGTCTTAATTTTGTTTGCTGTAATAAATCATTTGATTAAAGACCAAAAGCCTTAATGACATTATCCTTGGTAATAATCTGCCAAGTAAACATTTGACCAAATGAAAATGTGCGTACTAAAATTATTCCAAATATTACATTGGCATAAAAAAAGGTTGCTAAAATTTGTTTGGGTAATGAAAATTTGGCAAAATCTTTTCGGCAAAACGGCAGGATCCCGCAAAATTGATATGTGAAAAATCAGAATGATCGGTTCAGTGGTTTAGGCGTGTTACCAAACAAACTTACTTTCGCATTTATAATATCAGTGAAGTAAGGATTGTCATCCAAAACTATTAAATAACTTAGTAAAACTCTGACATGTGCAAGTTTTGTTTAAAAATAATCATTTATTCTCACTGCAATAAAAACGAATACATCAAAAAGTATACGGGGTGGAAGGGACACTGACGCGAAAACGGTTACCATCACACTTACCACGTATTCAGTACATCATTCTGAGCCCCCTACGTAGAAATATTTCATCGGTTATTAGAAGAAACCAGCCTGTTCCATACATTTTGACCGTGTAGCTGTAGGTCTTGCATTTTTGTAGGAAACAGTTGTTTTTTTTTTAATAACCGAATAAAAATTTCTCTGTGTGGGGGCTCAGAATGATGTAGGTACTGAATACGTGGTAACCGTTTTCGCGTCGGTATCCCTTGCACCCCGTATGCTAGAATCGATGCTGAGATGGGCCTTTGGCACTCAAGACCAGTCCTATACTGCCGTGCTAAGCTAAAAAGCGGTATCTTAAAAAAACATGTAAAAATCATTTTAATCAATCAATCCGTAATGTGTATACCAAACTATATTTACAAAACTTAAATTTTCTCGAAACTGGCTTTTCTTGAGATACCGCTTTGGCGTTTAGCACGGCAGTAAACTGTTTGAGAAAACGTAAAAGAAAAAGGCCCTCTTTAGCTCCTTATCTATCGAATAAAATACAGGTGAAAACGAAATGAAAGGAACAGTTCTCTCCACAACCGGAAACAGTGTCTTCACTCTACTTCGATTCCATTTTTTTCGTCACTGAAAAAATATTTAACGCTTCAGGGACACGATAAATGAAAATATTGCGTCTTGCAGCAACCTTATCGTATTTCTGTCAATCACAAATCAACATAACGTGTTTCCCTGTATATCGTGGAGAAGAAAATTCAATGATTTTCCCTGTCATGAAAAGATTAAACGTACGAAAATGCTGTGTATATTGGCTAAGGTATTACGCTCTTGGACGTGGAGTTGTGGGACACCCAAAGTATTAGAAATAGTGGCAGATTTAATTTTCCATATGAAAAATGTTGGTACACTGTATAACAAAATTACTGGTACTAATTCAACGTCAGTAATTCGCGCCATAAAATTATTTTTTATTTTGACATGGTTACTACTTACTCCAATTGGCGTGTGCTATAAATGACGAGGGTCTACCCAAACCATTTCAGAAATTCATCGTAGCAGCCTATGGGGATTTCGGGAAGCCCCATAGCCCTGAAGACATTTACGTAGAAATATTTATAATGTAACATTTCGAGTTTCAGGAGTGTAGTTTACTTTATTTTTTTACGGAATTTGAAATAAATAAAACAGTAAATAACATCACGCCTGTAATCTCTGTTTGATTGAGCAGAGGTGTACCTAATAGTACACCCACATTTCGCCACTTATGTTTAAGTCCCATGTGATTGCCCCTTTGCCATCAACCGGACACAAATCCAGACTCTATATCCATAGTTGCTACTAAGAAATTCCTGACGGAAGAATCAAATGACATTTTGGCGGACTTGGGAATCGAATCCAGGACCTGGTGTTCAGCAGTCGCGCTTGCGACCACTAGATCGACGGGGCAGTATAACATTATCATCATCATCCACAGCCTGAATTCACCCACTGCTGAGTATAGGCCTCTGTTTTCTTCTGCCAATCTCCACGTTCCTGTGCCAGCCTCATCCAGGTTTTTCCCCCGAAGGCAACTATGTCGTCTGCCCATCTAGCCGCCGGACCACCCACATTTCTTTTCCCCATTCTTGGTCGCCATTCGGTGACAACCTTATGTTGTAGTATGATATTAGCTTTATAGAATTTTTATGTCTATTGATAACTGGCAGTTTTGAAGTTTATGGTTTTTATAGTATTAAGAAGTTATGATTCAAATATAGAATGATGTTTGATTTTTGAGTAGTACAGAGAAAATTTGTAGCAGTCAGTTGAAGTTTAGTGACAACTGAAAAATGTTCAGGTGAATTTTATGTGGAGGTTTTAGAAATGCTTTAAATATAAAGATACGAACAGTTTTGTAATGTTTTATTCTATGTGAAGGATTCCAAGAAACTTTCCACCTTACAATGATGGTAAGATTTTAGACAGATACCAACAAGAGGTTATGGGCCCTCGCCACCGATGAAGATATGGTGTGAAGAGGTAAGGTGGACAAGAGTAAAGAACCCTTAAAAAATGTCTGGAGAAAAAGTGTAAAATTTAATTAAAAAATATACAATAATTTTTGAACATGGCGGAAGAAATTACTATTTCAAAATTAAAAACAGAAGAAGAATATTTTATATGGAAACAAAAATTAATTTTACTTTTGACTGCAAGAGATTTAGAACAGGTTTTGGAAATAGATGCTGAGATAAAAATTAAGGATTTTAAAAAGAAAGACGCAAAAGCGAAATTATTAATTATATGTGCTATAAGCGACAAATACATGGTGTACGCAATAAACTGCGAAAAATCAAAAGATATCATAGATAAATTTGACCGGTTATTTCTTGGACACAAAGACACACAAATTTCACAGCAATTGGAAGATTTTTACAAATATAAAATAATAAATAAGGATATAATGGCAGAAATAGCAGAGATAGAGAACAAGGCTACAAGAATTAGAGCATTAGGATACAAATTTGATGATGAACAGATAATGTCAAAAATACTATCAAATTTACCGAAGGACTTGATACACTTTAGGACTGCATGGGAATCAACGTCAAAAGAAGACAAAAATTTAATAAATTTAATATCAAGAATCAATTTAGAATTAAAAATGAGGAAAGACAGTAATGAAGAACCGAAACCAACAACATCCTATGAGAATGAGGCTGTAAAAGACACAGAAAACAGCTTTCATGTGAGGAGTTGCTTCAAATGCGGAAGAAAAGGACACATAGCGAGATTTTGCCATGATGATAGGAGAGTAAACAACAACAGCTTATGCTATAAGTGCATGAAGAGTGGACATAGACATGCAGATTGCAACTCACTATACAATTGTGCACACTGTAAGGATAATTCTCACTACACGAAATTCTGCCTAAAGCAAAATGTAAGTAATTTTTATACAGATCATTCTGAAAAAGAGGAAGTTGAATTCATTATAGATTCAGGAACAAGCAGTCACATTGTTACATCAGAAAGGTATCTAGTACATAAGGAGAAAATAAATTATAAAATTATGACAGCAGATGGAAACATACATCATGTTAACACAATGGGAAACTTATATTCTAACAATATTACATTAAAAAATGTTTTATGTGTTCCCCAACTTAAAAAGAACTTGATATCTGTATCTAGATTAGCTGATGATAATTATTTTTTAAAATTTTTCAGAACAACCTGCCAACTCGGAGGTAAAAACTCTGAATGTATGGAGTCTTGCGAACGGAGGGAGGATGGTCTATACTATTTAAAATTATTAATAAATACGACAAAGCCAGTCGTACTTTCGAGGTCAGTCAATGTTTTTCAAATAGACAGTAAATTCTGGCATCGTGCATTAGGACATGTACCTGTAAACAAGACAAAGGAAATTGTTCGAGGGATAGATGGAGGCCGTGTAAAGGAAGTTGACATCTGTGAAGTCTGCACACAATCGAAATTATGTAGAAAACCTTTTAAAACAACTAGACAAAGAGCGAGTCAACCATTAGAAATAATTCATAGTGATATTTGTGGTCCTATTCAAACAGAAACATGGGATGGTTACAAATATTTTATAACATTCTTGGATGATTATACTCATTTTGTAAAAGTTTATCTAATCAAAAATAAAAGCGAGGCTTTTTCAAAAATAATTAACTATATAAATTTGGCAGAAAATCATTTTAAAACTACAGTTAAAACATTTAGATGTGATAATGGAGGTGAATATACTAGTAAACAATTAAAAATGTATTGTAATAACAAAGGTATCAATATTGATTACACTATTCCATATTCTCCACAACTAAATGGTAAAGCTGAAAGATTAAATAGGTCTTTAATGGAACGAACAAGAGCGTTGCTTTTTGATATGCAACTACCACATGATTTATGGGGTGAAGCTGTGTTAACTTCTGCTTATTTATTAAACAGGAGTGCAAATACCATTAATGTTAAAACACCAGCAGAAATGTGGTTCAATAGAATACCGAATTTAAAACATTTAAATATTTTTGGATCTTTAACATATTACAAAAATAATTATCAGTTAAATAAACTTGACTCCAGGAGTAGTAAAGGGCTTTTAGTAGGGTTTACTAACAATGGTTATAAGATCTGGGATCCTTCAAATTTTAGAATTATTTACTCGAGAGATGTGGTGTTTAATAATAGTAAGAGTGAAGTTGCAGATTATTTGAAAATGTGTAATTGTAGAGTGGAAAAGTGCGATTTAGAGAATTTATTTAAAACGGTTAAAGTTGGTATTGGTAGTGATGTTATTAATGGTGATAGTTTTCGTGGTGAAAGTGGTGATGAAGATAGTAATGAAGAAATTAGAGGGAGAACTGTTGAAGATAATATTTTTAAAGATAGCGTTGAAGAAATAGGGGGCAGAACTGTTGAAGATAATGATATTTTTGAAGACAGCGTTGAAGAAATTAGAGTCGATGTTGAAGAGAATGATACTTTGAGAGGGGACGGTAATGATAGAGTAGTTGAAAGTAATGATGAGTTTGAAGATGCAATTGAACCAGTGAATAATGATGGATTGAGGATTTTACCGAGAAGAGAAAGGAAATTGCCATTTTGGTTGAAAGATTATGATTTGGAGACTTCGTTTTTGACTTATACAGATGTTTTTAATAGTTTTGAAAAGGATTTATGGAAGATAGCAATGAATGAGGAAAAAGATTCATTAGATAGAAACAAAACTTGGGAAATTGTGAATAAAAGTGAAGCGAAAAATAGGAAAATAATTTCAAGTAAATGGATTTTTACTATAAAGCCTGGCGGAAGATATAAGGCTAGATTAGTGGCAAGAGGATTTCTACAAAAATATAATATTGATTATAAGGAGACATATAGTCCAGTAGTAAACACAAGTAGTGTAAGATTGTTGTTGGCGATTGCAGCACAAAAAGGGTTTAAAATTAAACAATTTGATGTAAAAACGGCATTTTTATATGGAGAATTAGATGAAGAAATTTTTATGGAAATACCTTTAGGATATGATATAAAAGATAAAGAGAATAAAGTTTGTAAGTTAAAGAAGAGTTTATATGGATTAAAACAAGCACCACTTATGTGGAACAAGAGATTAACGGAGTTTTTAAAGAAATTAGGTTTGTTACAATTAAAATCGGATCCATGTGTGTTTGTTAATAAAGAAAAAGAAATATACTTGGCTATTTATGTAGACGATGGTATTTTAATTGGTGAAAATGAAATTGATTTAAATAAAATTATTAATAAATTAGAAAAAGAATTTGAAATGCGGAAATTTGATAAGACAGAAAAGTTTATAGGGTTTGATGTTAAAGTAGAACAAAACTTTATTAAGATTTATCAAGAAAGTTATATAAATCAAATTTTGGAAAAGTTTAAATATGAAAACTTAAAAGATAGTAGTCACCCAGATATTTTAATTGATACACATCAAGAGGGGAAAGTAAATGTTGATGATGTGCATCGATATAGACAATTGATTGGTTCATTGTTGTATTTGGTGAATAAAACAAGATTGGATATAGCTTTCCATGTTGGTTATTGTAGTAGGCATCAAGAACATCCTAACTTAAATGATTTTGGAAATATTAAGAACCTTTTTAGATATATTAAAAATACAGTCAGCAGTGGTATACAGTATGTTCGTGGTAACGATTTGACTTTGAAAGCATATTGTGATGCAGACTTCGCAGGTGATCCTGATACTAGGAAAAGTACGACTGGCTTCGTAATATTTTATGGTGGTGGTCCAATTCATTGGTGCTCACGTAAACAGTCAGTCACTGCTCTTTCCAGTACTGAGGCTGAATATATTTCTGCGGCCGAATGTATAAAAGATCTACTATACATTCAGAGTTTCATCTTCGAGTTGACAGATAAATTACCAAAAACTGAATTGTTTGTTGATAATCAATCTGCGATAGTTTTGATTAAAAATGGAATTTTAAATAGAAGAAGCAAACATATTGATGTTAAATATCATTTCATTAAGGAGAAAATAGACAAAAATTTATTAGATATTTACTATTGTCCGACTAAGAACAATTTGGCAGATATACTGACTAAACCATTGGATAGAACAAAGTTTTTGAGATTGAGACAGTGTATAGTGAGTGATACATAAGTGAAGAACATTCTATAATGTGATGAGTTATGTAGGTTAATTAAAATATAAGGTTGTTTGGGAATTAATTTGAAATTGTAATGGATAAGTTAGTTATGTAAGGTGTTTAGATTAATTAATTCAAAAGTTTGTTTGTTGTAGTCAGTTAAGTTGGGTGGGTTAATTAAGTTGGGTTTTAAAGTAGTTGATGAGAAGTTATGAGATGTTATTCAAACTGTAATAGACATAAAATTCAGAGGGGATGTTGTAGTATGATATTAGCTTTATAGAATTTTTATGTCTATTGATAACTGGCAGTTTTGAAGTTTATGGTTTTTATAGTATTAAGAAGTTATGATTCAAATATAGAATGATGTTTGATTTTTGAGTAGTACAGAGAAAATTTGTAGCAGTCAGTTGAAGTTTAGTGACAACTGAAAAATGTTCAGGTGAATTTTATGTGGAGGTTTTAGAAATGCTTTAAATATAAAGATACGAACAGTTTTGTAATGTTTTATTCTATGTGAAGGATTCCAAGAAACTTTCCACCTTACAATGATGGTAAGATTTTAGACAGATACCAACAAGACCTTAGTCTACCTGTCATCACTGCGCCTTGCTAGCTGTCCTGCCCAGCTCCATTTGAGTTCCGTAGCGCGATTTCCAATAACGAAAACTTTTGTACAAATTCGTCGCACTATAACATAATGCGACGAATTTCCACGACTGTAACCACACCACGTTTCCCGATCCAAAACTATTCACCAATCATTAATATTGCTCGCCACAATTAATAGCCGGGCACCAAAGATTGATTTGAATATCCACATTGAAAATAATTGTATTAATTCTACCACTTTGAGTCTCTGGAATTGAAACTAAAACAGAATTTCACTAAAATTGGGCAGAGGGCTATCTTTATTATCTGGAAGAACGGTAATACTATTTTTCCAAAGAAAATCACACACAGATGGAGACGCGAGTAACTAAAGATGGCCGAAGAAAGTATAATGGATTTTTTAATAGGTTCATAAATTTATCTTAGAAGGAAATAATTGAAGCCGATTGGAATGCCAATTTCATGGGCAGAGTTTTTTAATGAACAATACACGGTTGAGTGGGAGACGCACCAATTCATAATATTATCATCTTTAGCTTTCAAAAAAATAAAACCGAAGTCGGTTTTATTCTTTGGATTTTTTTTTTTAGATTGTCCCGTTTTTATTTGTAATATCCTGTATAAATATATGCTATGCATTTATTTTACATGGTTAACAATACATGTCACGGTAATATCCCCAATAAGATGGAACTCAGAGCATACAGGCGTGATGAATATGTTATGGTGTTGTAGAAACAATATATATACAAGCGATTGCAGCAATCACGACAGATTTGCTGTCTATTATTGAAGAGTTCCGTTCCATATTCTATGGGACCAACTTGGGAGTATACTCTTTCAAACAAAAAAACTATTTTTAAAATCGATCCACATTTGACCCAGAAATCGGAAAAAATACATGAAAAAAAAACATAGAGCCGAACATTGAACCTCCTCCTTTTTGAAGTCGGTTAAAAAGGGAGCTAGTGGCATCTCTGAAAATAACCTCGTGTAAACTATGATTGGTTGGATGAGTTTGCAATCTGGTTGTGACAGTTTTTAAAGGGATTGTGATTAAGTTAACTGTAGTGGAAAATAAAAACCTATCATAGAAGTCTAAGATTTTTAATGTTAAGAAAGGGGTTGGAAGATTTTTGTATGAAGCGTGGTCTACCTGACTTCTTTCATTTTATTAAAAAAAAAAATAGTGGGCTTACCGTCAAAATGATCATGACTATACGTCATATGACAATCCAATCATTTTCTGTCATATGCTAAGTATATGAATTTAGATACTGTCAATATAGATAAATATTCTTACGTTAATACGATTGTCCAAACGATGGATTTAACTGTCCCACGCTTGCATGTGACAGCTTGCGCAACTAACAGCGAAACAGTTTAATCACTCGTCATTCTCTCTTGGTAAAGCCTTGTCTACACTGAGGTATATTTGGTATTGCTTTAGCTTAATGGGAAAACAAGGGAAAAATACTGAGCAGTAGGACAACTGAGTACGAAGATGATGGCACAACACTGGCATCGGCACATGGTGCCTTATAAGGCGAGGTCTTGTATAGATGCCAGCACATCAAGCTACTACAATCGTTCAAGGTTGATTGGGTTTGTCAGTTTCTGGTAGCTTGATGTGCTGGCGTCTGTACAAAAACCACATTAATGCCCAAATTTTGAAGTGAACAAATCTATAGTAGCTACTTACCTGATGACAATACTGTTTGAAAAATTGTTTGTGTAGGCACTTTTCGTTATGATTGGAGATACATGTATCGCAACTCGATTAGCACCACCACATCAAGCTACCCGAAACAGTTTCGTAATCAACCTTGAACTTCATGCTTTAGCGATAAAGTTGGAAATCTATTAAAGAATTTGACAGATTGTGGTAGCTTGATGGTCTGTACATGAATCTCCGATTGTGACGAATTGTGATGTGATGAGTAGTAAATGCGGTGTGGACTAGTCTCAATAGCAGAACTGTATATATGTAGCATATTAGAATGCGCGTCATTCATCAGTCGTGTAGTTATGGAACGGTTTATATCTGAAGATGCACTTCCGGCAACAACAGTGGTATGATTCACGCGTTAATGAAATGAGTGGAAACATAGCGATAGTTGTTTATTCTCCTTTTTAGTAAACAGTAACTGTGGAAGACCAATGCCACCACGCTTATCGTGATCTGCCGAGTCGTATCCCAACTATGTTGGGGTCGGCTTCCAGTCTAACCACCACAACCCATTTACTGGGAAATACGATAACCTTTGGTAAGACTGGTTGCCAGACTTTCAACTATAATCGCACTATTCTTGGTATTACATAAGCACATGTTTACAATACTTCATCATCTGCCTAGCCTTTTCCCAACTATCTTGGGTTCGACTCCCAGTCTAACCGGATGCAGCTGAATACTAGTATTATAAATGGAGCGACTGCCTATCTGACATCCACAACCCAGTTAGTACTGAGTAACGCAGTATCCTTGGTAAGACTGGTTGTCAGACTTACGGGCCACTAACTACCTGTAACGACTGTCAAAGATCTACAAATGATATCGCGGACCACCGGCTTAACGTGCTTTCCGAGGCACGGAGGATACTCGGTATGTAATGAGAGGTCACCCAGACCAACAGACCAACCGAGGCAAGCACGGCTTAACCTAAAGATCGACCCGAGCGGCTGTTATTATTTAACCACGAGCTCCTCCATGTTTACAATGCTTACTAAGGATAAAAAAAAGTACAGAAAGGAGTTGCAAAAAAAACTATTGATTTGATAGGAAAAGTTTTCGGTATTATGAAAAGGCTCTACAGTTACCTCCTTATCCTCTAATCTATTTAATTGCAAGCATAATCCTCTACCGAATCCAAATCTTTTTCAAGCCTGGATATTGTGGCAGATAACATGAGCTGTGTAATGGAAAATCATGATGACAACATTAAGATCGATAACTCAGGCCAAAAATCCCACGAAAAAGTATAATTATTACATGGTTAATTTACATAATCCCACATTTTAGCCTTGGATGTCCCACTGTTGGGCAAAGGCCTCCCCCATAGCCTTCCAGGTACTCTTCTTCCGCGCCACCTCGAACCAGCCTTGTTCGAGGGATCATATATTTGTTATTTTTTTATATTAATAGGTACGCCAGTCTTGTCCTACTGTTATTGTGGACAGATGAATTCAGATTAAAACTAAGTCATGTGCGCACTGTTATACCTTTCCGAACAGATTAATTAACAAGAGACAGCGGGGTGTTTTGTTGGCACAAACCACACAATTATATCTTTGTTCTCGTTTTCTAAACACATCATAAGGCATGAAAGAACAAATACTATGGTAACAGGAAATTAGTTCCATTTGTTGACTCTGGCGGATTTGACAGGTTGTTTGGTGGCCCTATGATTTTGAACCTTTATTCTCATTGACGCAAGGTTCATCGTCGTCCTGCCCTTGGCCCATGTTATTTGGGGTCGGCGCAACACGTTTTTGTATTCCATTTTCCCCTATCCCAGTTCATTTTCGTCTTACATTTTTCAAATGAAGCAACCTATTATGGTAAAGTGTAATAGTATTGATAGTCTAGAGGTGTGACCGTCGGACTGCTAAGTCACAGGTTTTGAGTTCGAACCCAAGACATACATCTCTGATTTTTCGGATTCATGTGCGTATTGTATAATTTTCACTTCCTTCGTTGAAGGAAAACATCGTAATGAAATCAGCATGCCTGAGAGATATTTCTTGACGGCATGTAAAGTCAAGTCAGAGGCCCATGGGCAGCATATAACCTCTGACACCAGGTTAGGCACTAACCACACGGTAACACACGATTTTTTTTTTGTTTGCACGTCCTGTCCCTGCGGCATATAAATATTTTTTCTTTCTTTCTTTCTATAAAGAAGAAGAAGAAGATGGAATAATGTGACCAAGAACCAGAATTTTCCCTAGTAGTATATATATTTAATTTTAGCGCCTCTTATTTAAACTGCATCATCATATTTGTTTTCATAGACCGTGTGAAGCATGTGATGTGTCTTTGCTTTTTATCCATGATGAATCCATGACGATCCATGTATCGTTGCCATAATAATGTGTTATTGTTATGAAATAAACTCATTCAATTGTTATTGTTTTCTATAATTATACACACATCGTATATGTGTTTAGGGATATATTACAACTATTAGCATAACTTTAAAAGTGTTGGACATTTCAAAAATATTTAAACGCGAATTTGTTTCTGGCACATTTATCTTCGGTATCCAAAAATTAAATTAAAAATAGGATGTGACAAAATTTAGTACACTTCATTAAAACATGACTTTCTCACCTAACTGCCTTAAAGATTTTATTGTTTTTAACAAAACCAAATGATTTTTTCGTACATTTTTAAATTAAAGTCAATACTGCTGAGTTTACTTAAACCATGGAACGTCACCATTAAACTAGAAAAGAGATGTTGACACCAATAGGCATGCTGGAAGTAGGCGCGCCCCCGTGTATGTTGCTGATGCCATTGGCACCAGACAAAGCGTCATATCCAGATTATGGTCTCGCAATCTGAATACTGGTGAGGTGATAGAGCGGCACACTGGAAATATTTGGGTAGCCATCGCCAGTCAAGACCGATTTTTACAAATTACGACGAGAAAACAACTCTTAAATCCTGTGAGGCACGCCTTCCCGATAATCTGCTGCCGAACAATCCACTTTTCACGCATTTTCGTCAACTACACAACTTGACAAGCTCGTTTTGAGCATGAATATCTTTGCAGATGTGTTATTTTAAATATCCGAGGTGCTCTTACAGTTTATTATTTTTATTTTATGAAAAATTAATTGTTCCATTTAAATTTGTTTCCTGTTTTAATCACCAAAAACTGTGTCTAATTTTGGCAAAATTTTAACTTTTTTTTTATTTTTATTAAAAAAAACCCTTAAGTAAAAAAAGTTTAGTTTTTTATTAAATTTTCTGTAAGAGTATAAAATGCTGCGGACTTTAATATAAAGATACTTTAAGAAATTCTTTATAGTTTTGTTTAAATACGTTATTCACCAAGATTCATTGAGTTGTTATGTATCAATGAATTTTTAGTTAGGCTAGTCACTGATACAGCGAGAAATTGCATCGAGTGCCGATATTATCGTCGGATACAGCGTCAGTTTTTTTTCCTGAGAAAATGTATGATGTTTACTTACTAATAACCAAGCGACATTGCTCAAAAATTTCATTGCATTATATTGCGTGATCGTCCTTATGACCTGAAAAAATGAGACGAAACCGATAAGTCCTAAAACCAATAAAATATAAAATTATGTGACTTTCACCTACTCGCACTAAGGGGTCTCCTCTTTAAGTCCATCAACAAAACATAATAATACGGGCTTGTCCGAAAATACTTCGAAATTAACTCTACTCCCTGTTATTTACAGATTCATGAATTTTTGATAACACATCGAGAGTAGGGCAACTGTCAATGCTGACCCATTCCTTCTTCCTGCTCCATAGCCGCAGCAGTAAGAATGTCATGGTCTTGTACGGGTAAGGTACATTTAAATGATAGACTTATAGAGTGATTGAATTTGTGTATTGAAAGAACACCCAAAAACTGATAACTGATCGACTCGCGGCGAATGAGTCTTTTGTTGTTAGCCCAAACGGTGCTATGCGATTACTGGGCCCGAGTCTCGACATAGATACCGACACTGTCGCAAACTTTCGATCGCTTAATATGAACGAAAAAAATCGGTTGGAATAACGATGCTTGCAAGAAACGCATCTTGGATGTTCAGACTTGCATTTCTCGCAAGCAACGTTATTACAACCGATTTTTTTTTCTGTTACCTATTATTAAGCGATCGAAAGTTTGCGACAACGTCGGTATCTATGTCGAGACTACCGGCCCTGATCGTTGACTTAAAAATTGTATATTTTATTCATTCGCTGCGCGTCGATGTCAGCGTAATATTGATACATATGATATTGTACGGGTTTGCTCGTACAGGTCTGATTACTGTGATCCTTTTTTTGTATCAGCAAAACATTAATAATTAAATTGACAGCAAAATATCATAACTACGAGTACAATGGCCAGGGAAGGCAGATTTTTTTTGGCATGATGAATCATGTTTTCACGAAGCATCATGCGACCGTAACCTACAACTATTAAGGTTTTGAAACAACTTTATAACCCATAAATAATTATGAATTACTAGCTGTGTCCCGCGACCGTCGTCCGCATGAAATTAGTGGTGTGAAATATATACTTTACGACCTATTCTCATACCTACCAAATATACATAACAAATTCACAAAAATTGGTCGAGCCGTTTAGAAGGAGTGCTACCACAAACACGGTGACACGAGATTTTTATATATCAGATTTAGTTCGTCTCCAAAGTACCTACATCGTGTCAATTTACATTAAAAAAAACTGCACCGTGTGTCAATAAAATACAAAGTTGCGTTACTTTTATAG
Organism: Eurois occulta; assembly: GCA_950022335.1. Taxonomy (NCBI): domain Eukaryota; kingdom Metazoa; phylum Arthropoda; class Insecta; order Lepidoptera; family Noctuidae; genus Eurois; species Eurois occulta. The sequence continues at coordinate 14,046,888 of OX465479.1, read as the reverse complement.
CCTTGGGGATACCACTTCGTGACTTTAACTTAGGAGTGGAAAACGTGCTCATTTAATATTTAGTAGCTGGTAATAATATGTTTACCTTTTTCTTAATCTACCTACGAAGACACGTGACAAAATTTTCCATGTTTTTCTCATCTGAGGTGTCCATAGACAAGACTGATACCTACACACATACATGCATACTCATGAAAGGACAGTGGATACATATTTAGAATCCCACATACACTAAAACGTACGAATATTGTGAAATTCCAACAATACTTATTAGATACATGCGGGCCGAATAGATAAGTTCCTTTTTTGTTTTTGTTATCGGTTAAATATAGGCTCAAGACTATGTTCGTAGCACTTCACTTTGCACCGTTTACTTTATGCTGACCTGTGGCACCTGTCCGCGGAAGCAACTGAACTTCATCTGGTGCAGCATTTTAACAGTTTAGCGGCGGAAATGTGGGACAAATTAATTATTAAAACGATACAAGGTAGTTCATAAACTGTAACTGTAATAATATAATGGTGTATTTTATTTACTTTAATACGAAATATAAACCCTTTTTGAGTAACGAAGCTAGAATAGCCTTTGGAAAAAGCTTATCTCTAAGCTTTAACCCGATAGTCGCCAGTCGCTTGCCTGCAAGACCACAGGGCAAACAATATCAGAACAACAATAGGCTTCAGAAAAATGAAACTACAGTATCGTTCACGTTCGTTCGGCACGCACGACCTTTAACACAATGCAATGCACCAGGTCTTGAGTCGAGCCTCGGGATTGAAACAAAATAATGAAATGATCCGATATTTCTAAAAATACTTTCACACGTCATTTTTTTTTTAAACCAGTTATGGTCGGTGTTTACTATCTGAAACAGGAGAAACTAATTCAGGGGTCATTGTCTTGGTCAGACCATGTGAGGACCATGCGGGTTCTGATGGTCTTTTGAAGAGATTACCACACATATTTGAGTAGTCCGTCCAGTCAGTGCAAGCATGTGTCGGCAAATGAAAATACCCTACCTACTTTAAAAAGCACTAGGTTCTAATTTCAACAGATTTCAAACATATAACTCGTACACATACACACTACTACACACACACTACACGATAAACTACTGGGGTTACTAATCGAACTGATATTGTAAGTTTAAGCTGCACTTGCCGCGTTCTGGATTACAGAAGCAATTTTGGATATGGTAACCTAATTCACGACAAAATTAAAAAGAAAAATGTTTGTGACTCTGCTTTAATACAGATTTCTTATCTTTTGTATTATAATAAATTCTACTTATTAATACATATAAAAAGTAAATTCGATTGAGCGTATCATATTTTCTGACAGCCTCGTCAACGCCCACTCCAAAACTCTTAGAAGCTCATTTTTCACACTTCCTGCAGGTGCATATTTTTGCGAGTGATAGGGCAGTGCTGCACCCTGCATGCAAACATGGATCTTTTTGCGAAATTAAAACTAAATATTTTGCAAAACTTTTTATCTCATGGATTTCCGCAAACTTACGCCTGATTCACAACTTACCTTAAAGCTGGATTGTGTTCAGACGGGACGACGGGATATGGATTGCGGACGAAGTCGCTGGCAAAGGTGGTATTAATTAAATACAAGGTGTAAGGGACAGACCAGCGTAGACTGATGGGGTGAATACAGTACATCATACTAAGATGACCGGTACAAGAAATTATTTCAGGAATGTTATGGGAATTCAATAAATTTGATTTGTTTTAATTTCTCATACACCATGTATTGATGCTGTGGCAAAACGCACGTAGCGAACGGCAAGCGCGACGGCGAGTTCGATGAACTTTGTAGCTACGCAGGAAGTGAACAGCTGATTTCTTTAGAGTATTTCAACATCCATTGTTGGTTAATTTTATTTTAGCCGTATTATTTACCCAAAAGGAGTGCTGGGTACAGAGAAAGTAATGTTACAATGAAATAAAGGAATAGTAACCGAATAAGCGATAAAAAAATTAAAATTTTCCTGAGAAAAGTTCCGGTGGAAAATGATTCAAAATAAGGAGCTGAATGCACACTGTCAGTTTACGGTGAGCTGTCTCTTACAACCTGTAAATAAAAAACCTCTATGAAAAAATAATATTTAGATATTATTTTTAGCGCTTTTTAAAGCTAAGCACTCTCTGGAATAAGACACCTTCAAACGAAAAAGACTTAATCAAAATCGGTTCCCCCATTCAGGAGCTATGATGCCACACACAGACACACAGATGCACACTACAAACTTGTAACACCCCTTGTTTTAGTCGGGGGTTAAAAATATTGTCCATGGTGATTTCTAGCTTGTTCTGCTCCGTTGAGAGTTACATTTTTCTGACTAACCGACTTTTTGGCAATTCACAATAGCCTACAATTGGTTTATTGAAATAGTTAGTAGAAAATATGACTGCCTCTTTGGTCTAGTGGTCGCAAGCACGACTGTTGAGCAGGAGGTCCTGGGTTCGTTTCCCGGGTCGTGCAAAGGGATATTGGGTTTTTTTTCGGGAATTTCTCAGTAGCAGCCACGGAGTCTGGAATCGCGCCCGATTGTTGGCAATAGGCTCGCCCCCTATTACATGGACTTAAATATAACTGGCGAGATGTGGGTGTACTATTAGTGATAACGACAATTCCATGGTTGTCCTGACCCTATGCATATCAGGGTGGACAGCGCTCTCGATCGGCACGACCGCGACCGATAGAACACTATATTCGGGGGTGCGCGGGAGAGTATCGTGCTGTTTCAATTTCTTACAATACGAGTATATGTGATGTTATAAGTATCCATGGTTTGATTTAAAGGACTAACATTAGGTACACCTCTGCCTAACTCTTCTGGGATTGCAGGCGTGATATTATGTACATGTTAGTAGAAAATCTCTAAATAAGATTGTTTACTACTTCAATCGGTATTATTTCTACTCTGAGTATTAATAATACTCGTGCACTCACCTCCATTGCTATTTGTTCTAGTACCGTTTGAGGTAGAAATAGTCTACTATTTCTCCTACGATGACAAAATATACTAGTGTTCTTCAGAGGGAATATAATAGCTGTCAGATCTGCTCGTGAAATATGGTCACAGCCGGCACAGCCAGTGGTCGTAATCTATTCAATTGGTGGAAGAAATTATATTTCGTGCCACAAAGATCACGATTTATCTGTAAATATTTATGTGTCGGTTACATAATATTGTACTTCCTACCTTTTCTTCTAGACATTATCTCTTATTTTTTCACTGAGCAAATATTGAGTGACTAACAGAAAACATAACTAATAATAAACTAGGGACCTACTCGTTCAAAAATACCCAGTACTTAGCTTCTTTGGTTCAAAATACGTTGCTTAGGTCATTTAAGTAGATATCAAATTGTTCTGCGGATTATGTTCCGAAAGTTTATAAGTCAATTTAATGTATAATAAGTACAATTTAAAGGATATATATAAGAAAATTTAGATGTAGGTACATTACCTACCCCACTCTAGAGATTGTCGTAGACATCACCAAAACATTGATATTGAATTCAGGAAAGGTGATAGCAATTTATTTGAAGGATTGTAAATACTTCTCTCAGATTAAACTTTAAACCCATATTATCTGATTCAGTTTAATATTAATAAAATTATTTCAGTTAAAGAAATAAATAAAATAAAAAGTGGAATTCGCGTTCCTGAAATACTTTCCAAGGGCGCCTGGAAAACAATGCTACAAAGCTTTAGCAACTCTTGACAGACAGTCTAAAAATACGTGTATCTCGTAGCAGGCCAAAGTCATTTTTGACAAAGTTTTCAAAGTTATGCAATGTCTTCGATTTTCAGCTTTACGCTTTAAGCTGAGCTTCACCTGTATGTTTCACAAGTTGGATTGTTTTTGCTGTAAAACACCTTATGTTAAGAGATTTAAAATTCTTAGTACCTATCAAGCGTTAGACCTGGAGAATATAAACGAGTAAGGGGCCACTGATACGAAGTGAAACTCGACCGCGCCCGCGGCCATGTGGCCTACCATGACGTCTTAAAGCAGGAGTAATTCCAGTGTTGGAAAGAGATGACGCTAGACCACCTGTATAACTCTGTCTCTTTCCCACACTGGAATTACTCCTGCCTTAAGACGTCATAGTAACCCCCTGATCGTAAAAATATTCATCAGTTCATTCAATATTCAGTATAGTGTACTGATCATCATCATCATTATGTACACCCGATGTCATTACATTCATAAGTTGTTACGTCAATCTACATAAAACCTAAAGCGTTGATGAATAAAAAGGGTGTAAACACTAAAATCACTTATCCCTGATTTTAGGCCTTTTCGTATAGCATAAGCATAATCAGCCTATAATGTTCCGACAGATATTCTCTTCTAAAGCTGTAAAAATTAAATGAGAGGTACGTCTGCATGTAAAAAATGTTTTTTCTCGTGGTCAGAAGAGACCTCAGACAGGGACCGATTAATAGGGTTTAAAGTTTAACCGGTTAGACCTATACCCGCTTAAATGTTTGATTAACATTTAAGTGAGTCAATTAACCCTTATAAAATGTGGGTTAACCATTTAAATATTGCTGAATAACCAGAATGAATGAGACAAAGCACCGAGCGTGAGCTAACCGCCACTTTCTAGGATATTTTTATGTACAAAAATGAACTCTGTGGGTGAACCGGTTATTAAAGGCTGATTAACCATATTATACGGGTTAACCTTTACTCTAGGGTACTCTAGGTCACCTAACCCCAAAAAAATATCCGGATTAAAACCCGTATACAGGTAACTTTTAGGCACCTGCTCAGAACGATACCTGCCACACTACTTCTGCTGGTTTGTCTACGTTCATGCATCTAGTCTAGTGGTCTGGACTCTGGCGTGTGTTGTTACATTTTGTTTTTATTTGTTATTCAATTGCAAACAAGTGTTTTAGTGATGACTGTAAATCAGTAAATAAACTGTTAGTATTTAAGCGACGATACATTCGAGTTGGGGTGCAGATCAAGTTCTCATCTCAAACGCAACATGCGGTATTCAAGTCACCTCTTAGTAAAGACGTTCATTGTTGTTATTTCAGGTAAGTCATAAAATTTTGTTTTATTAGTAACGACTAGGTTCGTCTCAGGAAAGAGGCTTGACACCTATTTTGTCTGAAAAAAAAACCGCATGTAAACAGTATAAATAAATAAATAAAATAAACATGCATGTTGATGAATCATACAGTTTTTTAAACAACCATGAAAATACAAGAAAATGATGCAAATACTTTTAGCTTTTGACCATTGATTCCTGATGCTTTCATAAGTTAAGGATCTGTCACAATTTTATAATCTTACCTTGGAATTTGCATTTCCTTGAATTTTTAAAAACTATTCAGCGGTAGTCATGACCGCTATCATCGCTATCACAATCATCGTCAACAATATTTTCGCGATTTTACCGGGAACTAAATAAGTCTGGAGAATATTTGATATTTTTGACACTATGTAAAATCCAGGATGATTATAATAATAATAAGAAGGCCTATGATTCTGTGCCTCATACATGGCTCATGAGGGTGCTGGAGTTGTATAAAGTTGATGCAACTCTGCGTACCTTCCTGATGTCATGTATGGGGCACTGGAGAACGGTCCTTCGCTATCCAGGATGTCGACAGATCCAGGGGAACAGCGAACCAATAAGGATAGAGCGCGGTATATTCCAGGGTGATAGTCTGAGTCCATTGTGGTTTTGTCTAGCCTTGAACCCTCTCAGTACATTGCTGGAAGGTTCAGGCCTAGGCTATCGGTTGAGGAGAGGTGGTCAGGTCATATCTCACCTTCTTTACATGGATGATCTGAAACTCTTTGCCCCCAACAATTTGCAACTGATGAAGCTACTGAAGGTAACAGAAACTTTCAGTAGCGCCATCAGGATGGAATTTGGTGTGGACAAATGTGCAGTCATGCATGTGAAGCGAGGGGAGATTATGGAATCCGTGGGAACTCAACTCTCGGATTCCATACACCTTAGATCCCTCTCCTCAACAGAAACCTACAAGTATTTGGGTATGTCGGAAGCATTAGGTATCAACACTGCCGACATGAAACAATCGTTGAGGGAGCGCTTTTTTGGTCGCCTGAATAAGGTTCTAAACAGTCTTTTGTCAGGCGGAAACAAGGTGCGCGCCTTCAACGGTTGGGTCATGCCGGTTTTGATGTATTCTTTCGGCATACTCAAATGGACTCAGACGGAACTTGATGCCCTGGATAGGAGGGTCCGCTCACTGCTGACCGCAAATCGGATGCATCACCCACGGTCGTCGGTGATGAGACTGTATATCCCGCGGAAGTGCGGGGGTCGTGGCTTCTTAAATGCTAAGACCCTGCACAACCGTGAGGTATGCAGTCTCAGGGAATACTTCCTAGAAGCCGACGTGGGTATGCACCGAGATGTGGTCTCAGTGGATAAGGGCCTTACCCCGCTCTCCCTGGCTAACGAGAACTGGCGCAAGCCTAGAGTATTAGACACTAATGACCGCATGGAGGTATGGCAGAGCAAGGAGCTGCACGGGCGCTTCTACCGGGCCCTACATGGGCCCGATGTAGACTTCTTAGCGTCCGTATCTTGGCTGCGTTTCGGTGACCTCTTCGGGGAAACCGAAGGTTTTGTCTGTGCAATAATGGACGAAGTTATGATGACGAATAACTACCGGAAATACATTGTGATGGATGGCACGGTTGACATATGTCGGGCATGCCACCGTCCAGGAGAATCGATTCGACACATTATTTCTGGGTGTTCTCATCTAGCTAACGGAGAGTACTTGCATAGACACAACCTCGTTGCCAGGATTATCCACCAGCAACTTGCTTTGAAGTACAACCTTGTGGAATCAGAAGTGCCATACTATAAGTATGCGCCCGACCCAGTTCTCGATGATGGTAATATCACGTTGTACTGGGATCGACCTATCGTCACTGACAGGACTATTGTTGCCAATAAGCCTGACATTGTGGTGATAGATCGATTGGAGCGTCGCGCAATGATTGTTGATATAACGGTCCCGCATGACGAGAACCTCGTGAAAGCAGAGAAAGATAAACAATTCAAATATCAGGATCTGGCTCGCGAGGTTGTCGACATGTGGGACGTGACTACAGCAGTCATTGTGCCGATAGTCGTGTCGGCCAATGGCTTAATAGCCAAGAGCCTCGACCAACATCTGAGGAGGCTCTCGCTGGGCAGCTGGATCGAGCGCTTGATTCAGAAGGCAGTTCTTCTGGACACGGCACGTATTGTTAGGAGGTTCCTCTCTCAAGATCCCTGACCACCGGTAGCTCGGACCCTGTTCCCGATGCCGGTGGGCTACTATTTTTTATATTTTTAAATGTTTTTTTATATGGTTTTATATTCTAATATTTAAAAATATAATTAATGTGTGTAAAGATAAATAAAGAAATAATAATAATAAATTGATTTATTTGGGACAACATAGGAACCATTTTTGTTAGTGAAACTCCTTATACACTACAACTTATACACTAGGATTAGTAACAAAAGAAGAATAAAATTAGTGAGTCATGTATTTACGAGGCATTTCCTGTGGACAATGATTCCGCATGAGATGCCTCAGCACAGGAGCTCTCGGGTCTTCAGCCACGGCTTTCAGGATGCTATTGCTACTCCCCCGAATCCTCCTCACAAGCGATGCCACCTTTTTTCTGATGATTGCATGAAACCCATCTGTATGCGATTGGGCAAACATCCCCGAGGCACTGCAGAATCGAGGGAGTTTCAACATCATCATTATGGTAGTAAATTCTTCTTCGTCGTGTCGATTCCCTTTTTTTTAAATTAAATTAGTTTTGACCAGAAAACTCTCTGCCGCCTCGACGGCGTTGGTGGTGGCCGCAAACAGGTCCCTCAAAGTGCAAGTGGAACCACACATAGTGCAGGACAGGAGGTGAGCCATAGTTTGCGTTGAGGCACCGCAGTCACACATGGCTTCATCGGAATACCCCCACCGGACCAGGCTGTATCTGCAGCGGCCCACCTGGCTTCGCAATCGGTTTAGGGTCTTCGAGGTGGGCCATGGCAGCAGGTATCCCGGTGGGAGCCTTTCTGCAACTTCAACATAATGTGTCGGAGGGAGATGTCTCAGCCCTGTTGTTCTACACAAATGAATTAGTCTACCTAAGGCAGCTCAATTCCGACTCTTCAGCCTGCCTCTTGGCGTCTCCATATTATACAGACGGGGCGTTTGTCTGTCTGCTGCTTATACTTTTCGCAAGAGCAGGCAACCTCTCTTCTTACCTCTGGGGGGGTCACTCCTGCAAGCGAATATAGTGCAGTTAGTGGTATGGTTTGAGGCAGTCAGTTATTATTCGGCATGTTTCGTTTAGGGCTACATCTACTTCTCGGGCATGATTGAACGATGCCACACTGGGCATGCAAATCCGCCAGCCGAGAAGCAGAGAGCCAAGCCAGAAGTCCGGAGAACATGTGCGGTAGCGCCCCAGGCCGTGGATGCTAGCCGCCGTAATAAGTTGTTGCGAGCACTGACCTTTAGCTTGGTTTTAATGCAGTGGTGTTTGTAGGTAAGTGAGCGATCTAGTGCGGCTCCCAAATAGACGGGTTGCTCTTGTGCTTAATGGCCGCGTCTCGCCATTTTATTTTTAGAGTTCTGTTCGCTTCACGATTTCTGAGGTGGAATGCGCAACACACCGTGGAGGTCTGCCCTGCTTGGGCGGAGCACCGCCGTGTCCTCGTAGCGGCGATTGGCGGCGGCGACCTCTCGCGTCCGGCCCTGGTTCAAGTCATGGTCCGAGGCGAGAGGGAATGGGAAGCCGTCACCTCCTTCTGCGAAGCAGTCATGCTAGCGAAGCAGGGGGTGGAACGTGAGAGGGAGAACACCTCACGTCCCAGCCGCCGCGGGAGAAGCACCGGGCGTCAGGGGCCACGCCGTGATGGCTCTCGGCCACCGTAGGCGCGGGCCTGTGGACGGTGAGTAAGGGGTTAGCTCGCCGTCCGTCCGTCTTGTGACGACAGGCCGTGTCGACGGCGCGTTCGTGTTCCACGCGCGCCTCAAAGAGATGTCAGCAATCAAAAGGGGCCCGCAAGGGCCGATGCCTGCCAGGGCTGCGTGACTGTTCGAAAGAGATAGCGCGGCCCTGGAACATAAAGGGCAAAAGAAGGAACATGGGCTGTTTTTAGTCAGTAAGAGTCTGACACTCCCTTCCGCTCCGCCCAGAGCTGGAGGAGTCATTTGATGATTTACCACCAGAAAAAAAAAAAGGTGGAATGCGCAAGATTGTTTTAGATGGATTGGGCCTCAATGCGTTGTTCTCATAGTAACTACTGAGAGTATTTAGAGCTATTTCAAGGTTTGTTTCGGAATCCTCGAAGTTTGTAGTCCTTGTAGCAAGGGCCAGGTTGTCCGTAAAGAAATCGTTCGGTGTTGGTTGTTTTGCACTGATCGTTGGTGTATATATTAAATAAAATGGGAGCTAGGACACTGCCTTGAGGTAGCCATTCTTAAGGATGTGCCATCTACTTTTCGCTGAGTTTAAGTAGAATAGGAACCGTCGGTTGCGTAACATCCCACCCAGGATCCGTGTGAAATTTTGATCGTCTGTTAGGGCTGTAAGTTTGGCTAGCAATCGTTTAACGTTGACCTTGTCGTAAACTGCTGATAAGTCGACTAGGACAACGCCAGTTATTTGGCTAGCTTCATAGGCATCCTCGATCTATTGGGTGAGGCGAAGGATTTGCCAGGCCGGTGCATGATTTTCCAGAGCGAAAACCAGCTTGTTCTGCGATCAACTCCGGATCGATCAGAGGTTGAAGACGGTTGAGGGTTAGCCGTTCAAAGAGTTTGAATGTGTGACAGAGGAGGGAAATTGGGCGGTAGTTTTTTGGTTCCGGTGAAGACTTTCCTGGTTTGAGGAGCGCTATCACCTTAGCTTACATTCATTGCTTAGGAAGTTTTGTGTTTCTGAGACAGTTAAAAAGGGCAAACAACCACGACACCGCTACAGGATCCAAGTTTTTTAATTGCTCCACAAAGATGTCATCCACACCCGTGGTTTTTCCGTTTTTTAGAACTTTTATTGCTGAAATAATGTCAGATAGCGTAAAAAGTTAGCTAATATTGTTGTTACAGGTTGGCTGTATTTTATTTTTGGGGATGTTAGGCAGTTTGTTCGGGGGTTTGCCATTTAAAAGGAGTTGATGAGCTATCTGATTGGCGGTAACTTTATTCGGGGATGTGGGTTCAAGTGGGTCGCCGGTGAGCTTTCAAAGGGTGGACCACGCTTTTTTACTATTTTTGGTCATGTCTACGTTATCTAGGGTATTAATCCACGTTTCCTTGCGGCATTCACTAACTTTGTTTAAAAGTTCCTCTCCGTTGCGATATTTTCTTCCGAAAAAGGGTCGTTTGAGTATAGAGTTTGGTATAGTTTAAGTAATTTAGTAGACTCAGGAGTCAGACCGGGATTATACTGGGTGCGACACCCTCTGGGTATGGATTGTCGGGAAGGAGTAGAGTTTTTCATTCGCAGAGAAGCGCTGCCAGTTAGCTTTAGCGAAGTTGAACCTGAGCCTGAATGTTATTTCAGTTGGTTTGACAGCAGCGTGAACCGTACATAATATTGGGTGGTGTTGCTTACGTGGGATCGGTGTTTTGACTGTCTTGAGACATAGGTTTCTGATGTTTGCACTAACAAAGATAAGGTCAGGATTGTACCAATGTTTCCATCGGCAGTTGTTGAAAGATGCAGGTTGTTAAGCATCATTTAGCAGAAAGTTAGAAGTTTTCCACCTCTGCCTCTTGTATCCCCAGGAGGTGCAGCAGCTATTAAAATCTCCAATTATTATTCGGCTGTCGCGTTCGTGGTAGTTGGATGTACAACCAAGTTGGAAAGGTTGGTTAGGTGGCTTATAGACAGAAGTGACTGTACAGTTTTCGGTATCTATGGTTATAATTTCAATACAGTTTCGGAGTTGCAGGAAGTGGATATCAGTGTAACATTAGGCTTTGCAAAAATGGCACTTCAATATCTAGGGTGAGGTATTTCGGCAACCAGGGTTAGTCCTGGTATTTGTGGCTTCAGTTGATTGTGGTTTCGATGGGTTTCTTGGACACAGATAATATCGCATTGTGTAGTGAGGCAGGGTTCGGAAAAAACCAGCGGTTTGTCTGCGGAAAAACCCTCAATGTTGACCGCGATGACGCTCAAGGCTGGCTCAGATAGATGACTTTGTGGACGGGTCTGGGAGTAACTGTTGGTGGAATTTAGGAATTCCGGTTGCTCTGAAAATGCCTTTGTCGAGGGTCCTGGGGGGACCGTGGGGAATCATCGTGGTGAGAAGATTGGCCAGCTGGACTCTGCTTACCGAGTGCCAGCTGTTACCAGGGTGCGCCGGGAGTTTTATTATGGACTGGACGCCGCTCGGGTAGGCCCTTCTCATACACCCCAAGTAGTAAAGGTTGTAAATTAAAAATTATTGAGAGCTCAAATAACTTTTGGGTATATTCATTACAGCTGATATGCTCGTCAGTATTAAAGCTATATATAATGAAAAAAGTTTGAAAATTCACTGCAGTATTTAGATCTTTATTTTCATGTTGCATCTATTAACAGTTATTTTATTTCGCATACAAATTTACTTTTTAAATTTATTTTATACTTACTGTTTGGTATGCTTGAAAAAAAAATTTTAATTGCTATGCTAGGATCTATTTGATAGTTTAAAAATATTGCTACGAACTAGTTTTGACAGAGTTTTTATTCATTGTCGTATCGTCATCTCTCACCTTGTATACAATTTTTTTTCAACCATCATTTTAACCCCTTTTTTTATATCACTTCTCTTTTGAGTAGCGGTTCATAGAAGATACCTACTCTACAAATTTCAACTGTGTGTTGCCAACAATCATAACAAACATACGGACAGACAGACGAACAGGACGAATCTATTTGGCTACAGAACCCTAAAAATGTGACGATCACTCACAGTTATGCTGTCACATGTTTACATTGCTTAATTAAGAGGATACGCTATCGCTAGCTCCATGAAATTTAAAGAATAGGTAGGTATTTGATGGAACTATCGCTCTCGCAGTTCCACAAACCCACCCGACAAGAGTGATTTTGCGTAAAAAAGGCGAAATCAACGTTTCGTATTCTCCTGTATTCTCCCATAAAACTAGACCAAATTTAAAATTTTCTTCAAATATATAAACAAAAACTGTTTTTTCTTTTGTTTGTTTATACGCTTCAAAGTCATTTACCGGATGTTTTTAACGGCCAACAAAACTAGGCAATTTCAGTGATTTTAATGGGCTCATATTTTTAATACCTAGTAATAAATTTATGAAAAAATCCGAAACATAGAGGCATGGTAGAAATAGATATAGATTTTATAGTAAAACAATATTTGGGCTTGTTTTATTTTCCAGGCAAAAACAGGGGAATACGTTTGTTTGTATGGGCTTAACGCGCCTATCCTTTCCTCGCTAACCAGTCTTCTCATTTTCGTCATTAGTACGCCCTCCGGGGTGGATCGCTAATATCATACATTAAAATGTTATAATAATACTATAAAAGTTAAGGATTGAACTAAAAGATCCTGTAGCGTTAACATCAATATTAATGTATAACAATATTTTATTAACTTTACAGCTACGTGGGGCTCATGCTGGCAGTATTTTACACCGCTAGCTGATATTCAACTGGATAACTCTATGACGGAAAAACGTATAATTTATTTTACTATTTTTATATTTATTTACTTTTTGATTTATTTAAATTATCACAATTTAAATTTAAAATGTTTCCGTAAAGTAAAAAGTGTCAACACAAAATAAAAAACTTATTAAGGATGAATTTCTTTTTCCAGGCCACCTTCACAGTGAATATTTTTATGGCCATTGTGAAAACAAAGAAAAGATATTTTATGACCACGTCCATGTTGATCACATGGATATTCTGGGAAAAAAAATTGTCAGAGTAAGTCTTTTTTCTAATAAACTTCTTGGTATTTTTCTATCTCTCGCTTCGTGATCGCGGTACAGTCCATGTTAGAGTGCGACAGTGCATGTGATGCCACCTTGTTTTGCGGGCTCCAAGAAGGCGGTGGAATTGGAGCTGGGGGACTTTAACCTACCCTCACGTACGCAGCAACACAGGGCGCCTACATAGACACAGGTCAAAAACAGCTGTGCCAGAAAGGGCACGAGGGTTTCCTCTTGAGAGCTTCTAAGTAGCTTAACCTTTTTGTTTGCAATACCTTCTGGTATTTTTTTAGACTGGTGGATCTATAGATATGAGATCACCTGTATATCTCCAGACTTCATTAATAAACCGACTTCATACAGAGAAGATAGGTAACTTATGACAAATGTATGTATCTGCTGATTTTGCTATAATCATAACAATCAAACAAAGTGAGTGACCAAATTAGAATAAACCCAGTCAAAGACTTTTTTCGACAAAGAGAGCTGCGGTGGCCCAGTGGTGGCGGTCCCTACTTACGAGCAGTAAGTTGTGGGTTCGAACACAGGCAGGCGCTATACTTTGTGTAATTTATTTCATCACCACTGCTCTCAAAACGGTCAAGGAAAACATCGTGAGGAAACCGGCATGTCCTAGAACTAAAAATTCGAAGACATGTAACATCTACCAACCCTCACTGGGCCTGTGTAGTGGATTACAGCCCATTCCCTCTCATCGAGAGGAGGTGTGTGTCCCAGCAGTGGGAACATTATATACTGATTATGCATGCATAGACTTTTTCGTTTTGTAGTTTTTGAATTCAGTTATTTTTTCTTTTCCTTTTCAGGGCTGGATCAAAATAATGAGAATACCAACGTGTATTGTACTAAGAGCAAGATCGTTTGACGTAGATTTGATACAAACTACGACGTACAACTTTCAGATATGTGTGCCACGCATCACATATTGTCACTCACATAAAAGATTTAAATTTTTCTATTACGAATGGTACATACCCACGGATATGAGGGGTGGTATGAATTGGGAGATTTATTTCTTTGGACCGCCCACAATTCAGTGGCAATAAATTAGTTTTATTTAGTCTAGTTTTATTTAGTCTAGTTTTATTTATCAGCTTTTTCAGTAGCTTTATTATAAAATTCACTTCTGTTTACTACACTTCTATACTAAGAATTCTCTTTAAATTGTTTGCGACAAGCACAGTTAATATTACCCATAGAAATGAACCACACAAAGAGAAGAATAGATGGCTTTGAGGGAGGCCTTTGCCCAGCCGTGGGACGATACAGGCTAAGAAAAAAAAATGATATAAGACTTAAAACCCAGTAAGATGAACAAAATGAAAACAAATGACGCGTGAAATAAGGAATTTTAAATTCATTCTCGCATGTTCGTGTTAAAGGTCAATGCACACCTACAAGCACTGCAGCATGGCTTGACGGCACAGTTGGCGCAGTGGTCAAGCGATTGACTGCTGCGCTGCATGTCGCGGGTTCGATTCCCGTACGGAACAAATATTTGTATGACCTACAAGTAGGTGTTCCGGGTCTGGGTGTTTTTTTATCTATAATATGTATGTATTTACAAAAAAAAAATGTATACATATATGTAGTTTATCAGCCATCTAGCTACCATAACACAAGCATTAGGTTGCTTAGCTTGGGACTAGATGGTGCTGTGTGAAATGTCCAGGGATATTATGGTATCGGTTCGCCGGCTCGTCGCGTCGTCAACAACAACTCGTCGCACGCCGCGCGCCTCTGTTGTGCTCGGTGACTGTGTTTACTAGCTGATCCCGCTGATTACAAGTGTTCGTTGACCTTTTTTAGGGTTCCGTATAAAACGGAACCCCTTATAGGATCACTCGCGTGTCTGTCCGTCTGTCACAGCCAATTTACTCCGAAACCACTGGTTCGATTGAGTTGAAATTTGGTACACATATTATGTAAGTCGGTGATCCAAAGACGGACGTGTAACGTAAATTAATGAATTTTAGACATGGAGGCCACTTTTCGTGGGTATATTAGAAAATAAAATAAAAGTTTTGCTAACTACATATATCGTGTTACATATCAAATAAAAGGACTCATTGTGAGCATTTCAAATATATTTTAAAATAAATAGTTTTGAAGTTATATAAGAAAATAGGCGGAAATTGACCATCCCCCCGGAGTTAATGAAGCCCCCTTCATTAACTCCGAAATTAGAGTCCATCCGTCGATCTGTCTGTCAGCGGGCTGTATCTCATGATCTATAATAGATAGACAGTGAAATTTTCACAGAATGTGTATTCCTATTGCCGCCATAACAAGACATTATGAAAATAAATTTGTAAAATTGAGATGGCTCCCCTACTACGATGGTACAGAACCCTTTATGCGTGAGTCCGACTCGCACTTAGCCGGTCTTTAAAATAAGTGAATGTTTTTTTCATAAAAGTTAGACTTGACTTCATTTCTTCAGGCAAGCCATTCGCAATATGTTTATTCTTGTATTACGATTTTTTAAAGCTATATTTTGTTCGATAAGCATTTTTGCGTGATCGTCGAGGTAGATCTTAGGCGGGAACTGAGAATATATTCTCAGTTCAGTATCAGATGTGTAGATACTTCTACGTTAGTTTAAAACGTGATATAAGGTTGCTTTACATCATCATCAGCCTACAACAGTCCACTGCTGGACATAGGCCTCTTCAATCGCTTAACTCGATTCTCAGCAGCTATCATCTAGTTGCAACCAGCCACCCTGCGAAGATCGTCGCTCCGCCGAGTCTGAGGGCGTCCCACCATATGCTTGCACATTCGTAGTCTCCACTCTAGAACACGTCTTCCCCAACGGTCACCGGTTCTAAGGATAATACGGCCGCATTTTCTATTTTTTCATTAAAATATTGTGTTCTTGAGAGATGATGTTTACTAAGTTAACTTTAAAGGTTTTGGAGTATGTAATAATAAAATTTTGTTTTTACTGCTACTGGTACTTTTACATTCATATTAAACCACGACCACCCACCCCCGTGCTGACGTGACTCATTAATATTGCCCTAACCACCCTGATTTCTAGAATCTATATTTTTGGCAATCTTACTCCCACCTGACAATAGAACCAATAATTAGTATAACGACCTAGTCCACACCAAACGCATTCACAGCCGGCGGCCGAGTATTCATTGGGTGTCAATTGAGCCTGGAGCCTAGCTGTCACGTCATTAAGAAATAAGTTCCTATTCAGAAACCCATACCTAAGCAAGTTGATTGTTAAGTTCGCGCAATCAGAGGCGATTAAGTCTCTAGAGCAATGAATTGCTTTCGCGGAACATTGCTCGCAAAACCGAATAGGCGCAGCTGGCATATTATATATAACCTGAATTTCTGTTGTATAACTGGCTTTTTGATCAGGTATCTACCGCTTAAGAATACATTATCCCTACAATTTATACCAAGTACCTTCATAGGAAGGTTTATCTAGACTATGTACCTACTTACCCTGAAATAAGTATGAAGACGTAGAAAACAGCAAGATTTTTTCTATAGGTATTGATACTTGTATCTCCTATACTCCTTACATAAAGTCAAGTCTGTCTTGCATAAGGCATTATAATAAAAGTGAAAAAGGAATACTGTAGTTTTTATTGTCCTTTTCACTTACATAAAGATTTAGATAAAGTTTGTATTTTTTTATTGAGCGGCACAACGTCGAACCAAATATTGATTGAATTAAGTAGTAATTTTTTCATTTGTATTTTGTATATCGGATTTATGTAACATTTAACAATTAACTGCATAAATGTACGTAAGTAAAATCTTTTTTATAACTGCATTTCCTATTCCTATGTTCAATGCATGCCGTGGCAGCCTTTAATTAAGGCTACACTATAAAATGTAAAATAACATGAGTACTTTAACATGTATTTTTAAACCGACTTCAAAAAAAGGAGGAGGTTTCTCAATTCGACCGTATATATATTTTTTTTTATGTGTGTTCACGGATAACTTCGTCGTTTATGAACCGTTCGTTGTTTTGATATTTTTTTTTTTGTTGGAAAGGAGATACTTCAAGGGTGGTCCCATGATAAGGAAACCGGGATCTGATGATGGCATCCAAGAGAAATTGAGGGGAGCTTTCAAAAATTGTAGTGGCGACTAGTGCGTTTGTAAATATTTGATTAAGTATTTTAAAGCACTATAATTTAAAGAAGGTCTGGAGTCGCTCTGATGATGGAACCGAAAGACAGTCGAGGGAACTCCTCAACGGTTTACAGCAGTCACCTTGTGTTTGGGTTTTGATTAATTTGTATTGATGAGAAATTTACACCTAGATGGGTTGTGACTGTCATAAGGGGTCTGATGATGAATACGAAGGACAGTTAAGGGAACTCCTCAACTGTTTACAGTAGCTACCTTGCGTTTGGACTTAATTCATGTATATGGATCAAAACTTTGCACCCATCTGGGTTACAAGTGCCATTACAGGTCTGATGATGAAAAATATTTCTATGGATTATTGCAACTAAAAATAAAAAAATAAAAAAACTTTTTTGCAAAAAATAAAACCGATTCCAAAAACACAAAAAAAGTGAAAAATAATTTTAGCTTCAGAAGTCGGTGACAAAAAACTGAATCAAATAAACAAAAGTCACCGACTTCTGAAGCTAAAATTATTTTTCACTTTTTTTGTGTTTTTGGAGTCGGTTTTATTTTTTGCAAAAAAGTTTTTTGGTTCATGTTATCTTTGTTGGTTGTTCTTAAATAAATAAATAAAATAAAATATTTTTACAGTTGGTAAAACTATAACCGTAAAGCCATATATTCAACCAAAAGCGGTTACCTAACTCTTTTGGTTTCCGCATCAATGGCTGGAAATGAGGCATTAACGACCAGAACATAACGGACAAACTGCCTATGACCCATTACTGACTTCAATTAAACTTAGCCACTAATCTGGTAGAAAAGATACATGAGAGCTTGTCAGTCTTGACGAACTTTTGCAAATTCGAAATTAATCACACAATTTTATTTCGTCCTATGTCAAATAATTCAAAAACTATCTTGTTCCCCTTGAAAGAGCTCAAAGAGCAATGTTAAAGGTAGCAAACCTCAATCTCTTTTACTTTCCCATAGATCAGCTGCATAACCCCTGCAACTTCTGACCGTGCGCCAGCTATTCATTATGCACTTAGTATTAAAACAGGACACCATGCTCACGTGCACAATGCTGACAATACTAACAAGAGGCGGAATGATATAGTATGCATTTCTAATGCAACCTCCAAACATGTCTTTGTGGAAAGATTCTTTTCATTTTAGGCCCATTTCTGTACAATAGACTTAAAAGAAAACTGAGGATATATTTACTAACTGTAAAAAGTCTATAATTACTTTTTTACGACACATATCTTATGCACAGACAGAAGATTTACTTGTGGTGTGCTTATGGTCTGCGAGTAAACTGCTGGCACGCTGTTTTATTTTATGTAAGTTTAGTACTTTACTTTTCATATATTGTTAATTTAATTATTTTAAGTAGGTATTTATGCACCTTTTAGTCTAAACACACACAGGTTCAACCTAGTTCAGGCAATAAGCAACTGTGCTCTATTTTTTTTATTGTAAATGTGCCCCTTTTTATAAATAAACGATTAATATTTCCTTTATTTCTTTTTACTCATTTTAATTAAATATTCCAATATAAAATAAAACAGATACCAGACCTAGATATTTGAATTGTTTATCTTTCTCTACGTTCTCGTCATGTGGGACCGTTATATCAACAATCATTGCGCGTCGCTACAAACGATCTATTACCACAATATCAGGCTTATTGGCAACAATCGTCCTATCCGTGACGATAGGTCGATCCCAGTACAACGTGATATTACCATCACCGAGAACTAGGTCGGCTGCATACTTATAGTATGGCACTTCAGATTCCACAAGGTTGTACTTCAAAACAATTTGCTGGTGAATAATCCTGGCTCCCCGAAGGTTTAGGCAGAGGTACCGAATTAAATAGTACATACACATTTTGCCAGTTACCAATAGGGGGTGAGCTTATTGCCATCAACCGGGCACAAATCCAGATGCCGCGGCTGCTGAGAAATTCCTGAGAATAAAATCCAATAACACTTTGCCTGCCCCGGGAATCGAACCAGCTGAGCATGAGGTCCTGCCTCATGCTCAGCAGGTTCTAGGTACTGGCTTAAATAAGTAGGTAAATAGCTTTTCATTTGAAAAACTTATGACATATCTTGTTGGAAACTCCAAAACAAACACAATACAACAAATACAACTAATTTTGTTATTTTCCACAAAACGCAAATTTCGTGTTAGGTCACTTTTGTTCTCAGAGTGTGATATTCTTGGCCATGATATATGACCACATTAATCGCGGCGTCAAGGTCTGTAGCGTTTTTTAAGTTCTTTAAGAAACGCTGTAGTGACACTTTGGACACTCCAGTAAGTGGGCCGTGGTCTGGTCGGGGACCCTTACCATTTATTAGTTCCATGGCTGTACTATACATTCCACATGTCGACAACCATGCGTCATCGAGTTGGTAGGTCGATATTGTATTTACTTCTCGGCTTCGTTTGTTTTATTATTATTGTTGTTATTTCATAAAATATATAAACACACGTGATGTAGGTAATCAAGTAATGTGATAACTGTAAATAAACTGGTAGTATTTAAGCGACGACGGATTCGAATTCGGATTGCAGATCCTGTTTTCATCTCAAACGCAATATGCAGTTTTCAAGTCACTTCTTAGTGCAAGCGTACATTCTTGTTCTTACAGGTAAGTCACTATGTTTTGTTAGTTGCAGTAAGTTTAGTTAATAATTAAGTGTGCGAAATACGTTTAACTGAAAATAAAATCGCGGCCAGTAGTAATTATAGACCCGTATCTCTTTTGCCGGTTTTCAGCAAGGTATTTGAAAAAGTAATGCTAAATCAAATGTTCAATCATTTTAATCGGAATGACATCCTACATGGTCAACAATATGGTTTCACCAAAGGTCGCTGCACTACTGACGCCGGTGTCACTTTACTAAAGCACATCTTTAATGCATAGTAAGAGGCAAAAGATGCAATAGGCATCTTTTGCGACCTATCCAAGGTATTTGATTGCGTGAATCACAACACACTGTTGCTAAAACTTGAGCATTACGGACTGGGAAAACAAGCACTTAGCTTAGTAAAATCATATTTAAATGAACGATTGCAATAAGTACAAATAAATGACGTAAATTCATTAGGATTAAGAGTAAAAATGGGGGTACCACAAGGCTCAATATTGGGCCCTTTCCTTTTTCTAGTATATATAAATGATTAACCTCAGTTACTGAAAAGTCGATTATTTTATGATCATGACACATCACTGATTTTTAAGGTTAACAGACGTGCACAAGAGTTTGACGACGTAAATAACGCTATGCTTAAGATTCATAACTGGTTTACTGTAAATAATTTGGTGTTAAATGAGAAGAAAACTAAATGCATAAGATTTGTGCTACCGAATGTAATGTTGTATTGAACAAGGAGATACTAGAATTCGTCGAGAAGACGGAAACTACAATGGAGTCCTCACTTAACAGCACTTGCAGGGCGGCTAAGTTCAGCCGCTTACGCTGTCCGTAAAATACGGCAATTAACAGACGTGGATACCGCGAGACTAGTCTTTAGAGGGCTGTAAGAGCCATCTATAACCTACGCAGACGCGATTCTCTAAGACAATTGTTTAAAAAATTAACATCATGACGGTACCTTGTCAATATATTTATGAAAACATTATGTATGTTCGGAAAAATAGACATCTTTTTAGTAAAATAAGCGACAGGCATAATTTCAATACTAGAAATAAGGACAAATTAGATAAGTCACGTTTCAGATTGTCAAAAGTACGCACTTCTTTTATGGGGTATTGTGTAAAATGTTTTTTTTTTAGTTTTTATTTATTTATTTAGGTTAGCCTACAATTGTTTACACGTTACATTTCATTTAAAAGTACACGATATACATTTATAAGTGCAACAACTTACTTACAGGCTAACACCACATGCACTATTTTACTTATTTATTTATTTATTTTACTATTTATGCACACACAGTAGACAACACAGGAAAATAATATTATAATACATGAGTACAAAGGTACTGCTTATTTCTCAAGAATTTCTGCCAGCAGACCGGCAAAAGGAGAAATGAAAAAGAAATGTAGACAATAGTGTGTGAGAAAAGGAAGAGAAAAATGTGTTCTTATACTACTACACTACACTACTACACTACTTATATTACATTATCATCATCATCCACAGCCTGAATTCACCCACTGCTGAGTATAGGCCTCTCTTTTCTTCTGCCAATCTCCACGTTCCTGTGCCAGCCTCATCCAGGTTTTTCCCCCGATGGCAACTATGTCGTCTGCCCGTCTGGCCGCTGGACGACCCAAATTTCTTTTCCCCGTTCTTGGACGCCATTCGGTGACAGCCTTAGTCCACTTGTCATCACTGTGCCTTGCTAGGTGTCCTGCCCAGCTCCATTTGAGTTCCATAACGCGACTTCCAATATCGAAAACCTTTGTACGTCTTCGGATTTCGACGTTAGGAACTCGATCTACCAGCTTTATGCCGAGCATGGAACGCTCCATGGCTCTCTGTGCAACTCTCAGTCTGTACTCGGCCTCCTGCATGAGCGTCCATGTTTCAGCACCGTACGTCATGGTGGGTAGAACACACTGGTTATAGAGGCGGGACCTTAGACATAGCGGAATTTTGGCTGATTTCAAAATGTCGTCCAATTTACTGAACGCAGCCCACCCAAGCTGTATTCTTCTCATCTCCTTTTGTTGATGCTGTTTGCCATTACATTATACATTTTCATTATTGCAATTAATTGTGACTTGTAATATACTCGTAATTGATAAAATTAGTGTAAAACAAAGCATAGATCCAGGAATTTAACAATCAAATCAAGATAATCGAAATCAATTAAATGTATTATATTGATTGGTAATAAAATAATAAATTGAACTAATATTAAATATTTGGTTTACATTAGATAATAATTAAAAATAATTAACGTTAAGAAACGTATGCTTCAATATGGTTGAGTTGAATGGCGCTGATCCATGCGTCATGTTCGTGAACGGGCGTTGTCAGTTGGGACTGGTCATCTCTTAGCTGCCACAGCTTGTTTTAATTACTTTATTTCTAAATTGTTGGTTTAATCTTTTACTCTGGACGCTCTTAATGCACGTCTTTCAACAACGTTCTCGCATATAACATTATACACATATACATATAATATTTTGTAACAATATTTTGATTTAAAAGAGTGTCCATGGAGTTTCTTGCTCATTCTTCTCCATAGAGATCTACGCTTTGGAATGTGCAACTACTGTACTTTCTCAAGTTATTATGCCTTGTGACTGTGACTGTAGCTTAGCTTCGCTTTTTTTTAAATTTCAAAAGTGCCTGTAATGGTCTAATTGAAATAAATGCTTTGAGTTTTAGTAATTGTTTCACAAATTGACTTCCCTACTTGAAGGAGCAATCTTAGATTTTGTTTTATTATGATCTTCAGTATGAACAGAACAGGTTTGCAGTCATTCGTTCTCAAGCTTTAATTGTTACGGTCGCGAATCATATTGTAATCAACATACCTACAGAAGGCTGAATGTTGATTATAATAATATGATTGATGACCAGAAAATTGCAAAAAACGTAAGAAAAATTGAATTTCGCGGGCTATCCTGGTGCTTCCACTATAAGGTACGCTAATTTGGGTCAATTCATATTATTTGACAAAGACTATATTGTTTGAAGAAACAACTAAAAGATTGATTGTTGATTGATTCTTCAAACAACACTGTGTGTTTTAAAGGAAGCAATGTGAGAATATTTTGGAATATCTATGACAAAGCCGAAATGCGTAAATTGAACTGACGAATTTCATTTCATAATAATTTTATTATCATAAGAAAACTTGCTTTAGAGCAATCTTTTTTTTTCATAATATCAGTGTCTACTGTGGACACGTCCCTGCCATTTCCTTTTTTCAGCAACTAATAAGTAAAGAATGTATAAAATATGACTCCCAAAATGACAAAAAATTACCCATTTTTACGACAGTGATTAGAAGACTACCAGGCAAATTTGAAAAGATTTTAACATAAAATAATTTGATAGGAACCTAGACATACTCTTTCTTAATATTTTTTTAATAATTATTTTAATAATTGAATATATAGGCTCAGTTTTTGAGGAGAAAAATGGGAAATACGGAACGTCGATCTCGTCATAATTTTTGTGATATAATCGGTCTGAGCTGCAGCTGTCCCATATCGCTTTCTACGGGGGCAGGCTTAACGCAGCGTGAAAGCAATAGTTTCTTCCATTTAATACCTACCTCACAGGCCCTGTTGCCTTCTTAAAGCGAAATAACTTCAGAAATGTGTTTTGTTAATTTGTATTTTGTTTCAGCTACTTGGGGTTCATGTTGGCAGTATTTTACGCCGCTAGCTGATATACAAATACACAACTCTGAGTTAGACCCCGGTATGATTTTTATTTATTAAAGTATTTATTAGATTCTACTTTTTGTCGTGTTTTCATAACTCAATCAGTCCACCTACTTGAGCACGATGAGCCAAGACTACCTGACTACCTATCTTTCTATCCATTGAGGCAGAAATAGCCAAATTTCATTTAAATCGGTTCAGTAGTTTAGGTGTGTTTGCCTAACACACAGATAGACAGTTACTTTCGCATTTATAATATTAGTAAGGAAGTAAGAATAAGCCTATTACCATGAAATGTATTGTTAACAATGTAAAATAAACGCATAGAAAATATTTGTACCTATAGGATATTGCAAATGAAAAATGAAACAATAATTTTAGCTTCAGAAGTCGGTGACAAAAAACTGAATCAAAGAAACAAAAGTCACCGACTTCTGAAGTTAAAATTATTTTTCACTTTTTTGTGTTTTTGAAGTCGGTATTATTTTTTGCAAAAAATTTTTTTTATTAAGTGTATATTTTTGTGTATGCTTATTTTATATAGGTTTATTTTTGTTTCAATTTCTAATTGCAATTTTCCTGTTTTGTCTTTTCTACACACTGTGTCTAATTTCCTCTCGCAGGTCTGTTGAAAGAAATTTATATTATTTATTTTATTTATATCTTTATTTATTTACGTATTTGTGTGTGTACATAAATAAATAAACTAATAAAGAGGCCTCCCAAAGTTGACGTTGCTGACGCGTCCGAATTCATTCTAGTGCCCCCACTGTACTTTTGAGGCAAAGAAGACTGACTCAGAGATTTGTATCTCAGATTATTGAACAGATTAGTAAAATTATAGTATACTACCACCATTGCTGATAACGGGTGGTTAAGTGGGCGATAAGGGATGTATGCCGCACGCAAAATACGCGCTTGGACGTAGAGTTGCGGACATCAGCCCGTTATACTATACTATACTATTCTAAGGGATGTATGAAATTCCTTGGCTTTATAAACTTGAAATTGCAATATAGTCAGTTTCTTTATTCTCTCAGTGTTTTATTCTTACACAACCGGTTGTGTAAGAATATGTATTTCCCAATTTTGGTATATACTCTAGTAGCTAAAATACTATTAATCTCATGACAAATAATCTATGCAATAATGTTCCATAATTATTAATACATCAAAATAATTAAAGTTTGTTTCTATAATTACTTACTACTTATTATTAGTTTACTTATTTTTGTTTTATAGCTTCTGATAGTTTAAGTACGCAGTCTTAGCCCACCGTACTTTATTGGTTAAAAGTGGTCGAAATAAAAAATCATTATCCATGAACATCTTTTTCCAGCTTTCGTTCACAGTGAATATTATTTTGGACATTGCAAAGCGAAGGACAAGATATTTTACACACACACTCATCTTGATCACCTCGATGTACTCGGAAAAGTGATCGTCAGAGTAAGTGTTTTGCGTAAATGTGTCGCATATTAAATTTATCTTACAACTTGTTATTATTGTGTTGAGTGTGTGTTCTCTCTAATGCGTATCTTTTGAGGATTTCTTTTATTTTGTAAAATAACCTACTGTGTCTGTACGGTTGCGAGAATGCATCTGATGCCGGTTACCATATCTTGCTTGGTGGTCTCTCAGAAGGCGGTGGAAAGGGAACCTGGGTGGCTACAACCTCTATTCCTATCCGCAGCAGAAATACCGTGTGCCGAAGAGCGCACAAGGATCTCCAGCCGCCATTAGGTAGCCAGCAGCCGACGGATTTGGAGGAGTCACCTAGCTGACGAGGAAACGGCCGACACTCTACATAGCTCATGCATCATATCGCATCCTCTGGCCAATGTTTGTTAGTTTAAAGTGAAGTGTAAGACTATAACATGTATGCTCCTGTACATCCACAGGCCAATATAAACTGCTACTATTCCAATAATGGCCAGAACAATGTAGGTGACAATGCTAAGCCGTCCCACGTGGCCTCCAATTTCTTTCAACGTGGCGTCATTGTTGCCTTCAGCCGCGTTTTGGCTGAGGAAAACCTCTTCTTTTTCCACAGTTGACCGACACATTATACTATTGAGGTAGTTATACTGAAATAATAAGCTGAAAAACTGAAATTCTGATCAAACTACTAAGAATCCCTTTGGCAGAGTCCCGAGGCAGGGTCGCCATGTAATGTTGGGGTCCCTAAGGGGTGGTTTCAAGGAAACAACAACATATGTTTAGTGCTATTTAATGACTGAATGAATAATGATACAATAAGTGCATATGAGGTATAGTGCAAACTCAGCATACATGATCAGTTATAAAGCAGTGTACTTACTTACTAAAGTAAAGGAGCATACAATCATGTTATAGAGTCTTACACTTCAAAAGTAAATGCTGTCTATTTGGAGATATTTCGCCAGTCGTTACGGGTTTTCAAAAGCCCGGAAGTTAGTCGACAGTCAAAATTATTTATATGCAGTAAATGTGGTACAAAAGATGGTAAAAATAATATGTAGAGCAATGACACATTTCGCCATAAAAATGGCATGCAAACATTAATTAACACGATGTTAATTTCAATACTCAATACCTATGTGAACACAAACATTAAATTTTGGACAACCAGTATTATTTATTTATTTAACACTAAAAGCACAAAGTACAGCAGCAGGCAGTATTACTAAGGGGGAACGTGTTATCCAGTAAAATATTGGTATTCAGCTGCATCTGATTAAAATGAAAACTGACCCCTCTAAAGTTGGAAACTACATTGAGGTCAGCTTCCATGGCATCCATTACATTCATCCATAGGGAGAAGATGAGTTTTTAAAATCGACTGTTATTTTAACTTTTTCAGGGCTGGATCGATGTCATGAGAATACCTACGTGTATCGTACTGAGAGCCATGTCACATCACATCGACTTGATTAGAAGTACTTCGTACAGCTTCCAGTTATGTGTGCCACGCATCACCTATTGTCACACACATGCAAGAATTAAATACCACTACTACGAACTGTACATACCTGAAGATATGATTGGTGGTATGAATTGGGACATTTATTTCTTTGGACCATCCACATTATCGTGGGGATAGTTTTGTTCCACCACTCTTTTGAGTAAACACTCTACACACTGTTTATATGATGGAAAAGAAAAATATGGGTGTAAATATAAACTAAAGATGAGCCGGCTAAGCTTAGGTTTATCCGCAAACTTCTGGCTTAAATTGAAGAATGTTCGCGGTACTTTGGAAATACAATTGTTACTGACGGTTTGAGGTTAGCAACTTAGATGTACTTACCTAGTTACAACCATAGTTCTGACCTACCTAACCCTATTATACGGGGTGGAAGGGCCACCGGCGCGAAAACGGCTACCACGTTTTCAGATCATCATTCTCAGTCCCCCTGCATAGAAATTTTACATAGGTTATTAAGAAAATTCAGCTGTTCCATACATTTTGACCGTGTAGGTAAATTGCCATTTTTTATTAATTAAATTGAAACCACCAGTCTTACCAAGGGGTATCATTACTCATTATTACTAACTGGCTTGTGAAGGTCAGATAGGCAGTCGAGTATATTACATGGAGCGACTGCCTACTTATCTATTCAGCTTCATCCGTTTAGACTGGAAGCCACCTTCAAAAAGTTGGGAAAAGGCTAGGCTAATGTAATAATATTGAAACCATAGATATAAATCGTTAGATGAGCCGTCACCGTAATAAGTCGCGCAAAAGTATTCACTTTGAGAAGAATGAGCTATATCTTGCATGGTAAAAACGCCAGCACATCAAGCTACCCGAAATGTCAAATTTTCCCAATCAACCTTGAACCTAATACTTTAGCTATAAAGTTGAAAATCTATTAAAGAAAATTTGACAGATTTTAATAGCTTGATGTGCTGGCGTCTGTACAATTGATATCAAGGGTTACTTAAAATAGTGAAATAATAATTTATGAGAAAAAAAAATGAATTTCGATGAGGACCATGTGATGGCCTTTCCATGCTCTCTTTCCGTTTGCTATGGGAATAAAACTGAAGTAAGTAAGTATATTTTTTAGGGTTCCGTACCTCAAAAGGTAAAAACGGAACCCTTATAGGATCACTTTGTTGTCCGTCTGTCTGTCTGTCTGTCTGTCTGTCTGTCTGTCAAGACCTTTTTTCTCAGGAACGCGTGGAGGTATCAAGCTGAAATTCATATCAAATACTCAAGTCTATGGTCTCTTGGAGCTGTGAAAAAATCAAACTTCTAAGTCAACGCGATCAAAAGATACTCCCGTTTATGCCGCAAATTTTCGACACTCGCAAGGGAATCAAAACCTACAGGGTACGTCCCGTGAACTCAGAATCTTGAAATTTGGTATGAAGCAACGTCTTATAGCAGAGATATAGGAAAAATTGCGAAAAGTATACATTTTTAGTTATATCATATAATAAAAATATTTTTAATAATTTTAAACTTACTACCCCTTTCCTCATGAACGCGTAGTGGTATTATATTGAAATTCATATCAAATACTCAAATCTATAATACCTTTAAGCTGTAACAAAATCAAACTTCTATGTCAACGCAATCAAAAGAAACAGGAATTAAAACCGCATATTTTGAAACTCGCCACTACTCGCAAGGGAATCAAAACCTACAGGGTACTTCCCGTGAACTCAGAATCTTGAAATTTGGTACGAAGCAACGTCTTATAACACAGATAAAGGAAAAATTACGAAAAGCATAAATTTTTAGTTACATCATATAATAAAAATATTTTTAATAATTTTAAACTTATTACCCCTTTACTCATGAACGCGTAGTGGTATTATATTGAAATTCTTAACAAATACACAAGTCTATAATATCTTTAAGCTGTAACAAAATCAAACTTCTACGTCAACGCAATCAAAAGATACAGCAATTAAAGCCGCATATTTTGCGCCTACAGGTTTGTACGGAACCCTCGGTGCGCGAGTCTGACTCGCACTTGGCCGGTTTTTTTTATGTAGTATATGTTTACAGGATGTTATAAAATATTATATAACAGGACACATTCCGCCATAAAAAGCATCCGCATGCAAATTTAAAATTATTTTTATTACATTAGGTAGGTGTGTACCTACATTAAAATGAAGAACATAGGGACGTACTTATCTAACATAGATATCTATACAAACAATTATGTAAGTACGTTTGAATAATTTAAATATATAATAGCAGACCATCATTTAACAAAACAATAGTGATTAGTACGAAAAAAAACACAAACACATAATAAAAGTACCTATATCATACATAGATACTCGTACATCTATAACATCCAACAAAACCATATACTAAAACACCTACACCATCTAAATATTAACTGAAACCATATTTAACACACCATTGTTAAACAAAATAATAAAGAATCTTAAAAACATACACAAACACACAATAAAAGGACACCGTACATTTGTAAACCATCAAAAGAAATTATATTAAAACAAATCAACATTTAAAAAAAAAACAATCAATTTAAATTAAATACTATGTATTAACTACGCGTTGGAGATTAGCGTCCGTTACAATAACTATACAAAAATCAGGAAGCGATTCGCTGTTCTCAATATAATACGGCAAACCTCCGAAGTAGGTAAGTAAGTGCGCATAAAACCATCACAGAACATCGATTAGGCACACTCAACCTGCCGTCTTTCCGCGTCCATCATTTTTAATAAAAAAAAAAAACAAGAAAAAAAAAAGATAAAAATGATATAAAACCAATATCCTTGGAACAAATGATGGTACTGCATAAGCATTAACGCTCGTCGTGATGTTGTAGTATGAAAATCCTCTGGCTACACACAATAGAACTTTTGGTTATGGTTTGAAATTCGGGTATCGCATTCAATAATTTTTGCCTTATTTCTTCTTTTGATGGAAAGCTGTATCAAACAAAAATAATGCTATTTCAATAATGCGAAACATAGGTACAAATTATATTTCTCATCCGCATAAAATTAACAGTTTCAATGAAAAGTATACGAAACCATAAGAGTCTTTCATCTGCAAAACGTCTAAGGCATGGTCACACTAATCATTGTTAGTAAACAAAATCTATAATTTTCCTTACCTGTGAAATGATATGCCACAACCATCATATGATTCACTTCTACATGACGTGATATAACACGTTTTAACCATTTTCACCGTAAAAATAATAAAAAAGTAGATAAACCTTGTAATTTAAGACAAAGAAACTTAAGTTCACTGTCTTAAATTTTTTGGTCTGTGAACCATTCGCCATTTTTTTTTTTTTTTTAAATTGCGGCTATGCTGGAAACCTGTTTAGTTTGCAGCTATAAAAGTTATAATTTGTTCATTGAAGGCACCATAACTACAACTTTTGCGACGCTTTACAAGATTATGTCTCAAACAATAATTGTTACTGTTTGTAAGAGCTTATGGCGAAAAGTACGACAGGTCAGCCTTCTTACTATATTTGAGCCCCTTTATATTACCTGTGATGCCACTAACAAAGTTTGAAACTATATACTTATGTAAATGAAGAAATATGTAGGAAATCTTGTTAATGTACTCAATGAATGATTCAGACAGCTATTTTGAATCAAATCAATTTTGAACAATTTGCTCTAGATAAAAATGCTGAAAGGAACCATGAACTTAATTTTAACGTAAGGTACGAGGTATTATTTAAAGATATAATTTTCATGTGTCGCATGTCGCTAAGGTTGAAAATACCTAACCATCAAACATACAAGATGTTTGATGGTTACTTGGTTAGGTATTTTCAACCTCATCCGTTTTGTCGATTTATGTGAAGTAATGTGAACCCAAATATTTGTGAGACAATAAAAGTGTTTTAAGACATCAAGGTTTTTGCTTAAATCTAGTCTTTTCTATTACCCACCTACAATTCCTTCATCCAACATTTTAGTTTCTTCTTTATTACTATTCAAAGAGGAGAAGACAGGACAGGAGATAAACCCAAAAGTGTAAGAATCCACCAATCACAGGAGAGATGACACGACGTGGATTTCAAATAATCATACATTTTAAACGCAGAGCAGTACGTGGAAGCGATGAATGGACTGTGTGAGAGAAATTACCAGAAATGGGGGACTGGGAGGGTGACTATTACTGAGATGACGACTAATAGATAAGTATTGAAGAAGATAAAAACAGCTGAAAAGAAATTGGCGTAGGACAATGATAATCTAAGATTTATCTTTAGGTTTATTGATCATAAGAAGATCGTATAGGCACTTAAATCTCCCTCTGCTTAAACAAAAAAAAGCAGTTGATAATTAAATACATTTATTTAAACAGCAAAAGAATACGAAATCAATGTGAATGAAAAAAAAGTATCAGTGAAATAAAAAACAAAAACATAACTAAGTTAACGCGTTATCTATAAACACTACACTAACATTGTTAACTAGATATAAAAATTTGGTATTTAACAATATAAAGTAGGTATCAAATAAGCGATAAAAGGGGCCGGATTTTAGATCAAAGAAGGTCAAATAGGGCCAAATTCTCATTAAACTAATTACAGATATTCAAAGCAAAAGAATATAAGTACAATCAAAAATTTTTGTAATAATGAATTACGCATAATGACGCTAGTTCCACTTCTAGTAATAACAATTAAAGAGTTTCTCGGTAAAAGAAGAAGAGACTGGACCCCACGACACAGAGTATCCTAGTGGAGTCCAGGGAATTTGTAAAAACCTAGCGCTTAAGGATCATTTTCTTTTGTTACTAGCTTTTTAATATTGTACCTTGTTATGCAAACTGAATAAAATTGTATGTTATTATTTTATGTTTAAAAGAATAATCTTATTACAAATCAAGGAGACGTACTTATATCCTCAGACAAGAGGTTCATATTTTATCGTGACCAAGTAGCGGGTTACATTTAATAAAAAAAGAGTCATGCGAAATAATTGTACAATAAACAGCAATACAGGTTAGAAAACACAACAGAGAAAATATAAAAGTTTAAGATTAAGGGCTGACCAAGTAGCGGGTTACATAAAAAAGAGCCATGCGAAATAATTTGTACAATAAACAGCAATACAGGTTAGAAAAAACAACAGAGAAAATATAAAAGTTTAAGATTAAGGGCCTATTTGACGATGTCTGAATAATCACTACTTACCGAATAAATTCAAAAATGGAACAGAATTTGTGCGAAATGATTTGCCAAGTAAGTTAACGGAAACTTAATTATAGGTGGTGAAACAGGCCCTAACACTCATTAAATATAAGTCAATCTAAAAACAATCCCTTCTAGTTTGAAATACAGTCTAAACTTCAGGAATTCTTGGAGGGTACCTTCCTGGGATGTAGTCGGGGTTGTTAGGATTGTATTCCCATATAAGATATTCAGGTTCGTTGAGATATAACGGTGGGATCTCGTCACTGGGCTCTCTCTCCTCCCCTATCAGGTTTTTGTTGCGCAGAAGCAGTTCTTCCACCTTCGCTAGAGCTTCTTCTGAGAGTTCTAAATTAAATGGTATTCAAATATGTTAATTTATGATTTTCTTTATTTTTTGCAACAAAATATTTACTTAAGTACATAATTTACAACCTCAGTATCAAGAATTAAGTCATTTATTAATAATCGTTCTATGTATAAGGCATCTCGCACGCCAACCTTGGAGGTTGACCTGCTAACTAACGTTTATTTAACATTAGCTTTTGCCCGCGGCTTCGCTCGCTTTAAGTTAGAATTTGACAATCAATTTGGGTTGTACTCTGCTTGTAATAGTATAATTCAATCATGATTAGAAATACACGTGGCGCCATCTTAAGAAAGTTATTGTTGTTTTCCTCGGAAACAGTACTTTTTTTCGGGAATAAAGGCAAAATTTCATGATTATCGGTTTTGTGGTTTAGGCGTGAAAGGTAACAAACAAACAAATAAACTTACTTTCGCATTTATATTAGGATACCAAGACCAACACACTCCAAAGATAGGCTAAGCGTAATAAATCCAAGCGTGTACACGCTAAGGGTCCCCTGTGGGGTATGGACTTCGACTTTTTAAAGCTACAGGATCATCAGCGAAGCCTTCATCGAATAAGAATCGGGTGGACATGGACGACAGAGGTCATGGAACGCCTCTGTGGTGAACTGGCGAGGACAGGACTGCGATCTTTGTTTGTATTATGAACGGTACTTGTAGTCCTACTAGGAGGGAGGAGGGAGCGCGTGGCTAAATAATAACAGCTGCACGGGTCGATCTTCAAGGTTAAGCCACGCTTGCTTAGGTTGGACCGTGGATGGGGGACCGTCTATTATATACCGAGTTTCCTCCGTGCCTCGAAAAGCACGTTAAGCCGTTGGCCGGCTGTCATTTGTAGATCTTTGATAGTCGATACTGGTAGTCAGTGGCCCGAAACTCTAACCAACAGTCTTACCAATGGGTATCGTATTACCCAGCACAACAATGTCCCAAGATCAGATCATCAGAGAATTAAAGAAAATAGACAACACAAGAGCGCTGGCCCTGATAATATACCTTCCTTGCTTTTACATAATTTATAAGATATTCTCTCGTTGCCATTATGTATATCATTAAGCCAAGTCAGAGGCCCACGGCGGCATAGAAACTCTGACACCAGGTTAGCCAATAACCACACGATAAAGAAGGAGAAGGATGTATATTATTCAACAGTTCATAACTTCAGGGTATTTTTCCAAGCAAATGGAAGAAAACTACAATCGTGCCCATTTTCAAGAGTGGCGATCAGTCTCATGTGACAACTATTAGACCACAGCTATTCTCCTAGTTTTAGCAAACGTTTTTGAAGCACTTATACTACTACAATATTGACAAAGTAACACTAAAATCAACAAACATACTTGGTTTCGTCATGAGAGAGTGCAAAAACTTAAAAAAAAATAAAACCAAATAAATTACGTACAAATCGCTAGTCACCTAGAATATCGTAGTGTCTACTTGTCTGTCCCCTAAATATAAAGTGCACATTAAGCGTATCGCACGATTGCATAAAAGGCTCGTATGGCATCTGACTTTTCATTGTAATATGGGTAAAAGTCTCAAATCGTACCAGGAAAGATTATGTAACGTTGCACTTTGCAAGTTACAAATTAAAAGAGTTTAGTTAATAATAAAAAAACTATGTACACTTAAAACCATACTATTTACACAAAACTTAAAAGATAACCTATTGTAATATTATCAAGAAAACCTAACTACTAAATAAATCATTAAAATAAAATAAAATTGTACGGAACCTACGAGATTATATTATCTTAAAAGGTCCTCGCTTCTATGCGCCCGCGCAACGCTGAAACGATCCTGGCCGAGCGTCGCCGAGGAGTTACGATTGAGTCGGTCTCGCTACGGACGATGACTAGTCGTTTTGGAAGCTCTGAGGTGACGGCTGTGTCACTCGCTCCGATCGTACTTTAATAATTTTTATTAAATACTTCGCAAAATCCCTCTAGGGTAAGTTTCCATATGTTTTACCTAGCTGCTAACTGTAAGGTGTTCCTAGAACTTCTTAAATCTAGTTCTCTGCTGTATTTCTTCCTATTCTCCTATCTGGGACACTGTGACCTTTGGACCTACGAAACATGGTTCCGACAGCTTGCTTACGCTTCCATTTCTGTCTGGATTTCCAGGATTTTAGTCTACCCTACAATCTATCGTCACATCGTGGCTCTGGCGTCGTGAGGAACGCCTGGAGAAGGTCCTAAGCTGCAGATCCTACCCACCTACGCCACCTACCTACGCCGTTTTACCAGAGGTAGAACCTGGGACGGAAGCCGTTGGCTGCGAGCAGAAGCTAAGACGGAACCATCATCGCTGGAGACGGTTCAGGCCAGTGTTCCTACCACCTATCTACCCTCTGTAATCGAGTTGTGTGCTGGCCACGGAAGTTTAGGCAATAAATAATAAGTGTACTTGATCTTTGAGCTCTTATTATTTACCAACCCCTACTTACCTACCTGCTGACACCCTCCTACGGGCATAGGTGTCACAATTAAAATATTTTAGTATTATCTCGTTAGAGTAAAGAAGAGATAAATAATATATGATTGATAAAATTTTACTTAAAAAACTAGTAACAGGGTCTTGGAAGTTGCTCAGTAAATGCCAAAAAGCAATACAAAGGAGATGGCCAGTTTTGGGCCAAAGTATGTACAGAAACGATATGTATATTAAAAAAGACTAGATTTTTTACTGATTAAAAATAACATGTAACAATAATAACTTTCTACCGGAATGAGCTAAAAATTAGAATTTGAAATATGGTTTTAAATTGAATGTAGTTCTAAAACTAGCTCCGTAAACAAGCTGTCAGGTCATTACGAGTTCGTTCTAAAACTAGTAGTTCTAAAGAAGTTACTAAAAAAACGATATCTATTTTGTTTTAGCATTGGTCATGAACATTATAATCATTTATAAAAGAAAAAAAAACCGGCCAAGTGCGAGTCAGACTCGCGCACCGAGGGTTCCGTACAAACCTGTAGGTATATAAGTAAAAGTTATGGTATTTTTATTATAAACTTGGCCGGTTTTCGGTTTTTTTATATTTTTATTATATGATGTAACTAAAAATTTATGCTCTTCGCAATGTTTCCTTTATCTGTGTTATAAGACGTTGCTTCGTACCAAATTTCAAGATTCTGAGTTCACGGGAAGTACCCTGTAGGTTTTGATTCCCTTGCGAGTAGTGGCGAGTTTCAAAATATGCGGTTTTAATTCCTGTTTCTTTTGATTGCGTTGACATAGAAGTTTGATTTTGTTACAGCTTAAAGGTATTATAGATTTGAGTATTTGATATGAATTTCAATATAATACCACTACGCGTTCATGAGGAAAGGGGTAGTAAGTTTAAAATTATTAAAAATATTTTTATTATATGATATAACTAAAAATGTATACTTTTCGCAATTTTTCCTATATCTCTGCTATAAGACGTTGCTTCATACCAAATTTCAAGATTCTGAGTTCACGGGAAGTACCCTGTAGGTTTTGATTCCCTTGCGAGTGTCGAAAATTTGCGGCATAAACGGGAGTATCTTTTGATCGCGTTGACTTAGAAGTTTGATTTTTTCACAGCTCCAAGAGACCATAGACTTGAGTATTTGATATGAATTTCAGCTTGATACCTCCACGCGTTCCTGAGAAAAAAGGTCTTGACAGACAGACAGACGGACAACAAAGTGATCCTATAAGGGTTCCGTTTTTACCTTTTGAGGTACGGAACCCTAAAAAGGACATTTGATGAAATTATTGTTGTTTTAGTAATAGTTATTTATTTATTTAACAATAACATCGTTCAAAATCGTGAATCGGTTAACTGTTTCAAAACGAAAAAATATCGATGTTTGTCAAAATGTCAATGTCACGTCACTCCCGTCAAGTCCTGTCATTCGCTTTCGTACTCGTGCGGATGTGCTTATTATTCGATTTCTGCTATTTTTCTGACGACTTTGGATTGATTTTACGGACTTGGACACCGATTGCTTTTCGACTGGATAATGGTGAATTGCGTGAGTTGTGGTATCCCTACTGACCGTAGCAACGCTACTGGAAGTGTGCCTTTACATGATGAAGCAGTTCTTTCCATAATAAGGGCAAGGACTGTCGTCAAACAGTGGCAAGGTACCAAAATACCATCACACCTCCAGCACCATTCCTGTATGATATATTATTAATTGAGTATGAAAATGAAGATGAATAAAATATTAAAAAAATAACTTGTGTTTATTTTACCTACCTAATTCCTTTTTTGTGCTTTTTTATATGCTAATAGTAACACATATGTTTACAAACAATTAAATCAATGTGTTTATTTGATTATGGTATTTACAATACATTTTGGCGTTTTATAGCAATTCTTACCATCTGCCGCATAACCTAACCTAGTGACCCAAACACTTATTTTCTTCCTAATTCCCATAGAATTTAAAAAAAAATCTTTCTGATATGAATATGTTTGTGTTTTATCTATTAAATAATACATAAATGATTACTGTTCATATTTGGCCCAACGATGTATGGATTTCTGGCGATCTCCTTTAATGCAACATTGCTCACTGTATACAATGGATCCTGTATATAAAGAACACGATACGCCTACTCTAAAGAAAAACTTTAATTATAATTCGTATAATAATTAGGCAAAGACAGAGAAAAAGAAAAGAGGAAGGGAGGCCATTGACCTGCAGTGGGACACATTAGGCTTATAATAAAATAAATAAATAACAATTAAGTTTGATTCTGTTTGGCCTACCTAATATTATGGAAATTTCTGTTGTTTTCGTTCTGTTGTAATTCTATTTTTTTCCGTTGTTTAATTAACTGTTCAGAAGCATAATAATTAGTGCATGTTGTATGGGGCACTTAAACTTAAGTTTGAAATGTTTTTCTTAAATAAGAGTACTATGTAATAGTGTACTCATTGTTGAAGAACCAAATTAAATAAATAAATAAAATACAGTAGTAACTGGGTGGAGGAGGTCAGATAGGCTCCATGTAAAATACTAGTATTCAGTTGCAACCGTTTAGAGTGGAAACCGACCGCAACACTTAGTAGCGAAAAGGCCAGGCAGATGATGACTAGCAAACCATTTGCCGGAGTAAGGTTATACCTTTAATTAATGAAAGGAAGAAGTCCGATCTGAAGATTGTTTACAAATAAAAATATCAGTGAATCTTACTAGTTCTACGCAGGTCTATTCTGAGAATCTTCTTATTTCGCTCAAGAGCACGGAGAAGAGTCGCCTCGGCTTCACCGGACAAATCATTAGCGGCCATATCCAGTCTTGTTAGGCCCCGGTTCAAGCTGAGAAGTCCCGCCATCTAAACAGGCAGTAAAAACCTCAGGTGTCAAATCCATAAAGCAGACACCCATTAATACGATGATGTCTTTCCCTCAATAAAACTGAAACGAATTATGCATAGATGTTTGTTTCACGACGAACCAGAACGCGTGGTTTTTAACATTAGCCTGATATATGTCTAATAACAATCATGCGTGAAAAAGTGTGCGTTTGAAGATGTTAAAAACGAATGGAAGGCTAAGCAGCAGAAGTAGCGATTGCCACTCACGAAAGAGCGTGTAAAATCTATTGAAAACTTTAACCATTATCTTCTTAGTGGAAAAAAGAATGGCACCTTTTCAGCTGAAGCCCCACTGAAACCGCAAGAATTAACAATCAAAGTTTGAGGTTTTTCCTTGCATCTGACGAATGCTGCCGCAAACATGGTTGCGCATTCTAGAGACATTGGGTTCAAGCTAAAATCTGTTAAAAAGAACATAATATCAAATTTCCCAGAGTATTTATTAGTAGGTAGGGGAAAAACAATAGAAATGTAAATAGTTAATTTACCACAATAAAATACACACATAAGTACAATAGAACGGCACATTACCATCTGATCGCTACAAGCAAAACTAAAATACATTTGTTACCTAAGAGCTCGATGGGTGCAGCTGGTTTCATCTGCAGAGCATAAGCAATTCCTTGGATTCCTTCTTCCTTAAACCTGTTATTGGCAATCCTCACCACTTTCACGTTTTTGTGAATGAAAATGAAACCCCCGAGTGCCTTCATTCCGTGATTCCCAATATGACAATGATTGAAATCCAGTTCCTCAATGCTTTCCTTCTTCACAAGATGTTGAAGGATTAATTTCGTTTTCGCACAATCTAGGTTACTGCGATTTATGCGAAATATTTTTAAATGTCTCAAGTCTTCTAATCCTCGGCAAATCGACTCACAATCAGCCAAAGAGAATTCAAAATACCTTGTCAAATACTTATCTAAAAGATTGTTAATCCCAAAAACTAAAGATATTTCTCGAAGGTTATATAATCTTGCCAAAACTGGCTCCAAGGGGATATGGTCGTACAGTTTAATTACGCTAAATTCACATGTGTCTTCCACCACCTCGTCGGAAGGCAAGGCCGGTGTCGGCTGGCGTACTATTTGTAACTGGTTTAATCCTAAGAAGTATATGTATGGGCTAACCTGGTGAAATGAAAAAAAAATTAATTGCGACTTGAACTATTCTCCCCCTTTACCTACCTATTACTTACATTACAAGTAAAGCTTAGACAATTCTAAGTTTCACCATCCACAGCATTACGTCGGGCAACAGTTACATCGTTAACACTATTGAAGTAAAGAACACAGTATGAGAGGTTTCAGACTAGCGTATTTATAGCGCATATAATGCTTGTACCGGCTTACGCGCGTACAGGCGCGCCACAATACAAGCTTCAAAAATTTTTACGTATACACGTGTTTATTCCGGCGTGTTCGTTTGATTAAAATTACAGCTGTCAGCAACAGTTACGCATAAAAACGGTAAACTGAAACTACCCTGGATATTAACTCCCTTGTCTTTAATATTATTATTGACACATCTTTTCTTGGAGGGAGAGGAAGTCTCCCTCTCCAGCCATCAACTTTAATATTAATATTATATAAAATGATTAATGATGTTTGTTCTGTAAAGTGATTTTACAAAAACGTCAAAGGAAATAAAGAATCTAAACACAGTGCATACCAATGATGCAAGTTCTACAGCTTCGTCTTCTCGAAAAACGTCAGGATTTGCATATTCCAAGTAATCTTGAAGGCAAGCCGATAAAAATTTGCCTTTCCAGAAAATATCTCCCAACTCTACCCTTGATGGGTATTTGGACCGGAACGACCTGTGCCAATATTGCTCGTCCTAAAATGAAATCAAATTGTTTGTTGTCATTATTCATGGATTTAGTGACCATTTACAGTTATTCAATATTGAATAGGAGGAATGCTTTTAGAAGACACTGCTCAAATCCTAAATAGCTCTGCAAAGCGACTTGTTTTCAAACGTAAAGGTATTTATTTGGTAGTTGCATAATAATGTACCTTAATATAAGGTACGCTGAACTTCAACTGAATATCCGCAGGGTACAAGTCCATCAATATATCGACGTCTTTTTGAAGGATTCTCTGAAGAGGATTGACTCTGTCGAACATCCTGGATAGAGTGAGAGCAGCGTAGAATGTAAGTGGTTGAGGTGTAAAATCTTTATCCCATTCGAAGTCCTCGGCTCTGATTTTGCGAGGAGCTTCTGCAACCGAATTACTCATAGTTGCCGGCGTCTCGTACGCCTTAATCGTATTCTTACTCACTACGTAAGGTATCTTCATGATGCAGCTTTGTTTACTGTCCTTTTATAATATTAGTAAAGGAATGTATTAATGATCTTAAATGATGGATTTATGTCAATTTTAATTTATAGTTTGACAAAACTCAAGTTTTTTTTTATTTAATGACATAACAGTTTCACCGCTATCGATCTCCTTGAGCAAATAGTTCATCGCCCTAACATAAGCACATTATTGACTTGAGATCTGGCAACATAGAGCCATTTTTAACCCAAATGAGACTTTAGAGAATACTTTGTGGGACCTCGTGCACGGCCACGACCGTGACTTGTCGCATGACCGGCTGCTATCTTGAAAAAAACTGGTTGGACATCCAGTCGTGCGACCAAACTTTCTTTCAGGTCGAATCCAAAAGTCGTTCCCGCGTAGTGCACGAGGACCCTATTTGTATTCTGGCAGGTTTCTGGATCTGGACTACTACAGCCTGGCGAATAGGGCATGGGGACCAGTTTAAACCGGTTCTCAAAAACCGGGAATTCAATGTTCTGGCCGTTGGAAAAAAAACCGGTTCCAACATAATGGAAGCAAAAGTACCCTTAACGACTACTAGAGTGTATAAAACTGACGATCACAAAACTGGCAGACACTGGAATATTCTGGAATCACATAACATAAATGAAGTTTATAGTGGTCGGATTTTCTTGGGATTTTACCATGAAAATACGACTACTATACATAATTATATCAACTTCATGCCACTTTTTTTGTCTAAAAGCAATCAGCTGTGATTGATTTTTATTGTATCTTATCCCCAGAAATATCATAGTTCAATTTCCTAGTAAGTTGCATACAACCTTTGTAACTGTTAATTAATAAAGGGAAATATGTATTTAATTGATCCTCTAAAATCTAAGTAGCGCCGACCGCAAGTACTCGTATGTAACATAGAGCAAGAAGATGATGATGATAACAACCTCACTAATAAATCTAATAATACAATCCAACGTGAAGTATCATTTTTCCAACAAGAAGCCTAACAAGTAAATATTGACTATGACGCACTAGTCAACTACAAGAATAATTGTACACAATTTAGGTACTTCGTGTATGAACAGTACAAAGTTCACCATAACATAACATAAATAAGAAGTCGGGTTTTTCCGTGTATCTTCGTGCAAGCTCGGACCAAAACAAAGCAGAGCCGAACGCCCGCGCCGCGTTCACTGTTTAGTTTGTTACCGTGTCATATCATACTGTTTTATCGGCCGGCGTGCGCGACTCTGTCATTGCAAACACATTTTTTTATTTAAAATATATAAGTTCATACAATTTATTACTTGATATAAATTTAAAATCGTAAGATAAAATGGATTCTAACAGCAAAAATTCGTCCCAAAATCGTAATACTTCGCAAGTTACGACCTACAACCCGTGGAATTTGTTGTTTAGCCCAAGAAATCGCTCTAATAGTGAAACCAGTGTCAGTTCCAACACTTCTCAAAGTAGCCAACCAGGTAAGTCAGTTACTTTTATGAAACTTATACATTCTTTAACTTTATGATTTTAATGTACTTTAATACAGATAGAGAGAGCACCCACAATCTAACATATTCGAACATATTCGATTCATATAAGAGTTTGTGCTCTTTCCTCTGTGGCTTTACAATAAAATGTTCCTCTCCGACAAGCCACATGGGGACAAAACAAAAAAAAAACGCTTGTGGTATGGTCTTGACGTCGCGCGTCGGTGGCACGCCATACTTAGTTACCATACCATGCATATAAAAGTAAGGTTAGCAGGCGGAGAATGTAAACCGGTTGCCTTGTTTGTTTGTCAACTGTACGCTGATATTTATGTACAGGACAATCTAAACAGCAAAGCACTTCACTCAAGGTTTATTATTGTTAAATTGCCTACTTAAATAAATGAGTTATATCATATTTGTAATATTACCATACTTATCACGAAGTCTGTTTTGCTGTTGAAACACTTTCTAATCTGGTCAATGGAGTTCAGCAAGGTTTAACAACTTTAATTGGTGCAACGACTTTAATTATAACGACTCATAGTGTGGCTAGATGATACAAAACAGAAATATGTATAATTTACTTAATAAATTCACTTTGAGCCATGATCAATTTTGTATTAGTGGAAGCTCCCCGGTAGTTAATTACTGTCGCTTGTTGGTAATGTGCATAATCTGCGACACAATAACGCTGCTTTCGAATCCGAGTAGTGTCCATTGCCTAACTTGCCTACTGTGTTTCGACTGTCGGTGCTTATTAATTATGCACATTGGCCCGTTTCTGGACAAGACAAAGGATGATCTTTCTTATTGTTTTGTTTTGTAAACTCAGTTATTTTTGTACAAAGGCTCGAAGCATATGGTAATGTCATGTGTTTCGTGGCGTCATTATGGAACGCCATTGGCACGTCTTTGTGCCAAGGTTCAAGCTATTTTATGATAGTAATCCACTCCTCAATTAGAATTCACTATGCTAATATAGATATTATTCAACGCACGAAACAGCGTGCCAGGAAACATATCATAATGGTTTGATTTTTTTATTTCTTCAATATCGTCACGATCATTATGCGTATCATTATTTATTACATAGTTTGCAACATCATTTTTGCCTTCCGCGTATTAAAAATCGTTCTTGGGTCTAAAGTTTTTTATATCGTAATAATCACAGTTGTGAATGACGAAGTCAAGGAAATGCCTACTTTTCGTTCATATCTAAGTTTATTCTTTCGCAATATTTTTAATAACATAGATGATAACAATTTAAATAGCAGACAAGGTTACAGGAACTATCAAAAGGTCCAACGGTCACATATTAATTCTAAGAATAAATATTGACGAGTATTATTAAAACTGATTAGAAAAAAAACCAGAAGCTCTTGTTAGTTTCAGATAAGTTAATATCGTGTCTTTATCTCAGTTTCATACGCATTAACATAGTATTTTCGTCTAGAACATGTCTGATTGTAAAAGAGGAAACATTTTGTTCAAAACAATCGTTGAGGAAAATTTGTTGTTTATCGTTGGTTTTAGACTTTGTTAAGCACTATGTTTGCACTTAATGTTCGCAAATATGGGGTAGAAGGGACACCGACGCAAAAATGGTTACCACGTATTCAGTAGGTAACGTTGTCGTTCTGAGCCCTCCACATAGATTTTTTTTCATCGGTTATTGAAAAAAATCAGCTGATTCCTAAAAAAGTTGCAATACCTACACGATAAAAATGTATGGAACAGCAGATTTTTAATAACCGATGAAGAATTCATATTTGGCTCCAACATAAAAATTGTTCATAGTTTCAGAATGATGTACTACCCCGTATTTGCGAACATTAAGTGCAAACATAGTGCATAATCAAAGTCTAAAACCAACGATAAACAAT
The DNA here is from genome assembly GCA_950022335.1 of Eurois occulta. Lineage (NCBI taxonomy): Eukaryota > Metazoa > Arthropoda > Insecta > Lepidoptera > Noctuidae > Eurois > Eurois occulta. The sequence continues at coordinate 14,003,830 of OX465479.1, read as the reverse complement.
AAATTTTCCTCAACGATTGTTTTGAACAAAATGTTTCCTCTAAATTTACATAGTCAACATAGTCAAGACAGTACAAACAAACTCTAAAACAACAAACAAACAACAAATTTTCCTCAACGATTGTTTTGAACAAAATGTTTCCTCTTTTACAATCAGACATGTTCTAGACGAAAATACTATGATAATGCGTATGAAACTGAGATAAAGACACGATATTAACTTATCTTAAACTAGCAAGTGGAGTAGTAACAAATTTCAATGTCACAGACGGAATAGCCGCACTTACTTGTAGGTAGTTGAGGCCAAAGTAAATACTTACCAAGACGTCAATAAGCCTCGAATTCCCTGAGATCCATTTGATCTGAAATAGCCTTACTTGCTAATTCCAATAAGAATAGCGTGCGGCTAAGGACTGGATAATCAAGCCTAAGCTATTTATAACCTCTTAACTTTCAAGTCTACCTGCACTTTCCTCGTCCGCTTGTCGCAAACATTTTTCCTTTATCAATATTTATATTGCAACCATAGCTTTTGTCCACTGCTTCACCCGCGAGGAGGTCAAAAATGATCCCACGGGTATCCGTAATCACAACCCAGATCATAGTCTACCATGTATGCCAACTTACCTCGAAATCCATTCAGCCCCACCTTATTATTTAAATTTCTGTGGTTCAGCCGTCAAGATGTGAACGGGTATCAGGTAGGTTAGTTAGCATTTAAACAAGTTTGGCTCGTTGATGTTTTTAAATAAAACATTATTTTAAGGTGAACTGGGTATAATAATAATATACCTTTATTGCAATTTTTGCTATCACTCTTATATTGTGATCGTTATTTTATTTAGCAACTCTACAATCTGGCCATCTTCTTTAAATATCAAAAATGTTTTGGACATTATTTATTCGGAGCTAATACATTTTCCTAAGACCCTCAATACTTACCTACTTCAAAAGAGCTTGCTAGGAAATAGTTGTATAGCATCACATTTGTAAGTTTTTGTTTGTTCCCTTCCAAATTCCTTATCTGTTTATTTATGTGTACAGTACGCACGACGACCAATCAAGCTATACAAAACCAAATTAAGCTGATCTCTCATTGTACGGGAAGCTCATACAGAGCGAGGTCAAAACGACATCAAAACAGACAAACGTGAAGAAGATTAAAATAAAACGTTAAACACAACCATTGACTGAACACTCAATCTAAACATAACTCCATCCACCGAGGATGCTTCTAGAAATCTAAAAATATATTTTAACGAAGAAACGCGTGAACCGCCCTAAAATATGATACCATACTATGTCTGTCATTACTGCATATAAGTTTTTCTGATAAACAAAAACACGCATGACATCATTCTATGATTGCATTGCTTTGTTCGGCACTACTTATAATTTTGACCATGAAACAACAATACTTGCTAAGACAACCCACCAGCTCAATGCTAAATTTCTATAGGCCGAACTTTATTATGACGTTCATTTTAGTATAGGAAATCATCAGAAGCATTAGCTATAAACGTTCAAAGCAAGGTACATTCAAGCGAGTTTGAGAGACAAGTGACTAGGGCTATGTGGCTTATATCAGGTAGGAAGACCCCAAACACACATACAAGACAGGACATATTAACTTTAATATCTTGCTATCCTGCTCCCTCAGCATTTACCATTCTTTAGGGATTTGTAGAGTGTTAGATCCCGGAAATACCCGATGTGCATTTTGTAAGTATATTGGTAAACACTGCAGAGCCAAGTGCGTCATTGCAAAATAAAAATATAAGACAGCAACGTAGCTAATGAATGCGATTATTTACATTGAGAATGTAGTAAAAGTCAAAAACGAAACTGAAGATTATACGCTGAATTTTATGAATTAATTAATGTCAGTTAAAAAAATATACTTCTTGTCTTTCTTCATCATCGGAATTGAATTTACCTACGAGATCTTCTTGAAACGAAAACATCTACTATTGTAGGTAGATACCTAATCACGAATCGGTTCATGTAGGGTACAGAGAGACAGGTACATGATCTCAATGTGTGACAATAATGTTAAAGATAAGTGTTGCTAATGGAACTGATATTACAGGCAACATTCGTGAATGTTGATACTCAAAATATGTTGAATTGTATTTTTTTCTCATGATAATAACTGTGGTTTATCATTGCAGGTACTCAATTCGGGACACTACAGAGGCAAACGAGCAAAAACGAAGAGTATCTTTGGATGATGTAAGCATGCTCATTTTAAATGTTTTTTTTTTAAACGTAATGTGATATCTAAAAGCTAGAGTCACGCCACGTATCCGTAATACGTTTAAATTTTTGATCCAATACTTCATGACAGATTTAAGAGATGAAGTATTGGTTTATTACTATCTGCGTGCAGTTTTAAAACCCGTAATGAATTACGGATTGCCTGCGGTTTACGCACATAATACAAAGTAGGAATCCCATATCTTTTGCGCCATGAATTAGATGTATAACAAATCAGCCGGGAGCGCTGTATTTTTGTTTGATCCCAAGATTAGATCAGAAATATTTAGACGAGTAGCTATGTAGGAGAAAGGTAGATAGAAAACTCGTTAATTAGAATGTCGCCAGTCATTGAAACTGCTGACCAAATATGAAATTCTCTAGATCATTTGCAGAAACGATTCAGCATGAATGGAATTGATTGACCAACCTTTCAATCAGTACTATGTTTTCAATTATAAACTATGAATAGCTTTTAAACGTATATTTGATTAAAAATACCAATCAAGGTTCATCATAATTGCTCAACAAAAAAATAATTTAAAGATATCGAATGGACACGCAAGATGTATGCAACTTTAACTTCCAAGGTGAAGAAATGGATAACATTTTTTATCCGCACCCGAGCGTTTAAAATTGAATGATATATTTTTAAAAGCTTGGTCTCAAGACTTAGCGAATGAAGAAGATGGATGCTCCAGTGTTCGCTTCTCGTTTGCTATCATTTTGCTTGAAGACTGCAGTATAAAGTGCTTGGTATCTGGTTTATCCAGTCTTTGCAACCGAATCTCCATAATGAGCCGGTTTCGGCGGGATTTTCGCAATCGTAAACTGAGATCTTTATTAGCATTACACATACATGCATTATGCACACTAACGTTTAAATATCAAATACACAACAAACAATAATAAAACTATGTATGTATAAATATAAAACCGGTTTGAGCTTAAACAAAAAATTTAAAACAAGTAATTTGAATAGACACATAACATCACTCTTGTATTCTCCCCCGACGTGCTAGGCAGAGCTGTATCATTGTACTCTCGACTTTCAGCAGTTATGTTTAAGTCCCATGTAATAGAGGGCAAACCTATAGCCATCAACGGGACCCAAAATTCAGGCCCGAAAGAAATTCCTGCTGGAAAAATTCAATAGTACTTTGGCCGATGTTGGAAACAAATCCAGGCCAGTATCTTGCTTAGCAGTAGCTAGTCAACTAAATGGTCTAACATTTATGCTTTCAATAAAATTAAAATTAAAGAAAAAAATTATAGTATCGTGCACATGATCTGCATTTTCTCAAAAACTTATGCCAGCAAAATCAAATTCATAAGAAACAATAAGGTAGATGACAATGCAGCATCGAATAAACCTATATTCATGCAAATTCCCGAGTGCAGCGGTGCATATCGCTAAAGTAATTATAACAAGAACACATAGCCTCATTTTTAAGCCGGTCAACATGTTATATAAACCACAATGGACAAGTTTATAACAAATTTTGCTGTGAACATGTTTACTAAACAGGACAGTTGACTTTTTCATTTTTGTATAATGTACGTAAGTAAATGTTTTTCGTTGAGGTGACAGAAACTTCGTTTTGCTTTTTGTTTATCCATTTCGAAGGGAAAAGGAAACATCCTGAAACAAAAGTAATTGCATACTAGCTGTTGCCCGCGACTTCCTCCACGAGAACTTACTATTAAAATATTACTTCCATAATTGAATCGATAATATTTTTGCACGGACCCTAATCTTTTTTCTACTTATAACATCAGCAATCTGCCAGCAAAAGTCCCCTCAAATCGATCCAGCAGATAGACAAAAATTAAAAAAAAGACCAGTAAGAAGATGTTATTTTAAAATTACTAGCAGACACTTCAATTTTATTTATTTGGCTTTTAACTTGGCCAGAGGCTTAGCGTTGCCATACAAACGTGGCAACGCCGCCAGTCTCTTGGGGACATTTTTTTCTAGAGTTTTGACGCCATTTTTAGTTTATTTTTAAGTTAGTTACTTTAGGTTATTTAAATTTATAAGTGTATATAATATTGTTATGATTTTATAGTTAGATATAAAGGAGAATGCTCATGGAAGTATGGAATCCCGTACCATGCTGCATCAAAATCAAACCTTGTTTTTTATAGACTACACTGATCGTATTAACTCCTACAAAAATTATTTTTGAAAAAAAAACCCGCGTTTCAGAGTTATTTTATAAAATCGAAACTAACCTAAAAAGTAGGTCTATTTTTTCGACGCTACCAACGACGTATTTTAACACACATACATTACATTATTGCTCTAAAAACAGCGTAATACACTAATATTAGTTAGAATTACGAGTTAAAGTAACATCCACAGTATGCTTGACTGAAACTCGATTTTATTTTAGACCTTTACATTGCCAATAGTCAGTCAGTACAGTACAAATGTCAGATGCCACAGATAAGATAACTATAAACCATAGAGTATAGTAAGTGCTATAAACTAGTCGGGATTTAGGGATGTAATCGATAAATCAAAATCTTTAGGCTGAGAAAATCTATTTTGTTGCAAATAGCAATAAACCAAACTAAATCGATTTGGTGTACTGATCTTACTTAATTGTAATTAATTTTAGAGTCCGCTCGACAGACAAGGGTTTGTTCAATTGAAACGGAACGTCTTATAAAGGGAGTAAAACAATATTCATACTTTTAAACTCGAAAAGTATATTTCCAGTTCAAAAATCAAATCCCCGACGCGTAATGCCGTAAAAAAATATGAAACTAATTACTATAATATTTTGGTTTTGAGGCGCGAGACTTTTTGGTACCAACTTTGGTCATTCTCTTTTGGATATTTTTGAAATTATTTGTATTGATAGAGTAACAACAGTACTAACAGCGTTGAGGAGACAGGTAGGTAGTTGTTCCATGTTTAAATACTGGTATTCAGCTGAATCCGGTTAGACTGGAAGTCGACCTCAAAATACTTAGTAGGGAAAAGACTAGGCAGATGATGAATAGATTATTTTAACGGGTTCGGGCAAAAATAAGTAGCACAAAATACCTACTACCGAGGTACGTACGTTTTGCAAACTCAAAATTATCTCAAAATAGCCGCTCCAACTGAACTGTATTTGGTTGACCTGTTATTTTTGCTGCTTCTTGGCGACTGATTCTTTTACACATACATATTATTACACTACTATTATACATTTTCATGTGTGGTAGTATTAATGAGTCCACCGAGGGCACATCATAGGTCAGCACTTTCAAGCAATGATTGTGCATTTGGATTAAGTTGCAAATGAATGCACTACATTTTAGGAATTTGTTTGTTTTCCATCATGTAAAACCAAGCCAGCCAAGGAGTGGAATTCCCTGCCTTCGTCGGTGTTCCCAAGTTCATATGACCCCAATCTATTTAAGTCGCGAGTTAATAGGCTTTTTTTGGGTTAGCTCGTTCCATCGTCGACCTCATCTCTGTCCTCAGGACTAGATTGAGGTCAAAAGTAGGCCTATTAAATATATATAAAAAAAGTGTGTTAAATTTTTATGTAATTCCTACTTATGGTGATCCTAATTAACATCATAGAACAATTACTTTTAATAGCCATAACTCAGTAATAATCTTTTGGGTCAATTACGTCATAGAAATGGATTTAGGATGTAATTAAGGTTAGCGGTATCGATATAATCCATCCCCCAAACGATCGTTACGCTAAAAGTCCTCCTGACCTAAATATCAGTCACCTGTGTGAGGCTGTGTGCTTCATAAATATTCCATATTAAAGTAAACCGTAAAGAAAAATCACGGATTGCAAAAGACGAGCTTATTAGCAATAATGGTAGGTCTCGAAGGTCGTCCAGTTGCGGCGGAGGCATTTCTGCAGTTGATGTTGCTATCTCATGATGTAATAGAGGTCTCAATGTGTGGGAAGGAGACACGGATAGTTGTTGGTCGACTTCCCCTCTCGCTGATGTCGAAACCTTAGGTTGCATGCTCGCGCGCTTGGCGCTGCGCCCCGTAGCATTGCCGACAGTGCGCAAACGCCGAACGAACAGTTGGACAACAACACACAAAGAACAGTGCTCTTATTAAAAAGTGACAGTGAAATGATAGAAACACGTGGCTTGAGGTAGCCGGTGACAGAACCTCACAACCAGCGCTCACTACTGCTTCGGTTAGTTCTCGTGTTACTCACCTATTTACTTCTTATACTTGTGTTAAATTGTGTATAAGCAGTTTTTAATTTGAAAACAAAGAAACATGAAGTTGACTGCTCATAATGATACCTACGTCATAATAGCATAACCGGTTGTGAATGAAGTATGTTTTTATAGATTTTTTGTCGGTTTTATGTGAGTCAAATTATATATATAAGCTTAGTTTGTTTAGTCGTTTATAAACATTATCTTGAAATAGACGTCCTACGCGTGTAGTGATTGGAGAAAAACATTTCTCTCTTCCCTAAGTGCAGTGTTAAATATCGAAGTTATAAGGTAGGTTCTGAATAACTTCACCTACCTACTGTAAAGCCTGTGACGTTTGTAACGTTTACTTGTTAGCGTATCTAGAGGGTGTTGTAATATTACATCAGTTCCAAAACATTTCCACATATTCCTCGTTACGGGCGAGTATCTCAAGGTAAAATTGATACATTTGTGTATACATAATATACCTATCCAACTACGTAGGTGCTCCTGACACTGTTTTATTTACCTTATGAGATCACCTCTAACAAACCTCTAATCGGGTAAATAAACTAATTTAACCCTAACTTAGTAGTAGAATATAGATTTAATTTGACTTCTAGTTAATAAATTCACAACTCAACGTTCGATTTTTTAACTAGCTTTTGCCTGCGGCTTCGCTCGCGTTAATTTAGTATTTGACAATAAATTCGGGTTGTACTCTGCTTGTAATAATATAATTCAATCATGTTTCGAAAGACACGTGGCGCTATCTATTATCATAAAAACGTTATTGTTGTTTTCTTCGGGAACACTACTTTTTTTCGGGATGAAAGGTACCCTATATCCGTTTGACAATGGATATGCAAAATTTCAGGATGATCGGATGATCGGTGTGAAATGGTTACAAACAAACAAACAAACTTATACTTTCGCTGGTTATAATATTATAAATAAGGATTATATCTTTGAAAAACCCTATCACAACATTATTTAATTGGATGTCAAAATATCCACCGAATTGAGAGCGAGATTAATAATTTACTTTAAAGTATTTCTGTGTCATCTTTAACATATTTTAAAGGAGATAAGCATGAAATAAATCTAGCCATCGCGCTCGTTATTCCCAAAGTTGTAGTATAGAGATGTACAAGTCCCTTCGCCTAATATTTGACCAGATATGTTTAAGTCCTATGTAGTAGTGCCAATTACTAATGGCCATATCCAGAATTCGACGATTCCAAATTCGAATGCCTCGTTGGTCTAGTCTAGTGGTCGCAAGTGTGACTGCAGAGCATGAGGTCCTGGGTTCGATCTGGCGAAATGTGGGTGTACTGTAAGGTACACCTCTGCCTAACCTTTCGGAGATTGCATGCGTGATGTTATGTATATCCAGAATTCCCTAACGAAAACACATTTATAATTTTCTAGAGTACAAACAATTTATGTAGCCTATAATTATACCCCACATTCTGCGTCGTTGGTCCAGTGGTCGTTATGGCGACTCCTGAGCATGAGGTCCCGGGTTCAATTCCCGGGTCGGGTAAATTGTTATTAGATTTTTCCATCGAGTATTTCTCAGTAGCAGCCGCGGAGTCTGTATTTGTGCCCGGTTGGTGGCACTAGGCTCGCCCCCATAACCTGGGACTAAGACATAACTGGCGAAATGTAGGTGTACTATTAAGTACACCTCTGCCTAACCCATCGGGGATTACAGGCGTCATGTTATGTTTATCTAATATTTATATCGATTTAATTAAAAGTGCCCAAAACAGGTGGGATCGTTTCAGTTACAAAAATCTCACCACTTTGAAATAAGTACAGCTTAATTGGCCCTTTGAAAAACTTCTAAAGGCAATCTTACTTATAAACGTTTCAAAGGAAGGAAATGAATGAGTTTCTTATGCGAGGTTATGAAGACTACATACGTGATTGAATTCCCTATTGACGAAGTTACATTACAGGGTTGAAAATTGAAATTGTTTTTATTAGCGTCTGATTTCTTCTTGTTTTATTTTTTAGGGTTCTGTAACTCGTAAAATAATAGGACGGAACCCATTTAGAATATTTTTTTCTTTGTTGAATATCCTGCAACCCTGGAAAATACGAGTCTAAAGTTTCAACTAAAATTGGCTTGTAAAACATAGAAGTTTGCTGCATTTGTCTACATGATTACATAACACAATAACAGCCATTTATTGATTCTAAAGTACCATGTATAATGATCAAAACACATGTAATAATATTTTATTGCTCATGTCTCATTTACTATCTCCATAGTCCTTTATTACTTTGAAGGGTTAAAGTACAACAACGTCGTATTTTATCTAAAGTTTGAGTTTATAGATAGAAGTTATTATATTTCAAAAAGACTTTTCTTAACATATAATATGACATAACACTTGGTAAAGTTTTTAGCTCAAGTAGATAAAAGGACCTCATTTCAAATTACTAACATTAAAATCTTTAGAACCACATTATCTGTTCATATTTTGTTTGTAAAACATGACACGCGTAGATAACACATCGTTTCTTTGTAATTATTTAACTCATTTGAGTACATTCCAAAGCAAATTCTTGCACTTCAGTTGCGCGTAATTTCGTCTCAATTAACTTTTGCCATGGCCTACTACGCAATCAGCATCTACTGTCATTAATGCACGTCATCAGCGGTCCGCCATGACACATGCCCACACCTACTTAAGTCAACAACCATTGAGATTAACTCGAAGCAATGTGCAGAATGCGTAGTAAAAGACGACATGGTCAATCATTGTGTTTCACAATCCTGACCTTACCCTCACGACCTCTATGCTCAATGTCCTTAAAGACACGTCAAAACCGTAATGGACATGTCAAATAGATGCTTGTATCACACATCAATCATCATACATGTATGAGGTGTGTATGAGTCTTCTAAGCACTTTTAACCTTGTTAGAAATAATGGCATTGAAGTTGAAGAATGTAATGAAATTGAAATGTGAATATGTATGGTGTAATGTAATATGACCATGAACCATGTGTAAGATTGATCGAAGATAGCAAGGTGACACAGATTAGTCTGAAGCGATGTAAATAAATAAACAGATATCAACACATTGATTTAAATTTTGTAGTACAACTGTTCAACATAGGTTCTGTAATTCGATGGTAGTATTGTAGTTACCGCGGCATTTGGAAGCCTGAAGAGGAAAACTGCTGTGGTTCTGTAGATGTCAACTGTTGGTAACATGAGAACTGACGGACTGTTACGGTCAGCAATAATAACAGGTTGATCCTTGACCTGCTGATTTTTTGTGAAGCCAGCCAAGTTAATCTAATTGACAGTTAAGATTCAAACAACTTCAATAACATAAAATAAATCCTTTCAGGAGCCGGATTCTTATTTCCATGATTTGTGCCTAATTTTTATTTCTTAACTATTTTAAAACATTAATGAAGGTTGCAGAAGCATTAATTTTGTTTGATAAATATCTAGTCTAATGTAATTTAAAGTGTTGCTCGCATTGCGTGTATCTATAAGCCTACTTGATAGTAATGTGTGTGCAATTTAAGAAGTGTGACCGAGTTTACACAATATGACAGCAAATATCATGTAACTCATTTGTTATCTTACAAATGAGTAGAGTTTTTGTAATGATAAAATACGGTAAATTAGTTGTGGAGCCAGGCGTTACTTTGTGGAAATCCATGATATTCAATGATATGCAAAATAATTAGTTTTTATTTCGCAAATAAATCCTAAATATGCATGCAACATGCATCCAAATGGGTTTGGGTGCATGTTGCATGCTTATTTTTCTCACTTCTTGAATGTAGATATTTATGAATGTGGGAAGGTGGTTTTGCATCTTGCACGCCTGGATCTATTTGCGGAATTACAATTAAATGTAACATTTTCTTGATACGGTAAATAAGTAAATTGTAAGCAGTATGATAGGTACTGTTACGTGTTACAATCGCAAGTCATCGTTACAGTCTAACAGACATTGTTACCAACAGATGTATGACATTACTAGGTAATTATTCATGATAGAGTTTTATCAATATATTTAAGAGATAACGATTGTGTGCACTAAGTTATCGCTCTGTGTTGGGCTGATAACATTGCAAAGGACATTGGAAATGCCTTTAAACAATAGAATGTCTTTCATAAATTAAAAATGAAATGAAGTCTTTTATCATATCACATTCTTCAACGTATTTCTTATTCAAGTCAAGCGATGCGTTATACCTACGAAGTCTTAACAAGTTTTATTTGCATTCTGAAGATAAAAGGCAATTGTTATTAAAACAATTTCTTTTTACACAGCAGTCAGAGTGATAGCGCGGGGTTTTGACCGCTGATATCAGTGCAAATAACACGTAATCAACTTTAAACAACACTTAAGTGGTCTGTTTTAACTGATAAGTCTGTTGGTACCGGTCTACCTGTTATTTCATGTTATCAAGTCACACGGCTGTAATCAATCCATTACATAACATCAAACTTGTAATCCCCCAAGGGTTAGGTAGAGGTGTACCTAATAATAGTATATCTACATTTCGCCAGTTACGTTTAAGCCCCATGTTATAATGGGCGAGCCTATTGCCATCACCCGGGCACCAATCAAGACTCCGCTGCCACTGAAAAGTACCTAGTAGGAAAAACAAATAGCACTTGAATCCTATATTTCGAAAGAACCTGAGAATCGAACCCAGTACCTCGTGCTTAGCAGTTGCGCTTGTGGCCTGAGACGCGATTAGATGCAGAAAACTCAATGCCATAGCTAGGCTTGTGTTACTAATTTCATTTGATACACTACGGATAACCTTTACTTTGCTTGTTTTGATTTGTATAAAAAATATAAACAAACAAAGAAGGAATTTATAATTTGACATGGTCATGAATCATAACAAAACATTCTTTATTACTGCAATGTGTTATCGTGCTTGTAACGAATGCCATACTTCTGCCTTGTAACGAACGAATGCCGTACATTTTTCCCGTTTTTTTATATAATAAAGTCAAAGTCAAAGCATTTATTTCAATTAGACCATTACAGGCACTTTTGAAAGTCAAAGACAAAAAAGCTAAGCTACAGTCACAGACACAAGGCATAATAACTTGCGAAAGTACTGTAGTTGCACATTCCAAATCGTAGATCTCTATGGAGAAGAATGGGCAAGAAACTCCATGGACACTCTTTTAAATCAAAATATTGTTACAAAATCTTGGTTACATCATTCATGTTGAGATTATACATATATGTGAGAACGATGTACAAAGACGGGCACATTAAGAGCGTCCAGAGTAAAAGATTAAACTAACAATTTAAAAATAAAGTAATTAAAATAAACCGTGGCAGTTAAGAGATGACCAGTCCCAACTGACAGTGCCCGTTCACGAACATGACGCATGGATCAGCGCCATTCAACTCAACCATATTGAAGGGAACTAAATGACCCGACACACCCGCCACCATCAGCGAGACATTTGAGTGAGCATGACATTCTCTCAGCCACCAGGACACATTCAAGTCAATGAAAGATAAGATTTTTAACAACTGAGGCGTGAGTTGTAATTGAAAGTGTATCAGTTAAATTAGTGCCTCTATGCAAAATTTCAAGATGTCGGTTCAGTAGTTTAGGCATGAAAAGTTAACAAACAAACTTAATTTCGCATTCATAATATTAATTAGGAAGTTAGGATTATCCGTTGAACTCTTATTCGAGTTCAAACAATAAAAAATACGGAAAGAATCCGTGAAACCTGCAACAAATGGCGTTAACAGCGACCTTTCAAATTTCCTACGGAATTCTAAACTAGGTGAACCACCGAGATAAAGGTTAATACTCTTTTCTGTGGACAAAAAGTTGTGCTAAAAATAACACTTCAGTGTTACTTAACAATGTCGTCGATAGTACTGTTCAATGAACTCAATTGGTGGACAATTTATTACTTAATAGAATTGGCTCCAGTCCACTCTTGGAGTTTTCCTCGTGATCAATGACCAGTATATAAGTAACATTGCCAAATATTATTTCGTATATCTGATTGACTGTTTCGGGAATGATATTCCTTCTTTGGTATTTTCTTTGTTGGTTCAAGAATTAGGTATTATTGTGTTATTGTACCTACAATCTACATTGTTATATTCATTTGAATGTTTGTGATGCATTGCTTTATCTCTTCCGCTTCGTCTAAAAGTATCAACTCGAATTAAACTTATATTATAATTCTGATATGAAGTCTATGGATTAATACGATACCACGATATTTAACAAACCTAATGCATTAGAAAAAAAAAACACTCACAGCTTGTTTGTTAATTTGTTGTCTATTGCAATACTACAATTTAAATTCTGAAATAATCACACGTATCCACAGCTTATAAAATAGATTAAATACCTACTACTATAAGAAATTCTTTGGCACTAAGATTTTCTACGTACCTACCTACATAACACCCTATTAATAAATACGTCACTATTAATTTCGTCAGTATAAATTCTATTCATATCTATTTGTGATTTTGTTCCCTAGTGACTACTTGTATTTTAAGTCACACACAGCATGTTCGTTCAGGTATTAAAATCGAGGCATCTAAAAACTTGCATAATTTCTTCTAACCAGAATCGTAAAATAAAAGAAATAGATCTCATCAACATATGTCAAGGTGATAAAAAACGAATACATTTGCAAGAATTGTTCACTGCGACTGTGAAGGTCAAACAGAATTAATTAAAAATTATAATTGTGTGCAAAAAAGAGTTGGTTTTTTACTCGGAAAAAGAAAAAGAAGGTTTTGGAGCAGTAGTGCTGGCTGTTAATAATATTTTTAGTTTCCAAGAAATCGCTCCCTAAATGGATGTTTCCTAAACCCTTTCCGAAATATACTGTTTGAATTGACATTGTAACCACGTTTTGCCTTGTCACTATTACCTATTTATTTACCGGATTCGGCAGGGTCCACCAGTTTATTGAACTATAGTGTTAACTAAGATGGATGATTTTTGCACTCTTTCTTTCAGTTTATTCAGCGTATCTTGAAACAGAAAGTAAACCCAATTGCACACAACCATACTTTAATATCATAAATGCGAAAGTAACTCTGTTTGTTTGTTACCTTTTCACGACTAAACGGCTGATTGGATCGTTACGAAGTTTGGCAAGGAGGTAGATTATATCCTGGGGAAAGACATGCATAATATATGCTACGAACAAAGTCGCGGGCAGCAGCTAGTAAGTAGCACCTATAAATTCACGCCTTTTGCCCAGAAACTACAGAGAATAATAATTCACATTCAGAGGGAAGTTAAGCAAGCTCTCGCATAACTGTTTACCTTTCATGTCGGTATCGATAAGGGCTATCGAATTAATTAAAGAATCCGAGGTACAAAATTAACCAACATTGTATAGGGTGTCGAGATTGGTGTGTTCTGAACATGTGGGAATAACTAAGTGGTTTCATTATTCATGGGAAATTATTTTCATGGCGATCTTTAGGTGATAGGTAGGTTGTTAAAAACCATGCATTAAATAAAAACCATGCATTTAGCATACGCATCATCATTCTCCTGTTCTTACCCCAATTCATTTGAGGTCGGTGTAACATGTATTCTTCTTCCATACTGATCTATTACTCGTCATCTCAGCAGTCACCTCCTTTCTAGCCATATCATCCTTCACACGGTCCATCCATCGTTTTTTTCATCTTCCTCCACTCTTAAAGCCATCCACATTCATTATCAAAACTATTCTAAAGATATTTTCCTCATTCCTCTACATCACATGCCCATACCATGAAAATCGATTACCACACAACTTTTCAGTCAGCGTCAGCAATTCGTAGATATTTTTATTGTTGCATAGGTGCAATGACTGAAGAAATTATTTTTTCAGCTTGGAAATCATTTGCTATTTTGCCTTCAGTTGAACCATTTGCTATACCAAATACACAAGCACAACATCGAGTACCGCAAATAATCGAGTGCGAAATCGTTAATTGCCCAAAACCGGACAGTTATTTGAATCAGGGTTGTTGCTGATGCATATTTTTTTCACATCAGCGGATGCTGATGCTGTTGCTGATATTTTATCATTGACATCAGCGGATGCTGATGCTGATGCTGATTTTAATTATTTTCTTAAAAAACACAGCGAAAAATTATTTACCATTCTAAAAAACATCTAAAAATTGCATAATTTTCCAAGGTGCTGAAATAAAAGATTGTTTCAATAATTTTGGGATTTGATTGTTTTAATAAAAATATAATCAAACATAGTAGTTTAGTAATAATTAGTACTCCTAGACTGGTAGACGAATTGTAACGTAATGAGACTTTCTGTTTGTTTGCAATCGCAATCCCCCCCGCGAACCGCGGGCCGCGGTAGACCCTTTGATTGGTCAAAACTCGCAAGCAAAAACTACACGTGATATAAGCTCCGCCACCTCTGCGGTCATGTCACGACTCGAACTTCAGCATGAATTATCAGCATCGATCAATGCGGATGCTGATGCTGAAGCTGATGTCGAAAATGATGCTGAAGTTCAGCGGATGCTGATGCTGATGCTGATGTTCGCAACAACCCTGATTTGAATTCCAATTCGGTAGACATTCTGTGTATTTATTATTTTGGAACAGAATGCTCACTTCGGCTTATAATCCGATATCCCAAGATATTCGTAATGTATCTGATTGTTAAATGATACCGTTATCTGCCTAGTAATAAAATAAGTAATACATACAGGTACTTATCAATGCACGTAAGCACCGGAACTCGAAGAATGTTCTCGTACACCTACCATAAAATAATTTTGATACCATTTAATCTCGCTTACGTTTACAATCTTCGATCGGGAAAACCGAAAACACGATAGAAATTGTTAGGAAATAAGTGCCAAATTATCTTTCGTAAGAAGGTCCTAAAACATAATTCTTCGGCTGCATTAACATTTGAATGGCGAGCAAACTTCATTCAAATGCTAAACTTGTTCCCTTCGACTTGCCACGTCGAGTTCTTGCAAGTCATCGTACGCAAATCGTCTCATCATTTATCCAAATTCATCTCCGTCATCGAGTATTCGATAGAGTTTTCAAGCGAATTTGAAGGAAAGTTAATTATATTTTCCTGAAAATATTTTCCGTGGCTGTTATGAGTTCCGTCAGCTTCAGACTTTATGCACATCTGATTTATTTTTCGACACTTTACGAATTTTCACGTCGTTAAAACTTTGAAAGAACTGGATGTTCTCAAGAAAGTGTTTAAGGTTTTAACGTCAAAATGGAACCTTAAGATAAGTTTAGATATAGGTATACGCATCTTCTATAATTTGCCTACGTTATCAGCAATCGATAACCTGTGACTTCTTGTATTTATACTTAACGGTACATTGCAAAAAGTTTTGTAAATATGAAAACGTGCTTCAAGTGATAAGTAACCAGCCCTCTTATCTGTAGTGTGTTGTCAACTAAAATATTCGCAGGGGTCACGCAACAAAATCTGGGTGAAGCTTCGAGATAAAAAAAACCAGCCAAGTGCGAGACGGACTCGCGCACGAAAGGTTTCGTGCCATTATCTATAAAAAATGGCAAAAAAATCATGTCCGTTGTATGGGAAAAAATAACCACTTAAATATTATTTTATTCTGTTTTTTAGAAATACATCATCTGTGAAAATTTAAACTTTCTAACTATCACGGTTCATGAGATACAGCCTGGTGACGGAGGGACAGACAGACAGCGGAGTCTTAGTAATAAGGTCCCGTTTTACTTTTTGGGTACGGAACCCCGAAAAACATGAGAATGCACGGCTTGAAAATTAGTAGCCATTCGGAAATTTAAGAACAGGGTCCTTACAACCTAGTCTGCCCATTACAACCAGATCGATTTACCTGAATTCGCAGAACATAACAATATATTTTTAAAACGTTAGACATTAAAGGTTTTGACTAGTTTACCCTCTGAAATTCGAGATCCCTGAAATCTGTCCGAAGTCGTAATCCTGTAAAAAGTTCTTAAACCCAAAATAGTTTAAATCGCAGCAAAAAATTACGTCTAGTTGAACCTATAACTAAAACATTTGTAGACATCTCTGGACGATTTAAATTATTTGTTATTTTATCTGTAGATTTTATCCCTAAAATGCCTACACATGAAATTACGAAAGACTTTATTACTAATTAATTTATAGTGTTTTTTTGCATAAATTATTCTTTTGATAAATAATCACAGAATAAAAACTGCTCGAGAAATAAATTGCTGATGCTAGACGAAATTAAAACCATTGTTTGTAATTTTGTAGGGTGAATGCATTTGAGATGTAAATGAGATTTAGGTGATAGTGTACCTGAATCAACTTTGTTTACTTAGAATTGAGTACCTAAGTAATGTATTGCATAGATTTCCCAAGAGGAAAAACATGAGATGAAAATAATAGGTAGGTACTAGCTCGCTCGTACTACCCGTAGCTAGTCAAAACGGCAACGTTCAAAGATAAGACATTTCGCACCCTGAGAACAAAAGTGACTCAACTCAAAATTGCCAATTTTTGGGAATAGGTGAAAATGTGTCCGTCGTATTAAGCATTTTCTGTTCATTTTACAATAACACTAAAACATGGTAACAAAAGTTATGAATTTCTGTTGAAATATACACTGTGACTTTTTAGTCGTCTTACAAAGATGGTACACTCAATGTATCTGACATAAAATACCTATAGGCGCGATTTTTTTTAACCTTTAATAATTATGACATTAGGTACAAAGAAAAATAAATAATACTTACATTAGAATTATGAAACATCCTGTTAATAATGTTTGTGTCAAACGGTAGAACATACCTACCCAGCACTGAGGACACGAGTCGAGTAGATCATCGCTCGCAACAGGATGTTTCAACAACGTCATGCGTCATAATACTGAATAATATTTTTATTTTTAAATTATTGAAATCACATAAATACGAATTTTTTTTTTTTCGTGAATGTTTAGTAGTCATTGGTTACATGAAGTGGGCTGCCGTTGTAAGACGACTAAAAAGTCACGGTGTATTGTTTGACTTAATAGCTTTAGATACATTATATAGTTTTTGCAAAAAAATATGATTTTCCCATATAAAATAACGTTTAACACTTTAGTATTAGAAGTTTTTGTAGGCCAGTTTTCTAATATAAGTATGATAGAGTATACTTTTTTAAGTCATTCTATATACTTAACTCATTTAACCAACATTTTGAGATCGGTCACTTTCGTTCTCAGCGTGCGATTTATAGACGTTGCCATTTTGCCTTTGTCAGTGTTATCACAGGTGGTAGACTTTATCCCATAGATTATAATGTAGTTTACGTGGATAATTAACATATCGGTGCCAAATGACGTGTATTGAGTTATCGTGAAGTCGTTGGTCGAATCTATTGCTTAGGCTTCAACGCAAATATTGATAACAGTTGGTAGTTGTGTCGCGTGTAGCATATAAATAAGGATTAGTGGTTTAATATAATTATTGGCTAAATTACGCTGTATCTTGAACGGATCTATAGTAATCTCGTTAAGCAGTGTTATTTATCAAATCTTTGAATTGTTCTTATCTTTGATGGCTGAGTTCAAATGGAGGGTAAAAAATAATAATAATAAGCTGCCCGATGCATTTGGAATTTTGGATCGAGTAGGAATTATTTGTTCCTGATTACGAATGTTGCAAAAATCCACTCCCTTAAATAATGCAGAATATACGTTACATTTAAAAAAACTGACAAAAGGTTTTACTAAAAAAGATCAAGCGAAATGTTTTGTAAAATTGTGGCACTTGTACTACCTATCTAATACGAAGCCCGCAGGCTCTGTCAATTACGGAACGACGAATTTAAAATAAATGTATTTAGGTATTTTATTTGTGTTAGGTACCTTCGACGTTTTGTGACAAATGGTGGAAAAATACATTTTTAATATTTGTTATAATATGTTAACTTCACAACAATCACAAAATGAGTAACACAGTATTGTAATGCAAAAAATCGCACACAAACAAAAGACAATTCTTTCATGAATTTTTAAATCGAAGTTCAGACTCCCACTATTAGACTGACTCACAATGCGAATTGCGAAGTTCCAGTGTCCTACAATTGTTTATTTTTGGTTACAGGTGGCGTTCTTAAGTGTACGCAAACCGACAGCAGTGTCTGCGGAACCGAGGAACTTGAACTATTTTAACTGTTACGTTTACTTGATATTGCATAAAAATTATGTGTTGGGAAACGCCTAAATCGTACGTTTTGTAGCATAGATAATGTTCGAACACGTAGCGCTCCTCCCCGCGTGGTTTCTGATGGCGTGGCTGGGGGCTTGCCTTCTATTCAGCCCTTTCGCAATATTCTTTGTGATGTGCTTACCACAGCTGCCCCTTCTAGTCGTAAGGAGGGCATGCCATATACCATTCGAGTATATTTGAGAAATGAATGGGAGAAATGTGTGTGATAGTCATGTAGGTATTGTAGCGTATGGATATTGATAAGTTTGTATAAAGTGTAAATATTTTATAATGAATAAATTTTTACTTGATGAGCATTTTTGTTGAGATTGTTTCATTTACTTAATGTCTACTTTTATCGTCGCCAGCAATCCTGAAGAGGTAACTTTCAACAGGGAACAAGGACCAAGCGCCCATATTATATTTTAATTTTAATACATATTTGCATTATAATTTATAACGAATGCAGTTTCACTTGTCATAGAAAAACGTTTGAAACTTTTATATTTTCCATACTCATTTTTATATTTTAAAACAGAGCGGACCGAAACACATCATTCAGATTACATAATAGTATACTATGATGTGTAATCTGAGAGATGTGTTTCATAATCAGCCTGTAACGTTCCCAGTGCTGGGACACAGGCCTTTTTATGAGTGGGAGTGGGCTGTATTGTTGCTGCTGATTGTGTGGGGATCCACACAACCACAGTGCGGGCTGGTAGGTGTCATGTCTTCGATTTTTTGGTTCTTGTACATGCGGGTTTCCTCACGATGTTTTCCTTCACCATTTTGAGAGCAGTGGTGATAATTGAGATATAGACTCATCATTCTCACTGCCTGCCATTTAATGGCGTTAACTGGCCAGTCTTAACACAATTCATTATAATTAACACTAGAAACGGGATATTTACCATGTCCACCGATTTGTCTGCTCATAAACACCCACCCGCAATAACTTCAGTTTATCCATTGATCATGGTGCTTGCAACAGCGCCGAAATATCGGGAACTCAAAACAAACAGTGGACATGGTAAATATCCCGTTTCTAGTGGTAATTATAATGTTAGTGACCATGACAGTTTAAAAACTTAACACAATTCGTTCTGAAATTTCGCTCACAGCACAGATAAACACCATTTGGAGTTATTACAGTAACATATGGCCAGTCAGTACCGTAATAGCGTCTCTCATTGAGCTAATAATAAAGTGAGCTTTATTGAAATGACCGGCCATGACTCAATACTGTTCCAGAAGCTGTATTAGATCGTAAATTCGTAAACTGTTTTAATGATACTAGCGTTATTCCTGGCAAACTAAACGAAATATTTTATATGTAACTGTTTGGGTAAGGGTGGCAAGAACAAGAACGTGGAGCTTGGCACCAGCAAAGCGCGGCCATACCCAGTAGTGGGTGAAGTTGGGCTGTGGATCATGATGATGATGAACTATTCGGGTGAGGCCGTACTTCCATACAAACTCTTCATGATGTTAGGGTTTCTGAACAGTCTGCTTGCCTTATGGGCTTGCCGTATTGTTGGCCCGGCACGCCACTGGGGTGAGGTATAGCCTTTTAGGTCCACAGCTGGGACACAGTCCAGATCAGAATGTTGGGCCACAAAAGGGATGAATGAAAGGCATTTGTATGTGGCTGAGATGAGAATGCTAAGGGGGATGTGTGGTATTACGCGAATGGATAAAATAAGAAATGAGTACATAAGAGGAAGTCTGAAAGTGGCGCCGGTGACTGAAAAGTTGTGTGGTAATCGTGGTATGGGCATGTGATGCGGAGGAATGTGGAAAATGTCGTGAGGAAAGTTTTGAGTATGATTGTGGATGGGTATAAAGTAGAGGAAGACCAAAGAAAAGATGGATGGACTGTGTGAAGAATGATATGGCACGAAAAGAGGTGTCTGATGAGATAACGAATAATAGAGAAGTATGATAGAACAAGACATGCTGCGCCGACCCCAAATGAATTGGGACAAGGGCAAGATAATGATGATGAGCTGAGACACAGTCCTCCTCTCTATGAGAAAGAGTGGGTGGTGCCACCACGTGGGCCCAGTGCGAGTTGGCAGAGGTTTGTACTATTATGTATTCTGTGGTAGAAGTAAGTAGTGCGCCTGCTTGAGTTCCAAGTTCCAACCCACCACCTTCAATACGTAATTCGAGGCCGATAGGTACTACTGAGCCATCTCTGCTCTGGGTGAGGTATTCTGCAGACAAATTCAAGTAACAGAACTCAATCATATCAATTTTTTTACACAGACTTTATCCGAGGAAAACTCAAAAAAGTAGCTCAACTTCACACCAAGTATATTAAAAAAGTTTCAAAGAAAACCAGAACATTCAGAACATTGATTTTGAGGAAACCAATCGCATTTAAAAAAGGATAATGGTAGAAAAGCAATCAACATGATTAGAACATTGTTCTCGTTCTAGCAACTGTTTCTTTGCGATGTTAATTGAATGACTAACAATGCTTGTGTCTGACCTTGCAATAACCGTTATGGTGATTACAAACGGCTAGGCGCACGAGTAACGTGTTTACAATAAGGGCGAAGGCACACGGCGCGTTGCGGCGCCGCGCCGCGGGGATTTCACCGTATCAGCGGGCAGCGGGCTAAGCTAGTAGCGTTCTGATTCGGTGAAATACCCGCGGCGCGGCGCCGCAACGCGCCGTGTGCCTTCGCCCTAACACTTTCCCACACATCCCCGCCCCTCCACACTCCATCGCACCGGCAGAAAAACTACCCCCTGGTAACGAACTTCAGTGGCTGATATGGAAATCTTTGAAAAGTCTGCGTGATCAAGTTGGCCGAAACCGATCCAATTTGTAATCGACCCATCTCGGACACAATGCGAGTGTGGAGCCCCAACACAGGATATACCACACCTCTCTGCCCGTCGTGCACAACTCACTACACCCTCCAGGACTTGAATGAGGCAAACGACAGAGCTGTCCAGGTCGCTACGTACTGGTCGAAAAAAGTGAAATCATATTTTTTATAGTAAATTCACGCGAACGAAGGTCCTGGACAACAGCTATAAATAAATAAATTCTCATGCTACGAGTATGAATGCAAGAATTCTTAACTTAGCTTTGAGCCCTTTGTGTTGACCTAAACTAATAGGATAATAGTCATGGACACTACGAGGCTGAAATGATGATGAGGACTGATTGTTTTCACCTAGTTTCATTGCAAACTGTAAGTAGAGTATCAAGTTCCAAATCGCATATTTAAACACAACATCAACTTATGAGAAAATGCGTGCGGAGAAACTTTTGAAAATTAGGTATTTGAAGAAACTATCGCTGTAGCTCTGCGAGCGCGATTTGGACATTGGTGCCATAAGGACAACTACAACACAATAGGACAAATAGTCCAAGTAAAAATACATAATTCGCGGTTTGGCTCTCTACTATTTCCTCCTCCAATATTTGATTAATTTAAAAGATATTGCATAAACTGAATAAGAAAGAAATGTACTGTGTCCCTATGTTCTTTTTTCCGTTAATAGTTGTCTTTGTACACTAGGCTTCTGTTGACAGCGCTCTAAATATTCAATTTTGAGCATTTTCTCAGGGTTCTAGTACTTTTAAAAATGTATCATCACAAAGAAAACATAGGAACACAGAAGAGGTTATTAGAGGTTATTTTACTGTAACAAATCATTGCTCTTAAGTCATAACCCAGAATGAAAACAGGCGAGAGCATTTGTATGGAGAAAATACCACCCGCATTTCCTCATAATGAAGAAAGTGCAGTCAACTCAAGAAAATGGACGGAGAAGCTAATCTCTTTCTGGCATTTGAATATTGTGGGGAAAATTATTTGAAAAATACGCCTGTTATCATGGGACGCCCTCAGGCTCGGTGGAGCGACGATCTTCGCAGGGTGGCTGGTAGCAACTGGATGAGATTTGCTGACAATTGAGTTGAGTGGCGTGCGATTGAGGAGCCCTATGTCCAGCAGTGGAATGCTGTAGGCTGATGATGATGATAAAGTCTTACGCCATGTTAACTGCAAAATCGATGATGTTCTTCTAAAAATCCCAAATATTTCTTATTGTAAAAGTGAACAATAGAACTATCGTTTTGTACACGTACAAATAGTTGCAACAGCATCGACATAACCAAACAAACATCATTGATCATCGGTGCGGGCCTAACAAAACAAAATCATTTCTTTGTTCACACTATCTCAGTCTTTGTTGAAATGAAGCATTTGATTCAGATTATACAAAGTGTAAACGGACCCTTCAAGAAGCCCAAGCATTCTGTACATCAAACTAAGTAACTTGAGAAGCGACTTTTTTTTACTTATTTTTTTTATTGTCTTAGAAGGCCATCTGAACTTATTGGTGAGATTCATCAAAAAGGTCAGTTGCGAAGTGCTCGCAACCACAAAAGAAGTATGTAAGGATCGCAACAGGTGGCGTGCTGTAGTTTCTGCCTACCCCCATGGGAAAAGGCACGAATATACGAATATTCCATTGTAAACATAAATAATAAATTGTTACATTACCCCAGCGAATGTATTAGTGAATAAGTCGTTGGAGTGCCATAATTACGTAAATAAATATTGGTCCTTACGTACGCGGTCTATTAAAAGTTCTGTACCCTAAATATTCAAATCTTTCAACAAGCGCCATCTATGCATTATTTCCCAAACTAAAAAGTGGACATTTCTGCTACTTACAAATAGCACCGACCATTGAGTAAGCAGTGGGTTTGTTATCAAACATTAGCTAGTTCTTCTGAAAGTCTGTAGATGGTGCTATATAATGGAATGCTTTTGTTTTAATATTATTTTATTGTTAAGAAGAAAATATGAGGTTGTACCTACCTACCTAGCACATATTTGGAAAGTTGTGACTTCCAATTGCCTCTGGTCGTGTGCCAGTATATGATTATCTGTGGGTGACACTCTTGACGGGAACATCGCTCAAAGAGCTATAAGATTTATAATTTCCTATTTTGGATCCTCACACTTCCCCACACAAACGAGCGATTAAGGCAGTTGATCACTGTCTGCCAGACATAAAGCGATCGAAAGCTGATGGGTGCTGTGGTAGTATTATTGGCCAGAGATTTTAGACAGATTTACCTATTATCGAGAGAGGCGTTGCAGCAGACGAAATAAACGCATGTCTGAGAGCATCATATTTGTGGACTAAAGTCAAAAAGCTTTATCTCGCCACTAACATGCGAGTCCAGTTATTCAGTGATATGAAGTCAGGAGCATATCCATATGCTCAAAAACTCCTAGAAATTGGTGAAGGCCGCCTAGAAACTAACCAATAAATATGATTCTTTTCACACACCAATTTTGTCATTTTGAGGATTCAGAAGACGAGCTTATTGCTCAAGTTCTCTCGAATCTCCAACAATACATTCACGATGAAAATTTGTTGTATAAAAGAACGATACAGGCACCAAAAAATTTGACTGCTTTGAAAATAAATAAAAAAATAACCAACGACGAAACATTATATAACTCTATCGGCACTGTCATATCATCTGATGGCACTACCGGCTACCCGTGGAGTTCCTAAACTCTTTGGACATATGATTAAAGGAAGGTGTACCCGTTTTGTTAATGCGCAACTTGGACGCGCCAACATTATGCAACAGTACCTACCTATAGTACCTACTCGGTTGCGAGTCACCGAACTAGGAAGGCCACAATATTAACTGGAGAATACAAGAGAGACAATGTGTTTATGCCAAAAAAAAAAGCATCCCAATCATACCTAATAAAGGTATGATTGGGATGCTTTTTTTTTTTTTTTTGGAGGGTGGAAATCATCAAATGACCCCTCCCGCTCTGGGCGGAGCGGAAGGGAGTGTCAGACTCTTACTGACTAAAAACCACCCATGTTCCTTTGGCCCTTATGTTCCAGGGCCGCGGTATCTCTTTCGAACAGTCCCGCAGCCCATGCTTGGCATTTAATTTGAAAGTTCCCATTAAAAGTTGAATTTTCAATGATTATCAACAAGTCATAGGGTCAAACCAAACAAACAAGGTAGCGGGAATAGTTCTGGGCACGCCATGTATTTCCCACGGTCAGCTCTACCTACTCTACTACTATTACTCTCCTAAGTTTGCTCACGTGTTTCCAAATCGCAAAACTGCAAGTTTATGCTAAACAAAAAAATCGTTTAACATAGTTTATAAGAGTATCCTTTGAAAAAAAGTTATAGTCCCGGGGAAGGACATAGGATAGTTTTATCACGGAAATTATCCCTAAAGATGGTGAACACGGGGACGGAATTTACTATGGAAGTGCGATTATTGATGGATCACCTCTGGGTTAAAGTACAATATCTACGCGGACGAAGTCGCGGGCAAAAGCAAGTAATTCTAAATACATGTTTCTAATAAGAATAGAATATTCTTTATTATGTACATGGTATGTAAAAGGTGAACCACAGGGCAGTCTTATAGCTAAAAGCAATGTTTCAAGAGAACCTTTTGATGGATATTATAAGCTGCTCTAACAAGGCGTTAAACCTTTTCTATAATTATTATCTCATTCAATACGGACAATGCCGTGCTAAAACTATTAGCAAACGCTTTTGTAACCGTTCGTATGAGACCTTGATCTAAACTTTAAACTACTTTTAGACTTATCTAACTTGTAACTGCAGAGATTTGAAGAAAACAGGCTTTATCCACATAATCTTTGAGATTAAAATCGCTCAAAATTGTAAGGCTATATTAGGGGTTCATAATGAACATATGACTGTCAGACAACTGTTAATAGTGTTGATTACGGGAGATAATAACTTATAAGTAACCGCTTACATTTGTTAGGACCAAAGGACCAAAAAAAAATATTACGCAAAAACCGCCTGAGGTAGGTCTTTAGGTCCCGTTTTTATACACTGAGTTCCAAACTGGGAACTTGGTGTGCCAAACCAATATCAATAGAAACACCGCAGAACCTTAGAACTGGGGCCCAATTCTGCTATTACAATAGTGTCAGAATGGTCTGTCATTGATTTCATAATGGTTGATTTTGACTTGTTAAAAGTTGTCAAAATCAACAATTATGAAATCAATGACAGACCATTAGAATTACCATTAGAATGGTCTGTCATTGATATCATAATTGTTGATTTTGACTTGTCAAAACTTGTCAAAATCAACAATTATGAAATCAATGACCGACCATTCTGACACTATTGTCGTCTATTGTAGCAGAATTCTCAACCGACAACAACTATTAATTTCTCGTACTTATTACAATCATGCAAGAACCGTTTAATTTGCTAACTTATGTATTGGTAATATCTTCTGAATCGCTTCTTCTTCCGATAATTATAATTAATCAACAATCCATCAATTCAGATCAACGCAGAATGGATTTTGACGTCTCTATTTGGTCCTTTAAGATGCAGCTAGTAACATAGTTTCTTCTTAAATATAAAAATTTAAAAAGATTCATTTTATATTTTTTGTATTATTATATATTTTTTTGGGACTTTGTAATTCTTTTCCCATTTTGATACGCAATCTCTTTATTTTTCTTTTAGGTCTTTTTACAGTTTGTAAATAAATAAATCTTTTAAATATAAATAAAATCAAGTTATTTCACTAACAAGATACATAACAATCGACACTTAAAGCGATACTTAGCTACCGTGAATTGCTTTTCAAGCCATCTTGATCTAGCAACTACTCGTAAGATCCTCATTGGGCCATTGGGCATTGTTAATGAATTCGCACACTTAATAGGTAGGTACTTGCCGAATTGTCTAAATGGGGCTAATTGTAAGTATATCGAAGCTTATCAGTCGCGCTGTGAGACAAAGCACAGTCGTTGCATTCGCCGGCAAGGACACCATCAAAGATACAATACCGCTGGAAATGACATTATTGTGTCCGAAATACCTACTTGTAATCAAATTATTCTTTGTACCACACCGTTTAAAAAGAAAATGTGAATTAGATAGTTCTTTTTATACTGTCACTTACGGGATATCTTCCGTGATTGTTCATGATTTTGTCGAACTTGACTAAGTACTCGACTCTTGTCTTTCTCTACTTGCCTTTTTTTGACTTTTGATTTACTTACTTATTGTTTTTTAATCCCGTAAGTGACTGTATAATTTTAGTTTTTAACCGTAAAAGCTTAAAACAGTATTAGAAAGTGAATCTTATTATTTAACTAGATGATGAGTACCTAATGCTGTTGATTTAGATTTATCGTTTCAAAAACGAAACTAAGCCTAAAGTTGAAGGTCTTGCATAAACTAATCTTCAAGTTCTTCAACCGAATAAGCGAAAATAGAATCTGCAAACATAGATTCATTTGCCTACACTGTATCATCGTAAGAATAGGTATTTTATTAAAATCGGTCACGGCCAACCTGTTAGATGTCTGCAATCAATGGACCAATGGACGAAGAGAATTATGCTTAACTTTTTAGCTAGAGCGTGTCGAAGTCGACTACTTCATTCATAAAAACAATGTTTATATTGTCCGCAACTGAATATTTGTGTATTTAGAGATCCTCTGCATAAACCTTCTTTCACAAGCATCAACCTTATCAGCCTGCACCATAGCTGAGATTTGGATACCATGACTTGAAGTTTTGTAATGTTCTATCAGCTGCAGTTAGACAGCGCAAAGTTTTGCAGACAATATTAGTAGATTTAGAGTTAGATACTCGTAAATTACTCCGGTATGCATACGTATAAAGCGCAAAAAAAATTTCATATTTTATACATATCTGGTCGAAAAAAAATACGCTCTTGGGTACAGAATACACCGACGCAACAAGTCGAACACGCTTGTAATTCCTTTAACTTTACTTGTTCTTTGTCACTTTAAGATGATTGTGTCGAGGTAATTAGCTCGTCAACGTAAACAATCAATGCACGCAATGTCACTTCCATACATCGTGTGGTTCGTTGTCCGGAGGCAAGGCGCGTGTGCGCAGGTCTGCGCAGCTCTGCGGCGACACTCCACCACCATTCGCCGAAGCGCGCGCAACATGGCGACCCAGCCTCTTACACTGCTCGTGAGTATTCCTTATTTCATTAGCATTTTATTACTTAAATATAACGTTCATGCGTACTGACAGCTCAGCTGTTAGTATAGGGTTCGATTCCGTGACGTGAATGTCATTGAATGGGATTGTTTGTCTAAAAGGATTTTAGTACATTTAAGGTCTTGGGTCTTTACTTAACGATGTAACAGCTGTTGGCTAATTAGAGAATGCAACTTATGGCAAAAAGAATTTCGATAACTTTTTTTGACAAACTCTTGCCTAATTAGTATGCCGAAACGGTTGTATGATTTAGCCTTAATTAAGATACAGCTTACGTGCTTATTTATTTACCCACTCATTACAAAAAAAAACAGTCATTAAACCTTACAAATGTTGACCCAAAATTGCATGTTTTTTGTTTCTCTTTAAAAGTGACCTAACTATCCTTAACTGATTGTGTCTTTGGTATTGAACGGATTCGGGTGACTAATAATATTTTCACAGTCGAATGTCATTACTAACTTACATAATCATTTTCAATTAAGTTAGGCTGGGAGTTATCTAGATCTAGCCGAACAGTTTGGTCTAGATAGCCAATTACGAAGCAATCATGCATCGCCCTTCAATGCATTAAACTTACATGTTTTAGGACCAAACTTAAGCAATATGCCTTCACCTTTGTATAGACGTATATCTAGTCATATATCGCCGATATACCAAGAAATACGGTACCTACCACCATATATTTATATTTTTTCGGTAGTGTGTCCTCTCCGATTACCTCTATGGTTCGCCAAATTATGAGGTTTATAAAAGTTCACACATATTATTACTTTACTTTTGAGAATTTCTAATAGCCGACGTATACCAGTATGTATTAGATAAATATACAAATATTATAGAGGTACTTAAAATTGATTTGTAAGTTTATATGTAGGAGGTAATCTTCGGAACCTCTGATCCGATTCCGAAAATTCTTTCACCATCGGGAAGCCACATTGTTCCCAAGTGTCATAGGCATACATTTAAAACGTTCCCGTGTTTAATTTCCGTTCTTATCTGGAGCAAAGCCGCGAGCCAAAGCTGGTTTGTTATAAAATAAAAAACTGAAAGTCATTTATCCAAAAGAAGCTGAGAATCTAAAATCTTTTTCAATATCAATATTACATAAGAGAGTTATCCGAAATGTCCACCCTATACCCACTTCCAATGTTTTAGCTGTAAGAAGAAGTGGTGCAACAAAAACCCGAACATACATTACACATCTAAGTAGACTTACCTATAGATTTGTCGTAGAAATATGCAGTGTCGCTTTTTGACTGCATTAAGACGTTGCATTGACAGCTGCATTTCATCTCTATCATATTTAGAAAGACAAATCTCATAAGTTCCAATTTCCACTATAATCTTTTTCTTCGTTCACGAACCGCGCCGCACCGCGCCGCGCCTCGCAGTACCCCTTGAGATAAATCTCTTAGGTTCCAATTTCAACTATAATGCTTTTCTTCGTTCATGAACCGCTGCGCCGCCGCCGCCGGCGCCGCTGCGCGCCTTACCCACTTGTCAAGCCATTAGACCTTCGCTTAACGAAATTCACCATTCCATGATTGTGAACAAAGTACTGGTAAAGGTACTGAACGTCTTGTTTTAAACTAAGCCAATGTGTGTGCTAAATAACGTTCGCCAATACCTGCCAAATAGCTTCTACTAAATAATTTTCTAATGGATATGGACACGCACAACATAGGGCGAAGTATCAAAGTTTAGTTATTACTGTATTTAGTTTTAACTGCGTGGCGACTCTATACCTACTTAGTCAATTTGTAATCATTTTCTAAGCTACTTACACCTTAAATAATAGAATACTTCTATTTATCAAGTTAATTTAATAATTATATGGTTACTGTAATCGATGGTTCAAAATTTGCAAACGGTCTCGAAATCATTGATAATAAAATAAACTCCATTTTAAAACCTATAGTAATAAAGTTAGATACTGAAAAAGCTAAAGGCCATTTTTTATATTTTTAATTTATTAAGTGTTATACTCCGTGGATATTATACCTAACGTATTTACCTACGCCAGTTTTTAGAATACATGCCAACTGTATAGTACGGTGAGATGAACAGTAGGTATATCATTGCAACCTCATTGGTCATTTAAACAAGGCAATGGCCATTTCATCATAAAGAATTTAGATGCCATTAATGTGTTATTTAATTCATACTTTTAATTAATTACCTTCAAAGGCGTAATCCGAAAATAAAAGGTGAAAATCTTCTACTGCAACCTTTTTTCTTTCACTGGAAACTTAAAAAGAAATATTCTGAGGTGTATTCATGAAGATTTTTTTTTTTGGATGGAAAATCAGCAAATGACTCCTCCCACTCTGGGCGGAGCGGAAGGTTGTGTCACTTGTACTGACTAAAACCCATCCATGTCCTTCTCCTTCTTTGCCCTTAGTGTTCCAGGGCCGCGGTATCTCTTTCGAACAGTCCCGCAGCTCTGGCAGGCATCGGCCCTTGCGGATCCCTCTAGTTTGCTGACATCTCTTTGAGGCGCGCGTGGAACATGAACACGCCGTCGACACGGCCTGTCGTCATAAGACGGACGGACGGCGAGCTAGCCCATTACTCACCGTCCACAGGCCTGTTCAAATCAGACCTTAAATCGTTATTACTTCCCTATAAGATGATAAACTTTGGGGGCATCCTCACAATTGGCAGCGAATAGGGTCATGATTTTGTTAAGGTTTTCATTCATTGGAAATGCAGATGCATAACTGTTTATTATTATAACTCGAAAGATCATAAAATATGAGTAACGGTAGGAGAAGTATAGCTTCGTATAGGATCTTTTATGTTTTGTGAACGATGCACGTTGCATAAGGTAGGCCTGACTGGAATCATAACCACAAGGCAAAAGAAATTCATACCGACAAAAAGTTTCTGCCAATTTGAAAAATAATAATGTGCTTAAACAAAGTAAACAAGATGTATGATCTTATTTAGGTACTTTTTATAAACATGTTATTACTTTTTTAATTAATTTACGACTTTAGTAATTGCTTTGAATAGAATCTATTTCGTTAGGCACTGAAGTAACAAAAAAATCAATTGTTATTCAAGTACTTACAGATAAGTCGGTTGCAACCTTCGCAAGTTAAGAAAGGATGCCTTGTTAACCTGTTCTAATTTATAAATCGATTGCAAGTAGGTACATAATATTTTGTCTCGTCAGACCTAAGTAGTTATTAGGGCGTCAGTTATCTATCATCGGAGACCATGAGATTGTCAATTATGTGTTGCTACATCGACAAAGAACAAAGCGAATTGAGGTCGTTGTTTCGGAGACCAGGCCTTTTCAGCGCCTAGGTCACCTGGGACAATCTCCCAATACCTACTTACGTTAGACGTGTGCGCCTTGCTAATACTGACTTCGCCGGTGACGCACGTCTCGACGCACCCCTACGTGATTATACGAGATCAAACTTTTGAACTCAAAATTTTCCTTTTAAATTATCATAAATCAGTCTTGTGACTATTCTAGTAAGAAAACTAACTATAAATAACCTTTAAAAAACGAGTTAGAACACATATCACAATGCGAATTAGCTAACTAAATCTAATTGGAATTTTACAAATTAAGTACTTTCACAGTCGTAAATATTCTATGGTTTGCGAGAAAGCCTTCATTCATCACACAAATAGTTTCAGTCATATAGATCTTGCTAACTGCTCACTTGGCATCGAACTTATATCCAAAGCCTACGAAGAACTTAGCTCTTCACTGCCTTGTACGTCAGTGCCCTGCACTATGTATTATTTGATCCCACTTAAAATGAAGAAGAGGAGAATAAGAGTCAGGTAATACTGGGACACTGACCAATACAATCCCATCCAACATTGCAATGCCAGCCTGCCACTTTTCCTGTTGACTGCGATGCAGACGAATGTAATGACGCCCTATCATTTTGATACTTCCACATTATTGTGTCTTGCTGTGTTCCTAGCTCATATTGTCCCACTGCTGGGCAGAGGCCTCCTTCCATTCCCTTCAACGATCACGATTCTGTGCTACTAATTTCCAATACTCAAAGAAGACATCCAGTTCGTTCCGCCACCTCCTTCGTGGTCTGCCGTGACTCGGTGTCACTGTTACAGGGCAGGGCAGGGGAAAAATATGTAAAATCTCAGGATTTTTTCCTCGGGCCTGTGGACGGTGAGTAATGGGCTAGCTCGCCGTCCGTCCGTCGTATGACGACGGGCAGGCCGTGTCGACGGCGCGTTCGTGTTCCACGCGCTCCTCAAAGAGTTGTCGGCAAACGGGAGGGGCCCGCAAGGGCCGGTGCCTGCCAGGGCTGCGGGACTGTTCGAAAGAGACACCCGGCCCAATTTATTATAGTTGGTAAATAACATATTCTCAAAATATTGGTCCTAGTGTACTAATAGCTTTTAGGATTCAATTGATCGAACTAACTAACCTTTGTTAAGGCAACCTCGCTTCCACTAGAAACGCTACAAAAATAGATTTCACAAATCGTACCCATACGGGTCAGTTTTTGACGTGAAATCAACAGATTCAGGTCATGCGATAATAATTATGGTCAAAATGCACAAAGTGCCGTTAGCTAGGGTAATGCTCAACTTGACAACTTGATTGCATAAGCACGCAGGCTGTGGTGAATCCAATTGAATAACATTCATTCTTTTATCATATTATTTCACATAGCATAGATTGCTAACGTATTTTCAATTTAATATAAATTTGTTTGGAATTTAAATTATTCAGATACCTACACTCGTAAAATTTGACGACATGCAAAGATATGACAGCTGGTATTTTAAGATTCACTTTTTTAATTTAATGTTCTTAATATTTTTGTACGGATTTGGGTTAAATTCTAAAACGTAAGTGGTGTGTAGGTACTACTTAGGTAAATGGATTGAAGTAGCAGTAGCAAAAATTCAATAAAATAAAACACTCTTTATTATATCAAAAATGTTTGAAAAAAAGAGGCAACAAGACAACTCCCACGAAAGAAGTAGTAATCCTAACTATCCTAACTATATAATATTATAAATTCGAAAGTGAGTTTGTTTGTTACATGTTCACGCCTAAACCACTGAACCGATCATCCTGAAATTTTGCATATACGTTCGGTTGTCAGGTGTACAGAAACGGACATAGGGTACCTTTCATCCCGAAAAAAAGTACTGTTCCCGAGAAAAACAACAACAACGTTCTTATGATAACAGATGGTACCACGTCTTTCGAATCATGGTTGAATTATATTATTAACTGGCGACCCGCCCCGGCTTCGCACGGGTGTATTATACATATAAACTTTCCTCTTGAATCACTCTATCTATTAAAAAAAAAACCGCATAAAAATCCGTAGCGTAGTTTTAAAGATTTAGGCATACATATGGGGATATAGGGACAGAGAAAGCGACTTTGTTTTATACTATGTAGTGAAGAAACTTTAGTAGTGCGTTAAGACTTTAATTGTCAAATTCAAAATTAACGCGAGCGAAGCCGCGGGCAAAAGCTAATAAGAAATAAATATTGTGGTGGACAACTAATAAATATTCTGAACAGAAACTCCATTCGCACATGCGCTAAGTTATTTCAAGCCCTACATTAGACTTTTGCGTTGTCTAGGAGAACGAGGCTTTTAGATTGAAACCTGCGCGCATCGCCAACGTCGGTTCGTTGACCCCGAGCTGCATGAGAATGCACAATGACGTACCTACAAGCCATAGTGTAAATGTCACTTTGTTTATTTTTCTTCTACTTCATACATATTTTCCTTATATATTTTTTTTACAAAATTGTGAGGCATGGACAACACTTGACAGACTGACGACCTTTCTAGGGTTCAATGGCATGTTCTTGACCTATAATTATGAAGTTGATGACCTTCCAGTGACGTCAAACCCATCAGACCTTTCTTATCAGTGCACTCTCTGTTTGCTTTGTGTAATTTATAGTATCGAGTAGGTTGGAAAGCATAGTGAACGTGCATATTGCACATAGCGGAAGCTTCAACCCATCTGTAAGGGCGAAGAAAGGTCACAAGTGCAACTGAGTTCGAATGTAGTCACTGTACACAATTATTTTAACTCATACAGTAGCGGTACAAAGGCGGACTTAATACCACAGCGCATTCTCTACCTTAACATTTGGGTTAAATAGTACAACATTGTGATCTGGTTAAAATAATTTAAAATAAACATTTTGTTATACTACTACATAAATAATAGAAAAAACACTACTTAACTACTACACTACGTAAATAACTAGATTACCAAAATGTAGGTAGGTATTTCAGATAGAAACAGTGCTTACAACGAACAGTTTTGATTAAGTATCTAGTATATCTAAGATTTGCCTATTTCAAACCGAAATTGATTACAAAAGCTCTTCAAGATATTTGTGAAAGGTAAAGCCGTTTGAGAACAAACACATCAAACTATACATATCCAATACAATATCGTCTCGCTTTGTACAGATTTGCTGTACAATCAGAGATCCGCATAAACTGGTTTTTCATAGATGGATTAGTCGCTGTGTGTACATTAGTCACGTAAAAACTTGCACTAAAGTTGAAACGATCTTTACTAACAACATTATGCAGAATATTTCAACACGATCCAGATTCGTAAGAAAGTGAATCACAGACCTTGAACTTTACGACTGTGGAATTCTTTGTAAAAAACTTTCCTTCCTTACTTTATACATATTCGAACACTAATATGTGATTATTTTTATCTTACATCGACTTATTACGTACGTTACGATTGAAACGCCTCTTAACGTTAAAAGCAATTTTAATTTGCACTTAAAAACAACGGAAATCCATTGTGTCTTAACTAATTTGAATAATTAGGTAGTTGTCTAATTCGGCAGCCTTATTGGGCCAGTTTTTTCTTGACGTTTAATTTCTTAGACCTTGGTTTGCTGGGCGTGGTCAAGGCGGTGGCATTGTGGTTCAGTTCGATTTCCGGATCGCAAGCGGACACGAGCGGCCATTCTTCTATCGTACATTGTATTGTTGGCCATGACATGTGACTGTAGACTATAAACACGAGTAAGTGAAAAGCCAATGGCCCAATTTGGCGCCTTTTTCTTGGCGGTCACTAACTTACTAATTTAACTCAGTCCGGACTGATTTCTGAGCTTTACTACCATACAAAATTTCTTTTGTTACGAATTTCTCTATAAAGTTTCGTCAGTGGCTGCCCAAAAATAAAAAGCACCATTTCATTCTGGTCATTGGCTTTTTGTCTGTGGATGAACTACTTTATCAAGATAATAAACAATAGGGAATAAGAGAATATTATGATCAAAACTTGCAAAGTTTGTATAAAATTGGTACTATGACTTTTACTAGACTAGGAGTTAGGTAGAGTATGCTTTAAAATAATACTACATAGTATATGTGTACATAGCTTATGTCTACATTGTACCGTAGGTAAGTGGAAACTCCCACTTTGTCTTTCTTAGCAATATGACTATTTAAAATTCCAAACCAAAGCAAAGTGAATAATAATGGATTAATGACGTATATAATTAAAATAATTAGTCTCAGACCGCTTATCTCTCCATTTGCATGTGCCCTTGACTTTAATACAATGTTTTTTACCAACGCAGAAAATTGAACGACAGTAGTTGCAAAGACACCAACGCGTTAGATCTCACTGGTGATATAATGATCTGTATCGTAACTTTGTACTTAGGGTTGGCAAGCTCACTTTTAGACCTGTAAAGTTAGTTTTGGATTTTTACCTCGCTAAAACCACCCGGCGGTGTTCACACTCCGTACATGGATGGAGGCACCGTTTTGCTCTTAAATACCTGTCCGGAACCTCCTCTGTGCAATGCTTGTTTGGGAAAAACCCTGGGGAGACTGTAAGGAGGTCTCCCCTGAGCCACTCTATGCAATAGTTCACGGCAGCATGCGACCACTGTACCGCTGTATTCTCTGATGTTCACTTTTGGGCCTATATATGATGGAAATATTATTATTCTTCTCCTTTTCTTCTCTCATATCGGCACGAACTATGTGCACGCCAGCCGGGAATAGACGTGTTCCTGAGTGGAGAACCAGCCTATAATGCTACTGGCGTATAGTATCCCAGCTGCTGCCAGCCAATCTGCGAAGATCCACTGGGTGGCTGGTGGCACATAAAAGAAACTTCAAAGTAATGGCGCACAATTTAAAAGGCCAATGTTTATCAATGGACTACTGTCACTTAATAAAATTGATAAGCCAGTCATCAAAGTGAGACTGTATACCCATCATAAAGTGGGAAACGTTCCACAATAATATACAGGGTGGAAGGGACACCAACGTGAAAACATATTACTAATTAACATATACGTTTAAAATACGTGGTAACAGTACACCACAATTATATACAAAGAATGAGGTACCCCATGCTTGCCTATGCATAGTAATATATTGATCGCAGAAAAGGGAGTTCAAGTATTTAGGCGTTAATGCTTGTCTAGAAATGAGTGAGCGCGTAAAAAAGTGTATTAGCCATTCGTTCTTTTTCCTTGGAAGCTAGCCCTAGGGCTATCTGAACCAGTATTATATCTCTTTTGCAACAATGCACTGAGTGTGTGAAATAATAAAAAGTATGTTGGTGGTATGAGTACCATTGAACTTTAGAGAGATAAACACGTAGCTTCTGTGGTTGGTTTCATTTGTAAAGCTACTTAAATTGAAAAAGCTTTTCGAGTGTTAAACAAGGCTAGTTGTGATAAGCCACGATCTGATATATTTCCAACTCCTATATCTTACCTACCTATAATATAGTAAATACGGTGTAAGTTCTGATTTATGTACTGATGAATCCACCTTAAAAGATTGACACAATCTTTTTCCCTTCTATCGATTCCCCTTACCTACAACGTGTCAATTTTAACTAATGTTTACTCTGCACAAAAGAATAAAAAAGAAGTAGTGAAACGGAGTCTTCTGTCTTAGTATCGACATGTGATGAGGAAGGATGGAACACATGTAAATAAAGTGATGAATATAACTGTTGATGAATGGAGAGGGAGAGGAAGAACAAAGAAAAGACGAATGGGTTGTGACAGAATTTATATGAAGGAAAAAGAATGAAATGATAGCATGACGATTGACAGGAAGAAAAAAACGTGTTGCGCCGACCCCAAATAACATGGGACAAAGGCAGGAACGTGTTGGTGAAACTCAGACTTAAAAGTGCCTGCTTAAAAAATCCAGACTCATCCTTTTTCAGAATCAATTTTGAACTTGACTAGGATCTTTTGTATGATTATTTTTACCCGATACAAACCACAGCATTGTGCCCATAACCCTAGATCTTTAGTTAACAAGACTGTGGGCTGATTACGTGATCCTGTTTTTGTCAAATCAACGTGTAACGATCGTCTCTATAACTAAGTACATCGTGATTCTACTATTACTTTGCTCCGCGAGTACTCTGATTCCTAGACTGTGTGTTTGAATCCCACGGTGTTTCACACTAATTGCATAAGTTAATTAATTACCCGTTTTAATAGATTAATTTGATGCGTCGTCGTGTCGTGGTAAACTGTCATGTAGCTTAATCATAAAATAAACTTCGTCCCTACATTTTCGTAAGTTCCTTTTACATTATTACTTTGGAAATTGTAAAATGTCTAGATTTTGAGAAGTACCGTCTGGTATGTGAATTGTTAAACAAATTGACACCCTACCGAGTAAAGAAGATATTTTTTATTCTTCAGGGATAAGGCCCAACCAAAAATATGGTGTATAATATAGTAATAGTAATGAAACGCGTGATTTGTTTCTAATAATGTCTAGAATGCAGTGGTAGTAAAACTAACAGTTTTTCTAACAAGAATACTGAGAAATACGTACAACACTTAAAATTATAAATATCACCAGGACTTAAAATTATACAAGACTACGAATAGCTTACGTTCGCGGCTGTACCCGCGTCGAGTACAGTAATTGCCCCAAGAGAATATAGGTACTACCGAGATAAAAAAGTATCCTTTGTGTTAATCCAATTTATAAACTATCTGTGTACCAAATGGCATTGGCGAAAATAGGTTTATTAGAGTGAGCTAAACGAGCGTAATTTTTGGAGCTGTGAGTCGCGTAAAATGAGTCGCGGAATTTACGCTGCTTTCGATTTAAAGGCCTGTTTGTACCACACGGCGACGCATTTTACGCGACTCAAAACTCAAAAAAATACGCTCGTTTGGCCTCAGCCTTAGCTGACCGAAATCAAAATATATTCCAAAATCGCATACATTTTTGTCTATCATTTTTATTTATCTTTGTTTGTAAAAAGTCTGAAAGCCAAGGGGTTGTGTGTTTTTATCAACCTTATTTTATTTTATTTGATAAAAGGTTGGATGCTAAATAAAATCAAATGTCAAAAATGATTTCATTTGCTTTTGATTTTGAATATCCCGATTTCTTGTATCTTTACTAATTTAATAAACTATTTATAGCATTGCTTGCTCGCCAATAATTAAAAAAATAAAACAAGAAAAACATAACATAGCACCATATCCATAACGTAACATATAGTCATTCTTGTTCGCCGACCTTACACTAACTGGGCCTGTCTTACTAGGGGCGTTTACCAATCTCCTTATATCCTTAATCTGTTCAGAGTCTTGCGTGAAAGATAAAAATCCATCCATCCATTCATTCATCAAATTCTTACAAAACTTCACATTTAGTAAGACGATGTAGGTAGTAGATGTTCAAAATCAAAATCAAAATATTTTTACTTTGATTTTGAAAAAAAAAGTTTTGGTACACTCTATTTAAAACCCACGAGGTTCCAAGAAGTTTTTAATATTCATTGAGTGCATATCGATCAATTACCTATCAATAAACTAATATACATAATAAGATTCGTAACAAAACATAGGCAATTATGTATGGCAATTATTATTATAATAGTTGTCAACTTATGTATGACCAGTTTCCTCATTTGACTACAAGTAATTTATGGGTTTATCATACCTACTAAGAGTAAGTTACAAATAGGTAGGTACAGTAAGAAATAGCAAGAATCAATATTATAAAACTCTTGCCTGTCTCGCGTTTCGTTCAATTGATAAACAATAGTAACAAGATCAAGTCAGTACTCCACAAAATATATCATACGGATCATCATCTCTTAATCTCTTCTCGTGTCCACGAGCGAGAGAATCGCGGCGATATTACGTATTTGTATGGGATAATATCGTCGCGATTCTCTCGCTCGTTGAGACGGCCTCTAAGAGAGTGTATAGAAATACGTAGCAACGACGATAATATCGTCGCGATTCTCTCGCTCGTGGAGACAGCCCCTTAGATCAGTATTAGAATTCTTATTTTAATTTTCCCCATTGCCTCGTTGCTTGAGTGGTCGGTCAAAGTGATATTGGGTTTCCATCAGGAATTTCTCAGCAGCAGCTACGGAGTCTGTATTTGTGGTTGTGCCCGGTTGATTGCAATAGGCTCGCCCCCTATTACATGGGACTAAAATATAACTGAACATTGTGGGTGTACTATTAACTGAACTTTTTATTTTTTTATTTATTAGTTGCGCCTCTGCCGAACCCTTCGGGGATTACAGACGTGATGTTATGTTATGTTAATTCTCCCCAGATTTTGTCTTTTAACACGCGTTGAAGAGAAAGCAAAAGTCAAAATTAGCTCCAGCCAAAAGTACACAACTAGTAAGGCCTTGCTGCACGTAGTTTTAACGTCCATGTTGCAGCTACATCCATAAAACAATTTCTTTTTTTGATTGGCTGGTAGTCTGACAAAGTAACCATAAAGAATTAGAACGGCAATATAATTATCATTTTATAAGATATCTAGTTCAGGTCTAAAAACTATTTTAAAACATAAAACTTCATCAAATTCGTTCGACATAGGTAGAGGACATAAGTTGGCTACTTATCTATAAAAAATCTTACGAAGTGTAAGTTACCGTACTTAAGATGGCGACAAATAGAGCTTTTATTAAGAAATTGAGGGATCTTAGTTTCAATATTAATAGAAAAGCTATCAATTTAGTGTAAATTTAGAAAAAGTTGATGGTTCTTCATCATCCTCCTGGCTCCTGAAATACAGGTACTCTAACCTAGCTCTGGAGCCAGGTCTCACATTTTTATGTACCCTGTTCTTATGGCAATAAAGAAATTTATTATTTATTTATTTATCATCTTCCTGCCCTTGTCCCATTCTACTTAAGATCGGCGCAACACGTTTTCTTCTTCCATTTTGCCCTGTCAGACGTCACGGCATCATTTACTCCTTTCTCTTTCATATCAGTCTTCACACAATCCATCCATCTTTTCTTTGACCTTCCACTCCCTCTCCATCCATCAACACTCATGTCCATCACTCTTTTAGTCACAAAAAGTTGAGGGTTAAGTAAGTTATTTTTTTACCAACTGATTGGAATCCTTAGAAGACCATAGAACAAGATGATCTGTAACAAAAAGCTTTTATAGACTAAATTCCGTGTTCTTCCAAGGGTAAGAGATTTTGTTTCTCAAATCAATGCTTATCATAAAAACCGGCCAAGTGTGAGTCTTACTCACACGCAATACAATATAATAAAATTATTTTGAATTCTCATTCATAATATTATGTTTTATTGCATTACATCCAACAGCAAAACTAAAATTTATTTTTCATAGTAGTGTTAATGAAAAACAAAGTCACTGGTGCAGTTTGATGAAAAAGTCCTGTATCTCAAAAACCAAACATCAAATCTTATTCAAACCAATTTTCGTTGAAAGTTTTTTTACTTTCTACAATTCTATATTTTTTCAGAATGTTTCTCTTACTTTAGAAATTAATGTTTTTTTAGTTTCATCTTTTTTTTTTATTAAATCATAAAGCGGTTCACAGAAAATGTTCACAGAACCTACCAAGTTTCAAGTGTGTAAACTTATACTGTCACTTACGGTATGGCACAACCCCAACCCAACTGTTTTAAGCTTCCACGGCTTAAAACTAAACTTATACAGTCACTTACGGGATATCTTCCGTGATTGTTCATGATTTTGAGCTCCCGATATCAAAAAAAAAAAACAAAATCATGAACGATCACGGAAGATATCCCGTAAGTGACTGTATAAGTTTAGTTTTAAGCCGTGGAAGCTTAAAACAGTTGGGTTGGGGTTGTGCCATACCTACAGACGGAAGGACAGACAGACAGACATGAAGAATCTATAAGGGTTCAGTTTTTTGATTCAGTTACGGAACCCTAAAATGCACTGTCTTTAGAACTGAATCAACAAGCAAAGTGTCAAATTCACAGAATGACAGTAAATTGTTCTAATTCAGCCATTCAGCTCGCAAGATTTGACCTAAACAATTAACAAACTAACAAACAAACATTGCAAGTAAAAAAAGACTAGACAAGTTTACTTGTTGGTACATGCTTGGAAATTGTTCTACGATTGTAAGTTTAACGTAACCTTACAATTATTTATTTAAGTTCACAAAAACTAGTACCTAGTGGGTGAATGTACAGGCATGCAAGCCTATGTATGACAGTGCTATGTACTTGTATGAATCATTTATGTAGTGTTCAAGGATAACCTAATTGCCCTCTTTACAGTTGGTGCTTAATGTAATTCATAAACTGGTTTCCGATATAATATGGGGAAAATTATAGGTATGAGTGGAAGTAATGGCGTAAAAACATGCTTGAAGTCTAATATTGATCTGTATAAGTCTATAGCGAGATTACAAAGTGACTAATCGGTTAATTACGATATGACGGTGATAAAATATTGAATTTGAAGGTGTTAACGTGTACAATAAAATACCAAAGGTTATAATAGAAGTATGTCTTGTTTTCAAAAAAATGCTGAAATCGTACCAAATAATCAAAGGGTATCGTAGCAAATAATAAGAATTAAAAAAACAAAAAACCTTACTAGGTTGCATTATTTTCTTTTTTTGTATAGAATCTGTATTTTAAAATAAATAACATGATAATATAAAGAGAACAAGACAATCGTTTACAGATAAAATTGAATTGCATGATGTCTTCTTCACTTTGCTACAGCGAAAACATATACTAGATACGTTTGTTTTTTTTGTTATTATGATCGCTTACCCGAGAGGAGGAGCTCGTGGCTTAATAAGAACAGCCGCTCGGATCGATCTTTAGGTTAAGCCGTGCTTACCTAGGTTGGTCCGTGGATGGGTGACCACCCATTACATACCGAGTTTCCTCCGTGCCTCGGAAAGCACGTTAAGCCGTTGGTCCCGGCTGCCATTTGTAGATCTTTGACAGTCGTTACAGGTAGTCAGTGGCCCGAAAGTCTGACAACCAGTCTTACCAAGGGGTATCGTATTACCTAGCACTAACTGGGTTGTGGAGGTCCGACAGGCAGTCGCTCCATGTAAAATACTGGTATTCAGCTGCATCCGGTTAGACTGGAAGCCGACCCCAACATAGTTGGGAAAAGGCTAGGCAGATGATGATGATGATGATCGCTTAATTACCCTCATATTTGTTATTTTTTACAATTTACGTAGATTTCTGTACGCTCATAAACAAACAGTGGACATGGTAAATATCCCGTTGATAGTTTAAAAACTTATAAAGCTCGTAAAAATTTAATTAGAATTAGTTTCTCAGTAAGTGAATTATTAATTCTTGATGAGGAATAATAAAGAGGAATAACCATACATACAATATAATTTTACAGAGCTACATGGATC
Source organism: Eurois occulta (assembly GCA_950022335.1). Lineage (NCBI taxonomy): Eukaryota > Metazoa > Arthropoda > Insecta > Lepidoptera > Noctuidae > Eurois > Eurois occulta. The sequence goes on along the minus strand of OX465479.1, from coordinate 13,961,410 downwards.
TATTGAAGTTTGAATGACATTGATAGAGCGACATTCTGTTTTTCTGAAATCCCGCGAAATTGAACAAGAAAGCGGTGTTCGTTCCGATTCTCACAACGCGCCAGAAGATCCTTGTACTTGTGTGTATATTTAGCGACCGCCTATTTGACCTTTACAAACTACTTACTAGATATTCAATTCAATTTGTCATAAATTTCAGTTGCTGAGCGTACTCTGGCTAGGTACGTATGCGGACCCCGCGCCTGAGCCTGGCCGAGTCCCGAAGGTGTACAACGCCCTTATCACGTCAAACCAGAACCTGGAGCCAAGCAAGGCGTATCCAGTATATCAGCCAGTGCTACACGATGCATTCGCCTTTTCCTATCAGCCTGCCATTTTCTATGGCGGGGATCTACTTGGAAATGTAAGTAGCACACCACCTTCACCGCGGTCTACCTCGGCGGCAATATAGCTACGAATTGAACTTAAAAAAAACGAGGTTTTATTCAAGCGAAAAGAAACAAATTAAGTTTATTTATTAACATTGAACTCGTATAAAATGAGGAGCTCGTGGCTAAATAAGAACTGCCGCTCGGGTTGATCTTTAGGTTAAGCCGTGCTTACCTAGGTTAGTCCGTGGATGGGTTACCCATTACATACCGAGTTTCCTCCGTGCTTCGGAAAGCACGTTGGTCCCGGCTGTCATTTGTAGATTTTTGACAGTCGTTACAGGTAGTCAGTGGCCCGAAAGTCTGACAACCAGTCTTACCAAGTCTTACCGTATTACCCAGTACTAACTGGGGTGTGGAGGTCAGATAGGCAGTCGCTCCATGTAAAATATTTGTATTCAGCTGCATCCGGTTAGACTGGAACCCGACCCCAACATAGGTAGTTGGGAAAAGGCTATTCAGAAGATGAACTCGTATACAAAGTTCGTGTTCGTGCTATTAATAACGATAGAGGAGTTCTCTCGGAGGCGAACCTGCGATTGGCGGCGGCGACCTCTTGCGTCCGGCCCTGGTTCAAGCCATGGTCCGGGGCGAGAGGGAATTGTGCATCTGACTCTCACGTTTCTAGATTGTTTATAGGCAAAGAGTTTTAAAAGACTTATGGTTATACATATTTGGATGTCTTTGTTTACAGGTTAAAGACACCTAGCTTTTAATTGAAACGGTAAAAATGCCTCTTACGCCTGATATTTTATGGATAGCAATATGAGCATGTGCACGATTTACACATATATTTTTCACTAGCTGTGCCCCCCCGTGACCTTCGCCCGCGTGAAATTAGCAGTGTGAAATATACATTACGACCTATTCTCATGCCTATCAAATATACATAAAACATTTCATAAAAATCGGTTCAGCCGTTTCGGAGGAGTGCGACCAGAAACACCGTGACACGAGATTTTTATATACGCGGTGGAAGGGACACCGAGCACATAGACGTTTTTCATGAGTTATTAAAAATAATCTGCTGTTTTCTACAAAAGTGCAATACCTACACGGTGAAAATGTATAGAACAGCAGTTTTTTTTAAATAACCCATGAAGAGGGGGGGGGGGCTTAGAATGATGTACTAAATACGTGGTAACAGTTTTCGAGTCAGTGTCCCTTTCACCTTTGTATAAGAAGATTACTTCCCTAATCGAATCGGATTTTGTTAACAATTTCAAGGGTTTTTTTTTTGCGCGGGACCCTAATGCTTTTTCTAAAATAAAAGTAGCCTAAGTTACTCCCTGTAATAACAGCTATCCGCCAGTAAAGTCCTGTCAAAATCAGTCGAGCCATTTTGGAGATTAGCCGGAACAAACAGGCAAAGAGACACACAGACAAATAAAAAAAGTTTTTGGAACGAAGTTCCTTATCGCGCGTTGCGAAAGGGGGACGGAAAAAATTAAGACGAAAAGTTGTAACGACACTTTTTGCTATAGTAAGCTATTATAATTGTAAGCCGTGCGGCGTGCGCATGTTTCTCTGTCTGTCTCTCTCTCATAGAAAGCAAGCCAGATATTTTCGTTTCGTCTTTGGTCTGTGGATGGGTGATCAAGGTTAAGCAACGACTGCCAAGGTCTGTCTGTGGATGGGTGATCCAAGTTAAGCAACGGTTGCCAAGGTTGGTCTGTGGATGGGTGATCAAGGCTAAGCAACGACTGCCAAGGTCTGTCTGTGAATGGGTGATCCAAGTTAAGCAACGGTTGCCAAGGTTGATCTGTGGATGGGTGATCAAGATTAAGCAACGACTGCCAAGGTCTGTCTGTGGATGGGTGATCCAAGTTAAGCAACGGTTGCCAAGGTTGGTCTGTGGATGGGTGATCAAGGTTAAGCAACGACTGCCAATAGAAAGGAACTTCGTTCCATCCGGGTGTCCCTTGACACCTCTCAAGTTTTTTTGTTAAAGTAACTATCACACTTAAATTTTTATATATTTGTAAAAAATTAACACCTACCTTTCTTAATTTCAGGGATTATTGCCTGCACCAGGACTGCTACCTAAGGAGCCTCAACCTGCACCAGCTGAAACTTCACCTGTTTCGACGCCTGGAACTCCTGTGGAGGCCTCGCCTTCTTCCACGGAAGCACCGACTACGACTGCAGAGCCAGACAAGGCAGAATCCGGCAGTAGTGCGGGAAGTGTTTCTTCACCAGCTACTCCACCAGCCACACAATCCCCAATACCCCTCAACGAATTTGGTCTGCCACCACAAGTCCTGCCTCTAGGACACATAGATCCCCTGTACAATGCACTGCCCCAATTCAGTCCTTTTACCTACAGATATCCGGGTGTAAGATTCTATGATCCCTATGATCCATTCAGCTTCAATCCTTACGCGAGCCTCCCAATATATCGTCCCGTGCCAAATTTGCTGGGCCAAAGTCTTCCCATTGTTGCTGAGAAACCGGTTAATAACGCTGAACAATCTGCACAAACCCCACCTCCTGAACCCAATGATCTCAATATCCTGAATTATGCGTCCAAGGACCCTGCCATTCCTAACGTCCCGCCACCACCCCTCCCGCAAGGTGGTCTCAAAACAGATAAACCAGAATAGTTGTAAAAATAAAATATTAAGTTCCACGTATTAATTTAAGTTTTGATTGTTTTAATTTACATTATCCCCAAGTGGCATAATTCAGCCTTCCTGCTATATTTAAAACGTCTCGTCTATTTCGCGAGCGAAGCCGCGGGCAACAGCAAGTGATAATGCCCCCATAATATAGGTCCGACGTACTACCTAGAAAGAAATGCCTAAAAGCCGGATCATTTGGTGTATTGAACACCAAATGCTTAATTTTAGCTTATTTTTATTTATTTAATTTAAAGTTTATTAAAAATGGTTTTGGTAACAATAAATCAGTGACCATTATTATTGGTTCAGTTTTAACTTAACAGAAAATAGACAAAAAGCTTGTAATTTCGAACGATACCAATTGGACAATAATTCGAAACGAATAGGTAGTTAATGCTTTTTGGGCTGCGGGACTGTTCGAAAGTGATACCGCGGCCCTAGAACATGAAGGGCAAAAGAAGGAACATGGGTGGTTTTTAGTCAGTAAAAGTCTGACACTCCCTTCCGCTCCGCCCAGAGCGGGAGGAGTCATTTGATGATTTCACACCCGAGAAAAAAAAATGCTTTTTGACTTAAAAAAAAACTATTAATAACATGAAGATAACATAAAATGTCCATATCAGACAAAAAATTAATAAACGAAACTCTCGCAACACGGAGCTTGATAAAAAAATGGTAAGTACTTAGATAAATTACTAGTTACATATCACGATAAAAAATCAAAATAGAAATCAAGTTCTATGGAAACTACTTAAATATTAGGCGTAGTAGAGTCTACACTAGATAAAAACAAAGTTGATATTGTATTGACATAGCTAAAAGCCGTGCTCAATGGTTCTTCAACGAGATAAGGGATTTCACCTGTTTCACCCAATAGAATCCGCACGAATAACGCCAAGTGCTGATCATAGCGTGGCGTAAAATCAATGAATTCATAAAGATACCATATCTTTGTGTGTACATGCCAGGCGTAATGACACTGACGTTAATATATCCCGATTACAGCTGGAAATACAGGCTGTGGATGAAACATTTTTCGTCTTCCGGTTCATAAAAGTGTATGATCCAGTCAAATTGCTTCACACTTCGGCTGATACTTCACTAATACCTGCTACAGCAGTGTATGACGAATGGCTGTGATGCAATTTAATTATTATTCTCAACGATTGAACTGCAAGGAAATAAATGGATAGGTAAGGAATAAAAAACTTACGCAAATACCTACATAATAACGCCTGTAATTCCCGATGGGTTAACAGAGGTGTTACTAATTGTACACCCTGGGTTTGGTAACAGAGGTGTTACTAATTGTACACCCATATTTAGGACCCATGTAATAGGGTAAGCCTATTGCCATGAACCTGGCACAATTCCAGACCCCGTGGCTACCTGTGACAAACTGCTGGAAAAACCCTGTTTTGCTTTTTGCCCGACCCAAGAATCGAACTCAGAACCACATGCTCGGCAGTAGAGCTTACGACCACTGGACTAACGAGACAGTCATTCTAAATACTAAAAAAATACAGCAAATTGCAACATTTCCGATACCCTTATCATCATCTGCCTAGCCTTTTCCCAACTACCTTGGGGTCGGCTTCCAGTCTAACCGGATGCAGCTGAATACCAGTATTTTACATGGAGTGACTGCCTATCAGACCTCCACAATCCAGTCAGTGCTAGGTACTACGATACCCCTTGGTAAGACTGGTTGTCAGACTTTCGGGACTCGGGACACTGACTACTTGTAACGACTGCTAAAGATCTACAAATGACTGCCGCTGCTAAAGATCTACAAATGACGACGGCTAACGGCTTAACGTGCTTTCCAAGGCACGGAGGAAACTCGGTATGTCATGGGTGGTCACCCATCCACGAACCAACCTTACCTAGGTTGGTCCGTGGATGGGTGCACGGTTTAACCTAAAGATCGACCCGAGCGGCCGTTCTTATTTAGCCACGAGCTCTTCCGATACCCTTACATCCCCTATCCGATACCCTTTTATAGTTTAAATATTAAAAATGTTTTTATTATAACATGTAAAAACTGCCAAACTTCAAAACAGTTTGTCGGCAGTTTTTGTCGTTTCACAATATATTATAGGCTCTCTGGAGATTTTGTTACTTGTTGCAATAGTATGAATTTCATTTATGTTAGACTTATGTATTTTGGCCATCATTCTTTGGCACACAGGTATACTCATCCTTTACTACCATAAAAAAATTGCAAAATAAAAAATACCCCAGAGCGGACTTGGTTTTTTTTTGCAAGATCTTTTTCGAACACCATGTTTATTTAACACCTATAACGTAATCTGCGCAATAACAGTTAGGTAAAAATGTTTCAAATCGCGGCTGTATCCCGGTAAAAGTGCTCGAACTTATGCTGCCTGCCATACCAGAGATTATTTTTTGTCATCATCAAAGGCATTATGAAAATTTTTGTGTTGCGGATAATATTCGTATTAATTGGTGTTCTTCATTCTACACTACAGGTAAAAGTTATTTATTTATTTTTCTACTAGCTTTTGCCCGCGGCTTCGCCCGCGTGGAGTTCGGGAATTTCCCACTAGATCGTACTTCCGGAATAAAAAGTAACCTACGTGCTCCGCCATTCTGGCGTGATTGAGTAACAAACATCCATCTATCCAAACTTTCGCATTTATAATAGTACCTAAGTACGATTAGTTATTTTTTGAGTCTACGTAAAAGTTATTTATATTCTACTTTATCCTTACACGTTTATTAGTGTTATGATTATCGGAGATTATAGGCGGTTTAGACTTGATTATTTTTAATTACAGATTTGCCCCGAAGAAGTTTCTAATGTAGGAATAAGTGTAACCTGGCATCAAACACCAACAGCAAACAATATAGAATCAGATCCGCTTTGTTACCGCAATGAAACGTTAGTCACCAGGAACTGCTCCTACGCCGGCTGGACACCCACTTTAGAAGACATCGGACCTTGTTTAAAAGTTGTTAAGTATTTTGACATTAATTCTTGTCCGCCTGGATATCACAAAATATCAAAAAACAACAACGATTACTGTTACCAAATAGGACAACCAACAGTTTGGAATTCTCCTTGTTTTGCCAGCGGTGGAGCCTCAGTAATTACGGATTTGTCTGCTGAGGAAGTGGAATACCTACTCAATTCTCTCAAAGCCACAAATACATCGCAATATTTTTGGTTGCCAGCAGCAAGACAAAAACTTTTTCATCCTGTAGTGTGGTCTATTCCAGGGCCCAACTGGGGCCGACGTGTTTCAGCGAGTAACTTTTTGAGTCTGTACACATTTTTCTCAAAAAATTGTTTACTATTAGACATAGAAAAAGGCGTACTTGTAACAGAAATCTGTTCTAAGGTCTACCCGAGTTTATGTTTCTACATAAATGACCTTTACTATCCAAGTAAATGTCCCGATGGATACCACTCATTTAGGTTTAAACTTGATAATGGTACATGTTATGGCATCGAAGAATCAGACCAAGGAATGACATTTGATAAATTTGTTCAAGAAAAGTGCCATACACCAATGGTTAACAGTGAATATGATTTAACAAGATTTATTTTTAAGAAAATAGCTGAAATAAATCAGCTACCAAGTGATATGTGGTGCTGGTTTAAAGCACCTCAAGTTTCTCATGAAACTAATGACTACGAAGAGTTGCATTATAATGATTCTTTAGAAATTAAGAGACCTTCATCTTTTGAAGGGATAATCAACAACTCCGGCGCCCTAGGTTTAATTAATTCTAGCGCGTCACTACCTTGCATGGCGTGTGAAATGGAAGTTGTCTATGGCAAAACAGAATTTATGTTTGAATACAATGAAGTACAAAACAAAATATTTCTTACAGTTTATTATCCTTCTGGTTTATGGAAATATGATAATAACGACAAAGGAATCCAATGTTTTTCTGATGCAAAAGGATTTTTCAGAGTGGTAGATATAAATGATATTCCTTTTATTGAAGTAAATTCTTCTCGGGAAAATGAAATTGATTTGAGTCATGTAGAAAAAATTGTATATATTATTGATCTGGTTACCGACAGCTCCGCTCAATATTGGTGCGAGGCCCACACTGTTAACTTTGCATTTATAACTACGGAGAAAATTATAGCCAACCCCAAAGGTAACAAAGTTCATGTATTCGCACTTGTTATTAAACATTATGTTTTACCCGACGATGTTGAAGACATAGCTGATCTGTCGGCTTTAACAGATAACATAACAAACATATTTTCAGCTAAAAAAGTTTTGCTTATGGACATTTTTGATTATTCTTTGGATCACATGATGATTTTATTGCATTTGCACGTTGACGTTAGAGACGTCCATGAAGATGAAGCTGTTAATATACAAGATACATTTGATACATTAAAAATTACAGCACTCTCTGAACTATCGAAATATAATTACACGTTTGTAAATTTATCCAGTTCAGTATATTGTTTACCAATAACTTCTTACGATGGTTTTACACTCCATTGGGAGATGACTCCTATTGGGCATATTTCAGCGCCAAAACAATTTTGCCTTCAAGCTAACGGTCTACCAGTTAAGAGACACTGTCAGGGATCCTATGTGTTGGGTGGTATCTGGGGAGCAGTAGAAGGCTCTTGTGATACTACTTACGAGCCATCTCAAACTACAACTTTCTTGTACAATTTTGTGAAGAGACAGATGCCTAATGATAACATTTCCAGTTTTCTTACAGATGGTCTCAATTTTGTACTCGGTGATACAGATATAATTATTCCTGCCGATATTTATTACTTGTCAATGTCCCTGCAACATATTTTGGATCTTGTTCAGGAAAACGCAACTTCGGTAGAAACTGGTGACATAGAAAATATAGCGTGGGTCATGGACAGAATGATGGTTCTTGATTGCAATTATTTACATTTAGCTCAAACACTTAATTCAACCAATGTCATATTAGATTCGGTTAGTGATATTATAGAATTAATAGCACAAAGAAGTTTAAATGAATCTTCAGAATTAAGCAATGTGTCCTATCAATTTGCAGTAAAACCACAATTTGTGGTCCAAATAACGTATCCAGAATATAACAACATCACAGGTATAGCTATGATAAGGAATTCAGTTTCTGAAAATTTTTTAGACATGTTAGTTCAACCATTGTACAAAAATACTAGCCTAGAAGAAGTCCTTTCTATAGAAAACTTAGAAATCGCTACATGGTTACCCGAAAAAGTATTAGATACAATGCAAATAAATAACAACCACAGTGAAGAAAACTCAACAAATAAAGATTTTATTCACATTATCATAACCATTTTCTATAACGATGCAATTTTTCAAGAATTGGCTACCGATAGACACGTGATCAATAGTAGAATTGTAGGAGTATCAATCCCCGACTACATGTCAAATTTAGAATATCCTGTGCCACTTGTATTCAAGCAAATTAATCATACAGGCAACTCGGATTGCGGTTACTGGGATTTTCAACCAAAACAGTCCAATCATATTTTAGGTTCTTGGAAAAAACAAGGTTGTTTTATAGTTAAAACAATCAATGATACAACTGTGTGTGAATGCTATCATCTCACTCATTTTGGTCAGTTGCTTTCTATACCAGATAATACCAACGAATCTATTACAATGAATAGAAAACACTCCACAGCTTTGAATATAATAACTTTAGTGGGAAGTTTCATGTCACTATTAGGGATAGTTGGTATTTGGATAACAGCTTTAGTATTTGGTAGCTGGAGGAAAAAAGCTGGAACAAAAGTTCTCCTACAATTATCAACTGCTATAGCTTTGCCATTAGTTTTTATACTAATTTTTAATTTAGATTATTCAATGTTTATTCAAGTCAATGGAATGTATGTTATTGTAGAACACAAAAAACCTGAATGTATTATCTTAGGTTCAATGCTGCACTTCTCAATATTAGCCAGTTTCATGTGGATGTTAATAACTGCGATTTTACAATTTATAAGATATGTGAGGGTTTTGGGAGTCAGTAGACCATCAAGATTCATGTGCAAATTCACATTGATTGGCTGGGGCATACCTACTTTACCAGTCATTCTTACGTTAGCTCTTGATGCTGAGAACTATATTCCAAGTCCCTCAATAGTCAGAAATATTTGTTACCCTACCGGTTATTATTGCATTGCAGGAGTCGTGTTGCCAATATGTATGATATTGTGTGTTAATGTAACTTTATTTATTCTAGTACTCTACGCTATTTCTCGAGGATCCGATCAAAAAATGAAATCCACGGACATGGATTTGGTCAGTGCACAACTTAGAGTTTCTATATTTTTGTTTTTCTTATTGGGTCTGACGTGGCTTTTTGGAATATTTTCATTCTCAAACCATTTACTTTGGTCTTATCTTTTTTGTCTAACATCAACGCTACAAGGATTTGTATTATTCATATATTTTGTGATATGCGATCCAAATACAAGAAACCTATGGATAACATTAATGAAACCACAATTTGTATCAAACTCTTCGCGAAATAGTATTACGAGTATAACTAATGGATAATTTTAAAGGGGATGAAACAATACGCTTATTTTGTCCGACTTAGTTTGTATTTAATCTTATGATAAAAGAATTATTGTCAAGTACCTAATCATAAATGATTACTGCTGTAACTAGTAAATAAATTATTTCAACGTACTTGTTTCTTTTTTTTTAACACAATCATGTTGTTGTTATGTTTCCTCTCCGATTGTTTACAAGTTCGGAGATGTTAGTAAACAAAGCAAAATGTGGTGTTACGAAGAATTTGGATTATTTTCAAATAGTAAGTAAAATCGTCAGTAAGGCAAGTCGGTGTTAGTAGTAGTACATCTTAGATATTGAAAGGTTCTTTCATAGTTTCAAGAATGACTAATCTTATACACTGTGTAACGTTCCAGTTGTTGTTGATGAGTAAGTTGTTAATTTCTTAGTTATTGGACAGTATGTTCAACAAAGTGCTCAATACTCTGAAACGGTTGCTCAAACTAGCAAAATACTAAATATTGGAGAAGATAATATGAATTATTTTGAGATTGGAATTTTTTTCTATGCTCTATATACTCAAAATTATTTTAAAGCGTTCGCTGTATCTGGTTGGAAGGCGGTTCCTGCAAACGAAGCCGTGTACTCTCTACGTGACCTTCACCACTACGGCCCAACGGAAGGACTGCTTGAAGAAGAAATGCTTCCAAGAAGTAAGTAGATGCACACTGCCGATTTGCCACAGTCGAATAGACAGAAAACCAGATATATATAGACAGTTGCTTACGTAATATTGTTAAAATTAACTGTGACGAGGATGGCACAAAAAATATAACACAATTTGTATCGAGGTGTTTTCCATGTGAATGGCTATAAGAGTAGAGGAAGACTTAAGAAACGGTGGATGGACTGTGTGAGAGTGATATGGCTAGAAAGGAGATACATGATAAGCTGACGTGTATAAGAAATATGGAAAAAGAAGACATACTGCACCAACCCCAAATAAATTGAGATAATGGCGGAGGATGATGATGAATCGAGGTGTTCCCAAGGCACATTTCAAAGCAATGTTATTGTGCACATGTGAATAATAAAAAAAGTATCCATATTTTAACGACAAAGGTACATTAGGCAGTGTTTATCTTTTTTTTCAGATTACGTCCACAGCATATACAAGTTTGGTTGGTGTACACCTGATGCAATACAAAAGGTGTATCTCCGCAAAACAGCCAACATAACTCTATCAGATTGGCAATCTACACAAGCTAATTACATTTATGTAAGTTTTAAGGGTTTCAAAAGTTTGGTAACGTTTCACGTCAAGTCAAGTTCAAGTCCACAAACAAAAACCACTATAATAAGTCGGGAAACTTAAATAATCATTTTTTGCTTCCCTGCTTAACATTAGATGTCCATTTTTATGAACAGTAGAGCAAATATTTCTAAAGTACCAACGAATTAGGCGCTGTTACCCAGACTGGGTAGGGGAAAGGTGTACGAGATGATTCACTTAAGGGAGAATGCTTGTAGTTTTTAAAATATTCTACTTAGCGCGGATGTAAAAACGTATATCCATGGCAAATTTATGTGTCTTATTGTTGTCATACTCAAAATTTTAATTTATTAAGATGTTTTATTATTATTTATCACATTTTTAAAACGTTGGCAAAGGATCATCTTGTACACCCCGGTGTCCAAGATGATCCTTGCGGTAGGGGCAAGACGATCCCAGGATCATGTTGCCCCCTCCCATGTCGGGATTATCATAGGTTCTGGTAGAATTACCTAAATAAAACCATAATCAGAGTTTACTATATCTTTAATTAAATGAAATCAAAATATCGTATTACAAACCTAATGAACCAGTCTTATTAATTAACAGTCAGTCTCAACTATAATTAAATTTCTAGAAAACAATCATCACAGAGATCAGTCGTATAGTCGTAAGTAAAGTTTTAACAAAATTAAACATTCTTCTAAATTAACGAAACTTATCTTCTAAAACTAATCGAGTAAAATAAATCTCACTATCCAAAATCAACATTTAAGAAAAATAAAAAACAAATAAAATGTCTTCACTACCTTTAACAAACAAATAAATCTAGATTAAGCTCAAAATAAGAACAAAAATTATAGTTCTAAGCGTCTTTTTCCTGGCGTTGTATTTCTACACCAATCGCATGTAAACTCATCATCATCGCTATCTATCCCTGCACAAGCTTCATGGCCCCATCTTTGGCATCCACAACATTTAATCCATCCCTCGCCCCTATCGTCTTTGGAAAATGTTTCCGTACAAAAAAGACATTCTGCGTCTTCTTCTTCTTCAGACGACTCTGACGCAATATTCTTCCTTTTATTTGACATTCCTTTGCCTACTCCCTTCCCTTTCTTTTTAGGATGATTTTTTTTTACATTTTGTTGTTTTTTATTTGTTTTTCTATTTTCTTTTTCAGTTTTTTTATTTCTTTCTTCCTCTAAATAATTTTTGTATGGCGTGCTAGTTAATATTGACGTGTCTATTCGTTTCCTCTTAAGATGGCTTCTTTTACCCACAATTTTTGGCAATGGATGAATTTGGGCTGGTGTAACATTAAAAGGTTCATATTGACTATCTTCAAGGATGGATGGCGATACACTTGAGTTGCGTGCGTAGCTTGTAGATGGTAATGGGGACAAAGGACTGCGAAATGAAAAATTCCTATCATTTACAGGAGTTGGTGACGGTGTTTTATTCTGCAAATCTACACAGTCCTGTGATATGAAGGTTTGTGGTGAGGGATCAGTTGCTGGTAGTTGACCTGTATTTGAACCCGTTGTAGGCATTTCTACTACACTAGAGTCTTCATTAAATTCCATTTCTGTTGTTGCAGCAGCGATAAAATCAGCTTCGGTGAACACATCCGGGTTGAAAGGATATATGCCGGTTTTGGCAAACCCATTGATGGCATTTAATGGGACTGCTGCTTTTAAATAAGCCTCTCCAAAAATCTTTGCAATCTGAAATACAGTCACTGGTCTGCCAGGATTGTTGTTCATCCATTTTTCGAGTGACTGATTGTGGTAAATGCTCAAGGGATACATCAAGCTGACGTCTAAAGGTTGCAGTTTATGGGTACAGTGTGGAGGCAGACAGACAATAGTGACGTGGTTTTCTCGAGCTTTTAAAATCAATTCCAAATTTTTTGTATGTGAAAGATGGCCATCTAAAATCAACAGCACTGGATCCTCCGCAGATGGTTTCGTGTAGCTTAAAAATGGTCAAACCATTTGGTAAAAACTTCCAGATTCATCCATCCAGATGAATTACAGGCCCAAGCGGAGCCTGGCGGTGCGCCATCTATTAGTTCCATCTTCATACGAACCCTTCGAAAGATGAACATGGGTGGAATAAAAGTTCCAGAAGCAGACATACAAATTACAGCTGTTGTAGTCTCCCCCCTTTCAGCTGATGTAACTCGTGCTACCTGTTTACGTCCAGTTGTTGCAAACACCTTTGTATTTTTGGTAGGCACCGTAGAAATGCCAGTCTCGTCAACGTTATAGATACGGTGGCATGGATGGTTTTTCGTCTCTTGAACACATTTTAATGTGGAATAAAACTTATCTACCACTGGTTTATTAAAGGCCCGTGCTCGAGCAGTTGATGTGGATTCAGGTGCCCGAAGCGCTATATCTGGATGCCGCTGACGGAATCCTCTTAGCCAATCATATCCTGCTTTTTCTTTATTGAAAGGGTGGGTGATATTATTTTTCACTGCAAGTTGATATGCTAATGATACAACATCTTGTCGTGTTAATCCGTACATTCTCGTCTCCATATCTTTAATGTGCTTTACGAGCTCAATTTCCTGTTCTGCCGTAAAAACTGTTTTTTTTCCACCTAAATATTTTATTGCATCGACAGCCACTTTATTTTTGCCTTTAGCCCGCCTTTTTAGTGACATTACAGGTACTCCAAACTGCTTACTTGCTGTTCTAAATGGCATGCCATTTTTAACAGCATCCAGCGCTTTGAGCATGGACTCTTCCGACCACAACCCGCGGTTTGTTTTCCTTTTATAATTACGAGGCATGGTCTAAAACAAAATAAAGTATTTTTTGTTAATGTTTGAAATCTACTACAATTTTTTTAATAATGCAGGCAGGTCATATTAATTAAGTCATATTTATTAGAAAAAATACATAAACTAAAACGTAATAACATACCTACAAATGGTTAAAAATATCCCCGTAATAGTAGGTATGATTATGCTACCGGTGTACAAGATGATCCCCACGGATCATCTTGTACACCGTTAACATAATCATCTTGCCCCAACATAAACTTTTTTATTCAATGTTCGATAACATAACCTACGTGGTTTCAACTGTTACCATGCTGTTAAAAAAACAAAATAGAGCAATATCCAAAGCTAACTAATACAATAGCCTCAACAATTAAGTACCTAGAACACATTAGACATAAACTTAAAGTCAACCTTACCTTAGATCAAAGTCACGCAATTTTTGTTTTCTTCCTCAAAAAATTTGACTGTCACTCACGACGCCATTACGTTTGACTGAGGCGGGGGAATATCGGGGACTACATTTTACCAATAAAAACAACTAGATGACGCTACTGGTTTCGTTGCAATCTAAAAGGATCATCTTCCCTCAACGGATCATCTCGTACACCTTTCCCCTACTGTTTAAATGCAAGACCATATTTCTGTCCACTAATGGGTAATGTTATTTGAGATCCCTATATTGTATTTTATGTGTAAAATCAAATTTAAAAAAATAAAAAAATTGTTTCTACCGTCCCCATACTAGGGTCGGTTGAAACACATGCATGTAATCTATACAAATAAATAAAATTGAAGTGTCTGTTTGTAATATCAAAATAAAAACTGCTATATACTGAAAAATGTTTCGGCTAATCAACGAAACGGCTGCAGCGATTTTTACTGGCAAAAAGCCGATGTTATAAGGAGTTACTAAGGCTACTTTTATTTAAGAATAAGAAATAGGGCACCGTGGAAAAAGAGCCTTTGAAATTGGTAACAAAATTCTATTCAAAAAGGTTTTTATTTATTTATTTATTTGGTACACCAACAGCAGTACATACTTAGAATTAATGTGAAACAATAAAAATAACAGAAAAGTGCTGGTATGTATGCCTATTATAGGTATACACAGCATTCACCATAGGACAACAACATAATGTATCAAATCTTAATGATAAAGTAATACAATAATAAGGGGTAAGGTACAATAAAAGGTTCACGCGAACGAAGCTCGCGGGCAACAGGTAGTACAAAATATAATAATTGAACTTGTTTTATTAATCCATATGTGGCGGTAATAATACACATTATATTATTCAATACTTAGGACATATGACTTTAGGAAATTCAATTAGGTTAGTTAGGTTAGGTTAACCATATAGTTCGGTACGGGCCCCTTCGGGGGCTTGACATACAAACCTCCGCTGGCTCGGTATCGGCCCCCAAAGGGGCTGGCGTTTAAGTCATACGACATCCTTAATTAATAATAAAATAATTATGTTATTTTATACCGAAATCAAAATTGTGTTAGTAAATTAAAACAAACAGATAAAAAGCCCTTGTGCTCCAAGAATTTATTCTGTCAAATAACGCGCGCCACTTTTGAATTTCTGTCACCTAAAGTTTGTTGTTGCAAAACTAACTCAGTCGCCATTTTGACAGACGACAGCGACAAGTAGTTGCGGAGATTTTATTTAAAACTTGTGTGTTTGGATTGATAATTCTTCAAAATGGTGAGTATTATGTGTTATCTAATAATTGTTTCATTGAAAACAGTCATAGTATAATGAAGAAATACGGTAATGACAAAGTTTTCCAACTCAAAAGATAAAAAGTTCCGGAAAATATTGTTCCTCAAATTGCCAACTCCAGTTGTTATTACAGGTAAAAACGTATTTTATTGATACTAAATGGTGTTAATCTGCGAAATAACTCATGTAGTTAAATAGTGTTTCTAATTTTCATCGTTAATTATGCTCAAAGATCTCTATATATATGCAATTTATTGTTTTCATAGTCGATTATGAGTAGAGAATTCGCCGCCATATTCGAAAAATATTCAAATTTGCGGGGCATGTTCGATAATATGTTGTCGATAGATTTTTAACGCTATTTACAGATGAGAATGTGATATTTTGTAATCAATTAAAAACTTTTTGGTCTGTAAAAAGGTAATCCAATCCGTATTGCCTTTTTTATAGTTACCATTATAACAATGGTTACTTCTCTGTAATTTTCGCGCCAACGCCAACTCCAAAAACATCAAGGCTTGGCTAGGCTATGAGTATTCTAAAATCTACTCTAAATAATATACATTAAGCAAATTGTATTATTTATTCTACCAACAGTGCAACATTATGTTGTGTTCTTTACAAATCGGATCAATACAATATTGTCTAACCAACTATGGTATTATTTCCATTATTATGCCATGATGAGCAGTCCTAGATTTTACTCTTCATATTTAAATAAATAAAAATAACAATACATTATGTCAATAATGGTAAATAGTCTTTCCACTCAGTGTATCATTAGAATAGAATATACTTTATTGTACACCAAAATCATTCAACAAATAAAGAAACTGTATTTATTTTTGTACATAATACCCATGTATTTTCTATTGTAGTCATCCAGCGATTCTAATTCCCCAATCCCCAAATTTTATGAAGATGAGGTGTTTGGGGGATTCAGCATATACAGTTCCTCCGACGAAGAGGATTACGAAATTGAGGATCTGGGCTTCCCTCCGTACCCCTTTGAGGAGTCTGGGGATGAACAGGAAGACCCAATCCTCATATACAATCCAGAACAACAAAAGAGACATGAAGATGCTTTCAATTTTGTTATAAGCGTTGATGTGGAGGAAGTATCGAACATGGTCAGTAGATAAAATTCCATATTTGTTTTCATTAAATCCATTTTAGGCTCTGGGAATTATTATTTTCACCATGAGTTTGCTCATAATCAGCTTGAGTTTAGGTCAAGTAAATTCAAGGCAAATATTTATTTATTTAACTAGTTATGTACACACAGTAGACAACACAGGAAAATAACATTATATGAGTACATAAGTACTGCTTGTTTCTCAAGAAATTTCTGCTAGCAGACCTGCAAAAGAAGAAATGAAAAAGAAATGTAGACAATAGTGTGTGAGAAAAGGAAGAGAATAATGTGTATATGTGCCTTACCTCACTCAGCCTAAAATACCCATTAGGTATAAATACACATTATGAGTAAATATTAATATTTTGTAGCGAGTTACATAATAATGTAAGAGTAATGATTAGTTTATTGTTGATTTTATAACAGCATAATACATTGTCACTGTTTATCAAGGATGGACATTTGATGCTGCATTTATAATATTCCACAGATTTTTCCTCAAAGTATGTATAAATACCAGTATTATGAAAGCACTAAGTTCAGCTCTATTAGGTGAACTTAGTGCTTTCATAATATCCATAGAAGTTTAAGTTTGAAAGATAATTTCTTCTACGTACATTGTACAATGAAGTTCTGTAATTAATTTCGTAATAATTATTTTTTAAATTCTGTAGGATGATCCAACATGCTCAACATTGGGGGAAGGAAGAAGGAAGGAAATGTCTACCCCACACCACCCACCTCTCCTGGAATTTGGCCAGGGAGAAGAGCAGTGAGTAGTTTTTTTTTTCCTTTAGTTTGTATATGTCGCAGGATACTTGGAAATAGGTGAGTTTCCTATAACATCTATACAAATAAATAATATTAAAGTGACTGTTTGTAATTTCTAAATAACAGCTTTTTAATGAATTTATATGATATAAAAGTATATAGGTACAGTACTTATATATAAAAAAACCCTTTTTTTAATTTTTGTCTGTCTGTCTGTCTGTTCTGGCTAATCTCCGAAACGGCTGGACCGATTTTGACGGGGCTTTTACTAGCAGATAGCTCATATTACAAGGAGTAACCTAGACTTCTTTTAGTATAGAACAAGGATTTGGGTTCTGTACAAAATCGAACCCTTGAAATTGTTAACAAAATCCAATTCAAATAGGGAAGTAATATTTATAACCCCGGTTCAGGTTTTATTACTTATTCAGGCTATACATTTATATAAATGTGTTTCATGAACATAATGTGTTTTCTTTCTTTCTATAATGTGTGAGGTTTTTGTGAAATTGTATTTTTTTTTTAGTATGGATATTGACGGTGAAGTCGAGGCAGCCAATCCAGCCACATTTGCCCCGCTGTCTGTCGCGAGGACAGAAGTTCCATCCTCCAGCAGCCGCGGTGGGCTTTCAGTAAGAGGCCGAGGAAGCTACAGTGGTGTATGGAATCGGGGGGATGAATTAGTTGAGAGGTATCCTTCCAACGAAGACTTCCCCCCAAATTTGGCTGAAGAAATTGGCCGTGTTCAGGCCAGGCATGACAGGAATGCGAGATCTGTAAATTTGAGGACAGCAAGAAGTGAAAGTGTGAATGAGGAGGAAGCGCTTTTTTATGAGATAGATCAGGAAGAGTTCAAGTGGGAGACGATGGATGGCTGGCATGGTGAGAAAGAGCGCTTTCTTCGCGATACTGTTGGCCCTTCTCGACACTTTGTTGATCCCTATGATGCTTTTCGATCCTTTTGGGGTGACAACATTTTAGGTCACATTGTCGAAGAAACCAATAGGTACGCAGATGAAATTAAGAGAACGAGTGAAAGATTTGCTAGGTTATGGTATGATACGAATGTGCATGAGATATTGGTGCTGTTCGCATTTTGGATGATGATTGGTATCATCAAAATGCCATCAGTGAAATCTTGCTTTAGCAAGTTACCATTATTGAAAACGGATGCATTCAGGCACCTTTTCAAAGAAGAAAGGTATTGGCTTTTGAATCGAGCCCTACATTTTGCCAGGGGTTCTCAGGATCCTTCTGATCCTGAGAATGTATTATACCCTATGGGGCCTATTTTGGAACACTTAAATTCAAAATTTCAGGAACTTTATACTCCGAGCCAGAACATCTGTATCGATGAATCCCTTATTCTTTGGAAAGGACCTCTGTCAATAAAACAGTACATCAAAACAAAATCCGCACGTTATGGTATTAAGAGTTTTAATTTGTGTGAATCTGGCACAGGTTACCTTTGGAATTTTTTTATTTATCTTGGTAAAAGAACAACCAATTCTGCCTTGCCTTCAAGTACCAGCACAGTTCTCAAACTGATGAGGCCGCTTTTAGACCTTGGACATGTCTTGTACATGGATAATTGGTTCAATTCCCCTTCACTAGCAAGATTTTTGAAAAGGCGAAAAACGGATTGCGTTGGCACACTCCGTGTATGTCGCAAGAACGTTCCAGCCTCTATTCAGAAAGTCAAGCTAGTGGAGGGCGAATACATGGGTCGTCAATCTGGCGATGTCATGGTGATGGCTTACCAAGACCGTAAGCGGTTGAACCTTATATCCACGTACCATGACATGGCTCAAACTAAAACGGCTCCTAAGCCTGGTAGAATATCAGTCTATAAGCCCACACTTATAGCTGATTACAACCTTGGGATGGGTGGAGTTGATCGTTTGGACCAAATGCTTGAGCCCTACTTGATAGAGCGAAAGCAGTGCATAAAATGGAACAGGAAGTTATTTAAAAGGTTTCTGAATATTACTGTTCAGAACAGTCGGGTACTACTGCAGAAGTCAATGGGACAGACTTACCAGGCTTTGGTGTTTCGTCTGAAGTTAGTGGAAGATTTGGCAAGTCACCATTTGCCTCATGTTCCAGTGCCTCCTTCAGTAGCAACCGCCTTCAGTAGACGTTCATATTTTCCCCTTGGTCGCTTAACGGAGCGGCATTTTATTCAACGCATGGCACGCAAAGAAGGTGACACCGCTAGGACGTCCCGTCGAAAATGTGTGTGGTGTGCTGATCGACGGGGTGACCATAATGTTAAGACGGCCTATGAATGTGCGGAGTGCCGGCTACCTCTCTGCTTGGAGTTTTGCTTCAAGGAGTTTCATACTATTCCATAAAATTATGTGTATTTATTATCATCCTATCCTTTACATTTTCTATCTTTTTATTATTTTCTGTATTATATAGTTTATGTATTTAAATATTTATTTTATTTATATAGACATAAATGTAGTAAAATAAGTTGCTGTTCCATTGGAGAGTATTTTTATGTATTGTTTTTGACATTGTATGGAGATGGATACTTGAGGACGGAAAAAAGAATGATGAAGGATGAGCCAGAAGGATATGACCGGTCTTCCTCGGTCTGTTAATCTTTTTTTTTCAGCTGTTTTTTGTTGTTCTCTTTCCAGGTTTATACATGGGTCTTCACCGGTTAACAACCTAACAAGTGTTCTTAGAGCTTATTTTTCATTTACTAGTCCTCATCGTAACACTTGTTATGCTATGTTAAGTCAAACATAGCTAATTTTGCGTTAAAGTTAGTTTTATTGCATTTAACATAAACAAAACATCACACATTGTAAATCTATGAAGGATTTAGACAGAGGTGTACCTAATAGTACATACCCATGTCGCCAGTTATTTTGAAATCCCACCTGACCCTATTTCTATTACAAATCCAGAATTACTTAGAAATTCCTGATGGAATAACCCAGTACAACTTTGCTAGACTTGGTAATCAAAACCAGGATGTCTCCGTCAGCTCTCTGCTCAGCCGCAGTAGTGCGTGCGACAACTATTACGTAAACAAGTATATTGCATACAATAGCTGCCTTAGTGACTAGTTGATCACCTTAACTTCATGCTGACTGTATGGTGATGGTATGTTTACACTCAGTTATCTAGATTGCATGAACTTTCGGCCAGGTTAAATTAGATCTATTTAATTGTGCAGCTTATGATCAATCGTAGAAATGCATAATAAATAAATACACTACACTTTTATTTAAGTCTATGCTGACCTATTTTTGCCTGTTGACACTTTATTAGTTGCTTGTCTTGATCCAACTCATTTTGTGCCCAAAATACCCATGTCCTTCCAAAATTTCCCAGCTTTATTATGCATGTGAATGAAAATTACTAGTTTTAAGGCTAAATGTTTATATTACTGGGCCAAAAGAAATTAATTTAAGTGTATGCTGACCTATTTGCCTGTTGACCGTTTATTAGTTGCTTGTCTTGATCCAACTCATTTTGTGCCCAAAAGACCCATGTCCTTCCAAAATGTCCCCGCTTTATTATGCATGTGAATGAAAATATATAGTTTTAAGGCTAAATGTTTATATTACTGGGCCAAAAGAAATTAATTTAAGTGTATGCTGACCTATTTGCCTGTTGACCGTTTATTAGTTGCTTGTCTTGATCCAACTCATTTTGTGCCCAAAATACCCATGTCCTTCCAAAATGTCCTCGCTTTATTATGCATGTGAATGAAAATATATAGTTTTAAGGCTAAATGTTTATATTACTGGGCCAAAACAAATTAATTTATGTATATGCTGACCTATTTGCCTGTTGACAGTTTATTAGTTGCTTGTCTTGATTGATCCAACTCATTTTGTGCCCAAAATACCCATGTCCTTCCAAATGTAAATTCCTAGCTTTATTGTGATCTTTATTGCATGTGTAGATATAGCTTAACTGCATGAAAAAAATAATTTTGTTTAACAAATATACTTTTTTACAAACATTATCTTACTTTATTTTCCTTCCATTCTGACCTGCTCTTATTTTATTATTTATGTTGCTAATAGATCTCCGAAGCCAAGAAATTTTATGTTAATATATACTTATCTACTTGTCCCAGTAAAACATAGTAAAGGCATGAATCCGGCTCTTTGGTTTTTAGAAACCTATAGGTAAGTAATATCCTATCAAAGTTAGTTTACGCATAGAATAGAAGTAGTTCAAGGGATAAAAATGTTGCAACATTGTGTAAGTACCGTGTTTTATGCAAAAAATGATCATTCTGTGTGGGGGCGCTCATTTAAAAACTTAAGTAGGTAGTCTTGAATAATCTGTGTAAGCTACCCAAGTACTTAATAAAGTCAGGTAAGTGTGTATTAATTATTATTAAAAACATAAAATAAATTACACATTGAAAGCGTTGTTTTATTTATTACTTTTTTCCAACCAACATTACTCTATTTTCCATCATCAGATAAATAAAAGCGTTAGGGTAGCCCGCGATGCGACCTCTCGCGTCCGGCCCTGATTCAAGCCATGGTCCGGGGCGAGAGGGAATGGGAAGCCGTCACCTTCTGCGAAACAGTTATGCTAGTGAAGGAGGTGGCGGAACGTGAGAGGGAGATAACCTCACGTCCCAGCCGCCCCGGGCGTCGGGGGCCACGTGGTGGCTCTCTGCCACCGTAGGCGCGGGCCTGTGGACGGTGAGTAGGTAATGGGCTAGCTCGCCGTCCGTCCGTCTTATGACGACAGGCCGCGTCGCCGGTGCGTTCGTGTTCCACGCGCGCCTCTAAGAGATTTCAGAAAACAGGAGGGGCCCGCAAGGGCCGATGCCTGCCAGGGCTGCGGGACTGTTCGAAAGAGACCGCGGCCCTGGGGCCAAAGGGCAAAAGAAGGAAGATTAATGGGTTTTAGTCAATAAAAGTCTGACACTCCCTTCCGCTCCGCCCAGAGCGGGAGGAGTCATTTGATGATTTCCCATCCCAAAAAAAAAATCCTAAGTTTTTTTTGCAATTTGCAGGTCAGTGTCAGGTTGTATGCTGATAAAATATGATTCGCGACCGTAACAAACATGGCTTTACAGAGAGTTCGACACATTTACGGCCCGTGGCCTGCAAACTTTGCCGCCCCGCAAAGACAAATTCTCTATGACGCACCACCGCCGTTCGCGTCGCCCGTTCCCGTGGCTAGGCCGTAAAACCATCAATACGACTCTTTTAAGTTCATTTAAATTAATTCTTTAACTACCTACATAATATTATTTTGTTACGGTCGGGAATCACGAATATTTTGTTCAACATACAGCCTGACACTGACCTGCAAATTGCAAAAAAGTCAAGAAAATTTTAATTTCGTGGGTTACCCTGGCGCTTCCGCCTTAAAATAATAATATTGGCGGTTTTTAAGTTAATTTTAAATAAAAGAATAGAAACGATTAATATACACTTATATTATAATAACGTGAGCCTTACGTTATTTGTATGATTTTATAAAAAATGAAGTTTATGTACCTTTCGTATGAATGCACTAGGTAATTAAATATAAATGCCAATATTGTATGTAGTTACCCGTCGGATCGTAAGTATAACGTTTTATTTTACGATGAATGAACAAAATTTACTAACCATATTTTTTTCTACAAAAATAACGTTACTTTTTTATGAACTTTAGACAGAATAGCAATGTTATCGATATCATTGAGATACCTTACCTCTCACTATGACCGATAAATGTCATCTTAAGTTTTATGAAATTTTAGGTGTTATATTTTGAGTTTTTTATGATACTTTTATACAGAAAATGGCAAAAATACCATTATTTTCTAAAAGTTAATATTCCTATTTGTTCAGTTTTCTATAACTCAGTATGAAAACGAGCTTTATAACTCAATTTAGTAGGCAAACGCCAGGCGTTAGAAATGTACAAGGGTGTAGCATAAATGATTATTCAGATATTTAGCAGTGATAGCATATAATTTAACAGGCGCTTACACATTGTCTGAGATATTTTCTAGACATAAACAGTATAAAAAAGTAAGAATATTATGATTCTCACATTAAATTCGACTGTCAAAAATTCATATAAATTCAGATTTTTGTGACGTAATTTGCAACACCCCGCCGAGTCAACTGATGTGTCATGTGTCAAAATATTGTCGAGCAGAGTGGTTAAGAAGTAAAGATAATTATGTAAAACAAAATTTCGGGTTTTTGAACATTGTGGTTACTGAAGTTTATAGCAAATATGTTATGGGTAATGATTTTCGGACAAACAATTTTAGGAGAAAAAACCGAGTAGGTATCTACCCTACGCCGGTCTTAATATTATACTATCGTAAAATAACGCAAAATAGACAATACCAATCATATTCATGCCATTTCTTACAGTTACTGGAAGACGGAAGTACAATAGCCCATAGGCTTGCCTGTGTTGTAATGACGACATACGTACCTAGAAAATATTTGTTCCGCAACAGTCGCCTCCCAATTTACTACTGCCAAGGAGACCTACATCTTGTTATGAAGATGACGTTTCAACAACTCGACATGCACGAGTTTTATCTTCACCATAAGCTCAACCTTCCAGCTAATTTCTACTTTAGATTCTACCACCCTCCTCCAATATAATTTAATTATAAAAATGAAAATTTCCTTATGTACTCATTTATAATAGAATTAGTATGTACTATTTATGAATTTAAGTGTTTTATATAATCATCATAAGCTTTGTAATTTTCAATGTTGCAAATGAAAAAGAATCGTATTTTTCTTAAATATTGTATTGGAGAAAAAAAAAACAGAAATAGTTACAGTGATAAAATAGGTATAGCCGGCCAGGCAAAGGCCCACCTGCGGCTGCAAAGCCTCAGATGATCATCATCTTCCTGCCCTTGTTCCATTCTATTTGGGATCGGCGCAACACGTTTTCTTCTTTCATTCTCCCCTGTGAGACGTCACGGCATCATTTACTCCTTTCTATTTCATTTCATTCCTCCATCCATCTTTTCCTTGCTTCTCCGTTCACTCTCCATCCATGAAAAATCATGTCCATCACTCTTTTAGTCACATGCGTTTCATCCCTCCTCATTACATGTCCATACCAAGACAAACGACTTCCTATTTTTTGCTGTAACAGGCGCCACTGTCAAACTTCCTCTAATATACTAATCCCTTACTTTATCCATTGTTGTCACTCCACACATCCATGTCAACATTCTCATCTCTGCTACATGCAATTGTTTTTCATCCATTTTCACAGTTCAGCATTCTGATCCATACAGTACGATAGGTCCAATCACGAACTTGTATATTTTCCTTTACAAACCTCACAAAGGACAAAGCCTTAGATGATGATAATTGTGCTTACAGTCTTGATAAACTATGAAGCAGTAGTAATTAAGTAATATCTGTATCATTAGTCATTAACATACCTATTCAAAACGCACAGCAAAGCACAGCTACCGTAGTTGGGATGAATGCACAACAATTATTTTATTGGTCGCAAAAATTGGTTTGTAAAAACTATGATTAAGTTATAATATTTGCACACATGTTACCGAAAATATATCATGTCTTGAAAACTACTGGCATATTTATTTATTTAACTTAAGCACAAAATACTGAAACGTACTTAATACCTTTTTTTTTGGGATGGGAAATCGTCAAATGCCACTCACGGGCAGAGCGGAAGGGAGTGTCAAACTTTTACTGACTAAAACCCATCCATGTTCCTTCTTTTGCCCTTTGTGTTCCAGGGCCGCGGTATCTCTTTCGAACAGTCTGGCAGACTGGCAGACTGTCAGATCTACGTTTTTGGCTAACTTTAACAGGATCAAATGGAAGGTCTGAGTGTTTACGCAGCACCACAGCAAGAAGAAATGCGTGTCTAACTACAGTTCAGTAGTTAGAAATCGAACCGGTTTGTGAGTCATGACTTTAAGAACTACCCTGTCCCCTTTCCTAGACGGAGCATTAAGCATTACCCAGCCCCACCCCAAGCTGCAATACAATATTTTAGGATAGAATGTGCCAGAGCGAAGCATAGTACTCGTAGTGTGGTGAAATCAGCAGATGGAAAAATAGACATCTTTTTAGTAAAATAAGCGACAGGCACAATGTCAATACTAGAAATAAGGACAAATTAGATCAGCCACGTTTCAGATTGTCAAAAGTACGCACTTCTTTTATGGGGTACTGTGTAAAATTTTACAACAAAATATCACTTGACATTCTACAACATAATGAGAAGAAATTGCACAAAACGCACACTATGTTAACGAGCATATTATAAGTTGTAAGACTATCTCGTAGATAAAAATGCTTGGCTCAATGTTGGTCCTGCTCCACAGCCACTTGGTCTCACGAACTAAGATTTTAATGTGTGGAAGAGATGCTCCCCCTCTAATTCTTCAATTATATTTTTTTTTCTCTCGTTTCTCTTCTGGAAACTTAGGATTTGAATTGTATATTTTTTTCTATTTTATCTCAACATTGTGTGTGCAAACTAATTGATTACCTTGTTAAATTATTGTGGAAGCTGCAGAAGATTGTAAAAATATCCTTGCAATGTATAGATTCCATCTCCTAGAATTATATAATTGCATAACACACATGTGTGAGTACTATGTACTGTAAAGCTACCATTTATATTTTGTTATCTTTCATTGACTTGAATGTGTCCTGGTGGCTGAGAGAATGTCATGCTCACTCAATTGTCTCGCTGATGGTGGCAGGTGTGTCGGGTCATTTAGTTCCCTTCAATATGGTTGAGTTGAATGGCACTGATCCATGCGTCATGTTCGTGAACGGGCGCTGTCAGTTGGGACTGGTCATCTCTTAGCTGCCACGGTTTATTTTAATTACTTTATTTTTAAATTGTTGGTTTAATCTTTTACTCTGGACGCTCTTAATGTGCACGTCTTTGTACATCGTTCTCACATATATGTATAATCTCAACATAATTGATGTAACCAAGATTTTGTAACAATATTTTTATTTAGAAGAGATCTACGGTTTGGAATGTGCAACTACAGTACTTTCGCAAGTTATTATGCCTTGTGACTGTGACTGTAGCTTAGCTTTTTTGTGTTTTTGACTTTCAAAAGTGTAATGGTCTAATTGAAATAAATGCTTTGACTTTGATGTTCGCGGGTTTTTAAAACCAAAGATTAATTTTCTGACCCTGGCTACCAGAGCCTCAATTGGCTCTTTCCATGTCAGCGTACTATCTATTATAACACCCAAGTATTTAATACTATGGGTGCGCGTAACTTAAGCACAACCGTTGCAATCATTCGATACTAAACCGCATTTATAAGCCGTCAAGGTATAGGGAGAAGGAGGTTGGGAAGCTTTACTTGGAGCAAATGTAACAAACTTAGTTTTTTCTACATTGAGGGTAAGGTTTTTATTCAGCCATTTCATTGCAACAAGCAGAGCGGACTCTGATGAGCTGGTTTCCAACCAATCTTTGCCATGAATGAGCATGACGGTATCGTCCGCGTAGGTTATAATTTTAATGTTAGTTGTGGCCAGATTGCATAGGTTATTTATGTATATAAGAATCAAGGTAGGTCCCAGCCGCCGCGGGAGAAGCACCGGGCGTCGGGAGCCACGTCATGGTGGCTCTCGGCCACCGTAGGCGCGGGCCTGTGGACGGTGAGTAATGGGCTAGCTCGCTGTCCGTCCGTCTTATGACGACAGGCCGTGTCAACGGCGCGTTGGTGTTCCACGCGCGCCTCAAAGAGATGTCAGCAAACATGAGGGGCCCGCAAGGGCCGATGCCTGCCAGGGCTGCGGGACTGTTCGAAAGAGATACCGCGGCCCTGGAATATAAAGGGCAAAAGAAGGAGCATGGATGGTTTTTAGTCAGTAAAAGTCTGACAATCCCTTCCGCTCCGCCCAGAGAGGGAGGAGTCATTTGATGATTTCCCATCCGAAAAAAAAGGTAGGTCCAAGGACACTACCCTGCGGAATTCCGTAGGTTAGGAATAGTTGTTTGCTAACGTGATTTCCTAACTTTACGGTTTGAGAACGCTCACTCAGGTAACTCCTAAAAATATTTAGACAGTCCTGTAACACCAATCCGTTCCAACTTTTCAAGCAAGAGGGGAACAGAGACTGTGTCAAAGGCTTTTGATAGGTCTAGGAAAATTGCTAATGTTTTGAGTTTACTCTTTATATTTTTTGTTATGGTTCCGGTTACTTCTAAGAATGAGAGATATATATGTAATATTAGTATTTAGGGTTACGTACCTCAAAAGTAAAAACGGAACCCCTTATAGGATCACTCGCGTGTCTGTCTGTCTGTCCGTCTGTCACAGCTAATTTACTCCGAAATCACCAGACCGGTGTCAATTAATAGCTTATATATTATCAACCTTTCACTGAAAATTCTGCGGATTTTGTCAATCTGAGAACAGAGATATAAGAGATTATGTAAAAGTGAGGTTATGACACAATCTTTAAGTAACAGCTGATTCCTGAAGTGCAAAAAATGTTCTTTTGCACTAATAGTTATTATATTTACTAGAAAATGTTTGACAAATCATATGAATGAACGTCAACGACTTCAAGCGATAGGTAGGTAACAGGTAAGGAGATAGGGAAAGGATGTCTAAAATAAAATAAAAAATCATTTAATATAGTGTTTTATTCGCCTTCTCTTGTATTTAAAATGTCGTCTAGAAACTAAACCACATTGTAATCTGATTTAACTTACAGTTCGAGGTATAATCCACTTTTGTATAACATTATAAATTCTTGATTCACGGGTTGTGTTGGTATGAAGTAGGTGATGGGTTCGCGATGCAAGAGAGCGTCCGCAGCGGAGACAAATATTACGGTGGGCTAGTGGTCTTCTTTGGTTATCGACATGTGGGCTTTGAGCCAAGTCCCAGCACGCTTGACAAACACAGTCACTACTGCTTACCTAAAAATGGAACATTTTTATTAATCTTTAGCTACATAAACAATACATAATTAACTGTTGTGTATTAGGGTAATAAAACAATGTTTGATAAATAAATAATTCTTTGCCATAACTGTAAACAATCTCCACAGGCCTTCTAATTATATGTATTTTAAACCTGCCAGGATGGTAGCTGGTTAGATGAGGTTATATTTACTTACAGACTGAGGTGCAAGCCATTGCCGAATCACTGACAGAATTGTTTCATCGTGTAAGGGTTGTCGGCCCAGTGTATTGCAGTGACCAGTGGATATCCCACAATTCTCACAGCGATCCATAGTTTCAATAATATCCAATCCACAAGCCGGCGGTAAAATCCAAAATAACAATTCCAAGTTTCCAAGTTCCAAACGTGTGAGCGATCTTCGGTGTCCAAGGTGAAAGCAAGGGTCGTACAAGGTAGGCAGGGTCAGAATCCGTAAAATACAAAGCAGTGGTCGTAAAAAATGACGAATAATCGGGAAAGCACTCAAAACGCATCGGAAAACACGAAACGAGTGAGCAAACAAAAACAGTCGGCAACTGTCTAATGTCAATGTCAGTCAGCTGTTATGTCAGTGACATAGACTAAAAATATAAGAGAGATTTGAATCGATATGAAATCGATACTCATTAATATTGGTTTTTCAGTAATTAATTGTTTATGATTTAATAATATGACTGTAATTATATGTACTATATTGCATGTGCATTTAATTACTTTGAGTTAATTATTTACTGCAAATGTTTTATTTTCGTAACTGTGTAATCGATTACTCACGAAAACTATTTTCTCATATTTCTCCGCTTCCAGATTGAGAATTGAGGTGATTTTTCATATTCTAAGATACAAAAATATGACTAATTTTTTAGATCATATCTCAACTTATTACATTTGGGCCCACCGTTTTCCATCTCCTTTTCAAGTATATCGACCTCGACAGTAAAAAGTTTCACAGCATAATTCAACACCTCATTTTACCCTCTTAGAGGTGGTATTTCGAAAAATCCTTTCTTAGTGGATACCTACTCTTCACAAAGAATACACGCTCCAAATTTCATTTCTCTAGGACAAGCGGTTTGGGCTGTGCGTTGATATATCAGTCAGCCAGGACTTTTAATTTTATGTTAGGGGATGATTTTAGAAAAACTGTGATACACGTTTCTAATCATTTTAACTGAAGAGTATGTACACAAATTTCCAGTCAATCGATCCCGAGAATGAAAAGTTTCCCAGAAAAATTTCACCCTCTTAGGGGTGGAATTACGAAAAACTCTTTCTTAGTAAATACCTACTCTTCACAAAGAATACATCCTTTAAATTTCATGTACTTAAGACCAGCGGCTTAGGCTGCACGTTGATATAATTTATCAGTCGGTCAATCAGGACTTTGAATTTCATATTGGGGGATGATTTTGGAAAAACTGTGATACACGTTTCTCATAATTTTAACTGAAAAGTATGTATACAAATTATCAAGTCAATCGAACCCGAGAATAAAAAGTTTCATAGAAAACTCAACACCCCATTTCACCCTCTTAGGGGTGGAATTTCGAAAACCCTTTCTTAGTGGATACCTACTTTTTACAGAGAATACACCCTCCAAATTTCATTACTCTAGGACCAGCAGTTTGGGCTGTGCGATGATGTGCCATGGTCCGGGGCGAGAGGGAATGGGAAGCCGTCACCTCCTACTGCGAAGCAGTCATGCTAGCAAAGGAGGTGGCGGAACGTGAGAGGGAGAAAACCTTACGTCCCAGCCGCCGCGGGAGACGCCCAGGGCGTCGGGGCCCACGTGATGGCTCTCGGCCACCTTATGCGCGGGCCTGTGGACGGTGAGTAATGGGCTAGCTCGCCGTCCGTCCGTCTTATGACGACGGGCCGTGGCGCGCTGGTACGGCGCGTTCGTGTTCCACGCGCGCCTCAAAGAGATGTCAGCAAACAGGAGGGGCCCGCAAGGGCCGATGCCTGCCAGGGCTGCGGGACTGTTCGAAAGAGATACCGCGGCCCTGGAACACAAAGGGCAAAAGAAGGAACATGGATGGGTCAGTAAAAGTCTGACACTCCCTTCCGCTCCGCCCAGAGCGGGAGGAGTCATTTGATGATTTCCCAACCAAAAAAAAAAAGCGTAGCACCAACCAATATAATAACAATATTTTATAACGATCATTCAATGTCACACACTTTACACTCAACAGCAAAACTAAATTAGCTTTTCATAGTCATCATCTGCCTAGCCTTTTCCCAACTATCTTGGGGTCGGCTCCCAGTCTAATCGGGTGCAGCTGAATACCAGTATTTTATATGAAGCGCCTGCCTATCTGACCTCCACAGTTAGTACTAGGTAATACGATATCCTTAGTAAGGCTGATTGGTTAGTTTTTGATAGTATGTTAATTAAAAACAAAGTTACTGCTGCAGTTTTACTAAACAGTCCCCAATTCTGGTTTATTCAAAGTGAAGTTTATTAAAAACCTTTTTCTCATTAGTATATAGTGGTTTTATTTCAACAAATTAAAATTATCGGTAACCCGACTTAGAGAATTTCGAGACCCGTATAGTCCTACCTCACACGTTTGAATTTTTTCTTTTTCATCCCTCTGTTGCGTGTTGGTGTGCATGTGAGAAGGTCTATCCCTAATTATTGTTTTCGTCTTCTTCTAAGCGTGTCTTTGGCAATATAAATTGAATCGGGCCAAAATTTGGTGACGAATTTGGTGCCTTCGTCCATCGGTTTTTTTAATGCCTCACGACAGGACAGACTCGACACGACATTCAGTTTCCCATTTTGGAGCAATGCCACATTTACTTGAGTATTGCACTACTTTAAAAGGGTGTAAAAAATACCTTTTTTCCAATTTTCATCGATATGGTATGAACAGTTTCTTAGTAATATCGTTGTCTGACATCTGGACGGGCAGGCAGATGGTCAGAAGAACAGACGGGCGGATGGCATGACGAATTTATAAGGGTTCTATTTTTGTCATTTGGCTATGGATCCCTAAATACACTCGAGAGCAATGAATCCGGGTCACTTAAAGAATCCTAAAAATCTCGGAAACTAAAAATGCTAGGTTAATGCAATAAATTGTATTTAATAGACAATGTAATACTCCTTAAATGAAGGTATTAAAACTTCTTAGTTATTGTAAAGTTATATCATAAAAAAATCAAATTTGAAAAAGGGCCACTTTCGAAGATGGAACTACGAAATTACAGCATTTGGTTTTGCTTTTGTTTGTAATCTGTCATTTATGTGGGTACATAAACCATGTTGATAGTGCTCTATATTCATTATTCAAGCTGAAATTATGTCGCTTACGCCTGAAGAATACACCAGAATACTTACAATGCTGGAAACCGGCCGGAGTCAGCGCGATACAGCCAGGACTGTCGGTGTGTCGCTGTCAACAGTACAAAGAGTTCTCCGACGTTACGAAGAAACTGGTTCTAACCTACGCAGACCAGGAACGGGCAGAACCAGGTGTACCACAGCACGAGAAGACCGATACTTGGTGAACACCATGCTTCGAAATCGCTTTCTCACAGGAACTGAACTCACAAATCAGTTTCGTCGCCTCGGAGGAAGTAACCCAAGTGCATGGACAGTAAGACGTCGGCTTGCTGAATCTAACTTAAAACCCCTTAGACCTGCAAACGGCCCTAAACTGGAGCGTGGGCATCGTATTTCAAGACTAAGATATGCCCAGAGCCACGTAAATTGGAGTATTGAAGATTGGTCAAAAGTTATGTTCTCCGACAAATCAAAATTTATGCTCTACAAGCACGATGGAAGACACAGAGTGTATCGAAGACCAAGGGAAAGATTCAAGCAAGCATGCATCGAAGAAAAAGTAGCCTACGGTGGTGGGTCTGTATTTGTGTGGGCCGGAATTTCTTCTGAAAGTCGCACAGAGCTGGTGATCATAGAAAACGGCTCTTTAACTAGCGTAAGATATGTGGAAGAAATCCTCAATGATCACGTTGGTCCATTTATGGTCAATTTAGGTGAGGATGCTATATTTATGCATGACAATGCCCGACCTCATACAGGTAGGATTGTGAATGACTACCTTCAAGAGATGAACATTACTCGTATGGAGTGGCCAGCGCGCAGCCCGGATATCAACCCGATCGAGCATGCTTGAGACGAGCTAGGCAGATGCGTAAAACAACGAAACCCTCCCCCAATCACGCTTCGTGAGCTCAAAATTGCTCTCACAGAGGAATGGGAGAATATTCCCCAAAATCGTATAAGGAACTTGGTGTACAGCATGCCAAACCGCGTAAACGCAGTAATGGAAGCACGAGGAGGCAATACGAAGTATTAAAATTCAAGAAAATCGTAATAAAGTTCAAAAATTTCATGTTTCCTATTTTTGTTTTAAGGAGAGATCAGCAGTTTTTTTCTTTATGTAATTTTGTGTTAATAAAATGTATGGCGACTCATATTTTTTTTACTTTCATTTAAGGAGTATTACATTGTCTATTAAATACAATTTATTGCATTAACCTATCATTTTTAGTTTCCGAGATTTTTAACATTCTTTAAGTGACCCGGATTCATTGCTCTCGAGTGTATAAAGATAAATGTTCGTGCTTTAAATAAATAGAAACCCCATTCCTCGTTAAAGTAAAAAAAACGTAAATAAGGTAGAAATAGAGTGTAAAGTTCTTGAATTCTCAATGCTGACTACCGATTTCATCTCACTTTGCGCATATTACGCAGAAAACGTATGTTATGGCATTCCATTTGGGAAAACAAACAAATATGTTACGAAGCAACAACAAAACACGCTGAAAAACTTCATTAGTTTGACATCGTACGAAGAATATGTACGACTTGAAGACTGTAGCAGTTTGTGTTTTATGTTTGTATCCTTTATTATTACTACTCGTATTTAGTTTGTATATTTCATTTGATATGTGCATTACAAGGCTTGCAAGCAGCCTGAAGTTTGGAAGTTGGTGGTGTGGTACTCCGTTGCACCAGAAAGCACGTTAAGCCGTTGGTCCTCGGCTGGTCGCTCCCCTATCGTGTCGGATTGCCGTCCACATCGGACTATGAGGGGAGAA
Source organism: Eurois occulta (assembly GCA_950022335.1). Classification (NCBI taxonomy): domain Eukaryota; kingdom Metazoa; phylum Arthropoda; class Insecta; order Lepidoptera; family Noctuidae; genus Eurois; species Eurois occulta. The sequence continues at coordinate 13,928,152 of OX465479.1, read as the reverse complement.
AGCACCTGTGTCTGCGCATACACATGTGCACTGTAATATCTCCCACTGCGTCGTTTAATAGTCGAAGTTCGTTGTGGATTTTTATTAAAATAGTTCTGTAAATGCATTCTAAAGGTGTTATTATAATGTTTCTAGTATGTTTGGAGCCAACGAAATGCCTGATTCGAGACTTCGCAATTTGCCACGATGATTTCGCAAACGAGCCCGCCGATGGAGTGCTGAAGGAACATACATTTACCTGGCTTGGTTTTGTACAGTATATTCACGGTAAGATATTTTTAGGTACACAGGATGAGAAACAAATAAAGTGATGTGTGAGTACAAACATAAAAATGGCGATAAAGGGTTAGGTAACCCTTTCGGGAAAACGAAGATTCTGGGATCACGACGCGCGACGTTATGTTTTTCTACCTCCGGTTTTACTTATCGAAGCGGTAGTTACCTATTCGTTATTATAAGGTTGCTGCCGCAGGTAAAATTATTGTAGGTTCACGGTTCACGCAACATCGACGACACAGATATGATTGAAATATTCAATTGAATTTTAATCAAATGAGCAGTACGAGATATTTTTGCTATAATTAACTCTCTCACACTAACTTTGCGTTTGGCCGTTAGTTAGTTTTTTCTTACCTTTATCAATTGTGCTGGGCCTATCGTAGCTTAGAGATCAGGTAAACCTAATTCATCATCATCTGCCCAGCCTTATTTGTTGGTGTCGGTTTCTAGTCTAACCGGATGCTGTTGATTATCAGGTAAACCTAACTACGATGTCAATTAACTTAAAATCAATGGCAGAAAATTATTTGTTCATGCTTATGTTTAGAACAGTTTGCCACACCATTCCAGTCCATTCCTCTTTAGACATTGAATTTCATTGGACAACGCTATCTGAGCAGATATAGCTTTATTTCACTAGAAAAATACTGAAAAAATGGCAAATTACTGACTAAGAAATGATGGGTTGCGTTTATGACAGTGACTACTGGGCTGCCTCATCACAGCAAGGCTCCTCGCGTCATCCTGGTCCACAAGCAGTTTGTTCTCGGCACTGCTACGGACATGATGCATCTTCCGAAGAACTACAAACTGTACGTCATTTTTATTTAAGCCTAGTTTTATCACATTTGGAGATGGAGGAATGTGCTGGAAAGTTCCTCTTTTGAAAAGGGAGGGTGAGGAAGGTGTGAATAGTTGTCCCAAGTTTCAAGTTTCTAAACCATTTTTTTAATGCAGTCTAATTTCCCGGTTTTCACACAGAAAGGAGGGATAGAGGTATACATTTGAGTCGAGGGTATTGAAATTGTGTTGGGAAGGCGTAATATTTTTTCAGTTTGGTCTATATACCCCACCTCCCCCCTTCTACATTGTATGTACGAGACATACCAAATGATGGATGACACTTTATTACATTAATTTTTCTTGTCTAACTTTATTCTGAAAGAGATTTTTCAGGCTCTTCTTTATGTTTCAGAGGTAACATTGTATTTGGTGATTATGAACGCGACGAAGAAGAGTGTGGTTTAACGCTTCAACAAATTAAGTTTGGCTTGAAATGCTCGCGCGCATATATAGAAATACCACCGCTCGACATAACTCCTCATCCAGAATTCACAAGGTACTGTTTCTTATTGAACTTATCGCTTCGAATGATCGAAATTTAGAAAAGGGTTTCCTTCCTATTTGGCCGTTTTACAAGCTTAGTTTTTGTTTACGTCCTATACCTCTTATGGGGTCATTGTATTCGTCATTGGGAATGACTTTTACGACAGGATGGAGCCTGAGATCGCGTAAAAAATCAGCTGTTCCACTATAAATAAAAGTTACATTATGAAGGTAGAAACAAATATTTTGTTTTCAATACTTCACACTTTTGGTGTCAAATTGACGGCATCCGGTCTTATTAGGTACAAGTAAGCATTTCTCATAATAATCATTACTCGTTTAATTTTATTAACTCAAAACTTATCTATACATATAATAAAACTGTAGAAAAGTCGTTTTTGTACATCGAAAAAAATTAAAAAAAAAATAGCCAGGGTGTTAAAGGACAACCAATAGAACCAGTAGTATTTCCAGCATTTTTCGAATTTTTGTCTGTTTGTCTGTTTGTCTGTTTGTCTGTGTATTTGTTCGGGCATCACGTAAAATGTACAAAAGCAATGTAGATAACTTTTATACACAACGATTGAGCGTAACTTGGAGTAACATTAATTTTAGTTTTTGTTGCATTGCAATCGGTTCAGTCTATCAAAAGATATTTGAATTTAAAGTGTTACAGAAGTAAAATTAGGGTTATGTGCAGTTGGTCTCACAACTTCCCGTAACTTTTATACACAACAATATGTGCGTAAATTGAAGTAATTGAACATTAGGTTTTTTGTTTCATCGTAATCAGTTCACACCTTATAAATGGAAAGAAAGAAAAATGTAAATTAATAAAATTATAATAGTGTTTCCGAAGTAAAATATTAAAACAGCGCCATCTATCGAACTCAGACTGGACTATATCTAGACATCAACTGCGTGCAGCATTGAATATAGATATTCGATAGATGGCATTGTGCGTGTGACGTTATTTTCTGATTGAGGCATGTTTAACTAAATACTGATGGAGAAATTCCTGGCCTATAGGGTACGTGAAATTTGTCACAACAGGTCCTTATTGGCTATTAAAGAGATGGTTATAAGTATACCAGGGAACTCGATCAGTCAATACGGTTTGCCCACACCGACAGCCGATGGGGAACGTGTAAACAGAGAGTACGTATCAGAAATTAGTTATAATCCCGTGGAACTCGCAGTTACAAAATGTCTGCGCAAAGACAGAGGAACAGCGCCAGACATGTGATAGGGTATGCTGCAGTGTAGAAAACGCCTCGGGTGAAATCCTGTTTTTAGACGCACCGGGCGGAACAGGTAAAACTTTCCTAACCAAAGTTATTTTGGCTCGAATAAGGAACTTTGGGAGTATGAAGAACAGGGTGTAAAGCTCTTCAACCCCCATTGAAAAGGGAGGATCCTCCGACCAGACGGGTGTTATGTCTGGTGGGCTACTGACCTACAGTTGTTGTCGGGTTCTTCTATATGTCTTAAGTCGCGAATAACTTTACTTGCGCGATGCAGAATTTAGAAATATTTAGATTTTTAGTTTATCATCTGCGTCATAGATGGCGCTGTAGTACTTTTTGTAGTGCCGCTACATCACTCCCCCCGGAGACCAGGGTCGGTAGTAGAATAAGTCGTTGATTGCCAGGCCAGTGGAAAGTCGTTGCCGCATTGTTCACGGTGAGTCGGAACTGTCTGCGGCGGTAGTGCGAACCCCTTGAGTCGGGGTCGGCGCTGCATGTGCTCCATTGCGTCGGACGTGGTACAGCGCCACGATGTAGCTGACTGCTCGCGTCGACCGGGAGGTACAGCTCTCAACCGGCCGAAAGTGCAGTGCCAAGGTAGCTTGATGAGGCTGAGGGTGCTGACCAGGAATGTGCTTCTGCTGCATGCTGGTGGTCAGGAATACCCATTTTGAAGCTGGCTGGCTATATGACTCGCTGCTCGAAAGCTTGAGGAAGTTTGAGGAAGTGATGTTGATGACGTCACGTTGCTCGAAGGCTGCGCTGACGTCCATTTCGGGGCCACCAATTTGGGGGTATGGAGAACAGGGTGTAAAGCTCTTCAACCACAATTGAAAAGGTAGGATCCTCCGACCAGACGGGTGTTATGTCTGGTGGGCTACTGCCCAACAGTTGTTGTAGGGTTCTTCTGTATAGTCGCGAATAACTTTACTGGCGCGATGCAGAATTTAGATATATTTCGATTTTTAGTTCGTCCTCTGCGTCATAGATGGCACTGTAGTACTTTTTGTTCTATGTTGCTGATGTACTTTTTGTAGTGACGCTACAGAACCAAAATAAAATTTCCCTTGCCTCTTCAGGGATAGCAGCCACATTATTGCCTGGAGGAAAAACGGCACACACACCATTTATAATTCCTATCGACTTAGACAGCACGGAAAGCCCGGTTTGCAACATATCGCGATTGTGTTTTAATTCTTTGGGACGAGTGCACTATGGCAAACCGCAAAGGTGTAGAAGCAGTGAATAGAACTTTACAGGACATAAGGCAAAATGACCGGCCGATGGGAGACATTACGGTGCTGAGTTCTGCGGTGATTTTCGGCAGACACTCCCGATAGTCCCCAAGAAACGAGAGCCGAAGAAATTGCTGCCTGTCTGAAGAGTTCTGTTTTATGGCGCAATATTATCATCTACACACCTGAGTGTAAAAATATGCGTGCACAGTTGCGAGGCTGCAAAAATGCACAGGAGTTTCCCAATTTATTGTTACAAATAGGCGATGGCACATACCCCGTACAAGAAGATGGAAAAGTTATTTTGGTTGATAATCTCTGTTCTTGCGTTACATCACAACAGGAGCTAATTTCTTCTGTGTACGGAGATTCCACAAACATGGGAAATCAAGCAGATTCATGGCTATGTCAGTGAGCTATTTGGACTCCTCGCAGTGTCCAAGCTGCGGCAATTAATTTAAAAATATTGATTCATGTGTCCGGGAATAGTAGAGAATACACCTCTATAAATACAGTTATGGAAGAAGATGACGCCACGAACTACCCGGTAGAATTTTTGGATTCCCTCAACACACCCGGACTTACAGCCCACAAAATAGTTTTAAAAATCGGTGTACCAATAATTCTCCTCAGAAATTTATGTCCTCCAAACTTTGTAACGGCACGGCTCAAAGTCACAAATCTGCAGCAAAACATAATCGAAGCTGAAATATTAACCGGTTGCGGCGCTGGTGATATTGTTTTTATTCCAAGAATAACTATAATTCCTAACAACTTTCCTTTCTCTTTCAAACGAGTGCAATTCCCAGTCAGTCTCTGTTATGCCATGACGATTAATAAAGCTCAGGGCCAGACATTATCCGTTGCGGGGGTGGACCTAAGTATTGGATGCTTTTCCCATGGTCAATTGTGTACGCTCCAGATGGTTCGACAGCTAATGTTGTTTATAAAGAAGCACTAGCATAAATAAAAAAGAAATGATTTGTATCGGAATCCTCCAACAGTGCTTCGCACTAAAAAATACATTGTTAAGTTCCGACATCCACGCGAACGAAGTCGCGGGCACAGCTAGTATAATCATAAGTTAGGAAAAGTCATTAAATATGAATATAAACTGAAAAACAGCCAAAAGTTATTAGCGATCAAAATCATTTTGCCGTCAAATTGACGGCGTTGACCCTTCAAATTTTCATTATAAGGATGTGTAAAAGGTCAGGTGCTGAAAACTTCAAACGGCGTAAATACAATAATTTAATGAGGAACAAAACGCAAAGCTAATTGTAGAGGTCGCCACTCGCAACTGTACTTTGCTCCGCCATTACCTACTGTGTTGTTTATTTGTGTCGAGTTTTCTTTCTTTAAGTTTACCTAAGAAATGTACTCCACAATGACAGTGATTCAGTTAAAAGACGAATTGCGGAAAAGGAAAGCTTCTGTTAGTGGTAAAAAAGCGGCTTTAATCGAAAGGTCAGTATAAGTTAACAGAATAAATATTTGTAGGTTATATTGTTAAAATTTTTTATGCAGATGTTTTTTATACGTTCATGAGTGCTAACAAGCTTGTTGTTGTTACAGATTGGAAGCATACGACCGTAATTTCAATTTCGGTGTAGAGGCTGGCAATGAAGACGAGGCTTACGCTGCTCCTGCAGCTGAATCTTTCAGAGATATTAATGCTAGCTCATGTCTACCTCAGTTGACAAAACAGCATATTCAAGCATTTGTTGAAAGGTAATTGTGCATTATAATCCATATGCACAAGCATATGCATATGTTTCATTTGTATACTTATTCGACTTGTACTTACCCATATTCTACCTATGGTTATGTTCGTTGGTATCCATGGGTTGCTCAGTTGGAAGGTACTGTACCTATTTAGACATGTTTACTAAATCAAAAAACCCTTTTTTCAGATTCCAAGCACAGTTCAAAGGAAGACAAATGTACGAGTCGCGATTTCTTTTGACTGCTCGTGTAGCTGTTGATGGTAATATGACGTTCATTCAGGGTCAGTGTAAAGCTCAGATGAAGAAAATAACATATGTTGTGAACATAAAACTAAACCCTGATGGTTCAATCGAACAAACTCATTGTGAATGTGCAGCTGGCAGTGGTGTAGAAGCACATTGCAAACATGTTATGGTTCTATTACATGGGATTGAGGATATGGTACGCACTAAAACTATTATTTTGCACCAAGTGTGCACTCAGAAATTAATGAATTTCAAGCAGCCACGAAAAGTATTCTTTGACTCACCAATGCAAGCTCAAAAACTGCCCAATAAACGGAAAAGGAGTGTAAATTATTTGCCTCTTAAAGATGAACACATTATGGAAAATTATGAAGATTATGTTAGAAATTTAGCCATCTCATATGGTAAAACTAAAATGCCAATATTACAAACTATAAGGCCGGCTAACCCATATGCTGTAGAGTGGGACCATCAATACTCGAGCAAAAGCTCTCAGGATCAATGTCTAGAAGACCTGCTATTGAAAAATGTGACAATACAGAATATAAATGATGTTGAAATGGAAACACGAGGGCAGCATACATGCGAAGAATGGCATAAGCATAGGTTATTTAGAATAACAGCAAGCAATTTTTATACTGTTACACACAGCAAGTCATGGACTCAACAACATTTGTCTGAAAAGTTGTTAAATCCAAAACCATTTGTGAGCAAGGCTACTACTCATGGGAAAGTACAAGAGCCTATAGCCATACATAAATATTGTGAAAATTATGACTTGGAAGTAAAAGCATGTGGATTATTTATATCAGAGACTCATCCATATTTGGGAGCTTCACCCGATGGACTTCTTGGTGAAGAAACAGTAATTGAAGTAAAGTGTCCTTATGTTTCCCGATATTGTGATATTACTCCCATTACTGTACCATACCTTGAAGTCAGGGATGGACAATATTTTTTGAAAAAAAATCACCCATATTATTGCCAAATACAAGGCCAACTGTTTTGTGCAAATAAAAAATACTGTAATTTAATAATATACACTTTCATCAGCTTGAAAGTTGTATATGTTTATAGAGATGAACCATTTATTTTGGACATGGTAACTAAACTAAGTACATATTATGAAAATCATTTCAAAAAAGCTGTTTTAGAAAAAGTTTTGTATAAAAATTATAATAAATTAAAACACAAATGAAAGTATAAAAATGGTTTTATTTTTTCATAATAGTTTCTCTAAAATTACAACACATAAAACACACAAAAAATATTTTAGAAGCTAAAGGTATATAGCTATGGTGTAAATCATTTTTCAAAATTTTATAAGTTTTTATTAGTCCTATTATACGTTCTATATGGACCCTCTTACTGGCTAACTTACGATCATGTAACACAGTTAGACCAGGAATTTGTGATTTTCCTTTTAAGAAAGTAGGTATGTTAACAGTAATATCTTTTCCAGCAAATAAATCTTGAATATTAAACCCTCTATCTGCTAGTATACTGTCACCAGATTCACACTTCTGCAATAAGTTGCTTCGCTCTACTGTTTGCCGATCACTCACTGATCCACCATAAGCTTCTGAACAATATGAAAGTAAACCACCTGGAGTTGCTCCAACTAATACTTTCAATGTATTAGCATGCTTATAGCTACTCCACGAAGCCTGCTGTGACACAGGATTTTGTGGCTTTTGCACTTTTATTTCAGTCCCATCTAATATTACACGTGTACTACAACTGTACTTTCTAAAACTTTCAGGGGTATAGTATTCAACTAAATCTTTATCGGGCCAAATATTTAATCGACTCCACAATTGATGAATAAAATTAATAAAGGTTATAAAAACATTGGAAACTGTTGTCTGACTAATATTAAAAAATCTGCTTAGTTCAAAGTTACATCTATCTTGCCTAAGTTTAATCATTGTGAGAAAAAACTGATCCTCTGTGCTTATATTGATCACGTTACTTCCATAATACTGAATATTGCTAGCCATAGGACTTAAAGTTGAGTAAACAAAATAGAATTTTCTGTAAGACTCAAACCCTGTGTAGAATGAGATGGCTTCATCATCATTCACAAATCTTTTTATGCACCCATATACATGTTCAATGTTCACTTGGGTACCCTGTTCATTAGTAGGATTATTAATTATATTTTGAGGAAACTGATGAATTCCCTCAATGGTGCTCACTTCAATAGTATCTTCGATATTTTCTATATGACTGGACGCACTTGGCGTTTCGGTGGACGTACTTGGCGTTTCGGTGGACGTGAATAGTTTTCTCCGATTTCTATTTTCAATGCGAGCTTGTCGTTCTTTGGCTAGTGGAGTTTCAGTTTTCGAAAAAGTAAATACACTTGGTACAGCAGTACGCTTCAGAAACTTGGCTAGTGGTTCATTCCCTATAAACAACATAAAACACAGTTATAATTTCAATTGTTTCAATGGGTATTTAATTAATGTAATTTCAGGGTTTCAGTGTGAAATTACTTACCAGTATAAGCACTTATTCCATAGTAATCATCAGATTTAAAATGACTAGAACATAACCTTGACGTATTAGTCGCTTTCCAATTTTTTCTTTTAAGGGCTCGTTCCCACAATTTTCGACGCTTAGGATCCTTAGGAAATACATGAATACCTTTGTTTTTGCAACCAAATGCAGAACATTGAGTCATTTTAAGCAATATTAACCGAAAAACTATCTTTGTTTACGTTTTTTGTATTGGGTTTGACAGCCCACTAGGTACAGTTGACAATGCGCCACCTGACGGGATAAAAAAGCAGTTTTCTTCCCCATTGATAGTTATGAATCTGAGCCGTTTAGTGAAATAATTATTATATTTGGTGCAAGAGCGAGCGAAGCGAGCTCGGGTTAGGTTCTTTAAGGTAGGTAATACTTTTGGTTATAATTTCACATTTAAATGGGTATATAAATGGTTTTAATTTCGGTGATCATTTACTATTTTTAGCAGTGTAATTTTTTGTTAAGTTCAGCGCAGCTCAATCCCGCGAGGCTACATCCCTAGGAATATAACTATATCACGGCTGTAACTATCTTACTGCGACAGATACACTAATATACTCACTCAGTCATCTTTCCCAACTAGTAGTAGTACTAGTAGTTAGTAAGTAACTACGACCAATTTGTATAATGTCCAGCCTCCAACATGCTCTTATTGGCAGAAAATGTTAATAAACCTTTATTACAGATTCGGAGTCGGTAACAGTTTAGCTCTCGTTAAACTAATTCGACCGATGAAGTCAAGTAAGTACCTAGCTTTTTGTATTCTTATTTTATTCGTTTTATTTACGGTGTCTTTTTTCTAGTCTAGAATCACCGCGTTAAAGGAATAAAATGAGGTTTGCCATACAGTAACCGGTAACAGTTTACGCGGCGGTAAATAATAATAATAGATATCTTTATTTCCCAAAAATACAGATAATTGTATTTTAAGTTTACAATTTAGAATTAATGGTAGAGAACACTTACCTTAAACATTTGGATGCTTCAGAAATCTGTACACAATAGATTAAGCTCTGTCAAAAAACGATGTCTCTTATACATAATATCTGTCTGTATCTAGGGTGAAATTAAATTTGCTAGTGAAACTCTGCAAACGTGATGGGTATCGGGTTATTTAAAAAAAAACAGATTATTGTGTATTCTTGTTGTTTTTTAATTGTTTCTCATGCAGGTATTACAAGTCTAAGTATTTTTAACCGAAGTCGGTTAAAAAGAAGGAGAAAGTTACCCATTTGGATGTTTATATATATTTCTTTTTATGTTCTAAAGAGGTTTATTCCGAAATGGTCACATTTAAATTGGCTGTGCATTGATATATCAGTCAGTCAGGACTTTGAATTTTATATTGGGGAATTGATTTTGGAAAAACTGTGATACACGTTTCTCATAATTTTAACTGCAGAGTAGGTATGTACACAAACTTTCAAGTTAATCGACTTCAAGAACAAAAAGTTTCGTAGAAACTTCAACACCCCATTTTACCCTATTAAGGTTGAAATTTCGAAAAAAACTTTCTTAGTGGATACCTACTCTTCACAAAGAATACACCTTCCAAATTTCATTGCTCTAAGACAAGCGGTTTGGCTTTGATATCAAATATTTGATATCTTTGATATCCTGACTGACTTCGAAACTGAGGACTTCGAATTTAATATGTATAGATAAGCCTTTTACCATGAAATGTATTGTTAACAATGTAAAATAAACGCATAAAAATATTTATATAGGTTATTGCAACTAAAAATGAAAAAAATAAAATCTTGCAAAAAATAAAATGACAAAAACTGAATCAAACAAACAAAAGTCACCGACTTCTGAAGCTAAAATTATTTTTCATTTTTTTTTTGTTTTGAAGTCAGTGTTATTTTTTTGCAAAAAAAAATATTTTTATTTCATCATTAATCTCAGGTCCAGTTGAAAACTAGCGTCAGGCAGCCAAGCTGCCCAGCATTTTGCAGATTTTTTTTAACGTTAAAATTTTGTTGTATGTGCCAAATAAACATGTTTTCCTTTTTTCATTAAATGGCTAATCTGGTGTACCCACTGTGTATAATTATTTCGGTTTCAGACTACATGATCCCGATATGTTTACCGACGATAATAGAACGGACTAGGAAGAAGAAAGTCAGAGCCGTGTACTTGGTTGACTATATTAGCAGTATGTTTTTAAAGGTTTATTTACTAACTAGCTTATGCCCGCGGCTTCGCTCGCTTGGCGTTTGGGAATTGCCCACGGGTTCTTACTTCTGGGATAATAAGTAATCTATGTGCTTTATCAGGCTATAATCTCTGTACCAAATTTCATCCAGATCTGTTCAGCCGCATCTGTTCAACTTTCGCATTTATAATTATAAATGCGAAAGTTTGGATGGATAGATGTTTGTTACTCAATCACACCAGAACGGCTGAATAGATCTGGATGAAATTTGGTACAGAGATAATAGTTTATGTAAGATATATTATGTGTAATTTTAGTTTTTACTTTTAACAATGTGTGCTTTAACACAATGTAGAGATAAAATAGAAAAATACACAATTCAAACCTCAAAGATTATGGCCTATTAGCAGCAGCTATCGCAGCGGCCCTGTGGATTCTGAGGAGGAGGTGTCAGCGAACCAGTGGTTCGCCCTCCCAAGGGCGGATCAAGAGCGTTCCAGCGAGTGTGAGTGTGTATAAACCAATCTGAGCAAGAGCAAGGCTCTAGTGTAAGAGCGCGAAATCAACTACTGTCCGAGCAGGCGCCTAGTGCTTTAGTGATAGTGCACGCGTATCTGAATTTCTCAATAACCATAAGGTTTCTGGTATTTTTTAATGCACAGTTATATATCACTTATATATCTAATAAGTGTACGAATTTTAATTTTGATAATCACTCAACATAAGTTAGGAAAAATAAAAATCAAACCTACGTTTTACGTAAGCACGAAACACCAGGTTTTTCAATAGCTTTTTTGGCTAACTGGTAATGAATTATAATCTGAAAAAACTCGAACATACTGGGCATATAGTACTATATTTGTAAGCCAACGATTATTTATTTAAAAAAAATAATAATTAGTAGGTACTTAAAAAAAATGGTTCACACTGAAAAAACCCGATAAAATAATACGCAAAACCGTCGTCTACTCGTCAGAATATGTTGAAAATAAGATTAAGTATGAAATATTATAAAACCTAAAGTGTTTATCTATCGAATTCAATTTTGACATTTTTTTTTGTAATAAAATATTTAAATAATGCCATAGAAGTCGATGAGGTTCGTCGTTGCATTTAGTCGCGCCCACAGAGTAGGTACATTATACTATAGGGGTCGCGCCCGAGGACTAGACGACGATGGATCTGTGTTGCTTTGACTGCCGCTCCCGACGTAAAGTATTTGCGAAACGCGCGTGATTTTGCAAACAAAAAAACCACACAAAGTAAATAAAGTGTACTTACTTTTCACTCAACCTTTTATACATATTTTATTACCTATAACATTATTTACTTTCGTATACTCTTAACTTTCTTATTAGAATTTATTTTTGACGATTTATATAATTATAACATTAAAAAATATGCAGCATAAATGCAAATTTGATTTACCTATAATACGATTACGGACCAAGATTGTTTACGCGCTGCACTGCATGAGACTACGCACACTACGATCGTTAGCGATATTTCGAACGCTCACACGCACACATTTCTCCGAAATTACCTAAATTAGTAGAAATTAATAGGGACTCTTAAAGTTGTTTGAGTGTTTCCTTTTCAAGGAGACCGTCATGGTTAGATTTTGCAAAATATCTGCTAATGGAATTCACACAATTAAAGTTCTGATTCAAGATCAATGACCATTCGTTGGTCAGCGGTAATAATTGTATTGCAGGATTATTGATGATATAACTGTACAACTAAGTAACATAGTGTCAAAGGTGTAAGTGCTTCAGTAAAACAGCTTTTTATTTGCACCTATTTAATAATCTTTTCCAACGTTGCATACATCTCGAGAAAAGCCTGTGACAAACGGACGAAAAAGCGAGATTAAATAAATTCCAATTTTCCTTTTCCTACTATTATATTTGAGAAAAAGAAATCCCGTATCCCAACCGTAATTGTTACTTATTATGTAGTGGCTACTTAATTTACGTTTCACCAGGAACAGCAAAAAAACTAATTGTTTATATCTTATTGAATTATTTTCTATTTTTACAGCTGTGCCAAGGGATTTCGATTCGGAGAGATTGGCCAAGAAGACACTAAAATTGTTCACCCATAGAGAATGTAAACAACATCGAATGAAAGGGGTAATGTTCAAATTCACGTTATCTAATCAAACCCTTACTATGTACGAGTAGTTAGAGGAAGATAACGCCAAAGAAAATTAACATAAAATACTCCATGGTTACTCTTTTAAAATGATTTGGTTTTACAATATTATCATGTTACAGTATTAGTACTTAAGTATGGGGGGACAGGGTAGGCCCGGCAGTAAGTCGTTGCTTACTACACAAAAAACGTAAAACAAAATAAGAGGTTGACAAAAGTTAACATTATCATTAACACTAGAAACGGAATATAAAAGTTAACATGCATCTAGGAATCTACAAGACCTACACAGTTCACACATTTACAAACAATCTTTAAAAATAATCTATACAAAGGTAAGAAATTATTATAAAATGAAACCTGAAACCGAATCCATCAAAAACGCAATCATGCGCGTTTCACCTCCGTAATAGACATGCAGGTTATAAATTAAATATCTCTTGGCAAGGGGTGCCCATCGCGCACAGCTCTAACCCGAAATACCTCGGCATAACCTTAGACCGCTCACTCACCTACAAAACCAACTGCCAAAATATAAAATTAAAAGTGCATGCCAGAAACCACCTGCTACGCCGCCTAACCTCCGCCAAATGGGGGGCCTCTCCAAGAGTTCTGCGAACCACAGGGATGGCGCTCTGCTTCTCTGCTGGTGAATATGCCTGCCCAGTATGGGACCGCTCTGCGCACGCACACCTAGTGGATACAGCTCTAAACGAGACGTGCCGAATAATTACTGGTTGTCTTAAACCGACACCGGTACGAATGCTGTATCCACTTTCCGGCATCGCGCCTCCTCAAGTTCGTAGGACTATAGCCAGCCGTATCGAAATGACGAAACTACAAGCTGACTCACGCCACCCAATGCACAACTACGGCTCAGTGCCCCAGAGGCTGAAAAGTCGCAAAAGTTTTCTTGGGTGCGTGGGCCCGACTGGCCCAGTCAATTTCAACGCCTGCACAGCAAGATGCAATCTCTGGCGAGAACAGTTTAAACCCCCTGATAGCTTCGGCGATCCAATGGAGAGGCTTCCACCTGGGCACGAGTTGCCGTGGCCGACTTGGAAATCCCTAAACAGACTTCGAACCCAGGTCGGCCGAAGCAAAGATAATCTCTACAGATGGGGGTTCGTGGACGGCTCAGACCTCAAGTGCGTATGCGGTGTCTCCCCACAAACAATGGCCCACCTTCCATCTTGCACTGCATGCCCTATCACCTGCGCTCTTGATGATTTAATTACTGCATCAGAGAGCGGGGTTAACGTGGCTGAATTTTGGGCTAAACATATTTGATTTATTTTTTTTGCCATCGATACGCTAAGAAGAAGATTATAAAATACTAAATTAAACATGTGACAAATATTTTCATCAGTGCTGTAACTATTCTGAACAAACGGTGTTTAAATGATTTGAGAAGTATTGTAAAAAAATTGAGATTGAGAATAGTTAGAGACATCCACATATTTGTGCCGTTTATGAGCTACCAGGGAAGCCGCATGCGCAGAAGGAACTAAAGCCAAACCTCTTTATCTTCAACGTAGTCCTTGATTTTGTAACACGCTTTTTTTAATAAGGACACGTTTAATGTAATTTTTGAACTTTCCTATCTTTCAGTTCTATAACTGGCTTAGGTAATTTGTTATAAAAACGTATACTGTGTTTATGAAAAGACTTGCTAGTTTTTGTTAATCTGAATTTGGGTATTACAATTTCGTGTTTACTGCGTGTATTAATATTATGGAAGTCGCTTCTAATTTTGAAAAGCCCTCGGTAAATCCGGACATATAAAATACATTCTAAGATATAAAGGGAAGGCAGAGTCAGTATATCGATCTCTTTAAATTTTTGTCTAAGGGACTCATTTTATAGATCGCGCGATGCATAATTAATGATTACTACATAAATTAATTTTAAAATTCAGCCGGGACTGTGATACGCATGGTCATGTCATAACAGTAAAAACAACCCTATTATTTATGTAGAAACTGGGCAGCGAAGGTGTCACCCACGTGTTGTGTAGCTCCGGGTGCGGTGTCCGACCTGGGGCGCCCATCATCAGCCACGCTGTAGACGGGTCTTACCAGCTAATCGGAGTGACCGCGGGCGGAGCACCCTGCCGCCGCCGGTCTATGCGACGCCGTCTCAACAACGAACCGCCCCTCTACATAGACGTCTACCCCTACAATACGTGGCTCACGAATGTTATCACGGCACACCAGATACCTAAACCATACCCGCAAAATGTTATGCTTGTTGAGGCTAGCCCCAGTAAGTGTTGTTTTTTATGATGTTATACGGTAAACCAGGTAAAATCTGGATGAGGGTGGCACAGGAGCATGGAGATAGGCACAAACAAAGGCCTTTACCTTGCCCAGCAGTGGGTGAAGCCGGGCTATGGGTTGGATGTTGATGAGATGGTACCAACTAACAGGCGGTGCTCCTGATGGTGAATGGCCACTGGAATATCCAGTGGTGGCCATTCAATACATTTACAATATTATGTTAAAAAACTCTGTCCGTATATAAATAAACCTAAATATATGAACGAATTTCTATAAAAAGATGAGAAACAACGGGAAAACATTATAGTTGTAATGATAGGTATCATTATTCCATTATCATTTTCCCGTTGTTTCTGCCAGCTTTAATTTTCTAGGATAATCTGTTGACTGCCATCCAGATTTCCTGGGACAACGCATTCCATGGAAAAAATATTGGATATATTTATTATGGCATTGGTGCTGACTGGTTGAATGGTTATTTTACAGACGTAGGCATTAACAAATCATTTTTGAGGAAAAGGAAAAAGCAGAGGGCTGGTTGGCGCGCTCGTACTTATTTGACCGGAAACTTTTGCTACAAGGCTGACGCTCAACAGAAAGCAAAGTCTTCATTCTTCTATTCGGAAAGATTTGAAGTGAATGCTGATCCTCCTGCTAAACTTAACGTCATCATAAAGGTACGTTTCTTTCACTGAGTACGCAGTTTTTTTCAACTTAGAAGTAATCCTCAACTTTGTTAGATGTTAATCACAAAGTGAATTCTGCAGTAATATTAAAACGTGAGCTATTAATTTTTTACAATTTGGGGTTATTCTGGCCCATAACAATAAACGTCCATAAGTCCGGTTAGACTGGAAGCCGACCCCAACACAGTTGGGGAAAGGCTAGGCGGGTGATGATGATGATGCCGGTGTTCACAATGCCAGACGACAAAGGTCACAGAGAATAACTTGATACATTTAACATAAAATTTAACAATATTATAAAATTAAAATCTCAGGTACAAACGAGCACGAAAATAATCAATTAAATAATATGAATTAAAATTCTAAAATTACAATGGCAATGACTAACATGACAAAAAAATAATTTTTAACTACAAAAATAATAAATTAAATATTTTTTTTATATTTTTAACTGTTTTTTTTTTATATTATGTTATATTCAAATATTTAAAAATGAAATTAATGTGTAAAAAAATAATTAAATAATACAAATCAAAATTGAAATTCCCAAAAATTTTTAATGGTTTATAAACCTATATGGTTATTGGTTCAACTGTTTCCTGCTGCCTTTTTTTTAAATTGGAACAAGCTCAACGAACAATTTTCCTTGCGTTCCGGTCTGTCAATCGGCATAGTTACCTGCATAAAACACATGTTTATTCTTATAGATATCTGCGGGCTTCGAATGTACTATAGTGTGTGCTCGCATGGCCATGCCCAACCGTCTGTCAACGCCTCTCATAGAGGGTGTCGGCGGCTACAACATAACTGTAACGTTCCAAACAGACTGGTTTCCATATTCATTCTACTTCTCCATGGGGCTTAATGGTAAAAATACTACGCGGAGAGATGCCGATAGATGGCTTCCCGAACGTACACCTGGATTCTGGTGAGGTGTTTCTTGTTATCGTAATACAATTTTGGTTTTAATCAAGTATTTCGTCTTATTTCACCTTATCACTCGACATGATATACAGGGTTATTGAAAAACACTAATAACCTCTTATAGGTGGCTGCTTTAAGTGTTTAACCAATTAAAATAGAAATAAAACGTTCTTCAGTTTGATGGTGTGTAGCATACCCTTCACACATTTCTGTACAAACATTGTCTATGATCAAGTTTCCAATCGACCTACAAAAGTTGGGTTTTCAATTATCCTGAGACTTGTAAGAAGCCAAAGGTCGAGGTTACAATGAGCAGTTCGCAATTATAAAGGCTTATTTACAAGATGCAAATATCACCACTGTAGTCTATGTCTAGTAGTGAGAACTGACTGTAACTTTTACGAAAAATTAAGGAAATATATACGGCAAAATGGATTCAACAAAAAAAATATAATACGGGGTGAACGGAATATTATTATATTTACTATTACATATTTACTATTACATATTTACTATTATATTTACTTCATATAAAAAAAAACATTAATTGTTAGTAGCGTCTTAAAACTATTAAAATCTGATGGTCTGGAAACCGTGTGTACACTGTCCCAGTAACTCACAAGAGGGCAATCAATCCAACCCTACCCAGCCACACCCAATATGTTATTAACTTATTATACAAAAAAAAACCAGGCGAAAAATCCAATTACCAGGCATAACCAGGCAACATCAAGCTACTACAATCTGACAAATTTGTTTAATAGATTTTCAACTTTAGCGCTACAGCATTAGGTTCAGGAAAATTTGACAGTTCCAGGTAGCTTGATGTGTGGCGTCTGTACCTAAATACCCATCACCCTAACATTATGTAAGTGCTTACTTAAGTACATTTTTACTAACACATATGATATGAACCTGGTCTGAAAGAGATGTTTATTATTATTATTATTAAAACCCCAGCCGCCGCGGGAGAAGCATCGGGCGTCGGGGGCCACGTCGCGTTCGTGATGGCTCTCGGCCACCGTAGGCGCGGGCCTGTGGACGGTGAGTAATGGGCTAGCTGGCCGTCCGTCCGTCGTATGACGACAGGCCGTGTCGACGGCGCGTTCGTGTTCCACGCGCGCCTCAAAGAGATGTCAGCAAACATGAAGGGCCCGTAAGGGTCGATGCCTGCCAGGGCTGCGGGACTGTTCGAAACAGATACCGCGGCCCTGGAACATGAAGGGTAAAAGAAGGAACATGGATGGTTTTTAGTCAGTAAAAGTCTGACACTCCCTTCCGCTCCGCCCAGAGCGGGAGGAGTCATTTGATGATTTCCCATCCGAAAAAAAAAGTGCTTACTTAAAACCAAAGCAAAAAACATTTATGGAAAATGACTTTAATGTTAGGTGTAAATCGCTGTTTACAATAGCTGCAGCGTCATCATATAAAATCGCAAAGAATTGTGCTTATGGTGCATCGGTACAGGGGCCATGGGGGTAAACCTCTGATATATTGAAGAACTGGACCATTACAGTACACCAAAAAATAGGCCGAGAGTGTCCCGAGATTGTGAAGGATTCCGTAGTCGGCATGAGTACTTAATTAAATAAATACCAAGAACATACTTAACATTGTAGTAAAAATATCGTTATAAGTTTGCAAAGTCAATATGTTTAATGATCGGCATTAAGGTCGGGGAAGAGTTGCTTATAAATTGTGTTCTTAATTAGTTGTACAACGGGGCCAGGAACAGTACGTGACATAGGATGGACTCCTCCAATGGGGTCACTAGTAAACAAATTTTTCGTCATTGAGAAAAAGAGCTGCGCCACTTTCATCGGCCCCATCGAAGCGGCATCCGAGAATTTACCTAAAAAAAGGGTAATATTTATTTTCATGATAATAAAATTATTTACAAACTACAAAACTATAATAGTAATAAAAATATGTACAAGTAGAAAAATCAAAATCTAAATATTTTTATTTCACATAGGCCTACATGGCACTTATGAAACGTCGACAAAAAGGTGCACGGTTCGGGTTGGTCGTTTCCTATGGAGAAGAACCGGCAAGAAACTCCATGGAAAAGGACAAAAATTCGTTTGCATCGCTGTCAACAGAAGTGCCCAGAAAGATGGCAGCATTGCCACGTTGGATGGCAATGCTGATTCTTTGGCCAAAAAATAGGCCCGCACTCTGGTCACGTGAAGAGTCGCACTTGTTCCCTACGAGTGAGATTTAGTTATTTGGCGCCAGCAGCCTAAACATTCTTACCCTACCGTCACTGTACATCTACGAAACTAACATATTTGTCAAAATACACATCTCGCAGTACAAAGTAGCTTTCAAAAGTCACTATAGAAAACTACGTGACAAAAATAAATTCGAACTCGAAAACACACATGGCAAAACAGCTGTTAAAGCGTGGACTGTAGTTTTTGAGAGTTTCTAGGTCTTATAGTGAAACACTGCATTTGTAATTTAACCCAAGAACTATTTTAATAATTAATTTAGCACGGAACACAATTTACAACGTTTGCACACAGTAATGGTAGACGGAAGTGAAGTTAAGACCGAATGAATATTAAAGATATAATAAAACGGCAGTATTGCCAATTATTATTGTAGGATTCCTACAACAGCCTTAATGAATAAAAGCACTTTCTGTATGGCCACAAAAATATTTAACAAGCTACCCGAGACCTTTGAAATCGTTAAATCTGGACAAATTCAAAAGTGTACTTCTGAAAATATTAATCGATAAATGTTACTACTCAATAAAGGATTATTTGGATGACAGTTCTATAATCCCGTCTTCAGACAATAAGCATTAGGTCATCATATCTGTTTTGACATGTCTGTAATTATTTGGTAATTAATACATAATTGACATTGCAATCAGTTGACATTATTCTCATGTACTTTTATTGATATTTAACATCTAAGTACTTCCTTACATTTTTTTGTTAACATTGTAGAAATAGTTTATTGATTTGTATTAATTTCTTTGACATTCCTTTATTAATTTTAAATTTTATTAATAATTGACACTATCTTCTGACATTTATCATTTGTTATTTCTTAAATTCTCTTTCTTAAATTCATTCATTCTTCATTCATTCTTTTTCTTAAATTCTGAATTTTATTGTTGACATTCTGAGAATATTTATTCATCGACTTGCTTTGATTTTTGTAATTTTAATTTATGTATTGTTATAATTTTATATAATGCAGGTATTTGTTGCAAGTAATTAACTGAATTTAATTGAAATTTATAAAATTATTTGTACGCCAAATGGAAAAACATAGAGCACATACGAAAATGTAACATCTCACACACTCTGTAATTACCTATGTTGACAAATAAACATTTGATTCTGATTCTGATTCTGCCATGTCAAAACCCAAAAGTACATAAATATAGTCGTTAAACGACTTAACTCGCTACTTAACTAATGTAAACACGAATCGCCTTAATAGATGGTCTGTGGTAAACCTAAGATTTACCGAGTGTATGGTGGTAAAAGTTTGAAATAAACGATGTTCATAGGATAGATCTTAGGTTTACTGGAAAATCTTATGATTTACTGTAGTTCGGACTTTTACAGTAACACTTAATTATGTACATTAATTTTATAATATTTACAAGTAAAGAAGTTCAGAGAGCCTAGTGCGAAATTTTCTTACTGACAAACTTGTCACCACATGGCGCTAGTACAGTGTCAGTACAATTTGAAGTTTACGTTAGCGCGATCGAAAAGGTACTTTAAAAGACTCACAGGCCTTCGTATGTGGGCCGGAATAACTTATACATCAATAAAAACGCAAGAAACGAACCAGCGCCAGCGCCTCCACCCCTTTTCACCCTGGGTTTTTCCGGTCCTCCATTGATGGAGCCCGTATCAGCAATTTGAAGTATGTATATATAATAGTTATAATAATGATCCTAAAAAAACAAATAAAAATGTATTAAATCAGTGGCTCTAAGGCGAAAGTTCATCCAGCTCGTTATAATCAAAATGGTTTCATGGACGACTACTTAAAATATTAGACAACTTAACCAAATCGCAAACTACTAGCGACAACGCTACCTCAGCAAGACGCTGCAGCGACACTTCACACGTAACCACTGCTTGACCACTTTTTGTCTCTGCGATGTGGTGTGGTTGTGGTACGTCTGAATCCTCCCATATAAGATTACATAGTGCTATGTAATCTTATATGGGAGGATTCGTAAAAAATAAGTGGAAGAATCAAACCTCTGTAACATCTGTGACTACTGGAATTTCTGAAGGCGCAGCAAGTGTAAAAGAACACACACTTGAAGCAAATAACATCACAAAAAATAAAGGCTTGATACTTAGGAATAACGACATTTTAATTAGCAGGTAGCGATTTGGTATACTAAGTTTTCTAATTAATAAAATTAGATGTCGTTTACTCTGCACGTTCAAACAGAAACTAGCTACAATAACACTACAACTATATCATTTGTGTTTTCAAAACAACAATTAAAACAATTGCTATATCGACAATAAAAAAAACTCTAAATAACAACACATGACAGTGTGTGCACAATAGTTGTTGAGTGAGCGCATGCAGGAGGCCTGTGAGTTGGTGGACTTGGTGAAGTATAGCGCAGAGAGGTATGAGTCACTGACTAACACTCTTACCTGTAGCTGTGCTGCCACTCCGCCACCTCTCATGTCACAACATGTTGTTCCTGCTGTTTTACCCATATTAAATCCCACCCAAAGTAATATTTTATTGTATTCTGATAGATTAGGAACTGGTTTTGGATCATTGTTAAATAACCGTTCTAAACATACAGTAGTGAACCATTGCCATCATAACCTGCATTTCAATGAGCTCATTCATAAAATTCAACACACAAATGAATGAGGAGTCTACTGTAGTACTTTTAATTGGAAATAGCCTTAGTATATCAAAAAAGGACATAGTTAATGGTATTGACACCCTTCTTAAGTTAAGATTAGGAAAATTAATATTATGTGCATTGCCATACTCTGACTATTTACTTGATGAAGAGAATGATTATATTTCTGGTATAAATAACCTGATGCATATTTTATCATGTCGTCATAGTGACCGTTTATTGTTTTTTGATACTAACAATTTTGTTAGAGATTTTGTTTTGATTCGGGAACATATGTTTCTTCCCAAAAAAAGTCAACATTTGCTGGCTACATTGTTAGCTTATAATATACACGCAGTTATTGATAATTTAACTGAGAGTAGGTTAAGTGATGACACAGTATTATCTCGTATCGCTGATAATACTGTAGTAGATTCTTTAAACTATTAGAGCCGACAAAAGAGAAGATGAATAGTAATATTTTACTTTATCATCAGAATATAAATCGCTTCTCCGGCAAAATTTTAGACGTGGAAATGTTAGTAGACAAATACCACATGGATATTTTATGTTTTTGTGAAACTTGGCTTAAACCAGATAGGATGTTGTTTAATGTGAATAATTTTTCAGTTGCCAGTGCGTACAACAGATCCACCGTGGGTGGTGGTACCCTAATACTTTGTAATAGCTGTCTTAGATATAAGGAAAGGAAGGATATCACTGCTTACTCTGTTGATCGCTTATGTGAGGTAGCATGTGCAGAGGTTGAAGGGCATACTTTCTTATGTGTCTATAGACCACCAGCATCAAACTTGTCATTGTTTTTAATCACAATGGAAGAAGTATTAAGTAAACTTTTCAGAGATAATAAATTAGTTTTTGTTTGTGGAGACTTAAATATTGATCTATTGGTCAATTCACCAGAAAGATGTAAGCTCATCTCATTGTTCAAATCATTCAATTTAAAATATTTATTTAATGAAGCAACCAGAATAACAGCAACTTCAGCTTCATGCATAGATAATGTATTTACTAATTGTAAAGTAAAAGATTCGTCCTTAATTAGTGGTGTTAGGTCAGACCATACTGGTCAACTTGTATCTTTTGAGTTAGACAAAAAGTTAACCTTAGCCAAAACAATTCGATTAAGACCTCTTACTAAAAATAAATTAAAATCGTTTAAAAATAATGTTCTTTGCAATCTATCTAACGCTAGTTTTGATTCAAAAGACCCCAATATAAATTACAGTACATTATTTTCTACAGTTTGTCAAGAATTTAATAAAACGTGTCCTGTAAAAACAGTTAAAGTTAATTCCAAATCTAAATTTAGTGAATGGGCCACTACGGGAATAAGGATAAGCAGAGATATTCTATATAATTTATACCACGAAAAATCTCTGACTTCATATCAAGCTTTTCACACTTATGTTAGAAGCTATTCAAAAATATTCAAAAGTGTCTGCGCTCAAGCAAAATCTCAATTAATAGTCAACAAAATTGGTACCTCTAACAATAAAGTAAAAACCGTGTGGCAGGTGATTAATAGAGAAACCGGAAAGACACAACAACGAGATCAGAATGAATTGTCTTTGAAAATAAATAATCAAACTATTTCTGATAAGCTAGAAGTCGCTGAGACTCTAGAAAATTTCTTTACCAATATTCCGTTAGAGGTTACGAAATCTCTCCCCTCTTCATCTAAATTAGCTGAAGCACTTCTTAAAGAAAACTTTACTAAGGACATTCCAAACTTTAAATTTAAACCAATATGTATTGATACAATTATAAATGCATTCAAAAGTCTAAACATAAAAAATACTGAAGACTTATGGGGGTATCCGTCAAAGTTCTTAGGGATATTATTGACTCTATTGCTCCTCTCCTAACTGGCATATTCAATCAATGCTTGGATAGCGGCAAGTTTCCTGACTTAATGAAACATAGTAAAGTAATACCAATATTCAAATCGGGTTGTAAGGGTGACCCCTCTAATTATAGACCTATATCTGTGCTTCCAGCATTGAGTAAAATCTATGAAAAAATAATGCTGGACCAGATGCTGTCTCACTTCAACTCAAATGGGATTCTGCATAGTCAACAGTTTGGTTTTACGAAGGGTAGGTCGACAACAGACGCGGGAGTAAAACTCATCAGTCACATTCTGGAATCCTGGGAGAAGTCCCAGGATGCCATTGGTATTTTCTGTGACCTCTCAAAAGCGTTTGACTGCGTCGACCACAACACACTGATCTGTAAATTACACCACTACGGAATTCGTGGACAAGCTGCTGATCTTGTTCTCTCATATTTATCAAACAGGCAGCAAAAAGTAAATGTAAATGGGGCGACGTCCTCCGGGTCTCTAGTAAAGATGGGCGTGCCCCAAGGTTCAATTCTCGGGCCTTTCCTATTTCTTGTTTACATTAATGATCTCCCTTACATGATGGCCAAATTATCGGATATAATTCTATTTGCTGATGACACTTCGCTAATTTTTAAAATAGATAGAAAGGATACGGATGTCTTACATGCCAACGAAAGTCTAACTGTTCTCTCGAAATGGTTCGCAGCTAACAATCTTTTACTGAATGCGAACAAAACAAAATGTCTAAAATTCTCTTTACCAAATGTACCTCAACGGGATATAAATTTAAATCTTGACGGCAAAAAACTTGATGTTATAGCGGAAACTGTATTCCTAGGGATTACTATCGATTCAAAATTGCAGTGGGGACCGCACATTAGAACTCTTTCGGGTAGGTTAAGCTCAGCTGCATATGCAGTAAGGAAAATAAGGCAGTTAACTGATGCAGCTACAGCTAGGTTAATA
Organism: Eurois occulta; assembly: GCA_950022335.1. NCBI lineage: Eukaryota > Metazoa > Arthropoda > Insecta > Lepidoptera > Noctuidae > Eurois > Eurois occulta. The sequence goes on along the minus strand of OX465479.1, from coordinate 13,903,665 downwards.
TACTATGCTTATTTCCACAGTATTATGTCTTATGGCATTCTGCTGTGGGAATCGGCGGCAGACGTTGACTCAATTTTCATTTTACAAAAGCGGGCAGTCCGCGCGATCTATAAAATGGGTCCTCGCGAGTCCCTCAGAGAAAAATTTAAAGAGATCGATGTACTGACTCTGCCTTCCCTTTATATCCTAGAATGTATTTTATATGTCCGCAAAAACCGAAGCAAAACTAGAAGCGACTTCCACAATATTAATACACGCAGTAAACACGAAATTGTAATACCCAAATTCAGGTTAACAAAAACTAGTAAGTCTTTTCTTATTAACAGTATACGTTTTTATAACAAATTACCTAAGTCAGTTATAGAACTGACCGATGGAAAGTTCAAAAATTACATTAAACGTGTCCTTATTAAAAAAGCATATTACAAAATCAAGGACTACGTTGAAGATAAAGAGGTTTGGCTTTAGTTCCTTCTGCGCATGCGGCTTCCCTGGTAGCTCATAAACAGCACAAATATGTGGATGTCTCTAACTATTCTCAATCAATTTTTTTTTTTGTTTTCTTTTCATTTTAATTTACAATGGTTTTTTTTTCTTTTTTTATAATGGTTATCACATCACTTAAACACCCTTTGTTCAGAATAGTTGCAGCACTGATGACAATATTTTTGTCACTTGTTTAATTTAGTCTTTTATAATATTTTCTTGCCTTTGTATAGATTCTTTTTAACGATTGTTTGTGAATGTGTGAACAGTGTAGGCCTTGTAGATTCCTAGATGTGTGTTAACTTTTGTTAACCTCTTATCTTGTTTTCCGTTTTTCTTGTGTAGTAAGCAACGACTTATTGTCGGGCCTATGCTGTCCCCCCATACTTGAGTACTAATGCTGTAACATGATAATATTGTAAAACTAATCATTTTAAATGAGTAACCATGGAGTTTCTTGCCGGTTCTTCTCCATAGGAAACGACCAACCCGAACCGTGCACCTTTTTGTCGACGTTTCATAAGTGCCCATGTAGGCCTATGTGAAATAAAAATATTTTGATTTTTTGATTTTGATTGATTTTGCACAGTATAAATATATACAGTATTGTGACTCGGCCCTGTCCTTGTAATAATTACCTACAGCCAGGCGGTACCTACGCACATGATAGGGCTGCATGCGGCGCCTGCAGTATTTTAATTTCACCTGGGTACTTAGTTGAGTTTCTAGATTTGTGATAGTAAATATTATATTTTTTATTAAAAAAAAATTAAATATGTTGTGAATGAAATAGGACACAACATTAAATGACTTATTATTTTCCGCAAGCACGTGTAAGTTTTGGGCACTGAACAAACAACATAATAATTGACCGTGTGAGAAGCATGGAGTGCACAATTGAATGCCTGTCACTTTTATGGTTTAACCCTGGGATCTGTTGATCGTCATTGTAAAAGCCAATTTTAAGGGAAATTGTAACCTCTTAAATTGAAATGGTAAGTTATTTGGAATAATGGGTATGCGGGGAAATAAAACGATCTCTCCTTTAGCAGCTCAACTCTGTGATACAAAGCCTGGTGCCGTTGCACAGTCTTGTTGCATCAAGGTTTCGCATCACCAGAACTGGAACGCCAAATGTAGGCTCCAGCTGATGGGACGGCACGTCCGTTAACTCCAAGGAGTTGGGAAATTCAACGGAGTAGGCAGTACTATCGTCATCATATATTTCATCCGCTGGTGTGACCCTTTTATTTTTTTATTACAAAATGGCCCCTCTTAATAACTGGCAATGTCTATCTAAAGTGGCATTTAATTATTACCTCTCATCGTCGTAAACTGTATTGACCACCGAGCACTCATTTCAATGATTTCGGATTTTCCCGAATATTTGTGCCGTTTGTAGGTATGCCTTTTTGCTTGTAAGAACATACGACATTGTAGACGAAATCAAAATCAGAAATATAGAAAAACAAAAGAATAATAAAATATGTTACTTTTGTACACTCAGTATTTGAATAAAATTGAAAAGTATCGTCATTCACAACAACAATGACATCGCGCGCAGAACTTGCATGAATCTACTATGAATCATAGATACGAGTAATATAGATTTCACGATTCACTATCACGATATTTTGCATAGATTTCACGATTGATTTTCTTAGTAAATAATGTAAGTTATTTCCAAAAAGGCGCACGCGCCCGCTTTTCATTGTAGAAAAGTTATAAAATGATTCGTTTTAAACAAAAAGTATTCATGTCTAGAGAAATGTATGGACAGACCGTCTCGTGACCCTTGAAGCTACCACCTAAAGATAAAATCTTCGCTACCGATGAATCCCACGAATGGTAAAACATGTTTTTGGAGGATCTCTTCAATGTATCACATTGCAGTTAGACAACCTGCAACTACTGCCAACACTGTGCGTGCGTCTGAAAATCCCTCCGCAAATCATAACTGATCCACCGTCAAAATCTCTTAAAATTACACTCAATAATAATAATATTGGCTCAAAATTATGACTAGTTTTGAGTTACTTTTCTGAATTTATGAAAACACGTCAAATTTTCAAAAAGGCTCCTTCAATTCCACTAGAGAGAATAACTTTTATTCGTGCTGAATATTCTTTTGAAAATATCGGAATTCATTTTTCAGGCTACAATACCTTCGCCAGATTTGCCTATTTTAGTTGTTTTCTTAGACTCCGTACGATGACATCAAAATTGACTGTTATGAGACGTTTTTTGCTAAATAAAAATCAAACAATATCTTAATCAGTTTATTGAATTTTGATAGTCCAAATCCTATCACAAAATGTAACTATGGAATTCTAATCATCACAATTTAATTGTTTTTGTATTTAATGAAATACGCATAAACAGCTGACTTAGTTTTTAAATGGCGCTTAGGCGGACTCCACAGCTATCGTATCTTCGTCACTCAGACCCCTGTCCTCATTCATACCGGCGGGGAAGTTTGATGGTGGAGAGGAAGGTCCTTGGGGGAAAGGATTTTGTGGGAAGCCCGGAATTTGGGGAATCTGCGGAAATTGAGGGAATGCGGGTGCCTGGCCAGACCCTTGTGGTATTTGAGGAAAGTTAGGGAAATTCGGGAATGTGTTGGAGGGGGGGTACGGTGGGAACTGAGGAGCAGCTGGCTGAGAAGGTTCTGAGGCTGGTGGCTGAGAAGGCGATGGGTTTGAAGCTTCTGTGTTATCTTGTCTTTGCTGCTCAGCATTAAAGTCTGCTGAGTCTACCACGGCTGAGTCACCGTCACCGGCCTGCTGACTCGGCGGGGAGCTCGGTGAGCCTACAGGATAAGCTGGCTCAATAGAAGCAGGACTGCTAGGAGGCGCAGTGCCGCTAGGATAAGCAGGAGCAGCCGGGAATCCAGCTCCTAACACTGGAGCAAAAGAAGGCGCTGAAGGGTAGAAGATGTTAGCCGCTGGGATGTATGAGTGTCCTGCGACGGGGTAGTACGCTGCTGGTTGGTAAGAGGTGAAGCTGTTCACTTGAGGCACTTGATGGAAAGCATACTGAGGCTGACTGGCGAATGCGTACGATGTTGGCACCTGTCGAAAATCAAATAAAAGTATTTCAGAATGCGCTTAGATCGGTACTTTAATAATCTTTAAAAAAAAACTGTTATTCTGGCGGCATGTAACATACGTATTCGTACGTTAACAGGCGCTGACAAATGAACCTCAAAATGTGAAATCATAACTCTAATGTCTCGTTTCGTACACACTGTGACAATTGGGACCCACTTTAGTTTATGTAAACTTAGTGGTGCTAAACCAGTAACATGACCTGGTAATTAACTAAACAATTATAGAGATTTTACTGCCTGGTCGGTTTGTAGTCGCAAGCGCAACTGCTGACCATGAGGTCCTGCGTTCAATTTACGGGTCAGGCAGTGTTATTGTGTTTTTCCATCAAGAATTTCTCATGGCATTGGGCTCGTCCCATGTTACATGTGACTTCAAAACATATAACTATCTACTACTAGATACACTTCTGCCTTACCGCGATGTTATGTTATGTATGTTTAGATAGCTTACCGCGTTAATGTACTGTGTGGTGGAATAAGCGGTGGTCTTAGTCTCCCCAGGAATGATGGTCTTCAGGAGTGGTGAGGTAACGGCGATGGCACCAGGCCAAGCAACCGACCCACCAGCTGCGCAGCTTGCAAACGCGCATAATAAAGTGATTACAAGTACCTGTAATGTTTATTATGAATACATTTTATATCATATTTTTTATTTTATTATAGGCCAATATTTTTCCAATTGAAAACATTTACCTAAATTGAATTTGACTGCCCTTGAAAAATAAAGCGCGTCTGAACTATTCGTGCCGGTACAAGAGCTAGCCGGTACAAGGGGATACCCTGATCGTGTCAATGCGGCTTTACTGGCTTAACGGTCAGCCAACAAAATCTAGCTAGTTAGGAAGCCGTCTATTGGCCAACACGATAATACAAGGCGAGCCGCCTATAAAGATTCAATAAGATATTTAAATATTTTAGCCTCTCGGGAAGAACTTTCCGAAACACCTTCACGTAGGTACATACAATTATTGAGCGATTCTTTATTGCTTAGGTTAAAAGTTAGATCAAAAGGGAGACATATTCTGCAACAAAAATCGTTTCAAATTTAGTTTTAAATAAAATCTCTAACAGATGATCTGTCAGAGTTCGAGAAGCATAATAATGCTGGATCAATGGAATTTAATGCAATAACCGTCGTTATCATTAACAATAGTTTGTAACATCAGTTTATCCGTGATCACGGTTCTTACAACACCGCCGAAATATCGGGAACTCAAAACAAACAGTAAACATGGTAAATATCCCGTTTCTAATGTTAATGATTATTTTTGGGACCATCAATAGTTTAAAAACTTTTTAACCATCATATTTAGAATTTATTCCGGAAGATAAAAATGCTTAATAATAATTAACATAAATTCGTAGAAATCCTGATGCATCATCCACTACTTTGAAAAGGAGATTGCCCAACTTTGGTCCAAATGCTGCCCAGGAATGGGAGTACCTGCGCTGGGTTCCTGACACTAATCTATGTCTTTATACGAAATATTTTGAGAATCTATCCTGGGGTTCGTAATTTTTTTAACTTTTTGTTTTAATGAAGTTATTTTTATATATGGTTTTTTTATGTACTTTTAAGGATTTTAGACCTTTTTAGACCCCAACTAAAGACAATTTGTTTAATGGACATTTTGAAACTGACATTTTTTGACATGGAATGTCGGACTTGGCCCTGTTCGTTTCCAGTCTCGCTTGCTTTGCTTAGTATCGTTACTGTGCATTTCATCTTATCACTCGGACTGTATTTTGTTGACTCGGCTATTGATTTTGGACACTGATATTTTGCTTTACGTGTGGGTATTCTTTTCAACTGGACAATGTTTGAACCTGAAGGACAAGCATTGTGTTTATGTTGTCGCCGTTCAGTGTTAAGAATAAGACGATACACATTGACCCGTGATCTCTTTAGTGAACATCGCCAAACAGTGGAAAATATCATCCAAGCTTTATCACCACAACAAGTATGTACTTACCTAATTATTCCTAAAAAACCGGACACCCCGGCCGAACGGAACAAATGGTTTACGTTTTTTCACCGTGCTTGTTTGCCTAATAAAACAAAAGATTAATGCTATAATAAGATCAAGCAGTGATGCTAACTCGTAGGGCGTTGCTCATTTATATTAAATCTGACGTCTGTACTGACGGCCTAGCAAGTTCGTTATGATTGATTTCAGATAACATTCAATAATGAAGAGCATGTTTGTTATAATTGCTGGACAAGATCTCGGCGCGGAAGGTTACCTCGTCCATCTCAAGTTATTGCAGAACCAGTTGCACAACATGAACCTCCCTTAGCCGAAAATCTGCCAATCGAAAATCCAGCAGTTGTCTACCCACCAGTCGAAAATCGACCTGTTGGAGATCCACCACAAGACCCTATAGTAATCCAACAAAATGTTACCATTCCACTTCCTGGATACTCCCGAGCTCCAAACACATCCAATGCATGCTTGTTTCAAGGTTGTGAAAACAATTCTCGTCGCAGAATCCCTGCAAGTGTTAAAGTGCTGCTTTTGTTGAATGACAACTATTATATTCCTCAAAACGCACGCGTGTGTGAGCCACATTTATTAGAAGACACTTGGGATGACCTACTAGATGCACCAAATCGTCACTTTGATTTTAATCCAGCTCAAGCAGTAGATATTATTGAGCTACTAAAAAGACCTCGGACACACATTTTAGATTTCGAAAACCTTAACGTAGAACATGCTTCAGATTTGCATTATTGGACTGGTCGTACAATTGATGAGTTTGAAAGGATAGTACAAGAAACTCCATCGCTAGTACAACGCTGTCGAAATCCCAGAACAGCTCTAGGATTTTTTCTTTCAAAAATAAGAAGCGGTGACTCAAGCGAAAGGCTATCAACCTTTTTTCAAACATCTCGTCAAACTCTGGATCGGCTCATTAAAACCGCAAGAGAAAGTGTTGAAAACGACTTCGTACCTCGACATTTGGGGTTTGATCATATACACCGGGAGCAACTTATTGCTCGAAATCTTGCCGTTCCAAATGCTTTATTTGGAAGTGTAGACGGGGTTGAAGGTGAAAAAGCCATCGTGATATGCGACGCTACATACATTTTTATACAAAAGAGTAGCAACTTCTCGTTCCAAAAAGAAACTTATAGTCTCCACAAGTATCGCAACTTGTTAAAACCATTTTTAATCGTCAGTTGTGATGGATATATATTAGATGTGACCGGTCTTTACGCAGCAAGAAAATCTGATGGTACTATTTTGAATGATCTTTTAAAAGGCCCAGAAAGCGTTCTTCATTGGTTTTTTGAGAGCGGCGATATCTTTATACTGGACCGAGGTTTTCGTGATTCAATCCCTGAGTTAGAATCTCATGGATACGTTGGCATACTGCCAGCGTCTGTCACAAGAGGTGCTTCTCAATTAACTACTGCCCAAGCAAATAAATCAAGATTGTGTACAATCTGTCGTTGGCCCGTAGAGGTCGTCAATGGGAGACTTAAACGAGACTTCAAAATATTACGGCAAGAATATTTTAATGTAGCTATGCGCTACATGTTGTCCATTGTAAGAATTGCAGCAGCATTGACAAATGCTTTTCATCCTGTGATCTCAGATAATGCCCATGCTCACGAGTTCATAAACATAGCAAGAGAGAGATTAAACGTCAACAATAATCTGGCCGAATATATTGATTCGAGACGTTTGAACAGGGTTCGAGCAGCTTTTGAAAATATCGCAGTCGATGTAAACAATTTTGAGACATTTCCAGCATTGACACGAGACGACCTGTCATTATTTGCGGTCGGATCGTATCAAATCAAACTCGCGCCAAGTTATTATAGTGAACATGTGCGTAACGGCCCTTTTTTGGTACAAAAATATGCTCGTGAGCTCAACGATCTGGCATCATTTAACATACACCACAATAATGTTCAGCTAATCCGAGCGCATATACAAAGCAGACACGCATCAACAAGATCATACCATGTTAATATATTAATTGATGGAAACGAGGAAGGACGAAACGCAATAAATAATTATTGTTGTTCTTGTTTTACTGGCCGAAGAACGATTGGTTGTTGCGCACATGTTATGTGTCTAGTGTGGTTTTTAGGGTGGGCCAGGCACCAAGATGCTATCAGACGTCCTGCCCTCTTTTTAGACAGTACAATAAGAGACATTGACGAAAATGATGACGATTAAATATTATTTTGAAATAAATACATGCCATTCAATTTTTTTTTATCCTATCTATCACTTCCAATACGGATAGAATAAGTACTAAAACTGTCCATTTATACAAAATGTCTTTAGTTGTAGTCATAAAAGGTGTAAAAACCTTAAAAATACGTCAAAAAAAACCATGTATAAAATATTATATCATCAATATAAATAAGTAAAAAAATTAGGAACCCCAGGATAGATTCTAAAAATATTTCGTATAAAGACAAAGATTAGTGGCAGGAACCCAGCGCAGGTACTCCCATTCCTGGGCAGCATTTGGACCAATTCTCATATAAAGATGAGCAATCTCCTTTGCATGAGGAGACTGCACCCGTTTGAATAAGGGGCGGGTCGCTATACAAGGTGGCAAGGACACCGACGCACAAACGGTTACCATGTATCTATTCAGTACATCATCCCATAATAAGATAAGATATATTTATTTGCTCCAAACATGTGTACACATACAATATTAAAAAGTGCATGCAGGATAACATTGAAGAAAATTCGTTCAGACATGTTTGCCACAATACTATGGCGTGCAAATCAAAAATCATTTGTCACTATTTTCGTACAAGCTAATCTCCTCAAAAATTTTGTGAATGTGGTTCCAGCTTAAAATATGGTATAGTTTTGGATCCGATAGATGGAGTCGCGTAAGCCAGGAGGGGTCGCTAGTAGTATTAGGTTTGTAAGTTTGGATGTAATCTTTGGAACAACAGATCCAGAAAATTCTTTCACGAATAGGAAGCTACATTATATCCGAGTGTCCTAGACCGATGTAAATAATTTCTATAAAAAAAAAATAAAGACAGCCGTAACGTGGGTTACACATTAGTTAAACCTTTAAAATACAGTCACTACATAATTCACTCCAAATTCACAACTCGAATTATCACAAGATCACTTCTTGTCACTTGATATGTATTTATAGCATATATCCAAGGTTAAAACACGTACCTTCATATCGGAGGCACAAAAGTATTCTCTGTAATACGCGCGTTGATCTCCTGACGAGCCTTTTATACAGTAAGTAGAACCCCGCCCACAGCAAAGAAAGAAAGTCTCAGACCAGATACGTCTCGCATATTGTTATTTGATGCACTCGATTAGTTAGTAATTTATGAAAATGTTAGTTTTAATAGGTACTTACCAACAAATATGAAATGACTTTTTTTCCAAACAGTTTAATGTTTAAAAAAAATTTCGTCTGAAATTATTTTTAGTTAAAAAAGTGAAAATTGTAATCTTTTGAAATAAGCAGTACCTACATTTATGTACTCAAATATCATGTGTTATTTTCCTGTCTTGCGTACTGTGTGTAATTAAATAGTAAAATAAATAGTTTTTAAGAATAATTTAAAATACCTAGAAAACGACCTAAAAATAAGAAATATTACTAAGAAATAATTTAGGGTAGATAGCTGCTATCATCTTTTAACAAAATTTAATTTTGTTTTAATATTTTTACGCCATTGACTGCAAAATCTTAGATCTCTGGACTTCATATTTACACCTTTTACACCTAGGTATGTTTCGCAAATAAAAACTTTCACTTCGAAATTATTCGAGACTGACTCGCGAATCAGATCCCTACGATAGCTCAGAATAACTAACTAACTCAGAAGTTCACATTTAGGAACAATAGGTACCTATACAATATTCATAACGAAAATAATTTGGAAGGTACACTATACAATAATTTTGTTTAAAATACCCTGTTCGCTCCGAAAGGGGTATATTGGTATACCAATAAAATATGAATTCATGAAAATAAAAATACTAATGAATTTTAAAATACATGATTTTTGTCCGAAACTACCATTTAAATAAATAAATTCATTTTATTTCGGACAACTAATAGATCCATAAATTGTTAGTAACAGGTTAGCACTTAAACACCATTGTTAGAAACTTAACTAAACACGAATTAATGGGAGGACCACCCATAGTAATAAAATTAGGGTATTTAAGTTTTCTCACAAATTGCCTTATTACGGTGGAGGAAGTATCGGCCGCCACAGCATTCAGGATGCTATTGCGACTGCACCTTATTCTGCTCAGGAGCATTTACTTACCCTAAATTCTAACAAACTTTTTGAACGTGATAACATCATCTTCGGCATAAGTATAATCGATCGTCAATTGTTTGTTTATGACGTAACTACCCGAGAATAATAACACGGAATATCCTACGCTCCTGTGGCTGTGTAACCATGTCGGTCTCCTCGTTTTAGTACATTTTATTTTATTTTCATCAGAGTATTTTTTTAAACTTGTTATCCAAAAAAGATTACATAAATAGAATCTAATCTCGATGTCTATACCCTCACGAATCGGACAGTGTTTTTTTTAACATAATATGATTGTTTACTAGCTGACCCGCGCAACTTCGTCTTCGTCACATAAGAGAGAGAGAGTGGGTTAGAGAGAGTGTGAGTCAACCTTAAAAGATAGACATGCTATCGTGTATTTTTTTTATAACTTTTAAAGAGGAATGATTCCGTCATACATGATTGTTGCGTAACTTTAACCGTTTACGCAGCGTACACAACGGAATCTCTCAAGTAAATAAATTTTCCCTGTTTTTGCAACATTTTTCATTGATACTCCGCTCCTATTGGTTGTAGCGTGATGTTATATGTATAAAGAATTTTTCAATTTGAACTAGTAGTTCGTGTAATTAGAGCGTTCAACCAACCAAAATAACAAACTCTTCAGCTTTATAATATTAGTTTAGATTCAAATAGGTAATAATTTAATTTCTCAGAAATATTAGCATTAATCGCTAAAACATTCTACTAATGTATGAAGTCGTCATCCTTAGACACTCAATGACAGCCATCTGCTGCAGCTAGGTCGAAAGTTCTCATCCAGTCAAATCAAAATCGTTTATTGCTATATCCATAATGTACAACATACAAGTGGTAAATAAAAAAAAAATAAACAGTTATGGACCCTGTGGGACACAGCAATTTTTTTAAATAAATAGTGAGAGGAAGAGCGCTTAATTAAAAATTGTTCATTATTAGGTATTACTGTAGTATAGTTTTATATATGTGTTTTAGTATAAATTATTGTGTGTATATGTGTAAGTACTATAGCATAATTTATTTTTGTTATTTAACTTATTAAATATCTGTTATTCATAATTATGTATTATTATTGAGTTTATCCGTTAGATATTCGTGGACTGTGTAATAGCTTTTACTAATTAAGTATTGCTTTAATTTATTTAAAAATGTATTGGTTTTATTTTGGTTTCTTATGTCTTCTGGTAATTTGTTATATATTTTTATTGACATGGAATATGGACTGGATGAGTGTGATTCAAGGCGGGAGGGGGGTAAATTTAATCTGTTTCTATGGCGCAACGAATAATTTGTTTGAATGTCTCCCCGTGTGTTGTAAGAATCTGGATTTTTGCGGACTAGTTTACATAGTTCCAAAATATATATGCTAACTAAAGTAAGAATCTTGAGTTTCTGGAAGTTGGCTTGCAACTATCTGTTGGTTCTATATTGGTAATTATTCGTATTAGCTTTTTTTGGGGTAAATAAGGACGGAGCGTCTGTGCTATTTCCCCATAAAATGATGCCATAGTTAAACCAAGCGTGGGCGCTAGTATGTAGCTAGTGCGGTTTGTAGTCTTTTTAATTTCGCGGAAAGCATATGAAAACTTTGAAATTTTAGATTTTACTGTCTGTATTGTGTTTTCCAGTTTATATGTGTGTCTATTGTTAGGCCTAGGAGAGTGAAATTGTTACTGATTCTATTTTTTGTTGATTAAAGATAAAATCTATATTTAATTGTGTTTTCTACCTGGGGTGAAACGCTATCAATTTGGTTTTGGTAAAATTCATTTTGAGATTATGGTCGCTCATCCAGTTTATAATTTTCCCAAGAATAGTCGTAAGTTTTTCATTTAAGTTAGCAGTTGTTTGACATGAGGTAAGAATAGGGATCTATAATGAACCCACAGACACACAGACTCACTGACACACTGACAAAAATTCTAACTAAAAATGGTAGAAATGGGTTCTGTTAGTGATCTTTATCATCCCTACTATTTTTTTCATTTAATATTTTCAATGTACAGAAACGCCACGTCTACAGATTTATTATATGTATATGTAGATAGAAGAATGTATGGAAGGTGATACCTACTTATTGTTTTACTTATTTATACATAAGTCACACCAACACCTTATGTACAGACGCCAGCACATCAAGCTTCTACAATCTGTCTTTCTTTAATAGGTTTTCAACTTTATCTCTAAAGCATTAGGTTCAAGGTTGGTTGGGAAAATCTGACAGTTTCGGGTAGGTTGACCTGCAGGCGTCTAGTCTAACTTAGTCATTTGCAAGAAACATTTATAAGACTAGAAACAAAATTATAGATATTCGACCGCACGTAGGAAAAAAAACAAGGATTATGATCAGGTTGATAAAAACTTGAATATTTAATTGTTAATCATAAACTGCGAATAGTTCAATGAGGAAATAGACGTAACTACCCAACTGTCTTTTGATCAATAATAATCTGCATACTAGTTTATCTATACAAAAGTTTGTATATAAGGGGTAATCTTCGGAACGAATGATCCATCATATTTTTATTATCATGCATATTAGCCTAGCTATCACAATTTTTACGGATGAAGTCGCGGGCGGAATGATAGTTTATTAAATAAAATAAGTAGGTAGGTATAAGAATACCTAATCTCCAAACTACCTAACTGTCATTTTATAACTGTGATATCTTTGATAAAACATAAGAAACATTACCTAGTATATTTCTACCACTTAGGTACAACTTGTCAAAAACCGCTATGTTGTGAAGTGAGATCGGATTACATGCAAGAGAAAATGGCCATAACAATAAAAATCAACATACATTTGAACTTTTTTAATATTTGGCATATCACTTTATTTAATAAACTAATTATATACATTATCATATAATCTAAAATAACTAAACTACCAGCAAACTATAAAAGGGCATCAAAAAACTCCTCTTCAACGCTGTCAGCTGGTAAAGTTCCCCGGAAACTAAATGTCGTTTGTATAATTATGCATTACTCCATACATCTCTTAGATAATTTATGATCAAAACATGATTAATTAATCTAACTCCATGCTCGATTTTTTGCAAACCTTGATTCTTTATTTGCCTATATGGGGCCTAGTGGAAGGCGCTTCTTGTTAGGGGTTCTTTATTTCAGCCAGCCTCTGTCGATTTGATCGATCGAACTAAAATCCAATAGGGGTTAGCCTCAGTTATATTTTTTTTGTCACAAAGTAAGGCTTTGTGAATTACGCACGTTGATTCAAAGAAAAAGCAGTAAAGCAGTATTACGAGGACATGATTTTACTGTACACTAAAATTCCTTACTTTTCAAGCCTCTAGGGGCGGTCAGCTATTCTTCCATGACGTCGCCCATGGGTGCGACCCCCTATCCTCAACCTTGAACCCGAGAACCCTGAATGGAATACTCGAAGAATGCTTTATTTGCAAATAATGTAGGAATTACAGATCAGGTGTTAAAATGTCTGAGAGTCCTTGTATATTCTGCGTTTTAGGCATGCAAAATTAATATATAAACATTAAAACAAAATAAAAATGAAGCAAATAAAGTGTCCTAACGGCTAAAAAATCGGTCACAGAATAATAATATTTATTTAGAATAGTAGCAATGTGGCAAGTCGCTTTTAAATATTATTATCATACAAATAATACTTTTTTTAAAGTTTTGTCTGAAATGCACCTGTATACAATAAGTTTAGGTACTGAGATCTCATGCTCGTAGTTCTTTTCCTAGAGTCACGCAAAGAGGGAAATAAATATTTATTAGTTTTGATAAATATGGCTAATTCTAGTATATAAAGACATGGAAAAGTTTAAAGTTTATGAGATTTAAAGACGTAGATGCAACTATCTGTTACTTTTAATCCAAACATGGCTCTAAGGCAACGCTTTTGAGATTTGATAATAGTTTCTCTTTCACTAAAATTGCTCCAAAATATCGCCAGATCACCAATACCAGACCATGGTAAGCAACAAGTATAGTTTGATGATTAACTTTTTTTTGACAAGTTGTGTATTACATAAGCAGATTTGCTTATGTTTTTACATTATGTCCTCCGCTTGTGCCTTCCAATTTAGTTCCCTGTCAATCAAAATTCCCCAACTTTTGATAACATTTGCTCCGTTCACAGTTTGTCCGTTATAGTTTATATTCATGTCTTCAGCATTTATAGTCGTTGGTAGGAATGCATTATTTTAGTTATTTGTAAATGGATAAGTAAATTACTATTATTTTGCCAATTAATAACTGTGAGCGTTTTATTGATGTCACTTTCATAAGATTCTTTGTTGAGACATTCTATTAGTAATGTGCTGTCGTTGGCAAAAAAGTAGTAATAGTACCATAGGTACAATAAAAATAATAATGGCCTCAGAACACTGCCCTGTGGACACCAAATTGTATTATTCTGTAAGATGCCAAAATGGTAGAATGTACAAGGATTCTTTAATATTATTGTAACCACCTTATTGTAATACCTACATTCTGAGCAAATAAATGACTATTCTATTCTAAGATGATGCATATTTCACTTAATTTTTAGATTTTTGGCAAACTTTAGAAATCTCATTACACTAAACTTATACTCACTAACGGAATATCTTCCGTGATTATTTATAAACCTTTAATAATATATAAATTAATTATTTTTATATTAATTATTATTAATTTATTAGTGTTGTATATTTTTTTTGTAATCACCTTTTAAAACCCTTCATTTTGATACCCCACTCGATGATAATAGAAGAAGAAGAAAAAATCGAAATCCACAATATGGCACCCCAAATCTATTTTTATTTGTTTTTTAATTTTAATGTAGCCACTCGCGCCACCAAGACGAATCTAACGACGTATAATTTATCCAAATCCGTTTAGGGGTTACGAGGGAACCAAGAAACGGACATACCTACATACAGGTCAAACACATAACCCTCCTTTTGGGCTTCGCCACAGTCGGGTAAAAAATAATTATTCGGTCAATATAGTCAGGAATAACTGGGGACATAAATATTGAGTGAGGGTTATGTTTTGCATCTACGACTTCTTTGTTGCGTCTTTATCCGGTTTCCCATTTACTACTTGTAAACCTTTGTGTATCATTAGTGCAATCGGTTTCGCTGCTTCGGCAGGGGTTAATGCTGGATCCCCGTCGATGGGTTCTGGAGAAAACATATTTCTAAAAAACAATATTACGAGACGCATCAGTCGAATCTGGGACAGTCTTGCTGCATCCGCCACTTTATCTGAAAAAAAAAACAGTCAACACTGTAATACGGTAGTTTTGACACGGGGCGCGGCGTTATCTGTGAATCATTCCCTCTATGATGGTTCCCGGTACGTCGACTCGTAATGTTGCATGGTGTAGATGCACTGTCTTTTTTTTGTTTCACCTCGACATGACTGTCATAGACTACAGTCACATTGGAAACGAAATACGGCTGTGCTTTTAATTTATGAAGTAATTTCGCTCATCCGGTGAAACCGTATTTTTATAAGGGTAGTAGTAAAAGCTCCGAAAAAAAAATTGAGTAAACTCAAAATATGAAAACTGCTTTATATACTAATTTTTCGACAGCTGAAAGGACAAAGAAACGACCGAATAAAAAACTAAAAATTTTGAAAATCAATACAGCATACATAGTGGTAGCAGCTGACGTAATATTTTTCCACCAGCTTATATTGCGTTTTACCGAAAACTACAGTTAGTCAGTTTCATCGTAACTCACCTTTTTTTATTGACAGGAGTGCGAAATCCCCACGGACACCTCGACTACCTCACAGGCTGTGAGACTGTCGAGGTTAGTGCCGGACTCGAACCGGCTAAAACCACACTCCTGCCCCGCCAGTGTCCCTCTGACATGATCAGAGACTTTGTTTGCGTATTTTTATACTGATTGTTAAGAGGCCGAAGAGACCACGCTCTATGCGCTTAATTTTGACAATGTGTTTTATACTGTTTACAACTCCAATTTATAATTTTATATTTATGTTTTGCTATCTTTATTTTTTACTAACTCATGCGTTGCAATGCACCTTTTCCTACCAACTACCAACTACCTAACTACCCTCTACCTTCCCACTTGTAAAAAGTACCAGGCTGGCATGAATTCAATGTGGTATTGTATTGTATAACGGGCTGGTGTCCGCAACTCCACGTCCAAGCGCGTATTTTGCGTGCGGTGGTAACGTGGTATTTGAACAATTCTGGATCTTAATCATAATTTTCTGTAAAAAGTACCAGGCTATAGTTAATTTAACCTATAATTAAATTACTATGTTGTAGATGCCTATTATGGCGCCCACCCGAAGTCGTTTGAATAAACAACACCTTGAATGTATGCTAGCCTAGTACTTTTGGTCGCAAAAATCTAATAAATATTTTGGAAAATAGCCTTGTTGTTCCTCTGTTAGAATAAGTTACAATTTTGTGTAAAAAAAATAAGAATTAATTTTAGGTCGAGGTCATTAAATGACTGTTGTTTTGAAAAGTTTACGCTTGATTCGAGAAACACATTTTCTTTCGCGAATCGACATAGCCGGGAATCGATATAGAGGCGGAATGATTCATTATCAAGATGGCGCTGTTGTAAACATTCAAACAAACATTGACTATACGCAAAGTCGACAATTAGTTACCGCGATATACAGTCGCAAGTTCATCAAGTTACCACAAACTGTCAAATTTTCTCATTCGATTTTGAACTTAACCATGAAACATTATGTTTTAAAATCATTTAGAGTTTGACAGTTTGTTGACAGACAGAGTTTGACAAGTATTACAGATATTTGCGCAAGAGATTACGTTATACGGCTATTCGACCTGCTATCAAGAAATTTTAAATTAATAAGAAGATGGGAGACTTTTCAATGGAAAGCTGTCACTTTTCAACTGACGGTTATGTTACTTATAGAACAAATAAACTATACCCTCTCTCTTCACTCTGGCTTTTTTCTGTCTTCCAGCAAAGCTATCCAAAGAAATACGTTGGAACGTTGGCATAGTGACGTCATAGAAATTAACCTGAATAAGAGAAAAGTCAACGTTAAAGGTGAAACTTGACACAGAGCAGCGCCCCAATTGTGTCATATCACAATACGAGGGATTTTTAAAGAAATTCGCCTAAGCATACCTTCTTCATAAGTTTGTCTTCAAAGTAAATTACGCAATAAATATAGTTGAATTGTCAAAAAAAAACGTACGTGTGTTACTCCTCAGACTCGAATAGTGTAGGGTTAAACACATTTTCTCTGTTTAATCATAAGCATTGAGAAAAAAAAAACAAATTGATAAAAAATAAGGATTGAAAGAATCAAAAAAGACCTTCACAACTTCTGTAACAGCTGCAACTTCAGTAGGCACAGCGAATTTATAAGAAGACACATATGAAACGCGCGATATTACGTAAAATAAGACAGCACTACTCTCGAATAACAACATTATAAAACACAGAATTTTCCAGATAGTTTAATCAACGTAGATCACTTAACTTTAACTGTTCGCGTTCAAGCGAACTATGAAATCAATATAGCAGCCGAACACTGTTTATATTTAGGTATTTAGGACCCTATTATATTGTTATTCCAATCCACTCATAATGCCTATTGACAAAGTTTTATCAAAACAAAACAAAGACAATACTATTTCAATTGTTTTCTTTTCCTACCGTAGATCCAGTCCTTTCATAAATATACTTCTGACAGCGGCAACCTACGACCTAAGGGTTAAGATTATCGTATTTTTGGCACGTATATTAAGCTCGAAGGGCGGGTAGGTATTTGTTAGTGTCTGAACCCACCGGTTCAAGCGACCAAACTGGAATAAGCGGGAGTACGTACAGTTTACAGTTTTTTTTCAAAATGTGGCTCGCATCTAAAAGCCGATATTAACTTATACATATAGAAAAATACGCTAGTCTGAAACCGCTCTAATATAACGAGAATACATACTCGTCAGTGGTAGCAACCTAATAGCAATCTTATTTCAACGACAGTAAAGGTAACTGCGATTTTGACAGTAATGCCAAATCAGGGGTAAAATAACTGTGAACGGACTGGATATTCCGGCCGGTTATTCAATACAGATTAATCATAACTCAGTTGGTTTGGAGGGTTAGCATATTATTATGTAGAGCTAATTTAACTTCAGATCTGAAAAGTAATATTTCAGAGAGTGGATGAATCATAAAAACTGATTTGTAAACCACTTGGTCTAGAAGCTTGAAATATTACAAAACAGTAAGTACCATAAAACGAAGATGAGCCTCATCTCCTACAGAGTTTTATTATGGGATAAAAGTTTGTACTGTCCGTATGGATTGAGCAGTCATACCTCATATTTAAACGCGGATACTACCAACATTTTTTTTTTCAGAGTTCAGAGTTCATTTATTTGTGAGAAACATGAGTACTTATGCACACACAAAGCATGCAAGATGTTAAGTACATTACAAAAAGAATCAGTCATGTTTTGCCTTTACGGCGTACAATATGATAACGATTCCCGAGTTGGGTTCAGGGTTGGTCACGCCCACTAGCTTCATGGTCACCTGGTACCTACTTTTCCATTTGGGCTCATACGCCTAATACGATGGTACAACTCTCGTCCCGCCATTTATTATACGTTTAAAGATATAAAGCTCGCAATATACCTACAGTCAAATTGTCTTAATCGCATTTCTGACATGCAAACCCAGTTCACTGCGAACGATCATACGAATTCACGTCAAAAACTAATGCAATGCATGCAATGCATGTTTACGGTGCCCGCCTGATGTATTAATATTTTCACGTCAAAAACAGACACCAAAAAAGTTTTTTTTTTAATTTACCCCTATTTCCGACTTACTTTGTAGATAATGCTCGATTATATTATATTTTGAGCCATGCAGTGAGTGTATAAGTACTACAATATTATAAAAAGGTAAAGATTGGTTGTCGGGGGCTATCTTCGGAACTACTGATCCACCTACACTATTCTAGAGTGTTATAAGTACTTCAAACGTTTTCGTAGGTTAATTACCGATCATCGCAAGCAAAGCCGCGGGCAAAAGCTAAATCTTTGCAGCAGAAGCCAGCAGTGTGGCTATTTGCTGCAGATATCGATCAAAGATGACATTTAACATCAGTTCCTGGCCTTAAAACATAATCTCGCACTGACATTTCTAACTTACCAAACTCGTACTCTTACATAAAGGACAGTAATTTTATCGTTGCAATAGAAGTGCAATAAATTCAAATAATTCGTTACATATTTAAATGAAAGTAACAGGTGCGTCTGAATTTAAATAAAAATTTATTTGAAGCAAGTTTACACTTTAAGTTATTATCTACCTATGTAAATGAATAGTAATAAGTAATGCCAAAGCCAAATTCAATTCACTGCATCTACTTCCATTCTCTTGTTTTCAGCCTTTTAATTTTTTTGTTTTTAATTTATACATATTTTTTAGTTAAATAATTCTGTATTTCCCACCGGCTTAAAGTATACAGCCCATTTTAATTTTTTAACTTTTTAATCCAGTATCTTTTTATTGTATAACTTAAATTCTGTAATGGTATCTTACTTGCCCTTTTATTATTCTTCGAGTGCTGTGCACTTCTATAAATGACAAATTCACTATATCTAACATAGTTTGTGATTTATGTTTATGTATGTTTTAGTGAGTAAATCGTTGAAGTGCCATTTAAATAAACAAATAAAGTCAGAACTGAAGTACAGAATGACCACTTTAAGTTTGCAGTTAAAGGTTACAAACTGCTTGTAAAGAAAAAATACATCGATATACATATAAAACTACATTTATTTTAGTTATCTGTTTTCCCGCCTACATAGACAAGTCCGTTAAGTTTAACATCAATTCCAGTTACAACAACATAATAATAACAGACCTACATGGTTTTGAAAGTATTAAAAACTTTTTGGTTAAACACTGGCTGGTAAAAAAAACACGAACGTCAATGAAAAGCAATAAGGCTCCTCTCCTACATTTTAAAGGTTATAAACTGTCAAAAAATCCCGATTTGCTTCAAAAACTTTAAAAGATCATTTAAATCACAAATGAAATGCAATGTTCATACGAAAAAGTTAACGCTGATGTATAATCCACACCAAAGTTTTCTGTAATGAATGTGAAATGTCAGGTAAGAATAAAATTGGTGCGTACCGTCCTAATGTCGTTTGAGAAACAGCGAAAATGTTTAAAACTTTTATTATTTATTATGTTTTTGTTAATATACTCATATATTTTTATTTAATTTTGTGTCAGCAACTGATACTTCTGCACAAAGTCCGGAAACTCCGAAACCCAAAGGAAAATGTAAGTATATTGAATTTTCCATGACAGAATTGTGTGTGCACTTTTATTTCAGTTCATGGGTCAAGTCCGAACTTAATAATATTCAGAAATAAACCTAGTGTTTTTCTATTCGTTTTCTTATTGATTATTTCTCCAAATAATAATAGTTTTTGTTTCATCAAAATCGGGCCAGGATTTCCAAAGTTACAGCATTGTAGTTTCTAGATAAGTCCATATCAGGACTTATTCTATATTCCTTAATCTACACACCACTACACACTACTATAACATACTCACACACCCCTTTTTGCAACTCCTCAGGCACACTCCTACACACTCATCCACGCTGTACACTTAGCAATGTATTGTATAGCTATTAAATTGTAAATCCGTAATTGGGTGTAGGATTAGTTATATATTTTAAGATATAATTTCAATGAGCTGTGGATTTTGTGATTAATAAATAAATAAATCTATATCTATTGTCAACTATATGGAACTGCTCGTCTATGCTTTTTTTCTTATTTATTTATTTTACTCCATCACAATGCTGTTCTATTTGACCCAAAGGTTGACTGGTAAAGAATGCCTTGTGGCATCCTCCTATGTACCACTCTTATACATGAAGTAAAAATAAATAAACTAAGTATATTCTCGGACAACGGCATGTAACCATAACATGGGCAGTATAAACTAAGATTACCTAAGTACCAAGACAACCCATAACTTCTAGTTTTTTGCAAATAAATAAGGTAATAAATAACCAATTTAATTAGATTAGATCAAAGATCAATACACCTTAATAAAACAATTAATGATAGCGAAGCATTTGATTGACAAAATGCTAATTTGTAACTGCGGTAGTAAATACATATGTATGCCATTAATCTATCATCAAGCATATTAATAATGGCTGCCTAACATCGATATCAAAAAGGGGTTTATAATTAATGAGTGCGCAGAGGAAAAATATTTCCCAGTGAGAATCGCGGCCGCCCCGCGCTTCCCCGATTTTCTTTTACGTCGGGTCCGCCCGTCAGTCGGCCGGCACCCGCCGCGGAGCGAACAGCTCAGTACCCGACGCTCGCACACCACACACTGTTTATTTACAAATAATCCGTCAAATTTGACAACAGCAGGGACAACACGCATTCACGTACGTTGGTAGTAGTCACTCTCATTGTTTTAAGTCACCTCTCAACATAACATTTGGAAAAGCCACACGTTTTCAGAGAATGTCAACACAAACATTGTTATGTTCAGGCTAGACTACATTCATGGCAGTGTCGATTTTTTGTTAGCTGTAACTCGTTCTTCAAACTTTCATTCCATGGTTCTTGCATTTTAATTAAACTACACTTCAAATTAATCAAGTAAATTGTAATTAGCCAATATAACGTTGATAAATGTAACCTTCGTAACGTCCGAGTGTGTTTAGACTGCGACCATTCTTAATAACACATTGCGAGATCAAGTAACTGTGTTCACACGTTACCAAGAGCCATAAATCGTGTGAAACAAAAGCCAGTGATTAACAGTGTACATGCAAAAACAGGCTGATGCAAACGTGTGCCAAACATTCGTTACGGTTTTTAAATTATGCCTACTGGAATAAATGAAGAAAAAGAAAGCGTTTTTCCTTCACATTTTTAGTAACAAGATTGAGGATTATCATTCAAACTGGCATCTTTCACCTTTAAACTTTACTGTCACAATTTGTTTAATTACTAACTGTAATAAAACTTGTTCATTTTCATCAAAATATTTGCGTTGAGCTGCCAACAAATACACAAATTCATTGGTACGCTTATCCGTTTTGTCCCCAATTTGTTTGTTTACGCTTGATGCACTCCCTCGCATCCGATCGCAATAACACAGTTGAATCGAAGTAAATTCCTCTGGCCACTATAGCGATATTACTGAATACATTACAAGGAGAAACTGTGTCATATGTTAGAATTATCTAATGATCTAATTAACGATCAATTACCGCTTATGAGCTAATAATAAACACGTGTATCGCAACCGTTATGTTTTCGCTTCGTATCTAAAACTGTCTCTCCAACATTCTACTACTTTAACGAGCATCTGGCTTCGGAAGCAACGCAATTAACCTTGGGCTACTTGCATTGTATTTTTCAACTTGACTGCATCACTAGGACGTTGCCTATATTGGCTTCTACAATACACTAATGTTTTGAGGTCACATCACACATGCATCCATTAGAAACAGCTTTAAACTAAAGCTTGCCCAGTCACAAGCTTGATTAAACCAGGTTTTTTCGTCTGTAAATATTATGAAGCAAAGTCAGTTTTGTTTTGTGTTTGTGTCAGTTTTGAGAGCAGCGATGGCCCAGTGAGAGCAGCGGTAGCCCATTGGTGGCGGTCATGACTTACGAACAGTAAGTCGTGGGTTCGAACCCAGGCAAGCGCATAACTTTGTGTAATTTATTTCATCACCACTGCTCTCAAAAACGGTGAAAGAAAACATTGTGAGGAAACCGGTATGTCCTAGAACCAAAAATTCGAAGATATGTGATATTTACCAACCCGCACTGGGCCCGCGTGTTGGATTATAGCCCATTCCCTCTCTAGAGAGTAGGCCGTGTGTCCCACCAGTGGGAGCATTATAGGCTGATTATGCTAAAGTCAGTTTTCGCGCCTGTCTACGTGACCGCTAAATACTTTTATTATAATCCATAGTGCAGTTTCACTATGGATTTTAACTGGTTTTCACCAATATTTAGAGAATTTAATCCGAAAGATTTGTGTCTATTAGTACATTTATGTAATTTAACAAAATAATAAAGAAATCTCCATGTTAGTAAATAAATAAAGAGTTAAGAGGGAACAGGGTCTGCGACTCTCCATACAAAGATATTCCCCTATTCTCTTCCTGAATAATGTCTTTAGAGCAATATTTTTTTCATCAAATCGTGGTCTACTGTTGAGACGTCCCTGTTATTTCCTTTTTTTCAGCAACTTATAAGTAAAGAAAATATATTATGACCCTCAAAAAAAACACCCCAAAAAATGCCCCATGTTTACGGCCATGATTAGAAGACTTAACATAAAAGAAATAAATAGGAAGCTAGACATACTCTTTCTTAAAATTTGAATGTCATAAATATTTGAATTGGTCCAGTTTTCGAGGAGAAAAAAGGGGAATACGAAACGTCGATCTCTTTTTTTATAAAAAATCGGTCTGTGCTGCTGCTGATATCGCAATTTATGGGGGCAAAATTGACGCAGCGCGACGGCAATGGTTTCCTCAAACTTATTTTTCAAATTTCTTTCAGGTCCTGTTGCCTCTTAACATGAGACAAAATATAACATACCCATATCCAAATACTTCAACGACCTTGTCAATAGAACTCATAATACATTCATTAGCCTGCAGTCTGTGACAACCTTACCTTTTACCGTAAAAACCTGATCAGTCCATTAAAATGCTACCCTACCCTAAATCGATAAGAGTTCAATATGCTTTAATTCGTTCGTTATACCCAACAGAATAAGTTCAAAGCACGCATCATCTGCAGGTCAGTGCATGAACTTTTAATGTGTTCAATGTTCATGGTTAAAGACTGCAGATGTGCTGTTAGAAAAGTTAAATTTTGCGGGCTACATTGGTGATTCCCCCGAATCGCCAATGTAGCCCACAAAATTTAACTTTTCTTAAGTTTTTTTTTTGCAATTTGCCGTTCAGCGTCAGGTTAGGTATATGTTGATGGAAATAGAATTCGTGACCGTAACAAATATGGCTTTACTGAGTTATAATCATCAATATAAAACAAACTCTTGAGCGTTTTTTTTCACGCCGACGGCACCCGCTCCCACCTAGGCATCCACTTAGAATATTCCTTCATCATTTTAACTTAGTATTATTGCTTAGCGTTTCGCATGGCGGACGAGGCGGCTGCCGACTGTCTGTTCGAGCGCCTGCGGCTGCATCAGCAGCGAGCGCCTGACTCCACTGAAGTGGCGCGTGCCATCACAGCGAGGATCAACGCGCGGCTCACGTCACACGGTAACACACCCTCAGGTATGAGCGTAGCACTGCCAAAATGTACCAATGCATGTCAAAATTTCTCGCATTTCCCGAATTCATTGTTATGATTTTGGCAACGCGTGCGTTTTGGTACTACTTATTCAGTAAAATGAGTCTCATTTAGGTATGTTGTATTTAACTGAATTAATATGAGATTTTGTATTGGCACATTATGGAAGAACTACGTCCAAATTGTGTAGTGAAACAGATGTTTCACTTCAAGCCAAAGATGAGCGAATGTTAGACAAAAATAATAAAAATCGGCCAAGTGCGAGTCGGACTCGCGCATGAAGGGTTCCGTCCCATCGTGGTAGGTGAGCCCCTTTCTATTTAAATGTATTTTTATTATTTGTTGTTATAGCGGCAACAGAAATACACATTCTATGAAAATTCGAACGGTCTACCTATTACGGATCATGAGATACAATACAGCCCGCTGACGAACAGCGGAACTTAGTAATCGGATCCGTTCTCCGTTGGTTACATTTCGGGTACGGAATTCTAGAAACAAAAAGTGGCCCGTCTGATATTTGCTTATAATTCAATGTTGTAATGTTGGATCGGCACATAGCGTCTTTCACTCGCCCACCCAAATGATCGAAAAATGTAAAGATGAACTTGTATTCGTAAATGGTTTAGTTGTGTCAATGTAGAATAAAACAAAAATGCACCCTGACCTGAAGTCTGTTATCAGCTTACTATCTGGGAAGTATATCGATTCCGTATAAGTACTTATTAGGTTTATAATAACTGAGATAATATATTGATCAAACATATTAAACGTCCGACACGGGTACAGATAACTTGAAAATAAGGGTTTACACTCTAAAGCCTTTGAGCCAAAATCAATACCATGTGTCTGGAAAAGCGCTATTACGTTACAACACAATTCAGTTGCGCCTTTATAGCTAAGAAGAATTTTCAGACGCCAGTTTATTTCGAGTATTTACATGATATACATACAGGATGAATGAACAATCCTCGTTTTACAGTACCTGCCGGTAATATGGCACTTTCAGCTGACTATTTTTACCAGATGAGCTTAATTAATGGCCGGGTATGAATATACTGAGCAAGCATTTACTTATTTTTTCTCTCCACTAATAAGATTACATGGGACTTAAACATTATTGGTAAAATATGGGTGTACTATTAGGTACACCTTTGCTCAAACCCTTCGTAGATAACGGGCGTGTTGTGATGATGGTTTAAAAACCGGCTGAACTATCACATTTCTTCAATTTACTAAAAATACTTTTCGTCTCATTGAATACACATAAAGTTGATGTAAACGTTTTTATTGCTTATAAAAACTGCATTATACGAGCGTCGATATTGTTCATAAAATGGATCGGTAAATACAACATACCAACGTATGAATGTCCTTAATAAAATAACTGAAAGAGTTGAACTTGTGTACTCGCACATATTCTGTCCATGTATGGAGAAGAATATAAAATAAAATGGTTTCCACGTCTGGCACTTTCACATACTGAACATCGTTCAAGTGACAATAATAATAATTTTACGAAGGTCAGGTGCGTAGTACTCGCAACCGGCGTGTGTGTATGACAAGATCCTATGAATGTGGATGAGGCAAAAGGAGTGTGTGAAGATCGTAGCTGGTGGCGTTCTGTGGTTTACGCAGAAACTACAGAACACCCCAATCTCATTCGGTCTCAGAGTCACTTTCTTTAACCTTAAACATTTGTCTTAAAGCAACTACACTTCTTAGATAAAGATTTTATGTAAGTAAAATCTTAAAACATTACTAAGTTTAACCCCAGATTTATATAAGTTTTTCTTTTTAAAACGTAAAGGGCTCATGCAAGATATAATAAGAGTCACTATGTTACTACGAGACAGTCCGACGATTTACGTTGTGACTACCTATACCCGTCATAATAATCATAAAAAACCCTACTGCATAAAAACGAACCAAAAAGATGGAAACAAGATTATGTAGAAAATAAAAAGAACTTAAAAGATGTATTAGCATTCAGAGACTCCAAATTCGCCAACTGACTGACCAATAACATACGTAGCCTAAAACATACGGGGTAGAAGGGACACCGAAGCGAAAACGGTTACCAGGTATTCAGTAGGTACATCATTCTGAACACAGAAATTTTTTATCGTTTATTTAAATAAAACAGCTGTTCCATACATTTTACCGTCTTTACGTTTGACCGTGTAGGTATTGAACTTTTGTAGGAAACAGCTGTGTTTTTTTTAATAACCAATGAAAAATTTCTATTTGGGGAGGTTCAGAATGATTATACTGAATACGTGGTAACCGTTTTCGCGTCGGTGTCCGTTCGACCCCGTATAACTATCGCACGGTCTGAACTAGACTAATCGATAGACACCTCAATTATTAAATGCTTCGAGGGTTTAAAGTATCCGAAATCCAAAGAAACATATTTACTCGCACAGTCGGGTAGATGTTAAAATGACTGCGACTATAAGCAGGTACTATTAGGCACCTATGCTGCAAAAACGGACATTCTAAAGTTATATTACTATGTAGGAATATGATGATGTAGTACTTTATTACATGAGGCAGCCTGAAATACCATGTTGTACATTTCTCCGAAGACAATAATGTCGAGCAAGATTTTTTCCCAAAAATGGGCACTGTTCCAACTTCTGGGTAGAAACGTAGATAACTACAGAGCCGCGTCTTATTTGTGAATCAAACCTCTGAGTCTACAGCCGTGTTTACATCCACAAGGTCAATGATGCAGTTACAAAGACATTCAATAATGACAAGAATCATATATCTTCACGAAAATTACCAATTTCGTATCCAAATTCAATTTCGGGATAACATAAATTCATATGAAACGATTCAATGACACGATACCCTTTTAACTTGACGATACTTATCAATAAGGCAACCTGCACTGAATTTAATCAGGGGTACATGTTAAATCCACCATCAGCCGTGTATAAATTGTTAATTTATTGGCTTCCCGGCCACTATTTTCAAGGTTTCCGCTACATACTAAATAACAGTCAGAATATATCACATATTTCCTTTGCTCACAGCAAGTAACGGTTACGCTTGGTTTCTCGAAGGGGACGTCGCTCGCACAGAGTAATGGGAATGATAGACTAATACCCTTTCAAAATTTAGGGGGTCACTCTGCTGCAGTCTATACACATTTTTATTTAGAGTTTCATTAGTATTCATTATTTATTAGGAAAGTAAACTAACCTCTAATGTTATCTATAAACATTTTATTTGCCCAGATATAATGGGATCTAAATTAATTAAAATGTGGATAACGGTTCGATATCATAATTTACAATATCATGCACTTAGATTTAAGTGCTCATGGAAATTCCCGTGCACGTTCCATAGAATTGCAACATGTCCCTTTGATAGAACCAATGCATATCATTTGAATACATACGTAAGTTCGTGAAGTAAGTTCGCACTCCTACATTACCTACCTACGATGTGAAGTGCTACGCAATTCCATTCAACCGGAGTTTTGTTTCATCAACACCGGTACACACGGCAAACGAATTAGGAAAGTAAATCAACATCTATGCAAATTACAAGCAATTATTGACTAGACGAATGCGCAAATATTTAAAGCCAGAGTCATGCTTACAAGCGTTACCAAATACATTTCAATGCACGAATTTTCTGTTAAAAAAACGGCCCTTTGACTGCCTATTCACGTAATTCTTTTGCTCACTGTGCGTATAGTATACCCACACGAACTGCATTTTGGCAAACTGCCCAACATTGGATTTTGACGGCATCTCTCGCTAATACCCACAAAAAGAACACAAAAGTGATAATTGAGGCACACTCGGTAATGGACGAACAAAAAAGTTAAAAGATTCACTCATTTGTATGTCAGAAAGATGGCATCTTGAGTGAGATAATACATTATTTTACAATGAAAGAATTGTGTATTATGAAGGAGAAAAATAGTGCATTCTATTATTAGATCGTTGTGTATTGTTCCTTCTCGTAATCATAACACTATGGATAGCTGGAAATCTCCTCGTTTCATTCAATAAACATAGTATCTGATACCCGTCTAACTTGTTCTAGTTTTAGAAAATTAGAAAAATATCAACATGAATTACAAAAATGCTTTCTTTCATCATTAAAAATCTTATCGCACTACGCCAGTATTTTAGGGTGGCTATTTATATAAAATATTGAGCTACCTACAGGCCATAACGATTGTAATCCAAACCCAAACTACTGTAAAAGGTCACTACGGTCAGCAGTATTCACAGACGTCTCTATCGATTCAGAAAAATATAAGAACGTTGAACTTGAGCACATAGGTCAAACAAATGTTCTATAAAAATTCTTCAATGTTTTAATATGTCTACGCCTATTTCTTACTAAAACTTTTGATGGCAACTCATAACGAAATTAAAGTCAAACAAACTCAAACTATTGGCGTGACAACGAAGAGTTAATAGCTTTTAGTTAAACGAAAACACTTTAACTTTGGCCCGTTTTCTTTATGACGAGCCAATAGCCCCATCCAAAGTTCTTTAATGTGTTAAAAGATTACGTTTTGGCCTAATTTTCCTTATAAATTGCTTAATATTTATACCCAAACTTGTAACTGGTACGGCCATACCATTATATTAGGCAGCTATCTTTTATCTAGATGATTTACGAAATGGGTCGCGATAACCTTCATTTTCAAAACGGTGCTGCAAAAGTGGTACGTCAAAAATGATATTAAAAGAATATGCATGATTTCAGAAGAACGGTTGTTTCAAAGTTACAGCAATTACAACCTATTTTATATTGAGGCAGTTCTAAGCGACTTCAACATAATTACTTATTCTGGGCGGTCGTCAATGCTTACATAAATGTAAACACTGTTGGTTCTCCTTTGTTACTTTGCAGCTGCGCTACAAGGATAACACAGAAAGTTATTTTTAGGTAATTATAGGGACAAAAAATACTGTTTTATAAAGTATCACAATTGACTAAATAATAAGAGGAGCTCGTGGGTAAATAATCACAGCCACTCGGGTCAATCTTTAGGTTAAGCCGCGATTCGGTCCTGTGAATGGTGAGTAATGGGCTAGCTCGCCGTCCGTCCGTCTTATGACGACAGGCCGTGTCGACGGCGCGTTCGTGTCCACGCGCGCCTCAGAGAGATGTTAGCTAAATGGAGGGGTCCGTCTACAAGGGCCGATGCCTGCCGGGGCTGCGGGACTGTTCGAAAGAGATACTGCGGCCCTGGAACACAAAGGGCTAAGAAGGAACCTGGGTGGGTTTTAGTCAATACATGTCTGACACTCCCTTCTGCTCCGCCCAGAGCGGGAGGAGTCATTTGATGATTTCCCACCGGGGAAAAAAGCCGCACTTGCCGAGCTTGGTTCGTGGATGGGTGACCACCCGTTACGCACCGAGTTTCCTCCGTGCCTCGAAAAGCATGTCAAGCCGTTGGTCCCGGCTGTCATTTGTAGATCTTTGACAATCGTTACAGGTGGCAGTCAGTGGCCCGAAAGTCTGACAACCAGTACCAAACCAAAGGCTACCCATACCCAGCACTAATTGGGTTATGGAGATCAGATAAGCAGTCTACTTTTCCCAACTATGCTGGGCTCGGCACCCCAGCATAGTTGGGAAAAGGCTAGGCAGATGATGAAATTATCAAAATTGACGACGTTGTAATCTGATTATAAAAGTACAAAGTACTGAACAAACAGCAGGCCAAGATCAGTTTAAAATCCGTAGTTTTCATGTAAAACACTCATTGAGAACAAGGAAAAGAACGACATAATCTTGTAAGATTTCCAAGGTCACAAAATTTGGAATATAAAACAAACTAAATTCGCTTTTACGACAACTTACAATAATTACACGCCAACGACTGATGATTTTATAAAAAAAAAACTGTTCTCATTATAAACATGGCTCCATCATAAATAAAATAACAGTCAAAGCAGCTGGAATTAAAAGTTGACATCAATCCAAATATTATATTTTCAAACATTAAAAAGATTTTCTACTAGATGTTTATAATAAAAATAAAGTAGATGAACATGGAAAGCTGCTATACGGATATCCCATACCAACATAACACTGTCGTTCCTATTCCTAACTAAAACAAACTGTCAAAACAAACATTTTATCATCAAAATAAACAAGTACTTTTCGGATAGAAACATCACTCCACTTTATTACGATAAAGAAATCTTTGGATTTTTACGGCTTCAAGGTAACTGAATTACATTGCGTGAGAATCTGAACTTACATGACTTATTCAGGGAACTCGCGAATGGGGCGTAGCAGGGTACTGATGAGTACTTGCCTACGGTCTACGGCTCGTAGCGTGCTACGCAGGGGTAGGGCAACGACTCTAATCGCCATTCTTTCAGAAATTGCTGCATTACCCAAATGTTTGTTTATTTCTGAATGTTTATATTTTCTTTTTCCCCTCATTGCACTAACACCAGACTGGTTATTTTAGTCGTGGTTGCAGCCTGTTTCAACATTATTTTTGGCAATAAATTCGAAGTTTTTGCTAATATTTGTTTGAGTGCACTTATGTGTACCTAATTAGGTACCAGTTGGAATGCTAAAATGTATATTCTTTTCCTTTCGCTTATAAGTCAATCTGCAAGCAATTACAAATTGTCATAAAATGCTCTCTAAATACTCTCAACAAAATGCTCTCTCTATACGTATACGTATTTGGACGTATACGTATAGTAATTGGTGTCATTTGAAAGCACACTGCGTGTCTTTAAACCTATAAAACTTGAGCCTCGCGATACAAACGTAAATCAGTGGAAGGTGTCATGATGTCATCACTGCAGATAGATCGCGTGAGAGTCCTATATAAAATAAGGGTTTGGTGCATTGGGCCCTCGGCCAGCGCCGCCCGTGCCCGAACACCAATTGTTACCGTTAATTTATTCACGATAATATCCGAGACTTATCAGCCTTTGTTCAATTATCAGCAACTGGTACAAACAGCACCGACTGGTTCCCACACTTCGTACCATTTCCCGACAGCTTTTGTTCCACGAACGAATGTAAAGTGTTGCCCTCAAAGCAGTACATTACTTACTTACTTTTATTTTATTTGTGTTCCATTTCGCTTTTGCGACTGTAAATCAAAAAACACTCTATTTACATACAGCGAGAAACTGTTTTCAAACTATTTGCATGTTTTATACTTAAGTTTCGGTGTTCTATGTCTACACTATACAATAATACAAGCTTTTACTCGCGGCTTCACTCCCGTTATGTACGGAAATTTTAAATGTAGCCTATGAAACTTGGGGATAATGTAGCTTCCTGTTAGTGAAAGAAATTTCGGAATCGGATCAGTAATTTCGAAGATTACCCCCTACATACAAACTTACAAAAAAATCCCGCTTTATAAATCCTACTATAAAAAAATGTAAAGCAATAAATTAAAAAATTAAAAAAATAAATAATTAAGCGATGTGGGTTTAACCAAAATTAGTTTTGTTTTTTTTTAAATAAAAAGTTTTGAATTTTTTTATTTTATTTTTAAATAATATTATAAATGCGAAAGTTTGTGAGGATTTATGGATGGATGGATGTCTGTTACTCTTTCACGTAAAAACTACTAAACGGATTTAGATAAAATTTAGCACACATATAGTTTATAACCTGGATGAAAAGTTTATATATCGCACCCCTAGATGAAAACTCCGGCAACTCAAAAAACCTCATTTTTCAGAAATGACAAAAAACTGTTTTTAGAGTATATAAGAAAGATATCAAAGATGTAATGAGACATTTATTTAGGTAACGTTTCCTAAAGCTGTTTAATTAGCGTATTTGTATTTTGTCAGTTAAAAACCTTGAAAATAACGAGATTTTTTAGTTACTCTAGTTTTGCAGCGGGAGTAAACAAATTTTTGGTGTACTAAGTCAAGTTACTTTACTTCATCTGAAATAAAATTGAGCTACATTACTTTTCACCCAAAAAATAAGATAACTTTTTATCGGGGTTTTTGAGTTAATGCTATGAATCACCCATTGAAACGTGCTAATTTTAGGAACACAAGCTTTAGTTTTTATAGATCTAAAATATGTACACAAATAGAAAGTTATTTATTTAAGTTACTAAATGAATAGGTAACAAAGAAAAACTAAATACAATAATTAGTGTTATAAAATATTATGTTCTTTTTATAACAGTTATTTCTTAAATACTAGACATTTTAACGAAATTGAGATTGTACACGTATGATAATTAATAATTATGCGTTTTTAAATAATCACAGCAATTATAATACGTTAACAAAAACGTTTATCTCCCATAAACAATAATAAATTTTAGTATTCTTATCTCTTTAGGCACTATTGCATATGCAGGGATTTCTTTTTTTAGTTTACCCCTCGACTTGTAAGACTTGCCTGAATTTTTGAGGGCTTTGGCTGTATTGACCTTCCATGTCTCCGGTTGCCTTAGTTTCTTTTTACACCGTTTTGGTCCTTCTTGCGCTAGAGTCTCATCACTTGGATTAATATTTTGACCAAGATTGTGGTCCTCGTAGTTATTGTCGGCATTGTTATTTTCGTTGCGTTGAATCTCGCAATTAGGGAACACTATCGTCATGTTCATTCGTTGAGCTACTACTGCTGCTGCTAGAGCTACTACTCGAGCCTGATGAACTCGAACTGCTAGACGAAGATGAAAAGGAGCGAGTTCGTGGCATTTGTGAAATACGCGAGTTACGTAAGGGAGAGAAAATTATTTTTCTTTTGGGAATAGGGTTTTCATAGTGCGGATCTACATCGGAATCGTCGAAATCACTTTCGTCGCCGCTATGAACTGGCGAGGCAGCATACTGACGTTTAGGAAGTCGTCGTCGTCCCTCAGCGTTTGTAGGCTGCTCATTAAGATTCAACGAAGATTCTAAAATGCTCGGTGATGGAACTAACTCGTTTATATTATTGAGCGTTTCTATACCAGGAAATAGATTAGGTCTTGAATTATCCGTTGCTGCTGGTTGCTCAGGATCCTCTTTTTCTTCGTTAATCATTCGTACCATGAGTTTTCCTTACCCTGTCCTATCCTAAAAATAAATAATGTTCAAATTAAATAATGAATCAAGTAAAGTCAATCAACTCAAAAAAACCCCTCAAAAGCACATACTATGTTTAGTTACTGTATAACAAATAAAAAAATAATTGAATCTGTCATAAACAACCTATTTTCTCTACAAAAAGTACATATTTCACTGAACAGGCAAAAATAAACAAAGTTGAAGTTAGATTCAACAAAACTACGGTAAATCGAAATTTACCTTTACTTTCATGTAAATCTGAGGAACTCGAAATATAGAAAAAAATATTGCTACATAAAATCATCAAAACCCTCGTAAGTCAAAATTAACTGTTACTTTTTACAATGAATTTTCAGCAAAACTTAATCAACTCAAAATAAATAAGGAAACTTACTCAAAAATTTTCGTGTAACTCCAGCAACTCAAAATCTGCCACTATTCAACCGTGAGTCACTTACGCCAACCAGAACACAACTAAAAATGCCGGACTAGTGCTCGTGCCTTTCGGGGCAAGGTCATTTAAGTAAGGCAGCATTTAGCGCCATCTTTTAACTTCGGTTGAAGGTATAGTTACGCGAGTTATATTGATGTATAGGTATTCGAGTCAGGAATTCGATAAAGCCACTAACTCGAAACTCGTACTTTTTGAGTTAGTGGGGTTTTTATCTAGGGGTGCGATATGTTAATATAGAAACTTTTTATTCCGACATTGTGATCACGTGGGACAAATATCGAACTCCACTCGAGCGAAGCCGAGGGCATAAGGTAGTATTTTTAAAAAAAGATAAAAAGGTAAAGTTTGTCAGTTTGGATGTACGGCTAATGTTCGGAACTACTGACACGATTCCGATTTTTTTTCATTAAACGAAAAACCCGTAAACCCCGAGAGTCATAAGCTATATTTAAAAATAAACCAGGACGTTCCCGAGCGATAATTTCCAACCATAACGCAACGTAGCCGCGGCCAAAAGCTAGTCGTTGATATTTACTAACGAAGATTAAGACAAGCTGTTTCCAAGAAAAAATTAGATACGGAATTTGTAAACTATAAAAACTGCTCAAAGAGTAACAATTAAAGCAAAGTCTCTACGCAAGCTGATCTATTTCTGTGGTTACGTAAATCAAGTTTCACCTTGACATTGGTCTGATCAGCTTTGGCTCTCCCTGGCAATACCTACTCTTATATTTACACGGAATAAATAATATTCATGTAGTGTGATTTTTTTCCCGCACGCAGAATATGCGCTTTGGACGTGGAGTTGCGGATACCAGCCCGTTAAACAATGGAATACAACATCTTAATTTTTCAATTATGGAATTTGAGTGCTACATTACATTCAAAGAAAGCGCCAGCGCCAGTGTAACCCGTGAAATTCAAATTTTCTTACGTTTTTGCATTTTTTTCGGTTGTGTCATTTTAATGATTATAATTCTGTAAAGCCATATTTGTTACGGCCGCAAATCATATTTTAATCAACATGCAACCTAACACTGACCTGCTAATTGCAAAAAACGTAAAGAAAAAATTTATTTTCGTGGACTACCCTGGAGAGGGACAGCCAGGCCAAAGAAAAGGTGGATGGATTGTGTGAGGAATCATATACCTAAAAGAGAAAGGAGTTAATGTCGACGTCTGACAGGGGAGAATTGAAGAAGAAAACGTGTTGCGCCGACCCTAAATAGAATGGGACAAGGGCAGGAAGATAATAATGAATAAAATAAGAAACTGGGCGTTGTTCCTCAAAAAGCTTTGTGAAACTTTTTTCAGTAGAGTTTGGCAGAAATCGTAACCTCATGTACAAAGATTTATTACGTCCTTATTTACAAACACATTGTTCAGTACTAAAAAGCGGAAGTACTACAAACTAGGTCCCATAAAAAGTACTAATGATCTCAATGATCTCACTAATGGTTTATAAAACTTATTCAATTCCAAATAATTGAGACCATTGTCGTTACAACCTCTACGTTGAAGATAACACTACACGTGTTGAATTGAAGCCAAATTTCCTACAAATGTAACCAATTTATTGGCGTCCACAATTTGAACTACGTTAAGTATTCCTGTCACGCCAGTAATAAATAGTTGCTATCAATCAAAATGTGAATTGTTTTAAAAAATTATTTTAGCAATCTAGAATTTAGACGCTATACCTAATAGGATAAACGGAAGATTTCAGGAACTGTCAGATGTGTTTATACGGAAATCGTAAAAGTTATGAATTTGCTGTGAAATTGAAACGTCATACGAGCAAACTGCTTCCATGTTTATTAATATTAACTTTGTTCAGTAACGGGAATTATCGTTTGTGTTTTCAGAAACCTAACATTAGAAGATGTTATTGTTCCAAATGTCTAGTTAGATGACAGTTTAAGCAAAGCATGCTATGCACATGTTTCACCACGTCCACTAAAAACTGTCGTAACACAGAAATACCAGTTTTGAGATAACATAACATCACGCCTGTAATCCTAGAAGGATTAGGCAGAAGTGTACCTAATAGTACTCCGACATTGCGATGTTTGTCCCATGTAATAAGCCCATAATATATATACTCCGTCAACTCCGTGGCTGCTACTGAGAAACTCCTGAAGGTAAAACCCACTCCCATTAACGCTTTGCCCGACCTGGGAATCGAACCCAGGACCTCAGGCTCAGCAGTCGCGCTTACGACCACTAGACTAACGCTTTGAGATATAAGCATTTAATGTTTTTTATGTCCTTATTGATGCTTTGCGGCAAAAAACTTTTGCTTCAGACATTTGGTGACAATATGTTCACAACATCCATTTATTGTCAGGCTACTTTGGCCCACAAATATACATATACCTTACAGACTAACATTCATATGATAAAATACAAATTGTGTTAGGAAATAGAACCTTGAAACTATGTGTTAACTTCACTTGTGCACTAAAAAAAACAACGAGAGAAATACACCATTGTTTTTAGGTCGTTCTGGAGCCGAATACCATGAACTCTATCATCGAACTCGAAACGATTGGGACTATTTTTTTCAAAAAATAACAATAAAAAAAAACACGAAAGAATAAATTTAATGTTTTTTTTGTGAAATAATGAGAATCGATCGATGAATGAATTTTTCAATGGGTATCGTTCGCATGTGTTGCCGATCGTGGATACGTTTGACACACACATATGCATTTGAGTTCTAATAACCTAATAATTTTGTGTTATGGCAGTTTTTAGGGGACATGAGATGTTTTGTTACAGGTTAATATTGGTCGAACGATAAAGCCTATCAGGAAATAAGTACACGTTTGACTGATGCGTATTCATATCAATGTATCCGCATATACATCAACAACTTGTTTTAATTAATTAAAAAAACCGGACAAGTGCGAGTTCGACTCGCGTTCCGTACGTTAATTATCTAAATTCCGTAAGTTGTTTTAAATGTAAGATTTCTTATATGTTTTTCTGTAATCTAGAGGCAAAGAATTATTTTTTTGTATTTTTTTCAAAATTTTCGGCCCTGTAGTTTCAGAGTTAAGGGGGGAATGGTCAATTTTCGCCTATTTTCTTAAATAAGTTCAAAACTATTTATCTTAAAATTATAAAATTCTCACAATGCAAAGCTTTTTCGTTTTCTAATTTACCCACCAAAAGAGGATCCGAGCCCTTGTTTAAAATTCATTAATTTACTTTACTAGTCCGTATGGGGTCACCAACTTACATTATGTGTGTACCAAATTTTAACTCAATCGGTCCAGTAGTTTCGGAGTAAATTGGCTGTGACAGACAGACAGACACGCGAGTGATCCTATAAGGGTTCCGTTTTGAGGTACGACGAAACCCTAAAAACAGTCCAATTACTCAAAATATTTTAGATATTCGTGTGTGAAGAAGTAGCATAATGAAAGAGAAGAGAATCCTAAGAAATGCGACGACATTTTCTGTTTCTATAAAATTAATTAAAACGAGTGAATTAATGTCTTCTGTCATCAATACAACATTATTAAAAGACTTAACATAAGATTTGGCTACACATATATTTATTATGTTTTCAGACACAGTGAGTTCTATACTTATAATAATTCGAGAAATCGAAACTTCGTATCCCTTTTTAAGCATATTGCGCGCACGCAGGATGCAGGTGCGATTTTGCAGTATTACAGTTCGTGTGGATAAGGAGTGCAGAAAGATAAAAAAAGAACATTCTTTGAATTACGGTCGAATTTCATCCACTAGGCGACCCACTAGTAATAATATAACTTTCAAACTAGGGCTTAAAACTTTAAACAAAGTAACGTCAATCAAACAAGGCAACGTCATGATACACTAGTTCCTTGACATTGGAATCTCTACACAAGTACATATAAGTATCACAAATTCTCATGCCAATCTAGATATTTGATATTATTAAATATCTGCCAGCTGTAGACAGGGACATGTTTACGATGTTGCCATTGGCAGTGGCACCGAGTGGCGTAAGTAGTGCTACCGTCATAATTAACCACACGCATACATCAAGTTCAATAAATCGTATCATATACAATTATACGCCCGTTAATTACTCCGTGACCAAAGGCTTTAAATGAAGAAGCTACTTCATCAGGCCATACATTTTGTAACGATCAGTCCCAATGACAATCGCCAATACCTGTCAATACGCCCAATGAAGTGTGTTGGCGTGAATTGGCATATTGGCATGTTGATGTGTCTTTCCGTTTTCTAAAATGTAAATCACAATTCATAATATGTCAACAGGACATAAATCAGAGAGTGAAAAAATTTAATGTATGGAATGTCATTCTTTCTTTTTAGATATTCTTCTTCCTGTTTACTTCCTGATACGTTGCCAGCTCTAATATGAAAAAGTAATGTATACAGTATGGTAAATAAATTTTACTGGAGCGCGCAATCAAAATTACATTTGCCGGTGCGTCCGGTGCGAGTGTGTTCGGTTGCTACGGTGGCGTCAGTGACCAGTGTATTCTAGAAATGCGTATTTAGAGCCGTGCCGGCTGGACGCGACCGCCGACGTGACGTCGCCGCCACGCGCGCACCCCGCTGGCGCCCCGCCAGCAGCGCCAACGAGAAGGCATGTCATTATCACTACAGCCCCACTAGGCCATAGCTGCACATTTT
Organism: Eurois occulta; assembly: GCA_950022335.1. NCBI lineage: Eukaryota > Metazoa > Arthropoda > Insecta > Lepidoptera > Noctuidae > Eurois > Eurois occulta. Next base: position 13,865,259 of record OX465479.1, on the reverse strand, counting down.
GATACGACATAAACAACAGTGTACTTGAAATGAAGTATGCGCTTCCGTAGTCAACAGTCAAGTCTTTTATATTATGGATAAAATTACTCGTACATCCATCGAGTACTGTCGGTATGAATTTCTGAACTTAGTAGTATTCGCAAATATACAGAGTTGTTATAGTTTAAATATTCATGAAACTCATTTAAATTATCCCCTCTAGCAGTAGTACCGATTTTTGCCAGTAATTGACATTGGCAGTAATTGGCATTCGCATTGTATTCATTTCAATAGTAGAGACAGAGGTGCTCAAACTCAAACACCCTTGTTAATAGCAGCATGAACTGCCTACTGCAGCCCGTAGTCAATACTTTACTTTTTTTCCCCAAAAATATTGACATAAGTACCCAGTTCCCTTTTTAAAATAGACTGACATAAACGTACATATAAACATAAATTAAATATTCAAATAAAATCGCCAATAGTTATAAATTACAGCCTAATGTTAATAATTATAACGAACTTATATACAACACGAACGTTCAATAAAAATTTGCATAACAGTCGAAAAGGACATTTGAAATTATTGCGTCAATTACTTTGGCAGTTCAATTAAGCTTGTTGACGATTTGGCTAGCGAAATTGATTTAGTAAACATGTATAGCTCGTAGTGGTACAATTATTATACCGGAATGGTGGTATTTACTAGCTATAATAGTACTTTGAAAGACCACTTGTCGACCTCGGGTGTTGGTGATCTGCTCCAGTTGTAGAATGAGAACAAAAAGAGTCGCGGAAGCGGTGGTGTGGTGGCAGCCAGTCGGCGCGGGCGCACGGTCATCGCGCCGCGCGAGGACGCCCTCTCCACGCACCGACGACGACCCTACGCAGTGGCATTCGCACCAATATTAAAATGTCACTGCATTTATAAACAGTTTACGATATTACGTTTGGACACCTTGATTTATTTCCAACTATTTTTGTTTCCAGACAAACATGCACGCCAGAGCACACTGGATAAACTATGGAACAAACAGTCGGGAGCCATACAGATGCTTCTTTCCATATTGGAAGTAAGTATCTTCAACGAATAAAGCTAAATAAATCATCCTTGTATCTGTCTGATTTGTATGGGGAATTTTGCATTTAATTTCACTTCGTTCATTTGTTATTTCAGACCTGCAGAGATAACGCAACGTGCACATACATTACATCAATACTAAGAGAAGTTTTGTGTTTGAAACAAGGGAAAGGAAAAAAATGTTCAGGTAAATATTGAACTACTTCCGTGAAAACAAACATGAACTTTTAAAATGCGGACGCAGATATGATATTTTTTCTGCCTACGTCTGCCCGCATGTCATACAGATTACAATCTAGGTATCAGATGTTTTACGACTCAAGTTCATTCAAAATAATTATAAAAAATGTTATATATCATGACCAAACTTTTTTTAACGAAATGTAAACCAAAAATAAAATGCAACACATTCATAATTATTTTCAATAAATTAGTTCCCATTGAGTCACCGGGAATCAAGAAGAAAGAAAACAAAAAATCAGGCAAAGAAAATAAAGTGCCCGCAGTTAAGAAGGGTATGTTTCGTGTGTGCCGCTTATAATAATGTAAATACGTTGGAATTTACTGCCCAGTATACAAATAAATAACGTGAAACAAACTAATCAATATTACGTAAAAACGTTGTACAGCACTGCATGCATTAATCGTTTGTTTAAATAAATTAACAAGTACAAGAAAAAAAGCTGAGATTAATCTATAAAGATTATAACACGTTTTATTTTAATTGCACATTTGCTTTTTAATTTAAAGTGTATATCGATGACCGCACAGGTATTAAGCAACGCTGGCATTTCAATGATTGCTTTACTAGTACCCTTTCTACTGTGTAGTACCTCCTGTTTGGCCTACCTACTGACATTTAAGACGAGCTCACTTAGATGACATTGGACCAGTTGACAACACAGCCTTGTAACGTGTAATATCGAAGCTATTGTCGATTCAATTGTCATTTCACCGCACTGCAGTGCTCAATCAAATTACCATATTATTTCGTCATCGACTTATATATGACTTAAAATTACGTAAATAACAGCCACATTGTAAATGTCAATATTGCTTTACACTAAGTTAAATAGCTGTCATAAATATTTTCTTATTAATAAATAAAGACCGCAAATTATAACAATAAAAAAGTAATAACAATAAATAAATTCTCTTGTACAAAATTGTATTACAAAAGCTGTCGATATCGACAATTTCAGCGAACAACCTCGCGAGGCAGCAGTGCTCACAGCACTTCATATCGATAAACGGCACGCAGGTGGTGATCCGCACGATGCTAGCAACACACGCCAAACGGGACGGCAACGTTTCCACCGAGCTGATACTGCAGGACCTCGTGTGGATCCTCGCCTCGCTAGCGCCGAGAGGTACGGACCTTAACTCACGCGGTTGATTCCAGCTAACAACTTGTCCCGGCATCAGTGCGCACAAGACTTCATTCAGATGAAAGGCACGCAAGTAATCATACGCAGGGTGATCGGCACCATGCAAGACAAGAGAGACCGACACGTTGGCACAGAGGTGGTGATGCAAGATCTACTCTGGATACTTGCACCTCTTAGCTCACGAGGTTACCATTCTCGATTTTAAAAGTAGTAACTTCTAATATATACAGCGTGTAACGGAAGGGGGGTATCAACCCTGAAGGAGGTGAATGTGCTCATGAAACTCAACAACTTTCCCCAAAAAACATAGGTCGAAATATGAAAAAAATATTTGGCCCTCTCATAGTAAATCAATCAGCTGGTAGTCAGTTTTGTAAGGGAGGGCCAAATTTTTTTTTCATATTTCGACCTATGTTCTTTTGGGGAAAGTTGTTGAGTTTCATGAGCACATTCACCTCCTTCAGGGTTGATACCCCCCTTCCGTTACACGCTGTATATAATAAAAACAGTCTATTACTGTCCCACTGTTGGGCAAAGACCTCTTCCCATACAAAGAAGGCCTGAGCATCGATCTCCACGCTTGCTCAAGATGGGTTGGCGATTTCAAACCTACATGAAAATTGTAAGTCCAGGTTTCTTCACGGATGTCAGTGATGTCCAAGATAAACCAGCAGCACCTTTATGCTCTTCTATCTTGAATGTAAAGTTAAGTATTGTGTGTGTACATAAATAAATAAAACTTCGAAAGTACATATTATTTGAATAAGTCACATTGTTACTTGCCCGGATTTAAACCCATAACCTCGTGCATGGGAGGCTAGGCCTTAACCTCTGGGCCATCACGGCACTAAATAAGTACCTACTTGTCTTTAATTTCATTCAATTGTTTGCTTTTCCAGCAAAAAATGCCTGAAAACATAAATACTTGTTTGCAGATCCAAAGTTCGCGATGAAATTAAGGATGCTGGGTTGCGTCAGAACTATGCATCTCATATTAAAGGGACACTTTACAGATAATAAACTGATTTTCCCTTTACTCGTTATAATGAAACAATTGGCCAAAAACGGTAAGTAAATATCGTCCTATCGTTAAACTAATCTTCTTCTAAAATGCCTCCTGGGCCTAGCTCAAATCTAATCAACTTCTGCTTATCTAAGATTAATAATAACCTTTTAAGCCAATCTCAACAAACCCTGCATAATTAAAGAATGAGTGCTTTTACTAATACCACTACAAGTATAAATCCTTTTAAAATCAGTAAATTAAGGGAAACAAATTTAATATCAACTTGATATGAATCGGAAGCGATCGTTACTTTTAGTTTTTTTTGGATTTCAGCCATCACTACCTCTATTTTAATCCGTGATGGTGTAACAACAACTTACGAGCGGGTCTTGGTCAGCCTCGGCTTCATCCCGACGGCAAGACTGCGGCTCTGCCTCGACGCTATTGATTATTTCAGTAAAAATAGTTAAGTGAACAAGTCATTTATTTTAGAATTGTTCAAAACATTTTATGTGTTACTAAGTCACACACAAGCTCTAAGGTAGTACCTACACAACAATTTGTCACAGTCGAATACCACAAAACTATTCTGTTACGTGCCACTCCCACACGCAACACCGCCTTTACCCTTACTCCTCGGAATATGTTTGTCGCTAATGAATTTATGTTATGTTCTGTTCAAAGTTTATGTTTGCATGTCCAATGCGCCAGTGTTTGTCACTTGATCACACGTGCGTAACTCACACAGAGGTGTGCTGCATGCAGATCGTGAAGACAGGCCTCTGTGGCGTGCTCCTCAGGGTGTTCGACAGGTGGGACCGCTACGAGGGTCGCATGAGGCTCAAGATATGCGCGCACATACTTCAGACTCTGCAGCATCTTTGCAACATCAGTACGTACTTATGTGTGTTAACTTATGTGTTCAAAAGGCGGCTAGATCATTTTATGTGTACCCCAAATCAAGAATGTATAGTTAGCCTGTCATACCATTTCTTGCAATTAATTTAAAATCTTAAGATATACTTTCTCTAAAACCTACATAAACCATAAACTAAATATTTTTTCAGAGGCGGGACGACGGGCACTGTGTACGAAGAAACATGTCCAGACGTTACACAGGTTCTGCTCACAGTGTCCAGATGAACCCGAATTCGACGGACTACTAGCAAGAGTGTGTTCAGTCATAACATTATGCTTGAAACACCAAGCTTTGCCAGTACCAGTATCCAGTCCAGCTACATTTAACCTGAATCCCATACTAAAAGGTTTACTTCAATGAGACTTTATTTTAAGTATCGAAAAGGGATATGTGAGCCATGAATAACTGTAGGTCATTTTATAGGCACCAACACGTCGTGGCCATGTCACGAAGATGAAGAAGATGCAGCAAATTCTGATTCTAAAACAGTGAATTCGGATGAGGATGATGGGCCGGAAATAGATATTGAAGGCATTGATGAGTTCCCAGATATGGATTTCGATGATACTGATCAAAAGAAATATGAAAGTCCTGATGAAACAGATAAAACTCAAAATCCTCTGCAGAACGCTACAAAGAGTGGTGACAGCTTGCAAACCTCACTCTGGATAAATCCCAATGAGAGAGATTTAGAAGACTTAAAAAAGTAAAGCTCCTTTTTTGCGAATGTTTAGTTTATTTATTTTATTATTGTACAGTTTCATACTTTGCAAACGCGACTACTTGTCAAGAGAAAGAATCGCTACAACTTGAACTGGTTAACTTATACGTTTTAATATAACTGCAAACTTGTTAACTTATACGTTGTAATATAACTGCAAACTCAACTTGTGGTTCTTCCTCCATACTCCATAACTAAACCAACATCAACAAAATGATAGTATACTGTACGGTGCATACAAGCATTGGCTCCTAAAATTATTTATGAACACAGTTATAGCAACTGAAACGTTTTATTTATTTTAGTTTCGCAATCGGTTATTTTTTATGTAAAAGTTTTGTATTACTAAGCATTATTACCGTTTCCTTTGTTTGACGAAACCTGTGCTCAAATTGATTCTTACTATTTTCAGATATTTTATTTATTTCAAAGAGTTTGGATCATTGAACAAGCAAGTAAAGCTTGTCAAAAGTCGATCTAACTCTCGAGGTTCAATATTAGAAGACTTCCTGTACTCTCAATCCGCTGGAAACAGGAGTCCTGCTTCAAACCTGAATCTGTCACTTACTGGCGTTTTAGGCAATACGGACTATGACAACACCGTGGGAACTTCACAGTCTCCCTCATTTTTACAATATCATAAAATCCATGAGAGTGCCTGTAAGTATTATTCAAATTAAAGCAAAACGCGTGTCATTATTAATCGTTGGCAAGTTACTGCAGGATATAGACCTCTTTACCTGTACGCCATTTAGCTGGATCCAAAAATGCGAATTAATACAACAAATAAAAAAAAATTGCAAGCTTCATAATATTACTAATTATTAATTTCTGTCACAGCAACAACATCGTGTTCTTCACTAAAAATACATAAAGACATTTCCAAGTACAGTACGTTTGAAAGTGTGTACTGCACAATATCGACAAGGGTGCGGAGCGTGATCCCCTTTGTGAAAGTAGCGTACCCTGACATGATGGGCGGTCAGGGTCTCAATCACCCTGAGCCCTTGAACAAGATGGAGCGAAGTTCGTGCAGGTTGGTATTTAGAAAATATTGAAGCTACCATTTGTCGTCATACGTTGTTGTGCAGCTTAAGGTGGAAGCGGCAGGTTAGCTAGCGAAATTCAAATGTTTTTACTAACTAAACTTTTTCATGAAATAGTCATTCAATGGGATTAAATGAACATAAGGATGATTTTCACCAAACCATCGGATCGGAACGTATTTTACAATCTTTAAACGCTATTAAATCGTGTACACAGTATTTAAAGTCTACTTTACCAAGCCGCGCACAGCAGCTTGACCACGGGCGTCTTCCGCGACACGCGATCGTAGCCGAAAGTATGCTGTGATGATCGTATCCGATCGGATCCTTTCGGCTGTCATCGCGTGTGCGTACGGTAGGAATGAAACTATTTGTATGCTTCGACAGCCTGCCGGACGCGATCGGCTGTCGCCGCATCCGTTCGTACCCTTTTCGATCCGATGCAATGCGAGCCGTTTTCTCGAAATCATCCTTTAGTCAGTATAAGGTTCTATGTTGATGATTGAATCTCGCAGGCTACCTTTTAGAGCATTCACCTTCAAGTCGTAAATGTAAAAATAAGTAAACAGGTTTATGTTTTGTAAACTTTCAATATAGAAAAAGGTATAAACATACATAGGTACACACAGCGTCAGTATGTGCTAGCCCCCCAAGCTTTAAAAAGTTACATTGCTACAAACTTGAATTCATTGGAGATCATTTTTAATCATATTAAAGTAACGTTCATTTCTGTTACCACGGTGATGCACAGAATTTTAACGATATCGGAGCAATTACCCAAGAGCATTTAATCAGTAAAATATTCAATGGTTTCAGGATGAAACTTCTATCCTGCGTAGACAGAGCGATAAACCCTGAATTGTATATGAATGAGACGGTATATGATTTGGACCAGCTATGTAGTGCCCCTGCTGCTACAGAAGCCGGTGCACAGAAGAGGTAACTATCACTTGGGTAATACTGTAGAGACTCTTTTGTTTTTAGTACAATATACTAAAAACAAAAGAGTCTCGGTTAGTCCATTTAGGCGCTTGTTCACGACCTATTTTTAGCTGCCGGGTTAAGAGGGAACGGGGGCTGCGATTCTCTATACAAATGTATATTCCCCTATTTTCTTCCAGAAAAATGCCTCTACAGCATCATTTTTTTGGCATGTATTTAAATGATCGTTTTAATTTCAAGCAAAAAATCTAAATTCGTCATCTTTTTAATGACAAAATAAATCAAATCAATCGATATTTTAATCTGTTGAGAACTACGCAAAAGTTGTTTTAGATGTAGGGGATAGTGGGCTCTAGAGAACAAGCGAACTAAGACCCCACTATCCCCTTCGTGTAAGGTTACTTTAAACCCTGCAACAGAAATAGGAGCCCTGCGTAGCGGGGCTACATTGACTACGCCTTATCACAACATTTTGATATTTACCTTGACGTTGATTTTATTCCTAATTTGACTTCCAAAACTTTTATTTAGTTTTGCGGCCCAACAAGTAACTATCGGTTCCCTATCCATTTGCATAAAATCTTAAGACCTAATATAACTTAGCATAATTTTGTTTGGCATAATTATATTTTCGCATAATATAATTACGCATAACAGCTTACGCATAATTTTTTAAGCATAATTTCTCTAACCATAATAATGATGAAGCATAATATTCTAAAGCATAAATTTATTAAGCATAAAGTTCTAAAGCATAACTTTTTTAAGCATAATATTAAAAAATAACAGGGTTTACAGGAACCTAACTTACCGAACCTCGGGGTGCCCCTGACGTCAACCGTCTAGGGTTACGGTTTCCGTCAGCAGGTCGACGGAGCCCCGCTGGGCGGGGCTCCTATTTCTGGCTGCAGGGTTTACAGGAACCTAACTAACCGAACCTCGGGGTGCCCCTGACGTTATTTATATTAATTGTATGCCTAAATATTATTATGCTAATAGTCATTAGGCCTACTAACGTTATGCGAATCAAATTTATGCCAAAACAAATTAGTCTTTAAGATGATTATGCCAACATAAAATGTATGCCTAAAAAAATTATGCCGAAGTATTATTATGCCAAAACAAATTGTGCCAAAATCGTTATGCCGAAGTATATTAGGACAAAGAATATTATGCGAAAAGAAGGGATCCCGAGCCTAACCTGTCCGAAGTCGGGGTGCCCCAAGTCCCGAACTCGCTTCGCTCGCTTTTGACAAATAACTAAAAAAGAGGATCGAACATTATTGTTATGTACCTAATATTAATTGAGTATGTTTAAACATAATTATCATGTTACCTTGAATGCAGTTCATTTATCATTTATCCGTAGATCAACTAATATAGACGCAATAATTAATATAAAGATTAAAAATACATACTTTATCTTTAAAAGTGCTCATTTACAATAGATCAATTAGATTTTAGAGGATCAAATAATATCGTCCCTTTTTTCATAAATTCAAGGTCAACTGTAGACCCCGTCATTTCCTTTATTCAGTAACTAATCTATAATATAAAAATGAATCGCAAAATGTGTTGGTAAGCGCATAACTCAACAACGCCTGGACCAATTTGGCCAATTCTTTTTTTAAAATGTTCGTTGAAGTTCAAGGATGGTTTTTACGGCGAGAAAAAATTAAAAAATTGCCTGGATAAGTCTAAAAACGGCACTAGGATACTTTTTTTTTGGTAGGAGTAGTGTAGGAGTAGGTTAAGAGTAGGGTAGGAGTAGGGTAGGAGTAGGGTAGGAGTAGGGTAGGAGTAGGGTAGGAGTAGGGTAGGAGTAGGGTAGGAGTAGGGTAGGAGTAGGGTAGGAGTAGGGTAGGAGTAGGGTAGGAGTAGGGTAGGAGTAGGGTAGGAGTAGTGTAGGAGTAGGTTAGGAGTAGGGTAGGAGTAGTGTAGGAGTAGGTTAGGAGTAGGGTAGGAGTAGTGTAGGAGTAGGGTAGGAGTAGTGTAGGAGTAGGGTAGGAGTAATGTAGGAGTAGGGCAGGAGTAGGGTAGGAGTAGTGTAGGAGTAGGATAAGAGTAGTGTAGGAGTAGGTTAGGAGTAGGGTAGCGTAAGGGGTAGGACACCACGCGAACGAAGTTGCGCTGGGCAGCTAGTAAGTAAAGAAAATGTGACCCTCCAAAAATGACAAAAATGCCCCATTTTTACGTCCGTGATTAGAGGATTACCAGACAAATTCGAAAAGTTTTTAACAATAAGTAGGTAATTGATAGGAATCAAGACACATCTTTCTTAAAATTTGAATGCCAAAAATAATTTAATCGGATCAGCTTTCGAGGAGAAAAAAAGGGGAATACGAAACATTGCAACTCGCAACTCGAAGGCCCTCTTCCCTACTAACCTTGTACCCGGTTTCTACCCGGTATGAGAAGCCATTTTATTTTGCTTACGTCCGTCCTCGTGAACGACAAAACAGGCACAGCGCGAAGATGAACCGGGGCTAGGGCTTCAAACATAACTGTCGATCGGGCTTTGTAAACACCGGTCGTAAGCAACACGACACGATTTTGAAATCTTTCTAAGCCAATATTTTCATTAGATTATCATAAAGTTTCAGCTCGGAGTGTATTTGCCTTGGCAACACGGATGAACAGGAGATCACGAAGGTCAATACTTTCTCCCCGAAACTCGGGTTTGAGTCAAGATTCGAATCGGGAAATCTGAGGAAAGCAATTCAGGTAAAAATAAAACATTCATGTTTTCCAAAAATAATTTCATATTCTGAGAATACTTATTCTGACTTCCAAAATCAAAAATATTTCGATTTTCTTTCTCAAATATAGTTACGGATGCTTTATTTCTTCTCTCATTGTCACTGATTTGAGTTATATTTGGTTAAATGTTTATTTCTTTACAATATATTATTGACAATGTACTGTTCCACATACTTAGAATACGTCTTAGGAATTCTCATGTGTATGTGTTTACACTATTCGTATCTACAAAATTAGTAACTTCAGGTAGGTCCGAGAGAGTACGAGCTGATTCTTATGCCGGACGTAAACTCGACGAAACGTCACCAGTGGTTCTACTTCGAGGTCCGCAGGATGCAGCAGGCCCGCACTTACGTGTTTAACATCGTCAACTGTGAGAAGTCGGACAGCCAGTTCAACTTCGGCATGAAGCCAGTCATTTATTCAGTGAAGGAGGCTGCTATGGGAAGGCCAGGTACTAGTTGAGATTTTATCACGAAATTAGTTTTCTCCCATAAAGCATATTTTTTTGAAAAGTTTAGGCTGCTTTATAAATGATAGTGCAAGGGCACCTGCTATACTTCTGGCATTACAAACGTCAAGGATGACCACATGCCCTCAGGTGGGCCAAGGCCTGGTTCGCCTAATAACTGACAAAGACCATGTAATTATTTTTTATAGATTTACTTGGCAACCAAAAAGGCGTTTTTATTACGTTTTGTCGACAACTGCTTCTGATTGATGACCACCTAGCAGACGTACTGCGGCGTACCATCCACACTTGGTTGAAATCCCGACAAGTCGTACTCGGCGCTTCTCCTCCACGTTTATCATGCGCACAGCCAAGATGTGGAACTCTCTGCCGGCATCTGTGTTCCCTCCCACATATAACCCGTCTGCCTTCAAAGCAAGAGTGAACAGGCATCTTCTGGGCACGCTCGTTTCATCATAGACCTCATCCAACGCTTTCCACCAGGCGTGATCGAGGTCAAGAGCAGGCCCATTTTGAAATTAAAAAAAAAAAAATGACATTGTGTAGTATAGGATGTGGTAACTGTCCCCAGGTTGGGTGCGGGCCGGCTCCGATATATGTTACTACCGGAACAGCTACCACTACGGTAATCAGAAGAACCACAACAAGTGCTACCTGACAGTGACGTTCAACATTGAGTTCCCGCACACCAACGATGTCGTCTATATGGCGTACCACTTCCCCTTCACGTATTCTATGATGATGGTAAGATAGCTTCTACTTATTCTAATTAAATATCTTTAGAAATCCTGAATGAATATTCTTTTTCTTGTATATACTCGTACCATAGGTAATCTGTTGCTTAACAAAATCTATTCGATCAGTTAAGCCGATCCCAAAAAACATACCACAAGGTTTTTATGCGCGGCTTGGAATTACTTTTTTTTATTGCTACATTTAAACATAATCAGCCTATAATGTTCCCACTACTAGGACACACGGCCTCCTCTCTATGAGAGGGAATGGGCTATAATCCACCACGCAGGCCCAGTGCGGGTTGATGGCCCAGGGCGGGTTGCTACATTTACTTACTGTAAATTCTAATGTGAGCAGCTACTTAACGCCCGGATTTTTGCTGTGCAATGGTTAAACTATTATTTGACATGGTTTTCAGCGCGTATGTAAATAACTGTTCAGACTAACGTCACATCCCGTAGTATAATTTCAGTCGTCGAATTTAAGACATAGCAAGTGATTCAGTGAGCAGCGGTGGGTGGCCCAGTGGTGGCGGCTCCGACTTACGAGCAATAAATCGTGGGTTCGCACCCAAGCTGGCGCATTACTTATTATAATTTATTTCATCACCATTGCTCTCAAAAGGTGATGGACATCGTGAGGAATACGGCATGTCCTAGAACCAAAATTAGAAGACCTGACATCTACCAACCCGCACTGGGACGCGTGGTGGATTAATATAGCACATTGCCTCTTATAGAGAGGAGAACGTGTGTCCTAGCAGTGGGAACATTATAGGCTGATCATGCTGTGCTATACTAAGTGATTCAGTGAGGAGTGATCAACTTCAATGTTAATTGAATCATTTTGTTTGAGACAACGACAAGTCAAAGCATACCGAACTCCATTAACATCCCTTCCTATTAGAGGTCTAAGCTTTTCAAACCAATCCAATCAATATTATCCTAACGCAATTTATCCTTAACTTTCATTAGAGTTTTAATGTCAAGTCATAAAATAAGATTTAAATCTAATCAACAACAACAACAGACAACAACCCGATCGTGAGATTTTGTGAAGAAGAAGTTCCTGTTCGTTGTTGCAACAACGAACAGGAAAATGTTTAGAGACAATCATTCTATTTCCAATAATATGTGTATCAGGAAATCTATCATGTCTCCGAACGAAAGAAAATCTGGGTTTCCCAAAGATTTTCTTATAATAAAGCTTTGCTAAATGGATTTGTTTTTTGGTGTGGTGACTTCTAGGCCTGAAACGCTTTTGTCTAAAATGTCGAAAATGAACGTAAACGTAATATATTTTTTACATATTTAGGCACCTACCCCACCACCGGCGATGAAGCGATTAGCTATCGACTGTTTTCCCTCAAGAAATGTACCTACAATAGTTGTAGGTCCTGTATCATTAAAAAAGATACATGTATTAATAGTTTATCACTGATATGATATAGTTTTTCACACCGCGCGCCGACGAGAACTGTCTAGTTGCTCTCGAAAAGATTCTAGTTGCAAGCTCTACTCGCTTATCGTTAATTGCTGGCAGTGGGACGGATTTTTTGCACTGAGATTAGATTGTGAATCTTCGTAAAAAACAGTACTGACTTCTGTTATTTTTTTTTTAGTTATTCTGTAAATTAATTGTACTATTATTGTTGCCGCTCATGACCAGACTCGGATATGGCACTGGAGCATGCAGATGCCGCCAGGATCCTACCTACGCGCGGAACCCCTCTGCTATTCCCTCAACAACAACGAGGTCCCGTTGCTTACGGTCTCCGCTGAAGATCTACCTAACAATCCTATCGTGGTATGTGGTTTTTCTCCATAAAAATGCTTTAGAATCCACATGCTTTGGATTCCTGTTTGTACTTGGTACGGAACAAGATGCTACAAATACTTGTTGCGTACGATGCGCATTTTAATGCGAGGTTCTTGCTAATTTTTATCGATCAATTAACTTTACCTTACTCAGTTACTGGTCTTCGTTATGCTAAAATGTAAGATCATAAAAAAGGACTGCAACTAGGCAAATTGAGTCCTTTAACTTTGAAAGCACCATAATTATAAACGTTGACGTATCCTGATTTTGATGTGCGTATCCTTAAAGCACGACATTCTTAGCGAACCTAGGAATGCGGAACTCTTGCTAATTAAGGTATTTGTATAATATGTTCTGTATAATACAGCAGCTCCTTGAGCCGAAAATATTTGAACATTTCTGTCCTGCTAGGTTTTCGATTTCATAACTCCTTACCTCACCTAGCTGCGGATATTATTGTTGATCTATAAGGCGTAGTACACACATGTTTGAGTAGGTCTAATTCGGCACAGCAGCTTTTATCACCCCTTATAAGTTATCTTATGTCTTTAATAGTCGTCGTAAAAGCTAAAAAATGTACTGCTGTATCATGAGTGGAAACAGCTACTAGTCAACTGATAACTTCATACTGCGAACTTCCACAAAAACGCATGAAATACCTTTTTACTTCTTAATAGTCTTTGTACCCGTATAACAGCAGTCACATTCTTCTTCATCCGCCATATACAGCTTTACCTTAGTCTGTTGACCGTTATCTATCCGTTATCCGTCAAGAGTTATTTTAGCGTTTCAGAAAAGGTCTGATAGTGTCAAGTTTACCACACTATTATTCAGTATTTTTAAGCCTCTCCAAAATTGTTGAAGCTGCAGTTTGCCCAACTGGCGAAACGACATTATCGATCGTGCCCTAAAAGTCATTTAAACCGGAAGTTATCCTTGAGTTCAGAATCGCCGTTTCGACCGCGTTGTTTGGCAAAGTCCAGCTCTACTCTTCAACGTTGCCAAACCTATTGAGCTTCAAGTGTAGACATCATAGTTACCAGTATAGCACTGCCTGAGAAATCTTTGAGAACATATTTTGTCTACGAGTATCAGAAAGCTGGTATGGTCACATTTAAGGATGTGGTATAGACCATCAAACTGAAAAATTTTCTCCATAGGAGCAGTATCGTAACCATTTAAAAATATTCGGCTATTTCATACATCATTTTAATACCTATTTGACCCAGATGTACTGGAGAGGTCTTTTGCAATTACGGTGTTAGTCCCATGGAGATAATTCTCCAGTTCTGTGCCACAACGTTCTGACACAAGTGAATATTATATTCTGTTCTATAACCAACAGGATCGTGAGATTGTATTCCTGACGGCGCGCGTCCATCCCGGCGAAAGTAACGCATCATGGGTGATGGACGGCACTCTGGGCTGCTTGCTCGGCAGCTCGTGTGCTGCCGCCGCTCTACGGGCCAAGTACATCTTCAAGATCGTACCCATGCTCAACGTGGAAGGAGTCATCAATGGCTGGTGAGTCACTTCTAAAATTTTCACAGCACAGTACTATATTGTGTACTTTTAGTCTGGTTTTGGCAACACGTGAGTGGTAACGCCAGGTCTTACCGCTCTTAAGTTCAGCCGACATTCGATTTTCTGTCTGTGTTGTTCAGAACTACAATGCAGTAATGTGGACTTTCAGTTGAGGTTTGAGATGATTTAAACAAGTGTTTCTTATTAAGTATAAACTTTATTAACGTCGCTACATCACTATTCTTTTTAAATTCTTGAGTTTCAACTTAATATACTTAACTAGGTACGTCACGTATATAAACACTATCTTATACCACTAAGTATTTCAAATGATATGTCCAGACAATCAATATTCACTTAATTTTCTTACATTAAATTAATACATTTTACGGTTTATCATCAAAAATACCGGAGATCTGATGCTTCTACGTTATTTACCTTAGCGAAGTGTAGGTACGTATACGTGGAATACTCATTTTGTGATATTTGACATTATGAAGACGGAGACAAGTCGCACGCAAGCGAGTCGCCAGCACCTTCAACCTAGTTTAATAAATCATATTGCCCCATAATATACCTTCCAAATCCCCATAATCATTCATGTATAAGCTGGAAAATATTACGATACTAGAAATCTCATTTACATTACGCGATAATTATCAATACAACAAGGCGTACAGTGCACCCTCAACACGCAAGTTTCTAAAGTAAAACACCTTAAAAATACATACAAATGCCTCAAATTATTGAAATAATACTTTTGGTAGACTGAATACCTAATTGTGACGAAAAGATATATACGGACCGCTCGGCCGGACACTAGTAGGCGGGAGGAGCCAGCATGCCGCTGGCGTGGACGGAGTGCTCGGTGGCGTCCGGCTCGGCGGTGGAGGGCGCGTCGTCCTGCGCATGCGCCTCGTGCGCCTCGTGCGCTAGGTACGCGGCCGGGTCGTCGCCCGCCATGCCCTCGTCGTCGTCGTACGGGCCCTGCGTCGCCTCCTCCTTCTGTTCCTGCTCGTGGTCGTGCTCGAGCGAGTGCGCGTCAGACGCCCGTGAGTAGTGAGAGTCGATCTGAGGTGACGATGGCAGGATGCCAAGCTTCTTGATGTGCGGTGACTGCAGGCCGTCCAGAGGCGTGGGGCGCAGTTTGCCGATGAGGTCGTTGAGGGTGAAGTGCGTCGGCAGGTGTTCGGAGCGCGGCGGCGGCGGCGACGACGACGTCAGGGGGTGTGCGGTCGTCGTCGTCGTCATCGACAGCGGCTTCCTACCGGCAGAACATACCGACCCTCGTGTTAGAGAGCCGCTTGTAAAATGCACACATGCTACCATACAATCTATATTGAATGTATCGAACAACAATAGTCATGTTAAAGAGTCACTCATTTTGGATGTTTAGGTACAACCAATTATGTTAAAAACAACAAAAATGTTAACTACAAAATACTATTGATACATAGAGTATCACTTAAACAAGAGATTATTAATGTTTATGAAAAACAAAACAATAATGTTAATTATAGAATAATATTGATAGATAAAGTATCAGAAAAACAAGAGATACCAAGCAAAGCCCCCTTCACCCACCCACCAAAAGATTTTGTCAATTTTGAAATTGTTTATTTGACCATCATAAATGTTTTTAAAGAGTTTGAGACAATAACGTCATAGATGCCAAATGTTGTCTGCTGGGTGTAGGGCTCTTGTTTGGTGGTTGGGTTGGCGCAGAGGCCTGATCCCGCGGGCCCGCGCGCTACGAACAAACATCGAGGTAGAACCAAGGTTTAAACTTGGACTTAAATGTTAGCACACTGACTACATCATAAACTAGTGTCCCAAATGTTATTATAGTTAATCATGTCGTCTTTTAGACACGTTGAATACCGGTTGATGAAATTCGTAAACTCGAAACTCGGAACCTGTGCATAGAAGCCGCTATGGGTGTGAGAGGGGGAGCGCGCGGCTAGTCGGGGAGCGGGCCTCCGGAGACGGCTGGCATCTCACCTGGCATTACCCCTGCGCGGAGGACACGGGGATGGAGCCGTAGTTGTAGTAGTAGCAGCGGGTCTGCTCGCAGATGAAGTCCTTGATCTCGCCGCAGTGCTGCGGCTCCCAGTGGAACGTGGGTGCCTTCAAGGACACGCAGCCGTTCGTCATCACGTGCTCCGTTCTGGAATACCGACTAGTTTTTATGCAATATTGCATTGTAGAACCGGTACAGGGAATTTAAAAAGCATTGCCCTTTAATGATACGCTATTTATAAACAAGTTAGCGTAACCAGTGGAGCGCATCGTGGGAAAAACGCGTAACCAGCAATTTTCAAGAAAATATTATTACAGTGGTTGTTTCCTAACATGGGAACCTATAACTTCTTTAGAATTAGACCGTGTAGACATGCAAAGAATGTGAACATCTTCATTAGGGAGGGTTTCCGTTGCATGATTGTTGGGTGCTTCAATCACTCCATAAGGGTCTTGGTTCAAATGCGCGATAGTCTTATAAATGGGTGTAGGAGATTCTCTACAACAGTAACAACGTACCCGTGCCTCGCGGTACGCTGCGGCGCCGTGCTGCCCTGCGGCACGTCGAGAGGGTCGATGCTATCGTCAGCGTGCTGGCTGGGCGCGTCCATCGGCAGCCGCCGCATGTAGTTGAACGTCGCGTTGAACGGCAGGCCCGTGCTCATCCATAAATACATGTCAGTGCCTAAATTGTTGCCTGATGTCCAAAAGTCGTACTTGTTGTAACCTGTAAATAGAAAATACTTCATTATTATTCATGCTTTGAAAATTCCCACGTACTTGGTCAGAGCCGCATACTAAAAATGAATCATGACAAATAATAAACATACATATTGATTGGCAAAGATAAAAATCATAAACAAGCTTTTGTCTTACCAGCATTAGTAAGGTATGTCGTTATAGAGTCTGCCTTTTCTTTCGTTTCAAAAGACGCAAGCTGCAGACCTAATGATCTGTAAAAAAAGGAAATGTTACCGTTTACTCGTTAAGTCGGAAATAGTTTTAATAAAAACACACAACAAACAACGAAGCGAACGCAAAAATTTGAGACCTACCGGAGAACCATAAGCAAAAGAAACGCATATGTTGCCAAGACAACAAATTGTTAAGATTAAGTAATTAATTTCGCAATTTACTGTTGCTTCGTCTGTGGTTTACGAGTGCCGTGGATGGAAATTAATTTTCTTAAGGTGTTTCAACCTATAATAAACAATAAATTCAATTTATTCGGTCCAAAGTTTCACTCCGAACATCAAATAAGGATATTTAACGTTTACGATATTGTTCCGCGTAACATAAGACTTCACTGCAGCACAATTAAGTTGCGCTTACCATAAATGATTCTGCTTAAGAACTATCGTAGAGAATACTATCGCTGCTGCTAATCGTATTCAGCTATTAGCCTGAACAGAGTACAAGTTGCACCAAAGCTTGTTTATCAAGATGCCATTTATTCGCAAAAGACAGCCCGTTCAGGCCACGGCCTTGCCACGATGGGACCACATTCCAAGTCCAAGTTCAGAAAACTCTGAGGGATTAAAAACCTCTACGACATCACGCAACTGCAGGGTAAAAGCTCTATTAATGTTTACTGTATGCCGGGAGTGATATTTGAAGTATGTTTTTAATTTGTAATGACATGAAAGCTATTTTATTTCTCTCAGCTGAATAATTAAAAATCATCAAGTTTTAGCGCGCTAAAAGCTGATAATTACTTCACAGTGTAGTTTATATTATATTGACGGGATATTGATGATGATTGTTGTTATATGGGGACGTATAAATTAAAACTGTTACCTCTAAATTGTGTACCTACTTACATCGCATATCGATAAGCCGTGAGAAAATTTACTGGACCAGTGAAAAACCACGACGAGTAATGATTTAGTGGTAATAAAAGTTGCATTCAATTCGATAAAACAATCATCAATGACATTATAACACGTACTGCAACCTCTCTCCAAAAACAATTCACCATTGAAAGGCGAAACACATTTCAACTCAAGACTTTTTATTGTGAATTAAAACGTCATAAATTATTCTGCACTTGAATTTATCATGAACTTACTGCTAAATATTTGCTCGTCCATTAAGGCACCTGCAGCATACTTTAGTGCCATATTTCTTTTTGCCCCATCTCGTTTCGGACTTGATGGATCCAGTTTTAAAATCGGTCATATATAAATAAAATTACTTTTAGCCTTTTCATCGTCAAGCTTAATTTCCAGTACTTAGTAAGTTATAAATTTCATGTTTTACCATTGCGTTATATTGGAATCGCGTCTTCAGACTAATATTATTCGAATTAAATGTTTCCTGCTAGATGTATTTTGACAGTGCAACAAAAGATCTGCCACAATCACGCGTCCTCGTCACATCGATCCCGTTAGTTTCTTTTTGTCACCGCGATCAAAGCGAACCGTAACACGACTCGGAGCAGTTTGTAAATTATCCACGGGTCCGATGTTATTGCGACCGAGACACATCACCATAAAACTTGTCGTCACGCAGCACCTGCTCCTGAACTGCATCTCGACACGCTTGTCATGCCGCGAATTCGAGTCATATTTTACAACGAGTTTGTCGCGGCCTTAATCGATTTCTCAGTTCCATTATTTTCCTTATAGATTCCGTTTACTTAACGATACGGATATTACGGGTTGAGCTTTACCATCATGAACAATCGGAACCGTAAATAGGTCGTGACTCCGACGCGCTGGAAGGACATCGTGACCGAGCTATGGGGCTACTGACCTCTCATAGCAGTTTGAGTGTGCACGTGGTCGGATTTAGATCGCAGTATATGGCACCTCTCGAGGCGCTTGCGGCACTATAAGTACCATTTTGAACCAAAGGAATCATTTTCTCATATGGGAAATCATTATTTCAAAGAAATGTACTAACGGGCCTTGTAGGCGTATAAATTTATCAAGCTTTAGAGGAAATAGATTTCAAAGACGTTCTCGCTGACGAAATGCATCGATGGAGCGCTTGGACGATCTTCGCAAGTTCCCCAACGTAAGATGATCGTTTGTTGGATCCGAAATAATTTTAATGAGAACGTCGTCACTTTCCATTTACCAATATGAAACGTATCTCAAGATTGGCAATATTGTACTTATACAAATGAGACGGTGCTGATACATGAATGTTTCTGAAGTTTAAGTTCTTATTTAATATCTTCGACATATACAAAATGCGTTTACGTTCTTCCAGTATTTCTTGTATAGCTTGGCACATAGCGAAGGGGTCACCGAACGTGATCTCAATGGCACCAATATTGTTCTCGACTTTTCCCTGGACCTTGTAACTGTAATGGTAATGACCCTGCACTTCCTGGCGGCTAAAGCGTCGGAGCACACCAAGGCGCTTGTTAACGTTAACCCAACTACCAATGTTACTATTCGAACTACACGACACACCAGATAAGAACATACGGAGTCACGATTAAGGAATATTTATCTCACGAGAAACGCCTCAGGAGATGCAAATCTTGCACCTAACTCTGAATATGGTATAATATGAAAGATTGCTACATACCTGCAATACTGATATGCGAGGAAATAGTTGAGTTCTGGGCTGTACGGGTTCATCCTTGAGATAAAGTATTGCACGCCATCTAGCTGTATAGTTGTTATCCTTTGCGCTGAAACAACAGGAAAATAATCGTCATTATAAAGTTAAAAAGCAATAACGGGCAGATGTTAACATTTACATTAGAGCAAGACATAACAGTTTAGATACGTGCAATATTTTGTAGACGAGAGCTAATAAACATAGATTCTCCTTTTAAAGAACATACATAACTTTTTAAAGTAACTTCTCTCCGGCAAAACCCTTTCTCAGTTTAAATCGTTGACACTTAGTATCCAGTTCTCAGTAAGATAAGTGACAATGGATCTGACACAAAATGAATATAGCCGGGATAATGGCGCGCCCCTCATTCAGTTCATTCATTGCTTTAATGCGACGGTTATGAGACGCCCGCGCAGCTCGCCTGCATTACCGCGTGATTTACATCGCACGTCACTTGCCCTGACATTGACACTGTTCTCATCAAGATTATCATAAGAGTATTTCTTACGATACTCTCGTAATAGCGATGTTGATATTTTATCCCTTACAGAGTGAACAATACGTTTTTCTCTCAGCATGGTCGTGGTCATGTCTGGACTTTTTTTGTTCATAATGTATTCCCACACCTCTTTTCACCACTACTTAATATGTTCGCCGCGATGTCTGAACTTCATTGCCATAAAGTTCGCAGTTTTGCACGTCATTTTCGTACTACGATTGCAGTATAATGCAGAGACGTGCATCACATACGAGACAAACTGTTTTGCGGTCGGACCCCCGCTGCGTTGTAACGCCATAATTAATTCAATGTCCACTTCTTGCGGTTGACCGCAAAATTTTATTACTTCCTAATTTGGTTCGGTATGGAAAGCAATGTATCAGGCTACTTGTTATGTCTTAATTAGTTTAGCTACTGAAAATATTGTAAACAAACTTGAGAACGTACCTATAATCTAGATTTCTATAGCAAGATTATTCCAATTATAATTGGTGATTTGCATTAAGTTTGAAGCTTTGAAGTCATTTTGAAGACTGCACCATTAAATTGTAAGAAATCAAGCAACTTCGAAGCTAAGCTAAAACTGAATATTAACTCCGAGTGATCTTGCGAAGTAGACGAGTAGACGTAGATACCGGTCAATACTCCATGATAATAGATTAGAACTGCAGTGTCATCCACTTTAAGAAGCATCGACGCGAATCTCACGCTCGGCCGAGCACGAAATACTCCGGACTGCATCTTACAACCACGACTATATTAAACAAGACCACGACTCCCTGCCTACAAACAAAAACAAGATTTTGTTTTCTTAAGAAAGCAACGACATAGTATTCAATGGTCCTATATAAACCATGTCGTGCCGTACCCTGCGAAATGCAATTGTGAAGCCATCCCGAACCATCCACAAAGAAAATGAAGATTAACATAGACCACTCACGCTTTATATTCAACCATCAAGGAGGTGATTAATAATACGTAATTAAATGTATCATGCTTCGCGTTCGACGGTAGGAGAACACACTAAGAAGCTTCACAGCGCGCTGATCTGATTTACATACTAGTTGTAATGGTATCCATTAATTGGTCTTAGATTGATAGACGCCTTGTCACTCCTTCTCGCGAAGACTTGCATAGATACGAGCGAATTTATTCCCGAACGTTCATTATGTAGGTACATTAGGAAACGCGTCTTGATTTTAATGGCTGCATTATTTTCATCATCATCATTTATTCTGCCCTTTTCCTAATTTACTCGTATTTGGGGTCGGCGCAGCATGTCGTCGTCTTCCATACTTATCTATAATCAAAGTTTCTCTTCTACTACTCAGCCATTTAATGGCTGCATTATTTTGTAGGCTCAATTTCTAAAACACCGACCAGACAATAAATAGACATCTGTAAAAAAACATTATAATCCCGACATAAATTGCCTGAATGTTAAATAATCCAACACTTAACTCTAAAACTACAAGGAAACGTATGCGGACACATGACCGTAAATATCCTTATTGCTTTCCAACAGTTTATTGAGAAACTCAATGGTATATTGTGTACGTTGTTAAGAAAGCTGAGTTCTACAACTCAGCTTTACTCAGTTATTAGAAGTCCTGAGTCTGCTATTGGAATCCATGCATAATGTAACCTCATGCATAAACGATGTCGCGCATTACTTGCTTACTTCGCTTTTACTTCTTGTTCGAGCTTTTCCTTGATGAATGCCGCATTCTGCAGTCACTGTAGGTAATAGCTGCAGCAATTTATCTTTACTCACTACTTTGTTGCTATTCTTTTCACGGTGGTTTTATCTTGCAATCTCTACGATACAAGTAATAATCTTTACAACAAAACTATCGTTCAGTATGACAAATATATCAAGAAAAGCTTTTATGGCTATAAATACCTTCGAAGATAAATTGGAATTAAGTTTGCAGACAATACTGGAAAATAAATGTGTATCCTTTGATTATTCTTAGAAATACTCAGTGAATAGAATAAACTTAGAACTTAAAAGCCGACATTTCCTGGAAGCATTAATGAACCTATTAAATTCTCATAATCGTAGATGTATGAAATGATTACAAAGCGATATATGTGCATAAAAGGCGATAGTTAGGGACGTTTAGAAAGTGCTGGCTGACAGCGAGACGAGTGTACACGAGCAACAATGAGCGTCGGGGAGGCGGGTCACGTCGCGTGACTCATGCGCGCGCGCCGCATACTGATGAAGAGCATCGGCACTCCCGGCCCGTCCACATAGCGTCCGCGTCGTCGGAACAACCAAGTCGAGGATGGCACTGTTCCATATAGTACAGTGCTAGTTTTGTAGGTGCGACAATGCGACCTGACCAGGGCTGTCGATTTGCCACTTCCTTGTATCATGACACAACTTCGCGTTATACATTCCAATTATTTGCAACTTTAAGAAAGCCCTCAATTTTCCCAATAAGTTTTTACCAGGATTTAACACCCTTTTGTAATACAATGTGACACCCCTATTGTAGGGGTGAGTGCACTCGCCGTGGCCGGAGCCACATGGATATCCGGCGAGCTCATCCACCGGACGCTAACGGACCTCTGCCCAAAACCTCGTCGCAAATGTCACGCCCGCGATGTGCCGCGCAATCGCAAACCAACATCGCGATTTGTACTTGCCGACTTTTATTGATTACAAATCGCGATAGCTCGGTTTAGCTAAAGAATTTTAACGTTCACTCTCTGAAGGTACCGTACGAAGACCACTTAAGGACATACAAAAGACTGCACCAGTAAAAAATGTCCCAAAACGAAAGGTTATCAGAATGATCTATATGACAGGCAGTTCTGTGAAAATAAAACTGAGGATTTTAAGACAGTGTGGATGGGTGGTAAAGATAAAGGATACATGAAAACCAAACTTGGTATTTTTACAGTTGAAAAAGGGGAATTTAGAACTACTTTAAGAAGAACTGACCTTAAAGGATTTACCTAAACGAAGAGTGTAATGCAGGGACTGAGTAAGTAGATCCAAGTAGATGAAAGAGAACTTTAAAACTACTTTTACCTCCAAAAGATTCATGACAGATAGAAATAATTCAGTATCACACATTCACTTTTATAACGATAACGTGGATTTCTTAATCAATTCAGTGTACGTCTCAATACCGCGGATATCGTTACTCAATCACCTATCAGCAGTCGGAAGACAGCAGATGTAACCGCCGCGTGCACAATCGCATACAAATCGCGATCCATACCACATTACAGGTATCTCTCCACGATCCTCATACCATGTCACATTAAAATTCGTTTACTGGCTATCTTGTAGGAGAATCTCACGTCGCATATAATAATAACAACTTCCTTCCATTCATTGGTACTGATGTTACATGGGTATAAAAAGTAAGAATCCATGATCATTTTTATTGTTTCAGTCATCGAAGAATCAGTAATTTGATTCGACAAATTAATTTAAATAAATTACAACGTTACAGCAGTTGTCGATCTTATTCGAAATACAAGAGAAAATGACAATGTCATCTTTAAATCTTGATTGATCTTTCCAGACTGTAACAACAATTATATTGAAATGCATTGCATTAATAACCAGCTCATACAAAACAATCCTTTACAGAAATAATTAATAGCTTCTCTAACAAATATGCATTTGCAATTCATTAATAAAAAGCTTTATACGCCTGAACAACTCTCAGCAGGGGAATGTTCTTTATGGAGAATTGATCATTTTTACGCCCTTTCCTGACACTGTAATTACTATTACTTATGCATTCATGGAATTCTGCAAAAGGTCGTGTAATAAACATTAGAATACCATTAAGTACTCCTTATTACATCTAAAGAATAGTGTACATCCAACTGCCGGTAGACTAATTAGTATAAATTAATATCACAGTTTAATTGTAAATCCAAGAATTTCTCATTAAACTGACGATTCAGGTCGTCAATTATACGGCCCCAGAATGTCAGTTATAAACAATTTCTCGGACAGCAAACTCTAGGAATATAGCCCGGCAGAAAATTACAGAATTTTCCTTTAAAGCACAGTTTTCATGTCATATCTAATATCACCCGAGACAGCACTTAAACCAGTTAAGACCGGTTAAAAGACGTTGCAAATTATGCATTATCAGCTTCTAAAAATAACGCATACTCCCCTACGCGTAGGACGTTGGCTTTTCGAAGCATAAAATTTCATCATTATTGTAACGGACACATCCCCACGGGATATAAGCACCTTCATTTTTATAGCAACATTATTTATTGAGTTAATGAATTAATTGGATAAAAACACGTTAGATAAATGCAAGGATAAATGCTGCAAGTACAGCTTGCATATAAAATCCTGCTTGAAATTGCAGTATATTTTATAATTATTTTCTCTAGTTTGTTTATGTTTGTTCTAAGCAGCTAGCGCAAAAAAAAACTGAAGAATACTAGGTATACAAATCATGATAAATTGTTCATACTAGTTCATACCTACATTTTAATCTTTGAATTCAGGAGTTCTTTTCAAACACTAAAATCATATATATTTTATTGAAAACACTAAATCTGCTGTAGCAATTTCGCAAATTTTCAATGTCAATATTCTTGTAGACTCCAAATCCACTATTTCAACAATCAACTAATCCTAAGCTTCGCCATCAAATACGATCAAAAACATTTAAAACTGGCTTCTAACCCTTCCTTTCGTGAAATAGCATTTATGAAAACTAATCTAAGTATTCAAATGTTGTGCCTCACGTTATTTATTTTTTGGAAATGGGATCATAAAATATCATATTTCGAATAAAAGTGAATTTGAGGAGAATTATAAAGACATTTGAATAGTTTAGGAGCCCTCATCCCCAAACGAATCAGGTACGCGACTCTACATTCCGAGCAACGTAAAATATCATGTTACTGCTTTTTACGACATCGTAAACTTTCGTAATAAACATGCAAGGAGATTATTATACCATCAAATCGTTTACGAGTTTCATACAAAAGTAGCAGATATTAAATATTTTACTAAAACCTTCAGCTTGAAGCCAGTTCTTCTATCAGTTAAACGTTGATTAAAAGCTGTGTAATCGTGTAACCGCAAACCGTTGGCGCCGGCGGCGGCGCTGCAGCGGCGGCGCGCGGCGCAATGCATGCGTGTGCGCAATGCAATGCATTACATAACGCGAACCAGTTGGCGGATCGAGCGCAACCACCCGGCCCTCGCGGCGCACGCTCCATCTACTCCATGCATTACACGACGTGTACTTCACGGCCGTGCCAAGTTCAGTGTTAAATATTATACCTTTATCGGATACTAGCTTTTGCCCGTGGCTTCGCTCACTTTAATTTAGAATTTGTCAATTAAACTCGTTAACACGCTACTAAAGTTTCCATAATAATTATAATTCAGTCATGATTCGAAAGAGACGTGACGCCATCTATTATCATAAGAACTTTATTGTGGTTTTGTTCGGGAATAGTACTTTTTCAGGATGATCGGTTCAGTGGTTTAGGCGTGAAAAGGTAACAAACAAACTTACTTTCGTATTTATAATATTAGTTAGGATTAATTAATTAATATTAGTTAGGATTAGAATTGTAAAGTCCCCGTCTTCGATTAGATAAACTCTGTGAGAACATTTACATCGTGATAAAATACTCGTATATTTCTGTATAGATCAGGCAACACTTAGCGTGTCGTTGAACTCTAGGCGGAAAATAGGTTTACGTCAATCCTCATTACGATTTCATGAGTAATGATTGATGATCCGAATACCTGGAGCCACAAAGTAGTTATCAAATTACAGATTTCAAATTAATGTTCAGTAAAAAGTTCAATTTTGGCGTCTATCAAATTTTTTTGATTGGTCTTTTGCGTGGGAACATCGATCGGATTGTTTGTGGTCGGATAACGATCGGAAGGCAAAAAAGGGACTGAGATAATGGCGAACGAACGATGCGCAAGATACGATCCCAAGGACGGCGCGCGCGACTCCTCTCTCGCGCCCGCTACGGAATGCACCTACCAGACTATTTTTAGTAATCAAACCCGATGCCGACCCGGTCCTGGTCCCGGCGGCTGGCCAACGAGACAAACAAATGTCCGCGAACACTAGTGATTCCACTGAAATTATATTGCTAACGAACCCTCCACTGCGGAGCAATTACAAAAACATAGAGCAAAACAAAAACCATCACTGTGGCAAGAAATTGTATCGGCAGCCTGTTTTTTACTGAAGCGTTTGGTGACTAAACCTCTAAATTACTTTTTCTATGAAGAACCAAAGCTCACGTCCGATAAGTAATTTGATACAATCGTCCCACCTGGTGCTGCGGCCACATTACTTTTGAATTATAGTGATAAAAAAATGCTGAAGGTAGAGGATCACAATAAAGTATCACTTATAGAGGGCTTTCGGCACCCGACAGTTGAAGATTAACCTTTAATGTTCCATAAGTATGAAACCATTTCAGTCATCAGCAGGATGGAGTTGCGTTTAAATCTTACTTAATGTTCACAACAAAAAAATGTGACAATACTATTGGATACTTTTAAAATATTATACGTATAAATAGATGATGGCAAAGCCAATGTTGGAATTATGATCCAAATTCCAGAAATGTTAGTCATTATAATAATAATTCCGCGTGTTTATAAATTTACAAAGACGATGGCTTACCCAAACATACACCAAATGAGCTTATTATGCTATAAATTGTTATTTCATTAAAATATCATTGAATTGTGATCAGCTAAGGTTACCGACAGATCCCTTGCCTTTCAAAGCAATTAATCAATTGAATTGAACGATAACCATAACCCTTTGGCCGAGGGTTCATAAATCCGAAATTTTGAATTTATTACTGAAGGAAATTCTAACGAACGCGAAACGCTGGCCCGACCACACGATAGTGATAAAATAGTAGAATGATTAGATATGGTGTCAATAAAAAATTTTTGGTAATACGCATATCTGTTAACAATGATTGAATTCGATACGGACAAATACTAGTCATCGATACAGATTAAGAAAATGCATGAGTCTGACCGGCCAGGCGACTATCTGTGTATAATCTGGAGTCATTTACGGTACCGGTGCGGGCGCTACAAGTACGGGGAGAGGCGGACTCCGCCGCACCATAATATTATTCCATGGAACTGCAGCGCTAGATGTCCTGGCCACGCGGCGGCTAGGCGAGGGCCGATGAACCCCGCACCTGTCGCCGCTCCCTCCGCATCCCCGCACTATTTTTTCCCAACACCGACTTCCGTCGAAGAGTTTTTGCCGACCTGTCGATAACCTGCCCGATAGCTGCGGACACGCCTCATTAGCGGAATCACTCCCTACTATGTTGATTGGTTTAAATCGTCAACCTTTCTCACAGACTCCGCAATCGCAGAGTCATCCTTGATGCGGTAATTCGCTGCATTCCTATAAATGCTTACCTATGTTGTCAAGTGTCAATGACTTGAGATAAAAATGCTTTCTAAGAATCACAAACATTCTCGGAATGCATTTTTATCTCAACTTACAGTTTACGCGAATCTTACGTTTACATTGGGACTTAAAAAAAATCTCTGAAGGTGCTCTGCTTAATTTTGGGTTTACTTAATAGAAAAGTTATCATGAGAAATGATCTTACAAAGATAAAGCAATATAGTATCTCAGTTCCCATAGCGTGCCCTTTCTAATACATTGAATCCGTAAACTTGTGACAGGAGCATGGTACCCGCGAGTGCAGTGTCGCATTGTTCAGGCAGGACACATGAGTGTGTGCGTATAGTGTGTACAGTCGCAGGCGCACTTGAGTCAACACGCGAAACGCGCCGATCTGCTCCCGGCTTTATGGCTCACCTCTGTGTCGTAAGCTTTGTTGATATTAGCCACCGGTTACGACGGATTATACGAATTTTATTGCGTGTAACAAGCTGTAGAACATGAGCAATTTGTTTTTAGCATTTTTGGTTCTCATGAGCTGTAATTTCCTTGACGTATGGTCATTGCTCTACTTCTCTCTCTTTCCCTCCGTTTGTGTTTACTAAGCTTCATTTTCTTGGCGTTTCATTTGATAATTTCTAAGATTTTACATAATACAGTAGTAGCTAAGTATTAAGTGTTTGAAGATGACGATTGAATTAAATAGGTATAGTGCAAGAGTAAAATGTAATAGAAATTATTTACAAGGGGTAATGGTAGGACTAGCTATTGTACTCTAATGAAACTCGAACAATGAAGGTCGAAGACCCGTAGGTCACAGCAACCACCTTGCTGCCAGCACGCCGTGCTATTGTAGCTCTTACATAAGTTATTACCGCTTCGAGTAATTTTATAGCTACATTTAATTTCATTCGCTTCCGCAAGGAGACTGTTGGAATGTATTGTTATTAGATCTTTGTTGTTCGAAGTATTTCTACTACATTATTAATTTTAAGAAAAATTACAGATTAAGGTTAAGGTTACTTGATTAAGCAATTCCTTACATAATAGAAAAAGATGTATTGATATAATATAACATTTTGAAGATTTGGAGATTATTTGGGATGTGCTGCAATGTAACCTTTAATTGTTTTCTGAAGATAAATTAAATAATCACACTTCAGAGATTCATTATTAGGTTGTAATCTTATGAATTCAGGCCCGATACTAAAAATATTGTTTATTTAGAACAGACTGAGATTAGAATAGACATAAAAATAATCATACGGTTCAGTGTCGCAATACTGAAGCGCCACACACTGCGCGTGGTACAAATAACAACACAATTGGAACGTAAATTAACAACAATTTTTGAGGTGACTACGTGACGCAATGATGTCCTGTGAGCTGATTCTTTAGTTTCACACACAAGTCATTTCATTTATCAGTTTAACATGTTATTTCAGTTATCATGTACTAATGCAGAAATTCAGATTCAAGATTTTCAAATTTTATCAATTCAGTTTTTTATGAGAATTGATTATGAGAGTGAGTTAATATCGTACACAATCATTTACATTAAATTAAGCAAGATATTATTGCTTGCACCAAATGTAAATAACTAACAAAATAATAACTATATGACATACCTGCAGCGGGACCGAGGGTGGCTGCGAACAGCAAGAAGCAGGTGGCCAAAACGAGCTGCATGTTGATAGAGTCGAGTCGAGCGATATCAGCGGGGAAGCGATCTGAGCACACTCTGGAGTGCGCACGCGCTACACGGGACACTCGGGCACACTGAACGCGCGCTGCCCGGGACCCCCCCTTATAACACAGACGCGTCCCGCGCGCACCACCGCATGGGACCGCTATTGCGGCCGCAGCCTCTAGTCTCGCGTCCAATACCTCTCCGCCCACAAAGCAGGTCACCAGGGACATATCAACCCAGCAATGTAGCGGACCCCGGACCGGATCCACGCGGCGGTGGTGCGGAGTCGTCAGCCGCGGACGTCCGGCGGCGGGCGGACGCTCGGCTCGGCGGCGCCCGCGCGCCTCGACACGGGAGTTATCTCGGCAAATCGTACCGCACAATAGTTCGCGCTCAATTTGTTCTTGTTGCGGTCGACGCGAATTCTTCGCTTGTCCAAAGGGTTGTCGACGTTGTCGTAGTTTTTTCTCCGCTCACGATCCGATGCGGCGCGCTTCAAGGGTGTGCCTTTGTTATATCTGCCATTGAGGATCACCCTCGCAACCTGTCCGCAATTATTGGGATCGTACCAACTTATCTATTCTTTGGACTCGAAAGAAGCCTGAACTAAAATAAGCGAGTCCCCACCAAGAGTCAATAATGTGGTTGGATACCGCCACCTAAGTTGTCTCGTTAGGTCCTCAAGTTACTGTGATATCATTTTGCTTTTAAGTTATGATCTCGATAGGATATCCTTTTCCAATTATTATTTTCTTCTAAATAAAAAATAAATTTTCTTTAAATTGCTTTTTTTCTGTTTGCGGCTTCGACGCGAAGTTATTCCCATAAACGCAGACAAGTGCACTGTTAATCGATATTAATTAAAGGTCGACACAAACAGACGCGCCGAGTTCAATATTAGATCTTTGCTGAAATAAAAGCAAATGGGGGAGACGCGGGGCACTTGAAAGCCGCCGCCGCATCTTCACCACTTTAAACATGTTGCTTTGAAAGCCACGTTAATTGGTGGGACGCTATTTGCTTTGCACGCCATGCGGCCCTCCCAGCTTTGACATTGCCATACCATACAAATGCTATTCCTATGTGTGCCTATTTCAGGACACCTTAAACATTCCCTCCATTTAACTGTTTAATAAAAAATCTAGGCTAAAAATAAACGTGGTTATTTAAATTTTCATCTCAATACAAGACACTGCACTTAAATGATCTTGCAAAAGTTGAAGTGCCCTAGAGCCCGCAGCTCGCAAAAACACTTGAAATTTCTTTTTTATCGCATTCAAGCGATACCTATCAGTATTGTTTTACATCCGATGAATTACATTCGAGGGCGAAACCAGTCGATAAAATAAAATTCACGGTTAAAAAAATATGAAGGTATTACTTTAATAGCTGCAAGATGAAAAAAAAGCTTGAAGATTCGAGCGATACAATGTTTTTTGATCCGAAGATGTTACTCCGCTTCGGGGAGTATTTAATTGAACGGGAGCATGACTCCGATGTTTTGAATAATGGTAGTAATAGACCGCACATGCCGCTCAAACAAAACTATTTATGCAGCATTCACAATGCGCGATTGCCGTGCGCTGTGCTGGCCGACGACACGACATTAATTGATATCATTGTCTCTATAATTATTTTCTTTCAAAATAAATGAAAATGCAAGAAAACACCTTATTGTTTAAAACCTGAAAAACTTTCAAGCTTTATCACTTCGAGTCTCATTCGCACGTGGCGTCGGCGACGACGGCGGGTATATTTTCTCGCGCGGTTCCTCTTGCGCGTATTTTTCAGGCCATGTGATGTACTAGGTACCGAGTGGAACTCTTAAAAACGAAAATCAATTAAAATAAATATGCTTTCTTAGGCAAATAGGTTATTAAAACGACCTACATAAAAACATCCTCGGCTACCGTGAGTCTAAGTTAACATGAAATAAACGTAAATGTAGAGGTATAAAAAGCTGTAAAATAAATACCTATAGCCACTTAGCTCGAGCCATTTTGCACTAAAAGAATGAAGTTTAACTGCACTTTAGATATGAGAGATGATCAATGCTCGAAACCCGTAGATGTGTCGCCGGTCCTCAATCATAGCGTCCGTCAACGTTGTGATTATTCTAATGTTTTCGAGTTGCATGCGATGTCTGCGCCTGCGGTGGTCGCCGCCGACTACTCTGATTACCGCGATTACGATAAAAATGCACCCGCTATCGTTTAAATGTTACCGTTTTAAAAATAACCGCGTAATAGTCAACCGCAATAGCAATGAACACTAAAAATAAAATATTACGTAGACGGTCCCCTTAGCTTGACGTCCCTGAATAACATTGGGAATATTGCCCGATCATTATGCTGTGTGCACGTCGCTAGTGGTCCGCCATTTACATAGGGCTTACTATTAAATTATCCATTACGATCTGAATCTTCACATATATATAAAGTTTAGTGTTCTTGATGACTCATGCACGAATGTGCCTAGACTACATACCTGAAATGACTAAACTTGGTATTTTATTTTGAGTATTCCGGCTGAGGTTTGTGGGCCCACCATCTAATGCACCCGACTATACCTTGGTCCGTGTAGACATTGCATCCAACCCACGTCGTCGTGCAGTTTTATATGTAGCTATAAACTTTGTCGTGTTCAGCTAGAACATAACGCACGATATTATTTGAAAATGTTTTACGGCACGTAAATGCCCTTTTAGGACCCATGTCTTGGCTAAGCTTATAATAGAATAGCTCGGTAGCAGGACTAAATTCTTTTCTAGACATTTATGAGCAGAGAACCACCCGACTTTATCTCAACGTTTAATACCTAAACTTATAGTTTAGGTTTCAGAAAGCCAACTCTGTGATCATTATGTCTCCTGATATATTTTCCAAGAAACAAACTAAGAGGCGATAGCGATGAAATTTATCGACTTTCAGAAAGAAAAGCACTAATAATGTGTTCTTCATTATTCAATATACCTATCTAATAACAGTTATCTTTAAAGTTCAAAGTTTATAAATCGGTATCCTCTGTTGTATTTCTTTCGCAGGCTCTACGAGTATAAGCTTCATCTAAGTTCAATCAAAACAATCAATCAATGTGAACCATTAGATATGTTTGAATAGTTTTGTGGTGGTCCGCACTGTAAGTGTATTGAACAACTCCTGTTGAAGATAAATAAGTTTGTGGTTGCAATTTTCTAACGATCACCAAGGATGCAGAAGCGGAAATAATAAAACAAAATACAAAGTCCAGACCAGTCGATATAAAACGCAAGTCTAAAAGAATTTAACTGTGGTCCTATCCTTATAAAATATTCTTGAAAGTCCTTCTTTTTAACGTCCACAATTAAGCCTTTATTCTCGGTGACTGCGGACCGTAGACCTATTATGTATTTTAATCCATACGCAAGTATTTTTTCTGACCCCTAAGGGGATCTAAAAATAAATGCATCGCGTGGCTACGTTGGCACGAAAGACCAAAAAGAAGCGCTTGAGATCGCACCCATAGAGCTGTACGAGTGAATCCGTAACTAAATTGCATGATTGGCGCGGTTCGCTACTTATTTGCACAATTTCCATTACTTAATCAAATTATTACCTGCTTGCCGATCGTTCCGCGAGCTGCCCGCGGTTTTTCTTATTTCCCGTGGGATTCTCGGGTTTTCTAACGATTAGATCGTTCTTAGCCAAAGGAAATGAGCCTTTTGAACAGTGATGTGATCCCGTATTTTTTCAATTACCATGTTAAAGACTAGGATTGTTCTTTGTGCATTTCAATGTAGTTATTGCATTTAAATAGAATAGTTTTTATGAATTATGTGCATTTAATGCTTAAGTAGATCATATTATAAACTAGCTTTTGCCCGCGACCTCCGTTCGCGTGAAATTATTATAAAAATATTACTTTCCTTTTTGAATCGAATTTTGTGTCCAATTTTAAGGGTTTTAACTTTTTTGCACGGCACCCTAATTCTTATTCTAAAATAAAAGTAGCCTAAGTTACTCCTTATAACATCAGCTATCTGCCCGTCAAAGTTCCGGAGATTAGCGGGAATAAACAGACAGACAGAAAGACAGGCAAGAATTAAAAAAAAATATTTTTGATAGAAGTGCCGTATATATTTTCATATGCATTCAGTAAAACCTTTTATTTTGATATTACAAACAGACACTTCAATTTTATTTATTTGTATAGATTACTCATATTGATTGTACAGGGAAAAACAAAATTGATTATTTCACAAGTACTTAGCTAAAGGAAAATCTTTTGCGGAAATCTGTGTCATTTGACCGTACCCCACGGTTCTAAAATTGTTTAACTGTATCAGTTATTCTTAAGCTTTCAAAAGATTAAGGCAAGTCTCTATGATGACAATTTGGTCATTATTATAACATTATTTTACATGTTAAAATGATGTGAAAAAATGTTACCACACGGTACCTTCCCGCGTTAGCATTGCATTATTCAAAGCAGCTGAAAACACACTGCGTTTTATGAAAAAATTTAAATCAAAATTGGTCCAGTTGCTTTCATGAAAATAAAAAATGTTTAAAAAAGGTTTTTACGTGAGTACCTAATAGCTCGAATATTTTTTTCCTTTATGGCTAAATATTTCCAAGGTAGGTACTAAGATTCTTATTCAGTAAGTACTTGTTTTGTCATACAAGATATCTTTTTGAAAAGTAACTTAATTCCCACCTCAAACATATAAATGACCCATATAAATATAGATCATCGCAATAGATCTTACTTATGCTGCGCTTACTTGAAGGGCTCCTAGCTTTATGTATCATACAATACAAGTTTTTTCCGAGGTAAGCAGCGCTGTTGATTATAATAAAATGGCCTATTATACGCCCGTCTACGGATATCCTTGGCACAATAATGTATTTATTCTATAAGTCATTATCGCCCATCGATGTAACACTAGATAAATCTTGAGAAAAGTTGAACGAACTAAATCTCATTTACTCTTTTTTGTTTCCAGCAGATGTTTATTGCTCCCCTCTAGTTTGGAATAGCGTAAAATTGATAGAACGAATCGGTATAATGTTGTCAGACCGATTTGAAGCGTGTTTTTATTATTGCAATTTTCGACTCTGTGATCCCATAAACATTGCCTACTAGAACTAATGTTGTATTTACGTAAATATGTTTTTATCGACCGCACCAAATTTCAAGGAAATCATTTAGAAGAATCAATACGTCCTTCCGTGAAATCAAAGTGGTTTTTCCTTGTCCGCGGGAAGGAATGAAACTTAAAGCTCAAATTAAGTTCAGGAGCCTTCAGATAAATTCGGAACACGGTCGTATTTGATGTTTAAATGAATGTATCGGTGGAATTTGATTGATTTAGCTTGTTAGTAGTCGGAATCTTAATCACTAAAATCACTCCTGACATCGCGGCAAAGTATACCGGTCCAAGACGCAATTAGAGTTTTTTGGCCCCAGAGTGCGTCGCTATTAAGACGGCGGCGGCGCAGCATTTGCATGGCTCAGCTGCGCCTGCGCACCGTGTCGTGTCCGGCGTGCCTTATGATGACACTTTGTATTTATAACTGTGAAGTATGCAACTTGTTCTCTTAAGAATTACTTTAATTAATGTTATGTTTTGTAATGCACTTTTTAAAAGAGTCTTTGCATTTCTTAGAGACAGCTCTACCAATGTTGTAGGTATAATCTCTACCATTTTTTTCTTTTATTTACAATCTTGCGAGACTGCTTTAGAACATAATAAAACAGTGATTTGTTTCTTAGAACACCCGTCCACCAGTACCCAGTGCAGAAATACTAAAATTTGCAAAACACGTGATAACAATTCTTCGTTTCTCTATCTTCGCATGCCATCCCCAGCTGCCAGTTATCGTATTTCATTTTGTTCTTGCTTTAATGCAGACATGGATAAGAAGAGCCCATCACTTCTCTATATGTGACTTATGTTATTATTAACTTAAGATCTAGTGATATTTATTCCGAAGATGCATGCGAAGTCTCGTTAGAATTCGTCGCCAGACTATAAAGTTTAGAGTCATAATTCAGTAACATACAAGCTCGTTGTTTTATCTATATGCATTTTGTATAAATAATATTGCCGCTTTCATTTCCCGCGTGGGTTGAGCTAACTCAACCAACATCATAATTTAGCAAAATACTAATACAGTTATAAAACATAATGTGCGCCATGTATTTTCTATTATGAAGAGTCCACGTGCAAGCTAATAGATTTGATAGCCTACGATAGGCGTAATGCTACATTGATTCGCGTCGCACCGTCGCGCGTCGCCCTGACGTCAGTGGTTATGTGTTTAAGCAATTACTCCCTAGAGATTGAAGGCACAACATCAGTCTTGGCCGGCGTAAGATCGCTTCCCGTTATAATTGACGTACACACGAGGGCCTGCCGAGGTGTCAGAAGACTGGAGGGACCGCGAAGGCACGCCTCACACCTCCACTATAATTTACCCCGGCCGTGTACACGACAACCCCTAATCACGAATGTGTTTAGTAAAATCATCATTTTCAACACATTCGAAGTTTGTATCGATTAATTGCAACAAGATCCTTACTGCAACTTCAATTGGGTATATCTATATATTACGATAAACATTAAAATATTAACCGGATGCGTTACCTATGTAATTTTTCGTAATTATCATCCATTATATCAGGGATGAGGGTATCTTATTAATTTTACGTTGTCTTGCTGTAATTAATTTAGCCTTAACGTTGCTGGCGCTGCGTGCAGCGAAAGACAACTTAGTCGTTTGTGAAAAATATGAAACGAAGTTTATTGCACTCTGTGATGAGTTTTTCAAGGTGGTCCTGCCATAGGGACTAAGCACTGGATATAGTAGTATCTTACGTTTAATAAAAGTTATTTAATGAGGCAAAAAAATAAAATATTATGGAGCAGCTTAACTTGAACAAAATTTAAACTAGACATTCGATTTTATAAAAAGAGCATAGAGTAGACAACATTGCTGGCGGTTTCGATGGTTGGAAAAAAAAGAAGCCAGTTCATATTCCTAAAAAGATTTAAACACCTACTGGCCCCTCCGCTTACCCACATCTTTCAGGTTTGTTTATCTAAAGGGATATTTCCAAAATTGCTGAAAAAGTCTGTGGTGACACCTATTTTTAAGTCTGGAGACAAAATGAGTGTGAATAACTACAGACCCATTTCAGTACTAACAGGACTGTCAAAAATCTTAGAAAAAATCATAAACAGTAGACTGATAAAATATCTGGAAGAGAACAAACTACTTTCAGATAATCAATTTGGGTTTAGGCCTAAAAAATCAACTAACCAAGCAGTAAACAAATTGATTAATTACATTTCTACAAATCTGGATAGTGGAATGCATACAGTGGGTATTTTTCTAGACCTTGCCAAGGCCTTTGACACTATTTCTTGCACTACTCTTTTGCAGAAGCTTGAATCACTTGGGATAAGAGGAGCGCAGCTTCTACTATTATCTGATTATCTTAACGATCGACAGCAATGTGTAAAAATTGGTCCGACTACAAGTTCTGATCATTCTAATACTTGTTTTGGAATTCCACAAGGCAGTATACTAGGTCCTACATTATTTTTAGTCTATATTAATGATCTTTGCAGCCTGACACTCAAAAATGGTGTTGTAATGTCTTATGCGGATGATACTGCTCTGTTATTTGCAGCTAAATCAAGGGCTGAGGCCTATGAACATGCTCAGAATGGTTTCAACATTGTATCTAATTGGCTCCAGAATAATCTTCTAACCCTGAATGCTGATAAAACAAAATACATTTCATTTACAATGAGAAATACTAACATACCGCTTACTAACCAAACAATTTACGCGCATACCTGTAGCACGTACGCTGACACTGCATGTTCTTGCCCTACTTTAGAAAAAGCTGACCATTTGAAATATCTTGGTGTCACTATTGACTCCAATCTAAATTTCCGTAAACATATCGAGTTACTATGTGCTAGAGTGCGCAAACTAATTTATGTTTTTAAGTATTTACGTAATGTAGCCGACTATAAATTAATAAAACAGGTTTATTTAGCGTTGTGTCAGTCTATTCTAACCTATTGCATAACATCCTGGGGGGGGGCGGGAAATTCGATTCTTCTCCCTCTAGAACGTGCTCAAAGAGCAATTCTAAAGGTTGCTACCTTTCGTCCGTTTAGATTTCCTACACATCTGCTCTACAAAGCATGTAATGTGCTCACAGTACGGCAATTATTTATTCTTCACATTATACTACAGCAGCACTCTACCCTTCCCTATGACCCAGTTCCTTCCGATAGGAGAAGAAAAGACCTGGTTTGCACAAAGCCTCAAACTAGACATGCGTTTGCTAGTCGATTTTATGTGTTTTTAGGACCTTTTCTGTATAATAGACTCAACAAGAAACTAAACTTCTATAGTCTAAGTTATAGGAAATGTAATTTTGTAATATCGGATTATTTAGCGATGCTTAATTACACGGACACAGAAAAACTTCTAGAAGTCCTGGTTTGATTTGATATGTCATCTCCTCGTATTTAGTTGTACATATTGTTATTAAGTTAGTTTTAATGTTCACCGTTTTTGTTCCTAGATTTACTTTATTTTAAAATTTTCCTGTCCTAATTAAATTATGCATTGTAAAGTGATGGCCTGAAACACAGGTTTAAATAAACCTAGATCAGGCAGGTCGCTACCTAACATTTGATTTCGCCATTATCGTAACTTGCAACAGTTATATATATTTTAGTTATAGTTTACTTATAAGCACTAATTATACAATTGTTTAGAAATAACACTACTGCACCTAAATGTACACTTTTGTAATACCTAC
The DNA here is from genome assembly GCA_950022335.1 of Eurois occulta. Lineage (NCBI taxonomy): Eukaryota > Metazoa > Arthropoda > Insecta > Lepidoptera > Noctuidae > Eurois > Eurois occulta. The sequence goes on along the minus strand of OX465479.1, from coordinate 13,826,831 downwards.
TTTTTTGAAATAAATTATTCTTATTCTTATTCTAAAGTACCTACCCATACCTTCACGTAGGATCAACTATTCAATATCCCGCAGAAAACAGAAAATGGCCGGCGTTATCATAATAATTATTGGAGTGTTGACGTGTGATTTCCTTCCCAAAGGTTCAAGGTTATGAACGTGATTTTGAAATATCGTAAAACCAATCTCAATGGCTCATCTGCGGCGCCGATCACTACTTTCTCACGACCGAATAGCAATACCTGACCCCCAACTTTCGCCCCTACGAAAAAGGGTGTAAGGGCCATAATCCCTTATTGATTGGAATGGTAGATTTTTTTTTCTGCATTTTATATCCTAAGTGTTTTGTTTGAAGGTCGTGTTTAGCGGCCAGTGGTGCCGTTCTTTGTTATCCGTGTTGACTCTAAAAATATTGACACTGGATCAACACGTGTAGTGGGGCTTGTTTGCTGTATCAAATAAACGAACAAGGGAAACTGCTATACGAATCTTCAAGAAATACCTTTAACACAACTCTTTAATTGCTAGATTTTATATATCTTGTACTACAGCCTTTCAATAATAGTAAAGAGGTTAATAAGAGCTCTGAATTGCAGACCCAAAAATTTACAACAAGCAAAACAGTTTTGGAAGTCGAATGTCAGTTATCCCATCTTAAATATTTACGTATCCCGCCGCCTTTAGGCCGGGACCTTACTTACACATACCCGGGAAAGAGCATGGCTGCTGATTCGACGGTTGATAGATTCTGTTTTTTTTTTACTTTTACCTTCAAGGTACAAAATATAACGATTATCTACTTGGGCATTGCTGAATGGGCTACTATAAATGATGGTCCTTGAGCAGGTCAAAAAACTGAATATTTTATTCCATTGAACCTTCTCAGGTCGTCAATTACTGCCAATGAAGACTCTCTATTACTTTAGTTACAAACATTCACAAATAGTCAATGTGGAAAATTCGTAGCGTATCATGGTATTCACATCGCTGCACCGTGTGCCGACGCAGCCGCGCGGCGCGTATCTAAAGCTCAATTGCACAATTAGGGTCAGCTCACACCGAGACGCGACGCGACGCGACGCTGCGCGTACACTTTAAAAGAGCGACTCAAAATACAACTTTATTTTCTACACGAAAAGATACACATTTCATTGTGAGAATTTAGAATACGTTGCCCCATGCAGCGCTGCGCCTCGTGATGCCTCGCGGCGTAGAGCGACGCATCGCGACGCAGCGCTGCATCGCCGGTACGCGCAGCGTCCAAGAGCGGCGCTGCGCCTCACGACGCTGCGCGACGCCGCGCGACGCCGCGCGGCGTCGCGAGGCGCAGCCGAGGCTGCCGTGGCGACTTCTCTCTACAGACTTCGTGTAGAATTGATGCAGTTCGGTCGAGTGCTTGAGTGAAATTATAATGATAGACTGGCATCTTGTTATAATCGGACTTCTTGCAGAAGAGGAAGAGGAAGAAGAATACCAAAATAAATTTTTAAAATTATTTTTTGCATTTCTGTCACTATAGTGTTTGATAATACATTATACAAACATTCGTAGAGCTGCACAAAAAAAACCACTTCTCCTCGATCTCCATAATGTACGAGTACCCGCCAAATCTACGTCGTTCTCATGCGCTTGCAAATGGTAGACTACGGGTGGACGCGGGGCGGGGCACGTGGCGAATGTAGACACGTTCCGCTGCGCCGCGCGGCGTACCGCTGCGCCGCGCGGCGTCTCGCTGCGCAGCGAGGCGTCGTGTTGCCAACGATTTTACTATGCGCCTCGCGACGTTGCGATGCGTCTCGCGGCGCCGCGCGGCGCAGCACGAAATCACTGGCCTCTTCCAGTATCGTCGCGTCGCGTCGCGTCGCGTCGCGTCGCGTCGCGTCTCGGTGTGAGCTGACCCTTAGTGTTGCCTCCATTGTGCTTCCGGATTCCCTCGGGATTGCTCTCAGCTCTCAGGCCCAACATACATTTTCCTCACCGACACTACACTTATAATATTCTATAAACGTCGCCATCGCTGTTCATGCTCATAATACAATATGACGATAAATTCCTGTCGTAAAGTTTTACACAGCGTGATTAATAATAGCTGCGAATTAATAATCGGTCAAGTATAAAATGGACGTTTCCGCAAGTAATGCACAAACACATCCGTACCACGATTTATATGCTTTACGGCTGCGGTATCTCCTTGAGTTATTAACCAAGGATATAGGCATCAACAACCGGCAATTAAAATGTTATCCAGAACCTTCCGGGAAACCGAGCGCTGGATCCGCAGACGCCTCCCGCTGCTCGTCAATCTTGCCGTAATCCCCGCGAAAATAACCACGCTTTATAAAATCATCAGGTACGTACCATTTTTTACGGCCCATATTTCGCCATTTTTAAGATTTTTGTCACTCAAACATCATTCTGCTCCACAAAAAGGGTAATAAGTCAGAAATTAATAATTACAGGCCGTAGAAGTACAGCCGCAATAAAATTACTAACTACAGGTCCAACATTTAAAATAGAGAAAGGAGTCAAACGGGTGACCCGCTATCGCCTAAACTGTTCACCAGTACCTTCTAAGGAATCTTCAAGAAGTTGGCAGCCGATTGGAGAGAAAGAGGCATTGTTCTCGGCGAGACGAGACTGTCAAATCTACGTTTCGCCGACGACATTGTTCTCTTTCATCCTCAGCCACAGAACTTTAGCTAATGCTTCAAGATAAATATTTTGGGACAACCAGCACACCGCCATCTGATCCCAAACTAGGCAGAGCCTGTACTATGTCAACCAGACAACTGATAAACATACTTATATATTTCTAAATACATACATATTATAGATAAATCACACCCAGATACAGAACAAATAATCGTACTCATCGCACAAAGATTTGTCCTGTGTGGGAATCGAACCCACGACCTCCGTCCTAGCAGTCAGGGTCACTAACCACTAGACCAACAGGCCTGAAGATCTAAGCGATGCAAGCCTTGAGGTTGAACTGAAGATGAGTATGTCGAAGACTAAAGTTATGTGTAATGAAACACCCAAAATAATAAAAGTAGACGGGGACACAATCCATTATGTTCAGAAATACCTTTACTTGGGTCAAGTAGTCTCTTTCCAGGCAGACAGAAGTCGCAAGATGAACAAAAAACGCCTGGAAGAGCTACTGATCCACGAAGGAACTATTCAGGGGTGAGTTGCCCATGGCACTTAAAAACGCAAACTCATGTGTATTCTCCCCGCACAGACTTGGTATTTAATTGACATCCAGAAATCCAAACTCAAGGTTTGCCAACGAGCATTGGAGCGCAGTAGGTATATTACGTGTCAAATTAACAGATCGTGTTCGAAAACCAATGCTGCACTCCAAAACAATATTGTTTATTTTTAAAATAGCTGACGAGGCTCAAAAGGCTGCCCAACGCTAATGGGATTGGGCAGGACATGTCTGCCGCATGCCGAACCAACTGTGGGCCAAAATAGCAGGAAACTGGTGCCCTGGCACAGTGAGGCGGGGTCGCGGCGGGCCACGAAGGAGTTGGCGGGACGAACTAGACAGGTTCCGTCAGAACTGGAAGGAGGACGCGCGGGTTCAGGAGAAATGGAAGGAGTGGAGGGAGGCCTTTGCCCAGACAGAGCAGAGCAGGCTAGCTAGTGTGGCTGGGTCATGGAAACGGCCATGTGTTGTACGTGAATACGTTTACGTAACGGGTAATATTTTGGCTCGGCCGTATTGACTCGGTCATAAATATTATGGTGTTTTATTGGTACCATTCAATTACTCTTGAGAAGCCTTTTCCAACCGTATACGATCGCTGTATTTAGATTTGACTTTTTGACGCGTATAGGCCGACACAATTTTTTTTTTATCACAATATGATATTCACTGTCACTATTTTACACTAATGTTTTGTATACAATCGATAGATTTTGACGAGAGCTGACGATTGAAACTAAAACGAACGCCGCAACTTTTCTGAGTCAAAAGTTATACTAAGTGGAAATCTAGATACGCAGCAAAATGACCTCAAAATGGCGGCGCTTCCCCTCACCTTCTCTGTCCTCACTTGGCGTAGTGAATTCTTTGATCCTTTAACTATCCAATGGTGTAATTGAATTTAGGATGGAGATGATAGATATGAAACTGCAACACCAAACTCTGTCTGTCTGTCTGTCTGTCTGTCTCCAGGCTGTATCTCATAAACCGTGATAGCTAGAAAGCTGAAATTTTCACAAATGATGTATTACTATTGCCGCTATAACAACAAATACTAAAAATTAAAAAAAATATATATATTAAGGGGGGCTCCCATACAACAGATATGATTTTTTTTTTGCCATTTTTGTAGATAATGGTACGGAACCCTTCGTGCGCGAGTCCGACTCGCACTTGGCCGGTTTTTTTACTTGCCCCTCACTATAGAAGCAATTTTAAAGACGTATTCAAGTCAAAAAAAAAAACCGTTTAAGATAAGCTACTCCTAAAACATAAATCAGGCCTCTGAACGATTATAAGTAGGTATCAGTTTATAATTATGTATTTATTTTCTTACTATTTCAGTGACTTGTCATAGCCAACCCATAATAATCATTATATGAACAAAATATTGCAAAAATAAAATACCATGTTATTGTGACTCCGTGTGAAAGCAGAAAAATGGTGGCTTTGAATACTGCAATGTCTGTTCAAATCGGTACTTGGAACTATTTTATGGTCCCCAACCTGCACACAAACACTTTCTTGACGTGTAATAAATCATGAGCATTGATCAGTAAACCTATGAAAAAGAGTTGTGAAAAGAACATTGTATCATGCAAATCCTTGACCTCGGATATTCTATTCAGATGTCATTATTATTCCTGACTCGTATCGCCATTAAGCGGGTACAACTTTGAAAGTGCCTACAAGGAAAGTATTCGCGTACAAAACCTAAGCGGTCATAAATAATACGAGGCGAGCGGAGTCAGCTAATGAATTACGAGTGCGAGACTCATAATAGCGGGTCGCGCGGCGCTAAATGCTGCGCACGCGGTCGCCGCCGCCCGCCGCTGCCGCGGGCAATGTACGCACCGCCGCGCGCCGCGCCCGCGCAGCCTGCGACGCCGCGCTCGCCACGCAACCAACCCTCAGCTTACCTTCGTCGACCGCCGCAGCTAACAAAGAACGCCGATCTCGTGCGAATAGTTCACGCTCTGCCTCTTGCATCATTGTAATAGACGGATGGCTTGGAGTCAACGACATCCGTCGACGAGTCATCGCCGTCATCATTCAACTTGAACTGTCTTCCAAACGGAGCTGTGCATAGTCGTAATGAATCATTACGATGCACGTTCTGAGTTGATACTGATATAATGCGATAAGCTGAACTACGCGAACTGGAAGAGCAGAATTTATAAGAGGCTGCGATGCGCCAAGGCCGCCCAGTCGTTGCTATTATGTAAATAATGCACTCTTATATCGTGCCCTCTATGGTACTCGCTTACTGACTACGACTGCTCATCATAGCGACCCGTCCACGTACCACAAACTCTCATTATTTAAATGGTTTAATGACTTTCAAAAAAATCGTATAATCTTGCACAGAAAAAGAGTACAACACGCTACGGGACTCTACATTTTGTATCATTAAAAAATACAAGCAATCACCTCGGAAATACAGACCTTAATTACAGCAGTCTTAATGTATGCAGTCAGTGCTACATCTGAATTGATAGAACACGTATTAATTGCATACTGGTCTAGTACTTTAGATAAAACAGGCGAGAAGGTAAAGGGTGTCTCGAGCAAATTGGAACACTTAACTGATGGAAATAATGAGTCATCGTGTAGTAATCACGACCTGTCACTGTAGTAACGGTATTGCAAGTGAATAATTTATGCGTCATTGCAAGTCAAAATAAAATTGTACAAAGACGGTTGTCTTCTTATTGATTTTGCCAAAATCTTATTTTACTAATTAAAACACGCTAGAAATCTAGGTTCCGTAAAGGCAACGTTAATGGACGTAAATACACGTAAGAGTAGAAGATCGAAGAGATTATAGAACTGGATTATAGCATTTTAATTTTTATTTCAATTTCTTACACTTGATGGAAAAAATTACCAATTTACATTGGTAATCATAATGTACGATGACGCAAAGCATGGAAAATTATAAATAAAAACTGGCAAAGTGCGAGTCGGACTCGCGCATGAAGGGTTCCTTACCATTATCTATAAAAACGGCAAAAAAAGTCATAGGTATGTGTTGTATGGGAGCCCCACCTAAATATTTTTTTATTCTGTTTTTAGTATTTGTTGTTATAGCGGCAACAGAAATACATCATCTGTGAAAATTTCAACTGTCTAACTATCACGGTTCATGAGATACAGCGTGGTGACAGACGGACAGACAGACAGACAGCGGAGTCTTAATAATAGGATCCCGTTTTACGCTTTGGGTAGGAAACCCTAAAAGTCATATAAAATCAGCAAAATTATTTATTCGATAATCTCGTACCTATAACAGATAGTTATAAAGCGTACACTGGTAACTCGCGAAAACAGTCTCTATGGAAAACACAGAACATAAATGGCAGAGCGTAATATAGTATACTGTATAGAACTGACTTTAATTTTCACACAATATGTTGGTGTAGCACGTAAATATTCAGAAAAGGATGTAAGTAGCATCATAATTATGGTGGTTATCCTCGTACGGCTTCGCGTTAGGTTCATCAGGCTGTTTAGTATCTTCAACCTAGTTTCCACAGGAACTGAAAGGGAATTCAGCAACAGTATGGCAACGAGCTTCTTCAGCTTGTTCAGCTGCAGGATCAGTGTCAAACCCAAGGCGATCAATTACCGACGACATGATAACAGCAATTAATAATATAAAACTAGCCTTATATATCCAATGTTAAAAGGTGGAGTAAAATAACTCGCAAATGAGAACGACATGTATAACTTTTTAAATTCCCAGGAATTTATTTTTAAAAAATTATACAAGCTGTCACAAGCTTAAATCTTCATGATCAAATACAACAGCTCAGCTCTATCATAAAATAAAAATCTTACTTATAAAATATACTATTATAAATGCGAAAGTTTGAATGGATGGCTGTTTATTACTCTATCACGCCAGAACGGCTGAACAGATCTGGATGAAATTGGGCACCTCTGTGCCCATAGACTTCTTTTTTCTCACACATACACAATTTCCACGCGAACGAACGAAGTCGCGGGCAACAGCTAGTATGATTAAGTATGCAGTAATTCAAAATGTTTTCTTGGTCGTTACTTCCAACAAAGAAATAACTAGCTTAATACACGAGTTGTTTGTTTTATTTGCGAATATCAGCAACAGTCGTGAGGCACGTCAAACTGATCACACTCGCGACTCCTAAATCAATAGGAGCGGATCGGCGCGGAAGCGTTGAGTGGTGCCCTCAGCCTTGGTGAGGTGCTGCCCCATGTGGGTTTATCAAGTTCATCACTGTCGCTCGCAGACACGACCCACACCTGGAAGGGTTAGCCCTATTGCATCCAAAAATTACAGAGAAGAAAAGTCAACCGCCATTAGCTGTTCCCGCATAACTTCGTTATCTAAAAACTTTGGCAGTTTGGAATTCACATCTTTAAACGCACTTTAAACATTTTTGGCCTTAAGCAGAGCTGTGAAAATACTAAATACCCTCGCAGGAGTGCTTCTTGGCTAATGGTGACTGCATTCCAACAGTGAGGATTGTCGCCGGAGAAAAGTGGCGTGTCATTGAACCGTCCTGTGGTGAATTGATCTGCTTCCGCCAACACTCGGCAAATAAAATCAATTATTATTACTCCGGTCGCCTCACTGACGACCTGTAGACTAATAACAAAGGACCCTATACTATTAGAAAGTCATCCTCGTGAATATAACAAAGGCAACACTATAAATATACCTATCCACATTCTCTTGCATCTAATGGATGTACCTGTCATTCCTGGTAACTGATTCAGCAAGACTATAAATACAAGCTAAGCACGTGTGTTAATTCCATAGAACGCTATTTAATAAAGATAACCACGTCATGTTATTGTCGCGGTGGCACCGGATAAGCGCTGCGACCGGCCGATTGTCTCGCGACTATCGTAAATAACTCGCGCTGTGTCCGGTGTCGACCACGAATACAGAGTTGCTGGCGACGGCTGGCGAATCCTGGCGTCGCCGCCGAGCCCTCCGCGTCCCCTAACGCGGACCACTCCGCCTTGCCGTCCTTTCTAACGTTACAAGCGAACAAACGTCGCGTCTTGCGATCGACAAGCGCTCGGCGAGAACCCGTGGTTGCGCGTGCTCTCGGTGCGCTCACAGGAAACAGCCTCCGCGCTAGGAATACGGATGAGCGTGACGTGTGCCATGGGCCCGCCGACTTATCTAAACTGAACCTAGTCTCCACCGGTATCTACCGACGTTAAATTATTACTGTCTCTAGGTGTCCATTTACAAAGAGTAAAGTATCCCTATTTATCGACGACGTGCAATTTGAGCAATATAACGACGATCTCGGGCCAAGGACTGGAATTGGCCGTCGGCTATGAATTCCAGCTGAGGCAGAAACAATGGACATATGATATAAATAGGTGGAATAAATATAAAATGGTAGTGTTTATTTGGTCTATTTACTGGCTGAACGATATGCGAAGGGTGCATAGAGGGCGGGCACTCGGGCAGGGATCGAGCGAGCCCGAAGTATTGCCGAGGTCCGATAGCATCGGTGCGCAGCGCGCTATAAATAGATGAGCAGGCAGACCCTTGAACCAGCCGCGGTCGTCACTACGCGCCTCCAAGGGTTACTGCTTAATAACGTTGTATTGCAACAACACTGGCACACAGACAACAGCTAATTAAATACCAAGTCGCTACATATTTGATAGCTCCATATTTCAAGGACTGCACGACGTCAGGATAGGAAACTTAACATTAACGATAAAGGAATTGACATTGATTTAGTAAAATTGGTACTGCTCTATGTATTTTTATTACTATTTGTGCAAAATGAAGCCTTTTAAATGATCAAGGCTGCAAAATAACTTAGAGGTAATTAAGTGGTAGCATGCGACATCCCTGGTTGTTGCTCCGGTACCGCAACAATCCACCATAAAACACGGCAGACGGGGTGCAGCTTCTCGCTTGTTCGCTTTCATTCGCGCATGCGGACGACGCTTATTTTTTTCCCTGATTAGAGTAAAAGATGCGCAACCGGTCGTGGAGCGAAGGCCGCAGCCAGGGACGGGCGTGAGTCGCGCTGTGCCCGCGCCGCCTCCGCGCCCGCTAATGATGCGCCTCCACTGAAGCACTCCTAATTGGACGAACGCCCGACCGCTCCAGGAAAAAATATCCACCAACCATGCGCACAGTACAGAATAATAATAAGAATTGCAAAACATCGCCATCCTGAATTATTAAATTCCAGCTAAATTAAGTAACGTACAATATACAAATAAAATATCCGTGGAAAATTATAAAATTGTGTCCTTACCTGGAACCGTTTTGTTCATACTTAGTCCACACTCTTCGCTTATTATCACTTATCAAGATATGTGAGGTGTGAATATAAAATGATTCAGTTCGGGGAACTATAAAGCTTCCGAGTTACATCACAGGGACACTTTAATGACATAATAATGTTTTATAAACACCATTACAGTTACTCGTATTCTTTTCATGGTGTACCTTGGCGAATGCGATTATGTCAGAGGCACGTACTCTATAAGAATTGCCCTTTAATAACGGTAGAACTATAGTGAACAGTCGTAGATTGCAGACGTACTAAGTCTACCTAGCTGTAAGTAATGATACAATTGACGTTTGTTATTTCTCATTTAGCAGCCGCTGCATTAGTATGTCTCTGTGATTGTGTGAAAAGGAACGTAACATAAACTGCCAACTAGATATTAAAATCAATTTCTCAGCGTCATAAGTATTAATTCGAAACAAGTATTGTCTAGAGCTTATCGCCCGATCGATAAATTTTAGCTAGCACATGTTAAGCAATGTCTAAGTCCAGAAGAACAGTTTTCAGAGATATCATTCGTAGAAAAGTTAGAAAACTCTCAAGTTAGGTACTCCTGAACAAAGAGATATAGAGAGGATAAGCAATATCGTAGAAAAAATGTGACCCCATGAGTCAAGGACGTCTTAGAGGAAAATGACAAGCGCCACGTAACACTTTTACACGAACAAAATAACACAAAACTGGCTTGCTTGTTAAATTAAATCTGATCTACCTACACCGTGTACCAGAAAGGTGTTGTCATATTTCAGGATGTGCTTCAGACCATCAAATTGAACAACTTTCTCCATGGAACAATCATGGAGATCGCGAAAAAAAAATCTACCCCCATACATTTGGGTCGAATAGATATTAAAGTTTTGTACTGGACAGCCGATATTTTTTTCTAGATTCCTATTGTTGTCCCATGGAAAGTGTTCATTTTGATGGTCTGAATCACACCACACCCTGAAATATGACCACACCTTTCTGGTACTCGCTGTATATAAAAAGAAAAAGAACCTTTATGGACATCTGAATCCAACGTGAGATGTAAGTTTGAACCCCAAGCACAAAAGGAAAAAGTTGATATCTTGGACGGTCGTTTGTACCAGAAGGTATTGCGACGCGTATTCTGTTAACCTTCTGTGCCTGCGGAGCTCCACATACATAGTACATGTGTGAACCGATCGTGATGTTGTTCTTTGATAATAATATACAGGGTGTAACAAGACCCTTAACGAAGCCGGCAACCAAGCATTGTGTACATCAAACTAAGTAAGTTTACGCAAAAATTATTGCTGGGAAACGACTTTTTTTTGGGGTGAAAAATCACCGTTTTACGGTAGGACGCAATTTAACGCACTCAAAACATTGTGCTGATGGGTGGATTGAATAGTACGGGGGTCGTGGAGATGTTTAAAGTTAAATCTTACATTTTAAATAAAACTTGTGAAAAAGTTGGAACTTTGACACCCAGGTATGGTCTACATACAACAAAAAAAATATCACAATGACGGGGAGAACAAGTGCCTGTCGGCTTCGTTAAGGGTCATGTTACACCCTTTAGACTTGTAGAATGCTAAAGTATTTTCGTCTCTTGAGTCTTGGAAGAGAAGATTATCTATCAAAACAACATCAGAGCACGTAGCGTTCTGTAATGTTTGATATTCTTTTATCGTTAAACAGCTGTATTACCATTGGTTCAAAAATATTGGTTTTGAGAAAGTTTTAAACAACGTATTCTACAAAAAACCTCAGGTTCGAAGATTGTATTCCCGATTACCAATCAGAGAGCCTGCTTCGTCTCCAAGAACATCTCATTATTTTGTGGTTACGGTGAAAGCCCATATTCAGCACTAGACGTGTACGGTCTGAGAAATCTTGGGGCAAATTTAAGCACGCTTTAAGCCTGATCTTAGGGAGTGGTAGTTCCTGTTAAGGAACCAAGTTTTATTCACTTGAACCTTGCGTCGTGATACTCGTGATCCAGCAGAGGTTTTTGCGAAACATACGACGTTTAAATTTATTGTATCACTCGTACATTATGGTTCTATACTACCGACTTGCAGTCAAATAAATATCTAAGACGCCATTGAACGAACCGGTGCTAGGCTTTTCATCATCATCAACACTCGTGGGTAGGTACAGCTTTTGACAGCTCACTGTAAAGAGTCACTTTCTTTGCGTTATTCTATTTTGAATAAATGTTGTCCAGATCACTCCAGCAAGGTTAACTTAGTACCTCATCCAACGACCCATCGTTTATACCTACGATCCTTGTGGCGCACTCTCTGTCAGTATTCAGCCAGGGACAGAGCCATAAATATAATGACTAAATCCCCTACACAAGAAGTCTTAGCCTTTATTATGCGTGCTGCTTTTCGAAGTGTATGAATAGCATAAAATTCACAAGTACACATTCACTGGAAACCGACGCTTGTCTTCAACGAGAAATGTTTTTTGACAGCTTTGCAGTGCGGAGGCGCGTGCTCTCAGCTGCGCGGACGACAACATGTCACTAGGAATTCCTACGTGGTCACCCATTTCATTTCATTTAATAGCTTGTCATATTAAACTATCTCCGTCAACTTTTCTTTGTCTACTAGGAGAGCCTTATAAGAGCCAGAACCGATTATTATTTTATATACCTGGCTTTTATATTTTCCGTGCGTTCGTGTCGCGCATCTAATGAGAATAACCGCTACAATCGAAGCGTTTGTATGAAGTTGTAAAATAAACTGATTCGCCGCGGCCTCATGTCTGTTCGTAAAGTGACTACGCCTGACTCTCGACCCACGGTCGTGTCATTTAAATTCAATGGACATGTCCCGGCGCGTTATCGGCGCTAACTTGTCGCTCATGAGATTTCCTGGTTATCTCATCCTGTAAATTGTCATTTCTTATTGCAGCCATCGATGCGGCTTGACTAATGAAGATTTAAATCGACGGTGGTGTAAACCGAGTCCCGTTTTACATCCTTCTATTTATCATACTAAGGTGAGATAACGTTACAGGCCAACAGACATATAATTTCCTGAATGAAATTGATATTTAATACACTGCCTTGTTGAAAGGTAGCATCGAATGCATTTGCGGATGTTAGCCAGGGTTCGATCCCCAGGTAAAAGTGTAGATTTTTTTATCAGATGAGGCGTTAGATGATCAGTTTGAAAATATTATTGTTGTAGTTAAAGCTCAACGGCATAGCAGTCCACTGACTGAAAAGACCGTGACTGTAGTTGCGAAAAAACTGCCTAATGTAAATCTACGGTCAAGAATTAACTTTTTTCATAATTTCAGGGTCTTATAGAATATCTGGTTCGTGTCTGGAAGAAGCCGCCGTTAGTGTACTGCGACTATCACGGTCACTCGCGAAAGAAGAACGTGTTCTTCTATGGCTGCGCAGCCGCGGAGAGCTGGTGCAGCAACGACCGGATAGTTCCAGATGAACCAGTCAAATACCTAGTGAGCTGACAAGAATTTAAATGCTATTTTTAACTCTTTTTTACTATATATTTAATTGTAATCAAAAGTCGATTTCGTACTACAAAATGTTCCTATCAAAAACTCTTGAGAACCAAACAATTTGAAATTCAAGAATATTGGTTATAGCCAAAAGTCTTGTGATACGGGTAAGTGGGTACAGTAATAAGATTGTTAGATATTATCAGCTTCCTGATATTATCTATTTGACTTCAACGACATTTAAGGAAAGTGTAGACCTCACAGCCAACTGTCAAAATAACATGAAGTTGATTGTCGGCTTTGTTGGTCTATGTTCACCAGCGCGATAGCTGAAATGAGCGCGATAGCTGATGGGGTTCGAGATTTGACCCCCAATTCTAGCAGTGCTATGAGGATTTTTTTCAAGTAGCGGCCTTATAGATTCGTGAACAGGCTTGCTTGCCTTTAAATGGAAGTGTAACATAATTTCAATAAATTACATCATCTCTGCCAGGGTTTTTGGGGAATAAGCCATAATTGATGAAATATTTCTGCTCCTCAGATGCTGCCAGCGCTAATGCATCGGCTGTCGCCTGCGTTCGCGCTCGGGTCTTGTTCGTTTAGAGTGGAACGGGAACGAGAAAGTACCGCCAGGGTCACCGTGTGGAGGCACCTGGGAGTTACCAGGTCTTACACCATGGAAGCATCCTTCTGTGGATTTGATAGAGGTCCTTTCAAGGTTTGTTGGACATAATCTTGTTATGTTATTTATCATAGTCGTCAGAAGTTGAGTCAGCACAAGAATATCCATAGGTATAGGTACCGAAAAATCTTATTTAGTGCTTATTTTCAACCATATGGTCGATTTTCCTGCAAAACTGCTGCAGTTGTTATTTACGTTTTACTCTATTACTTTCACACGTTCCCAACATAAAAACTAGATTATTCTGAATTAATGTAATCGTGAGACGCTGGATATTCTATCACACTTATACTCCAATTAGAAATGACAGATCTTCAGATTAATGATAAGGATACTTAGCTACCCGCCATGTGGGCTAATACATCTAGCGGTGTCCATCCCATACTCGATAGCAGATCCCACCTGATAAGGGCTACAGTCGCTACAAATCTTCCATCTACTTTATGTGGGAAGACAGCTATTCGTACGTTGTTTTATTAATGAATCATCCTTGCGAGGCTCGTTGTGATTGCGGACCTTTCCTCGTGATATGCTGATCGTAAATTGTTTTTAATTAAGTTTGTACCTACCTACTGTATTGCCGGTCTACCGAATTATTACTAAGTAGGTTATCGTGAGTAGTCTTGATATGAATAGTTTAATTTACTTGTATTATGTATTTTTATTAGTTTTCGTTCGCTTATATACTTTCGGCAGTCCTGATTTTATTTAGACCTTTATTTATGCTAGCATAAAAATATCTTAGTATTTTCTTACATAGATTCCTACTGAACATTTGTTTAAATAAGTATGAAGCTTTCAAATGCCTAATAAAGGAAATCGATAGTAAATAAATCTCCTCAATGAATACGTAATCAGGGATACGTTAATATCAGGTTTATGACTCAACAGCATCAGTCATCATCTGTTTGCAAATTCGTGACACGAAGTATCAATACTACATGACTTAGGACCGTAGGACACATGTATGAATAATACGGTTCACTATCCATTTGCATAAAATGTTAAGACCTAATATAACTTAGCATAATTTTGTTTGGCATAATTATATTTTCGCATAATATAATTACGCATAACAGCTTACGCATAATTTTTTAAGCATAATTTCTCTAACCATAATAATGATGAAGCATAATATTCTAAAGCATAAATTTATTAAGCATAAAGTTCTAAAGCATAACTTTTTTATACGCCCTAGCTTTTTTGCCCGAAGAGGATAATTATACCAATTTATTTCGACGATTGGAAAAAAGCCATATCTCCTGAATCAGGTAATAAATAACATATTAATATAATAATTATACCGTATTGAACAATTTTGTGGGTTTTTTTTCGCTGTAGGAAGCATGAAGCAAGCAAGCATACAGCATGCAAGCAAGCATGCAAGCAAGCATGCAGCAAACAAGCAAGCATGCAGCATGCAAGCAAGCATGCAGCATGCAGCATTCAAGCGAGCATGCAACATGCAGCAGGCAGGGTTTCTGTCACGGCTCCGGCGCTGCGGGCCTCCGGCGGCCCCACGCGTGCTAATCGTCGCAGACGGCTTTCGCTCACCACCGCAGCTTCGGCTTGTTGGCCGGCTTCGCCGGCCAGCCTCAGCCGCGGCGGCTCGCTCGCAGCCACCTGCTCCTCAGCCCGCGGGCCGCCTCTCCCCTACGCGCCTACGCGATTTTAAATTACACTCTAGGGGTAAGACAAACAAGACTACGTGGAGTCGGTTTTGCAGCAATTCGGTTCTGTCACTAACTTTTGTTGCACAGCATATTAAATTTTTAACCAACAATATTTTGTGTGCCTAAATATTATTATGCTAATAGTCATTAGGCCTACTAACGTTATGCGAATCAAATTTATGCCAAAACAAATTAGTCTTTAAGATGATTATGCCAACATAAAATGTATGCCTAAAAAAATTATGCCGAAGTATTATTATGCCAAAACAAATTGTGCCAAAATCGTTATGCCGAAGTATATTAGGACAAAGAACATTATGCGAAAAGAAGGGATCCCGAATAATACCGGTCAAAATATTGCTATTTATAATCTTATCGGATATCCTGGTTGTGTCGAGATCGTATTAACAGAGACAAGAGGATAAAAACTTTAATTATAGTTCGGTCAATTTAGACATTCGAGGGTACAATAATTCGCACCCAGCTCAAAGTTGGTAAGATTGTTCAAAACACCCTCATAAATGAAATCTAAAAAGTCTTCATCGATCCGATACCTGGAAAAAAATTACTCGGGGTCAAAGGTCACAAATACGGGTTTTTCGCGATTTTCAGCAAAACGGTAAGTTTTATCATAAAATTAGTTCTGATAAAAATTGTAGATCAGATCTATAAAAAATGTCTAAATACTTTTTTCCTAAGAACCACCGTTTCTGAGATACAACGATTCAAAAAGTTGGAAGAGTTGTAATCGTCATAATATTTCACACGTTTCCACACCGCCTTTAAGGTAGTGTACTTAGCCCGTTTTTTTTTTGTTGTGTTTTTCTATTTCACGGATCTGTTGTGATTCTGTTTAATTGGAAACTATTGAACAATAATAAAAAAAATAGGGAAATTTATTCGTCTGATTCATATTTCTGTAATACTTCGGCTTCCTCTTCTTCTTGTTCTTCTTCTTCTCCTTGTTTCTTCTTCATCTATTCCAAATTTTTTAAACGATTGTTCTTATCCCCAGGGCTTCCACTTAAACACTCATCACCTCCAGAGCGTGGGCAGCGACTTCTGCGAGGCTCTCAACGGCCTCAACGACTCTGCTACCAATGTAGATATACAGCTCACCAAGGATCTGAACGGGTAAGTAGACAACTTGACACCGTCCATCAATTACTTTACAAAGTAGAAAATATCCGACCATTAAGTGAACTGATGTTGACAAGCGGTTACCAATAATTTTACACCAGTACAGCCTAAACCACACTTGCGTTTACGTTATTTATCGATTCCACACTTCCACAGAGTAAACCACAAAAGCTTTCATGCAAATGCTGAATTTGCGGTTTCGAATTTGATAACCATATAAATTTTATAGATTTTCTTCGAACATAATTGTCTATCTGCATACTATTTTATAGAAACAGCAGAATTCTAACTAAAGATCTACACATAACATACTGACAAATAACTATTTATTTGACAGAAATATCGTAGAGATCAATTTAATTGGTGCTGAAAAAGACAGGCAAGTTGCAAACACAAAGGGTACAGTGAAAACTAACACAAAAGTTTGATTTCACAAATAATCTCTCATTTCAGTCATTCGATGTTACTTTCTCTCATTAAATCTACACTTTTTTTAATATTAACGATGTTTCCGCTATGCTTTCATGCTCCATCAAAGAAAAAACAAACTGCAAAACTTTGCTAGTTATAATTTTAATTATTTCAATACTCGATATATTGTATTTTTTTTTTTTTGGATAGTTAAGAGAGGATTTACTTAGTCCTCTTCATGTTCAGAATGCCATCCATATTATTACCTATCAAGTATATCCCAACGTACTTATTGCATGAACGCATTATTTAAGCTTGTTTACACAAGCTCAAGGTACGAGAACAAGATACACAAACTCGTATACGCGAAGCGATAATAATCACATACAAGTTTCGCAACTATCTACCTGCTTTATGTTAGTCATACATAAGTATCCCTAACGAACTAAAGAATGTACGAAATTATGGACTGAAAAAGGGCTAGGGTTAACTATGGCTAATGTCCGTAATCATGCTCAGGTTTAACACACTAATTTAAGACCGATTCATCTTTCGACATTTTAATTTTTTTGGACAGGAAATTCTGACCAAATTCATTCTTTGAATTTCGAAATGTCTTCGATTATAACCGCACGAAGTCCCACTTTTGAAGACTGCAAACTTGAATCCTAATCACGCTTGAAAATCTTTTTTTATGTATCTAACTTTGAGGTATGTATTCGTTATAGTTACTTTAATCTGTTTTATTTTTGTGTACAGTGAGATTGAAGTGGACAGCGAGGGTGGCTCCGGTTCAGACAGCGTTTTGAAGACAGACTCTGATGAGGACTTCGACTAAATTCGACTTTATATTATAACCTTAGGCTAAGCGCTTGCTACGAAAATAATAAAACCAGGTGCGGTCTGTGTCATGAGCTAGTGTTCAATTAACGTTAGTTTAGTCGCCGATGTCCGGTCTCAGTGTTCGTGACGTCCAGCAGATCTACTTGTGTGTCTAAAAAGAGTAATAGTTACGAAATTACGAGTTCATAAACAAATCAATGGTTTACCAAACATGGTTTTTTTATGTTCTTTTGTGAAGTCACGGTATTTCCAGAACGAATAGGGGTAGCTATTTTAGAAGTTCACCTACTTTGTTATGAATTTACATGATATCCGATTTAAACTGTTGCCCTAAGTTATATTATGTGCAAAATTCGTCCGTGTATTATAAGGCCGTGATCACATAGATTGTTGTTTGATTTAAGTTAAATTTTAAGTGGCTTGTGATCTCAATTACAAATAAATTATGAAATCACTTTATGGGATTTGTTTTTGACTCTATCTATTTATTTCCGTCCATCTTAGAGGTTTGTGTAAAGAACAAAGAAAGCATGCATTAAAAATTCCAAAACTATATTGTCATCATTAACAATAAATTACAATTTATACTATAATTAAATAAATAATTTGCACTTCGCATTAATACTTTCATTCACTGTACTGGTTGGGTTACCAGTAAAATTAATGAAAATGTTACAATATTAAACAAATATAAATCGTGGAATTCTACATAAATTGATACAATAATAATATGACGTCCGATTGCTAATGTGATATAATAATAGTTTATAAAAATTAACAAATAATAAATTCTGGTTAGACAAGATTTCGGTTACAACATTTATAAATATTAACAAAATACTGATATAAAACGATGTTATAAAAATTATGATAATATTCTTAAAATAAATGTAGTGCACGAAGCTTTAGTTTTGTTCTAGGATCACACCTAACATAAACCTAACCTAACTTCTAAACCGAAGGTAAATTAACAGAAAAATACAATATTATAACGAGTTATAACTGGAGGGGACGAGAGTAGACTTCGGAGGCTTTATCATGACTTATAACCTCAGAATTAATGTAGCAGTTCTGCTCTGCAGCTGCGCCAAAAACTCACCCTCTATCTAAAGGCGGGTCCACACATATGTAAAAAAACCTGTCCGTTCCGTGAGGGTATTATTAGGTATCGAGATTAGATTATTTTTATGTAATCCTTTTCGGAAAACAAGTAAAAAAAAAACTACCCCGATAAAAATTAAATAAAATGTACTAAAATGAGGAAACTTATATGGCAACACACACGGGCGCGAGCGGTCGCTTCTCGGGTAGTGACGTCATAAAAAAAACAAAACTATCAAACATACTTGCCGAAGATGGTGTTGTCACGTTTTAAAAGTTTGTTAGAATTTAGGGAAACGGTGGTAATTTGGGACAAAAATCATGCATTTTAAATTTCTGAATATTTTTATGTTTCTTATTTCATTTGGCAATGTCAATGGTATACCTAAATGCACGTTTCGGATCGGTCAGGTTTTTTTTAACATATTTTATATTTCATGGTAATTCCCCAGAGTTATGAGTAAAGCGGATAAAAAATATCTCCTTATAAGGGAATCTGTTTTTGGCTAATCCCAATCTTTTCCATAATTTCCGGGCAAAAATGTATTTCGGACTCGAAAGGCAATCTTCTTCCATCCCAAATGCAAAACGAATTTTAATTTTGTACTGAAAAATAGAATGAACGAACACTAAGAGCCCTCGCGCACTAAACGGCAACGACTACGACTTTTGGCAGCAGAAAGTTTCGGCCAGGAAGAAAGTTTGGGCGTACGACCAGTTTTGTTCAAGAAATGCCGGTCATGGGACAAGTCGTAGTCGCGTAGTGCACGAGTGCACCTTAATGTTATAAGGGTGTTTCTCCAGTACTCCGATTTAATCCCGATAGTTATCGGTCTTAAGTAAAATATATATTTTTACATTGGATGGATAACGATGGGGTTTTCGATCGGCGTGGAGCAACGCCCTCTAGGCGTGGATAGGCTAACAAAGGCAACGTGACGGGACGCGACGGGACGCGACGGGACGCGACTAAAACAAATGTTCTCGCCTCTCAACAGTCTGGGACAACGAACGATAAACAACGACCAGCTATGGACGTTTTTTGACTTAAATAATGATAATGATGTTTGTATAGTCTAAATTTTAAAGTGTATGTCTTGTTAGCCGTCCAAGCAAATCACAAATGCAAAATTGAACATATGTTTTGAAAAAAGCCTTTCATTCTCACGGTTTATTATTATAATATAACAGCTAAGTTAACCAGGTGGTTACATTTCGTGCTTTCAAACTTAACCTAAATTAATTAACATACATAATATGAGCAAAATTAGTACTCAAAAAATGTCTTTTTTATACAAAGAGACATAATTGATTAGAAAATAATTGTCAGGAGTTTACTTAGGTCACATTACATGTTCTTATATATATTACAGAATGGTCTTTACATTTATTTATTTATTTATAACTAACCCAATAACATCAGGCTTTCACGATATTGGGTATGGTTATTCACACACATAATTATAAATAAATCATATGTAATTTCAATTGACATAGAATTAACTAAAGATTGAAGGGACAGTTCGGCCGGCGACCAATCACGTTAACGTAAACACACTTACACAAGAATATTATTTACAAAAGATACACATACTTTCGCCAATCGTAATTCCACATAATCGTTTGTTCACTCAAACTGATGGGACGTGGAACACATTGTTTTCCCCTGAACACTTAGGTGTCAATCTTCGGAACTCCGACTATGTTGACGGAAGGCACCGATATACACAGCAAGGATTAAATTCACTATTTACATTAGTATGTAAAAAGATACTAGAGTTTCTATTAATTCGTTCATGGTTGGACGCACAAGGTTGCACGTACACATACGCACAAGTACGCCCGCGTACGTCAGCACGTTTTTGTTTGCGTACACGGGCGGTGTCACAGTTTTAATGTAAGAGTTTAGTATCGCAGAAAAAAAATATTTGTGATGATTTTTTAGTATAAGTTAGCTAACAAACGAGCGCTTCGTATGTGTTCGTGCACCGACCAGGAAATATACAAGTTTCCGTTACAGCACCTGCGGTCTCATTGCACGGTTAGCTTAGCCTGTCGCGCGGTCCGCGGTCAGTGCGCGGGCGCGGGCGGCGCGGGCGGCGGGGCGCGCGCGCGCGGCGGCTGGCGGCGCTGGCGCGCCAGGAAGGAGTGTCCCGCCGACAGCAGCGTGAAGCGCGTGTCCACGGCGTCGCGGTGGCAGCGCGCGCCCAGCGTGTACCACGCCGACGTCAGCAGGCGCTGCTCCGTGGCGCCCGCGCGCCCGCTGTCCTCTCCGCCGCCGCTCCACCTGTACGATTGACTAATTTTAGAACATAGTTTTGTTGATTGGACTTTCACCACCGCTAATTTTATTCGGGTTTTTAAAAACGGACTATAAGCTTGGTAGCCCTTGATATATTATTTCCTTAGATGTTAGCTCAGCCTCGGGCGTGTACGCGCGCCATATTAGGGCCATATTATTAAAGGGGGGTGCGGGTGAAAGTGCGCCCTAGGAGGCGTTTCTCACGGCTCATGCTTATACGAGCTGATAAACGCGTAAACACTCGTACGAGTCAGGCGTAAAACCAAAAAGCGCGAGTATACGCACGTGCTTACAAAAACGAGCTTATACGCGTCGAAACCGCCCTTACCGATACGCGGTCTACACTCTAGTTACCCCATCGGCCTTACTTACTCTGAAAGCCATAGGTAGATTCAGTTGTTTCATAGATTATTTAATTTCGGATTATATTCTTCAATGTCCACGTACGCACCGTATGTCAAAAGAAGTAGAACGCACGGTGAAGACGTCAAGAAGTCTTCAAACATTGAGGAATTGGCGACAAGAATTGGCTTCCCACTAGACCTACGCGCCGTGGAAAGCATGTAGCTCGAGGTTACACGGCTTGACGTAAAACGTAACGTCAAACGAAGTAACCCTTTACAGATGATAGAATATGTCAAAACAAACTCACTCGTTTCTATTGTTCGCTGCGGGCGCGATCTCGGGTCGCGATGGTCCAGCCACGGTCCCCGCTGCACGGGAGTAGCCCAGCGTTATGTCTGACAAGGACGGTTGTGCTAGAATTAAAAAAAAAACTATTAAATTTACTACAGTTAAACTTTTACGTACATAACAGTCTGCCAAGGGTCCAATATAGCAACTCTTAAACATGTGATATGTTTAATACCCTTTTCCATCAGGGAATACAGAAGTGGAAATACTGCTTTATAGAATCTGCAACATAATGTTATGTTGCAAACTCTAGGACATTTCCGCGTCTCATGAGACTGCAGTACATTTATAGTCTACAGACTAGCTTTTGCCCGTGGCTTCGCGGCAACGTCTTAATATATAGTCTATGACACCGGGGATAATGTAACTTCCCATTAGTGAAACATTTTTTGGAATCGGATCAGTAGTTCCGAAGATGGGTAATCTTCTACATCTAAACTTACAAAATTTACCTTCAATATTATCTATACGATGATAATGTGAATGAAACGTACCAGAAGCTCTAGGGTCAAGCGACTTGATGACATCCTTGGCCTTTTCCAGACACTTCTTGTACTTGTCCTCAGTGGCGAGTAGTTCTGCGTCCCGCGCCGCGATCGCTTCCTGCAGCTTGGTGGCGCGCCGTCGTTCTTCCGCCAAGGACGCTTGTAACTCTTCCACTTGCAATGCTAGATAGATAAAAGTAAGATAAGAGTAAGTTCAATGAATATTGTAAATACATAGAGTTATAGATAGCATAGTGGGCACCAATTTTACGAATGAAGTATTTTGTTGCGAACTTTCGTAGAGAAGGCTCTAGTCTAGGTACTAGTCACATTTTGCTTGCGGAGAATGTGTGTGATAGAGAAGACAATTACGAGACAATCGTCAAACCAAGATATGGCACCCTTCGCATCTAGCAGCGCAACGCTAAGGCCCTCGTAACAAACACTAGCACAGTGGCTACGCGACGTGAATTAGGAGAGACTTTATCGTGCCAGGAATGGGTCTCCACTAGGAACCGTCACCCAGAGCATAATACCTTTGCTTTAAAAAGAGAAATTTAAAAAAGCTAAAATAATAGTAAACTTAAAACTTACATTTTCTTTGGCTGTCTTCTATAGCGGACGCTAGTCGTGGATGCGGTGCTTCTAGCGTGGCTTCTAACTGCATGATCCGCTGGTTCGCCTCGCGGTTGATCGCTCGCTGCTTCTCTAGCCGCGCCACGTAATCCTCTAAGAGAGCCTGAATGAGTGATACTTCTTGTAAATCATGTTGCATTTGCAAATGTCTTATTAATTGGCGATAGTATAGTTCAGAACGATAATAAATATAATCGTTTCGGTGGAAGCGTCAGGGTAGACCGCGAAATTCCAAATTTCTAAATTTTTTTGCAATTTTCATATCAGTGTCAGGTTGCATGTTGATTAAAATATGATTCACTGCTGTATCAAATATGGCTTGACAGAATTATACTCATTAAATTAATTAATACAACAATAATAATTAACCAATGTTAATTTAATGAAATCACCTTGATTGACAATTTCATTAAAAAGACATTCAATGGGATTAAACTAACTTAGAAGGGTTGTATTGATGATTTTATTTATGTACGTGTTACGGTCGCAAATCATATTTTGTTCAACATAATTACAGCCTGAGACTAACCTGCAAATTGCAAAAAACGTAAGAAAATTTTGAATAGCTAGCAACTCCCACCTAAAAACCATGGGGCTCTTTCGAAGAGGGAGGGGATTGTAGGCGATTGCTCGACGGGTTAAATATACGGACGAGTTAAATTCGTCAATGATCATATTCAGATATGGCAACCATGAAGTGTGAAGCTTTTTATCCCGCGCTTGGATATTTCTTAACATGGCTTAAAATGATCCGAAAGTGATTATTTACATAAAATCATTTTGTGGGTTTTTCAGATAGACGACACGACCTCCAAATCGCGAAAATCAAGATGGGAGCCAAAAGCCCCTAAATAAATAAAGATAAAAAAAAAGATGGGAGTTAAAGCGCATTTTACTAACAGAATACCTATTATGTAACGCCGGCAGTAGAGGTCGCAAAACGTAGGAGAGAGATGACACGAGACTCAGTAGGAGTTTGAAATTCCGTACGAAATTTTTGGCGGCCTATTCCGAACTTCTTAAGGCCGCTTGACCGCCCTGCCGTTTTTTTATGTTGTAATCAAGCCCTAACTGGAAAACTAAAATTAGCCCAGCTAGCCAATCGCAACTCATCACCAATCAACAATTGGTTAATAGACACCCATTAACCATTAATGCCACGACACAACTTCTCTTTAAAAACCTTTATTATAAGCCTGAAAACCCGATTAACCTTTGACCGCCATAGCCACATTTACGTGAGAAACTGTAGCTTGGCGTGGCGGGCACACGCGTGCGTTTATGCTCTGGCGGTCAAAAGGTTAATTGTCAATTAACACTAAAATTAGATTTTAAGTTGCTTTTAAATAGTTCAGTCTTTGAGTTGGCAAATAAGTAACGACAGGTTATAATTGCCATACAAAATCAATCGATGAATCGCGTTTTGGCAGTTCATAAAAATACAAAACCATTTGACTGGTGGTGTCAACTACTCTTTATTCCTATTTCTCTACTACATGATGTACCCACCTGCACAGAAGCCTGGTCCGCCTGCGCTCCCTGGTTCTGTCGCAGCAGTTTGTTCTCGTGTTCCAGCCGGATCAACTGCTCCTTCAGATCGTTGGGTATCAGCTCCCGGGATACGTTGCTTTCATTGGCACCTGCAATTATGAAACTTTATTTATTTAATTATGTACACAAAACACTTTTACAGCAAATAAGGGCACAAACGGACTTTCGGTAATCGATAGGGAAGATTTTTTTGCATCGGCGATGACAGTAGTGGACTGCTATAGCTACACCAGCCCATCCTAATTTTACTCTTAAGTCGATCTACGTACGCAAGCGTTCCCAAATCCACGAAGCAAGATAATTTGCAGGGGAGTTTTAATCTTATAGTAAGGTGGCGCTGTGTCAAAAATAAGGTTAAAAGCGATATTCTGGCCACGAAGGCGGTCATGAAATAATCGTAAGGACCTTTCACGGATATGTTACCCCCGACAACAGCACAACAACCTTATGGCAAAGATAATAAAGATCACATCGACGCAATATCAGGCGAAAAATAACTGTGAAAGGCCTGTAATTACCGGCGGTGATGGTGGAGCAGCGCAGCTCGTCCACAGTATCCCTCAGCGTGTCCCGCTCGTGCAGTAGCGCGTCGCGCTCGCGCTGCACGGACGCCGCGCGACTGCTCAGCTTCTTGTTCTCTATCTCCAGCTTGTCTGCCTTCGTTATCTCGCCGTCTAGCTTCTCATTGAGGTCCATAACCTGAAATCATTATACATTAATCATTATAATGTTCAAAAGCGTTCAATGACTGGACAGGTCCACTCAAAGCTGTGTGGTTCTTTCCTCAAAAGATCGTCTCAGAAACTAATATTACCCAGGGCTGCGGGACTGTTCGAAAGAGATACCGCGGCCCTGGAACACAAAAGGCAAAAGAAGGAACATGGATGGTTTTTAGTCAGTAAAAGACTGACACTCCCTTCCACTCCGCCCAAAGTGGGAGGAGTCATTTGATGATTTCCCATCCGAAAAAAAAAAGGCATTACTACACACTAAGGGCACTCCCTGTAGGGTACAAGCCTCGGCTAACGTCGCTGGGAGAGGACAGCCAGGGACAGGCGGATTCAGATCAAGATTAAGATGGTAATCCATCACTCACCTGTTTCTTATAAATATCAAGTTGCGCTCTAATCGCGTTAGCCTTAGCCGCCGCTTGCTCATGTTCAATGGCGCGCTGCACATGTTCTGTGTTGGCTCGCTCAAGCAGCTTGACCTGCCGTCTCAAGTCTACGTGTTCTTCCATCCTTTTCTTATATGAAGCCACTGTGGCTTCTAAAGCAGTCGCTTTTGCTGCAGTTTCTCGCAACGCGTCCAGTTCGTCTTTTAACGTTACATTTTCGGAGGCTGCCATCTGAAATGGAATAATTGTTTTTTTTTTATACTTTTCATATCTAGAAACACTCATTACTGCCTCTGGACTCATATTACGCTCATAAGGATAAATAATGTGTATAGAGATCGTGTACGCTTATGTATGTCGATCCTAGATACATTGGACACGAGTCTGTCCAAAATTATACCTACATGTACCTGTCTTCTCGTATTGGTTGCTTGAAGTAGGTACAAAAAAGTATTAAGTGAACTTTATTTGTCATAAAATTATTCGTAAGGATAAAAGACAAATTAATATATTAAATATATAATAAAATTCCTTTAACGGTAGGCCTCTTTTCGTTTCTGCCATTCGCCACGGTTTCGCGCGCATTTTTAGCAAATTACACAACAAATGCAGCATTTTTAAGGCTCTGTTTATGTAACAGCGACGCGTGCGCATTCCATAACGTTACGCTGCATGACCATTAGCATTTACAATTAATTATGTCATTTAATTAAAGGCTCATTATCAGTCTAGCTCTTTACGGCAGTTAGTTAGCAAGAGGCTAATGATGCTAATTAGTGCTAGATCTGGTTTGTTTGAAAACTCAGCTTCGCTGTACACAACAAACAAAATAAACTCACCCCTTTTACCGACAAGGGCAGGCAGAAACCTGCTTCTTGAGACTATAATAGATATTACGATTTCTTTTTTACGTAAGACATAAATAATACAGTTAACAAAAAGTAATTAACACGCACTGTTACCCAGAGCACCAAAGGTCTTCAGCAAATTTTCTGCACATTTACAATACATCTTTATTTACTTATATTATAATATTAAAATTTTAAGTTTGCATGTAGGGGGTAATCTTCTGAACAACTGATCTGATTTCGAAAAATCTTTCACTAATGGAATTCTATATTATTCCCGAGTGTCATAGGCTCGATTTTCAACTATTGTGAGCTAATGGTAGATCACAATATTTGAAAATCACAGAAGATGATTCGTAAGTGACAGTGTAAGTTTAGTTTTTATTAAAATTTCAAAAAAAAAAAATTGCACAAAAATACTCCCCGTCACCTAAATATCTACATAATCCGACTGTAACAAACCTGCAGCTCCTCATTCCTCAGCTTCATCAACGCCAGCTCCCGCTCAAGCGCATCGGCCCTTGCGTGCTGATCATCTCGCTGAAGCTCAACCTTGTCCAGTTCATCCTTCAGCACGTCGAGTTGAGCGCGCATGGTGGTGTAGCGTAGCGTGCCCGCGTGGGCGGGGCCCAGGGACGCGCCCGCGTCATCCAACTCTGCGTCTCCGGACTCCACCGCGGAATCCCGCGCCGCTGTCAATCGAGCCACCTCACTCAGCAAAGTCATCTTCTCTTCTTGGAGAATTTTTACCTGAAATTTATGTGATTCCCCTGTAAATGTTTGTGATAGGAACTTCTTCTACTGGAGACATGGCTGTTTAATTGTATTTTAAGACAAGCACGAACGATCGAGGCTCATTTCGGTTTAAATCAGCGTAAACTTTGAAACCTTCTAATTTGGTCATCGATATTAAGGTGAATGCTCCAACCAGCCCGCGAAATTCAAAATTTCTTGCGTTTTTTGCAATTTGCAGGCCAGTGCTAGGTTGTATGTTGATTAAAATATTATTCGCGGCTGTAAGACGTATGTAGTTACAGAATTATAATCATCAAAATCACCAATACAACCCTCCAAGTTCATAAAGGTGTAGGAACAAAAAAAACACAGAAAAAGTAATTCCTACAGCTTTATGAACTTAGAGCGTTTTATTGATGATTTTGATGATTATAATTCTGTAACTACATATGTCTTACAGCCGCGAATAATATTTTAATCAACATACAACCTAGCACTGGCCTGCAAATTGCAAAAAACCCAAGAAATTTTGAATTTCGCGGGCTGGTTGGAGCATTCCCCTTAATATTTAAAAATAAAGGCGTTCTCTCACCGGGGCATTCGCTTGTCATTGTAACAATCCAACATTCGTTTATTTTTTTAACGAAAACAAGTGATCGTTACAAATTGTACCGTTACAGGTTGCACACTGTAATGCTCGAATTTGAACTGTTACACTACAGGCGAATGCTCCCGGTGAGGCAGCGCGTTTAGACATTAAATTATAGTACCAGTAATTTGAATCTAGTACAGTACAGTACTAGCACATCAAATTACCAAAAACTGTAAAATTTCTCCAAATAATTTTAAACCATAAAATGTTGATGGTTTCAAAATCGAATGAGAAAATTTGACAGTTTGTAGTAACTAGATGCGCTGGCGACGGTACTAGATTCAAATTTAAAATACTGAAATTATGTCTTTTCGATGTTTGTTTACAATTTTGATGTCAGATGTGGTTGATTATGAACTGTCTTTCTTCCTTATCCTTTACGATTATAAAACACACACACATAATGGTACCTTTAGGAAGCTATATACTTAGTTGTAGCGGCTCATTGAATACTTACGTATACCGTCATTACCAAATTATGTTAGTTATTAAATATATTAATGTACCCTGTTTATTTTGATTTTTCTGACTAGTTCTGTATTTAAGTAGCGCTTCCTAATAAACGACACAGATCGTTATTCGCCTTCTTATTTATAACACGCAACCCCTAAATAGTTAAATAACAAGTTGACCAAAACATGCTACATTATTAAGGTGTTTGCAAATCAATACATAACCATGTACCTACTAATATTAATTAATTAACAAATAAAAGTTGCGGAAATCACAATAACGTTCCCAATAAAGTTTCACGTTTTAATAGTATCATCGAATCACAACTAAACAAACTCAAATGTGTGAAATAAAATTACAGTTCCATAACGTTCAAGCGTAAAACGGATCGTAAACCCACATAATCACGTACGATAGTTAAATAATAATAAGATAAGTAAACAAACCTGCGTGTCGAGTTCATGGCACCTCTGCGCGAGGGCTTCCCTCATATCCGCATCAGACTGCTCCACCGGCGGCGCCTCCAAGAGCACACTGCCACGGTTCACACCCAGCGTTAACGTCTGCAGTTCCTAACACAAAATAATAACATTCTAAACAAACCACTCATTTAGTTTCACAGTACTTTTACTTTCAACCAAACATAAACACTGCGGGAGCCACCGACCACATTCTGCAACTGTCAGACATAAAGCACTGTCGCATCACTTACGACCACCACCAACAGTTTCGTGATCCAAGGACATTAAAAATGAGCGTAACTAAAATTGAATTTCTTTGCCGCTTCAAGTAACGAGCATGCAACTTCGAAAAAGTGAAGCAAGAACGTATGCTTGCTAAACTCTTGCGACGATGTGCATTACATTATAAGTGCGCTCATATAATAATGTAATAATATAGTTCAATGCATGAAAAAGCAGTCGACAGAACTAAATTACACTTTACATAAGAAAAAGTTGGGCTAATTGGTTACGGATGGATAAGATTATAAAGTGTTAGGATTTATTTTATTAGCCTTAGTAAAGGAAATCAGTCATTTTCACCTTTTTTGTAACCACATATTGTTATAAATCAATCTTACTTATATGGATTTTGTATTATTAACGGCTCACTGGGTAATTTTAGAAAGTAAAGATTCATCGATCATTAATTATACTATCTAGGTACATGCGAATTATAAACCTACATTGTTTAGAGGTATCTATTCTTATCCTTGAAATTAATATCATAGAGTTGTGTTAGAAAAAAATAAGTGAAGCATTCAAAAAACACTCACGTGGGAGTAATTGTATTCACAAAATAATTGTGAACGTATAATTAGATTGCAAATATGCGTACAAGGCCAATTGTAATGTACATTAACATTATCCTGAATTTTATAGTTCGTAACCACTAAAATTTACTTAATGAACGATCTAAGAAATAATTTAAGCAATAGCAATACTGACATTTATTTACTTACATATAGGGTGAGTTGCCAGACATAAAAAATATAAATAAAATTATGTGAAAATGAAAGCAGTACATATTTGAAAATAACGAATATTAGGTGTGGTGGTAGGTTTTTTATCTTTTAATTACGATACCGAGACTGATACTAAAGCGAGAACATTGTGGTTCCGCCTCTTCTTATCCGCTCTTGTGTTTGGGACATGGAACCTCAATGGGTGCATGCAATACTTACTCCAGCATGTAAACTAAACCACATTAGATTTTAGAGGACTATTGAAAGTATTCTTAGAACTGGCACAGGTTCTTTGGTTTCTTTAGTATTTATCTTCTTAAATTCACACACAAACGCACACTCTAAATCACTGAGTCTAGAAGCAAGAAATTTTGGACAAGAGTTTTTTTTATATTACATTATTAATTTGAAAGCTACTTTTATAGTATCAATATTGGACGGATGGATGACCCCTATAACACAGGTTTTACATAGCATGGGGGTCATTGATCATTTTTTGTTTTTGCTATTTGTGCGCTTAAATTAAGTTCACCCTGTTAACTGTGTACTCTTTTTTATGTGAAATAATAATAATAATTATTATTATAAAGATTTGTGCTTCTTCTTCTTAGGCTGTCGATGGCAAATTTTCAATAAATATATTTGGCCCAAAATTCAGCTATGCGAACTTTGCTCGCTAATGCAGTCATAAGATCGCCAAGCGCGCAAGTGTCACGGCATGCAGCGCAAGACGGAAAATGGGCCACAGTCTGTGTTGACACGCCGCATACACATTTGAGATCTGAGCCGTCCATGAACCCCCATCTGAAGAGATTGTCTTTGCTACGGCCGACTTTGGATTAGTCGCCGACTCACGAGTCTATTTAGAGATTCGAAGTCGGCCACGGCAAAGCATGCTCAGGTGGAAGGCTTTCAGACGGCGCGATGAAGCCTTCAGGAGCTTAAGCAGCTCCCGCCAGAGATCACATCTCGCTGTGGAGGCATTGCTATGAGCTGGACTATCTGGGCCAACACACCCAAAGAGCTTTTACGGCTTTTCAGCTTCTGAGGCACTGGAACGTAACGCATTTTGTGGCCTGAGTCAGCTTGTAGCTTCGTCGTCTCGGTGCGGCTGGCTATGATCCTACGAACTTTTGGAGGCGCAATCCCAGTTGGTGGATACAGCACCGGAGTCGGTTTAAGGCAACCACTAATAATCCGGCACGTCTCATTTAGAGCTGTACCTAATAGATTAGCGTGGGCAGAACGAACGGTCGCCAGCGGAGATATAGCGTCACTCTCGTTGTTCGCAGAACTTGAAGAGACGCCCCCCATTTGGTAGATGTAAGGCGGCGCCACAAGTTATTTCTGGCATACACCTTCATTTTTGTAGTTTGGCAATTATTTTTATATGTAAGCGACCGTTCTAAAGTTATACAAGAGGTATTTCGACTTGAAATTCTCTGTCAGGTTGGTCAGTTTTCATAATAGACATTTTATATTTACAGAGTCGTATGCTGCTGATAAGTCCACAAATACTGCCCCCGTCACTTAGTATCAAACCGTCCTGGATGTGTTGGGTGAGGTTAAGTACCTGGCTACAGCAAGATTTTCCAGGCCTGAATCCAGCTTGTTCTGGGATTAATTTTAGATCAAAGAGGTTTGTGAGACGAGATAATAGTAGTCTTTCGAACAGTTTGTAGGTGTAGAAGAAGAGATAATTATAGGACGAAAGTTTTTAGGGTCGTCGTGTAGTTTTCTAGGTTTTGGAATAGCAATGATTTTTAATCCCCTCCAAAGGCTAGGGATGCTTGCAGCAACCAGAAAACAGATACGGGGTAATTTGTTCGGCTGATATGTCGTCCAGGCTGAGAGGCTTTATCGAATGGTAAAGGCCAAGACGACGTCCGTTAGATGGAATGGGACACACAAATTCACTGGAAGAAGTGGTGTTGCTTACTTTGGGCATTCTGCCAAGTTGTTTTGCAGGTTTGCCATTTAGGATAAGTCGGTGAGCAACTTGTTTAGCTGTCATTGTGCTAGGCGTATGAGGTGGTGGTGGTTCGCTGGTGAGTTTGCGGATAGTGGTCCACGCCTTTTCGCTATTGTGAGTCATGCACAGCAGTTTTTCACCAACGGTCTCCTCCGAGAAAGGGTCCGTATCGTAGAGTTGTTCGTACTTCTAAGTAAGGAAGGATTTATGAAAATTCATCCCCTCAAGGACTTAAACAGGGGAAGAAACTTTTTATGGAAGTCGCATAATTTTTGTCGATTGTAAATCCCATCTGGCTCTCAGCTTGACTATACTAAATTAAGGGATGTTGATAATGTTCTACAAACATCTAGAAACTTGCTAAAAAAGCTTATTTTACAAAGCTATACTACTGTTAAAATATTATACAACTTTCAAGTTTTAAAGACATGCTAACCTTTTACAACACATTAAAGCTGTGTAACTTAAACACAACAGCAAATTAGTGCCCGCTAAGTTTTCTAATACATAGAAATGGTAACTTTCCCAGGTATACAAGTTGACTGCAGTCTCTAAGTAAATATAATAAGTTGATCATCTGAATACAAATGAGTGATTGCATATCGTACCTGTATGGCCTGCATTATCGATCTCTGACATGACAGCTCCATTTCCATTATCCTTGTGATGTACTCCTCTTTTTTTACACAATTGACTGCACAACCTAGTTCCAAAAGTTGTTGTTTAGATTTGTGTTTAAAAATTCAATTCAATTTTTGTCTTCTAAGACAGAAATCGGTAGGGAACAATATGTATTACCGCTCACTGACAGTTGACCACTTTTCACCCATATGCGCTGAGTTATATGGTTCAAAAATGTTCAACCGTCAGTGAGCTGGGTAGTACAATATATACCCTTATGCCCTAAGTGATAAGGTTGAAAAGTGGTTGACCGTCAGGGAACTCAGTGGTAGATTCAGCACACCTTTTTTCTATAGGGGTAAACCAAAACTACAGAATGCCAACTTCTATGTGGCTTTTAAACTAAGCCATTACCTTAATCACAATAACCTTCATGTTGAACTATGGTATCAACAGACTGTATTAGAAGTATGCTCTTAAAAAATAGAAAATCTAACATTACATTTCATTAAAAAAGAAACTATAAGCTTCTATGTATATAATTCTACTTAGAGATTCAATAAGAAATTAGTACATTATTCTATTCTTGAAACTAGTAACGTGCTTAGAGGATCTATTTTTAGTCAGCATAAAAATAAACTTACTCAAAACAAGTTGCAGCAGTCGCCCCAAGTCTGAGGCATCGGCAGTCTCAGCTATATTTACTACATCTGGCCTTGAAAACTCTTGCAAACTTAAATTTAGAATATCCTGATGATAATCTGCAACAAGCATTGTTTTTTTTGGTAACAATAGCAAAACTGATGAAAAAAAGTTTTTATTATAGTTGTTTCACAATAGTGGAATTTTAATGTCATGACATCACAATAAGGGTATCTGTACAGCTGATTATATTAAACATTATTGTAGCTAAGTAGATAAAACTTTTGGCTTAGAAACTTATCTTGCAGGAAATGTGTTGATTACATGCATAATTCTGTACTTTATTTGAATTATGTTACTTTTATGCTAATGCAGCACTAAAGAAGACATTACATTTTTCAAGATAAAACATTTTCCTTGAATATTAAAATAATGAATTGGCTTTAGGAAAATGAGAATCTGCTTGAAATTGTACATCAGTGCGATTGATAGACACTTGTTATTATTAAATACTTGATTTAATGTTTAACATACCTACAACACCCTCTAATATTTTTTTCAAGTTGCTAACTTTTAACCGCCAGTTATGTCCAACATCTGTTTTTATTTTTAAGTTCCAACCAGGACTAAAATACTCTGGTGCGATTTGTGTAAGAGCCTCAGCAATAGCTACACCATCTGACAGTTCTGAAAAAAAAAGGTATTAGGCCGCATCTACTTTAATAAATAAACACTTAAAAGTTTTAATTTAAATTTTTGGAATCTTTTGTACACATTTATTTCTTTGTAAATTCAAAAACCTGAATGTTTTAAGTATGTAGATAATATTCACCACTTTGAATGTATCAACACTCACTTCACTTGGTGTCATTGAATGATAAAATGTCTTTCAAAAATCCAAGGTAGTATTAGTCATGATCACACCCAATAGAGCCTTTCTCATAACAAACTGGCTACAACATTGTTTTACATTCACAAATGTTACTTTTGTATATAACATCTTATTCCATTTTAGGTTACACTGTGTGTGGGCAGATTTACGAAGGCACTACAAAATATATCTATTAAGCCTACTAATACACATTTCTCTGAAAGGTGCACTCGACTGCATGGCCATTGTGCACAGTAAACTTCACCTATTCGAGACTACAATGGCGAAAATGACTGCAAATTAAGCAATACCGCAAACGCAAGAGTGATGTCCCAATGAAATAAAAACAAGAACTAAGTGACGAAATTATCCACTTACTGGTCGACTCGTAATAGGGATGTGGGCCGGGATACACCGGAATCACAGTGTCAATTCTAATCCTAAATTAACAAACGCTAGTATAGGCAGTGCAAATAACATTTACCTGATGGATTTCCATGTTTTGCTTTTAGATCTAAAGTCTGCAACCACTTGATCAAATTGTCACACAAAACCGCACCATTTGCCTCCATTCTGGACTAAATAATAACGTCACTCTGTAAACTGACAATGTGTTTTATTTCTTGATTGTAAACATTATATTACTAGCAAAATAAGGACTGTTAAAGCCAAAATTAAGTAGAAATAATAAATGTTTTTCGCAATCCGTAACGCGTGACGTCTGCTTGTGCATTTACGAAGTTAGATATACTGTCAATGTCACAGATGTCAAAACCACCGTCTGCAATGTCTCGCATTCTGTCAAAGTTACTACAAAATATAAAAATAGCAAATTATAAAAATTCTGAAATGTTTTCATTGGCCTTGTAGTGTATGTAGTATTGTGACGTTGCCTCGGGCGCGCACGTCGCTCGGTTATAACTACCGGCCCGAGAGGTGGGGCGGGAGTCGTTGTCGAACTGTCGGTCTGAGCGGTGGTGCGTTGGCGAGTCAACTATCTATTAGTGTTGGTAAATGTGCATATTTTACATTGGCGACGAGGTGAAAAAAAGGGGAGAAAAGCCGTGAGTTCTTAAATTTTATTATTAGAATAATTAAGAATTGTATTTCGTGGAGAAATATACGAAATATTCTTTCATTTTAAAAGTCAAATTATGAATATTACGTTAGAATATATAATAATCGTTTATTTATAAAAAGAGGTACATTTACAATGAAATATCTTAACAAATAAAATAGAGCACAGTTGATTATTGCCTGAACTAGGTTGAACCTGTGTTTCAGGCCACAAGGTGCATAAATATCTACTTAAAATAAATAAATTAACGTTCAATGAAAAGTAAAGTACTGAAATTAAAACATACATCAAATAAAAATAAAAAAAAAACAGTGTGTCAGCAATTTACTTGCAGACAACAAGTAAGTCTTCTGTCTGTGCATACGAAAAGAGTTGTAAAAAAGTAATTATGGACTTTTTACAGCTAAAATAATTTAACTGAATTGAATTTGAATAAGAATGTTTCATTAGAAATATTAACTGTAAATAAAATATTATTAAAAGGCTAAAACAAAAAGTGGTTTGGTGATGTATTGTTTTGCAACTATTTAAATACTATCTTGGTTGTTAAATCAAAATCAAAATATTTTATTTCACATAGGCCTACATGGGCACTTATAAAACATCGACAGAAAGGTGCACGGTTCCGGGTTGGTCGTTTCCTATGGAGAAGAACCGGCAAGAAACTCCATGGGTTCTCTTTTAAAATCATTTGGTTTTACAATATTATCATGTTACAGCATTCGTACTTAAGTATGGGGGGACAGCATAGGCCCGTCAATAAGTCGTTGCTCACTACACAAAAAACGGAAAACAAGATAAGAGGTTAACAAAAGTAAACACACCTCTAGGAATCTACAAGGCCTACACTTCTATCACTAGCTATGTAGTACAAACCTTGTGAAAGAAAATAAACTATTTGTATTTGTATTGTACACTGTTCACACATTCACAAACAATCGTTAAAAATAATCTATACAAAGGCAAGAAAATATTACAAAAGACTAAATATTGTCATCAGTGCTGCAACTATCCTGAACAAAAGGTGTTGAAATGATTTGAGAACTATTATAAAAAGAAAATCTGATTAAAAAAACATTAAGGTTATGGAAAACACATATTGATTTAATTATCTATCATAAACAAAACATCACGCCTATGTTCCCCAAAGGGGTAGGCAGAGATGTGTGATGCAACCACGTTTCACCAATTACGTTGAGCATGCCTGTTGCCATTAACCGGATGCCAGTATTGCCAGTTCAAATTCCGGTCTGTTATTGGGAGGTTCATGATGGAGAAACTCAGTGACACTGGCTACCTACCTACCTGGAAGTTGAACCCAGGACCTCGTGCTTAGTTATTTGATTTCTGTTACATGATTAGTTCTAAAAGAATAAATCAAAAAGCAGTAGAACATTTCTACTGGTCATTAAATTGACAAGTCATCAGGGAATGCCAGTGATATCAGTAGAGTATACCTACTGGTCATTAAATTGACAAGTCATCAGAGAATGACAGTGATGTCAGTAGAGTATACCTACTGGTCATTAAATTGACAAGTCATTAGAGGATGACAATAATAGCAGTAGAGTATACCTACTGGTCATTAAATTGACAAGTCATCAAAGAATGACAATAATAGCAGTAGAATATACCTACTGGTCATTAAATTGACAAGTCATTAGAGGATGACAAAAATAGGAGTAGAGTATACCTACTGGTCATTAAATTGACAAGTTATCAAAGAATGACAATAATAGCAGTAGAATATACCTACTGGTCATTAAATTGACAAGTCATTAGATAATTACAATAATAGCAGTAGAATATACCTACTGGTCATAAAAATGACAGTTATCAAAGGAAAAATAGGTCAGCAGTGGTGGTACTTTTTATGTACATACTGGTCATTTAATTGACAAACTTTGCCAGTTACTGCAAACCGTTTTATTTATTGGTTCCAGGTAATTAATAACAATATGAGTTCTCAT
Source organism: Eurois occulta (assembly GCA_950022335.1). Classification (NCBI taxonomy): domain Eukaryota; kingdom Metazoa; phylum Arthropoda; class Insecta; order Lepidoptera; family Noctuidae; genus Eurois; species Eurois occulta. Next base: position 13,789,906 of record OX465479.1, on the reverse strand, counting down.
CTCACGTTAGAGAAATTTGATTGTGAGGGGGAACCTTCATCAGTAGGAATGAGATGGGAGCGCTGGAAGCAGGCTCTTTTGATCTACCTGGAAGCTGCTGGCATCGAGAGTACTGAGAAGAAACGTGCTTCGCTGCTACATTTTGGTGGACTAGAATTGCAGGAAATGTTCTATCATATACCAGATTAAAATTTATCACCAGCAGATGGAGTGGATATCTTCGGAGTGGCTATTGCCAAACTTGATGCATACTTTCTACCCGAACAAAGTAAGATCTATGAACGTCACCTTTTTCGATTGATCAAACATGAGGCAAATGAAAACTTTGAAAAATTCCTATTACGGCTTAGCCAACAAGCAGACAAATGTCAGTTTACGGACAAAGACGATCAAATAATCTATCAAATTACAGAAAAGTGTTCCTCTAAAGAGCTTAGAAAGAGAATTCAACTAACAAATGTAATTGTTGAAGAAAATACTCTTGCAGTTGTAAGTCGACAAATCGAAGAATTCGAGAAAAGCAGCACATCAACTGAAAAGATAAACAGAGTAAAGAATATGAAAACAGAAATAACGGAAAATAAAATAATGATAAGATGTTGAAAAGAAAAACAGAATGTGGAAGATGGAGCGCAGGACACGCGTCTCAAGACAGCAAATGCCCAGCAAAAGTAAAAGATTGCCACAAATGTGGGTTAAGGGACATTTTAGACAATTCTGCAGGGCAATGACACGAGACAGAATGAATAAAAGGAAATATGAGGGAAACAGCAACAAACAAAGCGAAAATAAAATAAAAAATGAAAAGGGATAACAAAAGAAACGATACAAATCAGCTAGATCAAACAGAGTCCGCAATCGTACAATATGTGTTCAAAATCGATGATGACAGTATGTTAGATTGCCTTAGTGGCAGAATGAAGGTTAAAATGTTAGTAAACGCAACTTGATCACAAACAAAACCTGGGACAATATTTACCTGGGATAATATTACATTCAGTTGCAATAAGACTTTTTATGGTTATGGTAGTAAGAGTTCCCTTGACCTGGATCATTTGATGCAAATATAAAAATCGCAGATAGATCAGAAAATTAACTTTTTACGTCATCGCTGATGGAACTCGAGATCTGCTGGGAAAGAAACTGCCATGGCTATGTGTGTACTTAAAATTGGATTAAAAATCGACCAAATGGAAACTAAAACAGAGTTTCCGAAGTTCAAGGATGTTTAGTGGAGGTACCAATCGATGAGGAAGTACCACCAATTTCTCAACCATTAAGAAGGATCCCCATACCACAGGAAGACAGCTGGGACCAACGGCTTAACGTGCTTTCCGAGACACGGAGGTAACTCGGCATGTGTAATGGGTGGTCACCCATCCACAGACCAAACTAGCATAGACTAACAGCAGGCACGGCTTTACTTAAAGATCGATCTGAGCGGCTGTTATTATTTTGCTACGATCCCCTAGGACTAGGAGGAGTATTAGTTTAAATTAATGATCATGGACCTCGCATTATAGCGTATGGTCACCGGACACAGACGATATTGCCAGACAGAAAACGAAGCCATAGCTCTGGTCTGGGCTGTGGAACATTTGTATGTTTTTCTTTTTGGGAAAGAGTTTGAATTAGTGACCGACCATAAACCACTCGAGGTTATATTCGGTCCTAAATCAAAACCATGCGCAGGGATAGAAAGGTGGATACTACACCTTCAAGCATATACATTTAAAGTAATAGCCTGGCAAAGAAAATATAGCAGACAGTTTATCAAGATTGTATACATGACAAGTCGGAAAACCATATACACCAACTTGTTGAAGCAAGCAGGCCAATAGCAGTATCACTGGAAGAAATTACTCGTATGGAGCCATCAAAGCAAGACAAGCAAATATTAAAAGTAAGGGAAGGCCTGTATAAAAAAAACAAATGGGATGAAGAGGTAATTAATTATGCTTTTACGACGGAGTTTTATTAAGAGGAACTGGAACTGTTATGGTAAAAATGTGCAGTCAGGTTCTGACAGCTGCTCACGAAGGGCACCCAGGAATAGTCCTAATGAATGAAGACGAGACTAACAACCAAAGTATGGTGGCCTAGATATGACAAAGAAACTGAGAACTTGGTCAAATGCTGCAAAGGCTGTACGTTAGTTTCAGGTCCAAATCCTCCAAACCCATTGAAGCGACAGGCGTTACCATGCGAACCTTGGGTAGATACATGTATTGATTTTTTAGCCCTTTACCAAGCAGCAATTACATATTATAATAATAATTTATTTAGGTACATAAAGGTTTTGTAGTACATGAGGGGCCTTACAAAGTACCTATGCATTAATAGTTACATGTGTCGATACAAGAAAGTGAAGATTTGTCGTAAAATTACCAGTGCAGACATAATAAAAAGTCAAAAAAAGTCTGCTAAGAATCTCTAAAAGAGATTCTTAGCAGACTTGGTAACCCAATGACGATAACAGCTGATACTGGTACTACTGGTAGACAGTTCTGCAGCGAGGATTAAAAAAAAAATCTATACTGAAAGAAATATAGTTTTGCATAATACGGTACCATACTGGCCTCAACAGAACGGAGAAGTCGAACGTAACAACCGCGACATTCAAAAGCGATAAAAAAAATGTGGATGCTAAAAAACTGTCAAGAATCTTTGTTAGAGTATTTGGCTATGTATGTATGTATAGTGGTGTTACAGGTAAAACTCCTGCAGAATTATTTTTGAAACTGCAATATCATGACAATATACCTGTGGCAGGAGACATAAACCAGAAGATTTAGATGTAAGAGACACGAGACCAAGAAAAGAAAGAATTAACATAGAAGAAGATAAAAATGAATCAAAAAATGAAACAGAAGAAGAGGAAGGGTAAAAGGAAACACTAAATTAAACCATAAAATGATTTTTAGATATTATTGTGATGTGATTCTGTTATGCCAGAAATAATAAAAATAATAAAAAATAATATTAAAAAATAATAATAATAATAAACTAAATGTCTTATTAATATTTCTGGTTGAAACAAGGAAGGGATGTAGTGTATGTAGTATTGTGACGTTGCCTCGGGCGCGCACGTCGCTCGGTTATAACTACCGGCCCGAGAGGTGGGGCGGGAGTCGTTGTCGAACTGTCGGTCTGAGCGGTGGTGCGTTGGCGAGTCAACTATCTATTAGTGTTGGTAAATGTGCATATTTTACAGGCCTTTCATAAAAAAATCCTCTCCTTTTAGTGTACTGCAACCGGCGAGCGCTACTACCAAGTTGGACGCCGTCGCTGCCTTTTGCGTGGAAGTTATGATCACAAAAGAGGTGGTGGGAAGGGAGCGGGAGAACACAACCTCCTCTCTATCCACAGCAGACGCAGCAGACGCACCGGGCACCAGAGATCCGGGCGCCGCGCGCCGTGGCATGCGGGTCTGTGACAGATTTGGGGAGTCAGTCACCTATACAGATACAGGCCTCATTCTGCGCTCTCATGAGTTACTGTGGCCGTGTACGGTTCCTATAGAAGTGCAGACGGTGACGGGATCTGCATGATTATAGCCCGAATCCTGACCAACCCGACAATTCATGTTCCCAGGACATTCCCGAATGATCGCTTGCACAAATTCTGAATAAACTGATAATCATCTTTCTAGAGCCGGTGGAACAAACCGCACAAGCGTAGCGCAGAAGGTGATGGAGTGATTGTGTTCCTATGGGATGGTGACTGGTGCGGTTGTGGAGATGGAGAAGGTGATGAAATGATTGTGTCCCATAAGGGGCCGTCTCCACGAGCGAGAGAATCGCGGCGATATTATCGTCGCCCCACGTATTTGTATGCGAAAATATCGCCGCGATTTTTGTTCGTGGAGACGGCCCCTAAGCATCTACATTCTTTGTAACACCCCAAAAATAAGATAAAATATTCGCGGTCTGACACCGAATCGCTTTCCTCGTCCGATGAAATTTCAATGCGTGCGAGTAGTTACATTATGTCTGAATTACTGGGACGCTGATCATTCGTGTGTGGTGTGACTGTGACGTTTTATCTTTTATCGGACGAATGTTCGATTACACCGTTCGATTTAGGATCCGATTTTAGGAAAAGGACGGTAGGAACATTCCAATATTGTAGTAATAATAAAATTAGGATCTGTTGCTGTTGCATACTTGCATAACTGCATTGCTGTTGGGAATTTGGGATCGGATCGAATAGGATTGGAAGGTGTGGATCGTGCTTTATGAAATGTGATACCTAAAAATATAAAAACTAAAAGGGGGTAATACAAAAGACATTATTGTATAAAACCTATCACGAAAGAAAACACTTGGACGTAAGACTAGGCAATATGGTCGAAAGACTACAGCCTTCCCTTCGGGGTAAATTAAAAAAAAATATATATAGAATGACATGTGGCAGTGAGCGATGGCAGCAGTTGTCAATTTAAAAGTAAGTAAACTTACATAGAACAGAAAGCAAAGAATGCAAAAGGGAAGCAATTTAAAGCTAAAGTAGAGTTTTAATTATCAAGTCAGACCCCACGGGCTCACGAAGAAACAAGCACATACAATACAATGACTGATAAAAAGGTTTTATTTAAAAAACCCGAAAATGATGGTGATGAGTATTTCGGATCACAATGTTTTCAAATCAACCCTAATGTTGTAGAAAGGGAAATACCAACTAATGGCGAAGAATACCTATTAAAAGTAATGAAAGAACGTGCCAAATGTGCTACAGTAACCAGTTGTAAATTACATGTATCGAAATTAAATAGAGATTGTGATACTGTTAAAACGGAGGTAAGCATTCACCTATTCAAAACTAAATTTAGATGACTTACACAATATTTATTAATTACTTACTTTAATACGCTAGTCACATCTTACCTTACAGCCTGCAGCCGAAAATAGCCCATCTGAGTTAGACAATCTTAAACCAACTATAGAATGGCAAGAAATACAGGTAGCAGATTTCTCAAAGCTTCACTTGTACGTATTTCGTATGGCGGCGCGAAAGAAAGAGTCACTGCATTCAATTTTCCAAGAAACATACAAGGATTTTAAAAAGGATGGTGAAATACTTTGGAAAAAGGTGTTTGAAAGTACAGAACCTACATTGTCCCATGTGGTTGGATTAACACATGGTGTTGTTGACTCAGCCTTGGACACAATTCTATTATTACTGCAAAGAGTGAAACCAGGAGAGTCAATTGATCGTAGAACAGGTAAAACTGTTTTCATTACAATTAATTATTATTGAGGGATTACTGGCTTCCGATTCTGTAACACAGTGCAGGAGTTCGCCCTCATTATTAACAGTGATGCCACTACAGTACTACACAAAAGTTGGTAATGGAAAAAACATACAGCGTTACTAGTTCATTGTTCTTTGTGAATGTTGAGGTGGATGGACACTTAAGTCACTTAGGAATCACAAAAGTGAAAGAAGAGGCACATAACAGATTTTGGTGCCCTGGTATGACTGTCGCTATTGAGCAGCACATTGGCGCTTGCGCTGTGTGTGCGTCAGTGTGCGCCTAGCCTCCGTGCACCCGCTCACCCCTTAGCCTTTACCTGTGCAGCCGTGCCAGCATGTTCACATAGATTTTTAGCTCTGCTTAACGGCAGAACATTTTTAATAATAGTGGATGCTTAATCAAAATGGGTGGAAAGTTTTGATGTTTCATCAGGTGCCACTTCGCGAGTAGTAATAGAAGGACTCTGCAAAGTAGTGTCCCATCCCAATTTGGCTTATTTCATACAATTTGCTCAGACAACGGCACTTCTTTTTGTTCGTATGTATATAAACAAGTTTGTACCCGAAACAATATTTCTCATTTAAATTCACCCATTTTTATTCCGGCTAGCAGCGGATAAGCGGAGAGTTATGTAAAGATTATTAAAAAGCAATAAAATCATACTTGTTATCGGGAACATGTTGAAAAGATTTAAATATTAAAATATCGAAATCTTGCTTATTTATAAGAATTCCAAACATTCGACCACAAACAGCTCTCCTGCTGAAGTTTTGTTTGGTCATAAGCTGAGATGTAGGTGGGATCTCCTGACCACCATGATGCCATCCTACATAGCACTCGACACAGTTGTTAAAGTCTAACAGTGTTCTCATATTGACAATTATCGTGGTAACCGATAAGGTTTCATTCAGTGTGGGTGACCAAGACTTAGTGAAACTTTATAATCAACAAAATCATTATTGGTCACGCGACAAGATTATCGATAATGTAGGCAAAACAATGTACTTAGTGAAACTGAGTGAATAGGATTAAACGGTGAAAAGATATGCTAATCAGTTGCTCAAATTAAGAGGGACGGAAGATGGGCCATGGCAAGAGGTCATTCCCGCATGTCGTCCGAAGTGTCTGTTGAAGAACTGTTGAGTCTGAAACGCTCCGCTGAAAGGGAACAGATTCCAGCAGCTCCCTCCATAGAACTTGAGCCTGACACTCGGTCGAAACGAAAAAGAACTATGATAGATTATAAGAGGTTTTTCTAATTAAAGGTGGAGGAATGTCATGTGGGTACCTACTTATTCATCATAAATAAATACGTAGGGTAGACTTAAGACATTATATCCAACCAACCAATATCGCCCACCTTCGTATATAACACAGACAAATTGAAAGGAAGTCGTTTGTCTGGGTATTGACTTCAAAGTCTTTTAATTGGACGAATTGTATGTGACTAAAAAGTGATGAGTATAAATGTTGATGGATGGAGAGAGAGAGGAAGACTAAGGCCCGTATTACAGAACGTCACTCAATACTCAAGCATCATTTAAAACTAGATTCAAGCCATTTGATTGGTTGAAACTAGTTAAATGATGCTTGAGTATTGAGTGACGTTCTGTAATACGGGCCTTAGGCAGCGATAGATGGATTGTGTGAGGTCGGAGAATGGAAGAAAAAAAACGTGTTGCTCCGACCCCAAGTAACATGGGACAAGGGATGATGATTAGTTGTTCTTTTTATACTTCAACAACACAACTTAAATGATAACTTTTAAGGAACTTTTTGAACAAAGTTTTGCATGTACCTATTGCTATTAATTGAGTCTCAATAAAAGACTCATTATTTTATTACTCTAAAATTGATCATTAGTTACCTACTCATACTGTTCTTTATCAGGGCCTTCATCTTTACGTGTTACATCTCTTACCCACATAAAGTTACAAAAATTTCTTCTCAATTTCAGGATTATGGCTGTATGCGCTTCTTACTGTAACAAGGTATCCCCCGCAATCAGATGATAGCTATGTATTAAGAAATGTGTGCCGAAGATGTGTAGAAATAAGGTAAATAACCAGTAGGCCAATTTTCCTAATTCAAAACTTTTTAAATCTAGTTTTAAGCAATGCACAGCTACAATCAATACTAATAAAAACTGGAATCTACAGAATTTTTTAGTTTCAGAATATGAATATTCTTAAAAAAATAGGAATCGCTATCTTATTTTCAGACATATCTTATTTCCAACAACAACCCTGACAATCCTGATTTCTTACTTAATTACTTGTTAAAAAATTTCACGGAAAGTAATCAACTTCGTTTTTGTTGATTAAATAAATAACTTTTTGACATAATGCTACAAAATCGGCTGATGCTCCTGATTATGGCTCTGGGTTTAATTCCCCGGTTATTGGGTTTTCCATCAAGAATTTCACAGTAGTAGCCAGGAGTGTGAATTTGGGTTTCCAGTTGATGACAATAATTGGTTTGCCGTGAGATTTAAAAAACTGTCCAAATGTGGGTGAAGTAGGTACACTTCTGCCTAACCCTTTAGGGCCTAGGCGTGATGATGTAACCTTATGAAATTATAATAATTATTAGAATTTTACTTTATTTTCAGAGCTGGTTTAAATCTGGATGACGAAAATTCAAAGGAACTAGCAACACCTCTAAATATTTTTATATGTATCATAGCAAGGCATTTTGGACAACAAGATTTAGGTGACTATGAACTGAAACATACTAAAGTAGGGCAGATTTATTATGATACAAAAGTTAAACAAATAATTTATGAGGATTGAAATAATCAACAAGAGGAGACTCGCCCGTAACCATTATAGTAAGGCATAATTTATATGAAAAAGTCATTTCATAAAAGAAGGGGAGGAAGGGCGGGGTAGTATGGGGCTTATTTATTTCTTTATAGTTTATTTCCACAAAACGGCACGGAAGTGACAAACATCAACGGAGTCGAGTGCGCTATCTTTGACAGAGATCTTGGTCTGCGTGAAACAGCACTACTCTGTGCTATTTTTGAATTAATTAAACAGATAATCATACAATTCAGTTAAAATTTGGATTTAATAAATCATTAAAGATAAAATAAGTCTTACAAATATAATTTAAAAAATAAGGATTAGTTTGTTCCATAATTAAATAATTTAAACTTTCATAGACAAGAAGCAACCTTGAGCAAGGGTGAACCTGCTCTTGATTGAGCAAGCAATAATTTGACTACCTCAACAAATCCTGGGGCTGGAGTATTGAGATAGATATTGATCTGCTTGCTACCTGATAGATAGTCACACGCATCTTAACCCTAATAGAGCAGCAAATTTAAAATATCTACATGTTTTTGAAACTTTACCAAAAATAATAGAATTACCAAAGTAAGTCTATTAGCAAACTTAATATGCACGAAAACTTGGTAGCTTGATCTCAAACTCTAAATATACGGGGTGGAAGGAACATCGACGCGATTTCTATGTAGGAGGGCTCAGAATGATGTACTGAATACGTGGTAACCGTTTTCGCGTCGGTGTCCCTTCCACCCCGTATTTGAAAATTGAAGTTGGGGAAGGCTAAACAGACAATGATGATGACAACTAACCGTGCTGATCTCACAGCACGATGAGATGAATGGCACGGTTCATTTTCAACTCATCATACCGTGCGATTAGATGAATACGAACTGTGCTCAACATCCCATAATAATTTAAATTCATTTTTGTCCTTTTATGAAATCTGAAAGTGGGCGCTGGCCCGCCTCTTTTTACAGTATAATCATAGCCTGACATTTAATCGTTCCTTTTTTCACAATGTTGCCACTAAAAAGCGTATTGATATAAAGGAATTAAAACCCAAACTAATGGTAAGCAAATTATTTGGTTGTGTTAAAAAGTGGCTCCTCTTGTTGGTTTTAATGACATGTAATAATGATTAGTGTAGTAAATGTATGATTGATATTGATGACATTTATATGTATTTTACATGTATTTATAAACATTAAACAACTGCCATGCCTTAATGTTGTTTTTCATTAATCACTATATTTAGACCTTGTTATTATTTACTGCTGGCTTTTTATCAAATATCTACATCGCGTTGCTCTCGCTTTCCGAAAAAAAATAGTTAAGGTATCATAGATTTTGTCGTAAACTTAACTACCCACTACGAACTTGTCTGCGCCGTTATATCACTTTACTCTATGAGCCTGTAGCGGCACTACAAAAAGTACTACAGCAACAAAAAGAACATAGAACAAAAAGTTCTACAGCGCCATCTATGTCGCAGAGGATAAACTAAACATCGAATTACATCTACATCCTGCATCGCGCAAGTAAAGTTATCCGCGACTGACTATATAGAAGAACCTGACAACTGTCGGGCAGTAGCCCATCAGACATAACGCCCGTCTGGTCGGAGGATCCTCCCTTTTCTATGGGGAAGAAGAACTTTACACCCTGCTCTTCATATCCCCAAATTGTTGACCCCAAAATGGACGTCAGCGCAGCCTTCGAGCAACGTGACGTCATCAACATCACTTTCTCAAGCTTTCGAGCAGCGAGTCATATAGCCAGCCAGCTTCAATGGGTATTCCTGACCACCAGCATGTAGCGGAAGCACAGTCCTGGTCAACACCCTAAGCCTCATCAAGCGACCTTGGCACAGCACACTGTACTTTCGGCCGGTTGTGAGCTCGATCTCCCGGTCGGTGCGAGCAGTCAGCCACATCGCGGCGCTGTACCACGTCCGACGCACCGGAGCAAACGAAGCACTGGCCCCGACTCACTAGGGTTCGCACCACCGCCGCAGACAGTTCCGACTCACCGTGAACAATGGGCAACGAGTTTCCATTGGCCTAGCAATACACGACTCATTCTACTATAGACCCTGGTTTCCGGGGGGGAGTGATGTAGCGGCACTACAAAAAGTACTAAGTACAGCAATATAAAACAAAAAGGACTATAGCGCCATCTATGACGTAGAG